>JAKSZU010000012.1:45355091-46705106 GCA_026018925.1 Tupaia tana
TGCTAGATTTGGGACTCGAACTGCGGTCGACCACATGGGAGTCCCTGACGTAACCGTTATGCCATGTGCTGGTTGCCTGTTTTGTGTTTTTAAAAATAGTCGCTGTTCTTACAGGTGCTAGGTGATATCCCATGTGGTTTTGAATGCATCTCTGATATTAAGGACACGGCCTCTTTTCAAATGTGTGTCGGGTGTGGCCCCTTCATACTATGGGCATTTAAGAAACTCTGTCCTGCCACTACAGTGCTGCCTTCGGGAAGAATCTTTTGTACAGGTAGGGCCAGGTCCCTGCCCTAAGTGGCCCCAAGCAGTCCTTGCTAAGTTCTGTGGCCCCTACTTCCCCAGGCCCTCTCTCCTCAGAACGGTTGTGTCCGGGGCCTACATAACTAAGCATGTGATGACCATTGTTTTCTTCCCCTAAGGTTTTTGCTATAAGGGCATATACACTCACTAGAGACAGAGAGATCACAAGACAGCACCCCCTGGGGGGATGGCCACACCACAATCCCTTCTCTTAGGAGTTTGGGCACACATACCCATACCAGGTAGCTTAAAAATCAGTCTGGGACTTGACCTGTGCGGTCGGCCATGAGGGATCCAGCACCTTAACTTTCATGCCACCTGCTGGCCCACAGAGTTCTGCACTTTAACTCAAAGCCGAATCACAAAGCACTGACTGGGGCCTTTCTTGTGTGTGTATGTGCTACAGAAGAAGGGCCTGGCTTTTATAACACCTTTCAGGAAAAACCAGAGTGTTTTCCTAAGTTTGCCCGACCAGGCCACTGTGGTGCCTCCACAGCTTGCCCGAGCCCCAATAGCACAGCACAAACATCACAGGACAAGAGCTGGCCGCTCCGTAGGGGATGGAGAGTTCAACAAGAGGCCCATGTGGCAGCTCATGACAGGAAGTCCAGCAGGGACTGAGGCAGGGGCTGCATTCGAGTGGTTTAAAGGACAACTCTCTAACCTCAAGCCTCCTCTCGAAGAACGACTCCAGCTGGCTAGGTCCCCCCCCACCCCGGCACGCCCCATATGCTAGCTGTGACCCAAAGGCAGCTCAGCAACGTCAAGTGATGTCTCTCCTTTTCCAAATGGTCTGAGAGGCCTTGGTGGCCCTGATTTGGGTGTTTGGGGACAACAGAGTCCCAAGTTCCCCCGGTCTCCCTGACTCTCTGAGAGTTTCAAGACCCACTGGTTGAAGCCCAGAGAGCTAAAGCAACCTATGGACAGCCTAGAGCCTGCAGAGAGAGAATGTGGGAAGCTGTTCTCTGGGCTGTGGGAGGAGACACAGTTCAGGCTTCATGGGAATGAAGTGGATGGAAGGGCTGGCAGGGCTGGCAGGGCACAAGCCCTGTCCTCGCTCTACCTCCTGGGGTACCCCATCCAGGCCTTCATCTTCCTCATCTCTCCTGGGGCAGCTGGGGCTGGTGAACATTCTTTTTTTCTTTTCTTTTCTTTTCTTTTCTTTTCTTTTCTTTTCTTTTCTTTTCTTTCCTTTCTTTCTTTCTTTTTCTTTTTCTTTTTTTTTTTTTTTTTGAGAGGTTTTTGCAATAGGGTGCATGCGCTTGCCAGAAAGACAGAGAGAGACAGAGAGACAGAAAGCAAGAAATCACACCCTAGAGGGGATGGCCATGCCGCAATCCCTTCTCCTCCATTCTCCTCTTGGGATCTTGGGCACGCACACACGCACGCCTGGCATGAGTTTAAGTCACCGGGTCCAGGACTCGAACCGCGGTCAGCTACATGGGAGTCCAGTGACATAGCCATTATGCCATCAGCTGGTCCCTGGAGATTCTAACCTATCCCAACCCCAACCACCTCACACACTGCCTGAGACTAACCAGGGCCCTGGGGAAGGAGCCCCTGGATGATCCCTGGACTGGCCAAATCTGGTCACTGAGGACTGCTGAAGATAGGGCCAGGGTCATGCACCCTCTGGACAGGCCAGGTTTGGTGTAGGGGATGTGTCTCTCCCAAGAGGCTGCTTGCTTCATCCCTGTGCAGGTGAACATGTGAGGCCAAGGATATCCACACTCACCTCTGGCCTGAGCTGCCAGCCACAATCCTCTACCCCCTCACGCGAGTGCTCAGAGCGGGTTCTAGAATTCAGTGGGATCCTCAGTGGAGAGGGCTCAGCCCCCGTCCTTGCCAATGTCCTGGCCACTGAAGGCAAGAGTTCCTGGTGCCAGAAAAACCTAGAGGCCCTTTCTGTCCTTCTGGGCTACCCATTGCAAATATTAGCTACAATCATTTCCTACAAATTGTTCAAACCAAGACAAAATGTTAGCATATCTACTGGCATATCAGCTGCACCGGGGAAGCTGTCAGAAATGCAGTTCTCTGCCTCTAAACCAGCCCTACTGAATCATACTGGGGGGCGGGCCCAGTGTTGTTTTTTTCCCCCACCTGAGAGAGAGAGAGAAGAATATTTTTGAGTGTCTCACCGAGCCTCCTGCCCCAATTACCTAGGATCATGGTGCCAACAACTGTGAGAGTTGTGTTCCGGGTGGTCAGGAGCCCCATCTAGGCCTCCCACATGGATTACAGCCTCCCATGCACTATCTACACCGACTGGGGCAAGGCCAGGAGACTGCCTTTTTTAGAGAGAGAGAGATTTTTGCTATAAGAGTGCATATGCTGTCAGAGAGACAGAAAGAGAGAAATCACCCCCAATGCCACACACAATCCCTTCTCCATTCTCCTCTAGGGATTTTGGGCACACATGCATATGTGCCCAGTGTGAGTTTCAAGCTGCAGGACTGAGACCTGGGAGTTCAGTGCCTCAACCACTAAGCCAAATCTGTATTCAAGCCTGACTGCAGTGTAGGAGAACCTCAACCCGATTTTTTTTAAGAGAGATTTTTGCTATAGGGTTCATGTAGGAAAGAACGGAAGGCGGACCCCCCCCCCCCCCCCCCCCCCCCCCCCCCCGCCCAACCCCAGGGCTGATGGCCACGCAGCAATCCCTTCTCTGTCATTCTCATCTCAGGGTCTTGGGCAGCACACGGTATGTGCCCATCATGAGTTTACGCCTCCGGGTGCTGGACTCGTACCTCAGTCGGCTATATGGGAGTCCAGCGATGTAACAATTACACCACCTGCTGGTCCCACCTCAACCTGAGTTTATTCCTTGTTGGCGTGAACTCTTAGCCTTCAGGAACGGCTTTCTTTATCTTAAACTTGGGTGTAAGGAAGGTGGTAACAATAAAGCCTGTCTTCTCGCCCCATGAATGGTAGGGCTCACCTCCAGGCTCCGGTGCCCCTCGCACCACCCCTCAGCGTCCTCCCCCACCCCCGCTCCCGCACCCCCAGCCCTGCATCCCGACAGCAGAGCCCAGCAGAGGGCTCCGCAGGAACCACAGCTGTGGGGCGGCAGGCCAGTCTCTCCCTCCTGTGGCTTCAGGCGCAAAGTTGGGGGATAGTTTGAAGGCTGCTTACAGTTACCCCGAGGCAATACCCCCCTGCCCCACCTGGGCAATACATTCCGGGACTCTGGCACATCATCACTCCAAGTCCCACCTGCACAGGCCGGGGCTCCGCCTGGGTGCCCGAGGGCATGGCCGGCGCCGCGCTCCGGACGCCGGGTGTGTGTACGGTTCCTGGCCCCGGCCCTGCACATCTGCGGAGCAGCGAGCGGGTGGAGCTGGGGGCGGGCCGGTGCCCTGGGCAGGGCCGGGCGTGGTGGCCGCGGCTTTCCAGGCGAGGGCACTCCTCATCGACGCCGCCCTCCCCGCCGGCCAATGAAGCCGAGGCACGCGCTGGGATCCGAGCAGGCGCGGGCTGGCAGCGGGGGCCGGGACGAGGGGAGGCGAGGCGAGGCGAGCGCTCTCAGCACGGTTATCAGGGGGGGAAAAGTTGCCTGCGCGGAGAGCCAGGCAGGCGCAGGCTCACACGGCGGCCGCAGCGGCAGGGCGGGGCCCGGAGCACCGGGCGGCGGCGCAGGAAGCCTCGGAGCGCGACCTCGCTCCCCACCGTGACCCACTCGGGCCGCGCCACATCCCGGGTTCCAAAGACTTTTGCGCACTGCCATGGGCGGCATCGGGGAGCCCGGTGGGGGTCCGGGCCCGCGGGAGGGGCCAGCGCAGGCGGGGGCGCCGCTGCCCACCTTCCGCTGGGAGCAGATCCGCCCGCACGACCAACCCGGCGACAAGTGGCTGGTCATCGAGCGTCGCGTCTACGACATCAGCCGCTGGGCACAGCGGCACCCGGGAGGTAGCCGCCTTATCGGCCACCACGGTGCTGAGGACGCCACGGTAAGGAGCTGGCGGTCGCCCAGGCCTGGGTGGTGGGCAGTGTTCTGAAGGGCCTCAGCAGCCTTCCTTCCCTCGCTGACCTCTAACCTCCAGGCTTGGGACTCAGAGTTATGATGGACTGGTCGGGGGCCTGACAGGGGATAAGGAGGTCACTTCCCTGCACGGGGACAGCAAGCTGTCCTGGAACAGGTCTTTGGGGGAAGAAGGGGCTCTCTGAGGTGGGTGTGCCATGGCCGACAGAATCTGCCCTAGGCCGTGCCCTCCCTGTTGCTCTGAGGTCCCTGTCTAAGTTCTGGGTCCCCCAGACCAAGTCATCCATGCTGGGTGCTTACTGGGTGCTAGGGCAGACCAGGGTTCCCAGAGGTTGGCAGGGCTGGGGTGAGGTGCAAGGGTAACAAATCTTGGGCAGGGCCCAGAGGTCTGTGGCTTTTCCCAGAGCCACCATAAACGTCTCCCAGGGGCAGTGATTCACCTCCCTTGGGCTGGCAGCTGGGAGGAGTTTGCCAGCCAGTCTGGGTGGGCCTCTCAGGAAGCGCAGTCACCCTAGAGATCCCGACTTTCCATTCCCAGCCCCGCCTAGACTAAGAGGGACGTGGCCTGGTCCAGTGGGCCCATCTGGCTAGAGCCCAGTAGTAGAACCATCTACTGGACAAGACTTTGCAGCCCTTTTCCTCTGTCCCCTGCCTAGGGAGGAGGGGTCGGGCCACGATGCTCTGTTCTTGACCATCCCAAATTCTAGGTTGGGTAGCAGGAAGGCCTTTGAGACCTGAGAGGATGAGCCCTTAGTGGCTGAACTTTAGGCAGCAGATTCTGTTCACTCCCAGGACCATCAACATCCCTGTCACGAGGGCACCTGCTCCCTGCCCCTGCCTTGCTGTGGGGTAGGCAGCCTTTGTTGGATTCCTTTAGGGAGAAAAAGTCTCTCTTCCCACTTCCACTCCAGGAAGCTAAGAGGATGGGCTAAGAAGCCTTCTGAAACTCTAAAAACTGACAAAAGGCCCCATGTCCGCGGGTGCCAAGTGCTGGGTGCTGGCCCAAGGGGGCAGCACAACCATGGGCTGACGCAGCCTGCAGGCCAGTGCGTGTGAGTGTGTCTGGGCGTGGACACGTGCGTGTGTGTATATGCGAGTGCCTGCGTGCATTTGTGAGTGTGGTTGGATGCGTGTACATTTCTGCCAGGGCGCAGAGGCTCGGAGGTGCCATAGCTCTACCCCGTAGTCTGGTTGATCCCTGGCCTCTCTTAGAGGGTCTTATGGATGCTCACTCTACATGGGACAGGATGCAGGCAGGAAGGACTACAGAGAGTGTCCATTAATCTCTTTTTCCTGCTTGGTGCTGGACCCGTACTGGGGGATCCACTAGGATTCCCATCTCACATTTAGCTTCAGACCCTGAGATCTCCATCTAACCATATTGTCATTGATTCGTGACCAACAACGTCTGTTTAAAAACTCCCTGCTTGAGGCCAGCAGGTGGCAGGGTGGTTAAGGTGCTGGCCGACTGTGGTTAGAGTCCTGGACCTTGCAGCTTGAAAAATCACACGAGGCGTGAGTGTGTGCACATGCTCAAAATCCCAGGAGGAGAATGGAGAAGAAGGGATTGCGGTGTTGCCATTCCCTCGGGGAGTTATTTTTCACTTTCCCTCTCACTGTCTCTATCTGGTGAGTGCACACAAACTATGACAAAAACCTTAAACACACACACACACACACACTCACACAAACCCCTTGAATTGGGCCCGTCATGCCTCAGATGGAGAGCCACAGTGCCTCAGTTTCCCCATGTGTAAAGTGGGGGGTCTGGACCAGACTGGGCAGACCCGAGGGCTGCGGTGTAGTGTTTATGTTCAGTAAATGTTGCTGGCTGCTAACTGTGGAGTGCAGTGGATCAGCCCTGGCATAGCTGCCCCTTTGCTGGGTTCTGGCTGTCTATAATAGAGAGAGGTTGCTTTGGGCCCTCTCTTAGCCCCCTCGAGGTCCCAACACTGGGCTGAAGTTGCCAGAAATACCTGGTCGGTTCAGGCCAAAGAGGTTTTGAGGTGGCTAGGGTGGAAGACCCCAGTTTTTGTCCATGATTTGCTCACAGGGCAGAGCAGGGGTTTGACCAGCCCGGTGCCTTGTGTGTCAGGCCCAGACCCCAGGCACCCCATCCCAGGCCTGCAGCTCCATCGGGGTGAGGCAGTCATCTTGCCAGGCTGTGCTCTGGCTTCCGCCTCTCATCAGCCCCTGCCGCCCATCAGCTGTTCTCACGTCCAGGCAACAGGGGCCTCCTGCCAGGAAATTCTCAGCATTTCTGTGCCATGAAGCCAGCTTGTGGCCATCCTGGGATACAAAGTCTGATGCCCTGGGGAAAGCACTCTGGGCTCTGGGCCAGGTTAATCTGAGAGTCACAGACAGCCTGAGACTAGTGGAGCCAGCCAGGGAGGAATGAGGCCCAGTCACTGCCGGTCACACGCAGACAGGGGTCAGTCTCGACAGAGCATCAGCCCTGTGCCAGGCTCCAAATTTACTGCTTCACTTATTGACACTTTCTCTGTTAATCCTCAAGACCCCCTAGGAAGCAGGTACTATCATTGTTATTTCTACCTCACAGATTAAAACATTGAAGCTCAGAGAGGCAAAGTGACTTGAAATTAAGTGGTAGGTCTGGGATTTGAATTCATAACCATTCTTTCAACCACATGCTGTGGGTCACTTAGTTGTTTGTTTTAATCATTCTTTTTTTTTTTTTTTTTTTTTTGAGAGGTTTTTGCTATAGGGCACATGCACTTGCCAGAAAGACAGAGAGAGACAGAGAGACAGAAAGTAAGAAATTGTCCACCAGAGGGGATGGCCACGCTGCAATTCCTTCTCCTCCGTTCTCCTCTCAGGATCTTGGGCACACATACACACAGGCCCAGCATAAGTTTAAGCCACCAGGTAGGTCTAGGACTCAAACCACGGTCAACTATATGGGAGTCCAGTGACATAGCCATTACACCAACTAACTGCTGGTCCTTTAGTCATTCATTTTTTAAATTTTTTTCCAAAGTATATGCTGCTTTTGGGACCAGCAGGTAGCATAATGGTTACATTACTGGGGTCCCGCATGGCTAACCGTGGTACTAGTTCTAGACCCAGAGGTTTGAAACTCACTCCAGGCGCATGTGCATGCATGCCCAAAATCCCAAAAGGAGAATAGAGGAGAAGGGATTGTGGCATGGCCATCCCTCTGGGGGATGATTTTTCTCGCTTTGTATGTCTCTGTCTCTCTGGTGAGCACACATGCCCTATAGCAAAAATCTCTTTCTCTAAAAAAAAGAGAATATGTTGCTTTTAAGTTTATCTTTTTGTCATTGGTTGAGAGATAACCGAGAGAGACAGGGACCCCCAGCAGGGCCTTCACATGCCCCATCCTCCCCCTAGCCTTTCGACCAGCCTGGACCAGCCAGGTGTGTTCAGGTTGACTCAGGAACTGAACTCAGGGCCTTGCCATATGGCTCTAGTATTGCCTAGCAGCACCTAACCCCTGCATCAGTGCGTTGGGCCTGAGTCATTCTTCAGTGATTGAATCATTAAATCCATCCACGAGCATTCCCTGTTTGCCACACTGTTCTAACCTCTAAGGCAGGAGTTGTGAGCATCATATCTATAGGAAGGGAGTTCCCACAGAGGGACCGGTCAGTGCAAAGGCTCGGAGGTGAGACCTTATTTCCTTTGTTCCAGGAATACAGTGAGGCCACAGAGAGAGCAATGGGGAGAGCACTGGGCAGTGGGGCTGGGAGGCAACAGGGCTGGTTCCTGTCAGATGTTATGCCCTTGGCAGGGCTTTGGTTTTATTCTAAGGAGGAGGCGCAGCCATGGAGTGCAGAGCCAGGATGCCAAGGGAATCCGGCATTTAAAAGAATCCCAAACGGGGGAGGAGGGAGACAGAGACTCCTAGAAGAAGATGGAGCTAAGAGAAGAATGAAGAGGACCCACCCTCCCCTGGGGGTTACATTCAGAACAGTTGAACATTCAGCTGGACCCTGAAGTGTCAGGGCAGAGGGCAAGAGATGCTGTGGACACAGGCATACCAGAGGGAACCATTAATATTTACCTCTATGTTGTCTTTACAAAGGGAGGCAGCCTAGTTCACCCTATGATCTTGGACACATCCATTCCCTTCTAGGTCTCAGTTTCCCCATTGGCATAATGGAGATAAGAATGCTTTTGTCCTGGGCACACTGTGAGGATGGTGCTGGGCACTTGGGTGTCTGGATTCCATGGAAAATAAAGTTCTTTATCCTGGGAGTGGTGAAGTTACTGCTTATAGCTCAACCAGGAGGGTAAGAGGTTTCCCAGCAGCCCCTGATGCCCTTTGGTTGAATCCAAGAGATATGGGAGGAGCTCTGATCTAGTCGAACTTCTGAGCTCCCTCCATAGGACCTTCCCTCTAGTTGGCTCTCTGGATCTGATCTGAGGTGGCAGTGGGGGTGGCCAATGCTGCCAGCAGAGGCTACATCATAGCAATTCAGCCAATAGTTATTGATCAGGCACTGTTTTGGTAGTTTTAGATATGGTAACTAAGTTAATTCTCTGAACAACCTTATGAGACAGATCCTATCATTAGCCCATTTTGCAAATGAGGAGACTGAGGCTGAAAATGTGCAATATAATGGCTTATTCTTGGGACTCTTGAGGGACAGAGCCTTCATCCTTGGGCTTAGAAGGTGGGATTTGCATCTGGGTATGAGCTGGGGAAGGACAGAACTAGGACTGGGCAGATCTGAGGCAGTGAGGGTGAGTGGGCTCCAACCATCTGGTTCCAGAGCCCACGCTTAGCTTTCATCTGCCACACTGGCTCTCTTGAAAGTCCCACTGGCTAATGCCACTCTCTAGAAAGTGTGACAGCTCTGGGCTCCCTTAGGCATTTTCTGCAATGCCTCCACCTACCCAGACTCCTTACCCAGAAGGGCTGCAGTGCCCTAGACTCCCTGGAGGAGGCACCAGGATTGTCTGGCAGTGGCAGAAGGCAGTATTCAGAGGTGGGGATGCTGTCAACCTAAGCAAGCTGAGCCCTCTCCCTTCCTTCCTGAGGGTGCTAGCACTGCTTTGATGGTAGAGAGAAGACTAAGCACTTGAGGGCCTGGCCACTTTAGGGGTACTACTGAGTCAGTGGCATCTGTGAGGCCAAGTGTTCGCTATCTCCTCCCTGACTGATCTGGAACATTCCCAATTCTTTGGGAAGTAACCAAAAATCTCTCCCTCTGGCCATGTCTCTGGGGTGGAAGGAGGCTGCCAACCCCTGTGTCACCAGCCTCAGGCTTGTCCAGGACTTGGCAGGCAGAGACAACCCTCGCTGTCCTGCCCCCAAGCCCACCCTTGTCAGCATTAATTGCTAAGTGGACTCATACAGGAGATGGTGCACGGCAGGCTGAAGGGCTCCGATGAGAGCTGGGCTGCAAGGCAGCCCCTTGCAAGTGCTTTCCTTGCTCCACTGCAATCCTCCCAGCAGCCTGCGAGATGGGCATTTGTGGAGAAAGTAGAGTGGGGGAACGCACTCATCTGGGGCTCCCGGCTCCTGAGTGGCAACTCAGGTTCCCACTGGGGCAGCTCCTGAGCACCAGAACGTCCCACCGCCAGCTCTGAGGAGCTCGGGGTAGGGGCTGGGGAAGGGCCCTGCGAGGTTTGCAGGGACCAGGGCAGGGCTGCCTGCAGCCATGTCCTGGGAGTAGCACGAGCGTCACAGAAGACAGCCCCGGGTATGGATCCTGCTATGCCTGTGACCCAGGCTGGCATCCCCAGCATGTAGCATCTCCATTCCCTCCCCAGGAAGATGGCTCTCGCCGCTCCCTGGGTCAGTGGAGGTCTGGTTTTTGTGCATGTATTCCCACCGACTGTTGAGCACCTGCTCTGTGCCAGCCTCCGGGACACGGCTGTGCCTGGTCACTGCCACGAAGAGCTTATGTTCTGGGGCACCATTCGGATTCCAGAGTTTCACTCTCTACCAGAGACCTCGAGCCTTCCCTTCAACTCGTATGGGTGGTAGGAGGACTCACATGAATACACCTAGAAAGATGTTTCCAGGTACACCAGGGGTAAGTGAGGGTGGGGCTGCCGTGGTACTCTAAGACTTGGATGCAGCCCAGGAGCCACCCTCCTATTCCCCACATGCCGGGCATGTGTGTATACCCCAACCCCCAGCAGGGCAGAGAAATGGAGAAGGAGGGATTGCAGCGTGACCACAACCCATCATGGGGGTGCTTTCTCCCTCTCCCTCTCTCCGTCTCTCTGGTGAGGGCATGCACCTCAGGATGGGAGAGGGGAAGGCTGGGAGAGAGGAAATCCAGGGCCTAGCCACAGTTTGCATAATCTGCTGTGTCCGCCATGTTTGCAGAGCTGTGTCTGTCTGTCTGCACGTGCCAGGCTTCCAGCACCCAAATCCTTGGCTTCTTGGAATAATGACTGACCTCATGGTGAGGACCTCGCACCCCACCCAGGAGGCCCACTGTCTTCCCTCGCAAGTACTTTCCCTGCTCCAACTCAATCCTCCCAGGAGTGGCCACCCTGGGGTGACCACTGAGTGGCTACAATCACAGTTTGACAGTTCAGCTGGGCTCTAATCCAACATCAGTCAAATGGAGCTCTGTGACCTTGAGTAAGTGGCTTAACGTCTCTGAGTCCTCTTTTGTGCCTGGGCCCTGGATTCTTGAGCAGAGGCCCAGAGAAGACTAAGTCACACAACCATAGCCGGTGTTGCAGAAATACCACCTGCTGGTACATCAGGTTCTAGTCAGAGTCTAGGGACCTGTCTTACTGGTGCTCTCTGGCAGCACAGGAAGAACAGGGGTGCCCACCCAGCCCCAGGAGCCCCAGCTGCTTCCCAAGGGCCTGCCACTGCCCACCTATTCCTTCCCACCCCTGAAACCCTGTCCCCAAGCTCTGAGGCTTTCTGGCCCAGCTCTGAGAGGCTCACACTTTCCCTTATCACTCTAATGAGTGCCACCCACCCTTGGGTGGGCCTGTCTTTCACTCTCCGTTCCTCTACAGGGCTGACCTGAGTGGATCAGGACCAAGGTAAAGGTGACAGAAAGGCCAACCAGCTTCCACAGTTCTCCCAGCTCTGCAGCTCAGGGACTCAGAACAGAACAGTTGGGGGAAGTCAGCCTCTTAGACTAGTGGTTAAGGAAGCTGGATCCCACATGGTTGACCATGGTTGAATCCAAGCCTTAACAGCTTGAAGAACATGCTGGGCATGCGTATATACCCCACATCCCTACAGGATAGAGAAATGGAGGAGAAGGGGTTGTGGCATGACCAAACCCCACTGAGGGGTGCTTTCTCCACCCCCTGGGGAGTGCACACATCCTCTGGCATGGGAGAGAAGGGGGCTGGGGAGGAAGAAATGCAGGGCCTAGCCATGCAAAGCTGCGTCTGTCTGAGTGTTCTCATGGGCCGTGACCTGGTCATGTTGCTGACCGACTGAGTCCTGCCTGCTGAGGTGGGTTGGTGGGTGTGTCTGTGTGTGCGTGCACATGGGTAAGATGCCACCTTTCTGTGTCTCTGTGTATCTGGGCTCTGTGTGCTGCCAGGGGCGTTTCAAAGGAGAGGAGAGGGAGTCACTGTCACCACTCATTTATCCTTACAAGGAAGGAGATCCAGACATGCCACACGTGGAGGACGTGATGCTAAGTGAACAAGCCAGACACAGAAGGACGAATGCTGTATGCTCCCTTTCTAGGCAGTTCCTAGGATAGTCAAGTTCACAGAGCCAGAAAGTAGAATGGTGGGCGTCAGGAGCTGGGGAGAGGGAGGGGGTGTTGGTGCAGTTTCAGTCGGAGGAGATGAGAAGGTTCTGGAGGTGGATGGTGCTGACGATTGCACAGCAGTGTGAACAAGTTTAATGTCACTGAACTGGACACCTACAGATGGTTAAAATGGTAATCTCCTGTATATTTCACTATAATGAAACGATTTTAAAATAAGAAAAGGCCAGCATGGTGGTGTAGCAGAAACGCTGTTCAGCAATGCTGAGTCACTTGGAAGCGCCCGGGTTTGGTCCCAGAGTTCCCCTGTATGCAGTGGGCATGCACGCCTGTGAGCCTAGCCGGCTCAGGCTGGGGTGGACTGTGGTGTGAAGACCCTGTTGGCATTGTTGGGAGTTCTCCCCACCATGGAAGAGATTAAACAAACCAAAAGAGTTCGTTCTGAGCAGAACCAGGAGAGTCCTGAAGTCTCACCACCTTGGTTTGCTCAGGAAATTGGAACCTAGGGAGGAGAATGCCTAGCTCAAGGTCACACAGTGAGGGGTTGGCAGAGCCTCAAGAACAGTCCCCTCCTGGCTCTCCCGCCAAGGCCAGCCCCAGCTCTCCAGTAGCCCAAACTCAGGCACCTCCCATGGGGCTCCAGCCTGTTCTTCAAGACTCACGTCCAGACTGGCGAGCTCTGTACTTAGGGAGCCCTCTCCCTGGTGTGAGCTCCAGGAAGCCAAGTCAGCCCTGGCTATTCCAGAAGCCACGCCCTCCTCGCCCCAGTCCTGAGGCTGCCCTGGCCTCATAAGAGATCAGGGAGTAGGAAAGGGGACTCCTAGGGGGATTTTGCAGCTGTAGCCTCCACATGGGGGCTGGTGGGCCTGAGGTGCTTCTCTCCCCCAGGACTGTGCCGGTGTCCTGGCTATGACGACAGGCTGGCTGTCACTTCTGTTTTAACTGCACAAGCTGGCAGAATCAGTAGCAAGAAGACAACAGGAGGTCCTAAATCTCCATGGGCCTTCTTCAAGGGTGTTTTCTTCAGTAGCTACGAGGCCCTGAGTCACCTTCCCCGGGCCCATGATGACAACACTGTCCCATCACTCTGCAGTTCAGACAGCCATGTGGCTGTGGCTAGCCCATTCAGAGAGAGCCTCTGAAAGGGTAAGGATAAAATTCCGTCCAAGAGCCAATGGCAATACCAAGATGTCAGAGGAGACCAGGAAGGCTGTGAGTCAAGTATGAAGTTCAGGTTTACTGACGCTTCCAGCTTGCCTGCTTCTGTAGTGGCCTCTTTGCCTCGCCCCTGGTCTTTCTCATCAGCTCTCTTTTCTTCTAAATCTTTCTTTTCTCTTCCTTCCTTCTCTTCCATCACAGCCCACCTCAGCTCTCACAGAGAATCGTAGGAATGTCAGATTAGTCATTGTATTTACTTTTTTTTTTTTTAATTACATTTTCCAGGCCAGCAGATGGCATGGAGGTTAAGATGCTAGATCCCATATGGCCAACTGCTTGGTACTAGTCTTGGACTTGGGGACTTGAAAAACACACAGGGTATATGTGCATATGTGCCCAAATCCTGAGAGGAGAATAGAAGAGAAGGGATTGTGGCATGGCCATCACCACTTTGCTAGGGGGATGATTTCCCACTTTCCTTCTGTCTCTGTCTCTGTCTCTGTCCCTATCTCAGTGAGTATACATGCCCTATAGCAAACCATTTTTCAAAAAGAGAATTAATACAGTTTCTGCTACAACTTGTTAAACTAGTTTAAGTATTCAGGTGTCTTTGCAAATCCCCAAGAACCTGGTGTGTGTGGCCCTCAGCTGGTTGATTCCACTGGTGGCCCGGTGGTCCTCGGTTACAAGCTTTCCCACTCACTGTACCCACTGCTTACGTTTGTACGAATTGCCTAACTTGAACACTTGTGACCCGACTCTTATTTTCTATGTGCTGGAAATATGTAGGAGTACAGAAAGGTTCTTGGAAAAGCCAAACCCTTCGTAAAAGGAATCAGACCCTTCCAGGGAGGCCTTCCTGTAAATCCAGATTGATATGCACTCATCCCCGAATGGAGAAGGCCCCCTATGCTGGGCGAAGCAGATGGGGCTGGCAGCCGATGGGGACAGGCAAGGGACCCCATGGGAGGGCCACGGAGGGTTCAGAGGCAAGGCTGATCCCTGTGGCCCCAATTCTTTCACTGCTGAACAGCCAACTGACTTTCTGTCCATCTGTCTGTCTGCCGTGCCTGTCCACCGATGGACCTTCTGCTGTCCCTGCTGGCTGTCTCTGGCTGGCTGGCTGTCCTCTTGACTGTCTGCTCTCCTCCAGGATGCCTTCCACGCCTTTCACCAGGATCTCAATTTTGTGCGCAAGTTCCTGCAGCCTCTGCTGATTGGAGAGCTGGCCCCGGAGGAGCCCAGCCAGGATGGACTCCAGAATGTGAGCAGGACCCTGGCAGAGGCTTAGTCGCTGGGGTGTAGATGTAGCTGCAAGTCCTGGGAGTGTGGCCACCTGTCCAGGAGTTCCTCCGTCTGCCTTATCCCAAGGGGATGCAGAGCCAAGGCTGGGTTTGCCGCCCTTCAGGGGAAGGCAGCTGTAGGTGAGGCCATAGTGATGTCCTGCAGGCGTCCCAGGGCTCCAGACCTGGCTTGGCCAGCCACTTGCCAGAGGTACCCAGGTGAGCCCCATTACCTGCTCTGGGCTATGTCCCCAGCTACAATGAGGATTTGGATACGCCGAACTCTGAAGGTGTCCCTGTTTCTCTCACACCCCATACCTTTTGGGAGGAGAAAAAGATCTGGCCATCTGTCAGATCCCCTGGTCACATCCCAGACTAGGTGTGTTGTCCCTTCATCTCCCTTTGGCCACACCCCTTAGGTCTGGACTGCGAAGAGTGGCTGGGGCTTGGGGAGCCCTGGGAGGTTTCTGGGGGCAGTGGGGGCCTCATTTCTGGAGCTGACTGGCCACTCTGCTGTGGCAGGCCCAGCTGATTGAGGACTTCCGAGCCCTGCGTCAGGCAGCTGAGGACATGAAGCTGTTTGAGGCCAACCCGACCTTCTTCGCGCTCCTGCTAGGTCACATCCTGGCCATGGAGGTGCTGGCCTGGCTCATCGTCTACCTCCTGGGCCCTGGCTGGGTGCCCAGTGCCCTCGCTGCTGCCATCCTGGCCATCTCTCAGGTGACCCCAGCACTGCATGGCGGCCACCCTGTGTTGTGCCAGGAGCCATGGGGCCCAATCCATATGAGCACCCTGGAAGATATCTGCTGAATGAGTAAATGAGGAGGGAGGGGGGGAGGGAGGGAGTGAACAGCCAGAGGGTCCATAAGGCATGTTTGCAGGTTCAGCTGCATTCTCAGTGAGCTAAGGAGGGTTATTAAATAAGGAGTTTTTCTCTTTTTTTGGGAGAGGTTTTTGCTATAGGGCATGTACACTCGCCAGAAAGACAGAGAGACAGAGAGACATCACTGTCTCTCTGAAAAGCGAGAAAGTGAGAAATCACCCCTTGGGGGGATGCCACACCACAATCCCTTCTCCTCCATTCTTCTCTCGGAATCTTGGGCATGTACGCACAGGTGCCCAGCGTGAGTTTAAGCCACCAGGTCCGGGACTTGAACCTCCATCAACTACATGGGAGTCCAGTGACATAGCCAATACACCAACTGCTGGTTTCTTAAATAAGGATTTTAATAAATCCTGAACAAGCACAGGGTAAGGAGCTAGAAGCCTGCTGTCCCCCAGCTCCATAACACACCTGCAAGCCCCTCCACCTCCCTGAAACGCAGCTGTCCATGTCCGTCAAGAGGGAAGCTGGGTTTGCTATGGAGTGTTAGCTGTAGGGTCCCCAGCCAGCTGGAAGGATCCACCACCCTCTTCCTGGCTGGAATCAGGCCCCAGCAATTCTGTCAAGGAGCCCCAGCTCCTGACCCCACCTCTCTCCTCAGGCTCAGTGCTGGTGTCTACAGCATGACCTGGGCCACGCCTCCATCTTCAGGAAGTCCTGGTGGAACCAAGTGGCCCAGCAGTTTGTGATGGGGCAGCTGAAGGTGAGCATGGGGGTGCGGAGCAGCCAGACACTGAGTCAGGGGTGCTTCATGGAGTCTGCCCAGGTATATGGGCACAGAATGGGGGGCATGGTTTTGTCCTACTCCTGAGAGTCCCCTGCTCCCCCATAGGGCTTCTCGGCCCACTGGTGGAACTTCCGCCACTTCCAGCATCACGCCAAACCCAACATCTTCCACAAAGACCCAGACGTGACCGTGGCACCCGTCTTCCTCCTGGGGGAGTCGTCTGTGGAGGTGGGTGGGGAAGGACGTGGACCCCCTCAGGCTAGGGGCACTGGCAGCAGCTAAGGCCCCACTCCAGCCCTCCCCAGCCCCTGACCCAGGCTGAGCCCCTGCCCCAGTGGTGTTCCCACCCACCTCCCTGCCTGCTGGGGACCAGGGCCTTCTTGCTGGAATCTAGAGTTGCCTTCGACCCTTGGCCCCAACTAGCCCCCTGACCTTGCCTGGAAGAAGAGGGCCTGGAGAGCTACTCTCCCAGCCACTGCCTGTCTCCACAGTACGGCAAGAAGAAACGCAGATACTTGCCCTACAACCACCAACACCTGTACTTCTTCCTGAGTGAGTCTGTGTCTTCCCGGGCGTGGGGCGTGGGGCGTGGGCGGGCCATGCCTGAAGCTTTGGGTCAGGGGCCAGGTATGATCCCTGTAGCCCTCCCTCACCACGGCTCCCTCCCAGCCTCTCCCAGCCCCTGTGCTGGTCATCTCACTTGCAGCCTGTACGCCCTCTCCCAACGCCACATCTCTGCCCTAGCCATTCCCCCTGCCTGCCCAGCGCTTTTCCAGGCCCAGCCAGAATCCCCTGACCTCACATCAGGGTGGTCAGAAGCTCAGGGGTGTCTGGGCGGTTCCTGAGGCGGACAGGGTAAGGATGCAGGCAGGAAGTATGAGGCTGGCCCTGACCTGCAGCAATAGGGACGCTGGGGCAGAGGTAGTGGAGCAAGGGCCAACCAAGGGAATGAGGTGGACCAGGCCTTGCAGGTGACGCTGGATGGGAACAGCACCAGCATCCCGTGGGCGCTCCTGGAGTACCAGGGCCCTGATCACCCCCTCCACTGCCCCTGCCTCGGCACCCCAGCCTGCTCCTGAGCTCTCGTGCCCTCCTGCAGTTGGCCCGCCGCTGCTCACGCTGGTGAACTTTGAAGTGGAAAATCTGGCATACATGCTGGTGTGCATGCAGTGGGCGGTGAGTGGGGGCTGCTCAGGACCCCAGGCACGCAGCCATGGTGGTGGGGGGGTTGGGGGTAGGCTGCAGGGGGCCACATCCATCCACAAATGCAAACGGGTGCACGTGTGCATGCACAGGTGTGGTTCACATGTGTGTGTGCACACATGTATGCATGCAGGCATGTGAGGGAGAGCCAGTGTGTATGTACAGGGGACGTGGTATGGGTCTCCTGTAGGGATGTCCTCCCTGGGGAGGGGATCGATCACTGGGCTGACTTTGCCGTGTCCTGGGCAGGGACTCCTCTCCCCCACACCTTCCATGACACCTTCACCTCCGAGGTCAACTCTGTGAACTGGCAGGGCAGGGAGCCTATCCTCTTACCCAGTTGTGGAAACTGAGGCCCAGATGGGGTGGTGGCCTGTCCAGGGCTCCAAGGCAAATCAAGCAGAAGAGGTGTACGATCCCTCCTTCTGCCAGGCTGCAGACCCCGGCTGCTCAAGGCCACTCAGTGTCGCCTCTGCCATCCTCTGCAGGACTTGCTCTGGGCCGCCAGCTTCTACTCCCGCTTCTTCTTGTCCTACATCCCCTTCTACGGAGTCCCTGGGACACTGCTCCTTTTCGTTGCTGTCAGGTATGGTCAGAATTGGAATGGCAGGGAGCAAGGGGATCACACAGGTGGCAGGTGACCTGACTACAGCCTGCCCCCTTCCACATCCCCATCTGCAGAATGGGGGCAGCAGGACTGCCTCCTGGTTCTTGGGAGAATCAGATAGACACGAGCTTGGCAAGAGCAGAGCTCCCCAGGCTCAGCCTGGCAGTGAACCCTGCTCTGTTCAGCCTCCTTAGCCTGACGGAGGGAGTGATGACCACAGTCCCATTATACAGGCGAGGAAGCAGGGGCCCAGGTCTGGGGACAGCCCCACTGCAGCCTCCGCTCAGGGGGCCTAAGTAGTGAGCTGGACATGGCAGCGCCCACGCCTCCCCAACAGGGTCCTGGAGAGCCACTGGTTCGTGTGGATCACACAGATGAACCACATCCCCAAGGAGATCGGCCACGAGAAGCACCGGGATTGGGCCAGCTCTCAGGTGGGTGGCAGGGATAGGGCCTAGGGTTCCAGCTAGGAGGCGGCTGGCAGAGAGGGATACTGCTACCTACCTCCTGCTGGGGCCGCCAGGTGTGGGGCATTATGGGGTCAGGGCTGTGCCAGCCCTCCCTCACGTCCCCTGCCTGCTCCTGGCAGCTGGCAGCCACCTGCAACGTGGAGCCCTCACCCTTCACCGACTGGTTCAGCGGGCACCTCAACTTTCAGATCGAGCACCAGTGAGTGCAGGGCCTGGGCGCTCCGGGTGAGGAGCAAGGCCTGACCCCTTTCCTGTCTTTCCTGGGGCTCTTGACTCGCTGGGAACCTGGGAGACCTGGGAGCAGGGCCTGGGAGATGCTGGGTGACCGGGGCTCACTCCGGAAGTCCCACCCCAGGCCTCAACACACACTTTCTGACCCACAGCCTCTTCCCCACCATGCCGAGGCACAACTACCACAAAGTAGCCCCTCTGGTCAAGGCACTGTGTGCCAAGCACGGCCTCAACTATGAAGTGAAGCCCTTTCTCACTGCCCTGGTGGACATTGTTGGGTAAGGCTGCAGTCCAGGCCCCTTGGGCCACCATGGCTTCCCCTGAACAGGTGCCCTCCCTCATCCTAGTCAGCCTTTCCTGAGCCCATGAGGGTCCCTCCCTAAGAGCTGGCATTCTAGGCCTTTAGGGATCAGCCTCTCTGTCCTCAGCCTGTGCCTGCCCCTTCCCCGGCATCCCCCATGGGCACCTCAGTGAGCACCACAGGCCTAGGTTCCGCTTTCCTGGAGCCTCTGTCCTCGCAGTAGAGCTAGAAACAAGCAGAACAGCAAAGAAGTAGAAACAGAAAATGTGAAAATGGCTGGGCCAAGCAACAGAACCCTACCGGTGGGGCATGTGAGGGAAGCCAGGGTGCCAGGCAGGGGTTACAACTCTGAATTGGGTGCAGGGCGGGTGGCACCGAGAAGCTGACACGTGTGTAGGGAAGAGGGGAGCGGCAGCTACAAGCGGAAGGGTGTTGGAAGCAGAGGGCACAGCAGCGCAGAGGCCCCAGACAGGAGCCTGTGGTGTGCATGGGAAAGGGATGAGGCCTGATTTACACCCTGGGGAGGTGCTCTGGCTGGGGGTGTCAAAGCCCAGGGCAGAGCATAGGCCCCCCCAGGAGCCAGGGAGGCAGAGGGGGCTGGCCCTGGTCTGGTGGAGGCTGTGGGGGTGGGAACCCAGGTCAGTGGAGGTCTCCCATCTCCAGCCTTGCCCGTGCAGTTCCCTCGTCCTGTCTGCCTTTCCTTCTGTGCTGTGTTCAAACTCCTGCTTCTTCATGACCCTTCCCAGCCTGACCCCTGCCCCGCCCCCCAAGCCCCTGTCACTAGGCGCAGCCCCCTCAGAGCACCTGGCGTGGAGTTTGCCAATGAGATGTTGATATTTCTGGCTCCTCTGCCTGACACTGGGTTCCTGGTGGGCAAGTCCACCCTGTACGTCTCCTCCACAGGGCCCCAGCAGGAGGAGGCAGCAGGAGCACTGGGTGGAGGGGACAGGCACACATCCGGCTGGCCTTGCCCATTCCCCACGCCCAGCCTAGAGTCCACCCCAGTTAATGGGACTGAGCCTCCTCTCCCAACTGATGTCCCTGGCCCCACAGCCGCCTACCCCCACGGGGACGGAAACCCACCAGGGAATGAGGGGCGTTTCCACTCACACTCATCATGGAGATGCTGGAGATGTTAGAATCTTGCAAGTGAGTCTAACACCCACCTCCCACCATCCCTCCCTCCCAGGTCCCTGAAGAAGTCTGGCAACGTCTGGCTGGACGCCTACCTCCACCAGTGAAGGCAGCGCCCAGGCAGGCAGAGAAGGAGTGAGGCCCAGGCCCCAGCAATCAACAAGCCACCCGGCAGTCAACACCCTCACCCTTCACCCCCCAGCCTGGGGGCGCCCTCCTGCCCTTCCTGGTCCTGCTCTGCTGCCCTCGGCCCCCTCGCCTGTCTGTTCAGTGGCCCTACGAGGGTGGCTCTGGGCCCAGCAGGACCTGGGGGTGGGGATGGGACATAAAGCCGCACGATGAGCATGGCATGTTTTCCTGGAGCCAGAAATGAGAGAAGATTGTTATTTTTATATAAAAACAAACCCAGATAAATTGCGGAGTAGAGGACTGAGCTGGCATGAATTTGAGAGCCAGAGACTGCCCCTGGTTCCACAGAGGCGGGCTCTGGGGCACTCAGGTGCTGAGAGGCTGGTGGCTAAGGTGTTCCCTCTGCTCTGGGGACTCTGCTCAGAGCCGGCCACTGCCCAGCTTGGACGACGGCTGGCCCTGCCCTTTCATCTGCTCACCGGCAGCCTGGGATGCTCCACACTGACGTTGCCTCACTTTCCCCTCTGTGCGATGGAACGGGGTGGCCCTGAGTGTGAATCATGTCCGCAGGTGCCTCTGGAGCATGAGACAGTGAAGCCGGTGTGTCTCTGGGCCTGCAGCCCTCCCCCCACAACCCTCACAGGGCTCCATGCCATCCATGCCACGGGCCGCTTGCCAACTGAGCTCCCACATTTGGCAACACATGGCACCATAGCCTGAGGGTGCCCAGTAGCCTGAGGAGGTGGCACTAATCTCCCTCATGCCCACCTGGAGCCAGGTGTCTGCCAGCAGTTGCTGCAGTGAATGAGCTGGACCCCGAGGCATGGTCGTTCCCATCCTTGAGTCCCTGGGGTCTAGGAACTGGCCCCACCTAGCCAGTGTCCCAGGGCAGGCACTGCCCTTCCCCAGGGCTCAGGCTCCTCATCTGGACGGTGGGGGCAGCTGGGCTGTGCTTGTGGGGTTTGGGACAGTTCTGGGGAGGTCCCTGAGTTTCCTATCAGGGTGTCCTGAGGGTGGGAAGAAGGGAGAGCTGGGCTGCTGGACCCCTCCCCTCCCAGCATCCACACACTTCAGTCGTTCCAAGCTAAAGGTGTCATCTGAAGAAGTGTCAGTCACTTGAGGAAAAAAAGAAAAACAACAAAAAGGAAAGTTGAAATGCTGAGTTGGGGTTCTCCTGAGGGCCTTTCTGGAATGGGAGTTGCGGCCGCCCCACCAGCTGCCGGAACTGCCCCCTCACTCTTTGCCAGGCTCCGGGTCTGGACTAGGTTCCCTGTGGGAGAAGGAAAGGGTGCAGATATGGCCCATCTCTTTGACCTTTCCGGGGCCCACCTCCCTGGGGATGGAACTGGGAGAGATGGCCTGGCTGCACCCTCCACAAGGTAGCCTTGGGCTTCCCTGCCTGGAACTCCCCTTCCGAGAGACCAAGAAAGCCTCTTCAGTGCTAAGGGAGTCTGGAATCGTCCCTGCCACCCTCGCACACTTCCTCTACGCAGGGCACGGATCCTCTGGGCTGGGTCCCGTGGACACGTGGCTCTGGGCTCACCCTCTGGGAGTTCTTCCTAGCCCGCAGGGTCTCCGTGATGGCACCTGAATACTGGCCTCATTCACCGTGGAGCCTGGGGCAGCCCGAAGCCTGGGGCAGCCCGAAGCCTGGCTCAGGAGGGAGAAGGAAGCATGGACTGGGTTATTTGGCTCCTCCTTCCCTCACCCTCAGAGACTGCTGGGCCAGGAGAGCATGCTGGGTGGTCCTCAGCTCACACCATCCCCCGGGCCCTGGGCAGACAGCCTAAAGTTCCTGGACGCCTCCCTGCCTGGAGCAACGCCAACAGGAACCACCTGGGCAGAGGGAACAGACAGGGTGGCAGTGCCTTCAGCTTGGTTACTGGTGAGGTGTTGTCCTCTGCCAGTTGCCACTCAGCCCTGCCCTGATCCACTCCACGTGACTTCCATCCTTTCTGGAGCAGGCGTGGGTCTTGCCTGTGCCAGGGTGCAAGGCTGTGTGACCTTAGGGAAGTGATTCAGCCTCTCTGAGTGGACGTGCCCCCTCCTCGGGCTGTGGAGGATTAAAGGGATGCTGTGTGGAAGGCAGGCTCTTAGCAAAGGGCCCAGCAACGGCCAGAACATTCCGTTTATGCACACGGTCTAATGCCCTGCGGTCGCCACTTGCTCTGTGACCTTTCCCTTCTCTGAAACTCGGTTTTCTCCTCAGGGCAGGACTGGGCTCTCCTTGAAAGTACTTCCTGCCTCAGATCCAAACGAATGCCCAGAACATGTCCCGCATTCAGGGTCTCTGCATAGGCTGTCCCTCTCAGTCACCACCTGTCCCAGTCCTGATGACCACCACTGCTGGTGCCACTTGCGCATGCTCCAGCCAGGGAGTGCTCGGATGGTATTCCCTTCATCCACCAGCTGGTGGGGCTCAGTCCACATCCCAGCAGATCAGCCAAATTCCTGCTGTGGCTCCAAATCACTTAACAGGGATTGTTAACACCCAGGACTCAGGAGCCGGCAGCACAACCCAGGGTTGCCTGGAGCGTCTACACCAATGTGGGGCGAGCTGTGCTGTGCTGCCCCTAATGGTGGCCACAGGGAGTGCGCCTTTTCATCTGCAAATAAGTTTCTATTACAGTAACTTGCTTTAAGCGACCTTGGGAAGGCTCCCTGCCACCCCCAGGCCTCTTCCTATTGCCTGGAAACCATCACTGGCTGGTCATCGTTGCTCTCGTCTCACTGTCATCCATACTAGGGCTGTCATCCATGCTAGGGCCCGTGGTCACCCCCCAATCCTGAGCTGAGCTCCCCCTTCTCTATCTGTAGGTTTCTTCTTACTGGGATAGAGAACTAAGGCTTAGGAACACTGATCAGGTCTGTAAAAGAGGGAAAGGCCTTGGTGGAGCTTCTTTTACAAAAGCCCACATACCTCCTTGTCGGGACAAGAATCCTGGGCCCAGAGAAAAAGCAAAGCCACAGAGGGAGCCATGTCTTATTTGTTCCTTTACTCAACCAACATTTACAAAATCTTCCGTGGGCCAGCCCAGGCAAATGTTGGACAAGGAGATTCACAAGAATTGGCCCCTGTCATGCTAGGAGAGGCCTTCGTGCGGCAGGACAGGCCCTGTTTCCTGGTGTCCCAGTGTCCTGGAGCGCCCAACACCACCTGGTCTTGGCTCTTCCCAAGCTCCCAATTCCTGTCACTAATCCTCCTGGATAACTGCTCTTGAACCAGGTGATTTGCAGGAAAGATCCAAGTGCCTTCAAAATCCAAAGAATGGGGCTGGCAGGTGGTGTGGTGGTTGAGGCACTGGACTCCCAGACCTGGCAGCTTGAAAATCACACCAAGCATGTGTGCCCAAAATCCCAAAAGGAAAACAGGAGATGGTGGGGCCAGCAGGTAGCATGGTGGTTAAGGCACTGGACTCCCACATAGCCAACTGTGGTTCAAGTCTTGGGCCTGGTGGCTAACTTTCTCACTTTCCCTCTCTCTCTGATCAAATTAAAATACAATAATAATAATAATAAAATTAAAATAAATAATTCTTTAAAAAAAAAAGAGAGAAGGGATTGCAGCGTGGCCATCCTGCTGGGGATTACTCTACTTTCCCACTCATTGTCTCTTTCTCTCTCTGGCCAGCACACATGCCCTATGGCAAAAACTTTAAAAAGAAATCCAAAGAATGGAGTTTACAATGGCTGGGGACAACAGGACATAATGGAGATGTCCTAGCATGCTGCATGGTGGCTTGTTCTATTTATGCATGAAGCTAGTCTGGTCAGAAAGGTAAAGACCACTCCAAAGAGCGCTGGGCCTGGGTCTGGGCCAGCCTTCACCCCCACCCCCACTGTGGTCCTCGGTGTCTTCACGGATGGTTGCTGGACACCCTGCTGGGATCCACAGCTTACCATCTCCTCAGTCTTCAGACTCTTCAAGAGCCTGTGTCCTGCCTGGAGGAGTTCCCCGGGGGATGGCACAGCTGAGCCAGCTGTCTCTGTGGGCTCAGGGTGCTGTGTCATGTGACCACTCCAGATGGCAGTGCCCACCCAGCCCAGGTGGTTGCCCCTCTCCCCTCCCAGTCCAGCGGGCTCCTGAGTGTGCAGCTGAACACCCGCGGACCTTGCAAGGCTGGTGACCGTCAGTTTCAGCTCCGCACACAGCCCAGGCTGTCCCACAGCCCTGCCTCTGGGCCTGAGCCTGCACTTGCCTGTCGCCCAGAGCTGCCATCCTTCTATCTCGATAGCCACCCCACTACGGGCGAGCTCTTATCTCCCACACAGGACTAACTGCCCTCCGCTGCCTCCACCCACTCTGGCCAGCCATGGGCCTCCTGGGAGCGGTCGGACCATTGACATGATGGGTGGGTGCCTCTGTCTGGGAAGCAACCCTTTCTGTGTGGAAGACGAGCAGGGACTGCTGGGTTAGAGGCAGGAATCCCGTGCGCTTGTGCAGTGCAGTTGCTATCTTGGGGTGGCCTCAGGCCTGTCCTTGGCCCTCTGGGCCCAGCCTCCTCCCTGTGAATGGAGGTGTCAGTATCTGGGCTCCCAGGGGGCCTTGCACATCAGGATGTCACGACTTTGGCAGGGGGTAAAGTCAGAAACCCACAATTCTAGGGATGTTGAGAAGAGCCTTTACTGAGAACCAGGACAGGAGGGGGCATTGGGCAGAGAGCAGGTATGGGTGCCCCCAGCTTCTTGACCAAGATGCTTAAGGGTAAGGCTGGGCTAGAGATTAGAAGTCAGAGATCCAAGTGTCCCTAGATAAGGCCATGACTGACCTGATGCTCTCAGTCATGGCGTCCACCTGGCCTTCAGCCCTCCTCACCACTCTCCCTTGCCCGGATCCCGGGTTGTCACGGACTTTCAAATGGCAGGGGAAGGGGACCTGGGCTGGTCCCCTTCCCTGCCCTGCACCATCCTGGGAATCAGGGTGCCAGTTCCCACTCGGGTAGCATGACACAGACACAGGCAGGGACGGTAATCATGCTCTCCACAGTCTTCCAGCCTCAGAGGCCTCGAGTGGCTCTCGCAGGAGGGCAAGGCCAAGGGCTCACAGGTGAGAGGTGATGGCATCCAGGTCTGCTTTTATTCAGTCCCTTCCCTGTACAGGCGGGGAGGCTGGCCCAGAGGACTCACCCAGGGCCACTCAGTGAGTCTGGTGGCTGTCTCTGGGCTCAGGGCCTCTTCTGCAATCCCTACTCCAGGCAACCTTGGCCGCTGGGAAACCACACACACCCCACCTGGCTGTCCCTGCTTGGCTAGTCCCAGGTCAGACAAAGCTGGGGCGCCCAGGATGCTGGCCAGCCTGTCCCTACTGGCTTTTCTCAGCCTGACCTGCCAGTGGAGCCAGTCAGAGATGGCGACCAGGGCGCAACATGGGGGCCACAGGGGCAACCTGCCTAAGTGCCCTGGCACATTCCTCTGGGCTCTCCCCAGGCTCCAGGTCAGGCAGCCTAGAACCCAGAACCCTAGCTATTGCAGAGGAACCAGACCCTGGTTTGGGGAGGTGGTGGGGGCTGAATGAGTCACTGCCTATGCGTGGGACCACAGGATGGCAGCAGCAGTCTCCAGGGCCTTCCTCAGCCCCTTCCGGGGAGGACTAGGATTCTCTTGGCCTTGGGGCTCTGTGGAGAACAGCTGGCCCAGGCCAGGGGTGGGACAGGGGACAGCCACGCCCAGTGAGGATGTTAGGAGGGGCTTTTGCAAGCACTCCTTGCTGCCCTTGGGGCCTTCTGGAAGTCCTCACGTGGCTCCAGCAGTTCCCTTGGAATGTTTTTGGATCATTTTGCCCAAAGTTCCTAGCCCAAACAGTGCTTCAGAGGCAGGATGGAGAACGAGTAGGGTGAGCACAGGGGAAGGAGGGGGACTGGGGCCCGCGTCTAGTACCCAGGCCCTGCTAGGAGTTCCCTACCAACACCTCACCTGGCATTAGCATTCTCTGAGCTTACAGAGCTACAAGGAAGTGAGAATAAAATTACTTCTTTATTTCCAAAAATGTAGGGGTGGGGAAGCAACATAATACAAATTAAGACCAGTTCCCTACGGATTCTTCCTGCGCCTAGGGGAGCTTACAGACAGGAGCTGGGCCCAAGCAGGCCTCTGTTGCTATGGCAACCTGGAGGCCTGTCAACACTTGATGCTGGTCCCTCCATGCTGGCCAGAGCTGGGGGGACTAGAAGCACCCCCAAGAGACCCCCACTCTGATTTGTTCCTGCCCCGCCCCTTCCCAAATCTACATACGGGTTAGTGGGTTAGATTTTGGAATGCTGCAGCTGATGTCCCCCTCCCTCTCACTTCCCATTGTAGCTGCCCTGTCTCCAGCCTGACCTCCTTCCTTCTCTCCTCAGCTTCCCTTCCCAGCTCGAGCTCCTTTCCTCTGCCTCCTTAGGTTTCCCCACTCCCCGGCACCTTAGGTTGCCACCTCCTGGGCCTTCCCTCTCTGCCTCCCCTGCCCTCCCACCAGGGCTTTGGTGAGGGGGCCTGGCTCAGCCCACTGGGGCATAGGGGAGGCCAGCGAGGACCGTCAGTAACAAGCAGATTGTCACAAGGCCCAGCCTTATTGACACTCTCCTATCAGAACGCATCCTATAGCAAAAGGTTAAAAAAACAGTAGGAGTAAGGACAGGAGGGCTGCGACGTGAGACCCAGGTCTGTCCGCACTGGTGGCCCCAATATGGGGAGGGGCTGTGGTGTGACTTCCTGGCTCTAGTGCCCTCCTGCAGCCGAGAGGGTCCAGGTCATGTAGCCAGGGACTGGCTGGCACTGTCCAGCAGGTAAGAGCATTTTGGAGGTCCGACTGCTCCGGAATCTTAGGCCTCCCAGCTAAGACAATGTTGGAACAGGGGTGGGAGGCCGGGGCTGGTTGTCCACTCCCCCAACCCAGCCATTGCCTCTGCTGAACCCACACGAGGAATGTCCCCTTTGGTCCCAAAGTCATAGGCTCTGGAGCTGGGAAGATGGCAGCAGGGAACCTGCAGTAGCCCCAGCTCAGAGAACCCCAGCGGTGGGGCAGACGAGGACTTTTCCCTGGGCCCTGAGGTCTGGGCTCGGACACCTGAAAGAAGCCCCCAGGTACCACCCCAACCACGGGAGGGAGACCTGGGGCAGGAAGCACACCTGCATCCAAAAGGGCAGAGCACCGGGGCTGCCAGGAAGAGCAGAGCCAGGCCTGGAGAGCTGCGAGCCCTGGCCAACTGGGACCCTGCCCCGTGAGCCCCAAGACCGTCTGAGGGACAGACAGGGAGGCTGAGGCCTTGTGGGCCAGGCTGCAAAGATGAGTCACAGGTCAGACCCATGACTCTCTGGTCTCCCCCGATCTTTAGGGGCAGAGAGTGGATTCAGGGACAGGGTTGGTTCCCCTGGCTACCTCCTCTCTCCTTGGAGAGGCTGTGGGGCAAAGGTGGGGCTGACAGGGCAGGCCCCAGGAGGACAGGGGAAGGGGGAGAGGGAAAGGAGAGGAGGAAGGGAGAAAGACCAAACCTGCGCTCCATGAGCTGGCAGCGCCCAGCCTCACTGACACCCCTCAGGACAGAAGCCCACCCTTCCTTCAGCCCTCACCCCTCTGTGGCCCTCCCCACGGTGCCCCAAGAGCTACAGCTTCACTTGTGGAGGTAGGCATCCAGCCACAGATCCCCTGACTTCTTCAGGGACCTGCAAAGAGACAAGGAGGGCTGATGGCAGAGCCTGGGGAGGCAGGGCCTGAAGGGCAGGGTCAGGGAGCCCTAGGGAGGGGTAGGCTGTGGCGGGGGGGGGGGGGGGGGGGGGGGTGGCGCTGTGACTGAGGGGCAGGAACTTCCTCTCAGCTTTCAGCCACCGCGTGTCCCAGGGCTTGCAGCTAGCTAGCTCATGACTCGCCAGGGGAGCCCCCCACCTCCCCCCAGCTCCATGGTAGGAAGCCAGGTGATTCCTGGCACTAGCCTAGGGATAAGGGAGGTTCCCTGGAGGTGGAGGTGCACCAGGAGGGCCCATCCCCCCGGTCACCACCATCTCCACCACAGGTGGTCCTGGCTGTGCTCCACTTAGTCCCCACCCTGCACCCAGGGGCTTCAGGGGAACAGCTTCCACAGACGCGCCTACCTGATGATGTCCTGCAGGGCCCTCAGCAGCGGCTTCTCCTGGTACTCGATGCCATGCTTGGCGCACAGAGACTTCACCAGTGGGGCGATTTTGTGGAAGTTGTGCCGGGGCATGGTGGGAAAGAGGCTGAAGAAAGTGGGGGGATGGGCTGTGTGTGAGGGGGGCCCAGATGGCTCCTCGCTTCCTTGCACAGCCCAGATAGAGCCGGCCAGGGCCCAGGGAGACCTGTCCGTAGCCAGGTGAGGGCTCTGTGCACGGCTCTCACCGTGTGCCCACTGCAGCTGCGCGGGCTGAGCAGCTGGCATGTGTGCGGAGAAGATGGGGCACCATTCGTGAGCAGGAGTGTGTCTGTAGTCTAGGGAACTGGAAAGCCATTGTGTAGCCAGAGGCAAATGTCAAGTTTTTGACAAGGATATGAAAGGATTAGACGAGGATGAAAGGAAAGGGAACGTTGGTAAGAGGTAAGACGAGGACGAGCGACAGCACGGGCAGTGCCTGTGTCCCAGGCAAGCTAGCTAGCTGGGCCTCAATTTCCCTGTCAATAGATTGCAGTCAATACTCCCTGGCTGCCCGCCTCAGAGGACCATGGTGCCATGCAAGCTCTCTAACACGGAGCTCCAGCCAGACGGGAGGCAGGGTGGTTACCACTGTGACCGTGTGGGACAGGGTCAGGGCACACGGGAGCCCCTCTCCTAACCTCGGTGGAGTTGGCTGCCCTGGGACTGGGCAGGGACATGGCCAGGGGAGAGAGAGGTAGCCCCCACTGTTCCCTCTGCCTAGGTGGGACTGGCTGGCCCTCACCCTCCGGCTCTCTCCCACCTTCCCAGTCCCTGGCCACACTCACTGGTGCTCGATCTGGAAGTTGAGGTGCCCGCTGAACCAGTCATTGAAAAAGGACTGTTCCACGTTGCAGGTGGCCGCCAGCTGTGGAGGGAAAGGGGTGAGTGGCCGTGGGAGGAAGAGCGAAGGACAGCTCAGCCTTCCTGGGGTCTCAGGGCCTGCCTGGAGGCTTCAGCTCATCCAGAATCCCCACTTGTCCCTCCAGAGGAGTCCTGCCAGCCTGAGACTACCAGTGGGAGGGCAGCTAGCTAGCTCAGGGCTCTCCAGGGGACCCCCGTACCTCCCCACTCCATGGTAGGAAAGGCTGGGTGAGGACATGGACATAGCCCGGCCCCACAGGGCCCAGCAGCGAGCTCTGCCCTCCCTCACCTGGCTGCTGAACCAGTCACGGTAGGGCTCGCGGTCAATCTCCATGACAATATGGTTCATTTGCGTGACCCACACAAACCAGTGGCTCTCCAGGAACCTGGAAGAGAGCACAGCTCAGCTCAGGAGCCCCTGGGGCTCTTCACGGAGCCCAGCCAGCCCAGGGCAGGTGCAGGTTGAGGCTGCAGCCTCTGCAGGGGGGCCAGGAGGAGAGGGCCCAGGGCAAAGAGGCCTGGGCCTTTCCTCTTGGGGCTCACTCCAACCCATCAATGCCAGTGCTCTGCAGGGCCCAGGATCGCCAGCCAAGCTCAAGCACCTGATGAAGTTGAGGAAAAGGAGAGCTCCCAGGACGCCGTAGAAAGGGATGTAGGTGATGAAGAAACGTGCGTAGTAGCTGATGGCCCAGGCCAAGTCCTGTGGGGAGAAACAAGATTAGATGCGTGCCTGAGCACAGCTGTGTACACACTCCCCACAACCACACCAGCCAAGGCGCCCGGAGGAACCCCAGCGGGCCTCGAGGAGGTTGGGCACCAGGCCCACTGAGACGTGTGACTCCCTAGACACCGCCTGCCTGCATGGGTGCATGGGTGCTTTTGTTTCTAGAGAGATGCAGAGTTTTGCAGCAGCAGGACGTGGCCGTGTGCTCTGCTCTTCAGGAGAGATGGGCAGGGATGGGCAATGGGGGACGCTGGCTTGGGGGAAGCCATGGGAGGGGTCCAGGTCAGTAGCCCTTGCGTGGGCCCAGGGGACTAAAAGGTGTATATTTAATCTGCTTGCAACCCCAGTATGTTCCTTCAGCCCCTTCTTGATGCCTCAGCACCCAGGATCTCTGTCCTCACCCCTCACTCCAGCAGGACAGCCTGGGAGTACAAAGGGCAGCGAACATCATGGGTCCCCTCCCTCCCAGCACCTCCAGACACTGATTCTCCTCCTGTCCCCTCTCCACTCCACAGCCCCTTCCTGCCCCTCACTGGTGCAGGAACAGGGACCTGGGCTCTGTTGTCCTCTCTGGCTTCTGTAGTGACCCTCTGCTGCTGTCCTCTACCCTCCACCACAGGCCCGTGGCAGATGTGCCGTGGAGCCATCTGTCTCTCTCCACTTCCTTCCTGCCACTAAGTCCTTGTGTCTCCACTGGCCCACAGCAGCGGCCTCCTGCTGGCCCAGAGCTCTGTGGGGGTGGGAACCACCCTTCTCAGCCACCCTGCCCAGCTCATGGCCCCTGCAGACCATTTCCTCTGCTGTGCGGGCTCGTCCCCAGGCCGTGTGTTCCCATGTGGATGACAGACCCCACACGCTCCACACAGGTGTGGAGAGGGGCAAGACCAGGCTGGGAGGCAGGCCATGGCTGGCTCAGGACCACGCGGGGGTTGCCCTTTAACTCAGAGGCAATGGAGAACCAACCACCAAAGCTTCAGATGGCAGTAAAACACGGTCACATTTGTGTCTTCAAAAGACTAGATGGTCGGGAAAGTTGTGACATAATTTTCTAGCTTTCTTTTTCCTTTTTGCTATAGGGCACTCGTGCTTGCCGGAGACTCTGAGAGACAGACAGAGAGAAAGTGAGAAATCACTCCCAGGGGAATGGCCTACAATCCCTTCTCCTTCGTTCTCTCGGGATTTTGGGCACACACACCCACACGCCCAGTGGGGCAGTTTGATGCCACTGGGTCTGGGACTCAAATCGTGGTTGACCATGTGGGGGTCCAGTTCCTTAATCACTACACCACCTGCTGGCCCCTGTTTTTCAGTTTTTCTATGCAAAATGCGTCATGACTTTCCTGACAACCCGAGATCCTTCCTGACTGGAGATGGGGAGAGTAGGAGGTTACATCAGTAGCTCAGACATGAAAGGACAGAGGCCTACACTGGACCCACGCTGTAGGAGAGGTGACAGATTCTACAACCATGTGGCAGGCGAAGGTGGCTGCATATGGAGACAGCTTGGTTGGGAAGAATCCCGGCTGGTCCCGACATTAACCAGGTGACCGGGGTCAGGGTGCATCAGTTGAGCAGGAAAGGAGGTGGGGGAGCAGCTCAGAAAGGGAGGGAGGAGGGAGAGCAGGAAGGACAGCAGTGGCTCGGGACAAGACCTCCAGGTCTACCAGGGGGTCTTTAGCAGGTCACCGGGGGCAAATATTTCAAGTTCCATGCCCACCTTTCTCCACATTCACTATAATCTGTGAGTGTGTTTGCAGGGCATCGTGTGCACGTGTATACATACGTGAGTAAACCAGGGTGGACTCGTTTCTGTGGGGACAGTGACACATTCCATAGATCCCTGGCTTCAGCAGGAGGAGGTGGAGGATGCTGGGAAGCCACCTGAGCGGGAACAGTCAGAGGAAGAGAGCCAGCAGAAAGAGCTCCAAGAGGGAGGGGTGGGGTCTCAGACATAGCCGCCCTCCAAGGGGCCACTCCAGAGGGCCTCTCCAGGGCGTGGCCATTGGTACCTGCCCAAGCAAGGAGCAGTCCCATCCTGGGAAGTCTTCCTTAAAGCAGGTGGAGTGTATCCACCTCTCTCCTCCAGACCAGGGTTCCCACTGGCACTATGTGCCTCGGGGCGGGATGACTCTGCTGTGGGAGACTGTCCTGTGTGGGGCTGGATGTTTAGCACGGTCTCTGGCTAGAAGCCCACTAGGTGCCAGTAGCACCCTGCCACCTCCAAGTTGTGACAGTTAAAAACGTCTCCAGTTATTGCCCAACTGCCCAGCAGAACCACCCCGTCAAGAACCACTGCCCCAGGTCACAGCTGTACTTGGGCCCTGGAAGGCCCCAGAGTCTATCAAATTTCCCTAGCTCTGCCAGGAACAAGGTCTGATTTCCTTTCATGCTCTTTCTAATTAATGATTCGTCCCTTAGAGAACAAACACAGCATAAAAATGGTTATATATTAATATCAAAAGTTGTCAGCAGAGGGCTAGCAGGTGGCATGATGGTTAAGGTGCTGGACTTCCACATGGCCAACTGTGGTTTCAGTCCTGGTCCTGGTCACTTGCTTTCTCACTTTCTCTCTATTTCTCTATGGTTAAATTAAAGCAATAATAATAATAATAAATATAAATAAATCATTCTTTTAAAAAAATAAATGAGTATTAATTAAATTAAAATTAAAGCAACAAAATTAATCATTCTTTTAAAAAAGAATTTTTTTAAAAGAATGATTTATTTAATTTTATTTGTTATTATTATTTTTGAATTTGAGAAAGAGAGAAAAGGAAAGTGAGAAAGCAAGTTGTCAGTTCCAGGACTTGAACTGTGGTCAGCCATGTGGGAGTCCAGTGCCTTAATTACCATGCCACCTGCCGGCCCCAAAAAATAATTCTTAAAAGAAAAAAAAAAAAAAAAAGAGCCATCGTCTATTGGCCCAGCCATGGCAGCACAGCACCCCGCAATGCTGGAAGCCACAGGGAAGGTCGGGGCTTGTTCCCAGGACACGCTATACACACCAGGCACTCACTCAAGTGCCAGGATCCTGGCCAACTAAAAGGCCAAAGGTGAGGACCATGCCTAAGACCCTGCTGAGAGTGCTTGTCTCCCTCTCTCGTCCTCTCTCATGAAATAAAGAAATAGCTTTTCTTTTGTTTTAAAGCACGATCTGCTATAAAAGCTGATTACAAGCCCCTGCAGGGCGCCTGCCCAGCACAGCAGAGGCTCAGGTTCCTTCTCAGCTGGGACTCCTTCCAGGGCCCAGTTGAGCCCCATGGAAATAGCAGTCCCAGCAGGAGTAGGAGAGCAGGGTTCAAACTCTGGCCACTTAGCCAGCCCAGACACTGAGTCCGTCCCTCCGAGCCCTCACGTGCCTCTCAGTAGAGCAGGTGAAAGGACACAGCATCGGCAACAGTGCTTCAGTATTCCTGGAACGCAGTAAACACTGACCTTTGCCCACTTTTGAGAAAATGGCACGTTCGAGAAGTGAGTTTGGGCAGGTTCTACCAGGACAGGGCTGGCAGAGTGCTCAGAGCCCTGCCTCTTCCCCAACCACCCCACCTGGCCCTCTTCACAGAAATCTCCAGACACAGCCCCTTTGGCCGTAATTGTCTTGGGAGAGTGTAAGACAAAGTACTCTGAAGCCCTCCACACGCTCTACAGAGATGAGTATTTAAAAGAGAGAGAGGTGGCTGGGGTGGAGGAGAGTGTAGGATGTGGTGTAAGGAGGGCAAGGCCACCCCACCCCTTGGGTGTCACCGTGGGCAAGTCTCAAACCTTCAGTGTCTTAGTATCTTCATGTACGAAACTGAGTTTGAAAAAAAGAGGCCAGCTCCATAACCTAGTGGTTAAAGGAGTCAGATCCCACAGAGGGTTTGAATCCCAGCTCTGGCGACTTGAGAAACATTCTGGGAGCATGTGCCTGTGTGCCCCAAAGCCTGATGGGGAGGGTAGATGGAGGAAAAGAACTGTGGTATGACCACAGCCCACTGGGAGGTGCTTTCTGTTTCTCTTCCCCACCCAAACAAGCACACACCTCCTGGCAAAAAAGAAACAAGACTAGGTAACCAGCAGTTAGCGCAATGGCTATGTTGCTGGACTCCCACATAGTTGACCGCGGTTCGCGTCCCGGACCCAGTGGCTTAAAACTCACGCCGGGCACGTGCGCATGCGTGCCCAAGATTCCAAGAGGAGAATGGAGGAGAAGGGACTGCGGCGTGACCATCCCCCCTGGGGGGTGATTTCTCGCTTTCTGTCTCTATGTCTCTCTCTCTCTCTCTGTCTGGCGAGCGCATGCGCCCTATAGCGAAAAACCTCTCCAAAAAAAAAAAAAGAAAAAGAAACAAGACTAGAGATAGCTACTAAAGGACTCGTCTGCCCCTCCTGAGGGCAGGGACTATGTCCCTGTCAGCAGAACCCCTTAGGCATAGTGCCACTGCCTCATGCGGGTCACTCCAGGATGGGGATATTATCATCTGCCACAAAATCCCAATGGTAGGCCACATGTCGTATGGTGGTTGGGGCAGCTGGATTTCACATGGTCAACTGTGCAGTTCAGTTCCAGACCCGACAGCTTGAGAATCACACCGGGCACATGTGCATGCGTGCCCAAAGTCCTGAGAGGTTACTGGAAGAGAAGAAATAGTGGCATGACTATCCCCCAGGGGGTGATTTCTCACTCTCTCTGCTTTGGCAAGCACACACACCCTATAGCAAAAAAAAAACCAAGAAAAGTGCTAATCACACAATTCCATAAATCTGAGGGCCTACCTCTCTACAGCCCCATGCTGTAGAGAGCCCCACGCTAGGGGTCCTTTCGCTCTCTTTAGAAGCAAAACCAGGAAACTCCTCTAAGCCTGTTGCTTTGTGTTGAACTGTGCCTCCTGCCCCCGTCATTCATGTTAAAGTCCTCAAAAGGTGAGGATTTGGCAGTAGGGTCTCTGCAGATATAACAAGTTGAGATCAGCAGGGTGGAGCTAGTCCACTGGGACTGACGTCCCCATAAAGTGGGGAGACACAGAGGGAAGACTATGTAGAGAGAGATGGGGAGAGGATGGCCATCTACCAGCCTGGTAGCTGGAGAGGCCTGGACAGAGCCTTCCTATCAAGAGGGCCAACACCTCCATCATGGATTTCCAATCTGCAGAACCGTGAGACGATAAATCTGTGTCCGGGACTCTGGGGTGTGGTGCTTTTCATGCTGTCATGGCAAACGCACCTGTCTTCTCGGCCAGTGCCCAGCTACTACTCACTTTCCCGTCAGAGTGTGGGGAGCCTGGACGCATGGGGCCTTTGGAGACACAGGGGAACATGGCGGGGAGGTGGGGCTGGGGCAGAGACAGACTAGGTGAGTCACTGCATCTGCCTCTCATCACGTTGCCTTCGGGAATTTTCTGCGTGGCCTCTGTGAAGGCAGTGGACCCCCTCTGCATGTGGGCGGGTGGGAGGAGAGCTTTAGGATGGGCATGCAGTGGCCGTTCTAGCTCACATGGTCCTAGAAGGAGTCCCTTCCTGAGTGACAAGGCAGCCATCCTGGGAAGAGATGCCTGAGGACCCTTGGCCCTCAGAAGCACACAAGGGCACATTCGCCCAGTCACCCTCCCACCCCCAGCCAGCTCCGCCCCTACTCACCACCCAGTCCTTGCGAACGATCATGGTCATGATGATCTGATACTGGAAGTACATGGGGATGAGCAGCGGCGGCCCAACTGCAGGGGAGAGAGCAAGGCGCTTAGAGACCCAGCCCCACCCCCCAGCTGCCGGGGGTCCCATGCAGCAGTCGGCTCTGCAGCGCCATGGGATGAGGTGCCAGAGGCCCCGTGGGGATGCTGCACAGACGGCCTGGGGACCACTCTGACTGCATGACATTGGGACTCTGACCTCTCCATCTCTGAGTCACTTCCTTGGTCTGGAAGAGTGTCAGGTGGGAGGGGACAGACAGTATGGTGGGTGGGTGTGAGGGTGTCGGGCAGGTGAGAGGAAGTGGGGCTGTGGCTGCAGAGCGCCCAGACACTCACTCAGGAAGAAGTACTCGTGCTGGTGGTTGTAGGGCAGGTATTTCAGCTTCTTCTTGCCATACTGAGGAGAGAGCAGAGATGGTGAGTGCTCCTCAGCCCAGGGCCCGCCGCCCACGCCCTCTCACACCTGCTCTGCAGCCTCCATCCCTTTCTCATCAATGTACACCCTGGATCCACAAGGCTCGGGCCCCTCCAGCCCTCTGGGCTCCCCACACTCTGGCTAGCAGTGGCCATGGCTTCCTCACATGGGAGGTACCCCAGATGGCATCCAAACCCAAAGAGCTGACCCCAAGCCCATGTGGCAGGCTCTGAAGTAAATGTTTGTTGCGTGAATGCACAACTGAACAGCTCACACTGGAGCACGAGCAGGCAGGGAAGCCTGGGGCTAGTCCCCACCCCTGTGAGAGTGAGAAAGCTCTGGGTCAACCCCGGGGAGGGAGTTCCCCGGAGCTGCTGGGAGAACCCAGGTAAGGGCAGAGAGAGAACTGTTACCAGCCATCAGGCTGGGAGCATCTACCTCCCTGCAATTCCCAAAGCTAATCACTCCTCCCCAGGCAGACTCTACACTCGAGGACACCCCGCAGAAGACACAACCCATAGTTGTGGGCCACATTTGGTTACCTGAAGTCCCATCTGGGGCCCCCACTCCCTCCCCTTCCAAACTTGGCCCCCTGGGCAGCCTAACGCCTAGAGGCAGTGGCTAAGGATCAGGGTCAGCTGGAGTTGGGTATCTCACTGTCCCAAGCTGCTCGGATCACTCCATGCGAGCCAGGTGTGGGCGCCATGCACTCAGGCGACTCCTGGAGCACTTTGGTTCCATAGTCCAGTCCCTAGGGACTGGACTAGCTGGTCCCTAGGGGACCAGCTCATCCTGCTCCTTGGGACTGAGACCAAACCACGCCACCTGCAAAGTAGCTTACAGCACTGTGGGCCGTGTGGGGAGTTGGGTCAGAGCCGATGGACGTGACCTATGTTTGACCCTGCTGCTTATCAGTGCTCGAGCCAGCACGAGGCCCCCAGCCTCTCTGGGCTGTCTCGTTCGGCATTCCTCTCTCTGGTTGCTAAGAGGCATCAGTGAGAACATGGCTGTAAACGCCGAGTGCTGTCCGCAGGAAAGAGGCCCCATCCACCCTTCCCTGGACCCAAAGGCCAGAGCCACCCTCCTCTGATGGCATTCATTCCTACCCACTGTCACCAAGAGATCACAGAGGGTGACAGATAGAAGAAACCCTAAATGTTGTCTAGGCAAGCACCTTCGTCTTCCGGGTGAGAACAGAGAGGAACACGCTTGTTGGAATTGCACAGAAAGCCCATGGGCTCCGGAAAGGAAGAGGACATGGGTGAGAACAAAGTCCAGCCTGTCCCTCCAACCTGCATCTTGGCAACAGGGGCCATGGTCACCACACACCCAGCCGGAGCACCACCAGAAACGACCCCTTTGCTCTGGATGGCCTCCTGTGCCTTGGCAAGGACCTCGCTCCCAGAAAGTATGTTTGTACAAGGACTGTCACTGGTCAGGGCTGAGGCTGGCCTTGGAGGGAATCTTGGCTGATGTCTTAGGGCAGGGAGGGGCTGGAGGGGCCAGTGCTGGGGAGGAGGCCCATGGAGGTGGCCAGTCTGCGGGGGAGCCTGTGGCCCATAGAACAAGCCCCCGGGTTCCCCCCTCCACCCCCGGAAGCCCGAAGGCCCAGTCTTTGTCTACAAGTTTCTCCAGCCATGGCCAGGAGAGACACAGGAGAACCACCGTATCCCTGGTCCTTAGGCCGGTCCAGCTCTCCTCAGGGAGTGAGCCCAAGGGCCCGGCCTGGCAGATCAGCAGAAGCCTGAGAGGAACCCAGTACTCATGCTGCAAAACGGCATGAGTATTCCACGGGGTTGCGGAGGGAGTGGCAGACAAAGCAGGTATACCCTAGTGCTTACCGCGGTCACGTGCGTGTGCGAGCATGTGTGTAGTGATGCACCCACACGCCCCACACACCTGTCCCCACCTTGATGGCCTCAGGGAATGCACGCCCCACCCCGTGGCTAACTTCCTGGCTCCCATATTTCACACGCTCACCCTCTCCCCACCAGTTGGGCCACCAGCTTCCCTCCCCTGACCCTGGGGGGGGGGGGGTCCCACATCCACTCCAGGGGGATATCCTTTTCCCGATCTTCTCACATAAACCTTTGCTGAATTAAGGTTCGTAAGTAAATGGTTTTAAAAGAAAAAAAATAAAAGGAGCAAAGAGGGTTGAGGAAAGGTATATAGAACGGGGATCACCCTCGGGCCACGGGCCAGTGCCAGTCGTCCAGGCCACACAGCACGGAGTGGGCAGCGGTGAGTGAGGCTCCTCTGTGTTTGCAGCCACCGCCCATGGCTCACAGTGCCACCTGTCCGATCAGCAGCAGTACTGGGTTTTCAGGGAGCGTGAACTCTATTGTTGGGTGATTGCCTCATTGCATATTGTAACGTGGTAGTGGTAGAAACAGGAGGACCAGCACATGGTGAAATGGTTATATCGCTGGACTCCCACATAGTTGATCACTGTTCAAGTCCTGGGCCCGGCAGCTTAAAAACTCACAATGGGTGCATGTGCATGCGTGCCTAGAATCCCAAGAGGAGAAAAAAAGAGAAGGATTGCAGCATGGACATCCCTCCCAGGGGTGATTTCTTGTTTTCTGTCTCTGTCTTGCTCTCTCTCTCTGGTGAGCGCAGGTACCCTATAGCGAAAATCTCTTAAAAAAAAAAAAAGAAAGAAAGAAAGAAAGAAATGGGGTGCACAGTGGATGCGGTGTGCTCGGGTCATCCCAGGATCAACCCCCATCCATGGAGGGATCATCCCTGATGCTGTAGAATATACTAGGACAGGGACCAGCAGTTAGTGTAATGGCTATGTTGCTGGACTCCCATGTAGTTGACCACGGTTCGAGTCCCGGACCAGGTGGCTTAAAACTCACGCCAGGCACGTGTGTGTGCATGCCCAAAATCCCAAGAGGAGAATGGAGGAGAAGGGATTGCGGTGTGGCCATGACCCCTGAGGGGTGATTTCTCACTTTCTGTCTCTCTGTCTCTCTCTATCTGTCTGGCGAGCGCATGCACCCTATAGCAAAACCCTCTCAAAAAAAAAAACAAAAAAAGAATATACTAGGACAAGTACCAGGCTTCCTAATTTATCAGCAAGTCGGAGTTTCTGGTAAGTGTGTCCATAGACACATTTCCCAAGCGCCTCCAGTTGGTGGCCCTCGGCACGGTCCCCAAGATTCACCCTCCTGGCTTGGAGCCAGACGCCTGGGTCTGGAGGGTGGTGCTGCCTCTTGGTGGCGTAACTGTGAGTGAATTGCAGCCTCTCTATGGCCTTAGCTCTTCTGTCTACAAGAGGGGTCGATGCTAAAGCCAGCCTCCAGGGTTAAGACAGGCCTGGGGTGTTGTGTGCGCACTGCTTTCCGTGGTGCCAGGCCCACCACACACACAAGAATCCGTTCTCCTCTCTGCTGGCAGCCACCAGGCCCAAAGTGGAGAGTGGACTCACACATCGCCTCCCCTCTGGGGGTCCCCATCACCCACAGGGAGAAAGCCCTGGAGGCAGGGCCATGAGGGGAGGGGAAGGGAGGGGAGAATGAATGGCCCTTTCACCCAGTGGGCTGAGGCAAGGGCATGGGAGGCTTGTTGAGGCCAGACCCCAAGAAGGACATGGTGGCACACACAGGGCTTGCCTTGAACAGGGACGGCCCGTTCCCAAGCCAAGGCTGCTAGCTGGGGACGGGGCCAGGGGCAGAGAAGGGGACTGCTGCCAGCCCTGGTGGCCAGGCTGACGTTCCAGCGCTCAGCTGCTCCACGGACCCTAAGGCCAAGCTTGGATGAGGGCCTGGGGGAATGCCAGGGGCATGTGGGGTGGGAGGGACCTTTCAGCTTTGGAACAGAATGTCTGAGGAATGACAAGGGCCTTCCTTGTCTGTCCAGGCTCGGGGGGAGGGAAGTATCGCCAGGCCCAGTTGCTGCCCCTGGGAACCTGCACACTCACACGGGGGAGACACGAGCAACATGGCCGTGCCAGGAGAGCACCAGGCGGCAAGGTCCCAGCCAGCGCTCCTGAGAGGGGGGCTGTGGCTTTGGCCACTCATGAACATCTGCCGAAGCAGGAGGCCTGGAGGGCCAGCCGCAGGCAGACAGTGGGGAGGAAGAGGAGGCTCTCAGACCTACCCCGGGGCCCCAGGGATAATGACTTCACCACAATCAGCGACGCGGGGACAAGGATGGCCGCACTGGTGCTGCCGTCACAGCTCTGTAATTCGGCTCTGAAAGTCCCAGTCACTTAGAGCAAGACTCCAACCAGAAACAACAGAGTGGAGCTACTGGAAAGGAAGCTCTGTGAGCCTATGATCGACCACCCCGGGAACTCAAAAGAATCAGCTGAAAAACCAGCAGAATCACGAGGTGGCAGCAAATAGAAGCTCACTAGCCAACAGGAACCACTCTCCCGAGTACTGGAGAAGCACCCTCGCAAGGACCAGGATATGGAACACGCCAGGATTAAACTTGGAAAAGAATCATCGGCACACTGTAAAGATGTACAATAACTAAATGTACAAAAAGTTGGATTTTATGTTTAGCAAGAAATATTGTCAATTATTTTTCTTGGGGGAAATAAAAAACAAAACAGGAACATCCATGAGGTATATGAAGTAAAAACCTTACCAAGAGATAAGAAAGAACCAGGCTTTATTCACGGAGGGAGGCTGAGTGTAATGATGAAGAGGAAAGTCGCCCCGTTAGGAGCTCACAGTGCATTAAACGCCAAGGACAAGTAAGTGTGATGCCCACATTGCCCTGACTGCACCCTCTCCCAGATGACACCGAGGCCACTTCCTATAGGAGGGTTGACGTGACCCCACACGGCTGCCAGGAAAACTGGCTGACCGCACATTCAGACAGACGGGAAACATAGACATCAGAAAATAATGTGTGCAAAGAACTTCCTAAGCATAAAGAAAAGGACTCTCCAGGGAAGAGTGAATACATTTTGCTACATAAAGCAAACAAAAAATCCTCCCAGAAGTCATAAATAAGACCAAGGTGCAGAAAATGTAGCAGGAAAAGGGCATTCCTGCCAAGTCCCCTGCCAAGTCCCCTTGCGCTCCTGCGTGCTGGGCAGCCCTGGAATCGACTGGCTGGGTAGCAGTGCCCGTTTGTGCCTGGAGGTAAGGCCTGGCTGCCTGGAGCTGGGTGGGTGGCCTGGCACCAACTAGTGCCCTTAGACTCACTGTCTCCCCAGTGAAGAGACCAGGGCAATAGCATTTTGCAGGCACCAGGGTAGAGTTCAAACAGGAACCCAGAACCAACAGCCCTTTACCCTGTGAGCGTGTGAGAAGGGGGAGCTCCGTGCTGTGGTACTGGCCATCGGCTTCCAAATATTCTTGCAAACTGGACAACGAGATTCCCACAACCTCCCCACTCCATCTCCCTGTCCAAAATCTACATTCACGAAGTATCTGGGGTAAGGAGAGGTCAGGAGGCTCCGTGCAGAGAGAGGAAAGAAGTCTTCTTCCAGCGCAGCTGGCGAGACTAGGCGTGGCTTGTTAGAGACACGGAGAACATCTGCTGGGACAAGCAAAGGCTCGAACCAGAAGCCTCACAAGAAAAGGACACCTTTGTTTTCACTATTGGAAGCTCTGAGTTCATCAGTTCTGCTATCTTGCCACCTCTAATCAAAGCTACACGCTGTTTCCTAGAAGAAAACCAAGCCGTGTATTTTGGCAGGAAATAAAATCTCTGCTGGGCAGGACAGGCTCAACACTTGCAAAGTGCAGAATTTCGACTCATGTCCTGTGAATGAAACTGGTTGTACTACAGAACACCACATTCCTGCTCAGCTAGTCTCTGGGGTGTAAATGAAATGGAGAGGGCGGGGGGTTGGGGGAGCAAGGTTACAAACAGAAAGGGGAGACAGGCTTCTCCTCTTCTTGTTCCAAGTCCCGAATGCCAACACTGCTGAGGACACTACTGCATTCCTGTGGCCGTTCTTTTTTTTTTTTTAATTAATTTTTCGAATTTTATTATAGGGCACAAGAGCTTACCAGGGACAGAGAGGGAAAGAGAAAGTGAAAAATCCCCCCCCCCCCCCCCACCTCCGGGAGGATGACCATGCCACAATCTCCTCTCCTCCATTCTCCTCTCAGGATTTTGGGCGCATATGCACACACCTAGAGTGTTTCTCAAGTCATCAGCTCTGGGACTCGAACCATGCAGTTGGCCACATGAGACCCAGCATGTTAACCACCACACCACCTGCTGGTTCAATCCCACTCCTCTTTGAAGGTAAATTTGCCTCGCTTGGCAAATGCTTACTGAGTCTCTCCTCTGGCATTGTGATCTTAAGATCTGTACAGAAGGGATGTGGAGCTTCTAAACTTTGGTTTACGTCATCAATGTATCTCCAAAAACCAAAGCTATATAAATTATTTTTTGTAAATTAGACTCTAATATAAAGGCTCCACTTTAAAAAAAAATGTGTCAAATGAGGATATTCTTTAAATGCATCAGAGGTACCTTCATTCAAAACTCCAGAATTAATGTAATCAAAATTTCCCATCTTGTTTTTTAATTATTGCCAGAGAGCATGCATGTGAACTGTGAAAAGAAAGAGAGAAAGAGCCCTATGGGGTGTGGTCACACCATAATCCCTTTACCTCGATTTCTCCATTCCATTGGGACTTTGGACACATGTACACATGCCCAGCATTTTTTTTTTTTTTTTTTTTGCCACAGGGTATGTGAACTCACCAGAGAGAAACAGAGAAACAATGAGAGGGAAAGTAAGAAATCATCCCTGGGGGGACAGCCATGCTGCAATCCCTTCTCCTCCATTCTCCTCCTCGTTTGGGTAGGCATACACATGCACCGGTGTGATTTTCAAGCTGCCAGGCTTGGGACTTGAACCATGGTCGGCTCGGTGGAAGTTCAGCATTGTAACCACTACTCCACCTGCTGGCTCCACTCAGTGTGTTTTTCAAGCCATTACAGCCAGGATTCAAACAGTAGTTGGCCACGAGAAATCCAGTCCCTTTAACCATAGGACTATGAGGCCAATCCCTGTCTTTTTTCTCCTTTGTTTGTGATAAGAGTGCCATACTGGCACGTGCAAAAGCAAGAGAAAGAGAGAGAGCGGAGCACCCTTCACAGGGTCTGGTCACACTGTGACCCCTTCGTCCAGTCCTTCCGCCTGTCAGATTCTGAGCACTCACATGCCATGCCCGGCACGTCTCTGGCTGACCGGGCTAGGGATTGAAATTGCAATGCATGGGGACTCCGGCTTCTCTTGAGTAGCATATTACTGCTGCGCCATGGAGCTGGCCCAAATGTTTGTCTTACAAAACAACGTGGGTTCTGTTACGATACAGAAATACTACAGAATCATGTACAGCCAGCCACCGAGAAAGATGAGCCCAGTCTCCTGGACTCTAGAAAAGGCCCACATTGGGAGATGGTAAGTTGCAGAATAAAAAGTATAATCTTTCTCTTGTTTTTATTTTTATTATTCATGATTGTTATTATCATTAGCCATAGGGCATGTGTGCTCGCCAGAGACAGCGAGAAAGAGAGAGAGAAAGTAAGAAATCACTCCCCCCACCCCCGTGGGGGATAGCCAAGCCGCAATCCCTTCTCAATTCTCCTGTCGGGATTTTGGGCATGCACACACACATGCTCAGCATGTTTTTATGTCGCCAGGTCCAGGACTCAAACCATGCAGTCAGCCACGTGGGATCCAGCCGTCTTAACCTCCATGCTACCTGCTGGCTGGCCCCTTTGTGTTGTTTTTAAATAAACAGATGCATGCCTTTTTACATTCACATAGGAAATATCTGGAGGGGCCAGCAGGTAGCTTGATGGTTAAGGGCGTTGGACTCCCACATGGCCGAATGCAGTTCAAGTCCTGGAGCTGGCGGCTTACTTCCTCACTTTCTCCCTCTCTCTCTCTCTCCCTCTCTCTCTCTCTCTCTCTCTCCGTCCCTCTCTAGTCAAATTAAAATAAATAAATAAATAAATAAAGTTAAACAAACAAACAAAAAGAAATATCTGGAAAGGTGTATAGCATCTTGTTAACCATGGTTACCCCCCAAGGGCATGAAATTTAAAGCAAAGAGAAAGTAGAAATCATAAGACTCACTTTTTAATTTGTGTATTTCTATACTATTGAAGTATACCAAGTAGGTTCTAAACTTACAGTAAAACCATGAACTAATATAAAAATAAGACAATGTGGTAAGTAGAAGGAAATGGCCCAGTGGTCAGAAGCTCATGCTGTCCTGGCCACTAAGTTTATGTGACTTTAAATTACATGTGTCCCACCATCGTAAGATGGACATCTTTCTCAGGGAAAGTGGGGGGGACCAGGTCAGGCCGAGGTTCCTGCTAGCAAAGAGAACTGAGACACCCCAGATAAGGTCTCACTAAAGTGAGTTGGCTCATGGGGGAAGCCATTTTGAGCCTTCCTGCTAAACTGGAGTCAAACTTCCTTCTTCCCTGGAGGAAGGAAATACGAAATGCTCTTTGCTGGCCGACGGGAGGGAATCTAACACTGGTAAGGAGCTTCGCCCAGTATTCACATGTGAGGCTGTTGCAGTAAGTGCCAGCTGGAATCATTCAAGGTATCCAGGAAAGGTTTCTATTGCCCGTCAGAGGTGCAGGCACCTAACAGGAGGTCAGCCTCTGCGGTTCTTTTCTTTCCCAACTTCTGCTCTAGGGCATGTGCACTCACAGAGACAGAGTGAGCATGGCCACGTGAATGTGCCTGGTGTGTTTTTCAAGCCACCGTTCTAGGACTTGAATTGTGCAGTCGGCCATGTGGAATCCATGCCACCTGCTAGCCCCACTTCAGGATTTTTGCTCTGCTCTCTGCTCCGGTCAAACCCCTCCCGTGCCAATGCCACCCCCTTCACCATACCTCAATGGGCTGCCACTCGCCCAAGACAAACACGTGCAGCATGTTCACGTCTGGGTCCTTGTGGAAGATGTTGGGCTTGGCGTGATGCTGGAAGTGGCGATGGTTCCACCAGTTGGCAGAGGCACCCTGTGGGGGGAAAGGAGTTGGGGTGAGCCACGCGGTCTACTGAGGTCTCGAGTGCATCCCTGATAGACCCCACATGAGACCTGTCCTGGCCTTTACAACACTCAGAACCCACTTCTCCGACAACCCTGCTACTATGGAGCCTGGAGCACTGGGTAGGCCGAAGTAGAGGCCAGTTGTCCCTCCAGGCCTCAGCTCCCCCAGTCAGAAGCTGCTGATGGCAGGTGAGGAATGCTGGCATTGGACCAAATGCTCAGGGCTTTAGCAGGTACAGGGGGTGGTCTCTGCTCCCCCACTGCACGTCTCCTAGTGCCAGTGTTGGTCAAGGTGAAGGGTGTAGGGGACAGAAGCCATCTGACCACATGGCCCGGAAATGACTCACCTGGGTATAGACCCAAGAGAAATACAAACAGGTCCGTATAACAACTTACATATGAATATTCATAGCAGCCTTCTTCAAAATAACCAAAGAGTTAAAATGACTCAAATGCCCATCCAATTAACAGAAGCGTGGATAAATAAAATGTGGTAAACCCATGCAGTAGGATACCGTTAGGCTGTGTCATAACTCAGAACGAAGTACTGACGTAGGCCTCGTGGATACCCTTGGAAGTATCTGCTAAGTGAAAGAAGCCAGCCAGGAAGAATCACATATTATATGATTCCATGAATATGAATTGCCCACAATAGGGAAAACCACAAAAACGGAAATATTGCTGGTTGCCTAGGGCAGGGGCTGGGAACAGGGAGAGGATGAGGGGCCTAGGTGTGACAGCTAAGAGGTATGGGGTTTCTTTGGGGAATGATGAAGCTCCTCTGAAATTCACCATGATGGTGGCTACATCAATCTGTGCATACAGGGCTAGCTGGTGGAATGGCGGTGCTGGTGAAGGCAGCTGGATCCTACATGGCCAATGGTATGGTTCGAGTCCTAGACCCAGCAACTGGAGAAACATGCTGGGCATGTGTGCCCCAAATTCTGAAAGGAGAAACGGAGAAGGGACTGTCGTGTGACCATTCCACATGGGAGGTGCTTTCTTACTTTCTCCTTCTCTTTCTCTCTTTCTTTCTCTGGTAGTACATATGCCTGCTGGCAAAATTTTTTAAAAAATCTGTGCATATACTTAAGTTGTACACCCTACATAGGCCAATTGTATATGATGTGAATTATATCTCAACAAAACTTTTTCTAAGACAAAAAATAAAAAGAAGACCACAAGCGGTCCCTGTTTTCAGAGAGCTCAAGGTACATCTGGTCAGAGCGCTAGGCAGTGAGACGTGCTGCTGTACTGAGGCGTATACTGAGCTGGCTGTGACGCCCAGAAGGTGACAGAGACAGTTTATAAACAATTGCTAACATGTACCCAAGAGTTTTTCCGGCTCTAACATTTTTTAAAAATAATTATTATTTTAAACTTTATTTATTTATTTGAATTTGATCAGAGAGGGACAGAGTGAGAGTGAAAGAGAGTAAGGGGAAAAGGGGAAGCGAGAGAGCAAGCCGCCAGGTCTGGAACTCGAACTGCAGTCAGCCATGTGGGAGTCCAGCACCCTTAACCACCATGCCACCTACTGGCTTCTGGTTCTAACATTTAAATGAGCTAAGATCCCAGGAGACAAGAAGCATAACATGAGTTTTTACTTTAAGGCCAATAGATTCTGTTTCATTGGCTCAAACTTTGGACACATTCTGTGGGGGCGTGGCCCTCTACAAAGTGGCCCAGGGATGCATGGACAGAAACGGACTTTTCTGACCCTTCAGAGTCAGAACTGCACCTGTGAAATGCTGCCTGATCGTGCCGTGGCTGAGTCACAGGTCACCAACACAACAGTCTATTTGCTAAACAAGCACACAACGGTTGTACTTGGAAGATGCTTTCGGCACATAAAAGGTTTCTGTACACAAACAGCCATGGAAGGGAGCTACCATGAACAGCTGTGGCCTTTGCCATGACCTTAGACTCCTGTAAGCAGACAGGACTCTGAATCCATCAGAGCGAAAAACTGGTCAGAGAGTAAAAGCTCAGAGGCTTAAGGAATCAGATGACATACTGTAGCCGCAGGAGCGACATTCCGGGAAGAATCAGATGGAAAATTCTCTGGCAGAAAGAAACTCGGGGGTAAAGCTGCTACACGTCAGCACCATCTCTTTTCTTTTTAAGAACTATTTTTATTTAATTTTATTAATTACTACTATTCTTCAATCTGACCAGAGAGAGACAGAGAAAGGGAGAATGAGGAAGCAAGCCATCAAGTCCAGGACTCAAAATGCAGTCAGCTCCGTGGGAGTCCAGTGCCCTAACTAGCCACCACCATGATCTTTAGAATATACCAACCAAGAGATGTTTGTTGAATGAATAAGTGGAGGAAACCAGAGTCGGTGAGGTGAGCAGTCACTGCTCCCCTGCACTTGGGATGAAAAAGATGAAAACATTTTTCATTCATGGTATTCTCCTGTGATTAGCCTCCACTCTTCTTCCCAATGCAAAACCCTCCTGGGGGCCAGCTGGTGGCACAACAATAAAATGTGATGCTCTGAGAAGCAGACCCACATCAGAAGGTTCTTGGTTCAAGTCTGGGGACCGCCGTAAGTATGCTGGGCACTCACGCACCCATGATCTGATCCAGGGCTGGCTGAAGCCGGGGATGGATCACAGTAGCAAGACCCTTTTTGCCTCTCTTGTTTCTTTTGCTCATAGAAGAAACAAATACAGAAACTTAGAAAAAGAGCTGGGACCAGCAGCTGGCATAATGGCTATGTCGCTGGACTCCCATGGAGTCAACTGTGGTTTGAGTCCTAGACCCGGTGGCTTAAACTCACAAGGGGCGCGTGTGGGTGCATGCCCAAGATCCTGAGAGGAGAATGGAGGAGAAGGGATTGCAGCATGACTGTCCCCCGGGGGGGGGGGGGGGGGGGGGGGGGTGGTGATTTCTCGCTTTCTGTCTCTCTGCCTCTCTCTGTCTTTCTGGTGAGCGCATGCGCCCTGTAGCAAAAACCTCTCAAGAAAAGAAAAAAAAAGAAAAGAAGAGCAAGAAAAACAACAAAACCTGTGAATCTCTGCCTGCCTCAGAACAGCGACCAGCCCCCTATGTTCTCAGAATGTGGTGCAAATGTTGTCACTCTGCATCAGCTGCTGGGCTCAGCCTGGGCCAGATGTGGTGACCCAAGGGACAAACCCTTTGTCCTCAGGGAGCTAAGGGGGAGGGTCCAGCACCACCACAGCAAGCCAAGGTCACCCAGGAAAGAAGCATGGAAGGGGGTGGGGGAGTCGAGGAGGCCATGTGGAAGGACTAGACTTCAGCCTGGGCAGGAGCAGGCCGGGCAGGGTGAGGGGCACTTTCCTGACAGAGGGAAGAGCCTCGGTGAAGGCCATAGTAGGAAGTGGGTAAAAGGGAGTATGGAATGTTTCAGAAGCCAAAGGAAGGTCCTCGGCAGGAGCAAGACCAATAGTACTAAACATAGAGCCACATCAGGGCCTGAGGCAAAATGGAAAATGTACATCTCTGGTTTTTATGGAAGCAAAATCATTGATAGTATTTTCAAAAATGTAAGTTTTGGGGGGCAGTTCCCATAGCCTAGTGGTTAAGGGAGCCTGATCCCACATGGCTGACCACAGTTCAAACTCAGCCCCTGTGGATTGAAAAGCATGCTAGGCCTTGAACTCTGACAGGATGGAGTAATGGAGGAGTTTTGCAGCATGACCATTTAGTGGGTGCTTTCTCCCATCCGTGTCTCTTTGTCTTTCTGTGGTAAGCAGGCACACCCTCTAGCGACTAAAAAAAAAAAAAAAAAAGTACTTTTTGGCTCATTTTCAATTGAGAGAATCGCTGAATTTGTAGATTTCTGTTAACCAAGTAACAAACTTAAATAATTCTTAATTACCTTAAACAGAAGTATACGACTTCTGTTTGGTATAAATAAAACATTTAAACTTGAAATCATGTTGTATCGTTGAATACAGTGACTTCTCAATTTTTTTCTTTGAGACTTTTTGCTATAAGGTGCATGTGCTCGCCAGAAAGAGAGAGACAGAGGGACAGAAAGTGAGAAATCACCCCCAGGGGGGAATGGCCATGCCGCAATCCCTTCTCCTCCACTCTCCTCTCAGGATCTTGGGCACACATGCACACACGCCCGGCGTGAGTTTAGGCCACTGGGTCCGGGACTCGAACCACTGTAGACTACATGGGAGTCCAATGATATAGCCATTATGCCAACTGCTAGTCCCAAAATGCTATTTATCTTAATGATTAGGCATGTCTGGTGTCCCCTTAAATTTTGCACCTAAGCCAGTGCCTCATTTGCCTTACCCTAATCCTGGCCCCGACAGCTAGAGAAGAAGCTGCAAAAAGGTTGGGGGGGTTTCCATCTCCAGATTCAGAGTCAGGGGGTTGCCAGCCTCACAGATGGCATTTTATCCTACATGCAGTGCTGAGCAACGAGAGGGATTTTAAGCTCAGCACAATATCTGCAGGACTATCCTCTGGAAAAAAAAAATGGCCACCAGACAGATGTGACATGGGGTAAAGGAACAGGAAGGCTGGAAGTAAAATGCCCGATAGCGGTGTGGGTGGACAGTGAGCAGCGGCGCCAGGCCCCTTGGCCCCAGCACCCAGCTCAGGGCCTCGCCAGCGCGTGCTAGAACCTCCGAGATGGCAGGGCTCTGAAGGACCACCTTCCAGCCAGCCTCTTCCCCACTAAGGGGATCAGCAGCACGTGGACTTACAAGCCTTGCACTACACTGTGTGACTGCCAAGGGCCAGAGTCAGGTTTTGGGCAAACTGCGCGGTATCCTCGCAGTCGAGGGGAACGAGTGAGCCACACAGCCACACCACTAATGTGCATCTGCGACAGGGTGCTAAGGACATGGCCAGAAGGGGTTGGAGAGCCAGGAGTGGAACTGATGTCCTGACCCCAAAGACCCTGTTTTCCATCATGCCAGAGTTCCAGCGTCACAAGCAAAATTCTCTCTGGAGGCCAGTCCTCTGCCCTAGCCTCAACTTCCATCTGACACAAGAGCTGTGCTCCAGGCCCTCCTATCCCCTGCCTAGGCCCTGGAAAAGGACACAGCTCATCTTTGTGAAGTGCATGGAGGATAACGTGGGGAGAGAGTGAAGTGTTACTTTCCAGTGCTGAGGAGGGTTTCGCCCAACAGAAAAGAGTATAAAACGAAACAAAGCGCTCTACTGTAAGCGCCCTCTCCGTTGGCCCCTGGAAGTCTGGACAGACACCAGGTTCTCAGGCTGCTTCAGGCTCAGGGCCAGGCAAGCTGCTTGCTATGGAACTGGTGACCAGCCCAGCAGTGGCTCAGCCCCAGCCCAATCCGCAGCCAGCTAGCCAAGGGCGCTGTGTGATCTGGGTCGCAGAGAGGACAAGCTTACCCTAGAGCAGGTGGGCTTCCCCAGCCAGGTGGGCTGTCTTTAGGGCCCAGCTTTTCACAGGAAGCAGCCATCAATAGATACTGCTGGGCAGGGCTGGGGTAGGAATAGTCTGTTTCAGAAGCAGAATGGACAAGACTTCTTTCCAAAACCAAGACGACGAGGCCTATCAAATCAGCACCAGGTCACTGCCAAGTCCAGTTCACCTTGTTACAAACTCCCTGAGCTTCTGTAGGTCTGCCTCCCGTCTATAGGGAGACCAGAAAGGAACCACCGAATCTGCAGTTTAAACAACGTGGTCCTTGGACTCAGAGGACCAGTTTATAGTTTGATGTCCCTTATTGAAGGACTTCCATGAGGACACTTACTTTTCATACCCCATGTATTCCCAAAGAGTATCTCAGATGTTTTATGAAAAAAGACTCAGATGTAACAGAATGGTTAAAGATAAAACCATAACTGACCTGTGAGGGAAGGGAGGATGAGTTTACCCAAAGCATAGACTAAGAAAAGTTGCTATTCCAAATGCCACTTTGTACTTCCAGGAAAAAAGAAGAACACAATGTATTAAAGAGCTCACACCTCAAGGGAGGGAAGCATACCAATGCATCAAGCTAAAAGGAATATATTAGATAAGTCATTAGCTAAGGAGTCTCAAATATCATTAACTGAGCCGATAGACAAAATAGGTGCGTGGCTGTGTTTATAGTTAGTGCGTGGTGATCTGGCAGGCCTGACTTGATAGAGACATGATAGAGAGACAGAGCTCAGGAAGCAGGAGGAATGGAGGGTTAGCTATCCCACAGCACAGCCCAAGCCAGCATCCACTGCTCACAGACCTGCCGCCTTCTTCTTCTTCTTCTTCATTTTTTTTGGTAAGTTTTTCCTATAAGGCACATGCACTTGCCAGAGAGAGAGAGAGAAAGTGAGAAATCACTCCTCCAGGAGGGATAGCCACATTATAATCCTTCTCCATTCTCCTGTTGGGATTTTGGGCACACACACATGCCTGGCATAATTTTCAAACCACTGGGTCTGGGACTCTAACCATGCAGCTGGCCATGTGGGATCCAGCACCTTAACCTCTATGCCACCTGCTGACCCCAGACCTACCTTCTTACCCTAAAGCCTTAGAGCATTGAGGGGAGAAAGGTCTTGGATTCAGAGTGAAGTGAGATGCCACTCTGTCAACCAATAGGCCAGACGCCCAGGCCTGCAGATGTTTACCTTTAAGTGGCCGATGATGAACTTGTGGACAAGGTGGTTCCACGTGGACTTCTTATAGACAGAAAGGTGGCCGTAATCATGCTGCAGCCATCCAGCTTGGGCCTGGGGAGAGGGCCACAGAAGCTATTAGTGTCAGCAAGCAGGCCCCAGAGGTTTGGGGTAACTTCAAGTGACAGGTGAGGGTGTCATGCCTTACCTGAGAGGTAGCGAGGACAAAGGCCGTGATGACTGTAGGAATCCAGCCATTGCCAAAGTAGAAGATGGTGAACCATGCGATGCTCTCCATGACAATGATGTGGGCCAGGAGGAGCAGGAAGAACAGGTGGTTGGCCTTGAACAGGTTCATGTCCTCGGCGGTCTTCTTCAGGGCCCGGAAGTCCTCGGTGATCTGAGACTGTCGCAAGAGCAGAGGGACAGGCATCAACCACCCAAGCCATTCTGGAAGGACCTACATTTTGGGCAGTCCTCTCAACACCCACAGCACAGCCTGGAGAGGCTACAGCACGAGGGACCGGTCTGCAAGCCTCAGGCCTGTAGGAGCCTGGCCACTGTATACTACCATAGTCGTGGTTACCCTGCCGGCTACTACACCTGCCGTGTGCCTCACACAGCCCTGGACACTGTGTACTTGTCCATCGCTCGTTAAGTGGCAGAGAAAGGATTGGATTCAGAAGTTTGGATTGTAGGGAACCAGCAGTTAGCGTAATGGCTATGTCGCTGGACTCCCACGTAGTCAACCGCGGTTCACATCCCTGACCTGGTGGCTTAAAACTCACGCCGGGCGCGTGTGCGTGCGTGCCCAAGATCCCGAGAGGAGAATGGAGGAGAAGGGATTGCAGTGTGACCATCCTCCCTGGGGGCTGATTTCTCGCTTTCTGTTTCTCTATCTCTCTCTGTCTGTCTGGCGAGCGCACGTGCCCTATAGTGAAAACCTCTCCAAAAAAAAAAAAAAGTTTGGATTGTGTGCATCCATGTTCCTAGCAGCATTATTGCCAGTAGGCAAAAAGTAACAACTATCCAAATGTCCATCAATGAATGAAAGGACCATCACCACGTGATACATATACACAATGGGATACCATCAACGTAGGACATTTCGTCACGGGCTATGACATGGATTAACCTCAAGGACATAAGCTAGTCACAAAAGAACAACTCCCCCAAGATTCTACTTATAGGAAATACCTAGAGTGGTCATAGTCAAAGAAACAGAAAGTAGAATGGTGGTACTAGGGGCCGAGGAAAGAAAGGAGAGTTACTGTTTAATGCGTAGGAAATTTCAGTGTTGGGGATGGTAAAAGAGTTCTGTAAGTGGATGGTAGTGATGGTTACACAACAAGTGAATGTACTTAATTAATGCCCCTGAACTATACCCGTCAGCATTGTTAAAATGGTAGATTTTAGGGCCAGTAGGTAGCATGATGGTTAAGACACTAGATTCCCAGATGGTCAACTATGGTTTGAGTCCCAGACCTGGCAGCTTGAAAATCATGCCCGTGTGTTTGTGTATGTGTACGCCCAAAATCCCAAGGGGAGAATGGAAGAGAAGAAACTGTAGAGTGGCCATCTCCCTAGGGGGGATTTCTCACTTTGTCTCTCTGTCTCTCTTGGGCATGCACATGTGCCCTATAGCGAAAAACTTTAAAAAAAAAAAAACAGAAGAAGGAGGAGGAGGTAAATGTAATGTTATACATATATTTATTTTTATCACATTTTAAAAAGGGAAGATTATGTTTTTTACCACCCAGTGCTGCACCACTTGCTCTGGGTACTCTACTGGGCCTTGAGGGGGTGGAGGTGGGGGGTCAGATGAGCTTCCGGGTCCCCGATCTCTGAGGAAAGCAGGAGAGACGGGTGAGCCCTGGGCACATGAAGCAAGTGGCGGAGGAAGTGGAGCTGAGGAGGCTGAAGGCACCCAGGTACCCAGTGGGACATAACCCAGAGAGGGTGGTTTTAGTCACATGTGGGTGGAGAAAGCCAGATCTGGGAGCCTGGAGGGATAAGTGGGGCAGAATAGAAGAGGGGCTGTCAAAGCAGCTCAAGGGGTAGAAGTCGGTGGGAGCTGAGAAGCCAGGCCAGGAAGGAGGGAGCTGCAGGACACAGAAGAGACGTAGAAAGTACAAGCCAGGGATGGGCTGAGGAGGGCCCACTGCCCTGGTGCTGGGGGCTGGGTAGGACAGGCATGGGTCAGGGTAAGCAAGGGAGGGACCAGCCTCCACAGGACACACAATGGCCTGCATCTCCTCGGAAAGGCCAGTCAATGGCAGTGGGCTGGCCAAGAGTCCAGGCAGCTAAAGGCCTTGTGCCCAGCCTAGCTCCACAGAGGCCCCTGGGTGAAGAGGCTGGAAATTAACTACTCCAAGGTGGGAGGCAAGAGCAGGCCGATGGCAGGAGAAGGAAGGCTGACCAGGGCCAGGGTCTGACTGCCTCCTTCACAGGAGTGAGAGGTGGGAGGCTCAGCAGGAGCCATTGCCACAGGGGAACAGGGCCTGCAGTGGCCCAGGAGCAGAGGGAGTTCATGGATGCCGCGCCTGCTGCACCAAGGCCTCACACAGCCTCCAGTACCCTGCCTGGCAATGATAGGGAGGTTTCCACAGTGCCAGCACCAGCCCTGGGATCAGGGTGGCCTAGTGCAGATCCACACACGCTAACCTAGGGAGGGGATGGGACTGGGTACGTACCCTGAGCTCTAAGATCCAGGATAGATCCAGGCTTCCCTCTTGGGCAGAGGAAGTTTGGGGTGGAGGTGAGGGGCATGACAGCGGGTGAGTACTAGAGAAGCTCTGAAGCTCACACTCCAATGCTCACGTTTGCACAGGGGTTGGTGCACGCGCTACTTCGCTGCTGATCAAGACCACTGCACCAGCCTCCAGGGTTGTTCTTTTACTTATCGCTGTCCTGGAAGCCCAACACCCAGCAGGGTGCCAGACCCATGGGAGCTGATGAAGAATGACTAAACCGTGGGTTTCCTGTCTCAAAGCAACCACTTATTCCAAAGTAGCCACACTGTCATGATGTGAAATCTCTTGTTTATTATTATTACACTGTCTCTCTTAGACTGTCATGTGTGGGACTAGCATTCTGGAGAGAAATGAGGAGGAAGAGGTGGAAAGCAGCTGGGAGAGAGGATGCTCTAGCTACCACCAAACCCCAGCTCCCAGCAGAGGCTCCTCCAAGACTGGCACAAAGATGTCCCTGCCCTAGTCGCTCTGGTCCTAGGGTGAGGGGACCCTCTCCAGGACCCCATCACACTCCCCCCAGCCTCATCTCTACCTGTCCGCCAGGTTATAAGGCTGACTCACGTTCTTGCCACGGTCCTGGCTGGGCTCTTCCGGGGCCAGCTCTCCAATCAACAGGGGCTTCATGAACTTGCGCACGAAATCGAGGTTGGGATGAAAGGCACGGAAGGCATCCTGGGGAGCAGAAAGGCAGGGGGTGAGGTATCCTGGGGTGCAGAGGAGCAGTGGTAACATCTGCCCACCCTCGGCAAAGGGGACGGTGCTAACCAGCAGCATCTTTGCATCTACACTTGGACACTAAACAGGACCTCCCACTATCTGGCCTCAAATGCTATCTGCAGCCTCTTCCCCAGGACAGCCCCCTAGTGCCCAACTCCAATAGCAACAGCCACCCAGAGACCCTGCACAGACATGAAGCACACAGAGTTCACCAAGGGCTTGGGGGTCAGATAGGTGTGCAGGCTGCCTTTGGGCAAGTCTGGAAGAGGTGCCCCTCCAGGGCAGTGAACAGTGTGGGCACAGGGCCCAGGGACGCTGTGAGCCTCAGCCTGCTCCTGAGCAGGGTGCCTCAGACAGGGCGTGGCCTGTACCGCCCACCACCCTGTCACAGCTCCTCACCCACACGTCCACAGTCATCAATGAAAGAACAAGACTGAAGACTACTACAGCATGGAAAATGTGTTCAGGAATAGCAAACCACAGTTGGCCATGTGGGAGGCCAGTGACGTAACCATTACACCATCTGTTGGTCCCAATCAAAGCTAGTATAAATGTGTTAAGATAGAGAGATTATGCCAGCCTTTATTTTCATTACGTTTCAAATGTTCTCTAACACTGCTATAATGTGATGCATTGTCACCTATTATTTTGATTATAAAGTAAAAAGGTGCTTAGTTTTGGCAAAGTTCGAAAATGTACAGAAGAGGCCCAGCCATGGTGGTGCAGCAATGACTCAACGCTCTGTGATGCTGGAGGCCACGTGGAAGACTGGGTTCGCCTCCCAGGTCAACTACTACGTGCCTGAGATCCCGGCTGGCTGAAAGGAGGGGTGGGGTACTACAAGCATGAAGCCCTATGGAAGGAGCTAGTCTCTCTCTCTCTCTCTCTCTCTCTCTCTCCCTCTGTCTCTCAAAGAGGGGCGGGAGACTACAGCATGAGACCCTACAGAGGATACTCATCTTTCTCTCAATAAATAAGTAAATAAAACGCGCAAAAGAATGAAGAGGAAAATAAATACCTCTCAGAAAGTGACCACCATTGCTGTTTCAGTATTTTACCTTCCAGTTTACACACGTTGTATATATTCCATAAATTATCCCATTAAAATATATTATGTCTATGAGGGAGGGCTTGTATAAAGTGCCCTGAGAGGAGGCGGTAGGATGTCCCAAAGGAAACAATATTTACCCTACATCTAGCCAAGGTGGAGCCACCTCCAAATGGAGTAACAAGTCAAACTGCACCATGAGAAAGTATCATAAAAATTAATGTAGCAGGGGAAAAAAAAATGTGTTTATGGGAGGATGGCCTAGATGAAAAGAGACCAAAAAGATACCAAACTACAATGCTTAACCCGAAAGGCTTGTGTTTAGAGGAGATAAATGAGAAAAGTTATGCAAGACTTGGGACCAGCAGTTAGTGTAATGGCTATGTCTCTGGACTCCAATGTAGTCGACTGCGCTTCGACTCCCAGACCCGGTGGCTTAGACTCACGCCGGGCATGTGTGCGTGCGTGCCCAAGATCCCAAGAGGAGAATGGAGGAGAAGGGATTGCGGTGTGGCCATCCCTCCGGGGGGTGATTTCTTGCTTTCTGTCTCTCTGTCTTTCTCTTTCTGGCGAGCGCTCGCGCTCTACAGCAAAAAAAACTTTTCAAAAAAGAAAAAAAAAAAAAAAAGTTATGCAAGACTTTTTGGAATTGGATGAGAAAATATGAATATGCATCAGATCTAGATCATATCCAAGAATTCCTACTTTTTTTGTTTTGTTTTAATTTTTTAGGTTTTTAACATAGGGTGTGTGCACTTGCCAGGAGAGAGGCAATGAGAGAGAAAGTGAGAAATCACCCACCCCCCCACCCCAGGGGGATGGCCACACCACAATCCTTCTCCTCCACTCTCCTCTAAGGATTCTGGGCACCCATGCACACACACCAGGCATGAGTTTCAGGTTGCCAGGTCAAGGATTCAAACTGCAGTCGGCCATGTCAGAGTCTTTAGTACCATAACCACCATGCCACCTACAGGTCCCTGCCTATTTTTTTAGATGTGACAAAGGTATTATGACTATGTTAAAGTATTATGTTACAGAGTCTTCTCCTTATTCTTAGATGATGCTGGAGAATTTAGAAATGTGATCACATAATGATGCACCTTATTTTCAAAAGAAAATTGCCTGTGTATAGAGAGGGAGAAAGCAAATGTGCCAAAATACTAAGACTGATCAATCTTGATTAAAGACGTACAGGTGTTCACTTATTCTTTCAACAAGCTGTATGTTTGACAATTTAACATTTAAACTTTCATTCCAAATTTAGCAAAATGAGGAGATTGGGAAAATGCTGGCCACTCATACAAACTTCTCACCCCTACACCAGAGTATCTGCCAGCAGCAATGGCTGGTCTGTTTTCTTATAGTATGCCCAGCTTCAAGTTCTTTTGCCTGTACTTTGTTCAGTGTGCTTACAACAGACTTGGAAGGCAACACTTTGTGAAGGAAAAAACTGGGCCCAAGTCTTAGTTTCTTTTGTGTTTGTTTTTAGTTTTTGCTATAGGGCATGTGCTCTCGCCAGAAAGAGACAGAGAGAGAGGGAAAGTGAGGAATCACCCCCCACCCCCGCCCAGGGGGAATGGCCACACTGCAGTCCTTCTCCTCTAGTCTCCTCTTGAGATTTTGGCACACAAGCACATGTGCCCAGTGTGTTTTTCGAGCTGCCAGGTCTGGGCCTCAAACCACGTGGTCTACCATGGGATCCAGTACCTTAACCTCAACCTCTACACCACCTACTGGCCTCCTAAGGTTTTCCTTTTTTTCTCCTCTTTTTCCCCACTCTGAGTGGAATGGGATGGCAGTAGATCAGATAAAGATTTTCAGAGAATAGAGCCATGTCACTCTGAGGGCCCTTGGTTGGTAGCAGGGGGGCAAGTTCCAGTGCTGACCGGCCACGCACTCTGGGTGGGGTGAGCCATCCCCATCCCCATCTCCATCCCCCACCTCTGAAAGTGAACAAGGCCTTGAGAAAGACCCAATAGCAGTTGCCCCGGTTAGGGCCCAGAACCAGGCCTGAGAAAACCCCTTCCTTGGTCCTCACATCACACCCCAAGGCTTTTGCAAAGCGAACAGGAACTCCTTGGTTAGGCAATATCCTGAGGAACAACTGCAGCTTCTGATAACTACATGATTCCTCCCCGCGCTGGACTGCGAGGTGAACGCCAAGGACTTGTAGGAGTATCCGTCTCAGTCTCACTTCCCCACCTCCGGGTCCAGGTCACACAGGGCCAGGTGAACCCGGCAGAACGAACAACAGAGCCCTGCTGTTTCCAGAGGGTGTTTGGGGAGCTTACTTCCTTGAAGGGGAGGGACTTGCCACGTGCCAGGCAGGGAGCCAGCAACCTTGTTTATGTTGCTTTCCTCAAGCCTCAGAGCTCAGCTTTACACATGAAGACACTTGGAGCGCTGGAGGTGAAGTTCTGTGCCCCCGGTGGCAGAGCCAGGATCCAATCCAGGTCCTCCTGCCTCCAGGGACTCCTTTGTCCCACACACCACATGCCTCCTTCCGTTTTAGAAAACCAACAGCTCTGTTGATTGGCTCATTCTCTATGATTGATCTGGAAGCTTTCCAGGCAGACCTGGTGTGAATCACCCTTGAACACACCAAGCTCCTTCTACAGCGGGGCTGGCTCCCTTAGGGACTCAGCCTCAATATCCCCTCAGAGGGACTTTTTCCAACCATCCTTTTGAATTAGCATTCCTCAGTCCTAGCCTTTTTCTGGAATATTGCCTGGTTTTACCTTCTTTTTCTATTTTTTTAAGGTGTTTGCCATACAGCGCATGTTCTCACTGGAAAGAGATGAAAAGGAGTGAAAAATCACCATCCCATACCCACGGGGATGGCCACACCGCAATCCATTCTCTTCTGTTCTTTTGGGATATTGGGTGCACCCATACACATGCCCAGGGTGATTTTCAAGCCACCAGGTCCACAGGACTGGAACCATGGTTGGCCATATGGGAGTCTAGTGCCTTAACCACTATGCCACCAGCTGGCCCCAGTTTTACCTTATTAGTAGCAGTTATCAAGATCACTGATAACTGGCCAGGGGGTGGCATGGCGGTTAAGGTGGCTGGATTCCACTCACGGTTCAAGTCCCAGACTAAGTGGTTTGCAAAAACATGTCAGAAGCATGTGAGTATGTGCTCAAAATCTGGAGAGATGAAAGAAAGGATTGTGGTATGGCCATCCTCCCTGGGAGTTGCTTTCTCATTTCCTCTCTTTCTCTCTGAAGAGTGCATGTGCCCTATAGCAAATGTTTTTAAAAATCACACACTGTATGACCTATTCACTTGTGTATAAGTCTTTTTCCTCCACGCTGTCTTGTTCACAACAGAACCTAATAGAGCCCACAAGTGAACAAATAAGTCTAGTGCCCAGTTGTACACCCCCAAATCCTAGGAAACTCTCCCATCTGCAGTCACGTTCAAGTTCTCTTCTTCCACAGTCTACACGACATGGTGTCACCCTTTCCACACACTCGAGATCGGCAAAAAGGCCACCTGCTGAGGAGATGCAGGCGAGCCACCAGCAGGTTCCTATGGTGTGCTTGCCCAGTCACACGCCAGGTGTTAGCTGAGTAGTGAGTCAGGCGTGCCTACCTCTAAGGTCACACAGGGCCAGGTGAACCTGGCAGAACCCGTATTCTGCTATAAATACGAAGGCCTCGATCAAAAGGAGCTTCCTCCTCGAGAGCTGATCATTGTCTGTGTCTCTCCTTTCAGATACATAAATATGCTTCACACAGTCAGAAGATTCCCAACCGCTGTTTGGTTACAGAAGTGTCTGGCTGGTACAAGGCAGGCCATGGTGTAAGGCAAGACAGGGCCAACCCAAACGTTGATTTTGGAACAAGACTTGGAACCAACTCTGTCCTCGACTGACAGGGAGAGAAGCCAGACTTTCCAGGAAGAAGGCCTGGGACACAGAAGAGAAGAGGTGGCCAACAGGTGCAGAGCACAGAGCTGGCCCCACCCCACCCTGTGCAGGCAGGTGCATGGGCTCGGGTAACCTGCAAGAGGAAGGCAGAAGGGAGGTCAGAGCATTCAGATTCCCAAGTGTGTGTTGCACCTTCTGGTCTTTGCCAGTTCCTGCTTCTGCTATCACCTAGTTCCAATGCCAGCCTCCAGCCAGTTTCTCCATGGAGACATTTCTCTGCCCCATCCCAATCCAGGTGGAACTCCCAGGCCCTCCTCTAACACACACACACTGAGCACCTAGAGCAGGGTTTGTTTCTGGCTGCGCCCATCTCTACAGAGAAAGGCACATGGCCGGGCCTTGAGAAGTGCAGCCGCAGCGACCTCGGGGCATGCAGTGCTATAGACAGCAGCCTGGGGACCACTGCAGTTCAGTGGAACAAGCAATCAGAGAGAGGGGCAAGGAGAAACCCCTGAGTTCCCGAGCACAGATGAAGAATGAGCTGGGGGTGCAAACTTTCTTCCCACAGCAGGAGAAGGCAGGCAGGGCTGGCAGCCCCTGTGCCATCGGTTCCCTCCAAGAAAAGAAGCAAGAGGCAGGTGAGGCCATGCTCTGTGCCCGAGAGCCCCTTGGAGAGAGCGGCCCCCTGGCACAAGCACTCCTCTGGAGGTGGAAGAGCTTAAATAAGGCCCTGTAAAGGCGACCAGGACATGAAGGCATGGATGCCACTTGCTATTTTCATCTCAGAAATAGCTACAGGGATGCTGGGGCTGGGCATGGGATCCTCCTGCTGAGGCTGCAGTCAGCGGACCTGGACAGCTCCCACCCAGAGCTGAGCCCAGAAGATGGAGCTGCCCTCCGGGACCAGAAATCCACAATAACGGGACCCAGACCCAAGTCCTCTGCCTCTAAATACCATGCCATCCTACCCTGATCAAAGGAGATAGCTTTCCTTTGCCAACCTGCCGCCTTTTCACGGGGGCAGCACAGAAGCAGGCCTCCCCTAGCCTTCCCTTGATCCTGAGACGTGAATGATGTCGACAGGACAGGGCAAGCTGCCTAGATAAGCAGTGGGGACACGGGGGTGGGGAGCTGGTGTCTAGAGGCAGATAGTCCAGCTTGAAGTCCCAGTTCGAGACAGAAAGAAGCAAATCCAGTAGATTTGGGTCACTGTGAATTATTCATCTTGGTGCCTGGGGCCCAGCTCAGGGCCACGGAGACAATGAATGTTTGATGAATTGCCACTGAGGATGAACAGTCCTGAGTGGGGGGAGGTCTGCAGTGCTGGGACTGCCTTGAAACGAGCAGACGCACTGGGGACACAGGCGAGGGTCCCTTTGGCACAAAACAAGGCAAAGAGAAGAGAAGCACCAGAGGACCAGAGGGAAGAGATCAGACAGGTGGACATGGGGACAGACAATGCTGCTGGCGGGTCCCGAGTTTAACTCTAAGTACTGCTATTTCAGCAAGGCTTTTTTTTTTTTTTTTTTTTTTTTTTTGAGAGGTTTTTGCTATAGGGCGCGTGCACTCGCCAGAGAGAGAGAGACAGAAAGCAAGAAATCACCCCCCCGGGGGGATGGTCACGCCACAATCCCTTCTCCTCTGTTCTCCTCTCGGGATCTTGGGCACACACGCACACGCACCCAGCATGAGTTTTAAGCCACCAGGTCTGGGATGCAAACCGCGGTCGACTACATGGGAGTCCAGTGACATAGTCATTACGCTAACTGCTGGTCCCAGCAAGGCTGTTTTTCTTTTAAAGAGAGATTTTTGGCACTTGGCACCTGCACTCAGCAGAGAGACAGAAAGTGAGAAATCCCCCTGCCGAGGCTGGGGCCATGGCCATGCCACAATCCCTTCTCCTCCATTCTTCTTTAGGGAGCATGCACATGCACTGGCAGAATTTCAGGCCACTGGGTTGAGGACTTGAACTGCAGTTGGCCATGTGGGAGTCCAGCAATGTAACCAGTATACCATCTGCTGGTCCCTCAGCAAGGCTTTTTTCAACTTCAAAGAAAAGTGGTACCCACAGGGCTGACCCAAGGAGCCGATGAGGTATTACTAAGTATGAACGTGCTTTGTGCTGCAAATATTGAGCGTCTACTGTTGCAGGCAAGGCCAAGGTCTCGTTTCTTCAGAAGGAACAAATGACAATTGTCCCAAACTTCTGGGGAAAAGGTGGGTCCTAACCTCTGCAATTTTTGTCTTAAGAAACAAGATGGGACCAGCAGTTAGCGTAATGGCTATGTCGCTGGACTCCCACATAGCCAACCGCGCTTCGAGTCCTGGACCCGGTGGCTTAAACACACGCCGGGCACGTGTGCATGCGTGCCCAAGATCCCAAGAGAATGAAGAAGGGATTTGTGGCATGGACATTCCCCCTCGGGGGTGATTTCTTGCTTTCTGTCTCTCTCTGTCTTTCTGGCGAGCAAACGAGCCCTATAGCAAAAACCTCTCCAAAAAAGAAAAAAAAAGAAAAAGAAACAAGAAAATTCCCTACTATAAGGTCTCAATCCTGCCTCTCCTCCCAGCCTCTGGAATTGGCTCAGAGCAATGCCCTCAAGTGCTCCCACTGATCGGACCTTCCTCAAACTGTGCCTGGTCCACAAATACCATCACTCTGTAAACTCAGAGAAGTCTCTGCCTCAAGGGGCAAAGTTACTTGCTCGACAGCCTAGAGGGGTCTCCTAACTCTCACGGCCTGTGCCTGCCTCTCATTAGGTTCCCTTCCCATAATTCCTCTGCTGCCTAAGGCCTTTTCCCAATCTGGTCCTAGAGAGGGGGAAAAAACAATTCCAAAGAGACTCCAATTGCTCACTGTACCATTATTTAACTATATCCTCAGTTTATTTCATTCCTCAAATGTCCCATTCTGGAAGGCAGAATGTCCCAAGCTTCAGGACAGAGATTGCCTTTATGTCTTGGTACACCAGATAAAGCTAGCATAGATCGAGAAGTTCTTTTCTTCCAAATTCCTCTGTGCATACTTTACATTCTAGCTGTTTCATAATCCTCACTATTATTCTCGTTGTTTGACAACCATCTATTGCATTTATCTGGTGCTTAGAATTGATGGACTGCTTTGCCTGAATCAGGCTCATCAGCTAGGTTTAGGTGTATTTTATAGACAGGAGGGGCAGCCCGATCACGTGACAGCATGCAGTGGCCAAACCCAGGGAACATACTGTCTTTCATCTCTTTTCTTTTCAGTTTTTGTTATAGGGTGTATGTGCTCACTGGAGAGAGACAGAGAGAGTGAGAAATAAGTGAAATATCACCCCATCCCCACACACACCCCCAGGAAGGATGGCCACACCACAATCTCTTCTCTTCCACTCTCCTGCGATTTTGGCCTACATGCATATGCACCTGGTGTGATTTTCAAGCTGCCAAGTCCAGGACTTGAACCATGGTGTCAGCCATGGGGGATGGAGCACCTTAACCACCATGCTATTTGTTAGCCCCATATCATCTTTCTTAATTCCATGGGTGTCTTTCTGCAGCCCACTCTGGCTTTTTTATATGAGACAACTGACATCTAAGATGTCAGATTCACAGTCCGTGAACTTACACAGAAAGTGCCGGGACAGGATCAGAAACAAAAAAGACTGTTACATTTTTAGCTAAAACTTAGGAGACAAAAAAGGAGCCAGGGAAGAGTAGAGTAGCCTGGTACTCTGACAGGATCATCTGAGCCTTCATTTGGGGAGAAAACTCATCGTTAAGATCAGGGATGCACTGGGAACCAGCAGTTAGCGTAATGGCTATGTCGCTGGACTCCCACATAGTCGACCGCAGTTCGCGTCCCGGACCCGGTGGCTTAAAACTCACACTGGGTGTGTGTGTGTGCGTGCCCAAGATCCCGAGAGGAGAATGGAGGAGAAGGGATTGCAGTGTGACCATCCCCCCTGGGGAGTGATTTCTCGCTTTCTGTCTCTCTGTCTCTGTCTGTCTGGCAAGCGCACGCGCCCTATAGCTAAAAAAACCTCTCCAAAAAAAAAAAATCAGGGATGCACTGAGAACATCCAGAACAAGAATGAAATAAATCCGATGTCTTTCCACTGCAAAGTTCAAGGCAGGCATTTCACATGAAAACCTGTTTATTTGATGATATGGAATAAACAGACCAAATCATTGTATTTGACTTGTCCTCCTGGGAAACTTTTGTGAGGGCCTGGACAGGACGGAAATCTTCTACCTGTGTGATCATAAACAGATTAGCATGAGTTCGGCAATACAGTGGAAGGATCTCCACAGGAACTAGAAGGTCTGTTATGTGGAAGTTACTTACCCTCTTCACTGGGTTGTGGAAAGGTCAGTGAGACTGTACAGCAGGTGCGTGCAAAGCGCACACACACCTAAGCTCTGATTAGCACCAGCAGCCCCAGGGTTTAAGCAGTGTCCTCAAGCAGGTGAAACAGGATGGGCAGATAGCTAGAAGCAATATCGCTATGGCTGACCCTCTTTTTCTCAATTCTGAATAAGCCTAGGCCCTGCTCGTCAAAGCCACCAGTCCACTGAACAGCAGAGTTTATGGCTGCCAGGACTGGCCTCCCTGGACCTGTGTCCATGAGACTGAAAGAGGTGGGAATCAAGCTGAGCCTATACAGCTTAGACAGCAAAAGCCCACAAGCAGGCCAGCACCCTAGACCTCCAGGTGCAATGATCTATGACAAGTTCATCCCTTCTGTCAGCCTTCCCCAAGTCCTATTCCCAGACCTTTTCCTGTGTAGCTAGCTCACTACCACCAAGAGAGGCCCTTGCCTTGCCTCTGTTCTTTTCTCTTCCACCTATTTGAGAGTATGCGGCTCCAACTGCAAGGATTTGGGCCTGGGGGGATGGGGGTGTAATCCCTACACTGCACATTTGGTGCCAGTAAAATGGGCAGCCCTAGATCCAAAGACCCCCTCCCCGCCCCCCCAACACACACACACACACACACACACACACACACACCCTGCTGACCAATTACCTTTAGAGTGCAAGATGAGGAAAGGGCCCTCCAGGCAGGATTTAAAAACAGAGGGCCATTGAGTTGAACGTCCGAGAGTAACCTCAGCTGTAGATGGACCTGTTGCCAAGCCAGCCTAGTGCTGCTAAATCCACACAGACCAAGAACACCTCTCCACCTGGGCTGTGCAATCCTCAGCTCGTTCTCTTTCCGCCCATTCCCCACCCTGGTCTCCAAGAACCCGGCTCTTGGGGTGAGTCCCGATTATTCTAGGGAGCGTGGGAACTCGAACTACCAGACAGTCCCTCCAAGGAAGCCACTGCGGGCTTTCTTAGACGAGTCCACGAGGAGAGAGCCCCAGTCGGCCCAGGACGAATATTCCTTCTACGCCCCCTAGTCTGGCTGCAAAGCGCTGGACGCGAGCATAATCTCATACCTGGCTGCCTGCTCTCCTACTCCTTCCCGCGGCGCCCAAGAGCGGCCATCTTCCACGCTGGGGGCGCCAAAACCCTAGGGCCCGAGCGCCCCCTTTGGGGAGTCCCTGGCTCCAGTAAGCCCGGCGGAAGGAGCAGTCGCGTGGGTTCCAGCGCGCGCTGTAGATCCTGCACGGCTCTCCGCCGCTGGGACCTCCACGCGGCGCTGGCTCCGGGGCTCCAAAACACGACCCCCACCCTAAGTCTGTCCACTTGGTCCAGAGGATTGGGGGAAGGAGAAGTGCAATAGATACACTTTGCTTTCCTCCTGGGCGTCCCAAGCTCCATTCAGCACCGTAGGTCTGTTTAGCGTCCAGGGACCCAGGGCTCCCGATTCCGCCTGCACCAGAAAAAGGTGGCTGGAGAGCCCCCTGACCCTTACCGTGGCATCTTCTCCCGCGTAGTGACCGATGACCCGGTGGCCCCCGGGGTGCCGGTTGGACCACTTGGTGATGTTGTAGACCTTGCGGTCGATGACGAGCCACTTGTCGGTGCGAAGGTTGTGCTTTTGAATCTCCTCCCAGCTGAAGGTGGGCATTGGCACCTCGCGCTCGGTGGCCCCCTCGCCCTGGTTCCCCCCCTTCCCCATGCTGCCTGCCGACCGGAATGCCCCGTGCACTGCGGCCTCGGCGGACCCGCTGCTCGTTGAACAGACGGCTTCCTCCCGGCCGGTGTGTGCCGCCCAGGCCCTCCTCGCTTTCGGCTTTTGTCTTCTCCTACTCCTCCTCCCACCGCGCCCCCTCCCCCAGTCTCCTCGCCTTCGCTCGGGAGTATCCCTGCCTTCCCTCTGGAGAATCCCTGGCTTTCCAGTGCCCCCAAGCGGTCCCCTTCCTCCGCCCCTCCCTCAGCCCGCCCGCTCTGGACTTTTGCCTCCAGTAAAAACTCCAGGGTAGCTCAGGGCCTCGACGCCTCCTCCGCCCGCCCCTCCAGCTCCCCCCGCCCGGGGCTCCGCATCCTCCCGTGTTCCCCGCCGCCCGGTTTCCAGTGATCAGCAGAGCGTCTGCACCAATCCGGGCGCGTCGCCCCGCCTGCCATTGGCCCAGGAGGATCTTTCGAAGGCCAACGGGCTGGAGCAGCGGGTCCCCAGCCCCCCCGCCCGCCCGCGTGGAGTCGAGCCCTGCCGCGAGGCCGGCTACGTGTCCGACCTCCTGCCTCCGCCCTGCTCCGGCCCGGGGCGCGGGAGATCCCAGAGGAGCAGGGAAGACCGCCGGGGGCTGTAGCCGAGTTCTACGCGCTCTGGGCGCGCGCGCGCGCACGCCGGGCGCTCCGGGAGTTTGCACCTGATGCCGGCACAAAGAGGGCTCAGCAGCTGCCGGAGCCTGTAGGCTAGTGGGCGGCGCCAAGCCTCCAGGCTAAACGAACTCCACTCTAGGACCAGCTTGGCTGTGTGGCGCCCTTTCTCCGCCAGCTGGGAACCCGACTCGTATACCCTACATTGTCTGCGCTATCTACATTGTTTGGCGCCCTGCTGCAGCCTCAGCATCGGTGGAGAAATGCACGGGCCTCGGGCTCATCTGGGGCTTTGAACCTTCTAAGCAGATAATCTTAGGAAGAATTGCAGAACCTCTGCTCCCGGTGCGAGGCGCCATGATGGAGGGGGGGGCACACTGTGGGTGGGGCAGGGATGCGACTATGCATAGGCCCTGGTACTTGCCCTGGACTCAGGGAGCTCAACTTAGTTGGGAGACGTGAAAGCAATACAGAACTGCAACGATTAATTAATTGGGCAGTGGTGGTGTACAGACTCCAGGAAATAAAGACGGGATCGGGGACCAGCCAGGTGGTGTGGTGGGTAAGGCAGCTGGATCCTGCCTGGCTGACTGCGTGGTTGGAGTCCCGGACCCAGCGGCTTGAAAACAGGCAGGCTGCAAATAGGCAGGCTGCGTTTGCTTGTGTGCCCAAACCCCCAAAACAGAATGGAGAAGGGATTGCACGTGGCCATCCCCCTAGGGAGTGCTTTCCAACTTTCTCTTTGGAGAATGCAGGTGCCCTATAGCAAAACAATAATAATAATAATAATAATAATAATAATAATAATAATAAAAGACAGGAGTATCAAAGGGGCGGGGGAGGGAGAGGTTTTCTAGGCAGAGGGGCAGGAAGCCCCCAAACCCAGCTGGATGGAACTACTTAGGATCAACGTCCCATGGGGGTGAAGGAGCTGGCCCAGAGCCCCTTTCCCAAAGTCTGGGGAAAAAATGGAGGTGAGTCCAAGGCTCAGGAATCTGGAATTAGGGGCCTTTATATTTTAGTGGCATTTACAGGTCCCAGAGGGGTAGGGCCTACTCATTAGGCTCTCACACCACCCTGTGGGGAGAGCAGGACCCATATTGTTTAGCTAACTTAGAAATGGAGAGCCTTGGGACCAGCAGTTGGCCCAATGGCTATGTTGCTGGACTCCCATGTAGTCGACTGCAGTTCAGGTCCCGGATCCTGTGGCTTAAACTCATGCCGATTGCATGTGTGTGGTGCCCAAGATCCCAAGAGGAGAATGGAGGAGAAGGGACTGTGGCGTGGCCATCCCCCCTGGGGGGTGATTTCTCGCTTTCTGTCTCTCTGTCTCTCTCTGTCTTTCTGGTGAGCACACATGCCCTCTACAGCAAAAGACATGGAGAGCCTGAGATTAAGAGATGAACTGGTCAAATCCCGTGGTCAGCAGTGGCACAGTGGGGCCTTTCCAGACTTCACTGCCTCACTCTTAATGAGGTCAGTGGAAAAGAACCATCTAGAAAGTTACTAGGGAGCAACCTGTAACTTTCTAGTAGGAAGATAACTTTCACCAACTAGTGCAGAAAGAGGCAGTGAGGCCAAGACAGGGTCCCTTTTACGCCTTTCCCACAGTCCCCTTCCTCTTCTATAGCCCCTCATTTTGTGCTGGTAACAATCTTGAGAGTTTTTTATTCACTCCACAAGCCAGACATGAGGAGGGTAAGGCCTCACAGGAAACAGACATCCAAACAGAAAACCTTCCCCCATAAGATAAGAGAGAATGAAGCAAGTCTCCTGCCAACGCCACTCAGTACACCAACTTCTGTGCCTGTTACACACACAGAACCACAATGATTAATTGATTGGGTCGTGGTGGTGTACAGACTTTACTGAAATGGAATCAAGGGTGTTATTATTTTTTCTTTTTCTGGAGAGGTTTTTGCTATAGGGTGTGTGCGCTCGCCAGACAGACAGAGAGAGACAGAGAGACAGAAAGCGAGAAATCACCCCCCAGGGGGGATGGCCACGCCGCAATCCCTTCCCCTCCATTCTCCTCTCGGGATCTTGGGCACGCACGCACACGCGCCCGGCATTGAGTTTAAGCCACCGGGTCCAAGACTCAAACCGCAGTCATCTACGTGGGAGTCCAACGACATAGCCATTACGTTAACTGCTGGTCCCAAGGGTGTTATTTTTTCAAAACATGTATTAACACAATACATAGATCATTTTCATGAACACGGATCATTTTAATGAATATTTTTAAAGGGCCATGGAGCTCAGAGGAAGGAGTGATATCGGAAAGGAAGACCCAGGAATGTCTTATGGAGGAGTCTTTGAAGCTTGAGAAAACAGCAAGTGTCAGTCCCAGATGCTAAAAGGCAGCATATTCAGGGTGGCTAGGGTGTGAGAAGTGCGATTCCCAGCAGGTACCAGCACATACCCAGCCAGAGTAGGCCCCAGGAAGCATTCATTGAAGACACAAATGAATGGCTGCACAGTGAGGAACGGCTCTTTCCAGCAGTGGACAGGGTTAAAGTTGGGTAAAGCCTCTTGGGCCTTGATAAGGCTGAGGCTAGAAAGTTTACTGGGGAACAGGTAGGGGAGTGTGCTAGGATCAGATCACAGTGTGGAACACCCAGGCAGGTTGGGGACCGGGCTGGGATGTAGGGGAGAGATCAGGGAAGTGGCCGGATCAGTTCAATGGCCAGGGCAGTGCTCCAAGAAAGGGGAGAGACGAAGAGAGAAGGTCCAGACTGAGAGAGAACTTGAGCTGGCTGACCCCACACCAGACACTGCGTTGCCCCTTTTGCCCTGTTCCTGCTCCCACGAGACTGCTCAGGAGAAAACCCTAGGAAAAGAGGTGATCTTAGAGAAGGCCGAACTTCCCATGGCTTCCTGCTGCCCAGCTGAATTCCTCCACCACCGTCCCCTCTCCCTGCCTCGAAGCAACACTAAGGACCACAGTTTCCTGGGGATCTTGCCAGGATCTCGCTGTCATCATTGCACTTTATCAGGGACAAAAGAGACCAGCCTGGGTGGCTTGGAGCCCAGACCCTTTCAGCCAGCCAAGTGGGTGAGAGGCTAGGCCCGGTGGGAGGGGCTTTGGGGGATGGGGCCCGGAGGGATGGAGCCCATGTCACTACCCCCACTGAATGGCTGACGGAGGTTTTCCATCTTGCCCTCACAAGGAGTCTCTGATGCCTGCTGGGCCACAAGAGAAGCCTTGGAAGCAAAGAGACTGGTTAATCAGAGGAAGAGTGAAAGCGAAAGACACCCTCCAGCCACATAGCAGCCGGTGGGCATCAAGAAGGAATATGCTACCGACACAGAGCATCTGGCAGGCTAAGGGGCAGCAGAAGACCCTGGCCTCTTCCATCTCTTCTTTTCCTGGGCTGGTGAATATGACCAAATTGCCCCTAATCTTTTTAATTTTCTTTTTTGAGAGGTTTTTGGCATAGGGCACGTGCGCTCACCAGACAGACAGAGACAGAGAGACAGAAAGTGAGAAATCACCTCCCAGGGGGGATGGCCACACCTCAATCCCTTCTCCTCCATTCTCCTCTCAGGATCTTGGGCATGCATGCACATGCGCCCGGCGTGAGTTTTAAGCCACCAGGTCCAGGACGCGAACCACGGTTGACTACATGGGAGTCCAGCGACATAGCCATTATGCTAACTGCTGGTCCCAACCCCTAATCTTTCTTTTTTTCTTTTTTTCTGGGGGGGGGGGGAGGTTTTTGCTACAGGGCATGTGCACTTGCCAGACAGAGAGACAGAAAGCGAGAAATCACCCCCCAGGGGGGATGGCCACGCTGTAATCCCTTCTCCTCCATTCTCCTCTCGGGATCTTGGGCACGCACGCACACGCGCCCGGTGTGAGTTTTAAGCCACCGGGTCCAGGACGCGAACCGCGGTTGACTACGTGGGAGTCCAGCGACATAGCCATTACGCTAACTGCTGGTCCCAACCCCTAATCTTTTAAAATAATCTTCCAAGTTGTTTGTTTCTCGAGCCCTCACCCATGTCTTTCCCAGTTCATGCGTTGTCTAATTTTGTAAATGAGCCATAATCCTATCATTCCGATCTTGTCCAACTCTAACAGTAACTTATCTAACAGTGAAGATAGTGATCTCGCCCACTGGGCTGTGGGTTTAGGTGTGCAAAGGACTTGCAAATAGTGGACACAAGCACTTGTACTATGTTTGGTACAAAGCGAACATTCCGCAGGTGGTGGTGAAGGTGTTTTGGGTTTGTTTTTTTTGTTTTGTTTTGTTTTGTTTTGTTTTGTTTTTCCCCCAGTTTATTTCTTCCACGAGTGAGAGAGAGAGAGAAACAGAAAGGTAGCAGCCCCAGCAGGGTCTTGACACCTCAATCCACCCCCAGCCTCAGCCAGCCCTGAATCATGGGCATGCTTGTGCCTGGCATACTCAGGGAGGCCTAAGGATGGAAACCCATACTGACCCCACGTGGGTCAGTTTAACAGAGCATCTATTTATTTATTTATTTATTTATTTATTTATTTATTTATTTATGGAGAGGATTTTGCTATAGGGCACATGCGCTCACCAGAAAGGCAGAGAGAGACAGCGAGACAGAAAGCGAGAAATCACCCCCCAGGGGATATGGCCACGCCGCAATCCCTTCTCCTCCATTCTCCTCTCGGGATCTTGGGCACGCACGCACACGCGCCTGGAGTGAGTTTAAGCCACTGGGTCCGGGAGTCGAAGCACGGTCGACTACATGGGAGTCCAGCGACATAGCCATTATGTCCATCGACTGCTGGTCCCGGGCATCTCATTTTAACACTGCACCACCATCCGGCCCCATAGATGGTTCTCATCTTTTCTCTTCATGACCTCGTTTCGCACAACAAAGCATAAGGTAGAGATTATTACTCTGTCTTTGCAGAGGAAGACAAAGCAATTCAGGAGGCAACGCGTCTGGCTTCTCAACCTGCTGATAGTAGATTGAGTCCTGGAAAACAAATCCCAGACCCTAAAGACAGTCCTCTTTGCTCCCATCAATTTTCTGGAACTTATTCTGAAAGGCCACCAACAAGTCCAGTCACCCCTTCTCAGACTCCGCGAGGCATCCGGCAGGCTGACATCCTGAAATGTCATGTTCCTTTGATGTTTGCCATATACCATCCTGCCTCTACTGTTGGACAGCTCCTCTATTGTCCCCTCCATTTGTTTCTCTTCCTTTTCCCTCCCTCAGTATGGCCTTCCTCGGGAACCACATTTGGAATGACTTCATGCTGAATCTCTGTCTCCGGCACCATCTCTTTCCCAGGGCCAGGCCTCATTTCCACTAATCTCCTGGCCCACTGGCAATGCACACCCAACGTAACTCCCTGAATCAAGGGAAAGGTCTCACCCCGTGTGTTCTTTGGGCCTATCCAGGTCTAACTCTCACTGTTTCTAGTACATCACCGAATTTGTCATCTTCCCCTCCCAAAACCAACCTTTTCTCTTAACTTCATTTCTATTAATGGCATCACCATTCTTCCTATCACTTGGTCTCAGAATTCCAGGATTTCCCTTGCTTCTCCCCTCCCACTCCCACCCTTGCAAAATAGCTGCCATGTTCAGCAGGTTCTGTCTCCAATAGTGCTTGATCCTGCCCCTTTTATGAGGGGACTTCAGAAAATTTACGGAGGGGTCAGCAGATTGGTATGGCGGCTAAAACACTGGACTCTCACATGACTACCACGGTTCAAGTCCCAGACCTGGCAGTTTGCTTTCTCACTTTCCTTCTCTCTCTTGGCCTTTCTCTGGTGAGCACACATGCCCTATAGCAGATTTTTAAAAAGAACCAGAAATAAAATAAAATCAATAATTCTTTTAAAGAAAACTTATGGAAAAATGGAATTAAGTTCCAACTTTATTTTGGTGTGAAAAAATTTTACATCTACACATAGTCTTTTCACCATACACATTTTTCCATTTCCCAGATGCATTTGGGAGGCCTTTCACAGTCCATTACCTCTGTGACTGCCCTAGCGGAGACTGCCGCAGCCCAGCAGCCCAGCAGCCCAGCAGCCAAGACTGCACACACTACTGTCAGGTCATTTTCCTGAGCCCAGCTCTCACCATGACTCCACCTGCCCAAACCTTCAATGGCTCCCTGTTGCCTAGTGATTAAACAGAAATTGCTTGAGAAGGAAAGCTTATGGGATGAGGGCCACTGAAGAACAGTGGTAACATGTCTGCCCAACTCTGCTGACTCCTAAACAAACACCTTGGAAAAAGAGCCTTGGAAGAGAAACACAAATCCTAGTTCTGGCTCTGGAGCCACCCAGCTTCCAGATTTGTTTCATGTCTGGTCAAACCAGGTGATTAGGGACCAGCAGTTAGCGTAATGGCTATGTCACTGGACTCCCACATAGTCGACCGTGGTTCGAGTTCCGGACCCGGTGGCTTAAACTCACGCCGGGCGCATGTGCGTGCATGCCCAAGATCCCGAGAGGAGAAAGGAGGAGAAGGGATTGCGGTGTGGCCATCCCCTCAGGGGGGTAATTTCTCGCTTTCTATCTCTCTGTTGCTCTCTGTCTGTCTGGCGAGTGCACGCGCCCTATAGCAAAAACCTCTCCAAAAAAAAGAAAAAGAAAAAGAAAAAAAACCCAGGTGATTAAATAAGACGCTAAACTGACTTCTTCTCTATCATAATAGGTAAGCATTGATGTCATATCTCTATATAGATGCATATATGTTATTTTACCTACAAGTAGAACAATTGAAAAACTGCTTTTCTATGCATTATATCAAATGATTGTCACCACAGCCTTTTGAGGCAAGCAGGATAGGTATATGCCTCTTTATTTTACAAATGGGAAAATGGCATCAAAGGGTTAAGGGTTAACCGAGTTGCTTGAAGGAATGTTAGTTTGGAAAGAGAGTGTACTTTGGAATTAAACCTGAATGTCAACTCCCAATTATCCCAATTACTTCAAGAAAGCAATGCGCCCTTCTCAGCAGGTCCCTTCCTTTAGACCACAGCATTATCAGGGCACTAGCAGAACCGTAACTGTGGTGAGCCCCAGGCTGGGGCTGGAGACCAGCTTGCTAGGGAACCAGAAGTCCCTTCCTCAAGCAAATTGGAACTCCTAACCCTACACCCTCTCGGCAGACATTCACAGGTGAGAGGAGAGGACCCAGACACATCAGAGGGTGAGGACAGTGGAATGACCAAGATCCCGACTCTGAGGCCACTTGGAGCTCCTTGACTCCAGAGGCATCAAGCGTGTATAGAGGTCTGCGGTGTTGCGTTAGGTCTTGCCATTTGTATTTGTTTTGGCTGTTGTCAACAAGGCACTGACTTTGGAGCCAGGAAACCTGACCTTGGCCATTTAGGTGAAACAGATGGCCTCTGAGTCCAGCAGGTACGTGACTAACTTTGAGAGACTCAGGAGGGGCAGAGGTGGGACAGATGCTCTGAGTCCAATAGGTACATGACCGACTTTGAGAGAATCGGGAGGGGCAGAGGGTGGAGGCAGTGTCACCAAGAAAACGGAGCTGTGAGCAGCCACTGGAGCAGAGATGGGGAAGAGGAAGAAAACAGCCAGGGCGCAGGGGCTGAGACCTGTAGGGTACACAGCCCAAGGCACGGGCCAAGATCAACAGTGTCACGGGAGTGCTGTAACTTAGAGGGGTCGTTATCTGATCTTACTTTTTTCTTTTTTTTTTTTTTTTATGCTTTTGCCATTGGGCATGTTTCTCTCTCACAAGACAGAGACAGAGAGAGGGAAAGTGAGACGTCATCCACCCTAGGGGGATGGCTACAGGTGCAATCTCTTCTCTTGGGATTTTGGGCATGCACACACATGCACCTGGTATGATTTTCAAGCAGCCAAATCCAGGAGCTGTAGTCAGCCATGAGGGAGACCAGTGCCTCAACCTCCATGCCATATGCTGGCCCCTATCTGGTCTTACTTTTAAGACAGGGAAAGGTACGGAGATCAACTTGTTCAAAGTCACCCAGTAGTTAGGAAATCTGAAAGGGTTCCTATTTCTAAGACTAGGATAGTCTAGACATGGGACCATCCACTTTCTCACTGGAAAAAAAAAAAAAAATCCTGGGTAAAATATATAAAAGTATTACTAAAATGCAGCAGTCACCAACCACCACAATTGTACAAAGAAAGGCTTGTCAGACCTTGGATGACCTGCCCCTTGCCTTTGGGTCCTACCTCCAGAGTGACCATGCCCTGCCCTAGCACCACCATTTAATATCCTGGGCCATCTTGATCTGAGGCCAAGCGAAGCCAGAACAACCAGATGGAGTAAAGAGGACACCAAACGGGGGCACAACAGGCCCAACTTCACTGTTCTCATTTGGTTGCTCGTAGCTCTTTCCATTCTTATAAAGGAAGTGGTTTTGGGACCAGCAGTTAGCATAATAGCTATGCCACTGTACTCCCATGTGGTCAACCACAGTTCGAGTCCCGGACCTGGTGACTTGAACTAGTGCTAAGCGCATGTGCGTGTATACCCAAGATCCCGAGAGGAGAATAGAGGAGAAGGGATTGTGGTATGTCCATCCCCCCTGAGGGGTGATTTCTCACTTTCTGTCTCTCTGTTTCTGTCTGTCTTTCCAGAGAGTGCATGTGCCCTATAGCAAAACAAAACAAAGCAAAGCAAAACAAAAACAAAAACAAAAAAAAAAAACCCTCTCTGAAAAAAATAAAAATAAAAAATAAAGGAAGTGGTTTTGAGTGGATAATCTCTAAATCCCCATTCATCTGTGGTTCTGCTTTCTCCTAGGACAAGAGATCACTTCAAGTTTCCAGGTGGCCAAGGCAGTGGGTGTGCTCAGGGACCAGCTGACCCCTGGTGCTGGCTGCTGGGAGGAGTCGCCTGCCAGGTCTCTGAGTCATCCAAGAATCATGTCTGGACTGGTACTGACAGACTGGCAAGTGCTAAGGGCCTTCCTGCCCATGGGAGAGTCCCCACCGGAGCAAAGGAGGCTGCTCGGCTCACTTCCTCTCCCCTACTGCTCCAGGCCCTGACACAGGCCCTCGTTCATTTCTGCCATTGCCCTAAGCCCCTAGTCCAAGCCTGCATCCTCTCACTCCCTCAGAGCGATCCCACGGGACTGCTAAGCCAACTCCACCTCCTAGTTGTCTCTGGTGTCTCTCTTCTCTCCCTTCCAAGGCTCTGCCCTAGACCAGTCATTCTCCCCTTCTTGCCCAGAGTTCTGCACCCGACATTGAAGACTCATCATGTTCTGGCACCTCCCTCACCTTCCTGGCTCTTTCCTTATCTCCAGTCATCCTACCCTTCAGCCATGCGGAATTGCTCATTATTTCTCAAGCATGGCCAAGACCTCCCAGTCCTCCTGGCTCTTGGTCTGTGCTCATCTCCTGGCTAGAGTTTGCTTTCCCGCCTTGTCTCCTGGCAATTCCTCCTTCTCCTTAAGATTCAGTTGGTGAATCGCCTCCATGGTGGTAAAGTCAGAAGTTCCTTTCTTTTGGTTCCCAAAGCGTATAATACAAGATTTCAGAATGTTTGCAGACAAATGGAATTGGGCTGATCCCGGGGCTTGGTGGTCAAGGAGTCAGATCCCACATGGCAGTTCGAATCCCAGCCACCTGTGGGAAGAGGCTGAGACGGCCCTGGCACTGCCTCCTTGGTGCAGGGCACGTGCTGGATGCTGATTAAACATTTGTGAATTTCAACTGCAGAGAAAGCTTTGGGGAGAGGCTGGCACCATAGAAATGTGTCTAAGACTTGGAAGGTAGAAGTGAAGGGCAAGAGGCCAGCAGGAGGCATGGAGGTTAAAGTACTGGATCCCACATGGCTGACTGCACAGTTGAAGTCCTGGACCCAGTGGCCTGAAAATCACACCAGGCTTATGTGCGTGTGTTCCTAAAATCCCAAGAGGAAAATGGAGGAGAAGGGATTGCAGCATGACCATTCCCTTTGGGGGTGATTTCTCACTTTCCCTCTCTCTGTCACTCTCTGGTGAGCACACACACCCTATAGCAAAACAAACGAAAACAAACAAGAAAACTTAATAAAAGAAGTGAAGATCGGATGTCTTGTTAGGCTCTGTAGATTGTGTAGGGAGAGTGCAGGTACCACGCCCGCTGCTGTCTTACCTTGTTGGCCTGGAGGAGCAGCTGGGCCTGCAGGTCATCCAGCTTCTGGGCCAGATGCGCACTGCTCCTCTTGTTCTTCAGGTCACTTGCATCGTTGAGATGCAGGCAGTGAGATCAGATCGGTCCCAGTTTGTCCTTCGTTTTCCCTACTTCTCTTCCATCTTCCCTCCCTAGCCAGCCCAGAGACACAACGAGAACCCCTTACACTGAATAACTCACCAGCTCCCAGCAGCAGAAGAGATCTGTCCCCGTGATAAACCCTTTCTTCTCTACATTTCCCAGAGGTTCTCCCTCTCTGGTGGAACCCCAGTGAGTACTCTATGACCAGGACACCAAGGCACAGGAGATTCCCCACCTGTACTACGGCAAGGAGGATGATCTTTAAGTTTCCCAACTACTCTGTCCAAGGTACGGTCAGACAAGCCTCCAGGTGAAAGGCACACGGAGCCGCGGGCTCAGTGAACCGTTCCTCCCCGCGACAGGGCACAGTCAGTCAAGAAGCCAACCGGGAACCAGGCCTGGATGACCTTGAGGCTGTGTCTGCCTGGGGCTAAAAGAGAGACCTTTGTGGTCTGACCACCAGTTCAGTCAAACAATTACACGTTATTTTCCTTTTTCTTAATCCTTAGGTCAAAGACCTTCCATGCTCTGTGCGGAAAGTGGAAGGCTACCACCTCTGTATTATGCTTTTCGAAGGGTTACTGGTGAAGGAACAGCTTTTTCCTTTTTAATTTCCAATGTGTCACGGATTGACACTTTTATAAGATACAATGACAATGAAATTAGAAAAACGAAATGTGAAACAGTACAATATATGAGTCCAGATTTTTTTATTAGTTAATAGGCATAACATCACTCCATCAAATTGCTGCAAGCATTCCCCCCCCCCCCCTTTCTTTTATTTTCTTTACTTTTTTGCAACAGGGTGTGTGTGCTCACTGGAGAGAGACAGAGAGAAAGTGAGAATTCACTCCCCGCCCCAGGGTGGGGAGAATGGCTATGTAGCAATCCCTTCCCCTCCATTCTCCTCTTGGGACTTTGGGCACACACGTTCACATGCCCAATGTGATTTTCAAGCCACTGGATCCAGGACTCGAATTGCAGTAGGCCATGGAGTCCAGGGCCTTAACTACCATACCACCTGCTGGCCCTGCTACAAGCATTTCCAAACGCTGGAGTCCTGCATTTGTCTCACTCCAGATTGGAGCCAACAATCTGCTGGGTGCTGGGTGCTGATGTGCAGGCCACACTCTGAGTAGGCCTCACTGTGCCAGATAGGTCAGGGGAGTCGCCTCAGCTCCTTCACATGTAGGCCCTGCTGGTGATGTTCCTTGCTCTTTTGGTGCAGAAAAAAAAGGCCTTGGAGCCACTCACTCTGTGACCTTCCTTCAGAAGTAAACCTCTCCATGTCTCAGATTTCTCTTCTACAGACTGGAGCACTGGAAGAACGATAAGGTGATATAACTGAGCCTGTTACAAACTCTTTCCATTGCGTGGTGAAGACCAGCTGAAGCTAAGCTGGGATTTGGCTGTGGTTGCTGATCAGCAGATGGTAAAAGGACCCTCCAAGGAGCATATCCGGGGAGTCCTGGGAGCAGAGACAGAGGTGGAGAGACTGGGTGGCATTGTACTAAGCCCAGCCTCAGCTGCCCAATCTCATTTGCATGAGATCTCTCCGACGCGAGGGGGAGGTACACATGCTGTCTGAGGCCTGGAGACACAGTGGGTATGAGAGAACGAGGACATGTGCCTCCTTTCTGGGAGGTGCACAGCCTGGTCTGTGGGGTAAGGTCTGCGTGCGTGCCCAAGATCCTGAGAGGAGAATGGAGGAGAAGGGATTGCAGCGTGGCCATCCCCCCGGGGAGTGATTTCTCGATTTCTGTCTCTCTGTCTTTCTGGCAAGCGCATACAACCTATATATATATAAAACAAAACAAAACAAAACAAAACAAATCAACAACAACAAAAACAACCTCTCCCCCTCAAAAAAAAAAATATAAAACATAGTTATGTATACAAGATGTAAACAGATATCCAGCTTATGTGTGGTACTAACATTTCCAGGACAACTTGGTTATGTTGAGGAAGAGAAATATCAAAAATGGCTCCCTACAGGTACATAATGAAAAAAAGAGTCTACGTGCATTAGAGACTCTACAGTGCTTTTTTTTTTTTAAAAAGAATTATTTTATTTAACTTTATTCATTTATTTACTTATTTTCAATTTGGTCAGGAGGGAACAGAGTGAGAAAGAGAGAAAGAAAGCAAGAAAGCAAGCTGCCATGTCCGGGACTCAAATTGTGGTCGTCCATGTGGGAGTCCAACACCATTAACCACTACACCACCTGCCGGCCCCTACAGTTTTGCCTTATGTAGGTAGATGCAACAAGTCAATGGGGCCCCTTCCCACGTGCTATTGTGAGTCACTGGCACCACCAGGCTGGTAAGATCTGGGATAGCTAAACTATGTTCTTAGGAATAACAAACCCCCAACTCCTGAGCACCCTGAAAACAGGGGCATCCCGGGAGTCTGCAGCCTTTCCCATGCCCACCACTCTCCAGAGTCAGGCCAGTCTCTTCCAAAGCCCTCATCTGTCCATATACTTTTCCTTGGCCTATCATGGTCTCCCAGTTCTTTTAAGAAGCTGCCAGCTGGGACCAGCAGTTAGCGTAATGGCTATGTCGCTGGACTCCCACGTAGTCGACCACGGTTCGCGTCCCAGACCCGGTGGCTTAAGGCTCACGCCGGGCGCGTGTGCGTGCGTGCCCAAGATCCTGAGAGGAGAATGGAGGAGAAGGGATTGCGGCGTGGCCATCCCCCCTGGGGGGTGATTTCTCGCTTTCTGTCTCTCTGTCTCTCTCTGTCTGTCTGGCGAGCGCAAAAACCTCTCCAAAAAAAAAAAAAAAAAAAGCTGCCAGCTCACCCAAGCACTGCATGAGAGAACCCAGAAGGTCTAGTCCAGACTATGACCAGCCCTCGTGAGCAAGTCCCTACTCTTACACCAACTTCCAGAACAGTGCCTTGAGCCTACAGCTGATCCAGACTTGTTGGCTAAGTGTGGAATGCTTCCCTCCTCACCTTATCTCCAACTCCCCAGAGAGTCTGGCAGCTGTGGCACCTCCAGACTTCCCCTCTCTCCCTACCCTGAGCGTTTCCCCTCTCACATCCTTAGGGCAGAATCTGGACTCTGCCCTTGCCTTGCATCATTGGCTTGAGTGATCTTAAAATAGAGGTGGTTTCCTGCCATATTCCTGCCTAAAACCCACCCCATTTTACCTAGAGTAGTGCAAACGCCTCATGTCAGGCCTGCTTGCTGGTTCTGAAAAGTCAGGTTCTTTCCCGTTTCATGGCCTTTATCCAAACCACTGCCTCTGCCTAAAATGTTTCTCCCCTGCCCCTGCTGCTGTCTGTCCACACCTCAGTAATGTTTTTCTAACCACTCCCAGCCATCCGTTATTCCCTACCGTCCTGCTTCCTTTACAGCACATGGTTGTCACATGGTATCATGGTTTATTTGCCGAATGTTGTCTTTCTTCCCACGCAACTGGAAACTTCCTGACAGCAGGGACCAGGTCCACCTTGCCCTAACCAAGTGTCCACATAGCAGGCCTTCAGTACTTATTTGTGGAGGGAGTAAATGAAAGCCTGATCAAATACTGTGATGAAAGAAGGGTCAAGCTGGTATGGACACAAGGGAACTTCAAAACGTTTATGAAAAATAGAATTGAAGTATGAGTTTATTTTGCTGCAAAAAATGATATTTTTAGAATTATTTTATTTACCTTTATTTATTTATTTTAATTTGACCAGACAGGGATGAGAGAGAGAGAGAAAGCAAGCCACCAGGTCTGGGACTCAAACCATGGTTGGCCATGTGGGAAGTCCAGAGCCCTTAACCACCACACCACTTGCCAGCTACCCTAAAATTTTGAAACCTGTGCATAGTTTTTTTTTTTTTTTTTTAATTAAATAAGTAATTATTTAATTTTATACATTTTTATTATTACTTTTTAAATTTTCTATAGGTTTTATGTGCTCGAGAGAGAGCGAGAGAAATAGAGAGAAAGTGAGAAGCAAACTGCCAGGTCTAGGACTTGAACTGCAGTCAACCATATGGGAGTCCAAGTGCCTCAACCACCATGCCACCTGCTGGCCCCTGTTTTGTTTTTCTTTTTTAATATGGGTTTTCTATGAACTTACTGAAAAGACTCCTCTCATTTACACATAAAGGTTTATGGGTAATACAAGATTTTAACTGAGAAACCATTAACAGAATAAGTTGTGCTTTTAAGTCTTAAGGATATATGGGAAGAGATTTGTATCTAGATCACATTTGGACATCTACTATGTAATCTATGATCAAGAGATTACTTAGAGAGGATTCAATGTTAATAAAGTCAAAGAGCTTCTGTTTATGAGCCAATAAATGAATGCTGAGAGGTCCTGGCCAGGGTGAAATGCAATCAGAGGAATTTCAGTGGCTTGGAATGAAACCTCACTGGACCAGGAGCCTAAGTTTAGGTCCAATTTAATTGTTCACATATGGCATGCCTTTAAGCAAACCCCTTCACCTTTCTGGGTCTCAGTTTTTGAACTCTGTATCACTTATAAAGTCCATTCTAGCTTGAATGTGCTCTGAGTGAATCATTCACGATGTCTAAGACTCATTTCAAGCTTCCTGGACACGTCAGATGTTTCCTGAATCCTTTTCTTGGTTGTTGTTTTCTTTTTTTTCCATGATAACATGTGTGTGTACTCTAGAACCAGAGAGAGAGAGAGAGAGAGAGAGAGAGAGAGAGAGAGAGAGAAGCACCCCCGATAGGGTCTCAACACGCCATGATCCCCTTTCCCCAGACTTCTAGCTCCTCAGGATCTTGGGCATGTACTCACACCCAGCATATTTTTAAACCAAACCAGGATCTGAACCCATAATCAGCCATGTGGTTTCCAGCACTACAGTTCACTTTGTTACTGACTGCACCATCAGGCTGGGCCTTGAATTCTTTTCTGACTGGCATTACCATATTTCCTGGTTCACAAAACTCAAGGCCCCCATGGGAACCAGCAGTTAGCGTAATGGCTATGTCGCTGGACTCCCACGTAGTCGACTGCGGTTCACGTCTCGGACCCGGTGGCTTACAACTCACGGCAGGCGCGTGTGCGTGCGTGCCCAAGATCCCGAGAGGAGAATGGAGGAGAAGGGATTGCAGCGTGACCATCCCCCCTGGGGGGTGATTTCTCGCTTTCTGTCTCTATGTCTCTCTCTGTCTGTCTGGCGAGCGCACGCGCCCTATAGCGAAAAACCTCTCCAAAAACAAAAAAAACTCAAGGCCCCCATTGCCCTCTCTATCACACACCACGCCCTCTGTATCTTTCTTTCATGGTATTTTTTTTTTTTTAAGAATTATTTTATTTAACTTTATTTATTTATTTATTTATTTATAATTTGACCAGAGAAGGACGGTGAGACAGAGGGAGAGGAAAAGTGAGAAAGCAAACTGCCAGGTCTGGGACTCGAACCGCAGTTGGCCATGTGGGAGTCCAGCGTCCTTAACCATCCCATGTCCCGCTAGCCCCTCATGGTATTTATATTTCATTGCCTCCCATCCCCTCTGCCTCCCCTTCCTGCTGCCACCATCCTGGTTCAGTTGCAGTTGTTTGCCACCTGGTCTCTCAGCCTCATTCCAATCTAGTTACTGGACTGATCTTTTTTTAAAAAAAATTATTTAATTTTATTCATTGTTATTATTTATTTATTTCATTTTATTGAAGTTGACCAGAGAGAGACAGAGAGAGAAGGAAAGTGAGAAAGCAAGCTGCCAGGTTCAGGACTCAAACCATGGTCAGCCATGTGTGAGTCCAGCCGCCTTAACTGCCACGCCACCTGCCGGCCCCGAGACTGATCTTATTAAGAGACCACAACATTGTTCTTTCTGTCCTAAACCCTCAGTGCCCTCCTAAGCCATGGCCCTGCCCTTTGAGTTCTCCAACTTGTGGAGGAGTCGTTAATGTTTTTGTATAGACCTCTACTCACTAGACCTGTATACCAGCGTGGGCCAATACAGTAGCCACCAGCTCCCTGTGGCTTAAATTTAAAGTAGTTGATATTGGAGCTGGCAGGAGGCCTGGTGGTTAAAGGTGCTGGACTCCTACATGGGTGACCACAATTGGATTCCTGGACCTGGTGGGACCTGGAGTCCCAATCCTGGCTCTTTCTTTTTTTTTTTTTTTTTTTTTTTTTTTTTTTTATTTATTTACCAGAAGGCACATGCACTCACTGGAGAAAGAGAGAGAATGAGAGAAAGAGGGAAAGTGAGAAGCACTCCCCATGCAGGACAGTCACACTACAATCTCTTCTCCTCTATCTCTCCCTCCTTTTGGGAATCTGGCCGTGCATAGGCACATGTCTGGTGTGTTTCTTAAGCCACCAGGTCTGGGACTCAAACGACACAGTCAGCCATGTGGGATCAGCTGCCTTAACCACCATGCCATGTGCTGTCCCAGCTCTTTGTCTCTTAACTAAGTCCTTGGACACATGACTTCTTACAGCCTCTTTCCTCCTCTCTAGAAAAAGGAAAGTGGGTAAGGTCCTGCTTAAAGTCCCTTTCAATGGAAAGGGAATGATCCCGCTCCCCATTTTAACTTTCTGAGCCTGTTTCTACAGAAAACAGACAGTAATCCTTCTGCCTCTCTTGCAGATTTGTTATGAAAATCAAGAGAAGGAGTCACTGTGGCTTATAGACCAGAAGCAGGGAGTTCAGTGCTCTTTCCCAGTATACAAGATGGCAGGGGAAAAAGCTGCAAAGCAGGACACTAAGGAGAAGAAGCCTGAAGCCAAGAAGGCTGATGCCAGTGGCAAGGTTAAAAAGGGTGACCCCAAGGCTATAAAGCCCTAGAAGGGGAAGCCCCATTGCAGCCGAAACACCGTCCTCGTCTGGGGCATTGGCAGATACTCCCAGTCTGCCATGTATTCCAGGAAGGCCGTGTACAAGAGGAAACACTCGGCCACTATATCCAGGACTGAAAAGAAAAAGAAGAAGGTTCTTGCGACTGTCATAAAACCAGTTGGTGGAGACAAGAATGGTGGTACCCAGGTGGTTAAACTGCGCAAAATGCCTAGGTATTATCCTACTAAGATGTGCCTCGAAAGCTGTTGAACCAAGGCAAAAAACCCTTCAGTCAGCATGTGAGAAAGCTGTGAGCCAGCACCACCCCCGGGACCGTTCTGATCATCCTCACTGGACGCCACAGAGGCAAGAGAGTGGTTTTCCTGAAGCAGCTGAGCAGTGGCTTGCTACTTGTGACTGGACCGCTGGTTCTCAATCGAGTTTCAATGCGTAGAACACACCAGAAACTTGTCAACGCCACCTCCACGAAAATTGATATTAGCAAAGTAAAAATCCCAAGTACCTTACTGATGCTTACTTCAAGAAAAAGAAACTGAGGAAGCCCAGACACCAGGAAGGTGAGATCTTTGACACAGAGAAGGAGAAATACGAAATTTCAGAGCAGCACGAGATTGATCAGAAAGCTATGGACTCGCAAATTTTACCAAAAATCAAAGCTGTGCCTCACTTTCAGGGCTACCTGCGATCCGTGTTTGCCCTTACAAATGGAGTTTATCCTCACAAATTGGTGTTCTAAATTTATTGCCAAGAACCTAATCAAATAACTGATCATATATTTAAAGAGAGAGAGAGAGAGAGAGAGGAGTCACTGAGAAAGCATTTCTTCCTTCCCCAAATGCTAATCCTATGCACCAAGCACTTTGCTAGGTGTTGGATGTAGGCTTGGTCGTCTCCGCCTTGGGGAGGAGTTTACAGTGTAGACTAGCACTGTCTGCTAGCACATTCTGCAAAATGGAAATATGGTACCCATTAGTCACACATGGTTCCTGAGCACCTGAAACATGGTTACTGTGACTGAGGCTCTGGGTCTTTAATTTTATTTAATGTCAACTAATTTATTTTTTTAAGAATTATTTTATTTAACTTTATTTTTTCTTCTTCTTCTTACTGCTATTATTTTCCAGTTTGATCAGAGAGAGACAGAGAAAGAGAGAGAGGGACAATGAGAAAGCAAGCCACCAGGTTCAGGACTCCAATTGTGGTCACCCATGTAGGAGTCCAGTACCTTTAACCACCAGGCCTCCTGCCAGCTCCAATATCAATTAATTTAAGTTTAAGCCACAGGGTGCTGGTGGCTACTGTATTGGCCCATGCTGGTATACAGATCTAGTGAGTAGAGGAGATCTATACAAATACATTAATGACTCCTCCAAAAGTTAAACAGAGAATACCATATTTAATAGAAGTTATGTGGGGACTGGCTCCATGGTATAGAAGTAGTGTGCTGCTCAAGAGAACAGACATGGCCACTATGGGATCCCACATGGTAACTACAGTTCGAAACCCCACCGTGGTCAGCTTGAGACATTCAGTGCAGACACACGATGCCTAAGATCTGACAAGAGAGAGAGCTGGAGGAAGGGGATCACACCACAGCCAGACCCTGTGGAGGGAGCTCATCTCTCACACGTGCACATACACACCCTTCACAAATAAAGAAGCAGCATTATTTTAAGTTAAGTGAATGTGGTTTCTCTCTTTCTGGCTCTCAAAATACCTTGTACTGTATTCACCTATTTTTGGACCATGTTTAACCACGAGTAACTGAAACCACAGAAAGTAAGACTAAAGATAAAGGGGGTGCTTACTGTACCTCAGGGTGCATAGTTCATTCCTCTATCAATTCCAAATATTGGCCCACTCACCTCCTCAAACAAACACTGCAGGCTGAAGCAGTTCTGTGTTCAGGGTTCAGGTCACTGCTCCTGAGTGGATGCGGTGAGGGCTGTACCTCCATCTGCTCTCTGGGTTCTCTTTACCCCTTCCTGCCTAGACCTCAGAGTGTGGTCTCACCTGCGCATGCTTCCTCTTCTCGTGTCCCCTGAGACTCTCCGCTTTGGCTGGCCTGTCCCCTTCCTCTCTAAGCACCAGAGCAATGATGTCCCAGTTGCTCGGTTCCTCCCCCTGTAGCCTTGGCAGGGGGAATCCTCCAAAGATCAGTGACTCTGCTCAGTTCATTTCCTGCAGGCTCTGCCAATGGAAAAGGAAGCCCTGGCATCCGAATCTGCTAGACTGGATGTCTAGCACAGATTTAGTTTCAATATATTAAGTCCAAGGGTTCTGTGCACTGGCCATCGGGAGTCCCGTCTGCCTTCCTAGTGGTTTCACGGTTTTGCTGGTGCTCTGTGCTGAGGGTCAGCAGGAGCTAAGACCCCAGGAGGGCTGGCCAACGTGCCAGGGCAGGGCTGGGTGGAATGTGACTGGCTACAAGCTGGAGAGGATGATACATCATTCTTTGCCATTTGGATGGTGCTTTATATTGGGTCGTCGGGAAAGTCATGACGCATTTTTGCATAGAACAATACGTCATGACTTTCCCAATGACCTAATACTTGGTCAAACACTTCCACTAACTTCTCCTTTGACTTCCACAATCACCTGTGGGTCAGCCAGGCCAGCTAACCTCCCCTTCATTTTATAAGGTAAGTCCCTGAGACTGACTTGCTTCATGGTCATTTAGCAAGTGTTAGGACCCAGGTCCCCAACTCCCAGACTCAGATGTCTTTCCCCTGTTGTCTGTTCTCAGAGGCCTCTTGAAGATAGCCCCCTCACTCACCCCCACTGAGGGAAACACGTTTGCTCTCAAAGGGAAGTTTAGACTAATGTTAGAGTGGGGCTGGATGGGCAGAAGGAATGATGATCCTTGGCTCTGGGGGTTTCATACCTGTGTAAGGCTGACCTTAGCCTTGGAAAACCCTCTGGGCACAGATGCTTCCCGACAAGCTCTTCCGAGCCAGCAACCAGCGTTTGGGCAGGGTGACTGGCCTGCCTCTGGCCCCTAGCTGACGTGTTCCTGCTATAATGTGTCCACCAAGGATCTCGACAAGGCCAGCGGTACCTGCTTCTGGGGAGTGTGTCCAGGGGTGTTACAGGGACCCAGACCACTTCCTGCCGCTCCTGCTGCCAAGCTGCAGATGGAGCAAGCAAACGGGTTCTTCCAAGGTCACTGGGGGGCCAGGATGACAACACTGAGGACAGCAAAGTGACGCCAATGACACACACGACCCCTGACCTGAGACATCCAGGGTTTATCTTCGATACCCTGGAGTGGACCCAACAAGTGAGCCTTTGTCCCTGGCCCTCACTTGGCACTGAAAGTGCCAGCCTGGAAGAAGCAACAGCCACCCCCACTGTTTGCCTGTCTTACTGTTCCCTGAATGTCCCTCCTGCCACTAAACAGGTAAGCGATCGAAGGACATGTGTTCACTCGGTGAGAAGCTGACCTCCCAGCAGCAGAGCCAGTCTCTCCTTTACTGTGGTGCACATAGCCTCCAGGAGAGCAGGTCCGCCCTCTCCCCAACCCTAGCTTCTGTCCTGCCCCCAGCTAGACTTAAATTCAATGAGAAGGTTTCTGGCAAATGTAGGCTCTGACATCAATTTGTCGTGTGAACCTAAGAGAGCCCCTTCCCTCTGTGAACCTCCAGGTCTGAGCAATGACGTCCCTATAGCCCTCCTTGCCTCTGGATATTCAGTGGTCCAGCACTTCAGTGCGGTCAGCACTGGTCCTGTGTGCAAGGCTGGGAGGCCTGGTGAACATGTAGACATCCCACACCGGCAGGCAAACTGTGCCCACAGCCCAGACATTCATTCACGTCCTCACCTTTCTTCTGCACAGGACTGCCATGGAAGAGCATCAGACATGCTACTGGTGGCCTGGGGGGGCCGAGTCAGATGGACTTTGCCCATGTCATCCGAGAGGGTATGAGTGTCCGAGCTCAGGCCACCACTCCAGCCCCACCCCTCTGGCCTCTCCATGAATCACAAACATACACATATCTCTTCCTGAGGCTTAATGATTAGCACAAGCTGAGGGGTCAACAGTCCCTAGGCCCCCAGGCCAGAGAAACAGGCCAGGTATGAGGTTAAAAGCACCACCCCCCACCTCACCCCTACACCCAAGCTTTACGGGAGGTGCTATTTCTGTTTTGATCGGATGAAGAGAAGTATGAGATGAGCACCACAAGATCACACAGTTAACACATGAACCTGCAAAAGGTTCGTGGAAAACACATATTAAGACAAAACGATGCATGGATTTCCATTTTCTTTGAGCAAAATAAACGTGTACTTTAATTCCATCAGATTGATAAACCTGCTTATTCCCTAACGATCAGGATTTTGTTTTTGTTTTTGTTTTCTTAAGCTATGACTATCCATATGTATTTATTTATATAGTTCTACAGAAAGGGCAACTTGAACAATTGCAAATAAGAAGACATACTCTTTTATCAAACAAGTGAAACTGGGGGATTCCACTGCCCAGGTGGTTTTGGGAACCACTGCAGTCTGCCACACTCCCTGGCTCCCTCCCATGGCCCTGCCCCAGTTTCCACTCACCTGCTGCCTCCAGGGCAGGGCTGCTGCCTCAGCCCTCAGACGCCTCCTTTTCCAAAGCCTGGAGCTCTTCTTGGACAAAAGGATCATTCTGTCTGTTCTTTGACATGTCTGGTTGTGGCCATTCAGACGTCCTGGCCTCTGAGCCCAGGGGGAGAAAAGAAGTGTGCTGGGTCATTAAGGCTCTTGGATGCAAAAATCAACCTGTGCGTTAGTTAGCTCAGGCTTACTCCTCAGAGCTCCCACAAGCCAGTTTCCCTCACTTCCCAGCCCCGGTCAGCTGTCCCCACCAACGGCCAAGGGCCAGCAGGAGCAGCCAGATGCAGCTACCTCATCCCAGGACCCCTGGGTTGGCTGAGAAGGGGGTCCTGGGGACAGTGACCTTAGCTAGGAGAACAAGGCGCCATCTCTTAGTTGTGGTCAGGACAAAGAAAGAGGAAATGGGGTTAATGTCACCTCACTACTAAGGACACTAGGCCTGAGCTCTGTGATGCTAGATCTTGAGGCCCGAAGCAGCCACTGGGAAGCAAAGTGTTAGCGATGTCCTGCAGACACAATGCTCCCCTAGGCTCAGTGCCCCCAGCTCCTCCTCTCCTGGCTGCAGAGAGCTGGCGAGCACACTGGAACGTCAGTGACAAGCAAGAAATGGCCAAGCTCCTCAGAGGTCACAGGAGAAGATAAGATGCTCTTCAATCCTGGGACGGTATGACAAGTGCCATTGTCCTGCAGGAGCTTGGGGTGGGCACACCGTCAGGAGAGACACTTTGAAGATGAAAAGAAGTTTGTCTGCTACAAAGGTGGGGATGAGAGGGGTATTCTAGACAGAGGGCATGTCATGACTAAGGCACAGATAATGTCACAGAGCCCCAAAGTTCCCCAAAGTCTGAAGGAGGGCAAACACTTGGAATGATTGCACTCATCCGAGAATCGTAGCTTGAGCACCCATGGAATGAAAGCTCTGTGCAGTGCTACTTCGGGTGGTGGCAAGAAGAGATCAAAGAATCAATCAATCTCTACCCCAAAGGGCATACAGTCTGGTAGGAAAAATAAGGGAGAAACAAACAGCTGGGATTATGGAATTGTATCTATAAATAGAAGTTTCCAGACAACCTGGCCCAATTTCCTTTTTCTAAACATGGAGGAACAAGCAGGGGAGTGATTTGCCCAAAACCAAATGCCAGCTGGTACGAGAATGTGGATCGGGCTTGGATCTTTGGCTTCCCACTCTGTGCTCCTTCCCCTCCAGCAGGTGTGGCACACCCCACAGTGGAAAACTTGAACTAGTCATGGGCACTGGGAGGAGAGTGTGAAGACACCTGCCTGGGGTGTGTGCTGGTGAGGGACCCCAGAGCAGGGCTCAAACAGGAAGGGCACAGGGTGTGCATGCTCAGGAAATGGGGGTATCCAGTGGCCCTGAGGTACAGAGGGCAGAGGAGGCAGGGACTATAGTGTGGGCCAATTCTAGTACTGACCTTTGAAGTTGATCCTTTATTTCTGAGCAATGAGGAAATGAAGAGGCACTGAAGAGCAGGGTCAGAGCCACGTCTTCATGATGACTTTGGGGCACACGGTATGCAGGACAATGGAGAGGACAGAGACTAGGGGAAGGAGCCTCCTGCAACTGCAAGGTTCAGGCAGGAACTAAGGAGTATGAGGATGCTAGGCTTTGAGGTGGGTGAAACAATGAGACTGAATGACTGGGAGGAGAGGAGACTGTCTAGAACCAGCTAATCATTGTCCAAGAAAGACAAACAGATCTAGCAAAGAACTCCAACTGTCTTTCCAATCTCCAACCCCAGGCAGGCTTCAGGCCATTCTTCCGGGCTTATGCCCCAGTGCTCCTGCAGGTAAATAACTGCTCCACTCAGACTTGATTCTCATCCTTAGAGTCACCAGCGCAGGAAAGCCTTGCTCAAGCCTTTCTACCCCTACAGTATCATCTATTCACTTCCTCCTACTTTTCAAGATTCAGGTCCAAGTCTACCAGCCGGAAGAATATCCAACTACTCCCTACTGGAAGTCACCACATCATCCCCTGCAGCTTGATGCTTCCTCTTTTGGCATATGTTGACTTTTTTCTTGTTGTTGTTCTAGAGTACACGTGCTCACCAGAGAAAGAGAAACTGAGAAAGTGAGAAATCACCCTTCATGGGGGATGGCTACATGGCAATCCCTTCTCCTCCATTCTTCCCTCTGGATTTTGGGCACACATGCACATGCCCCTCGTGTGATTTTCAAGCCACTGGATCCAGGACTTGAACTGCATGATCAGTCATGTGGGTCCCAGTGCTTTAATCTCCACAAAGCCTGCTGGCCTAGGATATGTCAATTTGTAACTCCCTCCCTGTAAAGTGTACGCTCCTAGGAATCAGGGGCAATTCAAGATGACAAGTATGCTGATCACTGAAGGGATGTAGAAGGACGATTGTCCATGCCTGCAGGACATCATCAGCTTGTCAGCCTGAGGACCCACAAGTGAGTCAGTGTCTGGAATAGGTGGGGTAGGTGGCAGGTACAAATACCTATGAGATTAAGATAGCAGCTATCAAGCCAGCCCATGGCCTGGTGGTTAAGGAAGCCAGATCCCACGTGTTTTTTGTTTTTGTTTTTGTTTTTAGTTTTGCTTTTTGGTATTTGATCAGACAGGGTCTTGCTATGTTATAATCCTCCTGTCTAAGCCTCCCTAGTTGCCAAGACCACAGGTGCACACCACCACACCCGGCTCTTCTAGTTGGTCTTGCTACATTGCCCAGGCCAGCCTTGAGCTCACGCTCCTCCTGCCTCAGCCTCCTGCGTCATTGAGATTACAGGCGTGCACCACCACGCCCAGCCTTTAGGTGGGACTGGTAATCATGCCGAGGCCTCTCATGTAGTCCCAGCCATGGACCACTGCAGCGCACCCTACCCTGGCTGGGACCAATACCAGTTTGGCATTTGACCTGTCAATCTTACTCTCTAACATTTACTTTTTGTTTTGTTTTGTTTTGTTTTGTTTTGTTATATTCTCCAACTTTCTACACAAACTCTGTTCCTCAAATTCTTCCAAGAACCATCTTTACTGTCTTACTGGATACCTCATTAAAGAATTTTTTATTTATAAAACCAAAACCCTGTAAGAGAGAGAAAAAGGGAGTGGTCATGGAAGCCTCCTTGCAGCTGGCAGCATTGCAGAAGGGCCTGGAAGGTTGCAAATACTGGTTGGCACAGAGGATGGGAGCAGGTCAGAGGTCTGGAGAGAGGTGGCTTGGGGCTGAATCAGGAAGCCAGCAGGTGTGGCTAAGAATCCCCATTATTGGCCAGTGACTCAGGGATCTCCATTCCCTGGGCCTCTCATGGTCTCCTGACAAGAATCAGCCTCCATCAGGGTTGATAAAGAGGCAGTAGATAGAGGTGGAACTGGAGGGTGTAGAACAAGAGTGAGGTCCTGGCGTCAACACTGCTGTTACCTGCATGATCTTGATTCACAGATACATTTCTTAACCTCTGAAGACTGTTTTGTTTTGAATCTGCAAATGAAGTTAATGGTAATTATGGAGTTGGCAATCCAATGGACTGGAGGGAACATGTTTTCCATGTTGATTCCCCACATCTCTGATCACACCTGTAAGCACCCCCCAACATACACCCTAACTTCATATCATAGCCATCTGCTCTCTACCTGGGAAGAGGGTAGCAATGAAGCCCAAGGGAGGAACCTGTCCTGGCTGGACAGCCTTTGTCCAACAGCACCTCACTGATCCTTACTTCATTCTGGTCATAAACAATCACTAAGTCTTAATGCAATATTTTATGTTTACAGAGATAAATTTACTCTTCCCCAATGAACTATCATGTGGTTTTTGTTGTTGTTAATTTGCTAGAGGGTGTGTGCACTTTCCAGAGAGAGATAGAGAGAGAAAGAAGGAAAGTTAGAAAGTACCTGCTCATGGGAGAGAGCCTTGCCAAAATGCTTTCTCCTCCATTTTTCCTTTTGGGATTTTGGGCGCACACACACACACACACACACACACACACACACATGCCTGGCATGTTTTTCAAGCCACCGGGTCTGGGACTTGAACAGCTCAGTCAGCTATGTGGGATACAGCCACCTCAACCACCAACCGGCTCACGTTATGTTCTTAACGCAACTCTGTGCGGTATACGGGAACAGGTAGTGTTGGCCACACTGTATCCATGAGCCACACTGTGGTTCAAAGGCAAAGTGTCTTACACAGTCACCTACCACATTACTGGTAGAGCCAGGCTTCATATGCTTCATGGCCTGGGTCACTATATATATATATAGTTTAGGTTTTTGCCATCCAGGTCATGCACTTGCCAGAGAGAAAAAGTGAGAAATCACTCCCTAGGGGGATGGCCACACCACAGTCCCTTGTCCTCCATTCTCCTCTCCAGATTTTGGGCATGCACACACATGCCCGGTGTGATTTTCAAGCCATCGGGTTCAGGAATTGAACCACACATAGCCAGCTATGTGGGAATCCAGAGCCTTAACCGCCATGCCATTCTGGCCTCTCTAAATGATATTTTGGTGTGACTCAGTGGATAAAGTGCTCAATAAGTTTCAGTTGCAGCTGCAAGTCTCCGGCATCCCAGATGGAGCCCAGACCAAGGTCAGGGGCTCAGTGTTTAAGGCTATCTCTATCTGATTGCCTGGCGACTTCTGCTCTCTTCCTTCAGCCTCCGATTTGTTGGCTCTGGTGGTGCCACAAGCTGAGCTCCAAAGGAACACTGGTGCTGCCTGCGATAGAGGCTCGCTGCTTCGTTTTTGAGCTTCCTGTTAATCAGGGCTAATTCCCCAAAACTCAAAGTCCTTCTCTAGGTAGCCACAGACACTGGCCTGACCTGAGCAAGCCTGTCTGCAGCTCAAGGAGGTGAACTTATCCCACAAGTCACTCAATGAATGGCGAGGCGGTCACAAGGTACAGATAAAAGGCAGGGAGGTCACTAAGATGCCCAACTTGAGATGAGCTGCTCAACCTCACACAGGGCCATGGGGATTAGCAACATAACCTTCCCACAGTCTTATAGCTCTTCAGTTCAGCTTCTGGCTGCTGCCCCTTCCAGACAGGGCTGACCTTATCAGGCATGTATATTTCCCATCAGTCCACATGCTCTAGCTCCGTCTATGGCCTCAGCCCTTGTGGCCAGGGAAAATCCCTGCAAATCCTTCAGAATGTTTCCTTAAACAAATCATGAGCCAGCTATGCCTTTTCCACAAGAGAAATGAGTACACATGGCCACCACAAAACAAAACAAAACAAAAAACAACAACAACAAAACACGTACAGGAACAATCAGGGGAGCTTTATTCATAATAGCCTAAGTTGAAAGCATGCCAAACATCCATCAACAGTAGAAAGGATATACAAGTGTCATTCATACAAGAGAACACTGCTCAGCGATGGAAAGGAATAAGCTACACGCAACAGCTTGAAGGATCTTATGGGCATAATGATGAGTCAAAGCAGGCAGACATAAAATGCTCCAGGCTGTATGATTCCATTTAGATGAAGTTCAAGGACAGGAAGAATGAATGGGTGGCGATATAAGTCAGAACAGTAGTACCTTGGAGTGGGAGCTATTGCTTAGAAATGGGCAAAGGGGGACCAGCAGTTAGCGTAATGGCTATGTCGCTGGACTCCCATGTAGTCAACCGCGGTTCATGTCCCGGACCCGGTGGCTTAAACTCACACCGGGCGCGTGTACGTGCGTGCCCAAGATCCTGAGAGGAGAATGGAGGAGAGGGGATTGAGGCGTGGCCATCCCCCCTGGGGGGTGATTTCTCGCTTTCTATTTCTCTGTCTTTCTCTGTCTGGCGAGCGCACGCGCCCTATAGCGAAAAAAAACTCTCAAAAAAAATATTTAAAAACTCACACCAGGTGCGTGTGCGTGCGTGCCCAAGATCCCAACAGGAGACTGGAGGGGAAGGGACCGCGGCATGGCCATCCCTCCTGAGGGGTGATTTCTCGCTTTCTGTCTCTCTGTCTCTCTCTGTTTGTCTGGCGAGCACACGCGCCCTATAGCGAAAACCTCTCCAAAAAAAAAAAAAAAAAAAAAAAAAAAAAGAAATGGGCATAGGGAAATTCAGGGTGCTGGTTGCATGGGGGTGTGTGGGTGGGTGTGTGTGTGCATGCATGTGTAAAAATTCTTCAAGCTGTACATTTAAGATTTGTGTACTTTGGGGACTAGTCCTACACAGAGGAAGCCAGATCCCACATGGCTAACCTGGATTTGAAGTTCTGACTGTAGTGGTTTACAAAACATGCTGGGTGTGTGTGCATGTGTTTATGTACCCAGGATCCTGATAGAATGAAGAACTGGAATTAAAAGAACTGCAGCACAACCAAGCCCCACTGGGGAGTGCTTTCTCTCTCACACATACCCTCTAACCAAAATCATTCATTCATTCATTCATTTTTTTAAATTGTGCATTTTGGGATGAGCAGTTGGCATAATGGCTATGTCGCTGGACTCCCATGTAGTCGACCGCAGTTCGAGTCCCAGACCCGGTGGCTTAAACTCACGCTGGACACGTGTGTGTGCCCAAGATCCCGAAAGGAGAATGGAGGCGAAGGGATTGTGGCATGGCCATCCCCACTGGGGGAGGGGGCTGTGATTTCATGCTTTCTCTCTCTCAGTTTCTCTCTGTCTCTCTGGCAAAGCGCACGTGCCCTATAGTAAAAAAACCTCTCCAAAAAAAAAAACAAAATTGTGCATTTTACTATATGCATGTTATGACTCAATTTTTTAAAAAAATAACCACAAGCATTTCAAAATTTGTTCTTACACATATATAATATAGATAGCAATTATATATACATGGGGGTCTTCGAAAAGTTAATGGAAGGGTCAGCCAGTGGTGTGGTGGTGAGGGCAGCTGGATCCCACATAGCTGACTGCATGTTTGAGTTGCCAGTGGCTTGAAAAACATGCCAGGTGTGTGTGTGTGTGTGTGTGTGTGTGTGTGCATGTTCAAAATCCTGAGTGGGAGAAATGGAGGAGAAAGGATTGCAGCATAGCCTTCTTCTAACATAAGGGTTCTCTCTCTCTTTCTCCAGACAAGTGCACATGCCCTCTGGCAATTCTTTTTTAAGTTCACAGAAAATGTGTATTATGAAAAAAAAAAAAACTAGGCATGTATTTCAATTTATTTGTATTAAAATAACCTCATAGTTTAATATCATTTCGCATGAACCTTTTGAAGTCCCTTCGCACATTCCAATTCTCATTTCCAACAACTAAAGCATCTCAGCAATTCTTGCTCACTTCATCAGCTGGCCCTGGATAAGATGGTTCCATAAATGGCTATTCAGAGGCTTCTCAGTTGGCTGGGGGAAGTTGAAGGGCAGAGATGGGAGAAGTGCTTTGCCTGAGATCACATGTCTACCCTGCTGCTAAGCTGGACATCAGGCGGTCCGCTGTTCTGTACAGGACCCAGCCAGGAATGGAACCATTGAAAACTCTTGGTTGTTGATCATTTTACTTTTCCTACTGAGATGTCTATGGGGGAAGGCTAATGCATCTTCCAGGTTGTATAATATATATTAGCTCAGGTTGCCATAACAAAATACTATAAACTGATGGCTTAAATAACAGAAATTCATTTTTCCACAGTTCTGGAGGCTCTAAATCTGAGATCAGGGAGCCAGCATGGTCAGGTTCTGATGAAGGCCTCTCTTCCTGACTTGCATGTGGACCGCCTTCTTGCTGTGTACTCACATGGCCATTCCATAGAGCAGAGATATGATGAAGCTCTCCAGTGTCTTTCTTTCTTTCTTTCTTTCTTTTTTAAATTTACATTCAATCACTGTGTATCAATACAGCATACCAAACTAATTTTCCTACCCTGAATACACTGTATATTGGGTCAATTGAAGATATATATGATCAACAAATAATTTTCCCTTAAATGTTTTGCTTCTTCTTTTTTTTTCCCCTTGATTCCCTCTCTCTCACCCCCTCCCATTTCCCACTCTCCTCCCACACCATTTCTGGTATCCACAGTTGCTCTCCATGCCTTTATACCTTCTAATATTTCAATTTCTGCCATAGAATGCAAACATTCAGTATAAATTGAGTGGGGACATACAATGCCTCTCTTTCATAGTCTGACTTGCTTCACATTATTCACAATCGCTAAGACATGGGACCAACCCAAATGTCCATGAATAGATGAATGGATTGAAAAAGTGTGGCATGTATACACTATGGAATGCTACTCTAATGTCTTTTTTTTTTTTTTTTTTTTTTTGGAGAGGTTTTTGCTATAGGGCGCGTGCGCTCGCCAGACAGACAGAGAGAGACAGAGAGATAGAAAGCAGGAAATCACCCCCCAGGGGGGATGGCCACACCGCAATCCCTTCTCCTCCATTCTCCTCTCGGGATCTTGGGCACGCACGCACACGCGCCCGGCGTGAGTTTAAGCCACCAGGTCCGGGACTCGAACCCCGGTCGACTACATGGGAGTCCAGCGACATAGCCATTACGCTAACTGCTGGTCCCTAATGTCTTTTCTTAAAAGAGGACTGACTCCATCAATCATGGCTCTGCCTTCATGAACTACTGTAACTGTTTGCAATGGCTTTATCTCTTACTGTCACATAGGTTAGAGACTTCAATATATGAATTTGGGGGCAGACCACAAACATTCAATACATAACATATAAATAGATGACATGGTTTTGATTCTCTGTCCATTCTGGAGTTTTACTTCCAAACTTTATTTTATTGAACAAACAAGTATTTATTGAGCACTTACTGTGTTCTTGGGATACAACAGTGAAAGGAAAACAAAGATCCCTGTCCCTAGGAAATCTCTTTTAATGTTGGAGCCCCAGGACTCAGTCCTTGGTTCTCTTGTTTTAATCTACTTTCACTTTCTTGGTGATAGCATACATTCTTATGGCTTTAGATAGCTATTACGACAAAAACTTTTCACCTTTCTATTTCTGGACCTAGGTATCTTTCTGCTATAGTTTGAATCTGTTCCCTTAAAAATTTAGGTATTGAAACAGAATCTCTAATATGATAGTATTAAGAGGTTGTGGTCATCATAACTGATGTGCATGAAAAGGCTCCGAGGCCTCAGTCTTTTCTTCCAGCATGGCCTCCGACGAGTCAACCCACCCCCGCCGAGGCTGGTCCCCGGCAAGAGGTAATGTCTTAAAGAGGTGATTAGCCATGAATCCTCTTGGAGGGGATTAAAGCCCTTATAAAATGGGTTTGTGCAGCATATAACTTGCTAGTCCTTCTACCTCCACCATGTGAGGACACAACATTCCTCTCCCAGTAACAGGATACCATCTTGGAAGTGGTAAGTAGCCCTCCCAGATAACTGAACCTGCCAATACCCTGATCTTGAACTTCCCAGTCTCCAGGACTGTGAGAAATGAATTTCTGTTCTTTGTAAATTCTCTGCTCTCAGGTATTTTATTAGCAGCACAAGTGGAATAAGACACTCTTCCACCTCCAAACTCATCTAATCACCTGCCAACTCAATAGCTCCTCGTGGCTCGCTAATATCTGTAGTGGACACTGAGGTACGCAACCTAGAGTTTTCCCTTCAGGTCTGAGGCACTCATTCTCTCACCTGCTAGCTGTTGGCTACTCACAGCTGAGTCCTTCCATAGGAATTTCCCTCAGCTGAAGGGATCTGCCTCATCCAGTGGAGGCCCCTCTGTAGGACAGTCAGAATTCAACGACTGGTTAAAGCCCAGACCCCTTGCTCTGATTCAGTACAATTCAGAGAAGTTATTCCAGTTCAGATACATGGAGTGCAGCCATTGCTGTGGAAGATGAGTTCTTTTCTATCTATTTTGGAAAGGAGAACTAAAAGCTGTTCATAGTCATGAAAGATGGACAACACCACACATTTATGGTCTTGCCCCAAAGACCTTACTAGGTCTTTCTATATTAATCTTCTGTTCTCTGTCAATATAGACAGAAAAGATTTGGACCATATGGATGTTCTACAGAATTTTCGAACTTAATTAGTATACAAGAAGCAGCAAGGGTATTGGAGTCCTTGGTAAGATGTATTGATTATTAGAAAAGACATGACATACTTTTTCTATATTTTTCTATGCAAAAATGCATCATGATTTTTTCAACAGTCCAATATTTGCTTTGGAGGGTGGGAGATAAATCCTATAAAGAGTCCAGGGAACCAGCAGTTAGCGTAATGGCTATGTCGCTGGACTCCCACGTAGTCGACCGTGGTTCGCGTCCCGGACCCAGTGGCTTAAAACTCACGCCGGGCGCATGTGCATGCATACCCAAGATCCCGAGAGGAGAATGGAGGAGAAGGGATTGCGGTGTGACCATCCCCCCGGGGAGTGATTTCTCGCTTTCTGTCTCTATGTCTCTCTCTGTCTGTTTGGCGAGCACACGCGCCCTATAGCGAAAACCTCTCCCCCCCAAAAAAAAAGAGTCAAAGGCCCACCAAAACAGTAAATATTTTAGAGGTCCAGTGGCTCATTCACTGAGTGATACAGAAATGTGCCTAGTTTTGAGTGAGGCCCAGGAATGAAAAGAATTCTGCAGTAGATCTAGCCTGAAGGGCAAGAAGCCTTGCTACTGGGTCATATAAGTTTGCAGACCTCTACTGTATTAGATATCTCTGTATTCTGAATAATATGTATGGCATTTATGTCAAATCCTGAAAGGATCTGGAATCCTGAAACAAGGACATGCCATCCACAAAAAAGAATTTGAAAATCAGCTCCTGGCTTGCCTCTGGGCAAAGATGATGTGACTGACTGTGGGACATCAAATAACAAAGTGGCCAGATCTGCCTATCATGAGTCAGATTTTTTTTTTTTTTTTTGGAGAGGTTTTTTCCGCTATAGGGTGTGTGCGCTCGCCAGACAGACAGAGAGAGACAGAGAGACAGAAAGTGAGAAATCACCCCCCAGGGGGGATGGTCATGCCGCAATCCCTTCTCCTCCATTCTCCTCTCGGGATCTTGGGCACGCACGCACACGCACCCGGCGTGAGTTCTAAGCCAGCGACATAGCCATTACGCTAACTGCTGGTTCCCGAGTCAGATTTTTTTTCAGAACCACTGAGTTGTAAAGTCACGTAAACTTTTCACATTAGAAGGTCATAGGGCCATCAGGTGGTGTGGGAATTAAGATGCTGGATTCTTATATAGCTGACTATAGTTTGAGTCCTGGACCCAGTGGCTTGAAAATCACAACAAATAGATAAATAAATGTAAAAAAAAATATGGAAGGTCATGTAATATGGAAGTAGTGCACATAAGATCAAGTATGACCGAGAATAGGGGCATGAGTAAGCTGAATAAGCCAAGTGCCCAGATTCTCATGGCATCCAGGACCAATATACCAGAACCTCTTCTCAGCTCATACACAGAGCTTCATGGTGGGCCCTGTAGGACCAGAACATAGTGGGTATACTGTGATTCTGACTAGCTAAAAGGCTGGAGGAAAGATCATGGCATGGTAAGGTATACCTATTTCTCTCTCTTTCTTTCAAAACATAAATGAATAGGAACCAGCAGTTAGCAAAATGGCTATGTCGCTGGACTCCCACGTAGTCGACCGCAGTTCGCGTCCCGGACTCAGTGGCTTAAAACTCACGCCGGGAGCGTGTGCGTGCGTGCCCAAGATCCCGGGAGGAGAATGGAGGAGAAGGGATTGCGGCATGACCATCCCCCCGGGGGGGGGGTGATTTCTCGCTTTCTGTCTCTATGTCTCTCTCTGTCTGTCTGGCGAGTGCATGTACCCTATAGCGAAAACCTCTCCAAAAAATAAAATAAAATAAAATAAATGAATAAACTTTAAAATATTTTAGGAAGTCAAGCCTTTTTGTAAATATGACTAATGCTATTAACTTGAGACAAATACTCCTACTTCTATACATAAGTAACCACTAAGGTATGGAGAAGTCTTACTTGAGGTCTTACACAGAAAATCAAAGTTAACAAAAACAGATCTTGGGACCAGCAGATGGCATAGTGGTTATGTCGCAGGACTCCAGTGTAGTCAATTAAGGTTCGAATCTTGGACTCCGTGGCTTAAACTCATGCCAGGCATGTGTGCCCAAGATCCCAAGAGGAGAATAGAGAAGTGATTGTGATGTGACCATCACCCCCAGGGGGTAATTTTTCTCTTTCTGTCTTTTTAGTGAGTGCAAGTGCCCTATAGCAAAAATCTCTCTTAAAAAAAAAAAAAAAAAAAACAAAAACACAGATTTTGGGGAGCCAGCGAATTGCATAGTGGTTATGTCTCTGGGCTCCCACCATGGTTTGAGTCCTAGCCCCAGTGGCTTGAAACTCATGCTGGACGCATGTGTGCGTGTGCCTCATGCATGCCCAGGATCCCAGGAGGAGAATAGAGGAGAAGGGATTGCAGCGTGGCCATCAACCCTGCTGAGTGATTTTTCACATTCTCTCTCACTGTCTCTGTTTCTCTCTCTCTCTCTCTCTGGCAAGCACACATGCCCTAAGGAAAAAAATTTCTAAAAAAGAAAAAAAAAAAAAAGATCTTGGCTCATCTCCACGTCCTGATGGTTGAGACAGCTGAATCCCACATCACTAACTGTGTGGTTCAAGCCCTGGTCCTGGATACGCCAGGCACATGTGCATGTAAAATCTCAAAGGGAGGAGAAATAAAGGAGAAGGGACTGCAACCTGACCATTCCCTAGGAGAGTGCCTTCTCCTTTCTCTGTTTCTCTCTGGCAAGCACACACCCTCATGCAGAACAAAAACAAAAAACAGATCTTCCTACACCTTCTCTCATGTTCAGTTCACATAAAAACTGTCTTCTCTTATTATTTTTTTTAGGTATGTTAATGGCCTTGGGGTTATTATTTTTTGAAAGTCCTTATCTCTATAATTAACAAAATAAAATGTTTATAAATTATTTTTTTAAGAGAGATTTTTGCTATAGGGCACATGTGCTTGCTGGAGAAACAGAAGTGAGAAATGACCACCCCCCTCAGGCAGATGGCCACGCTGCAATCCCTTCTCCATTCTCCTCTTGGGATCTTGGGTATGCACACACATACTCCCAGCATGAGTTTTAAGCTGTTGGGTCTGGGACTCGAACCATGGTTGACTATATGGGAGTCCAGCAACATAACCATTACACCATCTGCTGATCTCTATAAATGATTTTTCAAAAGCATATTTATTTCTTCAGAGCGAGAGGTACCCCCAACAGTGTCCTCATACCCTGACTCACTCCCTGAGCACGCTCACTAGCCCCACGTGGGTCTAGGTGCATTATCACTGCACCATCACCTGCCCTGGCCCCAGATGAAATTTTATTATGTTGGGGATCTGGTTGAAATTACTGCAAGAGACACAGGTGGAGTATTGAGGATACAAAACTGGCCATGAAAGCTGAGTGGTGGGTACATGAGGACTCTATACTGCTGGGTTGTCAGAAAAGTCATGACGTATTTTTTTCTATGTTTTTCTATGCAAAAATGCATCATGACTTTTCTGACAACCCAATACTTTCTCTACTTTTATCTATGTTTGAAACTTCTAAAAATAAACAATAAAATGGAAACTATGCTTTCCCACATTTCTTCCCTAACCACAGGGATCACGTCTTCTGACAGCATCTAATCTCGTGTGTAATCCAGTTGCTGGGGTCACAGAAGGACAAAGGGGAGCATAAGAAAGAAGAGCTAATTGGCAGCGAGGGTGCCTAACAGGTGATACCATCTCTCCCTCGACCCACAGAGAAGAAACAGAATATTAACATGATCAGATACTCTTATTGTTCATGGCCCTTTAGGAGATAAAGGACAGTCAAAGCAGCTGAGGCAGGAGCCAAGGAGAAGGTAGGAGGCAGAGTCTAGAGAAACTGGGCCCTCCCCAGGGCTGATTGCACAACTTTTCTGCAGGAATTAGAAATGGTTCACCACTGAGACTTGCACCGATGACTGAATGTCACGGGGTTTTGTCAATCTATCATGTCAAAATCATGCAGCCCAAATCTAAGGAAGATAATCTTAGAGTTTGCCTGCTCACCCTAGAAAAGTGTTCAGATACCACAGGGCAAAAGGCACAGTGGCTTTTTATTTATTTATTTATTTATTTATTTATTTATTTATTTATTAGAGAGATTTTTGCTATAGGGCATGTGCTCTCACTGGTGAGACAGAGACACAGAAAGTGAGAAATCATCCTTTGGGGGGATGGTCACACTGTAATCCCTTCTTCTCCATTCTCCTCTCAGGATTTTGGGCACATACGTAAGCATACACACCTGCCATGAGTTTTTTTGTTTGTTTTTTAGAGAGATAGATTTTGCTATAGGGTGTATGTGATCACCGGACAGACAGAGACAGAGAGACAGAAAGCAAGAAATCTCACCCCAGGGTTGATGGCCATGCCGCAGTCCCTTTTCTTCCATTCTCCTCTCAGGACATGTGCACACATGCACCCAGTGTTTTAACCCTCCAGATCCAGGACTCGATCTGCGGTCAACTACATGGGAGTCCAGTGACATAACCATTAGGCCATCTCCTGGTCCCCCAGCATGAGCTTTAAGCTGCTGGGTTCGGGACTTGAAACGTCCATTACACCATCTGCTGGTCCCTGACTTTTTATTTTTTAACTACAGAAATGTGGACCCAAATTGGGCTTAGAAAATAAGTGTGGGTCAGGACCAGCAGTTGGGGTAATGGCTATGTTGCTGGACTCCCACGTAGTCAACCATGGTTCAAGTCCCAGACCCGGTGGCTTAAACTCGCCAGGCGTATGTGCATGCGTGCCCAAGATCCCAAGAGGAGAATGAAGGAGAAGGGATTGCGGCGTGGCCATCCCCCCTGGGGGGGGGGGGTGATTTCTTGATTTCTGTCTCTCTGTCTCTCTCTGTCTTTCTGGCGAGTGCACACACCCTATAGCAAAAAACCTCTCCAAATAAAAAAAAAAAAAAAAAAAAGAAAAAGAAAAAAGAAAGAAAAGAAGTGTGGATCAAGAGAAGAGTGGAGGCCAGCAGTAATGTAAGGCTCCTAGAGGCAGAAGCCACATGAGAAAGTCCTGGGTTTGTATCCAGGTCTCCTTCACACACTGATAGACACATACATGCCTGTCAGCCTGGCTGGCTGAAGCTGGGGACACATTGCTGTGTCAAGAACCTGTTGGGAACCAGCAGTTAGCGTAATGGCTATGTCGCTGGACTCCCACGTAGTCAACCGCGGTTCGCGTCCTGGACCCGGTGGCTTAAAACCCACACCGGGCGCGTGTGCATGCGTGCCCAAGATCCCGAGAGGAGAATGGAGGAGAAGGGATTGTGGCATGGCCATCCCCTCTGGGGGGTGATTTCTCGCTTTCTATCTCTCTGTCTCTCTCTGTCTGTCTGGCGAGCGCACGCGCCCTATAGTGAAAAACCTTAAAAAAAAAAAAAAAAAAGAACCTGTTGAAGGTGTTCTTCTTTCTCATTCTCTCTCTCTCTCTCTCTCTCTCTCTCTCTCTCTCTCTCGGAAGAAAAATTTAAAAAAACCTTAAAAAGAGAGAGAGAGAAAAGAGTATAAACATGAAATATTGTGAAACTCAGCATCAGAAGGTGAGGTTGCTAAGGCCAGCAGGTGGTGTGGAGGTTAAGGCGGTAGATCCCACATGGCCAACTGCCTGGTTTGAGTCTCAACCTGATGGCTTGAGAGACATGCTTGGCACAAGTGTGTGCATGCACACAATCCCAAAAGGTGAAAGGAGGAGGAGGGATTGCAGCCGCCCCTCCCCCCGGTGGATGCTTTCTCACTTTCTCTTTATCTCTATCTCTGCAAGTGCACACACCCTGTAGCGAAAAACTAACAAAGAAAGTGAGGTTACCAATACACTGCCAGAGCCAAACCAAAGCACCAGGTTCTAACTTTTTTTTTTTTTTTTTTTTTTTTGCTATAGGGTACGTGCACTTGCCAGAAAGACAGAGAGACAGAAAGCAAGAAATCACCCCTGGGGGGATGGCCACACCGCAATTCCTTCTCCTCTGGGAATCTTAGGCATGCCCACACACGTGCTCAGTCTGAGTTTAAGCCACCGGGTCTGGGACTCGAACTGCAGTCGACTACATGGGAGTCCAGTGGCATAGCCATTATGCCAACTGCTGGTCCCGCACCAGGTTCTAAAACACAAAAGAACAACAGAGCTGCCACAAGATTATTTTCAATGCTTATAAGTAACGTTCAATGACTAACAACAAATAGGTAAAAATAAGTTACAATTAATACCCTTAGTAGAGCTTTTACGAATAAATGCAAAAAACAAAGGCTATCATCCCAATAGAAAAAATGGACAATGGCTATGAACAGGTAATTCAAGACATAAAAATAGCGAGCAACATAAGAAAAGAGGCCCATCCTCATTAGTAACCAAAGAAATGCAATATTAAATAGCAGTGAGAAATATTTCTGGTCAATCATATTGACAAAGATCACAAAAATGGATTATATTCAAAGTATGTCAGGTTATTAGCAATAAATAGTTGCCTAAGCTAGTTTAAACATTGTGAAGGACAATGCAAGAGTACACGAGCTTGTTTTGGTACACTTTTTCTTTTTTTTAGAGAGATTTTTGCTATAGGGGTACATGTGCTTACCAGAAAGCTAGACAGATACAGAGAAACAGAAGTGAGAAATCACCCCTGGGGGGATAGCCACGCCACAATCCTTTCTCCTCCATTCTCCTCTTAGGATCATTGGCATGCACACGCATGCGCCAAGCATGAGTTTTTTTTTTTTTTTTTTTTTTTTAAGTTGCCAGGTCCAGGCTCGAACCGCAGTCAATTATGTAGGAGTCCAGTGACATAACCATTATGGCATCTGCTGGTCCCGGTACAATTTGTTTTTAATCCATGAATAGTATCTTCATGATAGGCATTTCCTATGAGCTTTTTGAAGATCCCTCTTATAACTAAATTTAAAATGAATATAGCTTTTGATCCAGTAGTTCCACTTCTAGGAATTTATTCTAAGGAAATGATACAAGTGCATGAAGAGCTTTTCTACAAGGCTGTGCTGTTATTGGAGCATTACTGGAAACATCCAGAAATCCTCCCAGGAAATGGGCCAAGCTTCTGCTCTCCTTTGGTTCATCTCATAAACTTGTTGAAGTCTCAAAGTATCTATAAACACCCCTCAACTCCATGGCCTCAGCTTCGCTTCCCAGGCAAACATCCCTCAGGCCCACTGTGTTTTCCACCTCCTCACTTCTCACCTCAACATACCACTGCTCCCACTAAGATCATCACAATGACTTATCTTGCAAAACCCAATGGACTCTGTTCATGGCTCCTTGGAAGCGTTTGACAATTGACCACTCTCTCCTTGAAGCATGCTCTTGCCCTGCCAGCTACAATCCTGACCTTCCCTGGCTATCCTCCTTCTGTCCACTGCTTTTCTCAGTCTCCTTTGTCAGTTCCCCTTCTTCTTCTTTATTATTTTTAAAGATTTATCCATTTGTTTATTATTGTTTTTCATTCATCAGAGAGCGAGAGAGAGAAGTGAGAAAGCAAGCCACCAGGTCCAGGACTCAAACTGTGGTCGGCCATGTGGGAGTCCAACACCTCAACCACCACACCACCTGCCAGCCCCGAGCAGCTTCCCTTCTATCCAGCATCTCACTGTGGACATTACTTGACTTTGGTCTTTGTCCCAGGGTCTCCTCTGCACCTCCACTACCCCTCCTTAGGTAGTTCAGTTGCTCCTTAGCTTCACTCACCAACCATGCACCAAGGGCCACCAGACCTAAGTCCCAGCTATTGACTTCCACAGCCTTGCCCAGGCACTCACTAGTTCTCAGGCTCAGAATATCTCAAACTATGAGGCCAGTAGGTGGTATGGTGGCTAAGGTGTTGGATTCCCACATGGCTGACCATAGTTTGAGTCCTGGACCTGGTGGCTTGAGAATCACGACAGGCACAAGTGTAAGTGTGCCTCGAATCCCAAGAGGGGAATGAGGAGAAGCGACTGCAGTGTGGCTATCCTCCCTGAGGAGGTGATTTCTCACCTGTCCTCTCTCTGGCGAGTGAACGCACCCTATGGCAAAAACCTTAAAAAAAAAAAAAAAAAAAAGAAGGAGGAGGAAGTGGAGGAGGAAGAGGAGGAGGAGGAGGAGGAGGAGGAAGAAGAAGGAGAAGGAGAAGGAGAAGGAGAAGGAGAAGGAGAAGGAGAAGGAGAAGGAGATCCAAACCTAAATTCATCGTATTCTTTCCACTTGTTCCTGCAAACACCCCCCCCCCCTTCTTTTTCTTGGCACCACTGTTTGCCCAAACAAAAATAAAATCACTGCTGGTTTCCCTCTGCCTTGTCATGTTTAACACAGGGCCTCTCCATCCATTCGATTCCCAGACCATCACCCATCCCCTCTCTGCAGCCAGGAGAGTCCCTCACAACAAGTACACGCATGCCTCTTTACTACTTGAAACCATTCCAGATTTCTCACTTCACTGAGAATAAAGTCTAAATCCTTGACCATGGCTTATGTAACCAGGGCCCTATCTGTATGTCCAACTTCTTATCACTTTTTATCTTTCCCCAACCATCCCTACTAAACAAATATCTGTTCCAGAGTCAACAGCTTTTGCTTCTAGGTTTTTAGGCATTCAAAATAAATGCTGTGGCCTACTCACCCCAGGATGAACAAATCAGTCCAAAAGCTCACTGACAAAGGTAAAAAGAAAAAAATGTGCACACATGAGAAAGTCTTCCTCTCTAGCAGAAAGTCTGGAGCCACTTTTTCCACATACACGACAAACTGGGATAGGTTTTTAGAGCTTCTGGCTTTCCCTTCTCCTCTGGAGGTCATCTCCAGAGATCAGCCCAAGGCTTGGGAAGGGGTTCTAGCGTCACTAATGACACACACCCTCCAGACTGCTCATTCTGCAATCCAAAGAGCCACTGCCTTTCAGGAAGATCGGTGATGGTGCCTTACTTTGCCTTCTAGCTAAAGAGCCATCAATGCCGGGACCAGCAGTTAGCGTAATGGCTATGTCGCTGGACTCCCACGTAGTCAACCGCGGTTCGAGTCCCAGACCCGGTGGCTTAAACTCATGCCGGGTGCGTGTGCGTGCGTGCCCAAGATCCCGAGAGGAGAATGGAGGAGAAGGGATTGCGGCGTGGCCATCCCCCCTGGGGGGGGGTGATTTCCTGCTTTCTGTCTCTCTGTCTCTCTCTGTCTGGCGAGCACACGTGCCCTATAGCAAAAACCTCTCTAAAAAAAGAAAAAAAAAGAGCCATCAATGCCCATGGCCTATCTGCCAGTAAAGAGTGAGGAGATTATTACTGAATTTTGAAAAGATTTGGGGCAACCCTAATAGAGGGGGAACTCCAAAACTCATACTGGAAAATGCCCCAAGCCTAAATCTAGTCAAGCTTACCCCCCATCTTCCATCCTGCCTCCTGAGAAACTTGGGCCTATTATCCCTGAACCTATAAGGTCCAACAAACTATGTCTCCTAAATAAGTCACAGTTCTTCTGAGCCCTGAGGCTTCTCCAGGCCACAGAACTACATTCCTGGGACTTTAGTGGCATTATAAAAACAATCTCCAGCTCATCCAATTCCAGGAAGCTTTCTCCTTGCCAGGACTCGGTTAAGCGTGTCAGATTATGTCTCACTGACCACTGGAACTAGAAATAACTATCTTGTCTGAATGCAAGAGGCCATATCTGATTGCTCCCAGAAGTTCAGCAAGCCCACAGATCCTGTTCTTGGCTCAGCTGTGTCTCAGGAAGGTCTTTGAGAACAACCACTGCATTCACCCTGAGACTCCTAAGCTGCTAAGACTTAGTTGCTAGGTTTTCTCCATAGTTGTTCACTTGCCGAGGACTCCAAAGACCTTGTCAGTTTGCCGCTCCAGCCAGGGAGCCCAGAACTATAATCCCCTTAACCTTCTTAGTCCACTGAAAGGTTCTAGAAAAGCTTGGAACCCACTCTGATTGGTAATGATGACCATCTACCATGAGCCCCAGGCATGTGGGAGGGAGTGTCCTGCACATCAGGAAGGGTGGGAAGCCCAGAGACCACCCCATGGTTGTGCTTCTTAGACTAGGAGGTCTGTACTTCTGAGATCACACAGGCTGCAGGATGAAGCTGGCCCATGGCCTGGGTTCTTACACACTATCCCCTGCTATTGTGGTGCTTGAGTGGAAGAATCTAAGAGTCAGTGTCCTCAGAACAGAACTCCTAAGGGGTAATGTTTCTCCTTAACCCTAAAAGGCTATTCCCACTACTCTTTTAAGAGCTAATGGGTCCCTTGGGACCAGCAGGTGGTGTAATGGTTATGTCACTGGACTCCCACGTAGTCGACTATGGTCTGAGTCTAGGACCTGATAGCTTAAAACTCACACCGGGCACGTGCCCAAGATCCTGAGAGGAGAATGGAGGAGAAGGGATTTCGGCGTGGCCTTCTGCCCTGAAAGGTCATTTCTCATTTTCTGTCTCTCTCTTTCTGTCTCTCTGGTGAGCACATGGGCCCTATAACAAAAATCTCTCTCAAAAAAAAAAAAAAAAAAAAAAAAAAAAAAGAAAGAGCTAATGGGTCCCATGGAATAATGTTATGACTCCCGAGTAACACCCAGACTCAGTTCCAACATATCCAGACTTGCTAGAGGAGGTAATGACAGTCTCAGGTAGCCACTCATCCTTGAGCTAAGCATTGGAAGTAAAGGTTGAGCTCCTGAAATATACTTGGCTATAAGTGCCCAAGGCTTCCCTGCTGCTCAAGTCTAATGGAAAGACCACAGAACCAAGTTTAAGTTTTCTAGAGACCTTCATAGAGACCCCAGAGAATGGAAGGCTGCTCTTTGACTACTTGATGGTGACCCAATAGCCACCTGAGTTTAAATTCTTAAGAAATATTTCCCTCCAGCTATTTTAAAACTGAATGTGAAGTGAATATCATCTCTAACACAAGGCTTGGAGAGATTAAGCAACTAGCCCAGGGTCATACAGATAAGAGACAAAGCTGGCTTTAGAGCCTGGCCCTATCTGACCCAAAGGTCCAGGAATGCTCTTGCCCCATGCCTCAAAGCCCTAGAGAGAAGATATTCTTAGTGTGAAGCCTGGTACTTAGGAATCGCATACAAAAAAAGAAGGGGCCTCTTGCAGGTGCTAGAGAGGATGAGGAGTGACCACTTGTTGGGTACAGGGTTTCCCATTGGGGTAATAAAAATGTTTTGGAACTATTATAGATAGAGATGACAGTTGCACAACATTGGGAATGTACTAAATACCACTGAATTGTACACTAAAATAGTTCATGTTTTCTTCCTTGAATTTTATCTCTGTTTAAAGAATAAATAAATAAAATGAAAAGGCTTCTCCTTCAGTAGGCTGGGGCTTATGGCTCCTCCTCCCTGCCTTGCCAAGTCACTTGCTAAGACACAAGGGATTTCGCTTTCTTTTTTTTTTTTTTTTTGGAGAGGTTTTTGCTATAGGGCTCGTGCGCTCGCCAGACAGACAGAGAGAGACAGAGAGATAGAAAGCAGGAAATCACCCCCCAGGGGGGATGGCCACGCCGCAATCCCTTCTCCTCCATTCTCCTCTCGGGATCTTGGGCACGCACGCACACGCGCCCGGCGTGAGTTTAAACCGCCGGGTCCGGGACTCGAACCGCGGTCGACTACGTGGGAGTCCAGCGACATAGCCATTACGCTAACTGCTGGTCCCGGGATTTCGCTTTCTAGTACAGATGACTTCCCCATTCGTTTTCTCCATAAGCTATCTCTAGACGGCTCTGACACATCAATCCGGAGCCTTAGGCCCTAAGCCTCCGTGTTCCAGAGTATTCAGAGTGGCCAGTTTAATATCGCTGGCTCTAACACTGCTATAGGAAAAAAGAACAAAAACCATAAGAACCCACCAAGGGGACCAGCAGTTAGTGTAATGGCTATGTCGCTGGACTCCCACATAGTCGACCGCAGTTCGCGTCCCGGACCCAGTGGCTTAAAACTCACGCCCGGTGCGTGTGCGTGTGTGCCCAAGATCCCGAGAGGAGAATGGAGGAGAAGGGATTGCGGCGTGGCCATCCCCCCTGGGGGGGTGATTTCTTGCTCTCTGTCTCTCTGTCTTTCTCTGTCTGTCTGGCGAGCGCACGTGCCCTATAGCAAAAACCTCTAAAAAAAAAAAAAAAAAAGAACCCACGAAGGAAGTTTGTTTTAAAATGCGATCCCCATGTATGCTCACATAACTAAATTCCCAGGTTTTTATTAGGGCAAGTAAGAAAAGCAAATTCCATTGTTACTACAAAGAAAGGCAAAGGGCCACAGGTCAAAAGCCAAAACTTCAAAGGAGATCTCTCAGACTGAGATTCATTATTTTTTTAAGAGAGTTGTTTTTTTTTTTTGTTTTTTTTTTTTTTTTATATAGGATGCATGCACTCACCAGAGAGACAAAGGAAACGAGAAATGACCCCCCAGGGGGAATAGCCACCTTGTAATCCCTTCTCCTCCATTCTCCTTTCAGGATTTTGGGCATACACGCACTCACACCCAGTGTGAGTTTCAAGCCACTGTGTCCAGGATTTGAACCGCTGTCAACCACGTGGGAGTTCAGTGCCTTAACCACCATGCCAGACTGATATTCTTAAGACTCTGTCTTCTGTCATTTTTCTCAAGCAATATTATTCTAGCTTTAAAAGAACTTTTATGAGCCATGGCCTCTCATTCCTAGAAACTCATGCCTTCTTGCTGAAGTGAAAGAGTAAGCAGAGGACATGGACAACCAGGGTCAGATGCCAAGGCCAGGCCAAGGCAGGAGATGGGAGACCAACACTATTTCCAACCTAAACTCATTTCGACTGTCTTAGCCTGTTCGGCTGCCAAAACAAAATACCATAGGCTGTGTCACAGGTTTAGAAACAACAAGCATTTATTTCCCACAGCTCTGTGGGCTGAATGTCCAAGGAGATTTCTCTGGCTTTTCTTTTTTTTTTTTTTTCACCAAGAGGTAAATAACACTTGCCAGAAAGAGACAAAGAAAGAGGGAGAGATGGGGCAGCAGGTGGCATAGTGATTAAGGTGCTAGACTCCCACATGGCCAACCATGGTTCAAGTTCCAGACCTGGTGGCTTGTGTGCATGCATGCCCAAGATCCCAGGAAGAGAATGGAGGAGAAGGGATTGTGGCATGGACATCCCCCCTTGAGGGTGATTTCTCATCTTTCCTCTCATTGTCTCTGTCTTTATCTCACACCCTATGGCAAAAAAAACTTCTTATAAAAAAGAATAGAAAAGAAAATCACTCCAGGTATGTGTGTATACATGCCCTAAATCCCAAGAGGAGAATGGAGGAGAAGGGACTGCAGCATGGCCAGCAACCCTGGGTAGGGGGATTTCTCACTTTTTCCCTCTGTCTCTCTCTAGCAACTGCACATAACCTGTAGCAAAAAAGAAAAAAAAAAAAAAAAAAAAAAAGGGAAACACTTAAAAAAGAAAGAGGGAGAGAGAAAGCACCCCCCAATGAGGTGGTCACAACACAATCCCTTCTTCTCTATTTCTCTTCTATCCTGTTGGGATTTGGGGCACACATTCACACACGTTCAGAGTGTTTCTCGGGCTTCCAGGGTTGGGCTTTGAATCATGTGGTCAAAAATGTGCAATCAGTTTTCTTTAACCACTAGGTAATGGGGCTGGCCCAACCCTGCCTCTTTCTGGCAAGATCCATATGGCTGACTGCTGTTCAACTCCCAGCCACAGAGGCTTGGAAAATATGTCAGGCACATGTGCATGCATGCCCCAAATCCTGACGGGTTGGAGAAATGGAAGAGAAGGGATTTTTGTATGACCATACCCCATTGGGGGTGCTTTCTTTCTCTCCCCCTCTTTCTTTCTGTGTCTCTGGAGAGCACAGGTGCCCTCTGAGAAGGAAAGGGGAAGGAAAGAATGGATAAAAACTAATCCCATTCATGAGGCTCTTCCCTCATGACTAATCACCTCCCAAAGATCCCACCTCCTAATACTATCATCTTGGGGGTTAGGATTTCAACATCTAAATTTTAGGGGGCACAAACATTCAGACCATGGCACTGACCGAGTTGTAAGAGTCCCATGTCTATCAGGTGAGACTGCACAGAGAACTGCAGGAGGATCTCGAGTCTCTGGCTGAGTGTGATGAGAACATGCTTGAGAAGAAGTTATTTGAAGCCAGAGAAGAATTTCCAGGAAGTGGTAAGACAATTCCCGGGGCCCACACAGAGGCGGGGATGGCTCCAGCATCTGGAGCAAAGAGGCCTTACAACACACAGGGCAGGACTTTAATAGTGGGAATGAATTGGCTCTGGTTTAAAGGCCACTATGATCTCACCCTAACAATACTTTAAAATTCAGTCTCAAAAGCAGCAGATTCCAAGTGACCAACTGCATGCCAAAACAAAGCCCAATGCTATTTATATGAATACAACAAATCCCACCATCCATCACTGTAAAGGTGACAACATCTGGCAGCCAATCAAATATTACTATGCTTGCAAAGATGAAGCAAATATGGCCCATGCCCCAGAAGAAAAAATAATCAATGAAGGGAACCAGCAGTTAGCGTAATGGCTATGTCGCTGGACTCCCACGTAGCCGACCGCGGTTTGCGTCCCGGACCCGGTGGCTTAAAACTCACGCCAGGAGCGTGTGCGTGCGTGCCCAAGATCCTGAGAGGAGAATGGAGGAGAAGGGATTGCGGCGTGACCGTCCCCCCTGGGGGGTGATTTCTCGCTTTCTGTCTCTATGTCTCTCTCTGTCTGTCTGGCGAGCGCACGCACCCTATAGCAAAAACCTCCCCCCCCAAAAAAAAAATTTAAAAAAAAATCAATGAATAGAAACACTCAGTATTGACAAAGATAATAGAATTTGCAAGCAAGGGTATTAAAAGAGCTATCACTAGTGTGTTACAGATATTCAAGATCCTGGAGGCAAACAGGAACAAGATGAGAAAGAGAAAATGAAAGGTATTTAAAAAGTCCCAAGTGGAACTCCTAGAGAGGAAAACCACAATGTCTGAGAATACTACATTGAATGGGATTAAACAGCAAATTCGACACTGCAAAAGAAAAGTGAACTTGAAGGCATAGCAATAAAAACTGCCCAAAGTAAAGAGTGGAGAGAAATAACCTCTTCTCCAGTTGGAACCATGGTGGGTGTTCAACAGAAGGAAAAGAAGGTTCCTGCTGTAGCAGAAACCCTTACGAAAAAGCAAAGGAATTTTGTGGAGCTGAAGATCAAGTACCTGAGAGAGAAGTTTGCTCAAAAGATGCTTTAAAAAACGAGGGGGAAAAAAAAAAAGACAAGGAGGGGGACCAACAGGTGGCATGGTAGTTAAGGCGCTGGACACTCCCACATGGCCAATCACAGTTCCAGTCCCAGACCTGGTGGCTTGCTTTCTCACTTTCCCTCTGTGTGTGTGTGTGTGTGTGTGTGTGTGTGTGAGTTTCTCTCTCTGGTCAAATTAAAATAAATGAATGAATAAATAAAAAATTAAAAAAAAAACCCTGTCTTTATTAAAAAAAAAAAAAAAGACAAGGAGGAAGATTATCTATGAAAAAGTTAGTACTGTCATAAGGAATATAGGCAGATATACAGAACTGAGATTCACATGGCCAGGATGGCAAGAAAAGCTAGCAACTTCTATGTACCTGCAGAACCCAAATTGGCATTTGTCATCAGGATCAGAGTTATCAATGGAGTGAGTCCAAAGGTTCGAAAGGTGCAGCTTATTCCTCTTCATCAGATCTTCAGCGGCACCTTTGTTAAGCTCAACGAGGCTTCAATTAACATGCTGAGAATTGTGGAAACATCTATTGCATGGGGGTATCTGAACCTGAAGTCAGCAAGTGAACTGATCTACAAGTGTGGTTATGGCAAAATCAGGAAGAAGCAAATTGCTTTGACCGATAATTCTTTGATTGCTCGATCTCTTGGTAAATTTGACATCATCCGAATGGAGGATCTGATTCATTGAAATCTATACTGTTGGAAAACACTTCAAAGAAGCAAATAACTTCCTGTGGCCCTTCAAATTATCTTCTCCATGAGGTGGAATGAAGGAAAAGACCACCCATTTTGTAGAAGGTGGAGATGCTGGCAATAAGGAAGACCAGATCAATAGATTTATTAGAAGGATGAACTAAGGTATCCACCATGATTATTTTTGTAATCTGGTCAGTAAATAAACAGTGGTTGTTTTCAGGGAAAGAAAGAGAGAGAGAGAGAGAGAGAGAGAGAAGAGGAGAGGAGAGGAGAGGAGAGGAGAGGAGAGGAGAGGGAGGAAGGAAGGAAGGAAGGAAGGAAGGAAGGAAGGAAGGAAGGAAGGAAAGAAGGAAGGAGAAAGAAAGAGGGGGGGGAGGGAGGGAGGAAGGAAGAAAAAGAAAGGCTGATAAAAAATCATGAAGCATCAGTGACCTGTGGACAGTATCAACCACTCTAATAAATATATTATTAGAGTTGCAAAAAGATAAGAAAGAAGGAAGAACAGAAAGAAAAAATAGCTAAAGAAATAATTAGATCACTTTTCTGCTAAAAACCCTTCAATAATTTTTCATGTGCCTTAAAACCATGCCCACATCCCTCATATTGCCCTACACAATTCACCCACTGCCCTGCTACCTCTCCACTTTCAGGCCCACCACTTTCTCCTTCACCTACTTCACTCCAGCCATGGCGGGCTTCTCATGGCTCTGCACACTTCCTCCTACTCTGTCCTCTTACTGTGGTTTTTACCACATGTCGTTCTCTCTACACAGAAGTCTTCATCTTCCAGCTGCTTCCTACTCCTCCTTTGGGTCTTAACTAAATAGCACTTCCTCAGAGAAGCCTCCCTGACTTCTCAACCAAGCATGGTCCTCTTAACCCCCTTAGCATCCACACTTTCTATGGTAGCATTTTGCATTTGCATTTCAGAAGAACTAAGTATTGTGTGTGTGTGTGTGTGTGTGTGTGTGTGTGTGTGTGTGTGTGTGTGGTGTTTTAGACAAGTCTCTGTGTCATTATCCTCCTGCCTCAGGCTCCCAGGTAGCTGGGATTACAGGTATGCTCCACAACACCCAGCTTTTAAGAGTGGGTTGTTGGGGGCCAGCAAGTGGCATGGTGGTTAGGGGCACTTGTCTCCTGTGTGGCCGACCACGGTTCAAGTCCCAGACCTGGTCACTTGCTTTCTCACTTTGTCTTTCTCTCTCTCTCTTTCTCTCTCCCTCTCTCTCCCCCTCTCCCTCTCCCTTTCTAGTCAAATTAAAATACATAAAGTTAAATAAAATAATTATTAAAAAAAAAAAAAGAGTGGGTTGGGGGGCCAGCAGGTGGCATGGTAGTTAAGGCACTGAATTCTCACATGGTTAACCACAGTTTGAGTCCCAAACCTGGTGGCTTGCTTTCTCACTCCCACCTCTCCCATTTCTCTCTGATGACTATAGCAAGTTTAAAATAAATAAATATTCTCTTTTTTTTTTTTTTTTTTTGAGAGGTTTTTACTATAGGGCGCATGTGCTCACCAAAAAGACAGAGAGAGAGACAGAGAGACAGAAAGAGAGAAATCACCCCTCAGGGAGGGATGGCCATGCTACAATCCCTTCTCTTCCATTCTCCTCTCGGGATCTTGGGCACGCACGCACATGCACCCGGCATGAGTTTAAGCCACTGGGTCCGAGATTCAAACCACAGTTGACTACATAGGAGTCCAGTGACATAGCCATTACGCCAACTGCTGGCGCCAAAATAAATAATTCTTAAAAAAGAAAAAAGAGTGGATTGGAAACCAAACCCGAGTGAATTATGGTTTTAATGTGTTCTACCATAAAGTCCTGTCTATTGTCATATTCCCAGTGCTTAACCTAGTGTCTGAACCCTCCAGCTGAAAAGTGGCAGAGATAAAACTTTAGTGCTTGGGTTTGTCTCTCTCACAAACCACCTCTGTTGTGACCAGTAGTTCCCTCGGCCTGACTTGCACCTCCTCAGCATAGAACAACTGTCTCAACTCAATTGTCCATAATAGCCCCTCTTATATCCACAGGCACACACTATCTTTTCCAGGAACAAATGGGCCAAAAGAGCCTTGGAGGGACACACACACTGTCTGCATTAGTAAGGGTACTGCAGAGAAACAGAACCGATAGGGTATATATGTATATGTACCTGTGCCTGGGTGTGTGTGTGTGTGTGTGTGTGTGTGTGTGTGTGTGTGTAGAGAATATGAGAGAGGGAATTAGCGTCAAGTAATTACAGAAGTTGAAAAGTTTGAAATCTCCGTGGGCAGGCTGGAGAACCAGGGACCAACGGAAAGACCAGACTTACAGTTCAAGCCTGAAGTTCTGTCTGCTGTCAGAATTCCTTCCTGCGCAGGGAAGGTCAGTCTTCATTCGATTAGGACCCTCAACTGACTGGATGAGGTCCACCCCACCATAAAGGGCCATATGCTTCACTGAAAGTCCACTGATTTAAATGTTAATCTCTTGTGGGCACTAAATGCTATGAACTTCCCTTTTAGGCCTGCTTTTGCTGTGTCCTATAGGTTATGAAAATCTAGGTGCTTGTTATTATTGGTTTCAATGAATCTTTTTATTTCAGTCTTGATTTCTTCAGTGGTTGTGAAGTCATTCGGGAGTAGATTGTTTAGGTTCCATGTGTTTGTGTATTTTCAAGGGTTTTCTCTGCAGGAAATTTCAAGTTTAATTCTATTGTGGTCCTACAAGCAGCTAGATATATTTTCTAAATCTTTGAATTTGAAAAGGCTTGTTTTATACCCTTCATGTGATCAATCTTCGAAAATGTTCCACGTGAGGGTGAGAAAAATATATCTTGTGATAGTTGGGTGGAAAGTTCTATACATGTCTCCCAAGACCATTCGATTTCTGCTTTAGATCCTCTATCTCTTTGCTTATTTTTTTTGTCTAGATGATCTGTTTAGAGACAGCAGTGGGGTGTTGAGATCCCAACAATTACTGTGTTGCAGTCTCTCTCTCTTTAGATCTAGCAGTCTTTCTTTCACATATTTGGGTGCTCCATTGTTAGGTGCATAAATATTTATAAGTGTTATAGCTTCTTGGTGAATTAGCTCTCTTAGTATCATACAGTATCCTTCTATGTCTCTTCTTACAATTTTTGTCTTAAAGTCTATTTTGTCTAATATTAATATCACAACTCCAGTCTTTTTTTTCCCCTTTGGATTTCCATTTGCATGGATTATCTTTTTGTCAGTCTATATATGTCTTTACCAGTGTAGTGCACTTCTTGTAGACAACATATAGAGGGTTCCTATTTTTTTCTTTATCCATTCAGCCAGTCTGTGTCTTTTCATTGAATAAGTTAATCCATTAACAATCAAAATTATTATTGATATTTGCACACCTACCTCTGTCATTTTGTTAGCCATCTTCTTATTTTTTTGTTCTCTTATTTCTATTTATCTCTCTTTAGTTTTCCTAATATAGTACTCCCTTCAGCACTTCTTGAAGAGCTGGCCTAGGTTTTGTAAATTCTTTCATTTTTGTGTATCTGAAAATGTTTTTATTTCTTCTTCCCATTTGAAGGATAATCTTGCTGGGTACAATATTCTTGTTGAAATTGTTTTTCTTTTTAAGTTTTGAATAAAAAACAATGAGACCCTGGCATTTGATAAAAAAGTGGACAAATAGAAAGACTTAATGCAAAGTGAAGCAAGTCAGACGATGAAAGAGAGGCATCGTATGTCCCCAATTAATATATACTGGATATCTGCACTCTATGGCAGAAACTGAAAAATTATAAGGTATAAAAGCATGAGGAGCAACTGTGGATACTAGAGACAGTGTGGGAGGAGGGTGGGCAATGGGGGGTGGAAAGAAGGGAATCAAGGGGAAAAAAGCAAAACTTTTAATGGACATAAAAGTGAAAAATCATCTGTTGATGATAATCTGTATGATAGTCTTTGACTGGACTGATACGCAGTGTAGTCATACTGAGAAAATTCATTTTGTATGCTGTGAAGATGTACAGTGATAAAATATATTTTTTAAAAAAAGAAAGAAAATGAAAAAAAATTTTCTTAATTAAATGTTAATCTCATCTAAAAACATGAAATAATGTTTGGCCAGACATTTTAGGCACTGTGGCCCAGTCAAGTTGACACATAAAATTAAACAAACATGCACCTTCTGAGAACCCTGCCGATGAAAGCTTTGTGAAGCACTCCCCCATCCCACTAGTAATTTCAAAATACTTTTGTCTCCGTTATAGCCCTTACTGTACTCTGCTGGGATGTTTCCTCTTCTCTAACCTGAGTGAGGGGCCTATCTTATTTGTTTCTGTGTCCCTGGGGCTTATTTTGTTTCATACTCCTGGAGACACAAATAAATACTTGCTAAATTGAATGACATGAATTAAAATACCAGCCTTTACTCACCCTCAGGGCACATGCCTTGAAGAGCATTTCCAGGATTTTACCTGGACTCCTCCACCTACATTCTGGGTTCACATTTACCTGGAGAAGCAAAATAAAGTCAGATAAGCCAGGTGAGGCTGAAGCTCTGGGCCCACATCTTCTTGGTAACCCCTCCCTTATCAACCTCAACTAGATTTTAGGTCTTAACAGCTGATGGAGACACCCTTTAATCCCAGCTTCACTGATTCCATAATTAAGGACACACATCACCACAGGGTGCTTTCGCGGAAAAAGAACATATAGGCTGTGGAGTCCATGCAATAGGAACTGAATACCAGTGCCATCTTAAAATCAGTAAGAGAAGATGAATGATACAATAGAAAAATGGTTAAGGAATGTAAGACAAATGGTAAAAAACAAACAAACAAACAAAAAAAAAAACAAACAACTTATTTCCTTAATGATTAAAGATATATATATATATATATATATATATATATATATATATATATATAAATATATATATATATATTGGGGCTGGCAGGTGGCATGGTGGCTAAAGACACTGGATTCCCACATGACTGACCGTGATTCGAGTCCCGGACCTGGTGGCTTGCTTTCTCACTTTCTCTCTCTCTCTCTCTGTCCCTCTCTGGTCAAACTGAAATAAACAAATGAATAAATAAGTAAAGTTAAAATAAAATAATTCAGGGCCAGCAGTCGGCGTAATGGCTATGTCACTGGACTCCGCAGTTCAAGTCCCGGACCCGGCAGCTTAAACTCACACCGGGCGCATGTGTGTGCGTGCCCAAGATCTCGAGAGGAGAATGGAGGAGAAGGGATTGCAGTGTGACTGTCTCCCTTGGGGGGGGGGGGGGTGATTTCTCACTTTCTGTCTCTCTGTCTCTCTTTGTCTTTCTGGCGAGCACAAATGCCCTATAGCAAAAAACCTCTCCAAAACAAAACAAAACCAAAAAAAATAAAATAATTCTAAAAAACAAGATATATATATTAAAATTAGACATAATTTGTCATCTAAGAGTTGAATGCAGATATAAAAGTGATAATATCCAATATTGAATGACCTGCACAGAAACAGGAAACTGCACATGAGGGAACATAAATTTTCTAACAACTTTTTCTATAGAAATAGCAAAGATATATGTCTAAAAATGTTCAAAGAAGTATTAATTTTCAAAGCAAAAATTTTTAAAGTTAAAAATAGTATATTCATAAAATGTGGTATTTATGGAACTATTTAAAACATGGCATAAAGCCAGCCGAGTGTTCTAAGATGAGATGATACCCGATTATATGAAGTAAAATAGCAATGTACAAAACATGTTATCCCAGGGCCAGCAAATTGTGTGGTGGTTAAGGCACTGGACTTCCACTTGGCCTACCACAGTTCGAGTCCCAGACCTGGTGGCTTACTATCTCACTTTCTCTATCTCTCTGGTGAGTGCACATGCCCTATAGCAAATTCATAATAATAATAAATAAAATGTTAAAATATATAATTCTATCTTAATAAAAAATATAAAATATCCATCTACTAGCATATGTATAAAGAAGTCTAGAGAACTGGATATAGAAGTTCTTTGTGTCGGGACCAGAAGTTGGTGTAGTGGCTATGTCTCTGGACTCCCATGTAGTTGATCACAGTTTGAGTCCCAGACCAGGTGGCTTAAACTCATGCTGGGCGCCTGTGCATGCGTGCCCAAGATCCCACGAGGAAAATGGAGAAGGGACTGCGGCATGGCCATCCCCACTTGGGGGTGATTTCTCGCTTTCTGTCACTCTTTCTCTGTCTTTCTGGTGAGTGCATATGTCCTATAGCAAAAAAAACTTCTTCAAAAGAATAAATAAAATAAATTAATAAAGTTAAATAAAATAATTCTTAAAAAAAAAAAAAAGAAGTTCTTTCTGGGGTTAGCAGGTGGCATAGTGGTTACTGCACTGGACTCCCACATGGCCACCCACAGTTCAAGTCCTGAACCCGACAGCTTGAAACACACCGGCCAACATGGCCACTCCCCCGGGGATGACTTCTCACTTTCTCTGTCTCTCTCGCAAGTGCATGCACCCTATCGCAAAATCTCTCTCTAAATAAAAAGAAGTTCTTTCAGGGAATAATTTGACTCCATTTTGTTTAAATTTGTTAAAATAAGCATACATCATGCATATTATCTTTTTAATAAAATAAACAAAAACAATAAAGTCTTTAAAGAAGCTGTTTGCTCTTCTTACTAGCCATATGACCTTGGGACAAATTATTAGTTTGTCTAACTCATAGGTTCTTCATATTGTCTAACTGATAGATATTTCATTTGTAAAACAGTCAACATTAATAATGCCAACCTCATAAAATTGTTGGGAGAATTAAACAAGGAAATGTCTATGAAAGGTTGAGTACCGAGTTTTAGCAAATGTATATGCTTAATCAATTTTCCTCTCTCCTTTATTTTCTCTCTGTTGTCTGACTTTTCTGCCCTCTAAGATATCTTTCCCAGGCCTGTGCGAATGACTAGCTCTGGTTCTCTGTACAGGAAGAGTTTGTATTCCTCTTCCATGCTGCTGGTTTTCAGCCTTGGCTATCATTTTGTATTTATTAAAGAAGATAAGGTTGATTATTCTAGCAGCTGGTGGGTTTTTCCCCTTTGCCCACAAGTCTCTCCCTGGACTTACCCACCTATACACTTAGGTGACTTGCATGTGCTGTTTTAGGATGAATGGATAAGGAGCTAGCCTCTTGGTTGTGGGAAACCTTAAATGGTAGAGGGCTCTCCTCTGGGGCTCCGGCACCCCCTTTAACTGCCAAAGTTCTCCTTGAGCAGTCCATTCTGTTACTTGGGAGGAGAATATTCCTAATTTTTTCTTTTTCTTTCTTTCTTTTTTTTTTTGGAGAGGCTTTTGCCACAGGGCGCGTGTGCTCGCCAAACAGACAGAGAGAGACAGAGAGACAGAAAGCGAGAAATCACCCCCCAGGGGGGATGGCCGCGCCGCAATCCCTTCTCTTCCATTCTCCTCTCGGGAACTTGGGCACGCACGCAGACGCGCCCGGCGTGAGTTTTTTAAGCCACCGGGTCCGGGACTCGAACCGCAGTCAACTACATGGGAGTCCAGCGACATAGCCATTACGCTAACTGCTGGTCCCACTCCTAAATTTTTGGCTAGGACTACATGGTTGGCTGTCTACCAGCACAGGGTGAGCATATAAGGAGAGGGGACCTGAGTATGAGCAGCTGACGGGTGCAGATGTTCAGCAGACACGTTTTCATCAACTGCCCATCTCCTCCTCGCTGTCACTCACTACACTCTCGGACGCTGCCCAGCAGGTCAGCTATGCCCTTCACTGTTCATTCTTGACTGTGGTTTCCATTACAAATATGCTTTGGCATACTGCCAAAAATACCACAAATTTTCTCACCCCATATGTATGCCCTTTTATTTAATTAATTAACTAATTTAGTTAGTTAGTTATAGGGCGTGTTCATTCACCAGAGAGAAAAAAAGCAAGAAAGCATCCCCCAAGGGGGATGACCATGCTCCAGTCCCTTCTTCACTCTCAGGATTTTGGGCATGCATGCACATGTGCCCAGTGTGGTGGTGTTGTTGTTTTTTGTTGTTATTGTTGTTTGTTTTGGAGAGGTTTTTGCTATGGGGCACGTGCGCTTGCCAGAAAAGCAGAGAGAGACAGAAAGTGATAAATCACCCCCCGGGGGGATGGCCATGCTGCAATCCCTTCTCCATTCTCCTCTTGGAATCTTGGGCATGTACACACACACGCCCAGCATGAGTTTAAGCCACTGGGTTTAGGACTCAAACTGTGGTTGACTACATTGGAGTCCAGCGACATAGCCATTACGCCAACTGCTGGTCCCAAGCCCAGTGTGTTTTTCAAGCTACTGAGTCTGGGACTTGAACCGTGCAGTGGGCCATGTGGGACCCAGCTGCCTTAACCACCACACAACTTATTTGGCTCTATGTATGCCTTTTTATAATGTGATTTCACAACTTTGTCCATCAAGATATGAAAACTATTTCTCTACCCTATGAATCTGGATTTGGCCACATAAGGTTCATCAGCAAACATGACAAAAACAGAGGCTTGGGGGAACCAGCAGTTGGCGTAATGGCTATGTCTCTGGATTCCCACGTAGTCGACCGCGGTTCACATCCCGGACCCGGTGGCTTAAAACTCACGCTGGGCACGTGTGCGTGCGTGCCCAAGATCCCGAGAGGAGAATGGAGGAGAAGGGATTGCGGCGTGACCATCCCCCCTGGGGGGTGATTTCTTGCTCTCTGTCTCTAATGTCTCTCTTGTCTGTCTGGCGAGTGCATGCGCCCTATAGCGAAAACCTCTAAAAAAAAAAATAAAAAAAAAAAAAAAACAGAGGCTTGGAAAGTTCTTGCAGATTGTAATGTCACCCCTCTTACTGCTCTTCTGTCACCACGTGAGTCTGGGCTGGATAATGGGGTGGGTGTGCACATGACCATCAACCCAGCTATCATCAACCACGTTCCAGATATCCGGGGACCCCCAGTCCAGTCAACCTGCCAACCCCAGGCATATAACTAAGGTCAATCTAGACTGTCCAGTCCCAGCTGAGCAAGCCTAGACTGGAAATTCTTAACTGGTCCATAGAAATTTGAGTAAAATAAGATGCTCTTAGTTTCAAGTCATTAAGTTTTGAAGTGGCTTGTAATGGATCAAAAGCCAATACATGCATGCAGAGAGTATCTTTAGAAAGATTTTCTTAACTGGTCCAGTATCTGTGGCACAGCCAGTAGCACACCAGATCTGTGGAGCTGGCAGCCACATGCCAACCACAGTTTGAGCCCCTGGCCCAGTAGGCCTGAAAACACATAGCGCATGCTCACATAGGCCCAGAAGCCTAGTAGACTGGAAGACTGAAGGAAAGGAATTGTGGTGTGGCTGAACCCTGTGGAGAGTGTTTCTCTGTCTCTCTCCCTCTCTTGTGCACATGCATACACTTTATCATGAATGAAAAAGAAAGTTTAAAAAATTATTTGTTTCTTGGGTCAGCCAGTGGCATGGTGGTTAAGGCAGCTGGATCCCACATGACCTACTACATGGTTTGGGTCCCAGATCTGACGGCTTTAAAAACACACCAGGCAAGTGTGCATGTGTGTGCCCAAAATTCTGAGAGGAAAATGGAGGATAAGGAATTGTTACATGGCCATTCCCCCTGGGGGGTGCTTTCTCACTTTCCCTCTCTATCTCTCTCTCCAGCCAGCGACCATGCCCTGTAGCAAACTAAAACACAAATAAAAAGATTTTCTTAACTGGTTAGATTGGTTGCCTGGGGGGTAGGGAAGTAGAATGAGAGGGAGAATTTTCACAGTCTTCTTTTTTTGTACCTTTTGAATTTTGACTCTGTTCTCAAAAATAAATACAATTGTAAAATGTGAAGTTATAAATTTGACTGGAGGACACGGTTCTAGTTCATCAATTGTACTTTTCTCTATTACTTCAAAAATAACTACTGAAAATGAACATACAGGGCTTTTTGTTTTGTTTTCCTTTCTCAGAGCTAAGACCTTTGTCCTCCAACACAATAAAAGCCTTAGTAGACTATCTAGTGTTTGAGACAACAGTCCAGTCTTTTGTCTCTTCTACAGTGGCTTCATGTAAAGTGCTTCTGACAGTTTCTAAACCTATCACGGCAGGAAGCATTGTTTCCTTCTCATAGTGTCAAGGATCTTACCGGGAAGTCTCCACTCCTCCACCAGACAGTGTGCTTGCTGTGTCCTTCCTGGGGAGGAAGGCTGAGGGCACTGAGTTCTGAGCTGTAGGGTTGGCATGTGATGAAACATGAGCCGGCTTAGGAAAAAGGAGGAATTTGTTCCCTCCTAAATTCAAGGTAAAGTTGACTAATCTAAAAACGGGAAAGGTGGGGATGAAGGGGGTCTCGGAAACAATTAGATCCGGGGACTTGAATGCTGCCACATTTCCCTCCCGTTCCTCATGGTCACGTTACTCGCTCCCTGAAGACTGGTTTCTGGTAGACAGACTGCTGAGAACTACTGAGGCATGGGATCTATGGCTGGCTGCATTGGAACGAGCCGCCTTCTGATCTCTGGAGATGGAAGTGCAAACCTTGGAGGAAGAACTCAAACTGGCATTCCTCCTTGGATAAAGTTTCTGTGCCTACATGAATCAGTCACGGCCTGGAGATGGACGTCACTGGTGATCAATCCACACCATAGGGCAGGGGAAAGAGCCATTTTCAGGAGAGGAGAATGTTGCTTCCAGAAGAAAAGAGAGCATAGGAAGAAAACCAGAATCTGAGAGCAGAAGAAATATGGGCTTTGGAGTCAAGACAGGTCTGGGTCTGTTTCCTGGAGTTGCCACCATTACAGTGCGACTTTGGACAAGTTACTTAATCTTTCCAAATTTCAGTTTTATCATCTCTAATAGCTACCCCATGAAAAGAATAAAAGATTGTTTTAAGTATTAGCAATAATATGCCTATGATATATGAAGGGATTCCAAAAGTTAGTGGAAACATGAAATTATAGTCTAAGTTTATTTTGGTGCAAAAAATGTTGAAATTCACACAATTCTTTTTTCATAATACACATATTCTTTTTTTTGAGGGGTTTTTGCTATAGGGCACGTGTGCTTGCCAGACAGACAGACAGAAAGCAAGAAATCACCCCCCCCCCCCGGGGGGGTATGGCTACGCCGCAATCCCTTCTCCTCCATTCTCCTCTTAGAATCTTGGACACGCACGCACATGCGCCCGGCATAAGTTTAAGCCACCGGGTCCAGGTCTCAAACCGCGGTCAACTACATGGGAGTCCAGTGACATAGCCATCATGCCAACTGCTGGTCTCCATAATACACATTATCTGTGAAGTTTTTGAAGACCCTAATACAGTGGATGCTTTAGCACCCATAGATATTCACTGTGCTGCTTGGGCTTAGCACTGACTAGATCTACTGTGGACCTTTCTAGAACATAAAAACATCTTGGGCATAGGTCTCAGAGACTAAGATTAGAAGAAACTTTAGCCATCCTTTAGTCAATCCCAAGGGCTGGCCTACAGACTGGTATCAGTATGATAGAATTTTTAGCAGTTAATGGGAAAATTGGAAAAATAAAGTTAAATACAGAGTTTTCTATAAAATTAAGGATATTCCATTAATTTTTTTCCAAAGAAAAATCTCTTTATCCTAATTAACTCATTAAATGATTACAATAGCTGGTTTAAGGTCACAAAAACATGTCCAGCCCCAGATTCTATATCACTTCAATGAACTTCCACACAGAAGAATATCCTCTTTCATTACGATTCTGAAGGAAGCTATTGATAACAGAAGAGGTTTAACTGACGATTTTACATTTTATCACTTCACCGTCAATTATTTGTTTACACTAAATTAACTTGGTCATGAGAATGGACTTTCTATTTCTTCAATATGAACTTCTTGATTAGGATAATCCACTGGCAAATCTGCATGGTTTCAACACCTCACTGAAACTCTCACAGAGCTTAATGTCACTGGTCTGGGCACAGTCCAAAAACTGTTTTGTCTCATAGTGGCCAGGTCCAAACTACTGCTGCTGCTCATATGCTGGTTGAGTTCCCTGAGGCTCCTGGTAAGTGAAATCAGGCCTGGAGGGCTGAGCGTTACTTCCTCCACTGAAGCCCCAGTGATGGCATGCCCCAGTGTGTGTCCCACAGCAGAGCCCACAGCCACGCCAGCTGCAGTGGTTGCCCTCTGGGCCATCAGACCTGGCTCCCATGGTGCAGAGCAGGAGAGCCGACGGCAGGTGGTGGGGCCACTATGGGCAGCTGAGCTGCTGACCCAGGGGCAGCTCTCATCTGAGTGCCCAGCTAACCGGAGGGGCCATGCCGGAAGTGTGGCTTCAGCTTCTACGCGGCATTGCAAGCATACAGCGGCTTAACTAGAAGTGCAAAACGCTGAAAATCAAGGGCATCCCATTGAAATAATTGTCTTTTGTTTTTAGAAAAAGTCCTAATCTTTTGTGCTAAAATGTTTTTATAATGAAATAGTGACCGTAGATGGTTAGATTTTTTTTTTTAAATGTGTTTATTCGACAAGTCTATACTGATTTCCAATTTGACTTCTCTGAGAAATCCAAAAGTACAAGAACCACTGATCTAGATCCATTTTTCATTTTCGAGAAAACCTATATCAAGGCTTAGTATGGTCACTTGACTTGCTCAAAGCCCTAGAGTTAGAAAGTAGGTACTACAGAGATCATCTGGCATTCTGACTCAAGGTCTGACAGAACAGATGGTTTTCTATTTTAAAGGTTTCTCTCTTTATTTATATATTTATTTATTTTTTAATTCCAGAGTGCATGAGAACTCACCAGAGAGAAACAGAGAGGGGGACCATGCACCCCCCCCCAGGGGCGTGGTTATATTCTCCTTCTCTGTTTCTCCATCTAATCAGGATTTGGGGCATGCGTGCACACACACCCTAGACATGTTTTTCGAGTTGCCAGGCAGGGGATTTGAATAAACAGTTGGCCATGTAGAATCCAACTCCCTTAACCATTGTGCCATGTGGCTGGCCTTCTTTTTAATTTTTTTTAAGAGGTTTTTACTATAGGGCGTGTGCACTTGCCAGAAAGAGAGAGAGACAGAGAGACAGAAAGCGAGAAATCACCCCCGGGGGGGATGACCATGCCACAATCCCTTCTCCTCCATTCTCTTCTCGGGATCTTGGGCATGCACGCACACGTACCCAGTGTGAGTTTAAGCCACCGGGTCTGGGACTCGAACCGCAGTCGACTACATGGGAGTCCAGCGACATAGCCATTATGCTAACTGCTGGTCCCTAATTTTTTATTTTTTTAGAGGTTTTTGCTATAGGGCACGTGCGCTCACCAGACAGACAGAGAGAGACAGAGAGATAGAAAGCGAGAAATCACCCCCCAGAGGGGATGGCCACGCCGCAATCCCTTCTCCTCCATTCTCCTCTTGAGATCTTGGGTACTCACACACATGCGCCCGGCATGAGTTTTAAGTCACCGGGTCTGGGACGCGAACCGCGGTCGACTACGTGGGAGTCCAGCGACATAGTCATTACACTAACTGCTGGTCCTGCTGGTCCCTAATTTTTAACATGCAATCCTCTAATGACATATAATGCTTAGTGTGTTTTCATATGCTTATTTGCTATCTGCATATCTTCTTGGTGAGGTATCTGTTCAGGTCTTTTGTCCTTTTCTTTAAAAACTGAATTGCATATTTTCTTTTTGTTGGGTCTTAAGTGTTCTCTCTATGTCTTAGATGAAATCTCTTCTCAGATAGGTCTTTTTGCAAATAGCTTCTTTCAGTCTGTGGCTTGTCTGTTCTTTACAGGGTCTTTTTTTTTTGGAGAGGTTTTCGCTATAGGGCGTGTGTGCTCGCCAGACAGACAGAGAGAGACAGAGAGACAGAAAGCGAGAAATCACCCCCCAGGGGGGATGGTCACGCCTCAATCCCTTCTCCTCCATTCTCCTCTCGGGATCTTGGGCACGCACGCACATGCGCCGGCGTGAGTTTTAAGCCACCGGATCCGGGACACGAACCACAGTCGACTACGTGGGAGTCCAGTGACATAGCCATTACACTAACTGCTGGTTCCCTGTTCTTTACAGGGTCTTTCACAGAGAAGAATGAAGGCCAGCTCATCAGCTAATTCTGCCATGGATCGTGCTTTTTGGTATTGTATCTAAAAAGTAATTGCTGGGGGTCAGCAGGTGGCATTGTGGTTAAGGGCACTGGACTCCCACGTGGCCAATTGCAGTTCAACCCAGACCCCAGAGACTTGAAAATTATGCTGGCATATGTGCATACATGCTCAAAATCCTGAGAAGAGAATGGAAGAGAAGGGATCCATGGTGTGGCCAACCCCCCAGGGGTAATTTCTCGCTTTCCGTCTCTTTCTCTTTCTCTGTCTCTCCAGTGAGCATATGTACCCTATAGCAAAAAAAAAAACTCTCTCTCAAAAAAAAAAAAAAAGTAATTGTAAATTACTAAACTAAAAGTCAACCCTAACCCTAATTGTAAATTAGTAAGCTAAAGGTCATCTAGAATTCTTCCTATGTTGTCTTCTAGGGGTTTTATAGTTTTGAGTTTTGTTTTATATTTAGCTTTATGATTCTTTTACTTATTTACTTATTTATTTATTGGGAGAGGTTTTTGCTATAGGGCACGTGTGCTCGCCAGAAAGAAAGAGAGAGCCAGAGAGACAGAAAGTAAGAAATCACCCCCGGGGGCATGGCCATGCCACAATCCCTTTTCCTCCATTCTCCTCTTGGGATCTTGGGCACGCACACACACGTGCCCGGCATGAGTGTAAGCCACCAGGTCCGGGACTTGAACTGTGGTCGACTACATGGGAGTCCAGTGACATAGCCATTATGCAAACTGCTGGTCCCAATGTCCTGTACCATTTAAAAGGATTACTTTTTTCCATATTGTCTTGTCTTGCTCCTTCGTCAAAGAACTGTTAGCTATATTCGTGTGGGTCTATTTCTGGACTCTATTCTGTTCCATTGATCTGTTGATCTATTCTGTCAATATCACAGTCTTGATTGCTTAGTTTTATGGTAAGTCTTTCTTTTTTTTTTTTTTTTTTTGGTAAAAATGTATACTTTAGTAAGTATAAAGTATATAAAAAATTAGGTAAGCTTGGAGCTGACCAAGATACATAAATTAGGAGATATGAGTGTCTATCTAAATTTTCTGTATTTCCTTTTTTACAGAATATTTATTAAAGTAAATTGTTTAATATACAATTTCTCATTTGTCATTTTGAAAGTCCTTTATTGTAAAGACAACTCTTCTTTCTGATGAAAACAGCAGCCACAGTGATTACTCTGGACCACCACGTTGGATAAATTCAATTTCTTCTTGAGACAGCAGTTTCCTTCTGTATTTCGAAGTGAAGTTTTTATTATTTCTGCCGTGTCTGGCGGACCCCGATACATCAGCAAATGTGATGATTTACTTCCCTTAGAATGTTGTGAAACTGCAGAAGAACGGGATGGCAGCCCTGCTGACCTCAAAACTTCTGAGGGTTTAGGATTGTCTCTTCTGTCAGGAAACCTTATTAATGGTGTATGTGGCTTCACTACCTGCACAACCCTGCCAGCAGACACCATCTTGCTGCCCGTCATGACCCCAGAGAAGGAACAGCTTCCAGGGCGCAAGCAAGCCACAGCAGTAACACTGGGGGTGGGCGCTGGGCCTATAATAAGTCTTGAAGTCAAGCTTGCTTGCTTTCTTTCTTTCTTTCTTTCTTTCTTTCTTTCTTTCTTTCTTTCTTTCTTTCTCTCTTTCTCTCTTTCTCTCTTTCTCTCTCTCTCTCTCTCTCTCTCTCTCCCTCTTTCTTTCTTGGAGAGATTTTTGCCACAGGGCACATGCACTCTTCAGAGAGACAGAAATACAGAAAGTGAGAAATCACCTCCCAGGAGGAATGGCCATGCCCCAATCCATTTTCCTCTCAGGATTATGGGCACACATGCACACAGGCCCAGCGTGAGCTTTAAGCTGCTGGGCCCAGGACTTGAACCAAGGTTGACAATGTGGGAGTCCAGCATCTTAACCACCACGCCACTTGCTGCCCCAAGTCGTCATTATTTTTGTAAGTAGAAAAACAAGAGATATTCATTTTGAAAATCAGAAAATACAAATAAGTTAAAATATATTTAAAAATATGTTTATCCTGCCCACCCAGAAACCACTGCCTTTACTGGTATATTCTTCAAGATCCATGTGTGCTCACGTGCATGTGCGTGCGTGCATGCATGTGTGTGGGTAAGCATGTATAATTAAAAGGAATAGCCCTTAGGACAAGGAAGTGGCATGGAGGTTAAGGCCCTGGACTCTCACAAAGCTGACTGCAGTCTGAGTCCTGGACCTAGTGGCTTGAAAATCACATTGGGCTGGGGCCAGCAGGTGGTCTGGTAGTTAAAGGCACTGGACACACGGCTGACCGCAGTTCGAGTTCGGGACCTGGTAGTTTGTTTTCTCACTTTCCCCCTCTCTCTCTTTCTCTGTCTATCTCTGATCAAACTGGAAAATAATAATAATAATAATAATAATAATAATAATAATGATAACAAATAAAGGAAAAAAAGGAAGGAAGGAAGGAAGGAAGGAAGGAAGGAAGGAAGGAAGGAAGGAAGGAAGGAAGGGAAGAAAGAAAGAAAGAAAGAAAGAAAGAAAGAAAGAAAGAAAGAAAGAAAGAAAGAAAGAGGGAGAGAAAGAAGGAAGAAATACATTGGGTACGTATGTGTATGTACCCAAAATCCCAGGAGGAGAAAGCCACCTCCTGGGGGTGATAGCACACTTTCCTTTTCACTGTCTCTCTCTCTCCAGTGAGTACACACGTGCCCTAAGGCAAAAACCTAAAAAAGAGAAAAGAAAAAGGAATAGCCCTCGGTCTCACGGAGTTCAGCTTGAAGAGCTAGCAGCTAATACTTTCCACTCACAAGACAGTGAGTTTAGTGTGAAGAAGGACTAAACGTTAGTAATTTGAGAGCTAAGACATTTTCATAGAAAGGAGAACGAGGAGTGGGGGTGGTAAAAATGTTCCCAGAATGGAGAGATTTTCAAGGGCACAGAAGTCAGTTGTCAAGATCTAAAAGAAGTTCAACAGGTCTGCAACACAGAAATAGCCAGGCATGAGAATGTGGAAGAGTGAGTTTCAGACAGGAAGAATGAGAGAAGCTGGAGGGGAAAGCAAGCACAGCTCACGAAAGGCTTTGCACATGTATTAAAGGGTTAGACTTTATCTTAAGGTCAGTGAGAAGCCAGGAGATCGATTAGCTATAAGTGGAGAGGGAATGGGTGGCAGCAAGACTGGAGACAAAGGTAATCCACTCATTCATTCAGCAAATAGTTATTAAATATCTACCATATGCCAAGCACTGCTTTAAGTATTAGAAATACAGCCGTGTTCAAGCAAGGAAAAGCTCCCATGGTGTTATATTTTAGTGAGGGAGACAGATAACAAACACATCATTTCAGAGTGATATATAAAGATAACAGAAATAGGGTGATAGAAACTGACAGAGATAGGAAGAGATAGGGTACCATGGGAGACAGGTTATAGGGGATATTCAAGGGCTGGAAGTGGAAAATGTGGTTCATCTCCCCTAGATCGGGGTGCAGTCTGCCAGAGTGCTGAGTATGGTTAAGAACAGCAGAGTCCAATATTTAGAAAGCTGCCCTTAAATGGAAGTATATTAGTGTAATATTTCACTAATTTTCATACTTCTTTTCTAAAATAAGCATTTCAACTTATACATTTCTCTTTAAGCATTGCTTTATCTGTACCCCCACAAATTTAACGTTGTGCTTTCATCATCATTCAGTTAAAAATATTTTTTAATCTCTTGTGATTTTTTTGCCCCCGCTGGGGTCATCTGGTGGTATGTTAATTTACAAATATTATATTTGGGGACTTTCTGAACATTTTGTTGTAGTTTATTTCTAATATAACTGTTGTAGTCAGAGAACATACCATGTATATAATTTTAATGTTTTGATATTTAGTGATAGATGTTTTTTATGGCATATAGCCTATCTTAAGGAATGTTTCATGTACTCTTGAAAAGGATGTGTATTAAGTAGTTGGATATAGTGTCTGAAATATGTCAACTAGGTCAAGCTGGATGGTATTGTTCAAATACTCTATATCTTAACTGATTTCTTAGTCTTAGGGATTTGGGGGACCAGCAGATGGCATAATGGTTATGTTGCTGGAGTCCCACATTGCTGACCACAGCTTGAGTCCTGGACCCAGAGGCTCAAAACTCACAAAGGGTGCATGTGTGTGCATGCCCCAAATCCTAAGACGAGAAGGCACTGGTGTGGTCATCCCCCCTTGGGAATGATTTCTTGTTTTCTGTTTCTCTGTCTCTCTGGTGAGTGTATGTATGCACCCTACAGCAAAAAATCTCCCTTTAAAAAAATTAAAAAGAGGGACCAGCAGTTAGTGTAATGGCTATGTCACACTTACAATGTAGTCAACCGTGGTTCGCGTCCCGGACCCGGTGGCTTAAAACTCACGCCGGGCGCGTGTGCGTGCATGCCCAAGATCCTAAGAGGAGAATGGAGGAGAAGGGATTGCGGGTTGACCATCCCCTCTGGGGGGTGATTTCTTGCTTTCTGACTCTATGTCTCTCTCTGTCTGTCTGGCGAGCGCACGCACCCTATAGTGAAAATCTCTCCAAAAAAAAAAAAGAAATGAAGTAATTATTCACTGATTTTCCTGCACTTTTATTCACACTGCACGTTGATCGTCTTCTGTAGACACTATAATAATTCATTGGCAATTGAACTGGCAGAAATAAACATTCAATACATAGATTTCCAAAATAGTAAGCTTTTGCCCGGATCTTCGATCTTGAACCTTTTCAGTATGTTTCAGGAAGAAAATACTGGGAGAATATATACATCATTACGAAGTGGGGAAATAGAAGTGTGATGGATTGTTAAAAGACCGGAAGTTTCCCTTTCATCTTCCTCTCTGGTTTATTGCTTTTACATTGCCACCCAGCAACCACTGACTTCAGAAACTGTGGATAAGGTAGGTACAAAATTGGAAAAGAAAAATAATTTCTTTCGTTTTTAAAAACTGAGCTCTAGAATGCTTAGGTCAAGTCCTTTGACTAGGTATTTTTAAACTCATCAAGTTTAAACATGCACCTCTTCTTTAGATAATGAACAAATGACCTGGAAAGGCAGCAGCTGGAGAGTTGAGATATAAATTTTATCCGGCAATAAAATGTGGTTATCTTTTTTTTGGAGAGGTTTTTGCTATAGGGCACGTGGGCTCGCCAGAAAGACAAAGAGAGACAGAGAGATAGAAAGCGAGAAATCACCCCCCAGGGGATAGGTCACGCCGCAATCCCTTCTCCTCCATTCTTCTCTGGGGATCTTGGGCACGCATGCACACACGCCCGGCGTGAGTTTAAGCCACCAGGTCCAGGACTCAAATCGCGGTCGGATACATTGGAGTTCAGCGACATAGCTATTACGCTAACTGCTGGTCCCAAAATGTGGTTATTTTTATGTAGGTATATGTGTCAGTGACCTAGTACCAGACAATATCCAAACAAGCAATTGTGGGCACATGCTTACAGACCAGCAGAAACAGTATACAGCCAACTGGTTGTTTGGACTACACTTCCAAAGCAACTGAGTTGACTGAGGAAGCAGTTAAGTTTGACACTGTGATTAAATTAGGGAACTGGAAAACATGTTACAGATCATCTAATTACTAAATTTTAGCCCAACTCATTTTAACATAAATATACTGAGGCTAGGGAAACTGAGACAAAAACTGACCAATGCTTAAACACAACACTAATTTACTCACCTACAATCTGTTTTTCCTGACTCTTGCCACTTCTGAAGGATATGGCCAAATCTCTAAACTTTGACAATCCGATAGGTGGAACAAACGATCCTTTTTTTTTTTTTTTCCCCAATTACAGGACAGGGGTTCTCTCCTTAGGAAAGAGACAATGTGCTGCTCAAGAGAAGCTAGATCCCACATGACAACCGCGGTTCAAATCCCCGTCTTGATCCACCTGAAACACTGCAAGCATGCACATGAGTGTTCAAGATCTGATGGGCTGGAGGACTAGAGAAGGCATTGCAGCATGACCAGACCCATAAGAGTACTTCTCTCTCTCTCTCACGCATTCATGAATTATCACAAATTTTAAAAAGGGGGAGAGGACAGAGTAAGAGCATCTTTTTTTTTTTTAGAATTATTTATTCAATTTTATTCATTGTTATTATTATTATTATTTAATTTGACCAGAGATAGAGAGGGAAAGTAAACCGCCAGGTCCAGGACTTGAACTGTAGTCAGTCATGTGGGAATCTAGCACCTTAACTACCTCACCAAGAGCATCTTTTAATGTTTATTGGCTCACTACACATTTTTTCTTATCTCTTATGACTACACTCATTTTTATTTTTGTCTTACTGATTTCATTCTTTCATTCATTCTACCAATTGTATTGAGTACATACTAGGGGTACAGCAGTGAACCAGACAAAACCCCTCCCTCACAAAACTTAGAGTCCAGTTACGGAGACAAAGAATAAGTATGCAGACAATGAAAGCAGAGTAAAAATAAATAATTACATATCCTGTAGGAAGAAAACAAAGAGGATGCTGAAATCAAAAGGAAGCAGCAGTGGGGAGACTGGGTAGGGGGTACGAGGGAGGGTGTAATCTTTCTTAGAGAGAGTAGCAGTCATGCTTCCCATTTCATTTGAAGATGAAATTTAAGTTGGAATGAATGATGGAGAAAGGAACATTAATAGAAAAGACAGGAGAGCAGGTTTTAGGCAGAAGGAATAGCCATATGCAACAGCTCCAATCTGGGGATAAGGTAACCATGTTTTAGGAATAGAAAGGCCACTGTGACTGTAGTGAGTATGTACAAGTGAGTGAGAGTGAATCAGCTCACATGATTTTGGCAGCTAAGTCCCACAGCAAGCTGTATGCGAGCTGAGATCCTGGGATTCTGCACCTCAGTGTGGATCAGTCAAGTCCAGTGGCCTCAGAGACAGGAAGCTGATTATGTAAGTCATAGTCCTAGGCTGAAAGCCTGAGAACCTGGGGCGACCGGGCAGCGGGGAGTGATGGTGGCGCTGGTATAAATCCTATCTGAAGGCAAACGAGCCTTGCGTTCTGATGCCCAAGGCAAAAGGAGAAGGTTATCTTTGTCTTAGAAGAGTCCACTGATCTTTTCATTTATTTTCCCTGGCTCCTACTGATTGGCTCATTCCCGCCCACATTGAGGGCAGATCTTCCACACCTAGGCTACTCACACTCTCATGTTTATCTCTTCTAGGAACAAGGCCATGGATAGTTCCAGACTCATGCTTTTACTAGGTACTCCTTAAACCAGTCAAGCTAACATTCCAAAACTAACCATCACAGCAAGAAAGAGGCATGGAAAGAAGGAGCTTCTCCACTGGAGAAGGCAATGCTACGTTCTGTCCTCTCCCCAGACTTACACATGTTCGTCTCTCTAAGCAGAATCACTTGGCCACATTTTATAAAAACTCTAATCCCCACAGTTCTTAAAATCTATTTAGATGACATGGTGCCTGAGGTGGAATCCCATATTTAGCCTTCTGGAGTAGGACATCAGGTTGGGTACAATAAGTTAATATTAGGGCCAGCAGGTGACATGGTGGTTAGGGGCACTGGACTCCCACATGGTCAACTTTGGTTCGAGTTCCTACTGCTGCTTAGTCTCTCTCTCTTGCTCTCACTTTGTCCCTCACTGGTCAAATTTTAAAAAATAATAAATAAATAAATAATGAAGGTAAATAAAATAATTCTTAAAAAAAAAAAAAAGTAAGTTAATTGTAAGGAATGGGCCAACCATGGCATCCAACCCTTATAGCCAAGCTGCCCAGGAGGCCTCCGGTCTAACATTAATATTAATACATGTAAAATGTTTATTTAGCACAGTGCTTGGCACATTTAAAGTGCTCAACTACTCACTGCAATTATTACCGCTGGGAAAAAGGACCATGGCCTAACAGCCAGGGGTTCTGGATTCATTTTTTTTTTTTGGTTATAAACAAAACAAAAGAATTTTTTTTTTTTTTTGGAGAGGTTTTTCGCTATAGGGTGCGTGCGCTCACCAGACAGACAGAGAGAGACATAGAGACAGAAAGCGAGAAATCACCCCCCAGGGGGGATGGTCACGCCGCAATCCCTTCTCCTCCATTCTCCTCTCGGGATCTTGGGCACGCACGCACACGCGCCCGGCGTGAGTGGTAAGCCACCGGGTCCGAGACGCGAACCGCGGTCGACTACGTGGGAGTCCAGCGACATAGCCATTACGCTAACTGCTGGTTCCCAAAAGAAATTTTTTTAAGGATTATTTTATTTAACTTTCTTTCTTCCTTCCTTCCTTCCTTCCTTCCTTCCTTCCTTCCTTCCTTCCTTCCTTCCTTTCTTTCTTTCTTTCTTTCTTTCTTTCTTTTAATTTGAGCAGAGAGGGACAGAGCAAGAGAGACAGAGAGAAAGAGGGAAAGTGAGAAAGCAAGCTGATAGGTCTGGGACTCAAACTGAGGTTGGCCATGTGGGAATCAGCACCCTAACCACCACACCACATGCTGGCCCCAAAACAAAGAAATTCTAACTGGCGAAAGGGAAAAAGAAATCTATTGGCTCAGCTAGCCAGGTAGGTTCTAGAACTAAAGAGTTTCAGGGGCCAGGCCTTCTGGAAACAGCAATTCAACACTTTCTATTTGTCTCTGCTCTTCCTCTCTGGTTGTTCTGATTCTCTTACTACAGAACGGTCTTCTCCACAAACCGAAAATATGGCTGTACCTGCTAAGCAACCTTAGCAGAAAAATGCTCCTACCCTATCATTCCTAGCCTACACCACTTCCATGAAGTACTTTCAAAGAAGAACGCTAATGGCCCTTGGGTCATATGTCTAACCCTTGAGCCAATCCTTGTCAGAGCGATGGTTACTCTTATTTAGCCAGGCCTAGGCCACAAGCCCAGCAGCATACTAGGCTTTGGGGAACAGGGTCTGTTCCTTCTAGTGCAAAATCACAAATTAAAAGCAATCACAGGTTGGGGGAACCAGCAGTTAGCGTAATGGCTATGTCGCTGGACTTCCACGTAGTCGACCGCGGTTCGCGTCTCGGACCCGGTGGCTTACAACTCACGCCGGGCGCATGTGCGTGTGTGCCCAAGATCCCGAGAGGAGAATGGAGGAGAAGGGACTGCGACATGACCATCCCCCCCGGGGGGTGATTTCTTGCTTTCTGTCTCTATGTCTCTCTCTGTCTGTCTGGTGAGCGCACGCGCCCTATAGCGAAAAACCTCTCCAAAAAAAAAAAAAAAAAAAGCAATCACAGGTTGGGACCAGCAGGTGGCATGGTGGTCAATGTGCTAGACACTCCCACATGGCTGACCACAGTTTGAGTCCCAGACCTAGTGGCTTACTTTCTCACTTTCCCTCCCTCTCTCTCTCTCTGTGCCTCTCTCAGGTCAAATTAAAGTAAATAAATGAATGAAAAAATAAAAATTCTTTCAAAAAAGCAGTCACAGTCACCATAGTATTTCTATTTCATATTTACCATGTGATGTTAGTCTCATAGTCCCTCTGATCTTCAGATTCCTCGTGATAAAAAGAAGATAGTAATTTCTGACCTCTCTCACTTGTTCTTTCTTTCCTTTTTTTTTTGTTTTATGTTTTTTAAATAAAAGAGATAAAAGGTATGTGAAAATGCCATACACATATTACCTTACCTAACATTTGTTTTTTTATTTTATCTATTTATTTTTTTTTTGAGAGGTTTTTGCTATAGGGTGCATGCACTCGCCAGAGAGACAGAAAGACAGAAAGTGAGAAATCACCCCCGGGGGAGATGGCCACACTGCAATCCTTTCTCCTCCATTCTCCTCTTGGGATCTTGGGCACGCATGCACATGCGCCGGCGTGAGTTTAAGTCACCGGGTCTGGGACTCGAACTGCGGTCGACTACATAGGAGTTCAGCGACATAGCCATTACGCTAACTGCTGGTCCCCTTACCTAACACTTGGACAGGCCAAACTATTAGGTCATCAGAAAAGTCATGACACATTTTTGGATAGAAAAACAGAAAAATGCATCATGACTTTTCCATCAACCCAATACTTTCATCAAGCTTACTAATTAATGATGTGTTAATTTGTGGTCAAAGTTATAACTATTTTAAAATCATTTGATAACTTTTAACAACAAAAATAGCATAAACTTCAGGCTGTCAAATTTATTTGTCTTAAATGGCAGGTTGGGAAACCTATTTAAGAAATGAATAATCAATAATAATGCATCTCAAAAGTATTATCTCTAGGAGAACACTAGTCAGAGGTATGGTATCTTGGGTAAAACTTTCATCAAAAAAAGCACAGATGCTAGCACTAAAGACACCTGGTCAACCCCTTCACTTTATAGATAAGGACTCTGAGACCTAAGAAGCTGACGTTACTTATCCAAGATTACACAGCAGTAGATGGGGTAGCAACACTAGGTCCCCAGTCTCTCAAATACCAATCCTTATTCCTTTTCTTCTACCACATTGCCTCCCTTCCTTGATACCCTTTTGAAAATTTTTAAAAGAATTATTCATTTTATTTATTTATCATTATCTTTTCCCCCCATAAGTTTGACAGAGAACAAGAGTGAGAAAGCAAGTCACCAGGTCCAGGATTCGAACTGCACTAGGACCTATGGGAATTTCAGCACCTCAACCACCAGGACATCTGCTGGCCCCTCCTTTTGAAATTTGATGGTACCTTCTCAAACTATGAAGCACATTTAGAATTGAACTTTTTTTAAGTTTATTTATTTCTTCCATAAATGAGACAGAGAGAGACAGAGAGAAACAAGCATTCTCAACAGGTCTGCATGCCACAATCCACCTCCAGCTCAGCCAGCTCCAGGTAATGGGCGCATGCCTGGAGTATTCAGGAAGGTCTCAAATATGAACCTGGTGTGGGGTCAGTCTCACAGAATGTACATTATCACATTACTATCCTCTCTAGAATTGAATTTGATTGTAGTTTGATATTGAAATTATTTGGATAGAATGTGCAGTTGGGGGAAGATTGGGAGATTCCCTCTCCCTTGAGACCGTCCTATCCCAGAGTGTAGTGCTTCATGCCTTTTTGTCTACAGCTCACAGTATTGGTGGAGGGCGGTGAGCCAGGGAGTCATAGAACAGCATTCCTTTCTTGTTCTGGTGATAGCAGATGCAGTAAAACTAAGGAAGCCAAAGTAAGTGCTCAATAAATACCTATGAAACATTGCTGTAAAGCAATTCGGCAAGATATTGCCAACGTTCTTAGCATTTGCTTTACTAATTACAAATGCAGAATTTATCTTAACAAAATGCTAAGACATATAAACTGATATTTCTGTTCAAAAATGTTTATCACCGGGACCAGCAGTTAGCGTAATGGCTATGTCGCTGAAATCCCATGTAGTCGACCACAGTTCGAGTCCCGGACCTGGTGGCTTAAACTCATGCCGGGCGTGTGTGCTTGAATGCCCAAGATCCCAAGAGGAGAATGGAGGAGAAGGGTATGCGGCATGGCCATCCCCCTGAGGGGTGATTTCTCGCTTTCTATCTCTCTGTCTCTCTCTGTCTTTCTAGAGAGCGCATGCGCCCTATAGCAAAACCCTCTCAAAAAAAAAAAAAATATTCATCACCATATTTCTAGCGGCCAAAATTTCTACAACATATCTAACAATAGGCAAGACGTTAAGCATATTTAAAGTGTGTGTATATGTATATATACATAGTTGTTGAAAAAGTCATAATGCATTTTTACATAGGAAAACATAAAAGACATAATTTTCCAATAACCTAATATATGACTAGTTATAGTGAAGTAGGCCATCTTCTTTCTATTATAAATATTCTAAACTCAGTCTTTCTGTTTTGTTTTAGAGTTCCTTTGTATTGTAAAGTTAAGAGTCCAGTAGAAAGCTTAAATCATTTATCATTATCTTTTTTCCCCATAAGTTTGACACAGAACAAGAGTGAGAAAGCAAGTCGCCAGGTCCAGGACTCAAACTGCACTAGGACCTATGGGAATTTCAGCACCTCAACCACCATGACACCTGCTGGCCCCTCCTTTTGAAATTTGATGGTACCTTCTCAAACTCCAAAGCACCTTTAGAATTGAACTTTTTTTTAAAGTTCATTTATTTCTTCCATAAATGAGACAGAAAGAGAGAGAGACAGAGAGAGAAACAAGCATTCTCAACAGGTCTGCATGCCACAATCCACCTCCAGCTCAGCCAGCTCTAGGTAATGGGCGCATTACCTGGAGTACTCCAGACCAACTCCTTGGGGAAACCTGAAGGGTTAGGACTTACTTGTTCAGGCCTGCCTTCTCCCATTCTATAGAGGCAGGTCTATGGGCCTGGAGGAAGAGGTGCACAGAGAAGCAAGGACACAGAATTGATCCCACTTCCTCTTCTTTGAACCAGGGTGGCCTTGTACCAAAAACATTTCTCAAATCTCTTTCTCTCTCTCTCTCTCTCTCTCTCTTTTTTTTTTTTTTTTTTTTCTTTTTGCTATAAGGTGAGTGTTCTCACAAGAGAGAAACAGAGAGAGACAGAGGGAAAGTGAGAAAGCACCCCCCCAACAGATGGCCATGGTACACTTCATCCTTCTCTGTTCTCCTCTTAGGATTTTTGGGCATACAAATACATGCACCTAGTAAAGTTTTCAAGCCGCCAGGTCCAGGACTCAAACTGTGCAGTGGGCCATGTGGGAACCAGCTGCCTTAACCATTGTGCCAAGAGCTGGCCCAAACCTACTTCTTAGGAATTCCCACAGAAAGGAACTCAAAGGTATAAATAAGTCCTGGAGAAAATTTTAAACCCAGGTATATTTTTCATACGTGGCTCCAGCTTTTTGGACCTCGGTCACCTAATTTATAAAATAGTGGGTTTAATATACTTGTTTCTTTCTAAGGTGCCTATACTCTATATAATGGTAACAAGACTACATAAGGAAACCCCAAGAATTCATCCTCCATAAGTCCTCTCTAAAACTTCACACTAGGGTACTTTGAATATATACCAGGTAGTAAATAGTAAACAGAATCCATAGTCCCTGCTCCAAAAGATTATAAACTTAGGGAGGTAACCAAACAGACATAAGAACACACAAAAAGCAGGGTCAGCAGGTGGCATGGTGGTTAAGGTGCTGGACACTCCCACACAGCTGACCATGGTTCAAGTCCCAGACCTAGTGACTTGCTTTCTCACTTTCTCTCTGTGTGTCTCTCTCTGGTCAAATTAAAATAAATGAATGAATAAGTAAAACAAAATAAAATAAATAATTCTTTTTAAAAAAAGAATACACAAAAAGCAAAGCAACACAAATGCTAAGTGACATCACCCAAACTGATCATATTCTGAAAATCAGAAAAAGGAAGGATGGGACCAGCAGTTAGCATAATGGCTATGTCACTGGACTCCCATGCAGTCGACCGTGGTTCGAGTCCCAGACCCGGTGGCTTAAACTCATGCCGAGCGTGTGTGTATGCGTGCCCAAGATCCCAAGAGGAGAATGGAGGAGAAGGGATTGCTGCGTGGCCATCCCCTCAGGGGGTGATTACTCGCTTTCTGTCTCTCAATCTCTCTCTGTCTTTCCGGCAAGCACACATGCCCTATAGCAAAAACCTCTCCAAAAAAGAAAAAGGAAGGACTATGAATTATAGTGGTTTAACCTATAATTTTTCATTGTTTTGTATTTACCATGAAAAGCAATATACATTCAGTAGAAACTGTACTTCAAGTACCCATACAACCATTTTGTTTTTCACTTTCAATATTCAATAAATTGAATAAGATACTCAACAATTTATTATAAAATAGGCTTTGTGTTAGAAAATTTTGCCCAACTGTAGGTTAACTGAAGTGTCTGAACATGGTTAAAGCAGGCTTGGGTAAGCTGTGATGTGTGGTTAGGTATACATATAAATATATATATATATATATATATATTTTTTTTTTTTTTTTTTGAGAGGTTTTTGCTATAGGGTGAGTGTGCTCACCAAAGACGGAGAGACAGAAAGCGAGAAATCACCCCCCACGTTACAATCCCTCCTCCTCCATTCTCCTCTCAGGACCTTGGGCACACTCGTACATGCACCTGGCATGAGTTTAAGCAATCGGGTCCGGGACTTGAATTGTGGTCAACTACATGGGAGTCCAGCAACATAGCCATTATGCCAACTGCTGGTCCGGTAGGTTAGGTATATTAAATGCATTTTGTTTTTTAAATTGCAAGAGTGTAAATGCATTCACCAGAGGGAAATGGGGGGGGGGGGGGAGGTAGAAAGTATTTCCCAATGTCTCATAGTCATGCCACAATACCTTTCCACCATTTATCAACCTGTCAGTATTTTAAGCATCCACAAATATGTGCCTGGTGGTTTTCAAACTACCAAGGACAGGATTCGAACCATGGCTGGCTGTGGAGGATATAGCTCCCTTAATCACTGGGCCACAGAATTGGCCCCCACATGCATTTCTGAGTTACAAAATTTTCAACTTAATAAGGGTTTATTGGGGGACCAGCAGTGAGCATAATGGCTATGTCGCTGGACTCCCATGTAGTCGACCGTGGTTCGTGTCCCGGACCTGGTGGCTTAAAACTCACGCCGGGCGCATGTGCGTGCATGTCCAAGATCCCAAGAGGAGAATGGAGGAGAAGGGATTGCGGCGTGGCCATCCCCTCTTGGTGGTGATTTCTCGCTTTCTGTCTCTCTGTCTCTCTCTGTCTGTCTGAGGAGCGCACACACCCTATAGCAAAAAACCTCTCAAAAAAAAAAAAAGGGTTTATTGGGATGTAACCCCATTATAATTTGAGGAGCATCTGTAACTTACATCTGTCCTACTGACCTATAATTACCTTTCTTATCCATTGACTTAGGTAGGCATGGCCCATATGGTAATGAACTTTATCTTCCCAGCACTTATCAAAGTAATTGATAAAGAACACACATTCCACAAAAGGTGAATAAAAAACACTTAATGGTTTTAGGGAGGGGAGGTTAATCAAGGAATCATCCTACAAGTGGTATTTGTTTGTTTTTTAATAACAAGTTTTTCCTGATTATAAAAGTATTAAGTTGTTGGAAAAGTCATGATGTATTTTTCTATATTTTTCTATGCAAAGCTGCATCATGGTCATGTTCACTGTAGAAAATTCAGAAAGTATTAAGAAAAATACAAATTATCTTGATCTACCCAAGAAATAATTACTATTATCATTTCCTTCTAGTTTTTTTCTATTGAGAAGTTATCTCTGCAGCTGAAATTTCATTACATTATTTTTAATGTCTACATAATATTCCATCGATGAGCATTAAAATTTTTCCCTTTCTATTTTTACTATCATAGATACTGCCTTAATAAGTCCTTTTTTGTTTATATTTTTCCAAAAAAATTTCCATAGACTATATCCCTCAACATGGAATTATTGGGAACATTTTTTAAAGAATGATTTAGGGAGGAGGCAGATGCCGCAGGCATGGGTGGAGACTGGGCCTCCCTGACCCGGTGCCCAAGTGGCAGAGTCGAACACATGTCACCTTCATTTTATTCATCTCCCTCTGCTTTCACTCCTCATCATCTAACACTTGAGAGTATCACTCTTCGTGCTTGCTGCATTTTAAACTTTTGTGATAATCAGCCAGCGGTAGCTTTATTTGTATAAACTCATATTTAAAGAAGAAAGAAATGGTCTGTGATGAGTTTTCTTTTTTTTTTTTTTTGAGATTTTTTTTTTTTTTTTTTTGCTATAGGGCACGTGCACTAGCCAGAAAGACAGAAAGAGACAGAGAGACAGAAAGCGAGAAATCGCCCCCCTCAAGGGGGGAATGGCCACGCCACAATCCCTTCTCCTCTCGGGATCTTGGGCACACATGCACACGCGCCTGGCATGAGTTTAAGCCACCGGGTTTGGGACTCAAGCCGCGGTCGACCACATAGGAGTTCAGCAACACAGCTATTACACCAACTGCTGGTACCATGTGCTGAGTTTTCTTTTCATATGCCAAGTCTAGAGGAACTTGCTGGAGTTTTGCAGAAGGAGCTAAAAACCAACTTTGCTGATGTCCAGATGTCCAGTCTATAGGTGATTGCCCTGATTTGACTAAGGGACCGTTTACCTTTCCTGTAAAAGGCATCCATGGTAAAACTAGAATTGCAGAAGTAGGCAGTATGCCTTACTTATTGCTTCTCATAAACCAAGACAAAGTTTATGATCCGAATAAGATTGCCAAAGAAATTAAACTGCCTGGAGCTTTCATTCTTGGAGCATGGGCAGGCCCATTTCAGACTCTCGGGGTTTACTGGGGTACCAGCAGTTAGCATAATGGCTATGTCACTGAACTCCCATGTAGTCAACCACGGTTCGAGTTCCGGACCTAGTGGCTTAAACTCACGCCAAGTACATGTGCGTGCGTGCCCAAGATCCCAAGAGGAGAATAGAGGAGAAGGAATTGCGGTATGGCCATTGCCCTGGGGGGCGGGGGGTGATTTCTCGCTTTCTGTTTTTCGGTCTCTCTGTCTCTCTCTGTCTTTCTGGCAAGCGCACGCACCCTATAGCAAAAACTTCTCCAAAAAAAAAAAAAATGTTTTTCTTTCACATACCTATACACATTTTTTGAACCAACTTATTTTTTTTTATTCTGTTATATCAGCAAAATCAGCCTTGTTTATACTTCAAATATAAGCATGATTGGGCATCATACCTACTACTGTTACTACTGTAACATTAAATTTTTCAAATTTGTCTCACACACAAAAAATTATTTATTGTTGGGGACCAGCAGTTAGCATAATGGCTATGTCGCTGGACTCCCACGTAGTCGACCGCGGTTCGAGTCCCGGACCCGGTGGCTTAAGCTCACGCCAGGCGCGTGTGCGTGCGTGCCCAAGATCCTGAGAGGAGAATGGAGGAGAAGGGATTGCAGCGTGGCCATCCCCCCGGGGGGTGATTTCTCGCTTTCTGTCTCTCTCTCTCTGTCTGGCGAGCGCACGCTCCCTATAGCAAAAGCCTCTCAAAAAAAAAAAAAAATTATTTATTGTTGGGTGCAGCAGGTGACGTGGTGATTAAGGCACTGGACACTCCCCACATGGCCGACCATGGTTTGAGTCCCAGACCTGGTGACTTGCTTTCTCACTCTCTCTCTCTCTCTGTGTCTTTCTCTGGTCAAATTAAAATAAATAAATGAATAAATAAAATTAAAAAGATAATTCCTTAAAAAAAGATTTATTGTTATTATTATTATTATTAATTTGCTATAGGCAGAAACAGAGAAAATAAACCACCAGGTCTGGGGCTCGAATCAGCCATGTGGGAGTCCTGACCACTGACCTGCTGGTCCGCTACTGAGAACATTTTTTTTTTTTTTTGGAGAGGTTTTTTTGCTTTCAGGCGCATATGCTCGCCAGACAGACAGAGAGAGACAGAGAGACAGAAAGCGAGAAATCACCCCCCAGGGGAGATGGCCACGCCACAATCCCTTTTCCTCCGTTCTCCTCTCGGGATCTTGGGCACACACGCACACGCACCCAGCGTGAGTTTTAAGCCACCGGATTTGGGACGCTAACTGCGGTTGACTACGTGGGAGTCCAGTGACATAGCCATTACGCTAACTGCTGGTCCCTATTGAGAACATTTTTAAGGTTCTAAATAAAGCAATCAAACTATTTTTACAAAAGCGTTCATCAATTTATATTCCCACAAGCAGAATAAGAGATTTTCTATTCCACTCCATTTTTACTACAGGAAACAATGGTTTAAGAGCTTTTGTTGTTAGCGTAATGGCTATGTCGCTGGACTCCCACGTAGTCGACCGCGTCCTGGATCCAGTGGCTTACAACTCACGCCAGGTGCGTGTGCATGTGTGCCCAAGATCCCAAGAGGAGAATAGAGAAGGGATTGCGGTGTGGCCATCCCCCGGGGGGCGGGGGGGGGGGGGGGGGGGGGGGGGTGTTCTCGCTTTCTGTCTCTCTGTCTGTCTCTGTCTGTCTGTCTGGCAAGCGCACGCACCCTATAGCAAAAACCTCTCCAAAAAAAAAAAAAAAAAGCTTTGGGTTTCCTCTATAATTGTAATCAGAGAATCCATACTATTTTAGGTTCCCCTTTTTTCACTGGGAAGTATTTTTTATTGTCAATATAATTCACAATCTGCTCTTTTTTTTTTTTTCTTTAAGTTTTTTGCCGTAGGGTATGTGCACTCGCCAGAGAGAAACAGAGACACAGAGAGAGGTAAAGTGAGAAATCACCCCCCCAGGGGGGATGGCAATGCCACAATCCCTTCTCCTCCATCCTCCTCCAGGGATTTGGGGCATGCACTCACAGGCACCCAGCATGATTTTCAAGCCACAGAGTCCGGGATTCAAACTGTGCAGCCGGCTATGTGGGATCCAGCACCTTAACCTCCATGCCACCTACTGGGCCCTCAGTCCTGGTCAGTTTTAACTATTTTATTCAAGTTATTTACTTAATTTTATTTGTTGTTATTATTATTATTATTTTAGTTTGACTAGACAGAGACAGAGAAAGGGAAAGTGAGAAAGCAAGCCCCCAGGTCCAGGACTTGAACCATGGTTGACCACGTGGGAGTCCTGCACTCTAACATCACACCACCTGCCAGCCTTAGTTTTAAACTATGTAATTCTTCATTGTGCTAATATATCCCAGTGAATTTGATGATTTTCTTATTGTTAGGGGTTGGGGTGGTTCCTAGTTTTTGCTATTTTTGCATCTTTTCACTCTCCCAACCCCCTACTTTCCCAAGAGTGAAATTACTAGATCAGAGAGTACAATCATTGTTGCTTTTGTTACATGTTGCCAAGTTGTTGGGCAAAGTTTTTTGGAAACAGAAAATTGGCCATGTAGAGGGGCAGCTACATGGACCACCAGTGCTGAGCATACAGTGGCCTGGCATTTAACTAGAATCTAGGACACCAAAATTTCCCCATGGGATCTTGGGAAACTCTTGCCCCCCCTCCCCCCCTGTTTTTTAAGTTTATTTCTTGGGAGAAATAACACCCCCGACAGGGTCCCAATGCTATAATCCTTAGATTATCCTACAGACCCAGACATGGGCATACATAGGCAGGCCCAGCCGTACTCAGGGAGGTCTCCTGACACAAACCTGAATTGTTCCTGCAAGATCAGCCTCACAGAGTGTGGCAGCTTACTGCTGTGCCATGCGCTGACCCTCTTACCTCCTCCTGCACCTGAATTTTCTTATCTATAAAACAAGCGACGTGGGACCAGCTCTGAGGCACAGCTGTGGAGCACGGCTCAAAAGAAGCCAGATCCCACGAGGTGACTGCATTTTGAGTTCTTGGCCAGGTCAGCCTGATGCACGCCAGTCTTGAGCACAAATGTGAGTGCCCAGGAGCCAAGCGACAGAAGGAAGGGGATCAGAGCATGACCAGATCCTGTGAAGGATGTTTGTTTCTCTCGCTCTCTCTCATGAGTGCATAGCCCATGATCAATTATGAATAAAGAAAAAAAATTAAATGAGGGCTTTGGGTTGAATGGATTAAGGTCTTTTTCTCTCAGCCCACCATATTTCTCCTAGCGTGCTCTGTGTTACCCTCTCCTGACTCCGAGGGGCTAGGTGTTTGACACAGTCAGGCTTCCTTTCCTTTGGTTGCATAATCCCATCAAAGTGCCCCAATATTTGTGTAATGAGACAGCAGAACCTAGAGGGTCAGAGCACAGGCCAATTTGCTTATTTTTAGTTTTTGCTACTGAGCAGAGAACGACAGAGAGAGACCTGGAGGGAAAGTGAGAAATCAGGAGAGTTGGCCACACCAATTCATTTTCCTCTAGGGATTTTGGACACACAGAACTCACGCAGCATGTTTTTCAAGCCAGTGGTCCGGTCAGCTGTGTGGGATCCAGGAGCCTTACCCACCACACTACCAGCTGACTCCACAGACCAGGTTTGAATCTCAGCCCTGCCACTTAATAGCTCTGTGACAAATATTTAACTTCTCCCCAGCTCAGTCTCTCCATCTGTAAGTGAGGTCAATAATAGTTCCTACCTTGTAGGGTTGTTCTGAGAAGTAAATGAGTTCATGTTTCTACAACCCTAAGAACAGTTCATAGCACATAGTTTGTTAAGTGAATAAAATTTAGCACCTAAATTCTGAGTCTCTTCAGGGCCACAATAGCTAGCGTGCATCTTCACTGGCAATCCCACCTCTGAATGTGTCTCTGCTCTTCTTCTTAAACCTCAGAGATCTGATTCCTAAATCTCTCTGCTTAAAAGCCTCCTAGAGATAGGGCTGGCAGGTGGCCTGGTGGTTAAGGATGCTGAACTCCCACATGGCTAACCACGGTTCAAGTCCTGACCTGGCAGCTTCCTTTCTCACTTTCCCTTTCTCTCTGTTTCTGTCTGGTCAAACTGAAAAATAATAACAAATGTAATTAATTAATTCTTAAAAAAAAAAAAAAAGAAAGAAAGAAAAGAAAAGAAAAGAAAAGAAAGAAAAAGGAAAGCCTCCTAAGGCTCCCAGGTGGCTCCAGGCTAAAATACGAAGGCCTCAGCTTATAGACTTAGGTTTTTCACAGATGCCGCCTAAATGTCATGATCCTAGTTTTTTTTTTTTTTTTTTTTTTTTTTTTTTTGAGAGAGTTTCGCTAGAGGGCGCGGGCGCTCGCCAGACAGACAGAGAGAGACATTAGAGACAGAAAGCGAGAAATCACCCCCCAGGGGGGATGGTAACGCCGCAATCCCTTCTCCTCCATTCTCCTCTCGGGATCTTGGGCACGCACGCACTCGCGCCCTGCGTGAGTTGTAAGCCACCGGGTCCGAAACGCGAACCGCGGTCGACTACGTGGGAGTCCAGCGACATAGCCATTACGCTAACTGCTGGTTCCCATGATCCTAGTTTATTTTTAAAAGCAACTACAAAAACAAACAAACAAACAAACAAAAAACCTAAAACAGACAAACAGGATTACAAAACTTGTGGAACATTTTTAATGTTATACTGAGCAAATTAAAGCATTAACAACCCCACCAGTAAACCTAGTAAACCATAATTATGTTGTTCGCAAGATAATTGCAATGCAAGTATTCTCACACTGCTAATACTTCAAGCAGTACAAGAGGAACCGTGCAGCGAGGAAGCGGGATTTCCATCCCTGAAGGGTCGGTGTCTGGAGACCTTGACGAAGGAGTCTGCAGCCTACGACGTGGCCCCTGGGGTAGCCTCCACTGCCTAGGCAGCCTTGGCCCTGAGACGGCCCGGCTCCCCGGACAAACCCGGCCAATGATGTGTACCCTCTTCCCATGGTATGGCCTAACCCGACCGGGTCAACCCCTCAGCTACCCCAGACCTAGAGTGTAAGCTAAGGCAGGCACCCCTTCCTTCTGCACGCTGCTCTCATTCCCCGCTGTCCCGGCCCCGATCCTTCCATCTATCCACTCCGGGAGCTCACGCCCCGCTCCCGCCGACTGGTACTCGGGGCCTCTGCCGAGTGGCTAGTCCGGGCCCCGCACACAGAAACCTGCACAGGAACCGCGCTATGCGGTCTGCAGTGACCCTGAGAAGTCGCCGGGACTCCCGGCTGGACACCAGTCAGAAAGGGCATCGGCCGCGACCCCTTTAAGGAGCCCGCGAGGGGGCGCGCATCCACGCCGCCCGGAGTTGCCCAAGTCCCTCCCCGAGCGCCGGACTCGCGGGCCCGGCAGGAGGGCGGGGGCTCGCTCCCCGCGCCACGCGGCTCGGCCAATGGGAGCGCGCTCTGCGCAGCTCCGCGGTCCTCGCCGCGGGTGCTGAAAACCCAGCGGCGTGCGGCGGGCGGTGGGCTCCGGGCGCGCGCTAGCGGACCCGCTCCCCGAGCACGCGAGGCCGGCGCGCGCTCCCCGGGTTCCCGAGCGCGCGCCTGACAGCCCTTTCTCTGGCGGCGCGCGACATTGCTAGGCCTGCTATGGCCCCCGACCCGTTGGCTGCCGAGACCCCAGCCCAGAGGCCCTCCCCGCGCTACTTCACCTGGGAAGAGGTGGCGCAGCGCTCCGGCCGTGAAAAGGAGCGGTGGCTTGTGATCGACCGGAAGGTGTACAACATCAGCGAGTTCACCCGCCGGCATCCCGGGGGCTCCCGGGTCATCAGCCACTACGCCGGGCAGGATGCCACGGTGAGCTCTGCTTGGCTGGGCATGGAGGGGGCGGGGCCAGGCGGCGCGCCCGGAGAACGAGTGCCGAACACAGGAAGTTTGGCTCCTCAGGCCGAACACCAACAATTCGGTGAAGAGCCGAGAGGCACCTGAACATACCTGTGGCAAGGCGGCTGGGAGTCCTGCTGTCGGTGGTTGGACAGGGGTTGCAAAGGCAGGAGAAAGGCTCAGAAAACTGGAGTCTGGGAAGTGGAGATGGGGGCCAGCAATGTGCACACACACACACAAAGGGCTGCGCCGCCCGTCGGTGCATTCCGCTGTAGCCCCCAATCTGTGGTCTCCAGGCGTGGGCAAGACCCAGAACGAGGCTCGGCTCGGAGGAAGGAGAGGCGAGGATACAGGTCGCCGGGGAAAGAGGGGTTAGTGGAAGGAAGAGGGAGTCACGTCTCAAAGGCTGGGAGGGGGAGCGCAGCTGTGTCTGGACCGAGGTTTTGCAGGATGCCACCGAAGACTGCTCTCCAGGGGAGGGGATAGGACAGAGGACACTGTCGAAGATAAAGCTGGCATGGGGAAATAATGTGGAGCCCACTGCCTTTGGAGCCCCTGCTAGGTGTAAAATCGGGAAGAGGGTAAGAGCACCGGCCGGAGAAGACAAGCGGCGACTAGCCGACAGCCGGGAATGAGAGCAGGGCGCTCAGGGTGCGGGCGCCTGCAGTTCTTGGTCAAGAGCGCCGGAACTATTCTTGAATCCTGCCGGGGAGGTCACTCGGCCGTTTGCACTGCAGAGCGATGGGCCCCTTACAGCGTCGTGTCCCTCCTCCCTAGGCCTCACTGTGAGGTCAAGAATCATCACCCCGGCTCCGGTCCTGCTCCTTTTTCTAAACCACCGAACCTCAGAGCTGGGGAGCTCCGAGCCTCCCTCCTGCGCTGGAGCGCCAGGGAGGGGGTGTGTATTGGAGGGTGGGCGGGGATTTTTCCTTGAAACCAGTAAGTTGGGGCTTTCGTTTCACCACGTTTCACCCTCAGTGGTCAGGATCGCGTCCCCTCTCCTTCCCACCCAATGCTCTGCAGTGCAACACCCTCCTGACCCCCATTCACTGCCTTGGCATCCTAGAGCGCACCTCGGGTCATCAGGGTTCTTTACGGTCACAACGAAGTTTAACACTGCGGGGCGACTACCTCCCTAGGGGGCGAGACTAGAGTTCTGTGAGTCACTGGAATGACCACCCGGAACCCAGACCACAGCCCACGGCGTAGGCTTGAGGCTGCACATGCGCAGAGCAGGCAACCCGGGCCTCCTGCAGACCGATTTGGGGCGGGGGACAACGCCGTGGGGACTGCGATTGGTCCGGATGTGTGGCGCCACTGGCCTCCGGCTCCGCCCCGGCCCCCGCCCCCACACGCTGCTTCTTCCATAGGGCCTAAGGCCATCTGACCTGTAGCTATGATTCTTGACGGGACTCCCACCTTGCATAACCAAAATGAGCTGCTCTCGGGTAGGGAGTGGTCAGAGTGCTGGGAGAAATATGGAACCCAACCTGGAACACCAGTGGAGGGAAGGGGGGAGAAATGCATGTTTCTCTGTTGTGACATGGGAAGTCTTCCTTTCAGCAGTTTAGAGAGAATGCTGGCTCAGGAAGGAACCAGGAAGTCTCACAGCCCCACTACATTCCTTGTTTCTCACCTATTTCTAAGTCCGTGGGCAAAACTTGTCCCTAGACACACCCAGGGAAAAGGGCAGTCCAGGCAGATCTTTCCAGATGGTCCCCCACAGCCAATGTTCCCTAGTTCTTGGTGTAGTGCCCTTAACTAGGACAGGTGCTGAGAGCACGTGACCTGTGGACATTTGGGAAAGATCTGTGCACCCTCAAAAGGCAGCCAGCCAGAGGGAGGTAGTTTTTTTTTTTTTTGCAGGCAGGAGGATGCCCTTTGGTGTGAGCCCTCCAGGAGCCCAGGGCAAGGCTGGCTCCCTCACCTTTCTGTCTTCTGCTTGCAGGATCCCTTTGTGGCCTTCCACATCAACAAGGGCCTTGTGAGGAAGTATATGAACTCTCTCCTGATTGGAGAACTGTCTCCAGAGCAACCCAGCTTTGAGCCCACCAAAAATGTGAGACCTTATTTGCTATTTAGAGACTTGGCTGTTGAGGGGGAGGAGGAGAAGGAAAGCCTAGGTGGGTTCACAGATGGCCAGTTGGTAGTCCTTGGGACTCTTGAGGTCCCTATTTCTCTTGCATAGTCGGGTTCACAAGCCCAAGGCAGCAGGGCTTTAGAACCTATGCTTCTCTCAAGATGGCCACCGCCACAGCTACTACTGTCATCACGAGGCCTATTTATTGAGCAATTATGTGCCAAGCATAAGTTTATAAAATTCTCACACATTTACAGATCAGAGAACTGAGACTTGGAGAGGTTAAGCAGCATAACCAAGGACCACACAATAAATGGCAGAGCGGGGACCTGAACCAGGTCTACATAACTCTTAGGCATTAACCCTTAGCACCTGCTCCTGTCACCTTTCCATTATTGTATTATCTTTGCCAGGGACTAGGGGCTTCCCACTGCTACCTCAGTGGGAGGTCCCTGAGCCTGAGAGAGCCCATGTCTCTAGTAGTATTGGGCTGCAGCTGGAATTACAGCCCCTCACCCCCCACTCCCCCAGAAAGAGCTGACTGATGAGTTCCGGGAGTTGCGGGCCACAGTGGAGCGGATGGGGCTCATGAAGGCCAACCATGTGTTCTTCCTGCTGTACCTGTTGCATATCCTGCTGATGGATGTCGCTGCCTGGCTCACTCTTTGGGTCTTTGGGACATCCTTAGTGCCCTTCCTCCTGTGTGCGGTGCTGCTCAGTGCAGTTCAGGTGAGATCCTTTGGCTTGTCAGGTGTACTATCATACTTAGCATCCTTGGGGAAAGCTCTTTGTACCCTTCAGAAGGCCAAGAAGCCTTGCCCTCTAGATATGCAGGATAGTGCAGAAAGAGAACATAACATACATTCTGTCATCGGTGGGTGGGGTTTTTTTTTGGGGGGAGGGGAGGTTTTTGCTATAGGGTGCATGTACTCGCCAGAAAGACAGAGAGACAGAGAGGCAGAAAGCAAGAAATCACCTCCCAGGGGGGATGGGCACACTGCAATCCCTTCTCCTCCATTCTCCTCTTGGGATCTTGAGCACTTATGCACACACGCCCTGCATTAGTTTAAGCCACCAGGTCCCAGACTCGAACTGCAGTCAACTACATGGGAGTCCAGCGACATAGCCATTACACCAACTGTTGGTCACCGTTAGTGGATTTTATGTGCTCATTAGCCACAGGCTCATCTTCATTTTTCTTACTCCCTCTCCAGTTGCTCCTCCAGGGTTCCCTTTCTTTGGGATTTATTCATTCTCTGAAACTTCCAGTTCACAGCCCAAATGTGCTAAGAACCAAGGTCCTGTTTCTCAGCGGCAAAGATGGGCTCCCTTTCCATCAACATTGCCCAACATGCTAATAATGTGTGGGCCTAGTACTTGGCTGTCAGAACTTACCTCGGCAAGCTTTTTACCACTTCTACGTTTGCCATCTCTTATTTGTGTTCTGAGCATCAGTGCATGATAAGTCATAGAACTTCAGAGCCGGGGAAACTGAAGAACAGAGATGGGATAGTAGCATGTGACTGAGTCCACGGTAGCCCAGAATGAGGATCTAGGTTTGCTGACTCCTTTCCTGATGTGCTCAGTTGGTGGGGATAGAGGGGGGAGCATCACAGGTATGGGTAGATGAAGGAAGAGGGAAAGTCTGAGGTCAGTGAGAAGGATTCTGGGCTGATGGGCTACTCTCAGCACTAACTTTTCCTGCCCAGGCCCAGGCTGGCTGGCTACAGCATGACTTTGGACACTTGTCAGTCTTTAGCACTTCTACATGGAACCACCTGCTACATCACTTTGTGATTGGTCATCTGAAGGTCAGTGGGATAGAGAGCAGCTCTGAAACTCCAGTCAATAAAGGGCTGCCAAGGGGGGGTGTGTGGCATGGAGGGCCACTAGGTTTTCATACTCATGTCTCCAATTTTCTGTAGGGAGCCCCTGCCAGTTGGTGGAATCACATGCATTTCCAGCACCATGCCAAGCCCAACTGCTTCCGCAAGGACCCAGACATCAACATGCACCCCTTCTTCTTTGCCTTGGGAAAGATCCTCTCTGTAGAGGTGAGCAGACCCATCAGGGGAAAGGTCTTGGAGGAATAGAAAGCAGCCAGCACAGAGGGCTTTAAGGAAAATGCATACGATGTTGTCAGTGCAGGTAAGACTACAGGGCTCTGGCTGACTGGGATCCTTGCTGTTTGAAAGTTCTGGGGTGCAGCAGGCAGTAACCTGGGACTGCTCCAGGACAGAATCACCATCTTCCCTAATGAGTTCAATCAGCAAACAGTCATTGGGTAAAATGACTGTCCACATGCAAAGGACTCTGAAGATGACCAGGAGATTACTGTGCAAGCATGCAAGCCCCTGCTCATTTTCGAAGGATATGGAATGGCACCTCCAGAGGGGGTGCTTTTCTGACACTCCTATCCCATATAGTTATTCCTCCTGCATTTTTGTTTTATTTTGCTAGAGGGCACATGCATTTGCCTGAGACAGAGAGGGAAAGGAGAAAGCAATCCCCATGGGAAATGGTCACACCACAAGCCCCTCTCCTCCACCTTTCCCTCCTTTCAGGATTGTGCACACACATGCACATGTACTGGCATGTTTCTCAAGCTGCTGGGTACAGGACTCAAACTGTGGGGTTGGTCATGTGGGATCCAGATGCTTTAACCACCAGACCACAGAGCCATCCTGCTCCTGCACTGTGTATTTCTCTCTTAAACTTAGATATCCTATTGTGTCAGTCTTTCATGTCCGGGGCTGAACTGTTTGACTCTTCTTTGATGCTCAGAGCCTGGAACATTCATTCAACAAGTACTTCTTCCCAGTCTCCTTATCTCAGCCTAATTTCCAACATGGTCAGCACTGGGTATACATTGGCATCTGAGACTGAGCAAAAATCATAATGCAGTTGCTGAAGGAAGAATGCCTGGGAGTGGAGATGTGCTGAGCATTTAGTGAGCAAAAGGCAATAGAAACCTCTGGATAGCCAGTGAAAGTTATTTGAAAAGTTCATTTAAAACCATTTTTTCCAGGCTCCAGTCTTGAGAGTTCTGCCAAGTCCCCCGTCCCCCCCCCCCCCCCACTCCATGCCATCTAAGCACACGAAGAATTAAACTGCCTTTACACATTTTGGTTGCCAGCATGAGTTCAAGTAGCCTGGCTGTCCTCTCTCCTCAGCTCTGAGAAGAATTCCCTGAGAGGAATTCCGCGGAAAGGCTTTGGTAGAGTTGGCTGACCTGACTCAAGCTCATAGCTTGAGGCTTATGTCCTACTTGTGCAGCATATTCTAATTTCTCTAATCCTCCTAAGCATGGATGTCTTTGGTTTGTTATATGTCCAGCACTATGGTGTGGTCAGCGGTACCCAGAAAATGAAGCAGCTCTGCCCCAAACTGGCTCAAGTGTCTACTTTGAAGATAGAGTAATTATTTGGGGCAGTAGCATGAGGCTCTCATTAGCACTTCTATTGTTATTACAGAGGGTTTAAAAAAGAAGTGGGGGGGACAACAGGTGGCGTGGTGGTTAGGGCGCTGGAATTTCCACAGGGCAGACCGTGGTTCATCCTGGACTTGGTGGCTTGCTTCCTCTCTCTCCCTCTCTCTCTTTTTCTGGCAAACTCATGTGAAATAAATAAATAAATAAATAAATAAATAAAGTTAATTATTCTTTAAAAAAAAAAAAAAAAAAAACTGGGGAGGCTAAATGGAAAAGAAGGAAACTTTTCATACCATTACCTTTATTGCTTCTTGGTACTTGGGTTTTCATAAAACTCCTATCTGTAGACATCAAAAACAGAGAATGATGTGGGACCCCAAGTTGCCTGCTTTTCTTCTTTTCTCAACTTAGTTTTTTCTCCTAACTATGAAGCTGAGGATAGGCTGCCTGTTAGTGAATAGCTGGAATGCAGGTTGCGTGGGGCTTGGTTCAGTTCCTCTGGGTACAGCATAACTGTATACTGATGTCCATGTTAACCCCATGGCATCCGGATATCCCCACACCTCCCAACTCCATTGGAGCACAAAGAGGTACAGGGGACACCGTGTTCTAAATAGAACCCTTCTGACTTCAAGTCTAAACACAATGGGGCAGAATTACAAGGTCCACCCAAGAAGGTAGCAATAGATGCCCTTCCGTAATAGTTCAAAGATAGGAGGCCAAGGTTCTGCTCCACCAAAAAAGAAAGATGCTCCTCTTCTGGTTTTCCTTAGTGTTGCTCAGGATGGGATGACACTCCCCACTACACCCAGTTTATCAGCAAGTTTATGCTGCCTCAAATGAATCCCAAATCCATGGACTTCCTGCCCCAGTCCTCCCCTCCCCCAGTCTCGCCAACAGTAGTGTGGATTAGCTCCAACTTCCTCTGGTCTCCCTGCAACTATTACTGCTTCCTACAGTTCATTCTCCACCTTTAGGCAGTAAGCCCTTTGAAGCACAAAGATCATGCTATGGCCATTAAAAAACTTCCAACTGCCATTGGAATAGAACCAAACTTCTTTTTTTTTTTTTTTTTTTTTTTTTTTTTGGAGAGGTTTTTGCTATAGGGCGCGTGCGCTCGCCAGACAGACAGAGAGAGACAGAGAGATAGAAAGCAGGAAATCACCCCCCAGGGGGGATGGCCACGCCGCAATCCCTTCTCCTCCATTCTCCTCTCGGGATCTTGGGCACGCACGCACACGCGCCCGGCGTGAGTTTAAGCCACCGGGTCCGGGACTTGAACCGCGGTCGACTACGTGGGAGTCCAGTGACATAGCCATTACGCTAACTGCTGGTCCCCCAAACTTCTTTTTAAGAGAGATTTTTGCTATAGGGAGCATGCACTAGCCAGAGAGACAAAGCAAAAAATCACCCTTCAGGGATAGCAACACTGTAATCCCTTTTCATCCACTCTCCTCTCAGGATTTTGGACACACAAGCACACGTACCTGGCATGAGTTTGAAGCTGCTGGGTCCAAGACTCAAATGGCAGTCAACTACACAGGTGTCCAGCGATGTAACCATTATGCTATCTGCTGGTCTCAGAACCCAAACTTCTTACTGTGGGTGGCCTTACCAGGGCTTTCTAAGGCCCATGACCTGGCCCTTCCTAGTTTTCTGGTCTTATTCTCCTATTGCTACTGTTCTTTGAACATACCAAGAACTTTAATAGTGGCTGTCCCTTTGCTTTAAAAGTTCTTTCCTTGAATTTTTGCATTCTTCACCCTCTTACCATTTAGCTCTCAGTTCAGAGGGAGGCCATATCTGAGTAGCCTTGCTTCCTCCTTCACTTCCTGTCATATTTTTTCAACCTATATAGTACCTTGATCTTTGTTTACAGATTTATCACCAGCTTCCTCTTCTCAGGTTATAAGCTCCATGAGGGTAGGAACTTTGTATTGTTTACCTCTGTATCCTCAGCAGCTATAACAAGCAGTGCCTGGCCAATTCAACTCCTTGTTGAACAAAGCTGTTAATGTAGAAAGAATGCTTCATCGAGCTGAAGGGCCTCACACAGAATTAGCTCTCAGTGAATGGCCTGTGAATACAGTGGGTAGGCACAGGAAAGGATGAGACAGCATTCTGCTTTGGAGTTGAGTGATCCTCTTGTGCCCTGTGATGTTTAGGCACCAGAACTAACTTAGGCAAGATATCTAGAAGGAGCCATGGAGAGAGAGAGCAGCACTTTGCTGTCATATTTCTGTGGCCCACGCTAGGAGTCTGGGCAGACCAGTTGACACGACAGCTCCAGCCTGTCTCTTCAGCAACTAGGCTTATATAATAACCAGCATCCACTGGGGAAAGCTTTGCCAGATTGCCAGGTGGTTATTGGTATCCTGATCACAGGATACTTGCCAAACTGCTTTGTTTAGGGGTTTAATGAAGTTCATGTTGATGTCAATTTTGATGGGAGGATTAGGGGCTGGATAAAGAGGGAATACTTAATCTGTATAGAGGTAAAAATGGTTTGTCTGTCTGTGGCAACTCTGATGTCAAAGTACTAGATGAGAGAAAAGGGGAGAAAGTGACAAGGCCTTGAAACCTCATGACAAAGGTGTCTTTTTTTTTTTTTTTTTTTTTGGAGAGGTTTTTGCTATAGGGCGCGTGCGCTCGCCAGACAGACAGAGAGAGACAGAGAGACAGAAAGCAGGAAATCACCCCCCAGGGGGGATGGCCACGCTGCAATCCCTTCTCCTCCATTCTCCTCTCGGGATCTTGGGCACACACGCACACGCGCCCGGCGTGAGTTTAAGCCGCCGGGTCCGGGACTCGAACCGCGGTCGACTACGTGGGAGTCCAGCGACATAGCCATTACGCTAACTGCTGGTCCCAGGTGTCTTTGAACTAACATAAGGAGTCCTAGAATTTGCAGACTCTATGTAGTGAACATGCCTCATGGCACCGTGGGCTACTGAGCTGTAGGTAATGGCAGCGCACTCCACAAAACACAGCCCAGGCTTAATGCTCCTGGTGCTGAGTGTAAAGCTGGGCCTGCAGGAGTCTTCTAATAGCACTAACAAAGTGACAGCCCCTGGAGTAGGCCTGAACTCCCGAGCAGGAAAAAGCCAAGGTCACAGAGGACAGGGGAATAGATGAGTGGTCTATGGATGCTGATTTGTGTTTGCTTTTCTTCACAGCTGGGGAAACAGAAGAAAAAGTACATGCCATACAACCACCAGCACAAATACTTTTTTCTGAGTGAGTACCTTAGGAGGGGGTGCTTAAGGCTCCCCAAGGGATAATGGCATTTTAAAGAAAGGGGCTCAAGGAAGTACCCCACCCTAATCCTGGTTACATTTGCATAGGAACGGTGTGTCATCTCAATGGAGCAAAGTCTATAAGTTAGGCTAAAGCTGTTAAAGAGCATTTGTGTTGGTTACTTCAGTCCTACCATAGCTTCCACAAGGAAACTGAGTGGTCAGGTAGGTCCCTTCTACTTAAGCCTTAAACCTCCTCTTAAATTTTCTCAAACAAAGGGACCTCTTTTTTCGTGGCGACTTGGAGGAGGTCAACTGCTTCAAGATGAAGCTGAATATCTCCTTCCCAGCCATGGGCTGCCAGAAACTCATTGAAGTGAACGATGAACACAAACTTCGTACTTTTTATGAGAAGCATACGGCCACAGAAGTTGCTGCTGACGCTTTGGGTGAAGAATGGAAGGTTATGTAGTACGAATCGGGTAGAAACAACAAACAAGGTTTCCCCATGAAGCAGGGTGTCTTGACCCACGGCCGTGTCTGCCTGCTACCGAGTAAGGGACACTCCTGTTACAGACCAAGGAGAACTGGAGAAAGAAAGCGCAAATCTGTTCGGGGTTGCATTGTGGATGCCAACCTGAGCGTTCTCAACTTGGTTATTGTTGAAAAAGGAGAGAAGGACATTCCAGGACTGACTGATACTGCTGTGCCTTGTCACCTGGGGCCTAAGAGAGCTAGCGGAACCCTAAAACTTTTCAATCTCTCTAAGGAAGATAATGTCCGCCAATATGTTGTAAGAAAGCCCTTAAATAAAGAAGGTAAGAAACCCAGGACCAAAGCACCTAAGATTCCAACCTACTAAAAAAAAAATAAGGAAGAGGCAGCAGAATATGTTCAACTTTTGGCCAAGAGAATGAAGGAGGCTAAAGAAAAATGCCAAGAGTAGATTGTGAAGAGACGCAGGCTGTCCTCTCTGAAAGCTTCTATTTCTAAGTCTGAATCCAGTCAAAAATAAGATTTTTATGAGACTTAAGTAATATCAGATCTCAAAAAAAATTTTTTTTTTTTCTCAAAGACCTGGGCCAAGGTGACTGAGAGGGGATTGTCCAGCCTCCCAGGAGAACAAAGGTACAGAACACTATGGGAGGATGGGACCTGGAGAAGAATGGAAGGGCTGTTACAGCTAAGAAGATATTCTATGGCTGTCTTATGTGCTTGAGACTGCTATATATTCCCTGCTTTACAGTGCCTACGATTTGAGCTTTAAAACTTCAAGTTTTCCAATTTTTAAAGGAACAGGAGGAAGGATTTGATTGATTCCATTTTAGTTTTAAGGAATTTATCCTAACTGCCTATTACCAACTATCTCTACTAGAGAAAGGTGGATGAGGGAGAAGGAAGAAAGAATTTTAGAATCCATAGCACATCAGGATAAAGGAACCATGGGTAGGCATTGTAATACAGGGGGTTATAGGTGGCACCAGGAGGCTACAGGAATGGGACAAAAGAAAATAGGGCAGCACTCACAATGGGATCCACTTCTTCATCTTCTAGTTTTCTTTCATAAGCATCCCCTATGTTTCTTCCCACAGGGGACTTGAGGGCTTTATTTAGGTCAAGCCCTGGTATAAGCCAATCTCCCTGGTCCAAAGAAATGAGTTCCTTGGCCTAGGAAGGACCAGCAGTGGTGCGTTACTATGGAGTGTACAAACACACACTCCACACACTCTGCTCCTGCCCCTTCACCTGTACTGTGAAGCAGCCAGGAACACAGGGTAGATGACTGCAGGTAGCAGAGCTATGGCCAAGGCAACTCAGGAAGTACTAGCAGAGTGTCCTTTGAAAGGCATTGGGAGCAGACCACACCCCATGCATGGGTTTAGATCCCAGCTGCCCTGTTCCACTGGCAAATGCCACTATCACTTTTCACCTTCCCCGACATCTTCTTGGATGATTGTCTTTTTCCAGACTTGGATTCATGCCCTTATTCAGTACCTGTTGGTCCCAATGGATTGAAGAGTGCTAAGTTAACTGGAGGGGGACAGAAGGGGATAAGCAGAGAAGGCAGCCCCATACTAGAACACCAAACGACCCTTTCATGACCCTCATGCTGCTCACATTGCCTATCTCCATTTCCTCTGCAGTTGGGCCCCCAGCCTTGCTGCCTCTCTACTTCCAGTGGTATATTTTCTATTTTGTTGTCCAGCGGAAGAAGTGGGTGGTGAGTATTCATGGCCCCAGAGCCCCATATCTTGTATCTCTAGTACCCTGGTTGGGGGGATGGGGTTCTCCTGGGGAGACTGAGGCTGACTCTAGGCCCAATTTAGAGCAGAATAATAGAACCAGGTATAGATCCTCCTTATCTCTAGGCGGGCTGGAATGATTCAGGCTCAGCAAGTAGCATGACTCCTAATGCCTGATTTTATGCAACTAGTGTCTCCTGAGGTTCTTGTGCTGGGCATAATGCCAGGGCCAGGCTGGGAATGTGGAAGATGAGTGAGAGATGGTACCTACTTGGAAAATTTTTGAATAAGTAAATGTGACTTATACCAGAAAAGAGGTAAAAGTTCTGGGGAGTTCCAGGCAAAGGAGCCTGACTGCATCTAGCTTTGTGAAGTAATTTTTCTAGCTGGCATTGGAGAATGGGCAGGACACTGACAGCCAGGAATAGAACAAGAAGATTAACTCTGAGCAAAAAAGTGTGGAAGTGTGGGTGAGCTTAGCCACCAAACATATGGGGAACTCAAAGGTCAAGGGAAAAAAATGTGCGTGGCTCCACAGAAAAGTGACTAGAGAACTGATCAGGGCTGTGGTGTGGACTGGCCATGGTCCTGAAAGATTCATTTGGCAGCATGCCTAAGAACTTAGCGTCAGAGAGGAGCTAAAGGCAGGGAGGCCCTGGTACTTGTGAAGGTGAGAATGGAAGAAAGGAGCATTGGAGGATAGAGCTGAGAGAAGCTGAATGTGACAAAGTGTCCCATTCTGAGTACCCAGGATGATGGCCACACCATACAAAGAAATGTGAAGTGAGAGGAAGAGGGGAAACTGCTATGTGTGATGTTCTCTGCCTTCCCCTGTAGGACTTGGCCTGGATGGTCACCTTCTACATCCGCATCTTCCTCACTTATGTGCCACTGTTGGGGCTGAAAGGCTTCCTGGGCCTCTTCTTCATGGTCAGGTAGTATTTGGTGGGGAGCAGGGATCAGAGAAGGAAAGTACAGACATTTAGGAATGACCAGTCTGATCTGACGTTGTGCTGGGTCATTGGGTGGCAGGGAGTGTTCCAGGAGTTGGCTCAGAAAGGTAGATGGGCTGGAGAGGTTATCTGAGGAGGAAGAAAGAACTTGTTTTTGTGTGCCCTATCCAACAGGTTCCTAGAAAGCAACTGGTTTGTGTGGGTGACACAGATGAACCACATCCCCATGCACATTGATCACGATCACAACAAGGACTGGGTCTCCACACAGGTAAGGAATGGTCACTTGGAAGTCCTGGGCGTAACACTACCAAAAGGTTGGAGTCCCCAAAGAGCATTGCCTCAAGTTTTTTTCTCTCCTGCCAACATGTAAAGGGAGTGACCAGGGACCATCCCACAGTTCTTCTTCAGTCAGCTTTACCTGGAGAAGACTGGGCTGGCCTTTCCATCTGATACCAAGACATTCTCTCTCCCCTGACCTCTTCCCCCACCCCCAGCTCCAGGCAACATGCAACGTCCACAAGTCTGCCTTCAATGACTGGTTCAGTGGACACCTCAACTTCCAGATTGAGCACCAGTGAGTGGGGAAACATGAGAAGCAGGGTCCCAGGGAGGGTCCAAGTGTGGCAGGCAGGTGGGAGTAAAAAAAGCAGGGCCACTAACCCTCTTCTCTTCTCCCTGAAGTCTTTTCCCCACAATGCCCCGACACAATTACCACAAAGTGGCTCCTCTGGTGCAGTCCCTGTGTGCCAAACATGGCATAGAATACCAGTCCAAGCCCTTGCTCTCAGCCTTCGCCGACATTGTCCAGTGAGTATCTGAGCCCAGGAAGGTAGCTGGTAGGGAGGGAAGCGGGCAGGGCAGTGGGAGTGGTGGTAACACATTGGGTGGGGAAAAACATAAAAGTTTTTCTAGCTTTCTGTATTGAGGTCTCAATGGTAAAGACAAAGCGTTTGATTGGTCTTGTGGTCAGGTCAAGCCTTTGTTCTCACTGGAGCCTCCCTCAGTGCCATGGCCCAAGCTGACTTTCTCAGAAGCAAAGGGATGAAAGGCTCCAATGGGAGAAGGCCTTAAAAGCCTCCACCTATGAGAACCTCACTATTCCATCTGTAATGGGTTCCATTCCACCATCTTCCCTTACTGTCTACCATTTTGTCCCTGCAGCTCACTGAAGGAGTCGGGGCAGCTCTGGCTAGATGCCTATCTTCACCAGTAGCAACAATTCCCCCATGCAGTCTGGAAGAAGAGTCTGGAGCCAAAGCAGAGGGGAGTTTGAGGGACAATGCCACTACAGTTCTAATATTCAGAAGAGGGTGGGGTTGAGGACATAAAGGCTGACTCAAATCCCTCCCTTCTTCTAAACACAGCTATAAGACCCAAAAGGGGGTTGGGGGGGGACACTCAAACCGCCCCCAAATGAAGGAATAAGATTTGGGGGCAGAGATGTGAGATGTTTCTGTTGTTTCCTTTCTCTAGTTTGGCACATGCAGACGGTTGATAAGTAAAGAGGGAACCAAGAGGGTATTAGAAGAGGGGGAACTTACCAAGCCAAGTCAGGAAGATTTAGTACTTAAATTCCACTCATATAAAGGGTAAGCTCATCTCACTACTCCATTTCTCAGTGCCTTCTCCATCCTCACTTATAAACCTTACAGGGATAGAGCAGCTGACCCTTTTGAGGAAGATTTATAAAGGAATCATTAATGCTTAGAATTCTTAGACCTGGTGCAACTCAGTGCCTGGGAGCTCAGCTCACTACCCAGAGCCAGGTGTAGCCTACATCTGCCTCAGGCTGCTAGGGAAAGCCTTTTTCTAAGGGGAATCTTAGAAACAGGCAGGGCAAAGGCCAGGACTATGGCATTGGAGACATTTGGCTCTGACAATCCTGGCACCACTGACTTTGGTCTCATGTTCCATCCAGGGACTAAAACTAACATGGATCTTAGCTCTTCTCCAAGCAGATGGTAGAGTTACTGGCCATTAAACATCCCTTCTCTTTTGATTTGCCTCGTCCTCTGCTCTCCTAAGCACCTCTGAAGGAAAACACTCCCAGGACTGGAAGTCTATTTCCTGTTCCACAATCAAGTGAGCAGATCAGGCAATTTAAGTCTTTTCTCCTCCCTAGAAACAAGTGAGGCTACCAAAGTTTTCCCTTTGTTTCCCAACCTGTAATTTTAAGTTTAATAAAACAGCAACCAGTACCACAAGTGACCAAATTGGGGAGATACAAATTTCCAGTCTTGAGGAAAGATGTAAGTAAGCTTCAGTTGTAAAGATGATAGAAGCTATAAGCAGCAGCTTTCTATATTCTAAATTTATGGTAATATTATTTTTGAATAGGAGTGGTTATATATAGTCTAAAACAAATAGGAAAAGTTTGTGATCATCATTGTGACAGCCAGGAACCACTCTGTCCACTCTTGTTAAGTATCTCATTCTTCTTGGAGACCAGATAGGATTTTAGGATCTCTTACAAAGCACATCAGTCTAATACTGAAAACAACTTTTAAACTTTCTGGATTTTAAATGATAAAATAGTTTAATCCATCTCTCCAGAGAGCAAACATAGGAATATGCCCCAGGAACCTTGACTTAACTCTTAGAATTTACCATTAACATCTTCCCTCCCTAATCCCACAGCCTGTTAGTCCAGGGAGGGGATTCTTTATTTGCCTATTCAACAACATCTACTCTAAATACTATTTTGGAAATAGGAAAAAGAGAGCCTCAAACTAGAAGGAAAAAGTAGAACTCACATTTAATGTTGAAAAGGAACAGCAGAGATGAGGGTCCTATGGCATGTCGGGGTAGGGCTAGAGGCATCAACTATAAAGTTTTTAAGATTACTTAAAGGTTTGTCAGAACAAAGAAAGGAGGAAAATATAGTTGGAGGAAAAATGGATGCAGAAGAGTTGAGCTCTTTTCTATGTGAGCAAATGTGGTCTGGCTAGCAAACCTAGTTTAAAACGGTCAGAAGGGAGGATTGAAGAGTTTATTTTCATTGGCTTCATCACTCTAGAATAGGTGCTAATCTTTCCCTCTTCCTCTGTTCCTGACATCTATCTAACGTGTTGGGTGTAGTGTCACTAGTCTGTCAAACCAAACGGTTTGGGGCCCAGGTTACTCAATTTGAGCAAACACAAGTGAAGCTCTACTGAGCCAAGACCAGGTACTCAAAACACCTGAACCACTTCAGCCTTCTTGCCTCAGCCTCTATCAGTGTGGCCTCTCACAGAGCGACAGAGAAACATCAATGACAAAAAGCTGAGACTGCTGCAGTGGTAAATGATTGATCTTAAATCCACTGACAGATATGAAAATAGACTTAAAGGAAGTCACCTCTAGGCACGAAGATCTCAACTCACTTTTTAAAAACTCCAACTTCTACTTTTTATCTTTGTTACTTTCATCTTTCTACAACCTGGCCAGAGGCATATTCTTTAATCACACTTGATATCAATATCCTTTTTGTGTGTGCCAATTTTGTTACCATATCCTAGTGAAGTAAAGCTAAAAAATAAAAGTTAATTTGACCAACTGAAGGCTGTTCATTTGTAATCCATGGTGCTTGTCTTTATGTGTACACTAGATTCCCTGTTACAAGTTACTGTTCATCTGTGCTCCAACTTTTTTGAACAAGAATTGTCGCAGACTCCCTTTTATAAAAGCTCCTTGGGCAAAGAAAAGAGCATCAGCATGGACCCCTCCAGAAAACACCAAGGCAAGGGTGGGATGGCAAGGAAAAGCAAAGTCAAGTCCTACCTATGACACTCATGTTCAAATGCTAGGTAGCCTCCATATACCTGCCAGATTTCATGGGCATCAATTCCTCATCAGCTGGTACACTCACTCTGGACCTTCAGTTTACCATTTTAAATCATTTTCTCTACCTTTAAACTCATTTCTAGTTTCAGAATCATAGTCCCCATTAAGTCTTACCTGTTTAATTCTTTCTCTGCAAGCATAAAACCTGAACTGCAGAGCAATGACTTTTAACTCTGCACCTTAGGGCAGTTCTGCTGAGCAGAATACTGGAATATTTGCAGGCAGAATTGATTTTCCCTGCAGTATGCCCATATAAAGTTTAACACATTTCTAGGAAATATCAAGCAACTTAGTATACACACTCTTCATGCTTAACTATCACAGGGTGCAAGCCCTTAATCAGAGCCACTGCATTGCACTGCACTGAGGCAATAATTCCCAAGTCTGACTGCTTTTCTAGGCCCTGTCATCATTACTGCAGGCTTAGAATGAAATTAAGTAGAAAATGGAGTTCACCAAAGAAAACAAGAAAATGGAGCTCAAATAAGTTGTGTGTCTTGGTTTAATCTTAGAAATTCAGTTTCATTCATCATCAACTGCTAGAGTAAAGCAGTGGACAAAAATATCAATAAGTTCCCTGCCCTGTGGTTAGAAGTTATTGTCTACATCAGTGGTTTTCAAAGAGTCCTCTAGTTAGGAAGCCATTGTTGGGGAGACTATATCCCACCTGCTTCAACCAGAGGAGCTCGTAAATCTTGACATGCCACATAGTTTCATTTAAAAATTAAGTTGCCCCATTAAAAGATTTGAAAACCACTGGCCTTTAGCCTTGTCCCTACTTCATCTGTCAAGAGATTATCAAATTTTGGACACTTAAGTGTTCTTAACTTTAAATGGCAGTGATAAGAATGCTAAAAAATCAGACATTCAAATGAGCCAGCTCTCCACTAAGTTCTATTAAGATTATGAAATTGTCAAAGTTCAGAACATTCCATCTCTATGAGAAATAACAACCTGAACTTGATGTCACAAAAAGAAAGTGCACAATTGGCTTGATGGTTAAGGGCACTGGACTTCCATATGGCTGATCACAGTTCGAGTCCCTGACGCGGTGGCTTCCTTTCTCACATTCCTTCTCTCGCTCTGCTCCTCCCTGGTCAAAATTAAAATAAAGTTAAATAAAATAACAATTCTTAAAAAGTGGTTTCTGAATGGCAGCTTTCATAATTTATAAAATGGTAAAGTAAATGCTTAGATGTCATGAGATATTTCATCTAAATTACAAAGTTTTCTTAAAGAAGCTACTTCATCTCATACAGACTAGAAAGCCATCCAATCTACCAAAACTCCTTTTTCAACAAGGGAATCTAGGAAATTGTTTCATTCATCCTCCTCCCAAGGGCTTAAGTTTCTCCACAGCTGTGGTGGTATTCTATGGGGTATGGTGCCATCTTGTGGCCATTCAAGCCACTGTTAATAGAGCATAATTCCAGCATGTTCTCTTAGTGTGAAAGAATATATTCTGCCTAGAGCATTTGGGATTATTTTCAAATGTTCTCACAGTATATAGCATTCTGGTTACTTTTATAATTTTATTGTTTTTTTTTCTCTACATATCCTTAGAACAAAAACAACACATGGAAACCAGTGTCTTATCCAAAAGTCTCAATTCAGTTTGCCTCAAAAAGGCCATAAGAACATCACTCTCACTCCTCTGAATGATCACTGAAAACACTCAGATTACAAATTCAAGTTTCTGTCTACCCCAAGACACAGTCAATAATCATACCCTTGTAGCCAGCTCCATAGACTCCCTTCTGCCTATCTTATCTCTCAGAGCTCTTTCCAAACTGGGTCTTCCTGACGGCTCTTTCAGGGTGGGTTGAAGGCTAAATTAGAGAGACAAGTCAGTTCCGTTATCACCTCCCTTAGACTACCAGTTGGCCAGCCAGGCAATCACTTCTGTGTAGTCTTGTCTTCACCATTTATCTCCCAACTTGATGCTATAACATTCATGTACAATGGATTCAGTGTCCACTGTTCTGCCTGAGAAGTGGTTTGAGCCTTACATACTTTCCTGAGGGGGATTAAAAAAAAAAAACCAAAGTACCTCTATGGCCTTCCTACCTTATGGAATCAAGCAAAAAAGGGGAAAACACTACCAAAAAGGGTAATGCAAGAAAAGCAATGGAATCCCTTCCCACCCCAATGGAGGATGCTCTAGCTCTAGTTCTTAAGAGTACAAGAAGGCAGGTATTCTGAAATCAGGAGGTATAATAGAGGGAAACATTTATTTTCCCCTTTTAAACTTTCCTGCCGCCCCAGTTTTTGCCTTCTTCTTAGTGGATCCCTTGGGTTCTGGCTCTTTGCGCTTAGCTGAGGAGAGCGAGCCAGTCACCTTGAAGAAATCATCAAGACGGCCCTGAGTGCTTCCTTGGCGGCTCTTGCTCAGCCGCTTGACTCCACTGCGGATCCGCTCTTCGGAGAACTGCTTTTCACCACACATGAACTTGACCAGCTCTTCTTCATTGGGCTCACTCCACTTCAGCTCTACTGACTCTGGGTCCAGCACCTCAGGCTCCAGGAAGAGCTGCTGGGCTTCTTTATGAAGCCAATTTTCTGGCACAGGGTACTTGTTGGGGTCGAGCCGCCGCACAATCTCCTCAATGCTCTTGTGCTTCTGGATGAGGTCTACAGCCCGCTTGGGCCCAATGCCCCGGATACTCTCACAGTAGTCGCTGCCCAGCAAGATGCACAGATCCACAAACTGTTCCTGGCTCAGGCCTAGTTCCTGCAGAATTCGACTCAGGTGGAATTCCTGGATGGGCAGTTTCTTGGCCTCACTGGCAGTCAGGTGTCGCATTAGCACAGGGCTGCCGAAGGTGAGGCAGTCCATGTCCTCGGTAGCTGCTGCATAAACTTTGCCAGCCTTCACCAGAGCAGCACAGCTGGCCTCTGCCTCACTGGGTGCATCGAGGTAAGGGATCCCCATGAGGCTCAGCAGATGTTTACACTCATCATTGTGTTGCTTAGTGACCTTCACCAGCCGCTTTGAGAATTTTTCTACCTCTTCCTCAGCCCCAGCGGCCTGAGCCTGCTGTAGCTGCTTCTCTGCCTCAGCCCGCCGCTCACTGCGTTTGGCCAGCTCACCTGACTTGAGCTGTGGTGGCTTGCCATCAAAGACGTACACGGGCTTGATGCCATTCTCCATCATGCGGATGGTGCGGTAGAACATGCCCATCAGGTGGCTGGTGGTATCACCCTCCTCGTTTTGTAGCATATCCCCACCTTGGCGAACAGCAATCAGGAACTGGTAAATGCTCATGGAGGCATCAATGGCCACCTTGCGGCCAAAGTAGCTCTTGATGTCATTCTCTCGGATGGCACTGGGGGCCACATCAGCAATAAGTTTGGCCAGACCTTGAATTCCCATGGTAATATAGAGGAGGGATGGCTAAAAAAGAAAGGTAAGTCAGACAGGAACAACTTTAAGGAGGCAAAAGGAGCAAGCAAGGGTTATAACTGGTGTCATCTCATCAGCTTCACGCCTTCAGCTAATCAAATTTAGCACAACAAAAAGGACACCAAGTCAGCACTGCAGAAGAAAAAAATGAACAAGACAAGGTCCCCATTTTCAAGAAACTTTTAGTCTAGCAGGAGGATTTATTCAAGTACTACTTCAGCTTACCAAGTATCAGAAATTGAACTGGGAGGTAAGAGAAAGAAGACACTGTTGATGTTTTTGAGGATAAGGCAGCAGCATTATGTATCACACAAAAAAAGACTACAACACAGATCTACATAAAGAACCATAGAAGGCCACAGAGTGCTTGGCCCATGAACTAAGCTCTGAGGGACAGGCAAATATCAACTAAATAAATATAAATACACACACACACACACACACACACACAAAATCTCAAATCCAGCTTCATCAACTGGTAAAGGACTGGCAAGTAGAACATATCTGATGGGGAAAATGTGGCTTTCTCAAATGTTGTTCTAGTATCTCTTCAGCATCCCCTCAGCACATGGAGTTTCTTACTACCATCTTGTTAGAAGTTTTAAGTCTTTCCCTTTGTATTCTTCTCCCCACCACTAAGTCTGAAATATGAACACCACAACTCCTACCAGGTCCTAACTCAGCAGCATGGCATGATGTCGTCACTCAGCTCAGTATGGTGCTTCTGTGGTTCAGGCCCCTTACCAAAGCTTTCCTAGGGCAGTGTTTCCAAACTACCCTAACAATTCCAATTAATACCTGAACTTTTTGGGACCAGCAGTTACCGTAATGGCTATGTTGCTGAATTCCCACATAGTCAACCGTGGTTTGAGTCCCAGACCTGGTGGTTTAAATTCATGCTGGGCACATGTGGTGCATGCCCAAGATCCCGAGAGGAGAATGGAGGAGAAGGGATTGCGAGGTGGCCATACCCCTTGGGGGGGGGTGATTTCTCGCTTTCTGTCTCTCTCTGTCTTTCTGGCGAGCGCATGTGCCCTATAGCAAAAACCTCTCCAAAGGAAAAAAAAAAAAAACACACACACACACACAAACAAACAAAACAACAACAACAACAAAAAAGAAAACCTGAACTTTCTCTGTTAATACGTTCTTCAATCAACAGGTTTTTAAAAAACTAAACTAACTGGAAAAAGAGAACTCTCTAATCATTATCAGTGTTCTATAGGTTACCTTTTAATGTATTAACTCTATTTCTACTAAAAAGGATTTTAGGGAGTGTTATTTAGAGTTCCCTTGTACCTGTGGATGTTACGTGTTCAACATGCTTTGCTCAACTGTGCGCTCCTCCCGCCATCCTCTCACCCCTCTTCAAGGTCTAATTTTAGTTCCCATGTGAATGGCTGCAGCAAAAGCCCTAGATTCAAAGCTCTTCAATCTAGGCCCCAGTATTTACCATCTGTGTAACATTACTAATCAGCTCGGGTTTGTTTTCCCATGTATAAAATGACAAACATGCCTGTCTTGCAGGATTGCTGTCAGGGTAAACCGAGACAGTAGATGGAAAACTTCCAATACAACGCGAGAGCTCTGTCAATGTTTCCCATCCAGCCCTTTGATTCATGCGGCAAAGCTGGCTGCTCTGCTAGAATCGTACTGACGTACTGAGAAGGCAATGCCTTGTTAGCTGCTTATTCTGCCGCAGCACCCAACAGAGGTAGGCCCAAATGAATTAAGTTTCCAAAATGCTTCTCATCTAGGGTCTTAGTAAAAATATACCAGGACCCAGTAAGGTGGGAGTTATTATCGTCTTTCTAAAATTGAAGAATGGGAGGCTCGGCGATGAAGCGATGGTCCAAGTCTCATCTCACAGCCGGAAAGAGGCGGGACAGCCTGAGCGCGAATCCCGCGCGCGCCTGACACCGGCTCCCGGCAGCACTCAGGGGAGAGAGGACCCCGTCGCTGTCGGAGGCGTTCCCACCGAGTCTCACCTGGCCTTAGGGAGTGAGCCTTCGGCAGCTAGCGCTGGGTCCGATGTTGACCGGGACACGACAGAGCCGGTGGCCGCCTCAGCTCCGCCGCAGGTGATCTCTAGCTCAGCCGCCTTCCAAAGCCCGCGCTCCCGTCACGTGACCTGCCCGTCGCGCAAGGCATCCTGGGAAGTGTAGTGCAGGCCCCGCCCCTCCGCGAGCTGAGCTCATTGAAAACTGTCCCGCCAGGGAAAGCGGCCTTTCTCAGAGACTCGGCCCTACTCTCTCCTCTACCGCTCGTCCCTGCGCCACCCACGCCAAGCCCCCACAGGCCTCAACTCCCGCCACATTTGAACCCATAGGACTACAAGTCCCACAATGCTACGTGCGCGGGGGCACTTCCTTTTCCTGCCGAACAAGTCGCCTGCTCCGGTTGACGTGTTCTTCCGGTGGCGGAGCGGCAGCTTAACCTGCGCGGGGCAAAATGGTGAGAGGGTTAAGGGGAGTGCCCGGCACCGCCGTGAGGACCGCTGGGGACCTGACCCCACACCGTGTGTTTCTCGCAGAGACCTCAGACGACCGACATCCAGAGGGCCTTGGGCTTGCGCGGAGGGGCGGGCCGGGAAGCCCCTTGTCGTGGACCCCTTTGAGTGAGGTTTCCCTCACACGGGGTTTCTGAATTCGCGATGTGTAAGGGTGGCGGGTGCGGGGTGCACTGTGAATACCTTTGACCTTGTGTCGGTTAGCTGTGCTCTGTTATCTAAGTCCTTCCCCCTGCCGAACTCTTACCCATCCTGCAAAGCCCTGAGCAAGTTGTCATTTCTTGGTGAAGCACTTCCAACTTTCCTCGGGCACTGGGCCGCTCTGTCCCGGGAGCGCCCACGACCTCCGTGCAGTCCTCTTGCCACGTTTCACGGACTCCTTTGTTATCTGCCACGCCTCCTAGTGACCACCATCTGACGCGCATCTAGCTCTGGGATGAGATCTATTCATCTTTGTATTCCCAGTGCCAAACAGGGCTTGCGATCGGAGGCTCCGTAAATGGCAGCGATTGTCTTTATATTTTTGGGGGATGGGGGAAGGACATAATTGTTTACTGGATTGAATTTTCCAGTGTCTCTAAGAACAATGGGGTCAGTTTACTTCTCTAGAGTTGTTATGTTCTGGATGTTGGAAGCGCTGGCTGGTGGGTGACAATGGAAGTTAACATTTGTAACAGAACTTTTACGTTTACAGCCCTCTTTCACGGGCATTATCTCATACCGTCCCTACAACCTTAGGAAGGAAACAAACACCTATTGAGCTACTCTATACCAGGCACTAAACTACATCCTTGGGCATGCATCATCTCTTAAATCCTACATCAGCCCCGAGAAATAGATATTATAATCACTTTACTGAGACGCGGATTATTCAGTTGTGGCAGAATTTTAGCTCATGCCCTTTGCTGGGAAAGCCTAAGATTTCATACCAGTATAGTGAGAGAAATGCTGAATTAGATGTTGGGATCTGGTTCCCAGTCCAGGCTCCAACTTACATTGGGGATTCTCAGCTTGATGTCTATAGACAGGAATCTACAAAGCTCCAAAAATTGTAGGCAGACTTTTTCTTGCTTTTTTTTTTTCCCCCAGGCAATGAGGCCATACTGTTATCATTTCCATAGTGGTCATGGGCCTCGGAATATGCTAAGGTCAATCGATTTGCAGTTAGTCACGCTCTGTGTCTCAGTCTGTAATGCTCAGCTTTCCTTTGTGGCTCATAGTGAAAAGATAAAGTGCCACCTTAGGTTTTTGTGATTTTGTTTTCGGTTTTCTTAGACTTTTACCATAGGGTGCAAGCACTCACCAGAGAGAGACTGAGAGAGGGAACATGAGAAATCACCTCCCTGGGGGAATGACCATGCTGCAGTCCCTTCTGCTCTATTCTCCTGGAATTTCAGGCACACAAATATACCCCGTGGGACCAGCAGTTAGCGTAATGGCTATGTCGCTGGACTCCCACGTAGTCGACCGCGGTTCGAGTCCCGGACCCGGCGGCTTAAACTCACGCCGGGCGTGTGTGCGTGCGTGCCCAAGATCCCGAGAGGAGAATGGAGGAGAAGGGATTGTGGCGTGGCCATCCCCCCTGGGGGGTGATTTCCTGCTTTCTATCTCTCTGTCTCTCTCTGTCTGTCTGGCGAGCGCACGCGCCCTATAGCAAAAACCTCTCCAAAAAAAAAAAAAAAAAAAAAAAAAAAAAACAAATATACCCCGTGTGTTTTCTAGCCCCCGGTCCAGGACTTGAACCACAGAGTTGGCCATTGGGATCCAACGCCTCAATCATCATGCCACCTGCTGGCCTGATGCCCCCTGTTTTTTGTTTGTTTGTTTTTGGAGAGGTTTTCGCTATAGGGTACATGCACTCACCAGAAAGAGAGAGACAGAAAGCAAGAAATCACCCCCCAGAGGGGGATGGCCACACCGCAGTCCCTTCTCCATTCTCCTCTTGGGATTGTGGGCATGCACACATACGCACCTGGTGTGAGTTGAAGCAACCAGGTTTAGGACTTGAACCACGGTCGACTACATGGGAGTCCAACGACATAGCCGTTACACCAACTGCTGATCCCAACCACCTCAGTTTTAATATTTAATTATAACTGTTATTCCCAAACTAAGTTGATGTTGGTTTTGAAGGCTTTCCATACTTTCTAGGCTAAAATAGTCCCCTGGTAGTCACAATAGTACAAAGCTCTTTGAGAGCCCCCAGTCTCCCAGGTTGAAATCATGGTCTTCTCTGATGACACTGATCTCATGCCCTCCCTTAGGAGCTCGAGGCCATGAGCAGATACACCAGCCCAGTGAACCCAGCTGTCTTCCCCCACCTAACAGTGGTGCTTCTGGCCATCGGCATGTTCTTCACCGCCTGGTTCTTCGTGTATCCTTTGGTTAAGCACTGCCAATGGGCTACAGTTAGTGTCATGGGAAACTGGATGAGAAGCCATGCTGGGTATATGCACCCTGCTAGTTTGGGACATTTGGTTGCAGGTAGGAGATGGTAAGAAGGGTAAGGCCGGTGATACCCAAAGTCAGACTGTAATCTTATTTCCCAAGTTCACGTGAGCTCAGATATCTCTGTAGATTTCCAGGACAGTGAAGAGAGGGCTAGCTGGCGTGGAGGCTGGTGATAGGGCAGCTGAAGTTGGAAAGGTGGTTCCAGAATGTCAGAAGGGCTGAGGGCTAATCCCAGCTTCACCACCCATTAGCTGTATGACCTGGGGCAAGTGACATAACATCTCTGGGCCTTGTTTTCTTCCTGAGAGGTGGAGGGCTAGTATGGAACACAGAATCCAAGTCATCTTTTGGGCCATTCTTGGCTGCACTGAGCCAGACCAGCTGCCTGGAAAGCCCTTAGCCCATACTTGTTCCTCAGGGTGACACTGACCAGGCTCCCCACACTTGCAGTCTGTCCTTTTGCTTCTCCTTAACAGCCTGGCCCAGTTACGAGGTCACTTCCACCAAGTACACCCGGGACATCTACAAAGAGCTCCTCATCTCCTTGGTGGCCTCACTCTTCATGGGCTTTGGAGTCCTCTTCCTGCTGCTCTGGGTTGGCATCTACGTATAAACTCCAAGGTAAGAGACGCCTGAGCCCCCAAGGCACAGCTGGAGAGCCTCCCCACGCCCGTATCTGCAGGGTCCTCAGGCTCTGACCTGCATGGCCCCTTGCTTAGCAGAGACAGACTCAGGAAAGGATAGGGACAGACGTGCCCCTGTTCCTCCCCCTCGTGGGGATTCGAACCAAGTGTGACCTACTCTCAATTCTGAGTTTTCCACACTGACCAAGGCCATCTGGCTTTGGGATATGCTTTGCAAGAATGTGGGTGCAAGCCCCCCATGGTTGTACATTTGCATCCTTACAAGTCATATACCAGTGACTCAGAGAGGCTGCTGGGAAGTGGGCTGCCTGGAAGAGGGTCAGGATCCAAGACTGAAAACTTGTAGCAGATAATCCACTTAACAGGTCACTGAGAAATGGCTCTGGGGGGCTTATCATCAAAAAAAGGGTGCCATCAGTCCTGTCCTGGGAGCATAGGGGTTCAGAGAGAGAACAGTCCCTGGACTCACTTTCATACCCTTCTCCTCTTTCAGGTACCACCCAGGTGGCTTCACTGAACCCCTGCTTTTGTAAATTAATTGTTTTTTTACTATGGCCGAAGGGTCCCAGCTGCTGCTCACAATAAAAGCAGATGTGTGACAGTCCTGCCTGGTGCCTGTTTTGCAGATTGGGGGTGGTGCTGGCACCTACGTGACTTCCCCAGTCCCACCCCTTCTCATTTCTCATCTGCCTTCCACGTGGCGCAAACCTGTGGGAGGGGAGGGCTATGTGGCCGGTATCTCGTCATTGGAACTGAAGGCTCACATATAGGTAGGAAGGGTTTGGTCTGCCATCTTCAGTTGTTTCTAGGATAAACTGCAGTCGAAACCCACACCAATCAGTTCTACCCTCAGCCAAATCCCTCCTCTAAATGTCACCGCCCTTTTCTGGGCTGGGGTACTCTTACCAGGCTCTGCTTTCCCCTAAGAAGATTTTTCCCTAGATTGCTTTTTTTTTTTTTTTTTTTTTTTTAAGGTTTTTGCCATAGGGTGCATGCACTCACGAGAGAGAGAGAGAGAGAGGAAAACAGTAGTGAGATGGAAAGTGACAAATCACCCCCTCCCCCAACCAGGATGGCCACGCCACAACCTCTTCTCCATTCTCCTGGGATTTGGGCCATGCACATATACGCAGCATGACTTTCAAGCCACTGGGTCCAGGACTTGAACCACAGTTGACCTTGTGGGAGTCCAGTGCCTCAACCACTACAACCACCTCCAACTTTGTGTGTGTGTGTGTGTGTGTGTGTGTGTGTAAATGATAGTGTTCTCTCTCTAGCCCTCCAGTTCCTCAGGACTGTAAGCACCTGGCATTTTGGATCGCCAATTTAGCGATCCAAACTTATGGTTGGGCATGCAGCTTCCAGCACGGTAGTACAGATTGCACCACCTGGGCTGGGCCTAGGCTGCTACTTTTAATTCAGGTGGGCATCAGCAGGTAGATAGGCGGGAATAGAACTCCAGGGTGGGGTTGCGGAGTCTTTTCCCAGTCCTTGTATGATGGGAAGAAGGATAAAGGGTAAAAAGCTGTCATCTGTAGCCAGTCAGTTGGTGTAGTGCTTAAGGCAGTTGGGTCCTACATGGCCGACTGCATGGTTCTAGTGCTGGACCTAGCAGCTTGAAAACTGCACTGGGTTTATGTGTGCATGCCCAAAATCCTGAAAGAATGCAAAAAAGGAGATTGTGGGGGACCAGCAGATGGCGTAATGGTTACATTGCTGGACTCCCATGTATACAACTGCGCTTCAAGTCCTGGACCTGGTGGCTTGAAACTCATGCTGGGCATGTGTACATGAGTGCCCCAAATCCTGAGAGAATGGAGAAGGGATGGTGGCATAGCCATACCCCTTGGGGTGGGGTAGTGATTTCTTTCGCTCTGTCTCTCTGTGGAACACACATGCCCTATAGCAAAAATCTGTCAAAAAAAAGGGGGGGCGGGGATTGCACAGTGTGGCTATCTCTCCTAGGGGTTGATTTCTCACTCCCAGCCCCCTTCAGTCTGTCTCCAACAAGTGCATGCACTCAGTACCATAAAAAAATTTGTTTACAAAGCAGCCATCTGGCCAGACCTGAGGGGTGCCCCAGAGATATGACTCCTCAGGAATCAGAAAGAGCCTGAAGTTCTTTTTTTTTTTTTTTTTTTTTGGAGGTTTTGTTATAGGGCCCATGCACTCGCCAGAAAAACAGAGACTGAAAGCGAGAAATCACCCCCCGGGGGGATGGCCATGCTGCAATCCCTTCTCCATTCTCCTCTCGGGATCTTGGGCACGCATGCACACGTGTCCGGCATTGAGTTTAAGCCACCAAGTCTGGGACTCAAACTGCAGTCGACTACATGGGATCCAGCAACATAGCCACTACACCACTGCTGGTCCCTGAGCCTGGAGTTCTGATTGGTCCTATTCCTGCAGGTGATACCATCTTCCACCAGAAGAATCCAAACAAGAGAAAGGGAGGCAAGCTCAGATACAAAGCAGTATTTATACATTTATTTATATACGTATATTTACTTCAGAAGGAAAGAACAGTTTGACAGGGAGCAAGCAGACCGGGACTGCTTCCCTCTCTGCCCACCTCTGTCAGAGTCATACACGATAAATATGAGCCAAAGCTCGGGGAGGAGCTGGGAGTTAACTGGGAGGAGGGGCACTCTATGCACACGCAGGCTTCTAGGGGGTACAGCGTGGGCAGAGGGTTTGCACCGGAAGGCCTATGTACAGCTTGAAGCTAGGGGGAGATTAGCCCAGTGGCTAAAGGGGAGAGAGGGAGGGAGGGAAGGCTGCTGGACCCCGGGCAGGGGATGGAGCTGAGATGCCCACACAGCACCAGCCAGCAGCTCCCAGCCTCCAGCAGGTGGCCCCCTCACCTTCCCGGAAGCCCTTTTACCTTGGGCTAAGGCAGCTTTGGTCCAAGGTTGACCCCCTTGAGCAGCTTGGCGCTCCAGCTTGGCCCAACTCCTGCACTGAGGACTCCCTCCCCAGGCATGGAAACAGCCAGCCGCTAAGGAGGTTGGGGATATGCTGTGTCCACATGGGCTCCAGGGGGCAGGGGAGGGTCACTTTCCAGTTAAGGACCTAAGGACCGCAGTCCAAGAACACACACCCACTGAGGAAGCCCTAGAATCCTATTATAGAAGGGGCAAGGCTTGGCAGTTTTAATGCATTATAGGAAGGGATCCCCCAGTGAGAGGAGGGAGAACAGAGTAGTCCTAAGTAAGGATCGACCCCCCCCCCCCCCTCCATGGTATGGGAGTCGTACAATTCCTATGTCAGAATGAGGGAGTGGAGCCACCTGGGATGGCAAGGTATCCCTGCATCCCCAAGTCCCCTTGGTGTTTCCCTGTCCTGAGGATAAGTGCTTTGAGATGCATAGCAGAAGACGGCCCATAGCTCAAAGGCTTCTTCAAGAATCCAGCTTCCCCACAGGAAGGCCTCCCATTCAAAGCTAAGAATGAAAGGTAGGACAGGAGCAAGGCCTGGTTTCCCACGCGGTGGCAGAAGGCCACAGGACAAGGACGGCAGTTCCCCTTTCCCGCTTCTGAGCCCTGGCGGGCATGACTGGGTGACTGCCACACTCCCATGAGCCTGGATGTGGCCTCCCCAAGCTCCAGGCACCGTTAAACACTGAAGTTGGCACTCGAGAGAAAACTTCTGTATTCCCAGCCCATCACTTTGTTCCTGGGTGGTGGGGCAGAGATGGGACCTACCAAACAGGAGTCCCTCCAGTTGATACAGCTCCAGCAGGGGGGCCTTTGATTTAGGGGGACAAGACCACAAGCAAATGAGTGGAGAGAGAGGCCAATCTTGGAGGCTGGGAGTGGGACGGGCATCTCTGAGGCCCCTTGGCTGGGATCAGAGGCATGGCCCTGCCTTTGCAAGTACTACCCCAGGGCTCTGGCCCAGTCTGGGCTTTCTAGCTGCTGCTTGCCCTGGTTTAAGTGCATTTAGTAATTACTTCATTAATAACAGCAAAAGCTATCCGCATCCACCCATCAGCCAAGACCGGTCTGCCGCGTGCAGGGATGCCTGCTCCTCTGCTCAGAGAGAATGATGGGTCTCCAGTTACCCTGTGAGCTCTGGAAGTCCCTGGGACACAGGCCGGTTGGGAGCTTCCCCCTTCTGGGATACTCCAGATTCAAGGGTCCAAGGCATACCTGGCAAACTGGCCTCCCTAACGCCGGCATGAAGTGAACTTAAGGCACAAAGTCAGACTCTGACCCAAACTCTCTGGGAGAAGAAACCTCCTGGGCCACACTTAAAGCTCTGGAATCCCACTCCAGCGTAACAGTTCAACCCAGAAAATCCACCTCTAAGCCATCCCCTGGGGCGGCTTCGATGGTGAGAACTCTCTGTCTTCTATTGATCGTGGGGGTCCAGCCAAGTCTCTCAGGGTCGGATCCACGCTCCTGGCTAATCTTGAAGGCAGGCAAGTCCTCTCTCCAAGAGGGATAGCTCCCATTCTCAAGGGGGCAAAGGAGAGTGGGCTTGGATACGGCAGGGTCCCGTGCTTCCTCTTGCCTCCAGGGCTCCTAAAGCCAGCCCTCCAACCACCATCTGGACCAATGGCAGTAGGACCTGTCCTGGCCCCGAGGAGGTGACAGGCAGGAAGGCCCAGGACATTTCTGTCTCTGGCCCCCTCTGTGCAGTGGGAGGGGCGGCCACCAGGAACAGCAACTCCAGTGTGAGGACTTCCAGTTTCACCAGTGAGCGGCAGAGAGCTGGCCGGCAGCAGGCTCCAGTGTAACACTCTTACGTCCAGTGTGGAAGGGGCATCTGGGGACCCCGGTCCCTGGCATGGTGCTACCTCAGGAGGGCAGCTCAGTCACACAGGCGGTAGAAGTGGAAGTAATAGTCCGTAGCTGCCTGGCCCAGGGGCTCTGAGCTGCAGTTGGCCTGACCCTGGAGGGAATGGGTAGTGGAACCAGTGGGCAGCCCTCCCCAGGCTGACATTGCTTGGCACTGCACCCTGAGTGCCACCTGTGCTCTGCGAACCCCAGCTCTCCCCCAGGCCTCCCAGTGCAGTTGGCAGAGCCTAGACCCCCGGGGTGGATGGGGTGCCCATGCTTACCAGCAGTGCCACCCGGAAGTGGTAGGTGAATTCGCGGAAGGACAGGATGGTCACTGGCCACTGGTGAGAGGTGCCCTGGAAAGAGAAGGGAGAAGGAGGTCAAGACGGCCTCCGCCCCATCCCAACCAGCACCCCACTCACGATGGCCACTGCAGCCACAGGGTCTGCAGCAAGTTGTATGAAGGAGAAAAGCAGAGAGCTCTGAAGGGAGATGGGAGGGAGCACATGCTCTGGGGAATAGCGGCAGCCACCTCTGCAGACGGTGCAGGTACCTGCAAGTCCCCAGCTGCCTTCCTCTGACACTTGCCTGCTTTTCAGTCTTGTCTCTGGCTGTGTCCTCTCTCACCCACTGTACTCTGAGCATGTCTGAGCATTAACCCCATCCTCAGTACTAGATAATCAGAAAAGTCATGACACATTCTTGCATAGAAAAACAGAAAAATATGTCATGACTTTTCCAATAACCTAATACAATCAGGTGGAGTGGTGCTGCTACCATCCTCACCTTATAAACGAGAAAATAGTCACTTGCCTAAAACCTGCAGTATGGCAGAGCTGGGGTGCAAGCCCAGGCCAAGGCCAGCCCTGTAGTGCAGTTTAGGCACACAGAGAAAGCTGGATCCCTCATGGCCAACCAGGGTTTGAGTCCCAGCCCAGGTAGCTTGAAATTACACCCGGTATCAGGCCAGCAGGTGGTGTGGTGGTTAAGGCAGCTGGACTCCCACATGGCTGACCATAGTTCAAGTCCCAAACCTGGCAGTGTACTTTCTCACTTTCCCTCTCTCTGTATCTCACTGGTCAACTTCAAAAAAATAAAAACAAAATACTGACAACTAATTAAATTTAAAAAAAAAATTACGCCAGGTATGTGGCCACTTGCCCAGGATCCCAGTGGCGTGGATGATTAAAGAAGAAAGGATTGTAGCATGGCAGGACCCTTCAGGGGATACACAGGCATGCTCTTCTCTGTGTGCACATGCCCTGACATTATTAAAAAAATTTTTTGGAGAGGTTTTTTTCGATAGGGTGCATGCACTCGCCAGAAAGACAAGAGAGAAAGACAGACAGAAAGCAAGAAATCCTTCTCCAGAGGGGATGGCCACACCACAATCCCTTCTCCTCTATTCTCCTCTAGGGATCTTGGGCATGCACACACACACACACACACACACACACACACACACACACAAAATCCGGCGTGAGTTTAAGACTCTGAGTCCGGGATTCGAATCGCGGTCGACTACATGGGAGTCCAGTGACATAGCCATTACACCAACTACTGGTCCCTAAAATAAAATTTTAAAAGTCTGTCTGGGGACTGGCAGGTGGCATGGTGGCTAAAATGCTGGACTCCCTCATGGCCGACCATGGTTTGAATCTCAGACCTGGCGACCTGCTCTCTCACTGTCTCTCAATCATTCTCTCATTAAATTTAAAATAATAATAACAAATACTAATAAATATTTAAAAAAGAAGCCTGGCTGGCTCTCTCCCTCACAGGGAGATCAAAGCCCAGCTGCAAGCAGCTTGCCCATCTCCTGCAGAGGCTCTTGCTTGGCCTCTGTTACGCGGGTTCGACTGGAGCACTCCATCTAGCCAGTGTCTAGCTGGGCTCCCCTTCTTCCAGATGCTCTCTCCTCTCTGCCTCTGTGGAAGCACAGAGCCGGCCGGCCTCTAGGCACTCGTCTACTCGCTACTCAAGGTGCTTTCTGCACATCTTTTCTCCCTCACTAGAGGGTACATCCTTGGAAGTCAAAGCCTGTGTCTAGTCCACCTCTGTCTCCCCTACAGCTGGGAGCACAGGGCTTGGACATGGCAGGCCCTGATAAATACTGAGTGAACACATGAGTCAGTGAGAAAATCACTCGTCCCTTAACTTGTTCTGAGAGTCTCTTCCATGGCCTCTCAGGCCGAGGCAGAGTCATAACTTCTGGTTGCATGGCCAGCGAGGAGCTGGACAGTGACAGGGTCAGACCAGGAGAGACCTCCATGTGGAGCCCAAGATCTTGTAGATCTAACTATGCCATGGTCCCAACTGAGTATGAGGCTCCTTTCTGCCTCTGCAGACTCCCCCGCAGGCCTCCTCATGCGTGGCTCATGGCCTTCCCTGTGTCCATCACTGCACTGGCCCCAGGCTATCCCTTGAGCACTGTTTGCTTCCCAGGCTCTGAGATGCTCACAGGGGTGGGATGAATGCATGTATGTTCTGGTGCATGGATGTCTCCTTCCCCAGGGTCAGAGCCCAGGCCCCACAGTGTCCTTGCCTTTACTCTGACTCCTGGCTCCCTCTCCTCACCTGTTTGGGGGCCCACTTGTGCCAGGGAGAGGAAGCTCTCCCCGCCCCAGAGAGCCCTTTGTGGAACACCTACCAGCAACACCACCGTGGCCCTCACTGAAGGGACCCTCACCCACTGGCTGTCTGGGGAGGGGTAGGGACTGGACTGTGACATGAAAGAGTAGGCTGGGCTTTCTTGCTCATCTCTGTTCACCTACAGGCTTGCTACCCGCCTGGCCATTCCACCCAGGAAGGGGAAAGCTAGAGCCACTGGCTACTGTGCCTCCCCACCACCTACCTGAGTATCCTGATGGGAGGGGAGACTCTGTGGGAAGCTCCCCTCCTCACACGGCTCCTCCTTTGACATCAGGCTGCACAGCATGACAGACACGGGGGAGGAGGAGCTAGGGAAAGGCCCAGTTAGTAGAGAAATGGGGTTCCAGAGTCCCTCAACCCAGCCCTCCACTCCAAGCCCACCCTGAAACAAGCCATGAATCCTTAGACAGCCTGAAAGCTGCATGGTAACCAAGGTCCCTGTCTGGTTCGAAATCTCTGCCACCTGCCATCCCACATGTGTCTCCTCGTCCCTGGGAGGCAGCCAAGAGAGCCCAGGGGCAGTAAGCCAGAAAGAAACCTCCCTCCTCAGCCCTCTCCCCGAGCCCGTCTGGGTCGACTGTAGGAATGGAACAGAACGCAGGCTGTCCTCGGGTTTGCCCTTCTGAGGCCCTGCTGGGCCCCTCCAAGGGTCCCCTCCCATCCTGCACTCCCTTGCACCAGCACTCACTTCATCTGCAGGGTCAGGCTGAGGTGCAGTGGGGTGCTGCTGCTGATGGGGATGTGGTAGGTGAAGTTTCCAGGCCTGAGGGGAGAAAGCTGGCACCTTAACTCAAGACCACCCTGCCGAAGCCCCCATCTTCCACTCCTCAGCCCCTAGTCTACTGGAGTCCTTCAGAGACCTGGAGAGGGGCTGCCCTGCCTTGGGGGGGACGTTCTTCCCAGACAGGGGCAATATCTGGGCATCTGTTCTGCCTGGGCTTGTGTCACCTGGGGGGCCTTGTTGGGGTGAAGGAAGGGAGCCAGGCCCACCTGCAGGCGTCCTGTGGAGCACAGTACTGGGAGGTGATGGGCATCGAGTTCTCCAGCACCTGAATGGAGGTCAGGGAGGGCACTGGGTCTGCAAGGTGAGAGGCTGTTGGGGCAGGGAGGAGATGACAAGGCAGAACACAAATGAAGATGAGTTGAGTCTTTCCTAGGCAGTCTTGGATCAGTCACCTACACCTTAGTGTGAATAAGCTTCAGGTTATTCTTTCCAGACCTCCCCCATGACGACCACAGTCACACCACCCCCCTTCTTCAGCAGCCTTGGACTAGCAGGGCCTGTGAGCCTGAGATCTGCCTCCACAACAGAACTAGAACCCCCAGAAGCAGGGATGGGTCTTCCATCTCTCCTGCCAGTGGTGTACAGAAGCCGACTCAGGCCTCTGTTCTCGACCGCATGCCTCTCCTCCCAGCCCTGGGTTCAGTGGCATTACATGGGTGGCTTGAAAGCAGCCACCATGCTGGGTGTTGCCCCCGCCCCAGAGAGCCCATTGTGGAACACCTACCAGCAACACCACCGTGGCCCTTACTGAAGGAACCCTCACCCACTGGCTGGCTGGGGAGGGGGAGGGACTGCACTGTGACATGAAAGAGTAAGCTGGGCTTTCTTGCTCATCTCTGTTCACCTACAGGCTTGCTACTGTCTGGCCATTCCACCCAGGAAGGGGAAAGCTAGAGCCACTGGCCACTGCACCTTCACTGGACCTGGTACATTTTCAGCTCTCTGAGACATGACCCAGGGACCCAGGGGACCTAGCAGGATCCAAAATGCCCTGTGCAGCCAGGGGCAGGTATCAGATACAGAAGAGAGGGAAGGGCCCTTCCCACTTCCCATCTGGGCAAACTCCTAATGGTCCTTCAGACTTAGCTCTAATGTCACCTCCTCCAGGGAAGCCTTCCCTGATCACTTCCCATCTTAGTCTAGATTAAGGGCCCTCCCCAGTCCCCAAACTGCCTGCATGTCTCCTCTGAGCCTCATCACACTGTTGTTTTCACCTCGGGTGAGCTCCTTGAGGGCAGGGGCATGTCTGTCTCCAACACCCCCAGTGCACTATAAAGAGCCAGCCACAGAGCCACGGCCCAGGAAATGGCTTCCCCTCTATTTTGAACTTCAATCTGTACAAGCCACAGTTTCCGAGTTTTTGTTTTCCCCCCCTTCAACATAAAGCCCATGAAATGAGAGGATGAGAAGACTCAACTCTTAGCATTGCATGGTTAAGCCAAGAAGGCTCCTGTCCTCCCCTTCAACTCCCAAGGCAGCCCCTGGGGTACCTTGAAGGAACCCAGTTTGAAAACCTCTTCAATAAAAGGTTCTCTAGCTTTGTTAAAACCAAAGGTTTGAGGTTTGGGAAAAAGTACAGGGGAGCCCGCACAGACTCTTCTTCACAAGGTGATAAAGGAGCCCAGCTCTGGAGTCGGGGAGAGCTGCCATGGAACTCTGGCCCTACTGTGGGTGGCTGCACAGAACCTTGGCAAGTCACTTCGCCTGTCTCTGCTTCCCCATCTGAGCGATGGCGACAATCCCCCCTAGCACGAGTGTGGTGAGGATTAAAAGAGATGATCTAGTCTATAGAGGGCTCCTGGCCTGACTCTGGGTACCTACTATGTGCTTGGCAAATGTCTGTAGGCTGATTCTACACCCAGGCAGTCATGTGACTGGGCTGCACCAGACCCTGGCTAGTAAACGTGCTGGGCTGTGCTGGGAGGTGTTGGGGTGAGGCAAGTACCTGGCTGGCCCTGGGCCTGAGTGGACTGGGAAGGGCCCAGGCTGGGCTGGGGGGCCCCTCGGCGGGCCCGGCCATGGAAACCGAGGCTGGGGCTGTTCTTGGCTTTGCCAGGGAAGGGGACTGCAGGGCTGGCCAAAGGCTCCAGGCTCTTGGGATGTTTGGAGTGGCCAATGCCGTTGGGTGAAAGGCCCCAGGACTTGGCTCTGATGTTGGTGACTGGCAGCAGGGCTGTCTGGCTGGGGCCTGTGGATAGAAGTGGGGCAGACTGAGAAGGGAGTTAAATGCCTCTGTCCAGCTGTCTTCAGTCCCTCCTAGACTCTGAAGGAACCCCATCTGTCTCTTGGTCCTCTCAGGGGAACTCCCTAGTCTTCCTCCAGAGCCGTATTCTAGGATCCAGGCCCTCCTACCAATGAGTTTCTGGGGTCTTTGTCTGGTCTCAGAGAACCCCATGCCCACAACCCAAAGTCTAGCCCTGAAATTTCATACCTGAGCGATTGGTGGTGGGACTGGGAACGGGGCTGAGACTGTGGCCAGGATTAAAGCTGGGGCCAAGACTAGAGTCAGCGGTAGGACTGGAGGTGGGTGAGGAGCAGCAGATGACAGGGCAGGGGTGGCTGGAACACAGGTCCAAGGTGCGGATAGTTGGGCCTGGGGCCGAGCTGGTCAGACCAGTGGTAACTGAGGGAGCCAGAGGCTGTATGAGCCCAAGCAGGGCAGCAGAACCCCCACCCCCACCCCAGCCTGGACACACCCCCTCCCCCATCCCCTCCCTCCAGCCCTGCCCAGGCACCGCACGCACCCAGCAGCAAAGAGGGCTGAGTGCTTGGCAGCCCCGTAGTCACAGGGGACTGGCGGAGCTGCGTGGTCCCAAAGCTCTGACTAGACCTGCTGGGGAAGGGTGGGCTGAGCTCAGAGGGGCTAGGAGAGCCTGGGAGTCCCGGAAAAGCAGGAGGGTGGGCGAGGGCAGTGGAAAGGAGGCCGGACGAAGGGCAGCAGGTGCCAGAGGAGGGAGTGGCTCTGGGTTAGACACATACCATGGGCACAGGGCCTTGCTCCCCCCAGGGTGCTGGGGCCGGAGCAGGGCCAGGAGACAGGAAGTGGACACGGCAAAAGAACTAAGGGACAGTGGAGCAGAAAGGGAGATAGGCACAGGGGAGGAGAGAAAGAGAAGACACAGTCAGAGGTGGCCTCAGAGCTGAGGTGACAGTAGGCAGACAGAGCCCAAGTTCCTGCCCTGGCTCTCCTTCCCCCCACCCCCTGTTCCACCCAGGCCCCTGGAGGAGCAACAGCAGCAGGAGCTAGAGCAGCTGCCTGCCCTCCAGAGCCTCCCTCCCACCTTCATGAACTCCAGCAGGTAGGGAGCTGGAGGCTAAACCCCTTCAGAGGAGATAGCATCCGCTGCTCCTCCAACCCTGGGCTGCTCACAAACCCCAGCTGGTCTGGCAGTCTGACCAGCAGCCAGGCCCCCAGGGACATACCCATCGGTGTCTACCAGGTCCTCCTCAGCACGCAGGCTCAGCACATACAGTGTGGACATGGACACCACACTGCAAGCCACAGAACAGGGTCACTGTTAGAGCTGGGGCCACCACCCCAGCACCCTCTCTCTAAGACAGGGCCTATGGCCATAGCCCCAGGGCCTGGGCACCCAGGTGATGCCTGTAAATGGTTCTCCCCAGCTACAGGAGGAGGAGACAGATGAGGTGGCCCACTTGATCTCTCAAGTCACATCTTCTTCTTCCTAGGCCTGGGCTTCTCAGCAGTTGACTCCCCCCCCCCCCCCCCCCCCGACAGCTCAACTCCCCCAGTCAACCACCTCCAGGGCCCAGAGGACAAGTCACCTGAAGGCCATGACCACGACCAGGGCGATGATGGTCCCCTGCAGGAAGCGCTGGCTGATGCAGGCCTGGTCTGGAACCACGGGTGACGACTGAGGACCAAGAGGAGAAGATGCAGTAGAGAATCATGCCTTACCCACTGTGGGTTCTGCTGGAAGGGTGCTAGGGGTGCTCGTTCCCCAGGGGACAGAGGGAAAAGATGGATAAACCAGGAGCTGGGAGGGCCGCGGGGTCAGAAGGGGAGGAGAAGAGCCGGGTGTCAGTGAGGCTGCAGAGGTGCAAGCTGGGAAGGGAGGGGGGGTTAGGGAAGCTCTTGGTCCAACCTGAATCCCACCCCTGCCCACTCTCACCTTGCTGGCCACCTTGGGGGGCCTCTTCTTGTGGGGGACGCTGCCTGCCCGGCTGAACTGGCTCCCTGCATGGCTGCAGCAAGAGGCCCAGGGTCAGGGGTCCCTTCCTCCAGGAAGAGTCATGCCCTCCTCCACCCCACACCCCACCTGAAGGCGCCCGAGCTGCCGGTGGACTTGAGGCTGTCGAGCCGCCGCAGCTTGGCCAGCTTGTGGCTCCAGCGCTCCAGCTCGTCAATGCGCGTCTCCAGGTTGTCCGTCAGCTTACACAGCTCCTTCACGGCCCCCACGTTCTCCATGAAAATGCGCTCCTGCGCAGATGGTGGGCCAACACGGAGGGCACGGTCAGCCTGAGGAGCCCAGGCTGTGGGCCATCCGGGAGCAGCAGGGGAGCCCCACGATCCAAGGCCACAGGGAGGTCCTGGGCACCCCCTGCCTGGGCTGGCCTCTCCTCCAGTACAGCTTTGGCTCCCACAGCTCCCTAAGTCTCCAAATAGCATTCCTTCCTCTGCACCTTTGCCCTGGCTGTTCCCCACCTGAATGGCCCATCCCATACCCGTGAGACTCTGTCCTTCAGGGGCTCCCCAGCCTGAGAGCTCCAGCCCTGGTCTGTCCCTCCGATGGCTTTGGCCCTTTGCTATTTGGCTGATCATCCTCACAATAAACCACTAGCAAGCCCAGACTGCCTTAGCAGTTTCCAGGGACAGGGGATGACTTCTTGCGGCCAACAGCTCCCCTTCCAGCACTCGGGCCTCTCCTGGGGGGTGGGGAGGGGGCTCTGGAGGTAGCGTGAGCGCCCAGGCTGTTCCTGCTCCTGCTCTGCAGTGCCCCCAGCTTGCCAGCCTCTGCCCAGGGCTCTCTCCCGCCAGCTCCCCCGCCCCGCAGACCTTGTTCACCACCAGGAAGCTCTCTATGGTCTTCCCGTTGGCAAACACCATGTCTCCCGTGTCCTTCACAGCCTCGGGCAGGATCTCCTTCACCTCCTGAGCGATGACACCTGGGAAGGGATAAGCCGTGTGTGTGTGTGTGTGTGTGTGTGTGTGTGCGTGTGCGCGCGCGTGCGTGCGTGTGCATGCGTTGAGGGGAGGAACACTGCCCACAGCTGTCTAATGTAAGGAGGGGCAGGATTGGAGAGGTTTCTGGGGCCTAGCGATTTGGATTCTAAGGACTCTGGACCAGGGGCTCCCATGGACAAATGTCCACGGGGTTGAAGCTCCAAGGTGTTGAGGTGTGGGGTTCCTGGGCTGGAGTGGGCTGGGCGTTCCTGAGAGTAAGGGACCCAGGGGAAGGGTGCAGAATTCAGGAGGATAAAGGCAGGATTCATTTGGGAGGGCCAGGGACGACTATTCAGGGCCGCAACTCTCAGGCTTCGTGTCCAGGGGTGAGGTTTAGAGACCTGGGGTGGCACACGGAGGGCAGGACTCTGGGGGCAGAGGTCAGGAGCCAAGGGGAGGACTTTCTGGGAGCAGGACACACCACTAGCGGAGGGGCCGGCAGGCAAGGTTACCGAGACCCAAGGTTACTGGTTCGGGCACTCCAGTCCTCGCGAGGCCGGCCCCTACCTGTCTCTGGCGTGGTAGCTTCGATGCCTGCACTGGCGGCGAACTCAGGCTTGTATCTGTAGTGCACCAGCCGCATGCGTGAAATCCTCTTCAGCTGCTCCGTGGTGTCCACCTGCAGGGAAGCCAGAGCCAAGAATGACCTCATTCCCTCCTGGGCGGTCCAGAGGAGGCTCCGGAGCCCAGGAAGGCAACAACCCAGAGGCCACAGTGTAGAGCGGAGACCCCGCTTAGGGGTCGAGGGATCAAAATCTAGGGTCAGCCTCCCTCTCCTCCTTCCCCAGAAGCCCCGCCCTCCCACCTGGTCCCGCCTTCTCTCCAGGAGCCCCTGGGTCCCGCCCACACAAACACCCGCCCCAGCGGGCGGCTCCAACCTCCAGCCCAGCCCCTCGCCCGCAGTCCCACCCCCACCTCCTGCACGTGCTCCTTGGCTCGCAGGTCTGAGGGGTGCATGAGCGAGCCCATGACCTTGACATTGCCGTGCACAACCAACGCCTCGTCGGGCCGGTCCGTATTGATGCCCACGCGGCCGTGGTGGAAGACTGTGTCGGGCACCTGTGCCCGCTGCCACAGCACGTCGCTGTCGCTCTCAAACTGGCCTGGGTTGGAGGCCTACCGCAAGTTGGGGCTGGATCAGTCCTGGGAGACGGGAAACCTGCAGGGCCCTATGGAAGGGGAAAACCCCGGAGCCCACCCTCCTGGTCCTCACCCCACCAGCCCAACTCAAACTGTCCTGCCCATTGTGACAACTTTTAGTCACTTGTGAGATCCCAAAGCTACCACGTCTTGTCCACCTCCACACTTCACTGTGGAGACACAGCAGCCAAGAGAGGGGAAGAGCCTTGCCAAGGCCAGGTGGCCAGTGCCCAGCGGGATCTGCACCGCAGCCCCTGACTCCCCAGCACACCGGTATTTCCCTGGGTGTTATTTCTCCCAGTTCTGGGAGGACTTCCCCCACCCCCAGGGGAGCAGGGGAGGTGGCTCTCACCCTCACAATGATGCGCTCTGAGATCTGGGCAGCCAGCGTGTAGTTTTGGTTCTGTGCGTGGGCCTGGAGGGCCACCACCAGCATGAAGTACCTGCGACACACGGGGGTCTCAGAGCCACCCAGGGTCCTGCCCTCTCTGTTTCTGCTCCCTGGCACCAGTCCTAGACCAGAAGTACACAGCTATGCTGTGTGACCTCGCCCCCAGGCAATGGGCATTAGCACGCCACCCTGCAAAGGAGGAACCTAAGTCTCCACAAGGGGGCAGAAATTCCCCATGACCCACAGGAGGACTCAGCTATTTCTTAAGCCAGAGCCAGGCTCAGCATCTCAGGTCCCTCATCTGCGCAGGGTCAGTCTATGCAACTGTGCTCCTCCTCTCAGCAATGCAGGAGCTCCCGGGGCAGGCGTCCGGCCGGCTCACCTCTGGTCGGGGTTGGGCTTGCCCTTCTTGCGCATGTTGTTGGCGGTAGTCTCGCTGAAATGCAGCCGTCCCACAGTCACCTTCGTGACCTGCTCAGGGGGCAGATTGACCCTACAGAGAGGCAGGGTGCTCAGGGTGCAGGGAGAGGCTGCCAAGAACCAGGCTACGGAGGGGCACCCAGGCCAGGAGCATGTGGCGGTGGCTCCCTTGCCCAGCTCAGTTCTCAAGCCAGGTCCAGGTCCCCAGTTCCCAGGCCCTCCCAGGTACCACCCTCCACAGGGGCAGGTACTCACGTAACCGGGTTGAAGGGCCGCTTGCTCCGGTCTGACTGAGACTGCTCGATGTTAATGGACTGGTTCAGGGCTTCCAGCTGGAGAGGGACAGAGCCCAGGGGCACCTTAGAGCTGAGGATCCCACCTGATCCTGCCCTCCTTCACCCTCTTTGTGCAGGTCTGGCCTGGCCAGAGCACGTGAGGAATCAGAGCAGCACCCTGCCTTGGGCCTCACTTTCCCGCTCTATAGTGCCTTCTACACAGTCGCAGCTCCCCCACCCCAAGGACGCTCACACACAGCCCCCACACCCCACAGCACACCACCTGCCTTGCTTCTGCACGAGGAGGTACACAGTCACCCCCAAAGCACCTGCACCCCCATAGTCACACAAACCCACTCTTCCACCCCACCTCTGCATGCAGGTATGCATGCACACAGCCCCTCACAGACACCCTCGCAGTCCTACCCCCCTCACATCCACACCCCAACTCCTCTGGTTTCTCCACACACACACACACACACATACACACACACACACACATCTCCAGTGACCCTCCATTCCACAGTTCCAACCAGCCTCCATGCACACTCACTCACACCCAAGCCCACTCACTCCCCAAACCCTCTCCTGCACCCACATCCCCTCAACCCCTCCATGAACACCAGCCAAGCCCACCAAGGCCCCAGGTCTGGCTCAGACACTGAAGCACAGGGGCCCAGCCACATCCCCAGGGAACTCTCGGGCTCAAAATCAACTGTCATTGTGGCTGGGCTGTGGGGTCTCTAGGTCACACTGGACTCCAGGCAGGTTTCCCTGAAGAGGGCACCTGCATGGAGACAGCCAGTGAGGGGGGGGGGGGGGTCCCAGGAGGAAGCTTCATGGGCAGGCAGGGCTGCAAGTGGACACCACTCTTTTGGGTGAAGGGCTAGACCCAAAGGGCCTCGCGGGCTCAGGTGGAAGCTGGGGCTTTGCTGGGAGGACACCAGGGGCCTTAGAAGAGTGGAAAGTGGTGACTATCTGTGTCTCAACTGGAGCAGGAACTGGGGCCAGGGCAGGGGAGAAGAGGAGGGACTGGGAGAGGCATGTTCCATGATGGACAGCAGGGCCAGGTGCGTGAATAGGTGAGGGGCCCCTAGATTTACAGTTTGGATAACCAGGACCTGGGACCCCATTCCTGAAAGAAGAACCCTGGGAGGGGCAAGTTCACAGGGAGTTTAGTTTGGGACTCAGAGCTGACAAGAGGGTCAGGAGATGGGTCTTGGAAAAAGATGCAGGCCTGGCGGTCACAGGGTAGAGATGGAAACGGGACAAGAGAGAGCGCTGAGGAGCCCGACATTTAAGATGGGAAGAGGTGGCAGTGGCTGGGTTGAGTTAGCCATAGGAGCTCCCCTACACACTCGCTGCACCTCGGGCTCTTTCAACACTTCCCCGTCGCTTCCTGGCTCTCCTTGCAGAGCCCCAAACCTGCCTTCACTCCATGCAGCTTCAGGTAGAAGCAGTCGAGGGGCTTGAGGCCTTCGGGCGTCTTGACGAACTTGGGCTCTCCAAGCATGCCGATGTACACCGTCACCTGGAAGTGGTTCTTCTTCTGGCACACAAAAGCGTCATCGCCCACCGAAAAGTTGAAGCCCTTGTCGGCGTCCACACGGTAGGTGAGCATAGGTCTGGGGGGCAGATGACGGCACTCACCCAAGGCCCCCCAGGACCATTGGGGCCTCCCCCATGGTGGTGTCCCAAAGCAGTTTCCCATCATGTACCCCCAGATCCTCAAACCACCAACAGGGCAGAAATGGAAACTGAGTCCAAGGGATTGCGCACAGGTCTGCCCACTCGTCAGCCAATATTCTTTCCTCTACATGCCTGGGGCCACAGGTGATGGGGAAGCGGAGCAAGACCCATGAGGCCCGCCACAGGTGGAGGGAACTCCTGAGCGAGGGGCTTCACGGCCCCCTAACCACACTTGGCTACTTCCCAGAAGACTGCCTGAGGCCCCTCCCTCAGGGGAGATGGGGTGAGAGGGGCTGCGTCTGCAGAGCCTCACCAGAGCTGACAGCTGGTTGCCATGGAAACGGTGGAACCAGGAGCCGGCTCTGCTGCAGGCCCAGCCTCTGCCCACCAGTTTGCTCAAACCCCCAAACGCCCTCATTCTGACTCCCTCTGTCTCTGCCTGGGGAGGGAGGGGGGCACTTCTGGACTCATCCTCAGACTTAGCCTCAGTTTGTCCATCTGTTGCTGGGGATGGTGTTCCAAGTCTGGTCCCTTTGGGAGACCGCCTGGTGGCAGTAACAAGGGCAATTGCTGGCCCAAGGCTAGGACCCCAGGCACAAGCAGTGAGTGACCCCTATGGTCACAGGAGGGCCTGGTGCCTGCCTGGAGGAAGCTGGGCTGGGACAATGCTTCCAACTTCAGAAGAGGCCTTTGGGCCTGACCAACATCTACTGGAAGGCCCGGGCTCACCATCTCTTCCCAGCTGGGGCCCCGCCCACTGCCTGACCTAGCAAAGCACCCAGGAAGTGCCTGGGCCCCACTGGGGGGCCTCGGCTGCCACCTTCCTGACCTTAGGGCCTAGCGTGATGGGGTTGACCCAAGGCATATGGAAATAAGAGTAGGGGCCTTCCTCCCCACCTGCAGGACCACAGCAGCTGGAGTCGCTCAGCCTTGGGGGCATCTGGCTAAGAACCCCACAGAGCCTGGGGCCCAACTCGAGGAGGCTGACCTCAGCCACGGATCCTGTGAGAAGCCCCAAGTCTCAGCCACCTTCCCCAGGTCTGGCTATGTCCGAAGTGAGTTGAGGGAGTTGCCCTCTCACTACCCACTGGTATTCTGGGAGAACAAGGGGGGTGGCCCCCACAGGGGGTCTGGGAGGCTGGATGCATGTGAATGCTGCGGGAGAAGTAGGAAGGCCTGGGCAGCCTGAGACCCAGTCCTCCTCCAGCCCTCCTCCCCTGCTTACACCCCGCTTCCTTCCCTTCCTTCCAGCTACCTTCCTGGAATGCTGCAGGAGGAGGTGGCGGAGGAGGGGGAGGAGGAGCCAGAAAACACCCATGCACCCCCTTCTCCCTGCTGAGGTTCCCGTTGGCCCCTCCCTGGCTGACATCACCTTCGTAGGGAGGCTGGGGCTGGCCGAGGAGTCAGACACCCTGAGTGCCAGGCCTGGCTCTTCCCTGAGCCTTCTGTAAAATGGGACCATCCTGGATCCAGTGTGCCCCCAGTCCCTGCTCTAGGAGCTTGAAGGGGTCCTGGGCTGGACACCCCACGCTGGCGCAGCCCGGATCACTCACAGCTCCTTGTAGTTGGCGTCGTACAGCGTTGCCCACTTGTTCTGCTGATGTGGCTGCCACTTGATGGACTGGTAGTTGGGGTCCAGGTAGGAGCCACTGAGGCTGTCATTGTCCTGTAGGAGACCTGGAGGGAAGGGACCCGGACCCCTACATGGACCCTGGGCCCTGGGCCCTGAGTCCCACTCCCATCTGAAGGGTTGGCCAATCACATACCTGGTGAGGGTGCACCTGGTGGGTGCCAAGGAGGCGTCTGGACCCGGGCAATGCTGAGGGGCAAGGAGCCAGGGCCTGGTGAGAGTGAGCCCTGGGGAGCCCAGGGTGGGGACGGGGCTCGAGCAGGGTGTGGGGGCAGGGCTGTCACGGTCCCAGGCTCCTGTTTGATCATTCCATTCAGCATCTGGGCATTGAGGGTGTTGGGGGGTGATTCAGAGTGCTTCCTCTTCTTGGAGGGGTGTGTGGGGAGCCTGTGGGGACAGAAGTGTGTGCCATGGGGGGCTGGTTCTCCCTCAGCCCCCATCCACTTAGCAGTGCCCATCCCTCTCCCCTCTCCACCCAGTTTCAGCAGAATATGCCCAGCCCAGAGGACACCTTTTGCAGGAAGCCCTTGGGCTTTGCCTCATCAGTGTTCCCTGGCCCCTGTGCTCCCCCAGTGCTGTCATTGTCTGCACCTGTCATCTTCCCTACCCCCGGACCGCAGAATCCAGGGGGGCAGGAGCCACTCCTGACTCGTCCCTGCATTTCCATCACACCCAGCAAAGGGCCCGGTGTGTGAGCACTCAGCACTCTGTACAGGGAGTGAGCCAGGCCCTTCTCGGTGTCGCTCCTTACGATGGGGGCTGTAGAGACTCCATGGTTAGAGACAAGCCACGGAGGGCCTGGGCCACTAAGGCCAGAGAGGAGAGCTTCCTGGGGTAAGTGGGGTAAGCACCCTTTCCCCTTTGAGTTATGAAATGTTCTGATGGTGGAATCTTCTCTTGAACTAAATCATCCATGAAATATTGATGGATAAAACAAATTTAAAAAAAAAAAAAAGAGTTATGCAGGTTGGAGTTAGAGTGGGGAGCTGGGTTACAGGCCAGAAACCCGAGGACTCCATGAGCTGTATGAATAGCACCAGGGTCTAAACCCAGATCCCAGTCCTGGCTCTGCCTGCCCCTTTCAAATGCCACGATCTGGGCAAGTTAATGCCCCCTTTCAGAACCTCAGTTTACCTAGGAGGTGACTTCAAAAAGTTCGTGGAAAGTGGAAGTATAAAGCCCGAGTATATTTTGGTGCAAAACTTTGTGAAATTGATAAAAATGGGTAGTTTTTTAAAATACCCATTACCCCTGAACTTTTTGCTCACCCTCGAATCCGTGCCCACCAGATAAGAGGGCTGTGAGAACTAGCCATGGCCATGTCTCCCAGGATGTCCCGGCGCACATGCACAGGTTTACCACCATCTTCCCCACGGAACCTCTGCCCTTCCCTGGTTCATCCGTGTCCCTGCCTCCACCTGGGCCTGCCTGACTCCCCCACCCCGCCCTCCCACCTGGAGGCGGCTGGCCCAAGCTTACTCGGCTCCGTGCTGCTGCAGCAGCTGGTGCAGCATCTGGGATTGCTGGGCGTGGTGGAGATCGCTGGGCACCAGACCCTGCCCCATGGCCGCGTACGGGGGGATCGGGGGCTCAGCCTTCATGTACAGGTCCCGTTGTAGGACAGGGTAGTGAGGTGGGGGTGGTGGGGGCGGCGGGGGGCCTGGCAGGTGTGCTGGAGGTGGGGGTGGGTGGTCCAGGCGGGAGGACACTCCCACGTGACACAGGGTCTCCGGGGTTATCGTGCGCAGGAGATGAGGGTCTGCAGAAGAGATGAGGGCCACATCAGAGATCGACTTCGCTCAAGTTCCCAGGCCCTCCTTCTTCCCCAGACAGGGTCTCCTGCTACCAAGCCAACACATGCCCCGGGTGGGAGGGGGCTGGGCAGCCACAGCTGCCCACTAGAGGCCTGGGCAGGAAAGCAAGACCTTGTCCAGGAGGTGTGCAGCCCTCTCCTCACCCTAGCCAGCTTCTTCCCCGGCTCCTGGAGGAGATCCCAGATCTCTAGGTACTCTCCCAGCCCCAACTCCTCTCAGGCCTGATCCTCCTGTGGGCCTCAGGAAGCAGTCTCCAGAGACCCCCAGCCCAGTCCCAAGCTAGCCCCCCTCTCTGTCAGCCCCTCTACCGGGCTCCCTGGGGCCAGCCCCCCAGCCTAAGGGGGGAGGCCCCAGCTCTCTTTGTTCCCCAGGAGGCATTCCAGGGATGTTTCTGGTAAGATAAACAGAACTCTTGACCCCTCTTTGGCGGGTGCTGACTGCCCGCAGTGGTTCTGCTCTTGGCCACCTGGGGGCCACTGCACCCCTGAGCACCCCCTACAATGAGGTGGGCCCTGCCAGCGCCGCCTGGGCTCAGGCTGCAGCCGCGGCCTTCCCCAGCCGTGCACTTACCGCCGAAGGGCGCGTCCATGATGGCGCAGGCGGGCAGGCGGGTGGCATCCCGGGCAGGGACACTTGCTCAGAGGCCGGGCCAGGCTCCCCACCCGCCCGTGGGGAAACAATAGCCAGCGCCGGGGAGTATTTGACCAGCGATAATCTCGGGCCCGTTGGGCAGCCGCTGGCCCCCTCCCTCCCGCCCGCCCTCCCCGATAAGGCCGCCCCAACCACTTGCCCAAACCCCGGAGGGGGAGGGCGGTGCCCGCTGGACTCACCATTCACCTGCTGGGGGGAGTAGGCCTCAGAACCCGAGTCTGGGGGAGAGTCCGGCAGTGTGCTGCGGGGGGGAGCCGGAGGAAGGGCTGTTGGGGGGCAGCTGAGCCCTCTCCCTTCCAGCCGGGCAGCTCCTCTATGGGGATTCCAAGGACTCCCAGAAGCTGGGGTCATTGAGGCCTCCTCACACCTACTCTTAGAAATGTTCCTCTACCCACACTGGGGTGCCTGGCAGGGCCTGGGTCTGAATTGTGGGTGGGAGGCTTAGGATCACAACTTACTGGGGCATTTGGGGTACCTAACCAATGTCCCTGTTGATGGCCCAGAGATGCAAGGACTTCCTCCACAGACCAAGGGGCTGGCCTGCTCCTCCCTTCCTGCACCCACAGAAGCCTGACAGCTTCCTGGAAACAGAGGGCCATAGAGGGCTGGGTCTGGGGAGGCTCAGCAGGTCACTGGGGGCTACCCAGACAGAGGCAGGTGTGGGCTGGGCAGGGAGCCAGATTGGTCGGGCCTGGGTATATATATTTTTTTCTTACAGGTTTTATTTTATCAGTGGTTCAGGAAAAAGAACAAACTCAACCCCAGAGGTCAACATGTCCTGCGTGAACCCAGCGAGGGAGAGACTCCAGCCATGTGACCAGCTCTGGTCATCCCTGCTCCCCACGTAGGTAGACTCCCCACCACCATGCCCAGGGACTGCCTAGGCCACTGAACTATCCTGGACACAGTTCTGGGCTGATTCCAGAAGCCCAGTGCACCCCTGGACAAGCCGCCCATGCACATTTGGGGCCCTGTTTACAGATCTATAAAACAGATCTGAGACTATGAACACTGCAGGTTTTATGAGAATGATACAAAAAAGTGGATGGGGACTCACCCACACTCTGCACCACAGCCTCAGGCCTGGCGGGCTGACCCGGGCCTGTTCAACCCCAGGTCCACCATCTACCGCCCACTCCCTAAACCTCCATGACAATAGCCTTGTTTTTTCTAGCTATTTTGTCAAGGTTTTTCACATCCTTCAGTCCCTGCAAACAAATACCCGCAGTCCACAGGACCTTGTACTCCTTCCTTATTTCCTCTCTAGTCTCCTTATTCCTCTGTTCGGTGAGGTATTGATGAATAACCCTCTTCCCAGCCAGGCTGCAGACCACTGCAGGAGGGAAGTGTCTGTCTTGCTATCGTCCAGAACAGGGCTCCGACCGACCACAGGATTCCTGTGTGGCTCTCAGTAAGGCCCCTTCTCTCTCTGGGCCTTGTTGTGCCATTAAAATTGTGCTGTAGGGAGCAGCCGAGATCCCCTTTGGGGTCCCCTGTGATATAGGGATATAGGGAAGGTTAAGCGCACACAGAGCTGTGACAGGCACAGCAGCAGGCACTGGGCAGGCACTCACTAAGTGTTTGTTTCTTCCTTCTGCCCTCTGGGCCGGTGGCTTACAGACAGCCTCATGGCCTCAGCAGGCAGTCTGCCTTCTGCAGCAAAGGTTCACCCCAGAACCCCAAGTCTGGCCTCTACTGCCATGCCCCCACATGCCAGGGAGCTCAGGGAACACTGCCTGTGGCTGCATCCCTCCACTCCCTCCACCTAGCACGACCTCTGCTCACCCTCATTCAGTTTCCGCCTCCAGGGATAAGCTGTTTGGGAGTTGCTGTATGGATAAAGAACCTGAGGCCATGACAGAGGCCGTGGGTTAACTAGGCATATGGTGGGCCCCGAGCTGGAGCTGGGCTGTCCGAATGCAGAGTTCACGCACCCACACTTGATTACTCTTCCACCCTGAGACAGGATTCCACGTCCCAGAACTTTCTCTGAGCTCCTCTGCAGAGTCCAGCAGGCCGTGCTCCCCATGAGCACGCCCCAGGGAATCCCCTGCCGTCTGGTAGACCAGTGGCCACCCCGAAGCTTTGGTCACAGCCACCCAGTTTGGGTCTGGGTCAGCCCACGGTGTGGACTCCCAGAGAGATGCAGAGAAAGGGCCCAGGAAGGTAAGGCTTTATCGGGTAAGTTCTGGGCTCCAGACTCACTCGGGCAGGGGAGCCTCAGGGACTACATCTGAGCCATCGGCCACTCCCATGGCCAAAGTGTCAGCTTGATGTACAAGGCACTGGATGGGAGTCAGCACAGTAAAGGGCATGCAGGTGCCCTGCGTGTGTGTTCACATGTGGGTGTGCACGCACACACGTGTGTAGGTGTTCCCAGGAATGTAAACTTTCGTAGCCTCCAGTCTCACCCCCTCCATCCACCATCTACCTATTCTAGATGTGTCTAGCACGTATCACTCCCCTGCTCAGAGACCTGGTGGCCGCTACTCTCTTCGGACAAAGCCGGTGAGTTCCCCTGAGCCTGTCCCTGTCAGCCCCTCCCCACCCCTTCCCTACCCACAGGGCAGTCTAGTGCTCTGCGGCCTTCCCACACCCTGCCTTCCCTGGGCCCCTGGATCCTAACCCCCACCCCACTCCCTGCCCTCACTCACCCTGGGGCATAGGGAGCCTTGGGCTCTGCTTTGATGGGGGGCCCAGAGCCCCCCAGGAAGGGCTTGGGAGTGGTGCCCATGCCGTTGTTGTTGTTGCAGTTGAGTGGGGCGCAGTAGCTAGGGGGTGGGAGGGGACCATGGCGCCCTGGGGAGGGTCCGGCCCCAGGGGGGCTCAGGTGGTGGGCCCCGCTGGAGCTGGGGATCGCTGGTTGCCCATGGGGGTAGGAGGCCGCACTGGCTGGAGCAGAGATGTCAGGGAAGCAGCTGCGGAGAAGGGAGGAGGCTCAGCCACAGCCAGGAGCCTGGCCCCCCTGGGAAGCAGCCGCCCCCCAGCCCATGGACCCGGGCACACTGCGGAGAAGTCAGCCCTGGGAAAGGATGAGAGGCAGCGCCAGAGGTTGGACCACCTCACCACCCGGTCCGACCCCACACCTTCCAGGTGAGAGGCAGAGGCCACAAGGGGCAGGGCCCGGACAGGGCTGGCCGAGGGGCAACTCACAGGTCGGAGGCGTCCTCCTTGCTGATGTACTCCTCCAGGATGCTGGTGTCGATGTTGGAGGGCTCCAGGGCGCCGTTGATGTCATGGCCTGCATGGAGGGGCGGGGGCAGGTGAGCTGGCTCAGGGGCTCCCAGGGCGAGGGCTCCACCCCCACCTTCTCACTTTGAGCTCTTTCCCCACCATCCACTAGACACCCCTCCAGGAAGATGATGCTCCGCCCTCCACAGCCCACAAGGCCACCACGAGTCTTCAGGGAGAGCAGAGGCCCAGAGCATGGAGTTGGGGACACAGACACACTCCACACACTCCTCTCTGCGCCCCTTTCTAGCTGTGGAAAGGAGCCGGGCCCTTCCGCTCCTCTGTGAAGTGGGGTTACTGGGAGCCGGACAGTGGCCTGGTAGTACCAAAATGCTCTGCAAGGCTGACCCACATGAGAAGGTTTCAGGTTCACATCTGGAGAGTTCCCTGAACACGCCAGGCACACGTGCACCCATGCTCTGGGGCTGGCTGCGCCTGCAGGTGGATCCCAGCATGAGGACCCTGTTGAAGGTGTCTGGCTCTTTCTTTCCCTCTCTCTCTCTTTCTTACTCGTGGAAGAAAGAAAGAAACTTCAGGCCGGCCAGGTGGCGTGGTGGTTAAAGTGGCTGGATCCCATGTGGCTGACTGTGTGGGAAGAGTCCCAGATCCAGCAGTTTAAAAATCGCACTGAGGGGCCAGCAGGTGCTGTAGTGGTTAAGGTGCTGGTCTCCCATGTGGCTGACCATGGTTTGAATCCCAGACCTGATGGCTAGAAACTCCCTACAGGCATGTATGTGTGCATGCCCAAAATCTTGAGAGAATGTAGAGAAGGGATTGCCATGTGGCCATCCCCCCCAGGAGTGGTTTCTCTCTATCCCTTTGTCTCCCTGTCACTTTCTGGTGAGTACATACACCTAAAACTAATAAATAAGTACATAAATAAATGGGGTTACTGTCCTTGTGTTTAATGGGGTGCTGTGAGGAGCAAATGCGGTGCTTTATCTAGCCGACTGCCCAGCGGGTGCCCACCATCCTACATGGCTGGCACCTGCAAAGACTGTCCTGCCCCATCTTCCTATGACCAGCTCCAAAAGGCCCAGCTGCAGGCCTGTGGGAGCTAAGGCCCAGATGGGTGGGACCACACGTCCTGAAGGGCTGGTGGGGCTCGGGGAGCCTCCTGCACCCTGGGTTCCTGCTGCAGCAGGGAGTGGGGGACAGCTTAAGGAGAGGCCAGCCTCACCCCATCCTCACTGGAAATACCCATCACCCCCTGTGTTGGGGGCTGTGATGCTTTGTCCCCCATCTCCAGAGGAGGCAGAGGCCCAGAGAGGTAGGGTCTGGGCCAGCCTCACAGCAGGTGGGGAGTGCTGGCCTCCGGAGCTCTGCTCCTGGCCTGCCTGACTGTCCAGGGCCTTCCCTGTTGGCCCAGCCCTCTAAAAGGAGGGACTCACAGAAAAGGCAGCCCAGCATTCTCAGGCATCGTGAGGAGAGGAGAGGAGAGGAGAGGAGAGGAGAGGAGAGGAGAGGAGAGGAGAGGAGAGGAGAGGAGAGGGGGAGGCGCTGGCCTTTCTCCTCCCAGGGTCACCTTGCGGGGGGAGCCGAGGGCGGGGTGATAAGGGGGCTGACGTAGGAGATGCGTCAACCCCGATAGTGGAGGGCAGCCCCACCCACACTGCCAACCCAGGTTGGCCAGCCCACTGAGGCAGGAGAGCCCCTCCTGCAGACCTCGGAAGCCTCAAGTCTGGGGTCTGCCCCTCACATACGCTCCCCTGATGAAACCTGGAAACAGCTCGGACAGGGCCAGGACCAAACCCTGGCTTGGCCGTTCCCTGCTGCGTCACCTTGGGCAGATCACACACCCTCTCTGAGCCTCAGTCTCTTCATAAGTAAAAAGGGGACATGAATGCTTCATGGAGCCTGTAAGTATGAAGCAAGATAAGGTCTGTAATGTGCCTGGCACATAGTGGGTGCTCAGCTAACAGTGGCTATCTTCCCTCTCCAGGCCCCCAAGCCCTGGGGTCCCTGGGAGCCCCCTGCCCAGGCCTCTCCCTGGCCTCCGCTGGCATTTCAGGAATGCTGAGCCCCGCTTAGGTGATTAATGAGCGGCTAAGCCCTCCTAGGAGTCACGAGCTGCCTGCGACAGGCCAGGGCCCTCTTGCTGATCCCCACCCCCAGCTCACCCAGCTGGGAACAAGGGACACCCACCAAGCACCGCCAATGACCGTCCAGGGCCCTGTGTGGCCGGGGCAAGATAAGCTTCTCGAGCTGGGATGACCAGTGAACATGCCAAGGCTCCAGACGTCCATCTCTGCCCGCGCCCCGCCTCAGCCTTTCCTGGTAACCACAGTTTCCATTTATTGAGGGCCTACTGCGTGCCAGGCGTGTTTTGAGTGAAGTCCATTAACAATCACGGGGGTTTACCAATATAAGGCTCTGAGGCACTACGCACACAGTGTGTCACTTAATCCTACCAACCCATCACTGTGACAATAACGGAGACAATGACAGCAGCTCACACCGAGCTCCTACCAGTACTTCTAAACTCGTAATGGTGACAATGACGGTGACGGTGAGTGCCACCCAGGTACCCACCAGGCCTGACACTCCTCAGTGCTTTACATTCTCATCACGGGATGAGAGTGTACCTGGGTACCTGGAGTTTATCATCACCCACCCCTATTCAGAGAGGTGGAGTCTCTTGTCCAAGACAACATGGCAAGAATGCAAATCCAGGCCGGGAGCCCCGAGGGTCTGCGTGGCTGGCGGTTGCTGTGCCTTTCCTGGCTCACCTGGGCCACCCCACCCTACACAGGGCTGGAAGGAAGGATCAGGCACAGGGAGTGGGTGGGGAGCGGCACTGGTGTCACCCTGACCCGGGCCGCTGAAGCTGCAGGAATTTTTGAGACTGAACTTGGAAGCTGCAGTGAATGATGGGCTGCCGAAGCTCTGGTGTTGCTATTTATAACGGGGCCCAGCCCCTCCTGGCCTCCTCCTCCACCCCTGGCCAGGAGCACTCCTAATCACCCCTAATCCTCCTGCCCACCTCCCCCAGGGCAGGGGGCCTCAGGCAGAGGCATCCTGGGAGACCCTAACGAGAACCAGATGTGGTTGGGGGCGGAGGGACCCTCCCGTGCCAGGGGCCGGGTGGTGGACGGAGGAGGGAGGAAGCAGCCCCTGGGGCAGGGGGTGGGGGGTGGGCCAATGGTTGGGGGAGAAGTGTGAGAGTTGGGGGTTGGAGGGCTTCTTGAGGAATGTTGGAGGCCCTTGAGGCTTGCCTTGACTTCTCCTCATGCCATCCGGCCTAAAGGGTCCAACCACCAGGCAGAGGTGCCCAGCCTGCCCCGGGAACCAGGCTGGAGACTTCTTCCAACCATACCGGGAGGACAGGGTCGGGGTGGGGAGCCCAGGCAGTCCTGAGGCTAGAGAAGAATTCCTGGAAACCCAGGAAGGGGTAGGGTCACCCAGACACGCTGGTGGGGGTCCCTCCCCAGCAGCGAGCTGAGCATGGGACCCAGGTCTCTCTGGTCCTCAAGACCTCCCTGGGAGGAGGGATGGCCGAGCCAGTCAGAGGCTGCCCAAAGCCGGATGACCAGAAAGTGGCACCACGAGGTCACAAACCAGCATCTCTGTCTTCCCCAACTTGACCTTTCAACAGCTTCCCCTTGCTTGGGATGAACTTGGCAGTCCAGGGCCTCCACGGTGGGAGACCCTGGCCTACTCGAAAGCCTTCTCCCTGCCCCAGCCCCACCCCCACAACCCAGCCTGCAACTCTCTGTGGTCCAGCCCCTACCTCCTTCCTTCCAGGGACAAATGCTCCCCCCTACACCCCCCATCAGGGCCTTTGCACACACTGTTCACACCCAGAGAAAGCAGACTCCTAGTTACTTTGCTTGGGTTTAAATGTAAATTTCCCCAAGAGGCCATCCCTAACTGTCCCATTCCTCTGAGGGGCAGCCCCCATTCCACGTTTTCATCTGTCTCTTTACTCTCCTGCCTAGCTGAGGTCTCTGTGGGCTCTCTGCGTGTCTGCCCCTGCCCACTCACTGCCCACAGCCCTGTACCACGCACTTCACATGGCTCATCTGTGATTTTCACTATGGCCCTGCGAGGTAGCTGGTTTCCTTCGGCTCCGTTTTACCCATGGGGAAACCGAGGCTCAGAAGCATATCGGGTGGAAGCTGGGCTCTCAACGTGGCCCTTTTCTGTTTCTCTGGGGTGTAAGCATCCCAGCACACAGTAGGCACTCAATATGTCTTCACAGAATGAATGAGCGAAGTGGCAAATGTCCCGCCGGTTGGGGGGCCTCAATGAGGCCATGCTGTGGGGCTCCAGGGCAAGACAGGGCCCCTCGGGGTACCGCCCCTGCCCTGCTGAGCTACATGCCCAGATGCTCCTCATTAATTAGGCCCTTTATTACCTGCCTCGAACAGGAGCCAGACGCTGCCCCTTGCAGGGCAGGCTAGGACCTGGGCTGTGGGAAGGGAGCCCCCTCCCCTCCCCTCTCTTCCTCTGCTCTTTAAGGCCACCCAGCTTGGCAGGAAAGCAGCTGAGGGCACCCAAGCCAGGTGCGGGATGAGAGCGGGAGGGGGCCCAGGTGGTCCCTCCACCCTGGACCCCTCCCTTCCACCCCTCCTCGTGCTCATGCCCCCCCACCCCACCAGCTGTGGCTGCTGGCTGAGTCTCGGCCATTGTCCCAGGGGACGGGGGAGGGTGGGGACACGGCACAGTGGGAGGCTTGTGCCCTGCCCACCCCCTCCCCTGCTCCGTCAATGGGGCACTTGTCAATTCATGCCCCAAACATGGCGGAAATCCCGTCGGCCACGTGGCTGTGAGCAGGGTAGGCCAGGGCCTGAGGATGCTGGCCAGGCCTGGTTGCTCTGAACCCTAGGGCCTTAGGCCTGTCCCCTGAGGACCCCCACTGCCCTGAGTCCTCACCCCAGGCATCTGAATCTGAGGGGTGGGGGCCCCAGGTATTGTGGGCAGGAGACTGCCCATCTGCCCCACGATGCCCCAAGAGCGTGCTGGGGTTGAAGACGCCTGGTTTCCAATGTGAACCCCCACTTCATGGCTGTGTGACCCTCAGCAAGTGACCTGACCTCCCTGAGCACCAGCTTCCTTCTCTATCATTGGAGCAGTGGGGTGTCCTTGAGCCTTACTCACGGTGACTCCCAGGAGGCATCACCATTTCCGTCTCTCTGGGACGCCCATCTCCTTTCCAGCCCTCACGCCTCCCGCTGCCCTCCTCCCCCCATGGCTCTCTGTTTCACTGCACCTCTGCCCTGGGAACCTCTGGAGCCTCCAAGGGTGCTTGAGAACCTCCCCCAAGTCCCTCTAAGACGTGGCCAACACTATGCAGCTATTCTTGCACCTGCGTGGCACAGCCCAGCCACCAGCCTTGGCCTCAACCATCCCCTCCAGTGGGTACGCCTTTGGTGACCGCCTCTCCGACCGCCCCGGCAGCCCTTCCCCAACAACCCAGTCACAGAGGGCCCCAGTGCTATGGCTCATCTCCCAGTGTTAACTGACATGCTTCAAAGCAGCTCATGCTGGCGCGAGGCACAGCGGGCTCTCACCTCCCTTAGTCTGGACTTTCAATCGTCACGAATATGATCAATAACTGCTAGCTCTCCTCGGCTCAGGCTCCAGCTTGTGACCAGAGAATTCTCAAAGCCTCGTCAGGTCAGATGCTTGATCACGCAAGCAACCCTTTGCATCTCTGCATCAGATCCTCAGCGTGGGCCTGCCCAGTGGCCGCGCTGACAGCGAAGTGCCTCTGAATCACCATCCATCAGGTCTCACTCCGAGCCACGCCTCTTTGTCTCTGCCCAACTTCTTTCCAACAATGCAGAAGAGCCTGAGAGCCCGCAGAGACCCATTGCTTCCAGGGGAGCCACAATCTTCAGCCAACCCTGAGCTATGGCTGTGTGTCCCCGAGTCTCCACACGGAGGCCACCCTGGCCTCAGTGCCACATAAAGTTCAGCAGACAGCCCCAAGGTGCTCCCAAGCAGGCCCAGAGAAACGAAGCCAGCAACTGAGACCTGTTCTCAGCGAACCGTGGTCCCAGGCTCTCTACCTTACCTCCAGGGGGTCCACAGCCCCACTCACAGAGCTGGTTAGCTCCCACCCAGTGCCCCCAGCCCTCTCTCACAGGGACTGAGGCAGGCAGGCCCTGGGTGCAGAGTTAGGACCCTGCTGGTTGGGACAGGCACAGGCCTCCAGTAGGGGTCATCGTGCCTACCTATGCTTATACACCAGGCTCTCTCCAGCACGTAGGTGTGAGTGCAGGGGTGTGACACCCAGCCAGGTCTCCCTATGTGCCAGTATGCCTCCCATGTGAGCATACCCTCATACACATCCCCCAGGTACACACACGTGTGTCCACACCAGCATTCTCCACGCATGCTCATTCATTCATTCAGCTACCAGTAGGCTGTATTTTGCTATGAAAAAATGCATCTTGACTTCCCTGAAGACCAATGTGTATTGAGCACTTATTATGCGGCAGGCACAGAGCTAGGCTTCAGGGATACAGCAGTAACTGAAACAGACAAAGCCCCCTCCTGCATGCTAGGGCGCAGAGGCAGACGATGAGATAGATCGGGAAAATCATAGCCTTTTAGAACGTCCCAGACAGTAGGCAGCCAGTCCAAAGGCCCTGAGATCTGAGCATGCTCACGCATGTTCCCATCTCAGCACACCTTGCATGCCTATACCCCAGGACACACATACACACAAACGCTCACTGACCCAACAGCAGTCAGCCACACACATACCTCCCAAGAGGCGCTGCTTCATATACCCCAGTCACAGCCCATCTGGGAAGAGCTCCCTACTCCTTGGCTTCCTTCAGTGTTCCCCCCTGCCAGGCAGCTGTCAGACCCTCATCTTGGGGCCTGACCCCCATCAGCTCCAGCTGGAGCCCGCTCCAACTGAGTGAACTTGGTGTCACAGGCCTGGCGCCCCCACTAGAGGCAGCCCCTGCTTCCACATTCGCAGAGCAGAGGAGAGATTCCTGTCCCCAAGGCCACAAAGCTCAGCAGGAGAACCACAGGAGAAGAGAGCACGGGGAACCAGGGAAGGCTCCGCCCAGGTAGCATCTCTGGCCTCACAGAGGAGAGACTGAGGTGGTGGCTGTGCACTCCGGGGGCTGGAGGGGTCTGGGGATGCTGCAGAACTTCCCTTGCTGATGTGAACTAGAGGGAGAGGGAAAGAGGACAGGAAGCTGAGGAGCCTCCTGTCCACGGTCCAGGCCAATGGGGGCTCTGGACCCAACCACCCCACCTGGGACTTTGCCCTTCCTCCCCTCCCACTGCAGGCCTTGGCTCACAGTTCACAACCTTGATCACCTGTGAGGGGCCTGAGGACTAGAGAGGTCACCAGCATGCATGGCCACCCATGGTGGGTCAGGACCCTCAGCATGTGAGGAAGAGAGATCCCTTCCCCACCTACTCCAGGCTGCCACCCAGCTGTGACCCAGCATCCCATCCCAGCTCTACTGTGGTCACCCTAAGGGAGGCCAGCACGCACCTTCTGCTCCTGCCTCAGCACCCTCCTCAAGGAAATGAGGGGATACCACCCACCCTCCCATGGAGCCCCAGGATTCCAGGAAGACATACATGCAAAGAGCTCTGGCCTGGGTACAGCAAGCAGGCAAGGACAGCCAAGCCCCTTCTCCTCATCTGCAGAGGAGTTCTGCATCTCTGAGGCAGAGGGCGGAGCAGGCCCCGCTGGACGTGCCGAGGACCAGGACTAGATGCTGGACTACGCAGGGCCTGACCTGCTGTGGTGCAACAACCAGTCTGATGGTTCTCCTCCTTCCCTGGAGTAAGTCATCCAGAGACGGCAAGGGGTTCTCCCAACCCCCCCAGCACCAGCTACAGAGCTCAGCCTAAGCTCGGGGCATTAATCCACCATGTGGACCAAAACCTGGCCCTGGGCTATGGGGCGAGCCCATACTCACCTCAATCGAGGCTGACTCTGAGCAAGTGTCACTGCCCCTCGCAGGCATAGTCTTACCTAACGCTCCCCAAAACCCTGAGAGGAAGGCAGGAGTTCGAAAAGTTGAGGGGACTTCAAAACATTTGTAGGGTGGGAACCAGCAGTTAGCGTAATGGCTATGTCGCTGGACTCCCACGTAGTCGACTGCGGTTCGTGTCTCGGACCCGGTGGCTTACAACTCACGCCGGGCGCGTGTGCGTGTGTGCCCAAGATCCCGAGAGGAGAATGGAGGAGAAGGGATTGCGGCATGACCATCCCCCCGGGGGGTGATTTCTCGCTTTCTGTCTCTATGTCTCTCTCAGTCTGTCTGGCGAGCGCACGCGCCCTATAGCGAAAAACCTCTCCAAAAAAAAAAAAACATTTGTAGGGGGGCAAGCAGTTGGCATAATGGCTATGTCTCTGGACTCCCATGCAGTCGACCGCGGTTCGAGTTCTGGACCCAGTGGCTCGAGTCACGCCAGGCGCGTGTGCGTGTGTGCCCAAGATCCTGAGAGGAGAATGGAGGAGAAGGAATTGCGGCGTGGTCATCCCCCCTGGGGGGTGATTTCTCGCTTTCTGTCTCTCTGCCTCTGTCTTTCTGGCAAGTGCACGTGCCCTATAGCAAAAACCTCTCAAAAAAAAAAAAAAAAAAAGTTGTGGGAAAATGGAATTAAAGCATGAGTTTATTTTGGTGTACACACACACACACAAATGAAGTTCGTGCATAGTTTTTCATAATACACAATTCCAGGAATTTCATGAAGACCCTTCGGATTACAACTGGATTGCCATTCTACAAATGAGAAGATGGAGGCCCGAAGAGGTGCATGGTATCTCCAAAAGAGGGTTAGAGGTAAGTAAGGGAGACAGGGCGGATCCCAGCTGCCCACCCCAGGGAAGACACACACACGCACACACACACACACACACACACATACACACACACATCAGCACCCTAGGCTGGGTAACCGAGGCCCAGAGGAGGCTGGCCGGCCGTGAAGAGGAAGAAGGTGGAAAAGGAAGGCAGGCTGCCTGGGTAGGGCAGGGCCACCCCCAGTTAATGATTCAGTTAATGATTTCTGCTCCCTGGTTCTTATCAAGAGGGCGAAGTCCAAGGACAGCAGCCAATCAGCAGCACCCCTGTGCTGTTACCCAGCAGCCTCTGCTGTCAGGGCCCCTCGGTCCCTTGGAAATTAGGAAGCAAGGGCCTGGTCCCCAGGGAAGAGGCCATCCTTCTCCAAACACCTTCCTCAGCTCTGCCTAAGACCCCTAAAGGCCACTTTGCTCAGTGACCCAAGCTCAGAGAGGCCCTGAGGCCAGCTGGTTGGTTACCAGCCTGGTCCTCACCCCTGCACTGACCCAGGCCCTCCCAGAGAGAGGCTTCCTGGGTGCACCCCCCACCGTGCCGCCTCTGTTCACTTGGCCATTGTTGTCTCTGAGGTCTGACCCTGAGGACATTTCCTGCTTGTCCCCCCACCCCCATCCTACCATGTGGCCCTGCACCGGGTGCTGGGGACATAGGGATGAGTCAGATGCCCTGCTACTATTCCCCGCTCCCTGAGCTCAGGGTCTGGGGCGTGGGTCTGGCAGCCAGCTCCATGTATTGGGGATGGGACAGGAATCTTCCAGGGAGGGGGGTTCTGCGTGGACCCTGGGGACACCTCATCTCATCTCCCTGGGAGTCAAGGGCTGGGAAACCCTGCCATCTACCTACTTCAGGGGTGCTCCACCGACAGCCAATCTGACACAGGGCACAGTACCACACCCCAGCTCAGCCCCAGAGCTCCATCCCAGCGGCGGTCCTCCCCGAGTTGGCAGGCACTGTCCACCTGGAGCCTTTTCCTGCCCCCCAGAGGCAGAGATGCTGGTCCCTGAGAGGGGAGAGGGAGCCCTTCCCCCATCCCCTGAGATCCCAGTGACAGAGGAGGGACCCGGGGGCTGGGGTCAACTCTGGCAAACCCTACACCTACTTCTCTCAGAGCCTCAGCCAGTGCCACGGCCCTGGCCACAGCCATCCCAGAGCTGGGGTCGGAGCGGCTTTTAAACCAGTATCCTGGTGCCTGAGGCTATGGGGACCCTGGTCCCACTTAGCCACTGTACACAACCTGTCAGGAGACCGTGTTTATCTTTGTTTGACAGCTCTCAAAAACATATCCAGGGACCAGCAGATGGCATAACGGTTACACCTCTGGACTCCCACGTAGCCAATGGCAGTTTGAGTCCCAGACCTGGCAGCTTAAAACTCACGCCAGGTTCATGTGCATGCGTGCCCAAAATCCCAGGAGAAGAATGGAGGAGAAGGGATTGTGGCATGGCCATCCCTCGGGGGGGGGGGGGTGATTTCTCACTTCCTGTATCTCTGTTTCTCTCTGTCTCCCCAACGAGCACATGTGCCCTATAGCAAAAATCTCTCTAAACACACACACATTGAAAAAAGCCTCTGCTCTGGTCCAACCCACCTGCTTACCCTCAGACAGAAAATCAGAGAAGGAGGTCGCTAGCCCAGGCCTCGGCTGCAGAAGGGGCAGGAGCACAGGTCTCCCACCTCCAGCCCAGGGGTGGGGGTGGGCACAGGTAAGTGGAGGCCTTCCCGGCCCTTGCTGGAAATCAGTTCCCTTTAGTCCCTAAGGCGTCATCCACACTGTCTCCTGGGAGGCACTGTGTCCCTAGGATCAGGGGCCAGCACCCACCCTATTCCAGCTCGGCCATTCATACTCGAAACCTCCCTCCTTCCCAGGGCTGGCAGATAAGGCTCCACGGAGTCGAAGGCATCGTGGATCCCTTCTCTGCCATCTCCTTCTCAACTCCTGCAGGTAAGAAAAGGGACCCATAGAAGCCCAGGGCTCTGCCCTGGGCACACGGCTCTCAATGGTCCGGCCTTGCCAGGGCCTCTGAGTTCCTGGTGGGGTCCTTGGATGCGGCCCTAGCCCTGTCCCTGAGCCAGCTCTGGGAGTGGAGGCCCCAGCTGGCCAGGTGGTGAGTACACCTGCTGCTGCCACCCCGTTACCTGCTGGGAGCCAGTGCATCCTGCTGGCGGGTCCCTCTGCCGGCCCTGTGCCCGTCGATCTGGGCTGCTGTTGCCTCTCTCGAGGGGATTAGCCAGGCAGTCACGGGGGCCCGGCTGTACCAGCCTCGAGGGGGCCGCCCTGTCCCGGCCTCCCACCCAAGGCCCAAAGCGCCTTAGCCCCCAGCCCCACCACCCGCACAGGGCAGGACCCAGGACACATGCTGATGCGCCTAGGGAATGGGCGCCACCAGGGGGAGGGCCTCAGTGCACAGCAACCCCCCTCCCACCCTCCCAGCCCAGAGCCGAAAACACAGGCCCCTCTCCCCACTGCTCAGAGCAGGTGACCAAGGCCAAGAGGGAGCTAGGGTGAGAGCTCAGGGGTCCTTACGGGCTCACGAAGGTCACACACACACACCACAGCACAACTTCGTACTCCCTCCATCTTTCACAGTCACACTCCTGGGCACACCGGGCTCCCTCTCACCCACACCCCCGCCCACCCAATTCCCCTCCCAAGTGGCCCAGGAGTCCCGGCCTGCAGTGCCCACCCACACCTTCCCCCATCCCAGGCGCTGCCGCAGCCCAGCCTCCTAGGCCGCTGCCCACACCCCGCCCCTGCTCCCCACAGACATTCTTGAGTCTCCTCTTATCTCTCTGGAGGGAGCAGAGCAGCCTCCCTCCAGGCTGGCCGCATGGCTGAGCTGTGTCGTCAGCCCCACCCCCCCACCCCCACCTAGGCCAGGAGGGAAGGTCTGGCTCAGAAGGCAGGGAGCCTGGGCCAGTCAGGCCCCTCCCTCTGCCCAGGGCCCAGGGTCCTGGGGAGGAGGCACTGGGGTATCAGGAGGGCCTGGCCAATGGGTCATCCAGGTACCAAGCAAGCTCAGGGCACCCCAAAACAGTACCTCCGGGCAAGGACTGGTCTCCTTCCTTCCTCCCTGGGAGCCCCAACTCCTATACGGCCCCTTGAGGGCTCCTAATGGATGAACAATGCCTGGGGAGAACGAGAGCCCCTGGGACTCACCAGGGCTGCCTAGGGCCCTCCAACAGGTCCCTGACTTCCTCAGGGTCACCTGGTCCACCCAGGGTCAACTAGTTCATGGGACTGTGTATTGCGCCTCAGTGTCAACTAGAGAATCCAGCCCAAGCCTGGCTTCCGGGGGTCTGGGTCTGCGCTGTGCAGAATCCTCCAGTGGGACGGCCTGCCGCTTGGGGCTGGCCTTCCCGGGTGGCCCAGCAAGCAGGAGTGGATGAAGGTCCCCATCCCTCCATTCACAGAGAGAGAGAGAAACTGAGGCAGAGAAAGGCCAAAGGGATCTGGGGACTGGGCTTGAAACGTGCCCTGACTGCCCGCCCAGCACCGCGCCCCAGAGCTGGGCTCACACTCATGGATGAGTCCAAACGCAGAGGTGCAGGACGGTGGCTTAGGGACTGGGCTCCCCAGGCTGGCAGAGAGGAGTATAAAAGGGGCCGCAGGGAGGGTCGTTCCAGTAAGGTGCCACTGGAAGGCGTCGGCCACACTTCCCCTCCCCCTCCTGTCCCGCTCCCACCCGTCCTGAGCCCAGCACTGGGGGGAGGAAGGGCAGCCCCAGAGTAAGAGCAGGGGCTGCTCGGCCATGGAAGAGGGGGGAGTTGGTGGGATGTAGGAGCAGACCTCAAAACCAACGTGGGGGTAGATGAGGATGGAAGAAAATAGTGCAGGGTGCGCAGAGATTCCACCCCTGGAGGTCCTTTCAAGGTCAAGGGGGGTGAGGTGGCTCCTTTGGGGGGCAGAGAAGGCATAGCTCTAAGGACAGCAGGGGACACAGCCCCCAGGAGCCTCACAGGGCTGGTGGGCACAGCACTGGAGGGTCTCAGAGAGCAGAGGTGGCTGATGGCAGTGATGCCAGCTCCAACAAGATCCCAGCCCTAGGACAGCATGCTAGGGAAGGGGTCCAGCCCCAAGCCCGGGAGGGGCAGCTGCTTCCAGGGGAATTTCAGCCTTGGCTGAGGGAGCAGCCCTGAGGAAGGAAAGAGACTGTCCTAGCCTCAAGCAAGCACGGTGGGGAGGTGGCAGAGTCTAGAGACCGGCTGGGGGAGGGTGCCACCCTGAAGGGCACACAGGGGGTCTTGGTCCCTAGTGGGGGTCCCAGTCTCTGGGAGGCAGGCCGGGTCCGGGGTGCCAACCTCAAGAGGTATAGAACATCCGAGAAAGTATGCTGAGAGTCCTGGTCTTGAAGGAGGTTCTGGCCAGGATGGGGTTCCAAGGAAGCACAGCTGAGGGTCCCCAGTCCTGGGACATGTGCTGGGGTGGGGTGTCACTACTTAAGGGGGACTGCAGATCCCGGAAGGCAACACAGCCCCAAGGAAGCTGCGTGGAGGGGGCGGGAAGTGGGAGCCCAACTTAGCGGAGGTGGATAGGTACCTCCACGAGACTTCCAGTCCCCGGAGCCACGGGAGGCTGCTGCCGGCCTGGAGGAGGGCCCTATCCCAGAAGAGGGGTCCTGGGAGTCCTGGAGCGTGGACACACGATGAGGAGTTCTAGTCCCTGGGATGGGTTAGAGCTCTCGGCGCAAAAGGGTGGCCGCCCCCAACGGCCGGTCTCTCACCTTCGAAGAAGCGCTGCAGCGCCTCGGTCTCGTCCACCACCTCCATGTCCGGCCTCCCCGGCGCGCACTTCGGCCGCAGCCCCGCTACAGCCCGGCCCCGGGGCGCGGCATCGCCGGCGCGGCCCGCGCGACAGTCCCGGCTCGGCTTCGGCTACGGTCCCGCCCGGTCCGCCGCCGCCGCGCTCGCCCCCCGCACGGCCCTGGCCCGGCCCCTGCCGTCCTCCCGCGCCCCGCCCGCCGCGCCCAGCGCCCCCTGCCGGCCCACCCGGAGCCGTAGCCCCGCCGCCGGCAGGACGCGCGCGTCCTCTCCAGGCGGCGCTGGGCGCGGGGTCGTTCCTGGGTTGCGGCACAGAGGACCGCGTGGCCTCTGAGCGTGAAGGGAGCCAAGGGCGGCAGGCAGGGTCGGGGTCGCAGAGAGCTAGGACTACCGACAGCGGCCGGTCCGGGTCCCCGCCGTCCTTGCCTTTCCTTTGGGCAGGGCAAGACACCCGTTTCCTTTTCTTTTTTTTTTTTTAATGTCATATTTCTATAATTATTTAATTTAATTTATTCGTTTATTTATTTTAATTTGACCAGAGAGACACGAGAGAGAGAGAGAGAGAGAGAAGAGAGAGAGAGAGAGAGAGAGAAAGCCACCAGGTCCTGGACTTGAACTGCGGTCAGCCACATGGGAGTGTCCAGCGCCTTAGCCACCACGCCACCTGCTGGTCCCGACACCCGTTTTCTAAAGCTTCGATTTTTCAGAACCAAAACTCAGGGTCATGCTCAGTCCCTCTCGTCCCGCAGCCCCCACCCATCTCAGTAAAAGTAACAACCCGCATTACTGAACATTTTATGTGCCAGCTTTGTATGAGGCACGTTACAGGCATCATCTTCCGTCCCCACAGGAACCCTACCGCGGAGACACTACTGCCGGCTGCATGTTACAGGTGAGTGACACTAGGCTTCAGAGACTGTACTGCCCGAGGAAGGGGCGTCAGGGAGGACCTTCCGCGCAGATGGGAATGGTCTCTATGCAGCCACTAGCCGGGGGCTGCCGGGCCCTTGCAATGTGGCTACTGAAACTGAGGGGCTGACTTCTCGATTTTATTTCATTGTCATTCAACTTAAATAGTCACGTGTGGCTATGGTATTAGCCAGTGCAGCTCTGAGAGTTTCAAGGTCATGAGCGTTCAGAGCCGAATCCTGGCTGGCCCAAGAATCAGCACTTGCGTTCGCTGCTGGCCTGTCTGGTAGAGCGAGATCCAAGGGTTTCACCCAAGTCCTCAGTCCTGGACCACGCACCGCCTGATCCCCGGTGCCCCCTTGTGAGTGCCTCCTCAGCTCTGCACAGTGTCTCTCCTCCCTCATCTCCGTGCCCACCCCAAAAACCTTTCTTTCTTTCCTTTTTCATTTTATTATTATTATTATTTTTGCCATAGAGTGTGTGCACTCTCTGGGGAGAGACAAGAGAGGGAAAGTGAGAAATCACCCCCCCCCCCCCCACCGCACCCCCCCATGGCTACTCTGCCATCCTTTCCTCCAGTCTCCTCTCAGGATTTTGGATATGCATGCACACACGCCCAGCACTTTTCAAGCCATCAGGTCGGAGATTCAAACCGTACAGTTGGCCGTGAGGGATCAAGCACCCTAATCACCATACCACTGGCTGGCCCCCAAACACCCCTTTAAAAATTATTTAACGTTATGGGACCAGCAGTTAGTGTAATGGCTATGTCACTGGACTCCCACGTAGTCAATTGTGATTCGAGTCCCAGACCCGGTGGATTAAACTCAAGCCAGGCATGTGTGCATGCATGCCCAAGACCCCAAGAGGAGAATGGAGGAGAAGGGATTGCGGTGTGTGGCCATCCCCCCTGGGGGTAATTTCTCGCTGTCTCTCTGTCTCTGTCTCTCTCTGTCTTTCTGGTGAGCGCACGCACCCTATAGCAAAAAGAAAACCTCTCCAAAAAAAAATTATTTATTGTTATTTATTATTATTACTTTAAATTTTCTATAGGGCACATTCACTCACGAGAGAAAGTGAGAAAGCAGGTCACCACGTTCAGGACTTGAATCACGGTTAGACATGTAAGAGTCCAGCTGGCCCCCAAACACCCTTTTAGAAATACGAATGGGCAGCAGGTGGCATATTGGTTAAGGTGCTAGATTCCCACATGCCCAACTGAGGTTCAAGTCCCAGATTTGGTGGCTTGAAACATGTCTTGCACATGTGCATGCATACCCAAAATCCCAAGAGGAGAATGGAGGAGGAGTTGCAGTATGGCCATCCCTCCAAGAGGTGTTTTCTCACTTTTCCTCTCACGTCTCTGTCTCTGGCAAGTGCACACACCCTGTGACAAACATCTAAAGAAAAAAATCAGGTCATGCCATTCCTTTAGCTAGAACCAGTAGTTTCCCTCTGCACTCAGAGTAGCATCTGAACCTCTTCCCTTGGCTTCCCTTGGCTTCCCTGTATGATCTCGTCCTGCCTGGACCACTGACCTCAGATCCTACCATTCTTCCCATTGCTCACAAAGCCACAGCCACCAAGGCCTCCGTGGCATTTCACAAACGTGCTAGGCTCACACTTGCCACAAGGTCTTGGCACGGGCTCTTCCATCTGTCTGCAATGCTTGTCCCCACATGGATGGTTCCTTCTTAGCAGTCAGGTCTCACCTCACATGTCACCCCCCTGACATCCCGGCCTAGAGCAGTTCCCCTGACCTAGGCCCTTCCTTTCTCACCACATCCACAACGAAGATTTATTTATTTATTTATTTTTGAGAGGTTTTGGCTATAGGGCGCGTGTGCTTACCAGAAAGACAGAGAGAGACAGGGAGATAGAAAGTGAGAAATCACCCCGCAGGGGGCATGGCCACACCACAATCCTTTCTCCTCCATTCTCTTTGGGATCTTGGGCACACACGCACATATGCCCGGCATGAGTTTAAGCCACTGGGTCTAGGACTCGAACCACGGTCCTCTACATGGGAGTCCAGAGACGTAGTCATTACGCTAACTGCTGGTCCCCACATCTAAGATTTTTAGTTAGTTTGCTCAGCATCCTTCTCCTTCAAGAACAGAACCCTTAGGAGGGCAAGCAATCTTTCTGTCTTGGTCACTGCTGTATCTTCAATACAGAAGAGGACTACCTGGTACATAGTAGGTGTTCAGGAAACATGTTGAATGAAGAGATCCCGCTATCTTCATAGTACAGAACCCTGGCTCCTGGAAACCTTGGAAGCAGAGAATTCTGAATCTCAGACGCAGTGAATCAACCCATGACAGAGGACTCAACTCGCAGTGTCTCAGGACCTTTAGACATAGTAATTTCGAGTTGGGAAAGAACTATCCCACCCAACCACTGACCAGTGACAAACCTGAGGCCCAGAAGGGAGGGGGACTTGCTGACAGGTCAAGATCCAACCTAGCAAACCTGGAACTTACAGCTTTACCTGGCAGTGGCCCCCAGAGGAGGGTGGGGCACACATCAGGCTGCTCCGTGGGGAGGGGATGAGAGCCCCAGAAATTGCTCCCACCCCTGGCCTGCCTCTTCATCTTCAGTAGCCAGCCAGGGGGGAGGGACGGCTGGTGCCCGAGCCCCACATGTGGCCCAGTCAGCAGGCCCATGGTGGCCCGCTGAGGAGGGTCAATGCCACGACAGTTCTGGGGCTGGGGGATGGGGTGCCCAGGCCGGCGGGCGCCTCACAATGAGGTTTTGTCCTTCTGGGGGCTGCTCTCTGAGCCGTTGCTCTTAGATATATAGAATGGGATTTTGCTGGAGGCCCCAGCTGTGTACGCTGACCGATGCTCCCCCAGCCCTCCCCCACAGGGGCTGGGCTGAGAGGGGGGAGAGGGACCACACTGAGACGCCTATTCTTTTCCAGCCCATACACCCCAGAGGTTTTTCTCCCTCTGCAGACTCCCTTAAGACAATTGTTATTCTCTGCTCTGCCCCCGCCCCCACCCAGGGTCAGGCCTGCCTGCGGACAAAGTAGACACCCGCCTACACCAGACGATCTTAAAAAATGAATTTGTTTCGTGAGTTGGCTGAGACCCGCTGGAAAATCAGCTTCTCTGGAAGCCTCCTCCCGCCCACAGGTTTTTCCTTCCTATCCCACGTGCCGTTAAACATCCACAATCCGAGGCCAGGCCATCGATGAGTTAAAGTTGCCTTTGTCTTGGTCATCAGGATTGGCGGTAGCGGGGAAGACACCACTCCTCGTTATTAAGATCATAGATTATCCCATTCCTGGGTAGCCTTGACATTGGACAGGTGGATAGAGCTTCCTATTAATTCCATGGGAGCTGGCTTGGCTAGAGGGGATCAGGGCCTGCCACCTCCCCTGAATCCACTAGGTCACTGAACAAAAGAGCAACGCCCCTGGGGTCTTCATCTTTGGGACAGGAGAGGGTTGGTGGTTGAAATGCCCCAGATTTGATCAAGGCTGCCACTCTAAATACTAAGTCAAGTCCAAGCCTAGCTGGGGCAGAGGGTGGGGCTGGGGAAGGAACCCAGAGAGGCTTGCACACCAGGAGTTTGAGGGTCCTCGCCCATGCCTCACCTTCCCTACCAAGCCACAGTAGTGAGGGGCTGAGACTTAGGCCCTAGCCCAGCAGACATGGGTGCCCCCTGTGGCCAGCTCAGCCCGTTCATTAAGGCCCACCCTCCTGTCCTTGGGGGCCTCGTCTCTAATGCAGAGCCCACCAGTGCCACTTCACAGCACAGGTAAAGGGCTGGCTAGGTGATCGCAATGGCACTTCCTCTCATCCCAGTCAGTGCCCAGCCAAGGCCGGCCTCCCCTCACCAGGACTCCTGGCTCTCACAGACCCACAGGGCCCTGGCTTCAGACCAGCTCACAGGCGAAGGCCCAAAGGGTGGGAAATGTGAATCTAATGACGAAGCAAGACTGGGGGCTAGACTGGAGTGAGAGGACACACCTGGGTGGGGACATGGCAGGATAAACTTCCTTCCCTGATCACAAGACAGGGGCATGCTGAACACAGGTCCAGAGCAGGGACTAGGAGACAGGGTGCTACCCAGCCCCGCCCACCATTGCCCATCACGAGAGTCCCTTCCTGCATAGTGCTCTGGCTGTGTGACCGTGGGCAAGTCACAGAACTTCCACAGAAATTCTCTGGCTCCATTTCTTCTGCTTCTGCCCCCCTAACAGGACACGACAATTTGCAGACCAGCAAGACCACAGAGTGGGAAGAACCTCTGGGGACCACTAGGCGAGGGTGGAGGCCAGAGTCCTGGGCTGGGAGGCCCAGAATCTGGTCCATCGTCTGTCCCCACAACCCGTGTGACCTCGAACAGGCCTTCTCTACTATCGGGACTGTTTCCTCTTCTGTTCAGAGGCTGAGAGTGGACAGGCTTCAGGGCTGAGAGCACTTCTCTGTCCCCCTCTCCAACCCTTCTCCAAGTAGGGTCACTCTGGACCTGAGGGGGAGGGCAGGGCAGGGCAGAGCGAAAGTCTGGTCAACCCTTGGCTGGGTCAGTGCCTGGGCCAGACTGCCAGCCAAGGTGGGACTAACCAGAGGAACAGCGCCACCTGCTGTGTGGAGGGCACAGACCTTGGGCATAAGTGAGCTGCCTGCTCCCCTGGGTCCTCCAGCCACTCCCCGGGACTCAATGCCCTGGAGCCAGGCTGGCCTGGGGTCCCTTGGGCTTGCCCAGGCAGTTTGCACCCCCCTAGGAAAGCCCTTGGCAAAGACTCCCAGTGGCTCCTGCATTGCGATGCTCTCCCACGGGGATCCCTCACCCCTGCCCCAGCTCTCGGTGTTGGGGGCTGAAGAGGTAGACACCATCAGACCAGCCTGGCCGGTCCCTTTAAGATTTTGTCTCGTTCTTTACACAATTGCTAGCTCTGCAGTCTTGCGCAGCTTACTGAGGAGAGAGGGGCTCACAAGCTGCATCGTTCAAAGCCGTAAAGACGAGATAAACATGAGTGCCCCGGTACAATTCTCCCAGGCAGGTTTCAACCAGCAGTTGTCCTCATTCACAGGAGCCTCATTCTCAATCCGCTCCCTCCCCACTACTCAAAGTGTGGTCCAGGCCCACCCCAGCCCTCCTAAAGTAGCACCTGCATCTTTTTCTTTTTTTCTCTTCTTTTCTCTTCTTTCCTTTCCTTTCCTTTCCTTTCCTTTCCTTTCCTTTCCTTTCCTTTCCTTTCCTTTCCTTTCCTTTCCTTTCCTTTCCTTTCCTTTCCTTTCTTTCTTTCTTTCTTTCTTTCTTTCTTTCTTTCTTTCTTTCTTTCTCTCTTTCTCTCTCTTTCTCTCTTTCTCTCTTTCTCTCTTTCTCTCTTTCTCTCTTTCTCTCTTTCTCTCTTTCTCTCTTTCTTTCTCCCTTCCTTCCTTCCTTCCTTCCTTCCTTCCTTTTTTTTTTTTTTTTTGCTATAGGGTGTGTACACTCTCCGGAAAGACAGAGAGAGACAGAGAGACAGAAAGACAGAAAGTGAGAAATCACCCCCTGGGGGGATGGCCATGCCGCAATCCCTTCTCCATTCTCCTCCCGGGATCTTGGGCATGCACGCACACACGCCCGGTGTGAGTTTAAGCCACCGGGTCCGGGACGCGAACCGCGCGCGGTCAACTGAATGGGAATCCAGCGACATAGCCATTATGCTAACTGCTGGTCCCAGCACCTGCATTATAATAGAGCCCAGGAGAGCTGATTTCACAGTCAACTTTGAGAAGCACAGCTCTAACCCGGCCTCAGGCTGGGCTGTATTGCAGCACTGAACACACGGTGCATCTTGTGGGGTCAAAAAAGGCTCTGGTCCCAAGGAATGTTAGCTTCCTCCCTGGGCTTTCTACCTCATCCAGACAGCAGCCGCAGCGCCCCCTTCCCACTCTGCTGAGACCCCGGCCCTGAGTTCTCCCACCTCCCTGTCCCCATGTGTCGGGCAGACAGTGAGCCGGCAGCCAGCATGCTTCTGCATTCAGTTTATACACAGCTCTATACAATATACAGAAACCTCTATATACAGACATATTTATAGAATAAGCTATATTAATTTGTCTCTCCTTTTTACAGCAATATTAGTTTGGATCTTTCATACATTAAGTACAAAAAACGTCGTGGGAGCATGGCACATAGAGAGTGCATGAGGGTCGGTGGGGCCCGGCTGCTCGCTACCGATTGCATATGGAGGTCACCCAGGCCCCTGGGAGGACAGGCCAGTGCACGGCTGGGAGAGCTTGTGCTGCGGGTCTGGGGGATGGAGTGGGGGTCGGGCTGAGCCGCGCTGGGCTGAGGGGGGTGGCTCAGATCCCCCCAGATGTGGTATGGGGTGGAGAGAGATGTGCAGCGGGCCCATCCTTCAGGGGCCAGGTGGGGAGAGGCGGGCCAGGGGTGGGCTGGCCCTGGGCGTCCAGGGCTGAGTGCAAGCCTGCCCCAGTCCCAAGCCTGTAATACAGTGTGGCTACAGTCTTGGGGCTGGGGGGTCTGTCCCTGATGGCTCAGTCCTAGGCATGGGTGGGTGATGTGCCCACCCTAGAGGTCCCAGGACCCACCCTGCCAGAAAAGAAATTAAAAGGCCAGACTCCAAGTCTCTCCCTGCTACTGGCCCAGGGTGCTTATGGGGCTTCCCTTTAAGATTTTGTCTTGTTCTTTACATTGTTAAGAGCCACTGAGTTCGTCTTGCTTCTGTGCTGGGCAAAAGCTATGCCTCAGCAGGGGCAGGGTGCCTTGGAGTCTGGTGAGGGTAAGGCAGAGAATGAGGGGAGGCCCAGCTCCCAGATCTCTGTCAGAGCAGGTGGGTGTTCCCAGGACAGTCACTTAGGCCGGTCCTAGCTGTGTGGGGCAGGGAACAGGGTTGGGGCCTCCAGGTACCACTGATAATGAGGTGGGAAGTCTGGGTCAGGAGAGCCTAGGCAACCCAGGGAGGCTGTGGGTGGGGCCGGAGTGGGCAGGACCATGCCTCCGAGGAGACAAGGCACAAGCAGGCGGTCAGCGCCTGGGCACACGCCTTTTCCAAACCAGAGGTCACAAGAGCAGGCGAGACTGGGAGACGTGTCTGAAACTGAGCTTGTCCCGTGGCCCCGCATCACAAGCCCCCATCATGCTTGGAGACTGTTCTCTTGGCAGGCTGGGAGGGGCAGTGGGCAGGCAGGGCGGGTAGGGTGGGCGACCCCCAGCAACCCCTTCTTCAGGAACAGTGCACACTCATGCACATGCACACACGCCGACACTAGCATGCACAACCTCCCCCACGCTGCCTCTGGGGAAAGGCTGGGTTCCCACCTCCCCAAACGCCTCCCAAACCCAGCAGGGAAGGAACCCCAACCAGCCTGGAGGATAACCTGGGACAGTTCCCAAGCCCCGGCCCTCCTGACCCTCCCGTGAGCAGTGGCAGAGGGTCTCCAGTAAAGTCCCACAGTACTCCACTCTCGGCCCCACTTCCTGCTAATAGGACTTTGGGGGTAGAAGGGAAGAAAGTCTCATTCCCAACGGGGAGTCCAGGTCAGAGAGGACGGGCGCGGGAGCTGACGGGGCAGAAACAGGGGGGTGTTTGGTTTCAGATCCCAGGGCCCAGAGCTGCCTAGGCTTGGGGGTGACAGAAGGGTTAGTGGGGCCCTCAGAGGAAGTGGTCGGGCACCTTTCTTCCTCCTAGGCACTGGTTGCAGCTTCAGCGGCCAGAGTGCCCACCACCCTCCGAGTGGCTGGGGGTAGAAGGGAAACCAGGAAGTAGGGGCAGGTGGGGCAGGCCTGGGTGCCTGGGACAGAGGGGTCAGCACAAGGGACTCTGGGCAGAGCAGGGGCAGTCCTGACCTCGCCCTCCTCTGGGCCCCTTGGCCACGTTGGGCCCTGCTCAGAAAGGGCTACTGGACACATGACTGGGCGGGGGGCTTGCAAGCCCAGGACCATCCTGAGCCCAGCCCAGCAGCTTCTGTAAACAAATACAGCACTGCGGGCCACCTGGGTGGGGGAGCCCCCAGGGGACTGGCCAGCAGGCACCAGATCTGGGGGCGGGGGGTGACCAAGGCAGATGCCAGCCTGGTCCACAGATGAGAGTATGTGGGGAGGAGCCACTCTCCATCTCGGCCCTGGGAGAGCAGCCAGAGGGCAGCGATGGGGAGCCTGCCCACTACCTGTCCTGGAACGGGGGTACCAGGATGCCCCCATGGGCGCAGTCAGGCCAAGGAGGGCTGAGCATGGCCTGCCCCAGGCAACTACCTGCTCCATGCCCCTCCCTACCTTTCCCAGCTCTGGGGCCAGATCCCAGCCCCTTGGCTCTGGGGGTCCTAAGCTGAGGTAGGGATGCGGACCCCCAGCTAAGCAGCAACGCCCCACAAGTGAGGCTGAACTAGCCCCTAAGGGCCTCTTCTCAAGACTGGTCGGCCCAGGGGCAGCCGTCAGATGCCCACGGGGCCACCTGCTCCGGCCTGGGCCTCAGCTGGCAGCCGCTCCTGGTGCTAGCGGGCTGGGATGACCAGGTCGTCCTGCTTAGCAGAGCTGGCCCCGTGGCCAGTTGGGGTGGAAGTCCGGATCTTGTCTGCGGCCAGGCATTCCTGGCTGCTGAGGCCCGTGGGGGTCAGGTCCATGAGCTCACTTGAGGAGCTGAGTGGGAAGGAGGGTGACAGGGAGATGCCCGAGGAGGGGTCAGTTGAGCCGGCAAAGAGCCGTGGGGGCTTGGGCACCAGGTTGGGCTCGAATTGGGCCCGGAGCAGGATCTCTTGCTGGCTAGGGGACTTGGGGCCCTCCGCATAGTCGCTGGTGGGGCTCTCGGGCACCACCATGCAGTAGAGGTCCTGGAAAGAGCTGCTCTTGCTGTCCAGGTTGAAGAGGCTGTCGATGAATTCGGCGAATTCCAGCACCTGAGGGCTAGGCGAGTCCCCCAGGCGCCCGTTGTGCAGCGCCAGCTCTCCCCGGGGGGCTGCCCCGCCATCCCCTCCACCCCCCTCTTCCTCCTCCTCATTGGCTGTGGCACTGGTGGGCCGCTCAGGCGTGACGCCCCCGCTGCCCAGGGCCGCCTCCAGGGGCTGCGTGTCCTGTGAGTGTTTGGACAGGCTGTCGGCGGCCAGCAGCTCGGTGCGTGAGCTCAGGGATGGGTTTTCCTCGGGGATAGCAGGGTCAATGTAGAAGAGGTGGCCCTCGTCACGTTCCAGCACGGCGTGGAGGCTGGGCGAGCCGCGGATGCTGCGGAAGCCCGAGGAGCGGCGTGAGTCAAAGCTGTACAGCGACTCTGTGTCTGACAGGCTCTCCATGGTGGCCAGTGGCGCCCGCCGTGCCTGCAGCTCCGCTGCCAGCCGCTCCTGGGTGGATAGCAGCAGCAGCTCCACAGGGTCCTGACGGGCTGCGGCTGCAGCGGCCACTGGGGACAGCAACCGCCCCTCGGAGAAGCCCTCCAGGCTCATCTCAGACTGGGATTTGCTCCTGTAGAGGGAAGGCAGGGCAGGCAGGGTGTCAAACCAGAAGAGCAAAGACCGGCTCTCTGGCTAGAAGGAACTTGCAAGGACCAAGGACACAGTTAGTTCAGCAGTTGTTGGGCAGCTGGGGGCAGGAAACATTCATTCATTCATTCATTTATTTTGAGAGATTTTTGCTATAGGGTGTGTATGCTCTCCGGAGAGACAGAGAGACAGAAAGTGAGAAACCACTCCCCAGCAGGGAGGGCCACGCTACAATCCCTTCTCCTCCATTCTCTTCTCACGATTTTGGGCGAGCATGCACATGTGCCCAGCATGAGTTTTAAGCCTATGGATCTGGGACTCGAACCACAGTGGACTATGTGGGAGTCCATTATGGCATCTGCTGGTCCCAGGAACTCTTATTTTAATAAATAATTCACAGGGCCATTAGGCGGCGTAGAGATTAAGTGGCTGGATCCCGCATGGCTGACTGCATGATTTGAGTCCCAGACCCTGCAGCTTGAAAAACACGCTGGGCTGGGGGGAACTGGCAGTTAGCGTAATGGCTATGTCGCTGGACTCCCATGTAGTCGACCGCGGTTCGCGTCTCAGACCCGGTGGCTTACAACTCACGCCGGGCGCGTGTGCGTGAGTGCCCAAGATCCCGAGAGGAGAATGGAGGAGAAGGGATTGCGGCGTGACCATCCCCCCTGGGGGGTGATTTCTCGCTTTCTGTCTCTCTGTCTCTCTCTGTCTGTCCGGCGAGCACACGTGCCCTATAGCGAAAAAACCTCTCCAAAAAAAAAAAAACAAACAAACAAAAAAAACATGCTGGGCTGGGCATGTGTGTGGGCATGCCCAAAATCCCAAGAGGAGAGACTGGAGAAGAGATTGCAGCTTGACCATGTTCCCCCTGGGAGGGGGGTGATTTCTTACTCCCACCCCTCTGGTGACTTCATGTGCCTTATAACAAAACTAAGGAAAAAAAAATAATTCAGGGGCCAGCAGTTAGCGTAATGGCTATGTCGCTGGACTCCCACGTAGTTGACCGCAGTTTGCGTCCCAGACCCGGTGGCTTAAAACTCACGCCGGGCGCGTGTGTGCGTGTGTGCCCAAGATCCCAAGAGGAGAATGGAGGAGAAGGGATTGCGGCATGGCCATCCCCCCTGGGGGATGATTTCTCGCTTTCTGTCTCTCTGTCTCTGTCTGTCTATCTGGCGAGCGCACGCGCCCTATGGCAAAAACCTCTCCAAAAAAAAAAAAATTTGGAAGAATGTAAAACAGAAGGCAAAGGGGTCCATGCTGAAGTAAGCTGGAGGGAGCGGGCCTGCACTTGCAGTATGGCAGGAGTCCTCAGAGTTGGTCTGGGCACTGCACTGAGAGGTGACAGGCTGTGCAGGTCCCTCAGGAGACCATGTGGAATGGGGGGGACAGAGGGAGGCAGGGAAAGGCAGAGACCCTGCCCAGACCTGCCCCAGCTGCTCCTACTCCCACCTGCAGGGCCAGGATGCCTCTGTGCCCCTCCTGGGGTCCCCCTCACGTCCTTCCTCACACTGGGGTTCTCCTGCAACGCCCACAGTTGCAACCCTCTGCTGGGCTGGGCTCTGCAGACCAGCCTGACAGAGTGAGTGGAGGAATGGGGCGTGGGTGGCTGCCGCAGTAACTGTGGCCGAGGACGGACACAGGCTTCGCTGATCACGCGGCACCACAGGAAATGCATGGAGGGCAGTGAGAGATGCCCAGGGCTCCCCACTGAGTGCCAAGAAGCAGCAACCACCTGCCTCAGAAGCCCTTTGGCCAGATCTGTGGCCCAGGGCCCAGGACCTGATGGGAAGAGCCTTAGAAAGGCAGGACAATCCTCCCTTAAAAGCTGACGTCTGGCAAAGGGTATGTGTGAATGTGAGGCATGCCTGCAGCCCGCATGTGTGCAGATCTGTGAGTGGGTGTGCACGCCTCTGTGAACATGTACAGACTGGGTAGATCAGATGTCTGTGAGTGTCAGTCGACCCACGTGTGTCCGGCTGGGTCTGGGCATAGGAACAGCCACGCATTCACATCATGTCTGCCTGTCCCAGCGTCTCTTTGTGTACCTATGTCACCACCTGTCATGGTGTGTGTCCTGTACACACTGTATGGGGTGATCCACGTATTTGTTACTAAGTACTAGTGGCTGTATGCACACACGTGCTTGAATGTGCTTCAATACGAGCACACAGGTATGTGTACATGAGTGCATGGGGGTCCATCTGTCTAGGTATAAATGAGTGCGTGAGACTGTGTGTGTGTGTGTGTGTGTGTGTGTGGTGTGGGTCTGTGTGTATGCAGATGTCCTCCAGCCCAGGTGGGCTTCAGTGATGACAGGCTGGGGGACAGAGGAGCAGAGGGGCAGTGATGACAGGCTGGGGGACAGAGGAGCAGAGGGGACAAGTTCAATCCCTCCTGTGCACACGTGCAGAACTTTGTGAACACACAAGGGCCCAGGGTGCACGCAGAATGCACACACGAATGCACACTCTGAAAAAATGTTCCTGGGCCTGTATGCACACGCTGGGGAGCCCCAGGGGTGGGCCGGGCTCACCTGATGCTGCTGTTGCGGTGGTCTGCGGCCGGTAGCTCCAGGGCGAGTCCTGCGGGTATGGGTGGCCCTGTGGGCAACGGCTGCTGCTGGAAGATGAGCTCGGGAGTCAGGTCCACCTCGGTGGGGCTCACCATGATCTTAGCAGCAGAGAGCAGGGCTGTCTTCCCCTTGTTGTAGTTCTCCAGCACCTGGGCACCGAACAGTGGAGCGGATGGTAGTGGAGAGGCAGCAGGCCCAGCTCCAGGCCCAAGGCAGGGGCCCAGACTCAGGCCTCTCAAGCCAGAGCCATGTAGGGTCAGTGAGGTCCCATTTTTGTCCTCCTGATGTCCCTGCTCCTCCAGGAAGGCCTGGGACTTGTCCGTATGGCCGTGCCTCACCCCACAGACCAGCAAGGCTGGAGGGCTTCTTCCCTGGGTTCAGCCTTTCAAGTGTAGGTGACAGCTGAGGATGTCCCTGCTTGGCCATACATCTGTTAGGTGCCAGATGGCTTTAGAGCCTCTCAGCGTGGCCGGCCTCAAGGCCAGTTCCCTGGGGTCCTCCTAAACACCTCCCCACCATGGGGCAATGTGCTGTTAAGAAGTTCCAGGGCAGAGCTGGGCTTTCTGGCTCCCACATCCTAGCTGGGGATTCTGGTCCTGACTTCTCTGAGCGTGAAATGGGACAAGGATCTGAGCTGCAGAGTCCTCGTGGGCTCTGAGGTGGAGACAGCCACATGCTGGGAGGGGTCAACACCCAGGGGATGCCTGCGGGGCTCACCTTGTTGAGCCCCTCCATGACCACGTAGGGGAGGTGCTCATGCAGCATGGCTGGCGAGATGATCACCTCGTTGAAAGCCTTGTTGTCGCCCCAGATTGCAAAGTATGTGGGGTCCTCCTGCTCACAGCAGCTGAGAGGGACACAAGGGCCAGAGGGAAGTTGAAGGGTGGAGTGGCAGCCTGGTCCTTAGCCCCAGGCCCCTGGCCTGCTCTTTGCCTTTGCTCAGCAGGGCTGGGGCTGGGTTTGCAGGCTGCCTGCCCAGCCTACCAGCAGGGCCTAGGTCCTAGCTTCTGTCTCGCTCTAGGTCAGTCTTCCCCAGGTGAGGGCTTCAGCCATGGCCCTCGCTGGCCTCCTACCAGCTTCTGGCCTGAGCCACGCCAGTGCCTCCTCACGGCTTGTTGGGGGAGGCAGCCCCACGGGAAGGGGGTTCCAGGGCCAGGTCTCCAGAAGGGTGAGAGGTGGGGGCCGTCCCGTTCTGTCCTCCCCCAGCCCCCAGCCCCCGTCCTCGCTCTGGCTGTCTGCCAGCTAACCCCTTGGTGATGCCAAGTGACAAGTGAGGAATGTGCTGGCCAGAGCCTGGGGGTGACCCCTCAAGAGTATCCACTTCTAAACAGACCATAAGTGCTGAGTGCTGTCCTCAAGAGTCACCAGGGAGGGACTGACACTGGGACAAAGGCTGGGACTGTGGAGAGAGGAGCCTGGAGCCTGGGCTGGGTTGGCCTTTTTTGCCACTTCCAGGGCTGGGGAAACCCCCACCAAGGGGACCTGGCCATGTCTCAGCTCTTCCTCTGGCCCGAGGGGTGACTGAGGGAAGGCCGGCCTTGCCTCCATAGCCCCTGGAGGATACAGCCTGCGCCCTGGACACTGCTGCCTTCAGGGGCCGCCCGGGGACCAAGCCACACCTACCAGCACTGCTCTGCAGGGTGGTTGTGAACGACGTGGATAATGCGGCCAGGCGGGTAGAGTGGGGTGCTGGCTGAGAGAGCAATGGTCAGGTCGCTGGGGTGGGTCCAGAGCCGCGTGCTGGCCAGGGTGGTCACCTCCACCTCCTCGGGCAGCTCCGACTTGGGGATGCACTTGGTGGCCCCCACGATGATTCGCCACTGTGTGGGGCATGGGGGGGATGGGGACAGAGCTGAGGAGCACCGGCTAGACAGGCAGGGGCAGGGGTGCTGAGAAGGGTGGCTCCAAGTGGGAGCGGTGGGAGGTGGGATGGCGACGGGGCAGGGGAGGCAGTGGCCGGAGCACTAAAGGTTGGTGCCCACCTGAAGAGGTGGTGGCTGAGGCAAACAGTGGCCAGATGGCCAAAAAGGTGCCAAGGACAGATGCCATGGAATTGGTGAATTTCAGAACTGGCCGGGGGCTGGCAGAGCAGCCACACCCTCATCTAGTGGATGGGGAGACAGGCCAGTGAGGGGCAAGGACCGGCTCTAGGTCACTCCACGAGTCAGCAGAACAGACCAGAAGCTCAGTCTGCTGTACCGGCCAGGCCTGGCCAGTGCGGGGTTACTCCGCGGCCTCCTGCCCAGGGCTGGGTGTGGGTGGGGCAGTCCTCCTCCCCAGAACCAGGCTCCTCCAAGCAGGAACAGCCTCACAAAGCTTTGCTGTCCTTCCCACTGCCTGGCACTGGTACCTGGCTGGGGGCCCTGCCTGGACACCAAAGCTGGAAGTGGGCCAGACAGCTGAGACGGTGGACGGGGTGAGGGCCACCCGGGGAGGTGCTAACGGAGGGTGGCCTGCTGGTGCAAGTCCACCGCTCCTGCTCCACTGCCCCAGGGCACCTGGACACAGCACGCCCCCACCCTACCTGCCACAGGAGGGCCCACCAGTGGCTTTCAAAGACCTGAGGTGGGTGAGGAAGGGCTGACCCTCTCCCTGGCCAGCAGATTTCTAAACGGATGGTATCAATTCATCTGCACCGAGCACTAGCAGCCTTCTCTGTGCCTGGGGGAATCTCAACAGGCTTTGGCAGGTCTCCTTGTCTCCTCAAAGCACCCAGCCTCAGGGGTCACTCTTCCCTGACAGCCCTGCGTGATGGGAGCCCCTCGGTTCCAGTCCGATTCAGTTTTAACTTGTAATGTGAGCAAAAACAAGTCCCCCTCCCACTCTGGGCCTCAATGTCCTCTTCTGCACAATGACAGGGGCTGGACGGGTTGAGTGTGGCGATGCTCACAGCCTGAAGTTCCCAGGACACCAGGCACACGCACACCCCAGCCCCGGCTGTACATGGCTGAGACCCCTTGTGCTTTCTCCCCAGGGGACAAGCGCAGGGACGGACAAGGCTGCCCAGAGGCAGGGGCCTGGCAGGAGCTCACTTTGGGCTTGGTGCTTCGCTGCAGGACATCCAGGAGCTGTCTGCGGAAGCCCTCCAGCTGGGACAGGCCGATCCTGGGGAGGGAGTGAGACCACAAGTCCGGGGCCAGCCAGGGCTGGCAGAGGGGCAGGGTGTGGGGAGACAGAGGCAGTTATAGGCCCAGCCTCCAGGAACAAGGAGACGAGCCAGCCAGGACCACGGGGTGAGGTCTCCCCAGCAGGGCAGAGTAGAGCCAAGGAGAGCGGAAGAGGGCACTGCTCTGCTTGGGGACGATCTGAGCTCTGTCCCCGGGACGCTCCCTGTGCAGGCAGCTTCCAGGAGCCGCCAGCTGCCTGTCCACAGCAGAGCAGATTACAGTGCAGCAGTCAGGGTGGAGGACTCGGGGCAGGGTGCCACCAGCACCTGTCTTCTGGTCCTCTCATCACAGGGAGCTGTGCCAAGAGGGGTGCCGGGGTCCCTTGGGAGATGGGAAACTGAGTGAGAGAGACATGGGCACCGGGGTGAGGGCTGGAGAAGGCAGGAACAGCCCGGGCAGGGGACTGTGGAGGGAGGGGAGTGACTCACCTGGGGACGAGGTCTTTGCCCAGAACTACGGCGGTCACAAATTCCTTGGAGTACTCCATGGCATCCTCACTGTAAGGGGAGCCGAGGAGGACGCTAAGGCCGAGGAGCGGGGGACTGATGCCCAGAGCAGGGGCTCAGCTCAGCATTCCTGAGGCCAGCTCCAGGACTCAAGCCTGGGCTGCCGGCTCCCTGCTCTGCCTTTTCAGATGGTAAGGCTCTGAGGAGTGGGTCCAGGGACCAGAGCCTGCACCCCACCTCCAGCTCCATTTACCTGTTCCTGGGCCTCCATGTGACTAGAAACGAGACCGCCCCAGTCCCACCTGCTCCAGAGGAGGCCCCACGCCATGCACTCACCTCAGCAGGCCCCCTGGGGGGGAGTAGGCAAAGCACTTGAGAGTCGGGTACTGTGGGCGCAGGAGGAAGGAGAGGATGGCAGCGGTGCCTGCGCCCAGGGAGTGGCCCACCACAATCAGGCCATAGTGTTTGGTTCCACGGCCCTGGGCACCAAGAGAAGTCTGAGAGCCTTGCCCTGTGGCCTGCCAGGCTGTCTTAGCTGATGCCAGGGAGGCAGGGGGTCTTCACAGAGTCCTGGGACCCTGTCCGTGCTGGGACAGAGGGAGAGCCAAGCCAGGTCCTCACAGAGTAACTTCCTAGGGAGGCCGTTCTAACAAACTCCTATTTATTCTTCACGGCTTTGCTCAGAGAGAGTCGCAGACTCCCTCCGGGACTGCATCTAGACCTGGAACGACCTTCTGATCACTGTGGTGTTACCTTCTATCACTGTCATTTGCTCCCTGCCCCGAGTCCTCCGCCCTGACTGCTGCACTGTAATCTGCTCTGCTGTGGACAGGCAGCTGGCAGCTCCTGGAAGCTGCTTGCACAGCAAGCGTCCCGGGTACAGGGCTCAGATCGTCCCCAAGCAGAGCAGTGCCCCTGTATCTGCTCTGTCACTCCCCACTGTTCTTCTAACCAATGGTTCTGCAGCACGAGGCTTAGAAGCCTCTGTGCCTCCAGTGCCTGGTGCGGAACAGGTGCTCCACAGCTGTGGGTGCCCGCGAGGAGTCAGCATGAAACGGGAGGGGGTCAGGGGACCGAGCGAGGGGCTGGGCGGAGGTGTTGGAGCCTGGCCTCCATCCCCTGTCTGCTGCCCCCCGGGGAAGGAGAGCCAGGCTTGGAGAAGGCCTCACCAGGTCTCTCCCGAAGGCCTGGGACAGGACCATCTCCTGCTCCAGCTTCTTCTTGATGTACTCAGCTGAGAGGACCATGCCCTAGGATGAGGAGGAGAGCGCACGTGTCAACAGAACCACGGTGACCCACAGTGCGCTAACCCTGAGCTCCTATCGTCCCCTCTGGTCCTCGGGCTGTGGGGAATTGTGGGCACTGTGATCACATCCTTTCCATTTCACAGGGGAGAAAACTGAGGCCCAGAGGGAGGGTGTGTCTAACAGGAACTGTGATGTCTTCCCAGCTGCGTCCTCAGACTCTTCTGGGGACAGGCTCAGGGCCAGGCAGGGCTGCAGGGTCCCAGAGAGTGGGCTGCAAGGACCTTCCAGACTCATCCATGCCTCTCGGACCAAATGCTGCCCAGTGAACCCAGGGAGCGGGGAGGAACCCCCAGCCACAGGTGACACCGGCAAGCTGGCAGGGGCAGGTAGAAGGTGTGAGCGAGCCAGGTACCTTGTGGCCCAGCCAGGTGCCATGGTGCCCCTCCACGGGGAGGCGCTCGGCGTCACCAGTCAGGTCAGTCAGGGCATCCTTGGGGAGAGAACAAGACAGTGAGGGGTGGCCCAGGCCACAGGAGGAGGGAACAGGCTGAGAAGGGGCTGTGAGGGGTCCCTGGGGGTGGGTGGAATACCTTGGGGGAAAGGGTTCCCCGGATACTGATCACCACCTTCTTCTTGTCATGGTCCACTGCCACGTAGAAGGGGGTTTCGTAGACCTAGGAGATGGCGCCTCGTGAGCCTCAGTGACCCTGGGATAGGGCCGGACTCGGAAGAGTGACCCAGCAGGCCTCCTTCCCGGCCAGGGTCTTGAACGCACCAGGACCGTCCCAGCACACAGGCCTATCCCGCGCCCAGCTCTGCCCTGACGTGGGCAGGTAGACTGCCGCCCCTCCCAGCTGCTCACCTGCTTGTCTCTTACTTCCTTTCCCCAAAAGGCTGGGGCTGAGAAACCCCAACCCTGGGCGTGGAGTGGATATCCACCCTCCTGGCCCCAGGGGCAGGGCATGAAGGCCAGGGCTTGGGAGAAGGAAAGGACCCACCTCTGGCCTGCCCAGCTAGCGGACCCTGGAGGTCACAGGTGGCTGGTGCCAGCCAAGCCAAAGGCTCCTGCTGGACGGGCAGGACCACTATGGCACCCTCGGCCCTTACCCCCGCTCCTGGCACTGGGCCCAGGCCCTGCAAGTCCTCTGCCCCAGCGCCTCACCGCATCGTGGCAGGAGGTGTAGACGATGTCCACTGCAGTCATGTTCTCATCCAGGAAGTGGCGCCGGATGGCGATGGCATTGCAGCCACAGCAGTTGTCTTCCTCGATGGTGACTCCAGGGGCGAAGCGGGGCCGCGCAGGACACAGGCAGCAGCTGGGGGAGGGGCAGCCGAGAGCTCAGGGCCAGGGAACCCTCCATGGAGTGATTTCTTGCTTTTTTTTTCTTTTTCTTTCTTTTTTTGGAAAGGTTTTTGCTATAGGGCGCATGCACTCACCAGAAAGACAGAGAAAGACAGAGAGACAGAAAGCAAGAAATCACCCCCCAGGGGGGATGGCCACGCTGCAATCCCTTCTCCTCCATTCTCTCGGGATCTTGGGCACGCACGCACACGCACCATGAGTTTAAGCCACCAGGTCTGGGACTCGAACCATGGTCACTACATGGGAGTCCAGTGACATAGCCATTACGCCAACTGCTGGTCCGTGGTGGAGTGACTTCTTTCCCCAATCCTCTCCAGAAAGGGCTCCAGTCGCACGTTTAGCCCTACCTCCTCTCTGAAATCGCCCTCATGAAGCCCCAGCTCTACACTGCCGAGTCCACCGGCCCCTCCCAGCCGTCCTCTCTGACGACCTCCAGGCAGCACCTGCCCAGTGCCGCCCCCCTGACCCCTGCCATGGCGGATCTCTTTGCCTGGCTGGGCCTCCTCATGGGTTTGACCTCTAACCCTGGGTTCAGACCTGGGCCTCCGCTGCCCTCTTACCTACACTCACTCCTTCGTGCGCTCATTCAGCCATGGCTTGAAATCCCTCCATGAGCTCCTGAATCCACTCTAGACCTGCTCTGGACCCCCGGGCGCTTCTACCCAACCACCTTCCTGCAGGTGCCTGACAACCTCCCAGGTCCCAGACCCCGACCTCCAGGCTCTTCCACCCTGCCTGCAGTCCTGGCGCTCGGCCGTGCACCTGTCCTGCTGCCAGTCATCTTCAGCTCCTCCCCCACAGCGCGCCAGTTCCCTGGGCTGTCCCTGGCTTTCCCCACCTCGCCCCATTATCTTCGCCTTGGGTGTTGCCAGGGCCTCCTGGTTGGTCTCCTCTATCCTTACCTCCTGTGTTCTCAACTCAGCCAAGGTGACTTCCAAGATAAGCCGAGCCACGTCACTCCTCTACTGGAAATGCTCTAACGACAGACACCCTTCTTCCTCAGCACGAAAGCCCGTGTCCCCTAAGGGCCCTCTCTGACCTGGCCCTGGTCTCTGATCTGCTGCCTCCAACTCCCCTCCTCTCCCACTCCAGGCCAGCCACTCCGGCTTCTGGCCTTTCCTCACACTGGGGACCACATCCCTGCCTTGGTGTCTATGCCGGCGACTCCCTCTGCCTGAACGCCCTCCTGCTGGGCACTGCGGGGCTCGGGGCTCCTCTGTCACTCCCTCAGGTCTCTGTTCAAATGTCCCGGTGAGGTCTACCGGGCCACCTTACCTGACACAGCCAGCCCTCCCTGGGTCCCCCACCCCAGCATTCCCACCCCCACCAGGAACCCAGCTTTTTTTGTTTGTTTGTTTTTCAGTTTTTGCTACAGGGCGCGTGTGCCAGTGAGACAGAGAGAGACAGAGAGAGAAATGAGCTCCGGAGGGGATGGCCACACCACAATCCCTTCTCCTCCATTCTCCTCCCAGAATTCTGGGCACGCACACACACATCCAGCATGTTTTTCAAGCTCCCGACTCTGGGACTCAGCTACTCAGTCGACCACGTGAGATCCAGCCCCCTTAACCTCCACCCCACAGACCGGCCCAAGGCGCCCAGCTTTGACTCTACCTCTCTGCTCTGGTTTACTAAGCCTCTCCTCATCCGTGTCTGCCTCTTGTCACTAGGCAGTGGGCTCCACGGGGCAGGGGGTGCTCTGTCTTGTTGGCAGCCATAAACCCCAGCACCAAAGACAGTACCAGCCACATAGGAAGCTCCCCACAAAAACGTGAGGAGGCCTCTGGGCAGGGCACTTAGCTGGGGTGCAGCTGCTCCTCAGGCCACCAGAGGGAGCCAGCACCCAAAAAATCAGCTCCCAGGGGCCCTGGGAACACGTGACCGGGCCTGCCAGCTAACATAAGGTGACAGCTGAGATTTTTATTAAAACCTTGGATCTTGGTGATGGTGGGAAGTTTGTCTTTGCTCAGAGTAGCACCTGCAGGGCTGCTAAACGCTTCTTATGGGGAGAGGTCTTGCTAAGAAACCCCAGTGCCGAGTCAAATCTCAGGAGACACCGGGCCTGAGGTGGGGGACCACCCCAACACACTGGGACCGCTTGGCCTCTGGCCCTGTGACAAGCCCCCATACCCACTGAAAGTGGTGGTGGGCCGGGGACAGAGGGCCTGAGCTCCTGTCCTCGACAGCTGTCTCCTCTCTCCAACCTCAGCTGTAAGTGTGGCCTCTGGAGACCCGGGGCGCAGGTCCGCATCCTGCTCTGGTGTGTCACTTCCGGCCTGCGAGGGCCTGGAGGGGCGTCCAGCTGTTCTAAGCCCGTTTTCTCATCTGTAGGAACGGGGTGCTGACAGCTACCTCACGGCTCTGGTGCGAGATCCACGCCTGAGGTGCGGAAAGGGCCCGACACGCAGTGGGCACTTACTAAGTGGTGGGTCCCTCTGAGTCAGTGATCTGAAGGCCGAGGGGACTGTGGGGACAACAGCAGCCAGGACAGGAGGGGCCCTGCGTTATCCATGAGAACAGCTCCTCCAGGAGAAGCCCGTGGGGACCTGAGCACAGAACCGGTCTTTGGCAGGCTTTTTCTACCCACAGGAAGGGAAGCCCCACCATCCAGGGCAGGGCTGGAGCCCAGCAGGGTGGCCCAAGGGCATCCAGGCCACTACCCATCTGCCATGCTCTGTGCGGACAGAAGGACCGCTGCCAAGTGAAAGGCCTGCCCGTGAGGTGAGCGGGAAGCCCTCCGTCCTCCAACTGGCACTGGGGCCAGAGCTGCTGTGGACAGACTGGGGTGCCGAGAAGGGCACCCCGTCCCTCTCCATCCTGATAGACTGCAGGCCTGGGCTTGGGGTGTGCCTCTTCTCCACCCACAAGCACCTGGTCCTTCCAGGCAGGGACCTCGTGGGACCTCGTGGGGCCTGTGGACTCCGCTGTCTCTACAGCACTAAGAAGCCTGATGGGAACAGCAGCATTCCAGTCTCCAGGCACCGGAGAGGCCAGCCTGCTGGTGACCCCCTGGATTCTAACACCCTTGGTGGGCAGGACACACAACACGGCTGTGGGAAATGAGGAAATGAGATGTACCCACATTGCCAGTGCGTAAGGGAGCACAGCCTGCCAGCCCAGGCCTCAGGACTCGCGCCTGGTGCTCATCTGGAGAAGTTCTCAGGCAGGACTGAGACTCCCGAGGACCCTGGGAAGAATGCCAGGTGTGTACAGCTGGCAAAGATGGGAAGGGGCAGGGCTGGGCCATGAGAACAAGGTCCCAGGAGCCATTAGCCATTAGCCAAGGAAGGGCGCTGGGAAGCAGATGTGGCCTCTGTGGGCCCCACGGGCGGGAGTGTCAGGACAGAAGCCACCTCCCCAGCAGGCTGGCCTTTCCAGAGCAGGAGCCCAGGGAGCTGTCCTCTTTCTGCCAGGCTCTCGTGGAGCTGGTGCCCTTCTCTGGCCCACTTCGGAGAGGGGGAGCAGAGTCCACCCAGCCCCCAGGCAGTGGGCCGAGGCAGGAGCCTGGCTGCAGCCAGATCTGGGGCTGAGGACTTTCCCAGCTCCCCGTGAAGCAGACGGAGCCTTTAACTCGAGGCCCTTCTTGGTGCCTTTGCAGAGACTCCTCTCTACCAGGAAGGCCCTCTCTTCCAGCAAGGCAGCGCTGGAGGGGGTTGAGAGTGAAGATGTGGGCAGGAGGGGATGGTGGAGGGGCAGAGAGGAAGCAGGAAGGGGAAGGGAACCAACAACGTAGACGCCGTGCAATATCCTATTTAGTTCTCTCCAAGAAATTCCGAGAGGTGTGCACCAACCTCCCCTTTTCACAGATGGAAGAAACTGAGGCTCGGAAAAGCAGACGGACTTGCCTGAGGCTGCGAGTGACAGAGGCTGAACTCAACTCAAACCGTGTGGTTCCAAAGCCCACAAGCACAGTGCCCAGGGGTAATGCAGAACCAGAAAGGCAGAGGCCTATAGAGGGCATGGAAGGGAAGCAACCCAGGCCAAAAGGGAGGTGAGCACAGGGCAGTGGGCACAGGCTCTTGTAGGGGGAGCCTCCCCGGACACCCACTTCCTCACACCAGCCCCGGAGGGAGTGGGACGGGGTACTCACGAGCAGGAGCGGGCCAGCTGGCAGAGGCCGCAGGCGGGCTTTCGCATCAGGTACATGGGCCAGCCATAGGCTGCCAGGGCGAAGAGCATGTAGTAGCAGACCTCTTTGTAGCGCAGCATCTCTTGCTGGAAAAGGAGGCAGAGGGCGATCACCTCCTGCCCCCCACCCCCACCCCAGGCAGCCTGCGTGCCCTGCAGCTCCCCTCCGCTCCCCTCCGTGGTGCTGTAGATCAGTCCTCCCCAGCAGGGAGGGGCTGCTGGGAACCTCCTGAGGTGCAGGCCCAGGCCATGGAGAAGGAACTGCTCTCCAGATGAGAATTGCATTTCCCTAATTATCTCCATGCAACCAGGGCACGGATCCTCCCGAGACCTGTCCTGTGGCTCCAAACTCAGAATTAATGATTTGGGGACAGAAAATTACTCAGAGCACTGGATCGATCTCCTTTGCTTGTTGTTCCCAGAAGGGAAGAGAGTGAGGGGCATGCGTGGCAATCACCAGCCTCAGACCAGGCCCTGGGAGGGGTGCTGCTGCAGGAGAAACTTAACCCTGAGGGGCCCTGGGCTCTCCGGCCGAGTGTCCAGTCCAGGCCTTGGGCACCAGGCCTTGCTGGGCAGGGGGCCGGTTGCCAGGTCTCTCTGGCCTTCATACAGGGAGACTCCAGTTTGACTCCCACACTCCCAGCTCTCAGGGCTCGGGGAAGGGCTGTGTCTGGGAGATTGGGATCTTCCTCTTGGAGAAAGGCGTCAGTTTGAAACCCAGTGTGCCTGTGGCTGAGTGGCCACTGTTGACATTACAGCTGGAAGGGGGCGGGAGGCAGAGGTGTCCCAGCAAAACAGCTTCCAATCTGCCCCAAGTGCCCCAGGCACTGGGACTCCAGCACTTAGGGGGAATTAGTCACCTTGTAAAAGTTAAGGAGGGTGATTAGTCATCTTGTGAAATGAAATAGGTAGGCCTTAATCAGGGCCCACGGGGTGGAAAGTCCCTGGGCCGGCTCTGTCTGCTCTTCAGGAATGAGGATCACGGAGAGGTAATTACCCTCTCTGGGTGTCGGGAGCTGCCAGCCCGCTGCGGAGGGCGGGGCAGAGTGGGGTAGGGTGCTGGCAGCCTCTGCTACGTGGCAAGTGTAGACCCCAGCACCTTGGCAGGCTGCTTGCCCCTGGCCCCCACCAGCAAGGGTTGAGAGGGGTAAGAAGGAGCCAGGCAGTCCTGGGAAACAGGGGCTGGCTCAGGACTCCTGCTAGGGCAGGCTGTTTTTAGAGAGGACACAAATGCCTACTTGGGGGAGCAGGACAGACAGGAGCAGAGGCCTTGCCAAAGGACCATGAATTTCTGGCAGCGTCCCGACTGGCACTACCGCTGACCCTGTTGTGCTGGGAACGGGACTGAGGGTGGCCTATTTCTTCCCAGCTCTGGGAGAAAGGTGTGCCCAGTGCCACTTTACAGGGCCAGGCTCTGAGGGGCTGAGGGACTTGCTCAGGTCGTAGCAGCAGGTGGCTGAGTGGATGCACACCCACGTCCGTCTGCTTCCTGAACAGGCCCAGTTGCCTCTGCCCCAGGCTGTTTCAGCCTGGGCTGCGCAGTGCCCTGGGCTGGGGCTCCCCTGCCACGGGATGGCACCAGCTTTCCCTGTGAGACACTTGCGTTTGGCTTGCCACTAAGAGCACATGTGAAAAGATTCTCCTGCTAAAAAAAGCTGGAAAACCCAAGTGCTGTGGCTGCTGCCTTTGTGACAACAGCAGTGACGAGGGCAGCCCACCCTGGTGGAGCTGTGTGATCTTGAGAGGCCAGGACCCAACGTTTCTGCACTTGGTGAAGGGATTCTGGGCTTCATTTGTAGAGCCGACATGACTGGCGGGGTGGTTCTTGGGGAGGGTATGATCTGAGAAGAGAGGCTGCTTGGAGGGTCGAGGGGGGGCCAGTCAGTAGAGGTGTGGCCGACACTGTGAGGGCGGTAGTTGGTGGCTTGCGTAGGTCACTGGCAGAGGGAGGGTGAGGAGGGAGGGGGTTTCTAACTCACCGAGTTCTTGAGGTCGAGGTACTTGGTGTTCCTGGTCACTGGCATGCCAGACAGGAAGGCCAAGATGTCGTTGTTGGCCTGTAAGATAGGCATACGGAGATAGGCACTGGCTGGGAAGCTGGGAACGGGCTCCAGGCCTCAGGCTCTGGGAGAAGCCTCAGGGAGCACGTGGCTTCTAGTTCCTCCAAGATCCAGCAGTTTTCCCAAACCTGAGGTTTCCCCGTATTTCTAGTCGCTCCCCTTCTACCCAAAGAACCCAATCCCCGGGGACATTTCTAACCCCATACCGGGGTGGGTGGGGGGATAAAAGCATTTTGTATGAGAGGCTGAGAGACTCTTGGTGTGAGGTCAGGGATGAGGGTGGGATGGAGTGACAATGTAGAGGGCGAAAGCTCCGAGCTGGCGTTACTCATGGGCCTCTGTGACTGGGTGTCCTCCAAGGCCCGCCCCAGAAGCAGCCGCATACAGCCCAGACAACCAAGCAACTCCGACAGTCATGGAGTGGCCGCTGAAGGGATGAGCTGGGGACGGGGTGAGGAGCGAGCATCGGAAGTGACCGCCACTGCCTGGGAGGGCTGGCGCTTGCTGGGAGCCTCGGCAGCAGCAGGAGCCACGGGGAGGAGGCTGTGCAAGGATGCCGCCCAGGGGAGGCAGGCGGCAGGTGCTCACCTCGTCTAGCACGGCGTTGCGCTTGGCCCGCTGCCGCTGCCGGAGCAGCACCAGGCCGGCAATGATGTCGGATGGCACGATGTCAAGGTCTCGGAAAAACTCCGCAAAGAGGTAGGCGATTTCTGAGTAGGCATCCTACGAGGTCCAGGAAGGCAGGGGTGGGGGCAGGGGAGCAGGAGAGAGGATGAGACCAGGAGTAAATCTCCTGGGGCTGGAGGCTGGGGTCAGCGTGCTGCTCCAGACCCCTGAGTGGGTTCTCCCCAGCACCTCTGCAGTACCAGCTGGGCCTGCCCCCACGGCCCTGTGCAGCTGTGACCCGAGGGCCCTGTCCTGGGTTCTGGGTCCCTGCAGACCTGGCAATGGCTATCTCAGACATCAGAGATCCTTCCTCCTCCACCTCCCAGCCCTCCACCTCCTCAGACTGCCTACTGTGCCCACTGTGCCATCTGCAGGTGCCAACTTGAGCCACTTCCTTTTCTCTTTCCCTGGCCACTAGAAATCGAGGCCTGGACAGCAGAGAGGTCAAATTAAACTCCTGGCTGCTTACACTCCAAAAGGCTCCACAGAAGCCTCCCAAATCTCAGCAATCCTCCCCAATCCTCCCCAGTAACCCCCACAATGTGCTTGAGCAGGGGTGTGATGTCAGTGGCCCCTCTGGCTTCCCCTGAGCACCCTGGCCCGAGGACAGCCCGTGTCCAGACCCTGAAGCTGAGGGAGGGTGGACAAACTTAAAGGAGCTGGCTCTGTCTTGCTGGGTCTCACCCTCGAGTGTCTTGTACTTGTAAGAGAAAAATCAGGAGTTGCAAACTCAGATGCCCAATGTGGCCAGATGAAGCCAGCTACTTCTCAGCTCTGCTGGCCAGCCCTGTGAGAGGGCCTGTGTTGCCATGTTCGGAAACACAGATGTTTACATAAATGCCTGATTTTTATGTCCCAGCATCCAATTCAAATTTTAAGCTACAGTACGGGTGATCAAATCGTGCTTCGGACCGGGCCTGGTCTGGGTGTCTGTGTCTGATGGGGTCTCGAATCCATGCAGTGAGCTCTGTGATGTGCTGCTTTATCATGGCCCCAGCGACAGCCTGACTCTGCCCATGTGTCCAGCAGGGGTGAGTGCGTCCTCCACAGCCCCAGTGGCCCCACCTCCACCTGCCAGGTGCTGCCCTGTGCCCTTTGAGAGGTCTGCCTGCAGCCCAGGCACTGGGTCCTGACCCCTCAGACCTCCCCAGAGAGACTCCTGGGGAACCCACACCCCCCAGGGAACTCGGGTGCTTTCTTATACTTGGTTACTCACTCTACGGTCACCAGGTGGGAAGGAGCCACTCCAGGCTTCCGGGTGGCTTCCAAGGAGTGCACTTTGCTGTCTGCCTCAGGGAGCAGTGGTCTCCTGACCTCACTGGCTCTGCTACTAACTAGCTGGGATGCTGAGCAAGTCACTCCACCTCTCTGGGCCTCAGCTGTCTGATCTGCAAAACGAGGGGTGGGACTAGATGATCTCTAAGGTTCCACCTGGGCTTGCAGGTTCTGCCTCAAGGACCCCGAGGGCCCTGTCCCCCCACCCTTCCAGGGGCCACCCAGAGCTTTGCAGTGCCTTGGCACGATAGGCCTGACCCCTCAGGTCACCCCTCCGAGCTCCCAGGGCTGAAGGCTGGTTGTGCACTGCCTGAGACCGTGCTGAGCACTCCAGCTTCACCAGACCTTCCAGACTCATCTGCTGCTGGTCTTTGTCTTCAAGTTGCTCTGACTTTTGAGTCTGTCACTCCTAAACTATACGTTCCAAGGGGGTCGAAACAAAGTCTTCACAGTCTGTTTCCTTGAAAAAGCATGTGGCTGGCTGTCGTCCGGTGAATCACAGAGCCATGTGCGAGCAGGCTGCCACCTTGCTCATGTTTAAAACCCAGCTCTCCTCTCCCAGGCCTGGTCCACCCGGCTTTGCCCAAGGAAAGCCTCTGAACTGCCCACCACGGGACGCGAGCCTGAGGGAGGCAACCACAGTACTTACTGACTGCGAGTCCTTCGTCCGCGTGCAGCAGAGGAACACTTTGAGCCGGCGTGACCAGCTGGTGGCCTGACCCTCTTCTAAGCGGTGCCTGGAAAGGGGAAGAGTGTGTATGTGTGAGGTCAGAGGGCTGGACCAGAAGAGCTGGGGCCCAGGGGCTCTGGAAACAGGCCCGCCTGTTCCAGGACCCTGCCAAAGGGCTCCCAGCAGTGGAATGTAGGGGAGAACAGGGCCCAGGCCTGGCCAAAGCTGGGTGGCCAGTAACCTGGCAGCTGGCCAGCAGGGGGCGCTCCCTGGGGGGGCCAAGGGGGCCCTTTCCCTGAAATGCTCCCTCATGGGCAGTCTTGAGGGCTCCTCTGCAGCTCAGGTGGCTGAAGGTTCAAACCAAGAGCCTGCAGAGCTGTCCCAGGGTGTCAGGCCTGTCTGGCGTGTCTTGTTTCCCTGCCTGGCACGAACCCATCAGTCAGAACTGCTCTTCCTCAGAAAGGATTACAGATACTCACAGACTCTGTGCTTACAGGATTTCCGGGGCTGCGTGAGGTTCTGCATTGTCCAGTCCCTTGGCTCTGTTACCTAAGTAGGAGAGGGCTCCCAAGTCTCATCTGCATGGCTGTTCCCACCCCCAGAGCCAATGGGTGTGGCTGCCTGAATGAGGACTCGGGGTAAATAGGAGTCTGTACGCAAAGGCGGAGCGATGGGCCAGTCATCCACAGAGGCTGCTCCAATGCCGGCTGCCCAGATGTCAGTGTGCTTTGAGCACAAAGATGGCATTACAGACCCCACGTTAAACACATCCATTTCCAAAAGGAGCAAGAAAGGGTTGGCTTGCTTTTGTGCCATGTGCTGGCCCCTTAAAAGCCTAATGTTGGGCGGTCAGGAGGGGCAGGCAAGGGTGGCCCTAGCATACATTCAAGGCACTTAACATTAAACAAAAGTGACAGGCAGGCCCTCCTCGAGCCACTCTGCTCTTCTCTGTGGTTAAGGGTCGCTTTTTGCTTTCCAACTCTGGTTCCAAGGACAGCTAGCTACAAAGAGAACAGGGTTGTCCAGGGCTGCAGAACAGGGTTAAGAAAGGGTACAAGGGGATTGTTGTTTCCGGGCTCTGCTGCCCCTTAGGGGCTCGGACAGCCTTACATCCTAAACACATCACCCAGGGGTTTGATAAAGGGACAGTGTGTTGGCCAAACTGGGTTCCCAAAGCATCATTCTTTACAGCTTTCTAAGTAAATGGAACTTTCAAACATCCTGCAAGAGTTTCCTGCTGGGCCCCTGGCCTGATGGAAGTGCTGACGCTACACTTTACCGCAGTACCCTTTTTACACACCAGGGGGCAGATGATTTTTAGGAATGAGTGTGACAAGGTGACAGGTTTGGTCTAGTGCATCAATAAGGCAATGACAACGCCAGGACAAAGAGACACAAAGTTTGGATGGAAAGTTCACGGACCCCAGCAGCCCTGCATTGGACAGTTGACCAAAGTGAAAGGAGGGCAGGCGTTCCTTCTGCAAAAGTCTGAAGGCAAGGGTCCCAGGGAGGCGTGCTGGGAATAACCACTCCCGCCCCAATCCCCCCCCCCCCCCCACCCCCCGACTCCACGGGAAGGAGAAAGGGCCAAGGACTTGCACGGCTGACTTCCAGAAACCAAAGTAACCGCACAGAGTGGGCCGGCAGTGGGCGTGTGTCCCCGTACTAGGGGGCTGCTGGCTTCAGAATGGCCGTGCTAGCACACCTACTGGATTCAGAGCAGAGGGAGGGCACGTAGAGAACTGTCTGCAAGGTGGTCAGATACCCTAACCTGTGGCCCAGGCTGCTCTTCAAGCCTCACGGAGGAGCTGGGGAAAATCCAATAGGTCAAGAGCCTGTGAGCTCCCAGGCCTCTTACTCACCTTCACAGAGCCCAGAAACCTCAGGAAAGCTTTCTAATTAAAATGACAGCAACTGCCAACCTCCAACCACCCTAGGCCCCAAAGGCAATCACCCAGAGTCAGAAAGGGAGGTTTTTTTTTCCAGGGCCTGAGGAATACAGAAACCAGGTCGGGTGGGGGCATGTGCTCAGAGTGAGGGAAATGGGATGCACTGGGAAGGAGGATGGGTCCTGGGTCTTGGGTCCAAGACCTGACATTCTGGGCTGTGCAGACCAGATCAGGGGTGGGTGTGGCTCTGGCTGCAGCACTGAGCTGACGGAAGGCCCAAGGGGAGCCAGCAGAGAGGTGCAGGAGACTGGAGCAGCAGGAACTGCTGCTGGGCGGGGGGCCTGCTTCCACGGACAAGGCCTCCAGAGCCGGCTGCTCGGGTTGGAGATGGAGTGCCAGTTCTGTGCCTCACCAACAAGACCTGGGCGAGTGCCCTCCCTTCCCAGATGTAGACTCCTTATCTGTAGAATGGGTCTTACGCCTGCACTGGGGATTAGTGAAGGGCTCAGCAGACCCTGGATCAACAGCGGTTACTGTGACTCAGTTGGAAGCCCCCTTCTTTTTCTACCAATAAACAGGAATTATCAAGATTCTACCTAGATGCCTTCCCTCATTCTCTGCCATGACACACCTTTTCCCCTTCTTCAAAACACCATGCAGTGGCTAGCAGCTGGCATAGTGGTTAAGGCACTGGACTCCCACATAGCTGACCATGGTCTGAGTCCCAGACCCAAAGGCTTAAAACTCATGCTTGGCACATGTGCATGCATGTCCAAAATCCCGAGAGGAGAATGGAGGAGAAGGGCTTGTAGCGTGGCCATCCCCTCTGGGAAATGATTGATTTATCACTTTCTCTGTCTCTTTCTCTCCGGTGAGTGTGCATGCTCTATTACAAAACAAACAATCTCTCCTTAAAAAACCAAAACAAACAAACAAATAACACTATGCAAACTCACTTTTCCAGGTTGATTAACCGCCTCTAACCATTGAATCCTTGAGACAGCCTACCCTAGTGTTAAGCAAGGGCTCTAAAGCCAGGCTACCTGGGTTAGGTCCCAGTATCAACATTTATTAGCGGTGTAACTTCAGGCAAATCACATGACCTCTCTGTGCCTCAGTTTCTCCATCCATATAATGGGTAAGGCAGTAGCAGCAACGCCACGGACTTGCTGTAACTCACTATATGCAGTGTTTGGCTCAGTCTACAGTGTCTCCTCTGTTACTGTTGGTGTGAGCACTGGTGATGAAGATGACAGCAGTACTGTCTACTGAGCACTCCCCAAACGTGAGCACCATGCCAACGGCCTTGCATATATTACCAACATCTCGCTGAAATCTCACAGCATCATTCCTACTTTACAGACAAGGAAACTGAGGCAGAGAAAGGTTAAGCCTTGGAGTAACGCCCGTGGCTCACATGAGGCTGACATGCAGTTTGAAAAGCCTGGGATAGATTCGCAGAGAGCAGGAACCTCACTCACATCGACCCCGGGTCGGCAAAGCCCACCAAGAGACCGCCCACCCACCCAGCCTACTGACCGCAGGTTGTAGGTTCGTAGGTTGCGCTGCCTCCTCTTGGTGGCTCTCAACTTGACAAAAGTGCGGCCCGTGGGGTCGAAGACACAGAGGACAGTGATGCAGACACTGAGGATGACGACCCAGTTGCAGACAACCATCCCTACAGGGGCGGCAGAAGGAAGAAGTGCTGGGGTGCCTCCCTGGCTCACCAGCTCTGAGGAGAGGGGTGCTGGCGCCTCCCGAATCCCAGCAGTTTCTGAGGCCCAAGAGTGAGGCTCACGCTCCCCTGGTCCCAGCCTCCAGCCATGTATGTGTGTGGCCATCCCCCTGCAGAGCCAGGACTCTAAGGCCCACCCCTGGCACAGAGCAGGCAGCTCAGTGGGTTTCCCTGGAGGAGCTGAGGAGCCGCCCTGTTGCCCATGTCGCTCTGCGCCTGCTGCTGCCCAGCCCGGCCTGGCGCCCTCCAGGGCGACCCCATCGTCTCCAGCCCCAGAGCCTCCCCGGACATACCGAGGGTGACATTCTTGGCAGTGAGGTCATTGCAGGAGGTGTAGTACTGAGTGAGCCAGACGATGCCCACGATGGCATAGATGAACTCGATCACCAGGATGGCTGCAAGGAGAGCAGACCCTAGTTGCAGGATGGCAACGGTCTGCCCTCCAGGCAGGGACCCAGGAGCCTCGGCCTAGCCCCTCTTCCTCGCAGGCCCTGAGGCTATCTGTCCATCTGTCCAGTTGGGCCCTGCCCAGTCCCTGGTCATGTGCCCACTGCTTGTTCCAGCTTATGTGCCCTCATGTCCCGGATGCTTCCCTGAGAAGGTGACAAGAAAGCAGGTGATGAAGAGGCATTTCCCCCGTTCTCTCAGGATTTCAGAATTCGATGTGTGAGCTCTGGAATCAGACACATCTCAGGCAAGCTACCTAATCTCTCTGAGCGTCCATCTCCTTATCTGAAAAGTGGGAGTGACAAGTCTGCATCACCTGAGACTGATAGGAGCTTCACCTCCTGGAAACTGCTGGTCCCGAGCAAGAGGCCTCTGAGGCTTGAGGGAGGAGCGGGGAGGCGCGGCAGCCGGGCTGCTCCAGGCCTGCGCTCTGCTCAGGCCTGAGCACTGAGCCCACCCTGCGCTGAGCTGAGGCTGAGCTGCAGGGGCATGGGTTGTAGGGGAGGAGCTCCAAGTCTGAGTGGTGACACACACACACACACACACACACAGGTGGTGTGACCTGGAGGGAGCTAAGTAATCCCCCTGGGGCCCAGATTCATCAACTATAAAATGAGGCACTTAACAGCTCCTCCCTAGGAATTAGCGCAGGAGAAAGGGCTTCGGCAAACAGGTGCAGAGCAGCCCAAGGGCAGTGTGACAGGAATGCCCAGGAGAAGTGGCTGGGCTGTGCGTGCAGGCAGAGGACACAGGCAAGTCCTCGGGAAAGTGGGCCGGGCCCCGAGGGGCTTCCCAGGAAGGGCGAGCCTGTTTTGAGAAGGATGTCAAAGCAGATGCACTTTGAAGATCGTACGTGGTTTAGAATAGGAGTGGCACACTTGTTCTATGAAAGGCCGGAGAACAAACACTAGACCTCTGGGCCCTACAGCCTCTGTAGCAACCACGGTCACACACCACACGGCGACGCCTCGGTCAGCACTGGACTGCAGAGGAAGGTAAGCCCCGAAGATGACTGCAGGCCAGCCCATGGAGCCCAGGTGTGTGGCAGCCCTTCCCACCTAGGCTGGTGTGGGTACACGCCATGATGCTCGCACGCCCCCGAAATCACTGAAGGACACGCTTCTCGGAACACAGTTCTTCCAGATGTGCTCTGCCATCGCGTGCCATGGCGGCCAGAGACAACACGTAGATGAACAGGCATGTCCAATCAGCCTTTGCCTCGGCCCTCAGGACAGTCTGCCTGCCCAGTCAGAAGGGAAGGCCTGGAAGCCCTCGCTCACTGCTGGACCCAGGGCGAGCCCACGGCCGGGCTCGTGGCCCGTGCCCAAATGCTGGCGGAGAGAATGAACGCACACGGGCGGGGAGGGCGGCGGGGCGGGCCGTCTGGATCAGCACCCCCACCCCGCAGCGGGCGGCCCTTACCCAGGCGCACGTAGAGCACGTACTGCATGGAGTCGCGGGGCTCTGTGTAGAGGATGCCCCCACGCATGCTTAGCCAGATGATGGCCATCTCCGCGATCATGCAGCTCAGCAGGATGCCCAGGTAGCCGCGGCCGTGGTCCACCAGGTTCAGGGAGCAGGCCTCGTGCGGGTTGTAGACCAGGCCGAAGAGCACCACAGAGAGGATCACGAACCTGTTGGGAGGCCCACGTGAGCGTGGCCGGCAGCCCGCACCTCACCCGGACCCCACAGGCGGTCCCCCGCCCCCCTAGCCTGGACTTGGCAGGAGGAAGGGTGGAGCAGGCACCTCCCCCAAGACCACTGTCCACCTGGCACCGAGCGCTGTGAGGGCATGGCTGGCCAGCGAGACTCAGGGACAGGGAAGAGAGTCAGCCATGGAGTCAGGTCCAGGGTGGCTGGGACGGGACTCTGGGCTCCCCGCAGGTACTGCCCTCAAGGGCCCCATGTTTCAGCACCTCCTTGTGGGAGCTGGGAGCACAGCAGGTCAGGACTCTGGCCAGACAGGGAGGAACAGACGGCCGGCAAGCTTCCCTCCAGGCCTTCCTCCCTAGACCCAGGCCCGCAGCCCCAGCCTCGAGACTCACCAGGTGGTGTGCAGGAGGAAGAGGAAGATGGCCGGCAGGACGAGGTCATCGCTGCCCACAGACCAGCGCCGCCGGAACACCACGATCCCAGGCATGGCTGGTGGCTGTGCAGAGGCTCAGCGGGCCTGGCGCTCACCTCCTGGAAGAAAGCAGGGACCTATAGCCCCCAGGGCCACCGCACTCCTGGGCCACTGGGCCAGTCTTAGGTGGGGCCAGTAGCACAGGCCCCTTTGACAGTAGCCATAAGACCCAAGTCCCATCACCCTGGGGCCTCCAGGCCACTGGAGAAACCCTGTTCCCTCCTGGGCAGGACCTGCCTTCTGCCCTACCCTACCCCTAGAGCCAACATAGAGGACTCAGCAGCGGGACACTGGCTTCAGCCTTACTCCTGAGGGCGCTCCTGTGCCCCAAGATGGGCTCGGCCTCTGCCTGGGGCTACCCCAACAGTACCTGTCCAGCTCCACAAAGACTGGGCTCACCCCCTCTTGCCTCTTACCCGGAGTCAGTGGGACCCCGGCCTCTTGCTGCCTTTCCACAAGGAGACCAGCCCACCACACACAGACCTTGGGGTCAGGGGACGGGCTTCCCAGGCAAGAATGAGCTGCCCCCCCAGCACGAAGCTCAGCAGGGCAGAAGGGAGGCAGAGGCCTTGGGGACGGTGGAGGTAAGGGCATGGTGTGGTCGGCGGCTGGGACCGAGGAGCACGGACGGCGAGGCACCTGGTGCAGAGCGGATGCTCAGTGAGCAGCTGCTAAGTGAGGTGCTCTGCCGGACCCCGCGGGCATGCGCCACGACTCGTTCCCCTCCCAGCCACACCTATGCCCTTTGGTAGGGAAGAACCTGCAGATAAGGGGTCGGGAGGATGGCTGGGGACGCCTTCTGCCCCACGCTGCGAGAAAAGCAGTGGGTGAGCTCTGCAGGGTAACCCACCCTCCCAGCAACCACACCTCCCACGCCCACCCTAGTGAGGCAGCCTCTGCTGCTCAATTTCCAACTCTCGGAAGTAGTTGAATTCAAATTAGCCACAAGCGAGCTTGGGAAGGAGTGCCGAGGAACCAGGGCCCCCTCATTAGAGCCCCAAGAAGAAGGTCCTGGGAGACTCCCCCAGGAGGGACTTCGGGTAACCCTGCACTGGGGGTGCACGGAGACCCTGCTGCGGGGGCTGGGCACCAGCTGCTGAGCAGCTGCCCCCAGCTGGCAAAGGCTTACACGGCACCTGGTCCAGGGGCAGGCGGCAAGTCCTCTCCCCGGTGACGGCGGCTCCGGGGAAAGCGTGTGTCCGCGGAGACCAGCATCACTCGGGAAGGAAGCAGCCAAGTCTTCCCCAGCCTGCGAGCACAGCCCTCAGGGTGGGCACGAGAGTGCGGGGCCGGGCAGCCGGCCGGCATGTCCAGCCCAGCCTGTCCTCCTCTCCTTGTGGCAGCCACTTCATCCAGCCGCTGCCAGGGCGGCTCCGGAGAGCTGGCGGCCTGGCGGGCTGGCGGGCTGGCGGGCTAGCTGCCGGGGTCGTGCCTACTCCTCCCCCCACCCTCAGGAAGTGACATCATCCCACTCTCTCCCAAGGAGGAGTTGGAGCACGGATTCTGGGAAGCGGGGAGAAGGATGCAAAGCAAGGGAGCCTGGGTGGTGGGGTGGTCAGGGGGTGGAGGGTGGAGTCTGGGCACCCCACGAGGCTGGGGCATCAGTAAGCTTTGTGACGACTGGCTGAGCACTGGCTTGGGGGTTCGGAATGATGGGACGGGAGGGGCTGGGACACCGCGGGTGGCAGCCAGGCTGGGACAGGGCAGAGCTGCTGCAGCTGGTGTCACCGCCCCTCCTAATCTCTAGGCGGCTGTCAGAGGGTAAGGGGGAGGATGGAGTTGGGCAGAGGGCTATCAGGGGCTATCGGGCGCCCCCTCACACTGCCGGATCGGAGAGGTCGGGGGCCAACACGATGTAAGCAGGTACTGTAGCTCCAAACGCTGCCCCTGTCAGGCCAGACGGGGAGAAGGGAACAGCGGGGGCGATAGGTAAGGCTACCTGTCCTGCCCTGCCAGCAGCCCAGGGCATCTTGTTCTCAGGTTTACCCCATGAATGTCCCTTCTGAAACACCCTGGGGACCCTGCTCTCACCCCGACCCTTCACCTCATGGAGACTAGAGTGGCCAGCACTCCTTATGCCAAGGTCCTCGCACTGTCAGCAACCGGTCCTCTGCCCTGCACCAAGCCCGCCCTCCCCAGCTCTCAGGCTGGCGGAAGTGAGCCCAGCCTGGCACTGGGTCCTGCAGAGGTGGCCACATGACTGTCAAGACAGCAGTGGTATGGTCAGTGATGGCCTCTGCCCAGCTCAGAGAGCAGCCAGCCTGAGGTCACAGCCTGGCCAGCACCAGGGTCTTTCTAAATCTTGTGGCATGGCTCCTGCAGGCTGGCCCCCCTGGGTGTCCCGTGGCAGGCCTACACCCAGGGCCAGTCCACCACTGAGGCCAGAACCCCAGGCAGGGCACCAGGCTGCCAGGCTTTGGTCTCAGGCTCCACCACCCACCACTGGGCGACTTACTAGTCATGCCTCAGTTTCCTCATTGTAAAAGGTCAAGGATTCCCACCTCCGAAAGTTCTGGTGAGAACGGGTTTGCACAGGCCCTGGCTGGGCTAGATGAGAGCCAAAGCAGAGCTGAGTCAGGCGGGTGAGGCTGAGGGGCTGCTGTCCCTCCCCTGCCCTGGGTTCTTCAGCTGGCCACCAGCAGGTCACAGTCTGGGATGGGGTGGCAGGGCCTGTGCATGGGGTGAGGGGAGATGGGCCATTCCACTCTGTAGATTCATAAATCTTGGGGCTGCTATTTTTAAGGGCCTGAAAGACGCCCTTTCTCCTGAGACCCCGGCCCATCACAATGGGGTCCTGTTCCCCTGCTGGGTTGTGATTTCATCGGAGGAAATGTCTCAGGAGGGGGAGGGCAGAGGCTACTTCCTGGTCTGAGGCTGCCTCCTCTTACTGTCCTCCCCTCAGGCACCGAGTCCAGAGCCACAGAGCCATGCCCTCCCACAACCACAGGGAGCTGGGGTGGGGGTGGGCCCTGCCTCCCCTTCCCATCCCAGACCAGCAGGGCTTCCAGCACCCCTTCCAGCAGAAGGGCACAGGTTGGGCCTGCACCCCAGGCAGGACCCCTCACATGGATGGAATGTCGAATGAGGCTACACTCCCTGCTCACATGGCCTAATTTCCCTGATGGCTATTAAAGCCCTTGGGTTAAGTGTTGATCAGTCTGGGAATTCCTCTTTTTAAAAATGCACATCCAGGTGGCGTGGTGATTAGGGCGGTTGGCCCCCACATGACCGACCATGGGTCTAGTCCCAGATCTATCTGGTGGCTTGCTTTCTTGCTTTCTCTCTCTCTCTCTCTCGTCAAATTAAAATAATAATAATAATAATGAATAAAATTAAATACATAATTCTTTTTTTAAAAAATGCACATGTTGTCTCCTACTTAAAAACCTTCCATGGCTCCCTACAGCCTGCAGGATAAAATTCAAGCCTCAGGTGAGCAGCTAAGGGCCTCAGTGACCAGCAGGCTGTGCAACCTTAGGTGCATGCCTGGCCGTCTCTGAATCCATGGGTTCCTTACCCCGGAGCAGGAAGGCGCTTCCCAACCTTCGAGGATCTGGGTACCAACAGACCCCAGCAGTGCCCACTCTCAGAGGCCCAGCACCTGCAGGCTCACGGCAGGGGTGCTGCTAGTCAGGGCCTGCATTTGCTCAGGCAGCAGTTTCCAGTCAGCGGGAGCCCATCGTGGGTCCTGCAGCACTCCCTAGCTGAGGACTCTCCAGGCCCTTCTAACACTGCCCAGCTCTCCTTTCCAACACTCTCAAACTTACTGCTCCCCCAAAAGCCCTTTTGGAAGGGCCCGTGCTTTGGTTACCTCAGGTCTTCTGCCAAGAAAAACCTCACTATCTTTCTAGGCCACCCAAAAGTCACCTCCTCTTTGAAGCCCTCCCTGACGTCCCCCACCAGCCTTGCCCTTCTCCTGGGAATGCCCATACCACCTCTCAGTGTGGCCCTGGACACATCTTACAGTTAGCATGTGACTCCTTATTGCGCATCCCCGCCCCAGTCGACCAAAAGTCTGGGGCCAGAGCCCTGTGGTGTTGTCTTCCCACCCCTCCAGTGCCAGCCCCAAACCAGCTCTGCGCCTGGCGCCACCCCCACAGCTGCACAGGGCGCAGCAGCAGCTCCCTTCCCCACAGCCCGAGCCGAGGCAGTGGCCTCCCTCTTCCAGCTCATGCCCTCCCTGCCCTTCTGGGGAAATGCCCTCTCTGCCTGCCTGCTAGGCAGTGCCCCAGCCAGGGCCTGCCCTGACAGCTCGGGGAGGACCAGCTCCCCTCTCCTTCTCTGGCTCTCTGAGGAATGGGAAACACCCCCACCCGCACGGCTGAGGCAGGAACTGACCGGGTGAGGACACACGTGCTTGGCACATGCCCCTGTCTCAGCCGAGCCCCGAGGGCGCTCGGGACCTGCTGGGCAGGATCTGTGTCTGGGTGCTGGGGAGGTTCTGAGGGCCCGCGGTGGCCGACGGAGCAAGCACAGGCCCTGGATGGGAACCCACTGTCGTGAGCCTGCAGGTGTCGCTGGTTACGTCGGCCCAGGCTGGCATTGCACTCACCCTGAGGTCCCCGGGGCCTTGGTCCTGGGAGTAGGTTTCAGGGAGAAGCACCCATCTGGCTGTGGGCTCCCTGCCGACAGGGCAATAAGCGTTCGCAAGGGAGGGAGGAGGGTGCTGGGTCAGCCCTCTGATGGCCCCACAGAAAGTTCTGGCCAGGACTAGCAGGAGCTGGGAGGTCAGCTTGAACACACTCTAAAAACACTCTGAGTCTGGCTGTGTGATCTCGGACAAGTTACTCAACCTTTCTGTGCATCAGCATCCTTATTTCTAAAATGAGGAGAAGAATTATTAAAGGGGTTAGATAAGTCTGCGTCGTTCAGTTAAAACAGAGTCTCGGGGCCAGCAGGTGGTGTGGTGGTTGAGACGCTGGACTCCCACATGGCTGACTGCAGCTTGAGTCCTAGACCCGGCAGCTTGCTTCTTTCTCACTTTCCCTTTCTCTCTCGCTCTCTATGTGTCTCTTTCTCTGATCAAATTAAAATAATAATGGTGAATAAAATAAAATAAATAATTATTTTTTAAACGTGCCTGTCACATAGTAAGTGCTTAGCAAACAATGCCTGTTCCATTACTGTTACTTTTAATAATGAGGAGCTGAGGCTCCTCCTGAGGAGCACTGGACCACCATCCACACCCACACCTAATGCAGGAATATTAATGTTAGAAAAGATCTCAGAGGGACCAGCAGATGGCATCGTGATTATGTCACTGGACTCCCACATGGCCAACTGCGGTTCAAGTCCTGGACTTGGTGGCTTGAAACACACACCTGGCGTGTGTGCGTGCGTCCCTAAGACCCCAGGAGGAAAGTGGAAGAGAAGGGATTGTGGGGTGAATTCTCACTTTCTTTCTCACTGTCTGTCTCTCTCTCTGGTGAGCACACATGCCCTAATGCAAAAACCTCTACCAAAAGAAAAAGAGAAGAGAGAGAAAAGGTCAAAAAGATCCCTGCGGCCTCCTTGAAAGGATAAGAACCTGAGGCTCAGAAATGACCAGCTCCCAGCTCTTCCCATCATGTCCAGGTCACCACAGTGCAGGACACACAGCCTCGGAGTCCCCAAGCCAGCCCACACCCCCTTCTTCCTCATGGCACACCTTGCTGAAACTCCCCGGTGGTGACAATACTGTTACAGAGTGTCACCCCAGGGAGCCTGGCTGAGATCCTCTCTTTCATGCTCTTGAAGATGCATAACCCTCGCAGAAGCCAGCAAAATCCCCATGAGCTCCCTCGCTGGAGATAAATCTGCAAGAAGGCACAAGCTATTTGCCGGCGTCGAACAATCCTCCACAGCCCGCTCCCATGCTTCTGGGCCAGCGGAGTCCCCTCACTCTACCAACAGCCTGCCACGGCAGACGAGGTTCTCAGACTTCCCTGGGTCCCCATGTTACCTCTGCCTGCTTAGGCTGGTGACAAGGACCGGGTCTAGCCGCACCCTGGAACTGCCTCGTCCTGGGCTTTTGAACAGAAGGTCATGGCCCCTCCTGGTCTCACTAAATCAAAATATTGACATTTTTCTATGCAAAAATGTGTCATGACTTTTCTAACAACCCATAGAAGGCTGGGGGAATGAACCAGTGAGACATAAATGCCTTCCCAGCTGCTGCACGAAGAGTTACCATTAGCTTCCTGGTAGCCAAAGGGAAAAGGGGACCGCAGCAGCCCGTAAAGGTTCTTTGAGCTCTGCGGGGTGTTTTGATCCGTGTGTCCTGAGGGGAGAGCATATTCACATTCCCATAATGAATGGGAGCCCCCTGAAATTGTGAAGTGCTCCAGAAGGGCTGGGAGGGGCACACGCATGCTGCCCCACTATGTCCTCTTAGTCTCCCTGATTCCGAGTGTGCCTGCGCAGGGTGCTAGATCTTGTCTAGTCAGACGGAGCACTTCTGCTTTGGGGACACTAGCCACAGTGCGGCTGGGCCCCAGTGGCCTGCAGAGCGAACAGTGGCCCCCGGGGCAGGGTTGTATCAGACGTTCCATCCTGGCTGGGGCAGTTCACCCACAGACAGGTTCCTCTTCTCTTCTCCTCTCTCTCTCTCTCTTTTTTCTTCTTCTTCTTCTTCTTCTTTTTTTTTTTTTTTTTTGGTAGTTTTTGCTATAGAGTGTGAGTTCTCACCATAGAGAAAGAAAGAAAAATCACCCCACGGGAGGATGGCCAGGCCCCAATCCTTTCTCCTCTATTTTCCTCTTGGGCATGCACACACACACACACACACACACACACTCCTGGTGTTATTTTCAAGCTGCTGGGTCTGGGACTGGAACTGCTTGGTTTGCCATGTGGCATCCAGCCGTAATCTACATGCCAACTATTGGTGCGCCTCCTCTCTCTTTCTCTCTCTCTTTTTAAAAAGTTTTTGCCCTAGGGCATGTGCGCTCGCTGGAGAGACAGAAAGAGGCAGAGAGACCATAAGAGGAAAAGTGAGAAATCACCCCCCGGGGGGATGGCCACGACGCAATCCCTTCTCCTTCATTCTCCTCCCAGGACCTTGGGCACGCACGCACATGTGCCCAGCATGTTTCAAGCCACTGGGTTCAGGAATTGAACTGCAGTCAGCCATGTGGCAGTCCAGCAACGTAATCATTATGCCATCTGCTGGGCCCCCTCCTCCTTGCTTTAGAAGTAACCACAGTACAGACTTGGGTGGTGGCTAAACAGCAGCTCCTCCACTTTTTCGCTGCAGGACAGCAGTGGGTTGCTAGTTAACCTCTGTGCTGCTGGTGAAGCTTAAATGAGAGCAGATGGGAGGGATAAACACGTAGTAAGTAGAATCGTTCTGTGAAACTGCAGGGCAATTCCAGGGTGATGAGGGGGAGCAGGAGCTTTTCGTCCACCCGTGAGTCGGGGATGGGGGACTGGGTCGTTCCGTGTCTTCTAACATTTGTCGGTTGCCCACGACATCTCAGTCCCTGTCTAAGCCCTTTTGCAAACACAAACTCATTGTTTCCTCATAACAACTCTGTTCTTTACAGAGGAGATAAGGTGACTTGTGCAACATCGCACAGCCTCGCTCCAGAACTTGTGCCTTCACCTCGTCTCACTGCTTCTGAGAGGCAGGACTAAGCTAAGTAACAGTTTCTGAACTCAAGAGCTGGCTTCCAACTTCCTGAGCGAGGCAGCAAGGCCTCAGGGCTCACAAGGAACGCTGTGACTTCATCTGGCTCTAGACTCACAATCAGCCCACCACACGAGAGAGGATTGGCCCTATTCTACAGATAGGAAAACCGAGGCCAGGGGCGTTCCCCTGAGGCCCATGGAGCCAGGAGAGAGTGCGGCACAGACACACTGGTGGGTCACCCTATTCCAACCTCTTGGGCTGCAGGAGACATTACCCCCCGCTTTACAGATGAAGAACCTGAGGCTCGGAGCAGTGCAATGATTTGCCTGAAGATCCCACGGTGAGGACACAGCAGAGCTGGGATTTCAAGTGGCCTCCTTGAGTTACTTCAAAGAAAAAAACCTCGGTCTCTGTCAGGCTCCTGTTCTCACGCACACACGTTCACAGACACGAAGGCCCACAGCCACCCTGAGTTCTCTGGGCTGCCGTGCTGTCCCTTCCTTCCCAGGTCTGCAGTCCATCAAAAGCGTCCGCAGGGCTAGCTCTGACAGCACAGGAACGGGGAAGGCACCCTGGGAGGCGACAGAGAGAAAGCACGCGTGGGCCGGGGGCCGCGTGCGCCACCAGCCTGTGCCCGGGTGTGTGCAGCCCAAGTTAGGGGCCTGAAAGCTGTTGCTTTTCGCACATCAGCTGTGCTGGAGCAGAAGGCAGAGCTGATCCTGCCCGGGGTTGGGGCAGGATTTCAGCATGAGATGGTCCTCGCACGCCCAGGCCCGGGCCGAGAACACTGCACCTGGTGCAGCCGGGGGCAGGAGTGGGACGCCGTGCCATGTGTTCCCTGCCGCTCACTGCTCACGGTCCTCAGCTAACAACCTCCTTTCCCGACCTCCCTGCCAGGATGGCCTTGAAGGACCGTCACTCTGTGCCCACCATTTAGTGGGCCCCACTATAACTTAGGGCGTTCACATGTCACAGAAGGGGAAACAAAGGCTTTGGAAGGTTAAATAACCTAGTGAGTGCATAGCCAGGTCAGGCCCGAAAGTCACGTCAGCCTGCCATGTTCTCTGGGCGACCCTGAGGTGCTCATTGGCCAAAGACCCCTCTCTACAAAAGAACAATGGGGGAGCCGGGTGCAGAATTCAGAGGGAAAAGAGCAGCCCAACTACTGGGGGCGATGCCTGCAGCCTTTCTGAACCCAGAAATAGTTCTGACACCCCTCCAATCACGTGTTTATTTTTTTAAAAACTACACAGCATTTACTACATGCCAGGTACTATAGTGAGCAGTTCACAAAGACTCCCTCCTTCCATTTAATCCTTTAGCAACCCCATGAAATGAGTGCTGTTCTTATCCCCATCTTATGGATGAGGAAACCGAGGCCCAGAGAGGTTAGGGAACGTGCCCAAGGTCACTCAGCTCATAAGCACCGAGCCTGTGCTCCCAGCTCCCGCTTCTCCTTCTCACGCTAATTATTCTTTCCGCTTGTCTACAATGAGCAGAATTTGCCATCTGCTGCCGGCCCTGCCATTGACACCAGCCAACTCCCTGGGAATCAAGTGGGGCCTTTGGTTTCCTGCTGGTTGTTCTGGACAGTGGCTGTTTGCTTGGGGGGGAGAGGAGTGTCTAAGAGGACAAGGGAGGAGGTGTTAAGGCAGGTCTCACTCAGTCCTGGGCCTGAGCAGTTTTGCAGCCGTGGAAGGAGGCCCCCATGTTCTGGCCAGGCCAGTCTTTGTTTCTGAATAGAAATAAGCCCTTGCCCCGCACTTGTCACAATGCCAGGGCAGAGGTACCCTACAGTGGCCCAGATAGACGGGCTTTGCCAGCTGCCATTATAGGTGCTGTCCGGTGGCCCTGACCTCGGAGCCCTCTGGGCACAGGCTGGCATGTCCAACAACGAGCAGCTACGTGTGGGGAAGGGCCCAACGTGTCCCTGGTTGGTGTTTATGCTCCCCTCATGACCTCGCATGTCTTTACCCACCTCTCTCCTGGAACCCTCCCTCTGCAATGCACAGACCTGGAGGATGGTGGCCAGTGAAGAAGCCGACAGCTGCCTGCCGTCCAGCTCTGGGGTGGAGCGGCCCTGCACTGGCCTCTTGGCTCCCTCACTGCTAGTTGCTTGTGGCTGTCACTTTTCTGAGCCTCGGTTCCCTCATCTGCAAAGTGGGAGAACTAAGGTATTCCCTTCGTTGAGTTGCGAGGAGTAAATAAAACAATGTATGGAAAGTCCCCCGCTCGTGGGGAGTGCTAGCTGCTGTCACGGTTACCATCTCTCCCCAGTGCTACACGGCCCTGCCCTCGCTCCTCCAGCATGACAGGGCACGGACGCGCTGCCATCTAAGCTAGCCCTCCCCGAGAGAAAAGCCCTGCCTTCTATTCCTGGTGTCCGGGCTGACCCAGGCTGGCTCTCACCCTGGCCAGCCTGTAAGCCCCTGACCTGCCATCCAGGCATCTTCTGGGAGCCCTGCTTACCCAAACCGAGACCCCTAGCACTGCCTCCTTCACTCTGCAGCAACCCAGCGAGATAGGAATCAACACGCCAGGGGACAGCTTGGACCCCAGCACTCCGGCCCACGGCCATGAGGCTCTAGAACACTCCAAAGCCTGTGCTCCTGCAGGGATGGCCTGCATCTGTCTGTGCGCCTGAGTTACAGGGTGTTCCACAGCAGCCCCTGCCCAGCTCAAACTCAGGATGCCCCAAGGGCAGAGGCCACTGTTGGAGCCCATCTGTCCGCTCTATCATCCCACCCTGACCCCTGATCCTCTCCCTGGCCTCTGCCCAGGGCTGCCTGCTCCCTTTCTAGAAGCCACTTGCTGAGAGCTGCTCCCAGGTGTCCCCGTGTTCCAGCATCAAGCCCAATGCTCAGGCCCCACTCCTCAGAACTCCTCTAGAAGAGACTCTCTTTGGAGCTGGCAACACCTCTGAGAGGAATTAGCACCTTCTTTCTCATGAGGGCCCCTAATGGGGCTGTTAATGAGATGCTAAGTGGGCACACCTAGCCTGACACCTCTCCGGGAGCCCCCATCTGCCCAGCCTACCCTTAGTCTGCCAAGGTCCTGCAGCGCCTCAGGCTGTGGGCCAGCCCTCCAGTTGTGGCCTGCTCAGATGCATGGTGCTCAAAGCCAGGGTGGGAGAGGACGGGGGCAGACTCCCAGAGGCTTCGTAAGCCACCTCCCTGGGCAGCACGGTCATCTAGGGCACAAGCCAGGCCGCTAGGGTTATTGGGTTTCGCTTAGACCATTCCCTGGGCATCGCGCATGCAAGCAGGGATCCGGTGACAGAGAAACGCAAGCTCCTTCCCGGGGGTGGGAGGCAGGGAGCGGTCTGTGAAGCTCCAGCACAGGACAGGGAGGGCCAACCAATATCCCCTTCAGCCCGGGGCACAAAGGTGGACACGACCTCTGGCCACCGGCGGTGCACAGGCACTGCCCCACTCCCCTACCCCGCGGCTCTCTTCTCCTTTTGTGCCCAATGAGGGGCTCTCAGTGCTCTCCCAGGTGCATATCTGGAAACCTTAAGGGACCCCAGATGTGGGGAGCTGGTCACAGCAGGCAGACAAGCTTCCTGGGATGGCAGGCCATACCAATCGAAGCGTCTTTTAACTGTTGCACATTTCAGGGTTCCTTGTTAACACTGCTTGAACTAAACGACCTCTGTGCTTAAAAACATTAGAAAGCCACAGGGCGGAATGAGTTGCCCGGTCCGCTCTGGTCTTGACTTTGAGTTCTACTTGCAGGGTGGCCAAGGAGCACCTGGAGGCGGGGTCTCACACAGGTGTCCGGGCTTGTGGGCCATCACACGTCTCCTCCCCTTGCCAGAGCCAGGAGAGCAAAAGAGGTCACAGAAAAGGAACACGGACCCAAGAACCTACAGCTGCCTCTTCCGTCCTTCACCTCCCCACTCCCTCCCACTGCCCTGGGCCCAAGCACAAGCGAGTCCAGGCCTCCAGTGAAGGACGGCTCGGAAGACCTGTGCTGCTGGGTGCAGGACAGCACAGGACCCAGCTTTTGCCCTAGAGCCTCTGTTTACTCAGAGGTCCACTTAGCCATGACCTGGAGCACAGTGCAGGGGCTAGCTCCTTCCTCATCTGCAAAAGGGACAGTGACGATGAGTGCCTCCCTCGTGGAGCTACTGTGAGGACGACCTGAGTTAAAAGTTGTAAAGTGCTCAGAGCTCCGGCACACGGGAGGCGCTTGTAGCATTAGCTCCGATGTACACATAGTTTTAATTAAATCAACCCTCTTCTCGAAAGCACCTTGTGGCTCCTAAATGCTCTTTAAATAAAATTAAAACTCCAACCATTAGCTCTAAAGCTCGCCACACCCCTGCCTTGCCCCTGGTTGGTCCTGCCACGAGCACCCACACCTTCTGCTCCGTCCAACTCTGTCCCCGCTGGCAGGGCACATTCTCACCTGTTCACCACTGGGCGTCCTAGCCAGGTATTGCCTAATCTCCAGATGGCTCCACCCCTCCCGGTGCTGCTCCCCCGCGAGGCCTCAGAGGCTGCTCTGGTGCCTGTCCTAACTGGCCTTGTGCCCCAGCCCTGGCTGATCAGTCGGTGGCCCACTTTCCGGCAGGTTTCTGGTGCGTCCGCCTCATCTTCTCTGTTACATGGCAACTCCCCAAGGAGAAAACCTTGGCCTGCACCTGCTTCTCATCTGGCTGTGGGGGTCTGGGCCCAGAAGCCCTGGCAACCATAGACTGGAAACGAGGAACAGCTGAGTCGGGCAGCACAGGTCCTGTAATGGGGACAACCCCCTCAGGCACCCACGGGGCACTGGCCTTCAGCTGGCCTGTGCCTGAACAGGGCTCATAAAGCCGCTTTGTTCTGGGCAAGAGCAGGCACCCACCTGCTCGACCTCCCAATCCAGAGTCACCTTCCTTCCAAGAGGTCTCACCCTCAGGAGCTGGGGGCCCCGGCCTTGTCACTGTGGCCTCTGTCTCCTGGCCTGCTCCCCGGGTGTGGTGGGAGGTAGAGCCGGGGCCACATGCTTGGCACAGCCCTGGTGACCACAGGCTGGGCCTGCCGCCCTTCCAGCCAAATGGCACTCTGCTACACTTAACGGGGAGGTGGCAGGGAGATAGCAGGCATTTGGCAGGGCCGTGTCTCTGTCAACTCGGGCTGGTGTCTTCAGGCCCCATAAGCACCTGCAGTGGGGATAAGGCAGTCCACTCGTTGCCCCCCTGCCAACTTGAGGGAGGTTAGCAAAGCTCCTGGTAACTCCAGAGGATGAACTTTCAATGAAGGAGCTGACGGCAACATCTGAGAGACCAGCAGGGCCAGGCACTGAGTGCTAATGGGATGCCTACCTGCTGCCGTCAAGCCAGACAAGGTTCTGGCAAGACTGCAGAGGCCAGGACTCCTACCAGGCAGAAAGTAGCACCTGGCCTCCCGCAGGGCTTGGGGAAGCAATGTGACAATGCCCTGTCTCTCCCGGCTCTCATCCCAGGAAGGCCATGGGGTGGGGGACGGTGATCGGCGAGAGCTAGGGGACCAGAGGGGGTCAGCCTGCATCACAGCTCGTGCTGGCTCCTCCACCCCCGGTGGCCGCTGGCTGCTATAAATACCGCCGCTGTCTCTGGATGTTGCAGGAGGTGACCTAGAATCATGGGCTCTGAGGCCTCCTGGGTGCCCCCTCCCTGCCTGCTTTAGACAGATCCTGCCTTACCAGAACATCCTTGCAGCCTCAGAGCCCACCCCCACCAGAAAGAAGCGCCCTCAGCCAGGAACAGGAAGCCCTCAACACCAAGGGAGACAGCCATGGCTTCCCAGCCCTGAGTGTCCTACAACTGGCATTTCTGTCATTTTCACAGGCAAGGTGCTGAGGACACCAGGTCCCTGGAGAGCAGACCCCTAGCCAGTCCAGGAGACATAGAAGAGATCGGCATTCAAGGCTGCCAGCTTTGCCTAAGGTCTGCTGCCATCCACGCCCACCTGCGACAGCCTGCTTCCTCGGGCTCTCTCTGAAGCCCGGCTCGGGGATGAAGACTCCCAAGCCACTTGATCTTTGAGCCCCCTTCACTCCCCAACCTTCTCAGTCCCATGGGTGCCCTGCAATTCTTGGTTCAGACTGGTTTCCAAACATGTCCTCACCCTAGAAGCCTCCTGGGACATACTCTACTTTGACGGAGTGCCCTGTGAGAACGTCTTCAGTTCTTCAGCCGCCCTCAACAACTGCACTCTTTTCTTTGGTGGCATGTCCTGGGTGGGCTCTTCCCCCCAGAAAGATCCCAGACAAGCCCTGCTCAGCCCCAGACTTGGCTGGCCCATAAGCCCAAGCCGGGTGGTCCCCAGACCCAGCAGGTGTGAGGACACCAACACTCACAGCTGGTCAGGGTCCCGGCTTGGGGAAGGGGCAGGCTCTGAAAGAAAAAATGGCTGCACACAGCACTGGGGGTGGGCCCTGGGTGTTCTCCACACAGGCCAAGTCTGGCTAAGAGAACGGGGAGATGGCAATAGCAGCCTCCGACTTGATGCCAGCCCGCACGCAGCCCACGATCCAGAGGAAGAAAGAGACTTACAGTAATCTCCACGAACAACAAAGAAAACTTCTCTGAGGTGTGTTTGGAAGGGGAGAGGTCCTAACAAAGACAGATGGGGAGGTGAGGGGGGCTGTCCCGAGAACTAAGAGCTGGAGCAGAGATCTGAAAGGTTCATACGAGTGAAGAGACCCCAGAAAAGGGAAGGTGGGAAATATTCTTGGGGGCACTCCTCAGTAGGAGGCCACAGAAGACAGAGCCCAGAGCAGACCGGCTGGCCAGGAGCCAAGAGGAGAGCCCAGGTGGAAAGGCTGGGGGAGCCAGCCCAGGCAGGGTCCTGTGCACCAGGTCCTAGATCTGAGCTGGAGAACCACAGGCCACGGTGCCCACGAGGGTTGAGAGAAGTGGGTGGTCCAGACAAAGTGGTGACAGGGGCTGAGAGGGCACTGCCCAGGCCAATCCCAGATTTCTGGCCTGTGCAGCTGGGTGGGCAGACGAGGCACCTGATCTTGGAAGGACAACTTGAGAGCAGAGGCCTGGGGCTCCTGTCCCATCTCCCAAGAGCAACAGATTCCGCAAAAGGTTCATCAGCCCAGTCCTGACCTCAGGAAAGCCTGCATGCAGGCAGGCCAGGTTGTCAGTCCAGCAGCATAGCTAGCTGGGTTCTCGATAAAGTGCCGGAAGTTCGAGGCACTCCCCCTGAACATTCAAGCCCAAACTCTTCCAGCCACCGAGACTTCCCACAAATACAATCACACAGCAAGAACCTTAACTCTCAGAGCTGACATAAACCCACTAGGGGAAGAGGCCTGGAGAAAGGATCTGCCTGCTGGTCAACCAACCAACCAGCCATGCATGCATCCCTCCATCTCTCTTCCGCCCACCCTACCGTTCATCTTCCATGCATGCATGCACCCAGTCAACCATCCCTCCTCCACCCACCCACCATCTCCAGTCACCCAAGGCACTCTCCATGCTTATGGTGACCTGCTGGCTCTGCAGGACCTGCCCTCACCTCCCTCCCAGGCACATTGACCTCCTCTCTGTTTTCAAACAGGTCCAGCAAGTCCAGCCTCAACACCTTTGCCTGTGTTCTTCCTCTTGCCTGGACTGAACTCCAGTTCCAGACCCAGCTCTCTACATGTCGTGCTATTCGGTTCTCAGCTTGAAAGTCTCTTCCTTGGACCTGTCTGCCCATTTCAGGTAGCCCTCGGGGGCTGCCTATTCATCATCTAAGTCCCTTGTTTATTGTTTGTTAATGTGTTTACTTTCTGGCTTCTGCACCAGAGTGGGGCTCCCCAGAGCAGGAGCCTCCCTGTCTTCTCCCCTGCTATGTCTCAGCACCCAGCAAAAGGCCTGGCAGGTGGCAGGAGCTCACCAAGTGCCTGCTGCCTGAAGGAGGAACCATTTCTGAGCACGGCCCCCGAGAGACAGAGATAGAAGATGTGTAGGAGCCTGTGCAGAGCTGAGCCCAGACCGGGGCTCCTGACTCCAGGCCCGGGCTTGTTCCACGCCATCTGCAGGCCTGATGCCTGGGATCGCCCAGATCCTGGACTGGCCCCGCTGCAGCAGCAACACCCATACAGCACTTCACTGGCACCCAATGACCATGCTGTGGGTGAGGTGGGGAAGAAATGCGGCATCCTCATTTTGCCAATGAGGCAGCTTTGGTGGGAAGGGCATGCTGGGTCCTTGGCCTGTGGTGACACGGCAGGCAGAGCCCACTGCCTGGGGTGCTCCCTGCAGACAACCTGGGTCCTCTACCTCTCCCGGCTCCCTGTCCTCAGACCGTGGCTTGTGGCATCCCCTCTGTCAAGCGTTCCTGGGAGGGAGGAAGCACCCAGGCAAGAACACAGAGGACTGTGCTCTCCGGATGCAGCCAAGGCTCAAGCCCTCCCTGCCCGGTGACAAGGCCTGCAGCTTAGCTAAGAGGGGGCGGCCTCAGCCGAAGATGTGAGGCCTATGGCTGTGAGCAAGAAGAGCGAGGACCTGGGCGAATTACTTCCACTCTTAGAGCTGCAGGGTCTTTGTCTGGAAATGTGGGGGCTAACCAGATGATCTCCAGTTTCCGAAGGATTCACACTCCCCACTGCCCTTTTTTTTTTTTTTTGGAGAGGTTTTTAGTTTTTTTTTTTTTTTTTTTTGCTATAGGGCGCGTGCGCTCGCCAGACAGACAGAGACAGAGAGACAGAAAGCGAGAAATCACCCCCCAGGGGGGATGGCCACGCCGCAATCCCTTCTCCTCTGTTCTCCTCTTGGGATCTCGGGCACACACGCACATCGCCCGGCGTGAGTTTTAAGTCACCGGGTCCGGGATGCGAACCGCGGTCGACTACGTGGAAGTCCAGCGACATAGCCATTACGCTAACTGCTGGTCCCCCCACTGCCCTTTTGGAGGGTCTTTGGCCTCTGGCTCAGAAACACGAGTCCACGGAAGTCACAGCAATCAGGTGCCGTGGCCTTTCTCCTCCACTTTCCTTTGGACCCTGGGAGGTAGATGGGCCAGGAATCACCACACTGCTGCCCAGCACCTTAAGGGCCCCCACTTTTGAAGCCTGCCAGAACTAAATTCAAAGCCCAACGGGTCGCTGACTACTTCGTGACCTCAAGCTCTCACATGACGGAGACAGGAACGAGCTGGGAGAGCCGAGTGCGGCGACCTGGTAAAGGGCCTGGATTGGATCCTCATTCTGCCTCCCTCCCTGTGACCCTGCTCTGCTCCCTGCCAACTTCCCAGGAATGTGAGGAGAACAAACAGACAGAACAGAGGCTGCAGGGAGGAAGGCACTGTGAAATGCCTCGGCAATGTTACTGCCCTTCTACAGAGCCTTGGGCTTCTGCCCAGCCCCCCCCCCCCCCCCCGCGTCCCACCACACGGGGGGGCTCCCCACATCCCACCTGCTCTCCTCCCGGCTCCCTCCTGTACAACCAGAGGAGACCAGAAAGAGAGCACACAGCATCAAGAGCCACCTTTGCCCCAGTGTCTCCCCAACCCAGAGGCGGGGGGCATGAGCAGAGGCTGGGCCTGGTGGTGGGGGTGGGGGTGGCTTTCTAGGCCCTGTGGCCCCCTGTGTCCGACCCTCCTCATCTGCACAGAGCTGTTCTCAGCACTTCTGGGGCTTTGGCAGGACACATGAGATCACGTCTGGGAAGTGCTCAGAGTGCCTTGGAGAAAAAAGGCCAGAGGGGTGGAGGTGGGATTAATTATGTAGTAAAGTGCTCACTTATTCGCACTTCTGTTTACTGCAGGGGCAGAGTGGGAAATGCAAGGGGCTTGGTGTCGGGGAACGGGGCTAGAGACTGAACCCAGCCACTTAGTAGGTGTGGTCAAGTCACAGCTCTGAGCTCACATAAATAACATCTGAGTGATGCTGGTAAACATGCAAGGCAAATCGAATTTCCTTACCTGAAAACGGGGATTGCAAGAGCACCAGCCTCACAGAGCCTAGCACGGGGGCTGCGTTTGAGCCACGCACAGTGGGCATCTGACTGCGACCGGAAGAGGAGATGGTGCAAAACAAAAAGCAGGAGGACGGGCTTCTCTGCAATGCCGCCCAGTCTGGCAGACTGTGTCTGTCCCAGGTTGGCACCCTGGGCCAGCTCTCCCCAATCTCTAGTTCCTGAAGCAGCAGGAAAAGGGACTGTGCAGGTTGGGGCCAGCACTCCCCTCTTCCACATCTGTCCTGCCAGCTAAGAGGGGGCAATGGGGGTACCTGTGCTCCCCATGGCCAGGCGCCAGGCTGCCCGCCCCATCCCCAACACATGACCAGGCTCCCTGAGGGCCAACATGGGAGTGACAGGCGTCGTCCTGCACTGGGAAGGGCTGTCACTATGCCTGTGCAAAGATGCTCCCGGGAACCCTCTGTTCACAGAGCTCCGTGCCCACGGAGGGCCCAGCACAGCCTCAGCCCGCTCACCCTCACGGCTGGTCTGACAGGTACCGAGTGGTGGAGAGAACACGGGCCCAATCAGTGGGTTTATGAAAGGCTGCAGTGCAAAGCAGGGTGGAAACTCTGAGGTGCCCAGAGATGCCCCTGTGCACAGGACCAGAGTCACTTACGTCCGGCCACTGGGGACTACAGGAAAAGAGACGCCTGGCCCTTGCATGGCTATCCCACTCCCTCCTTGGGGTCCCAGCTGTGACAGACAAAGGACTCCTCTTCCTCAGGATGCCAGATCCACCCAGCCACTGGTGACCTAATCTGTTCCCAGCAGCCCCGAGGACCAGGACCACAGCCTCAGGAGCCACTGGTCATGTGCTCCGTCAGTCCAGGGGGAGGATGCTGGAAGGCCACACCCTTGGAGGACAGGGAGGGGGTGGGCCAGGAGCTGGAGAAGTTCAAGTTCCTGGGGCTGATTCATCTGAAAGGGGTGAAGGGAAGGTCAGGGCGGAGACTGGCTGAATCAAGGCAAGCTCTCCTCATAGGAGGAAGGGTGAGTGTCTGCAGAAAGGCTGCTCCAGGAACCAAAGGAGCAGCCGTGTCTGCTCAGGACTGCTCCTGGCTCACGTCCTGTGCCCTCTGCCCCCATCATACAAAAGTCCCATTGACTCTACTCTTCTCTTCCCCGCCAGGGCCAGTGCCCCACACAAGGGCTCTGGAGGCCTTCTTGCTTCTCGCTGACAGTCCAGCTGTTGCTGTCACTGCTGCTCTGGCACGCCAGGCATGCCAGGCCTGGGCACTGCAAGGTCACATGTTATGCGCGGGCGAGGACAAGCACTGCAGGGACAGGATCGGGGACTCGTGGGCAGCAGGGGGCCTACAGAAAAGCCAGGAGCCCAGAAGCAGCAGGCTACCTGCCTGCCACTCTGACCCAAACACCCTCCCCCCCACCCCCGTCCTCCAGTAGGGCAAATCCTTGAGCAAACAATCAGCCAGGTGCAATCGACACAGCAAATGTAGGACTGCAAAGCAAACACCATGGGCTCCACTCTGCCAGGCCTGCCGCACTTCAGGACGGCACCTGGCGACCCTGTCTACTGCTGCTGCCAGCATCTGGCCCATCCCATGGTATTTGGGGAGTCCCCAGGGTGAAGGACCTAGCCTTCTTCCCACCACACTCCCCCAAACAATTGTGAGGCACGAGTAGGCAACAACAGGGAAGAATGGGCAGGGCACGAGTCTGTAGAGAGCTGGGCTTCCCGTGCCCGGGTGCCACCACCTCCGCTTGCCTCCCCACACACTTGGTGCTTCCTCTAGGGACAGGAATGGAAGACAGCAGGGGACATGCTACAGAGGGTCAAGATGCACTGGGCCTGGAGTTTCTGCCGAGCCACACCTTGACTGGGTGACTGTGAGCAAGTTACATCTCTGGGGCCTGCGACGCACACCACGTACAGCCTTTGTGAAGGCCCACGTGGGAACACTGAGCAGAGTTTGGGGCAGCGAGGGGCTTGATACAGCGATGGTTGGCCTGGTGTCCCTGCAGGTGTGTGTTGATGTGAGTGGAGCACGGAGGGCTTTAGAACAAGGAGCAGCACTGTGACAGTCCTGCGCCAGGCCCGCAGGGCAGCGCGCTCAGCTGCTCTGTGTCCTCTGGCCCTTGCCCCTAGAGCAGCAGGGCCAACACCAGACTTCTCACCAGGAAAGGCAGATGGTCTAGTTCTTCTCCAGCAGGGGCTGCTCCTGCTAGCCCCAAACTCAGGGCGGAATTCCCCCCAGCTGAGAACGGCCTGTACCACCGCTGGTTCCTCACAGGGCTTCGGCTTGGGCTGACTCCACCCCGTAAGTAGTCAAAGGAGGCCCTGATCCTCCTGCTGGTGCACCACTCCTCCGATGAGATAGGGTGGCCTTCCTGGTGCTCACACATGCATAACGGAGTGCTCTGCAGCAGGGCAGCTCAGGCCTCAGTGCCTCTGCCCCATTGTTCGCTTTGCCCAGAATGTCTTTTACAATGTCCCTCTCTTTAGTGTTCTGAGGCTTAGCCTAAACACTACCTCCTCCTCCATAAAGTCATGAGGGCCCATCAACTCCCAATCTGACCTGAGTGAGGCCCTCCAGTCTGGGCTCCCCAAGAGGCTGGAGCTTTCCAAGTGCAAGACTGTGCTCTCTGCATCTCTATGTCTTTGGCACCCAGCATGACACCTGGCACCCAGCAGCTGCTCAAGAAATATTAAGCAAAGCCCCTAATCCAGCCCCTTCGCTCTTCCCAGATCGTATTGCTGGCATATCTACCCAAAGAAACTCAGAGACAAGTTTGGAAACAGGGCAGGACTGAGCACCCCTGAAGAAGCAGCTAGGGGCACAAGGTGTCATCTCCCTTGGAAATGGTCCACACTACGTGCACCAAGCTTCACCCACAAACAGAGGCAGCTGTGGTGACTTGCAGGCTGCCTCCCCATCTCTAAAAGCAGAACCAATGTTACAGGATTTGGGGGTGAGTGGAGGGAGGGAAATGCACCGGAACTGCAGGGGAAAAGGCAGTTGTGGCTGCCATCTGCTGTGAGCAAGATGTTTGGAGAACATGCGCTCCTCGCACTCAGGTCTCCCAGCCAACTCGCACAGGGCTGGGCCGCCCCTCTGCAGATGGGCACCGGTGGATCAGCCAAGCACGCAGAGGCCCCAGGAGAGAGGTGCCTGGGCCCCCTCCTGCCTGCCCAGTCCCTCCGGATACCTCCATCTGACGTTGTGATCTGTGAGCAGAACTGGGGCCCAGCCCCAGACCCGAGTCACACTCCCTCATCTAGGGAGCCCACCCCACAAGGACGACGTCACCATATAGTGGGGAGGGCAATAGTACCAGCTGTTGTATACTGAGAGCCCAACTACCTGGGAACTTGTAGCTATTGTGTCACTTCACTGCATCACTCCTGGGGAAGGACAAGACAGAGGACTAAAGGAGGAGCCTCGGCCCTGCACCTCATCACAGAGCCCCCTGGCCACCTAAGACCATCAAGGAGAAGGTCCTGCGGGCCTGTTCTCTAAGCTGGGTGTGTGATACAGAATAGAACATCTGGGTGGGAAGGAACTTCTGGGCCTCTGAGTCACATGCACTCATTTGAGGGAGGAAGGTGAGGGCACTGGGTACAGAGACCTAGCCCAGGCCACACCAAGGTCAGCAGCTGGCCAGGAGCAAGATCTGGAATCCTGCCCCACAAAACAGGCTCCTGGGGCCTTGCATGCTCCCATGCCCAGCTGCCCCCTTCCTTGTGCTCTTTGCACTATCTAGCCTGCCACACCTGCTCTTAGAGGGCTGAGGGGGTGCTGGCCCTGCCTAAGAGCCCAACCCAGCTCGCCCAGCTCTGCCTCCACCACCTGTTCATGCTGCCTGCTCAGTTGGTAGCCAGATCAGCCTCAATGCTCCTGTCCCCAGCACTGGCCAAGCAGAGAACCCGGCAGGGCAAGCCCTTCCCTCTTGGCTCAGAAAGCTGGGGCAGGGCTGGGCCTATAGGCTGCATTCCTTCTCCAAGCCACCCTACCATGTGCCTGCCCACGGAGGAATTAGCACACCCAACAGGCTGGACATGCTTCAGGGTGGCTGAACACCCTGTCTATCAGAGACACCAGAGCTGCCCCGTGGCACCCAGCCAACAGAAACCGCTGCATTTCTCACCAGGACAGGTGGGTGGGTCGGGGCTGAGAAGTTTGTCCACCAAGACCGAACCATACCAGGGTCCTGAATGCCAACCTGTACCTTGGGCCCTTGACGCCTGGTCCCCAGAGGCTGCCATCCCCTACTATTCCACACTGGGAGGTCAGCGGGTGGTGACCTTCCCAACATGTGACAACAGGAAGGCAGAGACTCCAGGACCAGTTACCCAGAGCTACACCCCACCCCACCCCACCCCACCCCCAGCTCCCCATGCTGCTCTTGCCACCGCCCCCACGGCCTGCCTGCAAGCCGCACACTCCGCGTTCTGTCTGCCTGTCCTCCCCCAGCACCCCACACACCTCCAATGCATCGACAGCGCCTGGCTGCTCTCTGCGGAGGGGGCAGGGAGGGCCAGAGACGTGCTCCCAGGCTTCTGCGGCCTGAGTGCTGCATGCTCACGTGGGAATTATTCCAGGGGGGGAGCCTACCGTTCCCCCCCTTTTCCAAGGGGTCCCTGGGCCTGGCGGGTCGCTCTGCTGACCCCACTTCCTGCCTCCAGCAGTCCCCACCCAGAGGCCCTGACTGTGAAGTGCCTCTGACCCTGGGAGGTCCTGGAAATGGAGGGAATCAATGGCTTCCCTATTCTCTGACCTCTCTGGCAGGAGAAGGGGGAAGGAAGACATTCAGCCCCGGGGGTCTTTCAGGCCCCTCCTGCCTTGGGAAGCGGGTGTATCCTTGATGGGGAGCCAGGGTGGTAGAGCAGGCGGGACCCTACACGCTCTCCCAGTTCCAGAACCCCCCGAGTCTCTGCCACCACCCAGACACCTTCACAGGAACTCCTGCCTAGGCTGAGGCGCAGCCAGGCCGTGAGTCAGCCGGGAAATCCCAGCACTAGCGCCCACCGCTGGTGCCGGTTCCGCTGACACCTACAGAAAGGGGGCCCGGCCCCTCCCGCAGAGGGCGAGAGGAATACCCGGGTTCTCCCACCCCCACTTCCTGTTCCCCAGAGGAGCCTGGCAGGCAGGGGCGGGAGGAGGAGCCCTGCGTGAGGCCCCCGCACTACCCTCTCTGGGTCTCCGGTTGCTAGCCCTTGGCACATCAGTGGAGGCGGAGGGACAGAATGGTGGCTGGGGCCCCTGCCAGCTCCTGCCCAGTAGTCTGCTTTCCTGGGCCTAAGTAGCCCCAGGGTCTTACAAGGCAGCTCCCGGACTTCCTACTTCATTCCTGAGGGTCCCTGCCCCCTCCTGAGCCCAGCACCCTTACTGAATGCTGCCCTGGACCCCGTGAAGGGCAGGGTGGAGAGGGGGCCCAGGCCCAGGAGTCAGTGCCCTTCCTGGGAGGAAAGAGGAAGGACAAAAAGGACAGCTCCACCAGGACAGGGGCCAGGAGACCAGGAGAGAACAGGCCCAGCGGGACAAGGCACAAAGCCTCCTCACAGTGGCAGGCTGTCCCTTGAGCCTGCGGCCAGGTCCACTCAAACCCGCCAGACCGGTTGGTGTCAGCACCCACCTCACTGCCGCCACCCGCCTGAGGGTGCAGGAGAGTGGCCCGGCCCTCGGAGACTGCTGTTGACAGCTGCATTTCCATCTGTCTGGGCCACATTTCGCCCCTCACCTCCCGTTACCCACACCCTTCCTGCCTGCCACTACCCGGGCAGGGCCACCTTCCAGGGCGCAGGTGAGGAGAGTTGGTAAGGATGTTCTGAGCACTCCCTGCCTGCTGCAGGGGGTGGTGCTCAATGACCAGGGCCGGAGAGGGGGCCCAGGGCCTGGGAGTTCCAGACGGGGCCTTGGCTGCTCTACACTGGGCCTGAAGAAGGAACTTCTGGGGACATGAACATGGAGATGCCAAGCCCCATCCTCCAGGAGCTCATGGCACAGAATAAGGAAACTGGGGACAGGCCAGCAGGCATGGAGCTTCGATGTGGGGCTCTCCAGGTAGCCACAGAAGGCCCCCCAGAGGGGGGTGAGGGCTAAGCAGAAAGTAGGGAAAGGCAAAGCTGGCTCACTCTCCTCTCCCCTCCTCCACCAATTCGCAACAGCTCGGAGCCTGCCCTGCGAGGCAAGGCGGATGCACCTCGTGCAGGGCTGGACTCTAGCCAGCAGTCCTGCCTTCCACCACGCCCTTGCAGCCTCTGTGATGAGCAGCACCATCAGCTCCCCACTGACGCTGCTGGGCTGCTGGCAACAGTAGTTTCTGCAGGGCCAGGGAAAGCAGGCTTGAGAGTACACAGAGAGGGTCCGTGGGGCTGCTTCCCTGGTCTCACAGACACACACACACACACCAGGCAGGTGGGCAGGTCTCCAGAGCCCCTCCACAGGGAGCAGGTGGAAGTGGGGGAGTGGGGGGTGGGGGGCAGGGAGCCCATGCTACAGTGTCTCCAGCTCCCCAGCTTTGATCTTCCTGCTCTGGCTGGGATTCCCCTCCCCACGGTTCTTTCTTGGTGGGGGAGGCAGGGATAAGTGGTGGAAGAGATCCAGAAACCCATCCCTTTGAAAGAAAACTGAAACAAAATCCCATGGGTTTACTTAAATGTCTTTAAAACAAATGGTTTGAATGGATTTCTCCCACCCTCCTCCCCACTGAGCCACTCAATGGAAAATAGCAGCTCAAAGGGCTGCTGGGGGCCCAGGGAAATGGGATCTCGGACACAAAGCCTGGCAGGGGGCACCAGAGAAAGGCAGTTTGGCCAGCAGAGGATGAAAGGCAGTCACCTGACAGGGGCGGCCTGCAAAGAGGCAGCAGAGGGCTCACGGGAAGCCGCTATCAGGTCCAGGACCACTCTGGCATCCCAAGCCCTCAGTCACAGGTGGATCACTGTCCCAGCAGGAGGCCCAGCTGTGGAGGACAGGACTGCCCTTGCTCAGGTCCTTGCCTGGAGGGCCCGCCCCAACAGCGACTAAGGCACACAGACTCGCTGGGCAGACGGGAACTGACAGGTGAGGTCTTGGGCAGCACAAGTTGCTTAGAAAACCAGGCAAGGTAGCAGGAGGGAAAGGACAGGTGATGCCCCAGGAGATCAGAACTGGAAGGGCCGAGGGAAATCAGAGTTCAAGCCTCCTTGATTCTCCAAATCTTACAGAAGAGGATCCTAAGCCCAGAGATTGTGAGGGCGAGGGGGTTGTCAAAAAGTTCATAAAAAATGTGTAGTATGAAAAAAACTATGCATGGATTTCAAATTTTATGCACTTTGAATGTGCACTTTAATTCCATTTTTCCACAAACTTTCTAGCCCCCCACTCATGTGTCAAAGGTCATATCATTTGGGTCTTTGCCTCGTCACTGGCTGTATTCCAAACCTCATTCTTCAGGCATTACTGACATCCCTTGGTACCCAAAAGGGAATAGTTCCAGCACCCACCACCCCATACCAAAATCTGCAGATGCTCAAGTCGCCTATATAAAATGCTGTAGTATCTGTATATAATCTATGCACATCCTCCCATATCCTCAAGTCATCTCTAAATGACTTCTCATATCTAATACAAGGAAAGTGCTATGTAAAGTTGTACTATTTTTATTAGTGTAAATGTTATTTTTTGTTTTGTTTTAATATTTTTGGTTTGTGGTGTCGGTCAAATCAACAGACGCAGAAGATGACTGTACTTTCTGGGCACTAAGTGCCCAGACTCTGGAACACAGATTTAGGAGCCAAGGTGATGTCCAGATTAAAGGTGAACCCTGTGGCCAGCAGGTGGCACAATGGTTAATGAGCTGGACTCCCACGTGGCCTACTGCAGTTCAAATCCCAGACATGGCGGCTTGAAACTCACACCAGGCACATGTGCGTGTGTGCCCAAAATCCTAAGGAGAGAATGGAGGAGAAAGGACTGCAGCACGGCCATCCCCCATGGGGGTGATTTCTCACTTTCTCTCCTCTGTCACTCAGGTGAGCACACGCACCCTACAGCAAAAATCTCTCTAAAACAAACAGAAGAACTGAACCCTGAGGAGACTTGAGGCCTGAAGTTGGCAGCTTCCCATCTCTTGACTTTCTGCTTCCTACTCTTTCTCCTTATGTGAAACATGGGAGGTGCATAGCCATCACAGAGGAAGACTAAAAGCAGGGAGAAAGGAAAAAGCAGGAGAAACAATAGCCAAGGACAAGGGGAGGAGCAGTCCTAGAGTGTAGGCAGCCACTGGCTGGGAAAGTTCTCAGCTTTCATGAGGGCCCTGGACAAGGCATGATTAGCTATGTCTACTTTTTTCGTCTTAGTACAAAATACATGTTCCCTGTAGAAAACAGAAAAAGAAAAAGAAAAGAAAAATCACCCATCAAGCCTATTATGGTTTGAATGTGTCCTCCAAAATTCTTGTGTTGATATTAGGTTGTATTGTGAAGGCATTAAGAAGGTAGAAATTTAATCCAACTATGGGATTTTTAAATCTAAACAAGGGATTAAAAAGTCCCATAGTCTGGAGGATAAGGGAGCCAGATCCCACATGGTTAACAGCATGGTGACCCCATAGTTTGAGTCCCCGACCCAGGAGCTTAAGAAACCATACTGGGTGCAAGTACATAAGTGCCCCAAATCCTGACAGGATGCAGAAATGGAGAAGGGACTATGGAGTGACCAGCCCCACTGAGGGGTTCTCTCTCTCTCTCTTCCTCTCTCTCTCTCTCAAGCTCACACACCACTTGGCCTATTTAAAAAGTGAGGCCTTTGGAAGGTGAGTAGGATTACATAAAATCATCAGAATAGGGCCCTCATGATTGGATCCTGGTGGGTTTGCAAGGAATTGGAATGAGACAGGGACACAGAGACAGACATAAACATATGTGAGCTCTTGACATGTTACCTGGTACAGCCTCAGAACACTGCAGAGTCCCCATCAATAAGAAGACCCTCACCAGATCTGGACCTCTAAAACCGTAAGGTAAATAAACCTCTTTTTTTTTTTCTTAAGAATTATTTATGTAATTTTATTTACTACTATTATTATTTTTTAAATTTGCTATTGGTCATGTGCAGTCACCAGAGAGAGAAAGAGAGAAAGTGAGAAAGTAAGCCACCAGGTCTGGGACTCAAACCGCATAGCCAGGTCAGCTATGTGAGAGTCCAGAACCTTAACCATCATACCACCTGCTAGCCTCAAACCTCTATAAATCACTCAGACTCAGGTATTTCTGTTATTAGCAACAGAGAGTAAACCAGAACAACCCCTCTAAGAAAATGATTAACTATTGGGACCAGCAGGTGGCATGGTGGTTAAGGCACTGGACATTCCCAGATGGCCGACCACAGTTGACTTGCTTTCTCACTCCCCCCGCCATGTGTCTCTCTCAAGTTATAAAATGAATGAATGAATGAATAAAATTAAAATAAATTAATAAATTAATAAAATTAAAATCAATCTTAAAAAAAGAAAATTATTAACTATTAATGTCCTTCTAAGTCTTTCTTTTTTTCTCTGTCCAAATATGGGATCGTTCTGTATCTGCTACTTTATATCACTGAACCAGAGAAGGTGAACACTTTATAAATGTTTTCCTATGAACAGCTTTTCTCATTATTGTAGAGCAGTCCGTGTATATTATGTACATGAGTTTATTCAGCCAGTTCCCTATGGGTGGATGTTGGGTTCCATCTGTCTTCTCGCAGTGAGAAAACTCCTGCAGAGGGTCCATGGCAGAGCATTTCTGGAGACCCAGGTATTGATGATAGAACCATGATGGGGCCAGATGAACCCTGGGCCCAGATGAACCCTGCTGCAGAGCATGAGCCCGAGAGGGCCTCTGAGTATGCACAAACTGGTTATGCCACAGATCCCTGGCTGCCACTCCCAGAGCTTCTGAATGGGGTGTGAGGATGAAGGGAACTGAGTCTACATTTCCAACCTGTCCCCAGGTACTATTCCTGCTGCTGGCTTATGAGCCCCACGTAAGCACCTGAGCAGGTATGGTGCAACAGACACTTTGCCTGCTAGCCTCAGGATGGATAATCACAGGGGCTCCTGACCCCTGGTCTAGTGCTCATTCCTCCCAGCCCTGGACAGAGGCAAAGCTTTATGCACCAGATGTGTGTGTGATGGTGGGAGGAGCACCACACATCTGGGGGGAACCAGGAGCTCAGTTTGGCCTAAGGACATTCTTTCTTCACAACCAGACTCAGTTTTGTGCACCTTTTGAAAGGTAGTGGAGTAAAGATGTGCTCAGCCCAATGAGGCCAGTCTCTTTCAACCTTGCAGTTGCTGCCATTTCCAATGACAACTTCTCCGCAGCTCTCAGATAATGAGTGATTCTCAGAGCCTTTCAAATCTGAATGGGCACAGAGGAGACAGATGAATGCACATTCCCAGGCCTGTGCCCAGCAATTCTGAATCAGTAAGTCCAAGGTAGAGCCCAGCAACCTGCAGTTCTAGGAAGTTCCACCTCGCTGACCCCAGGAGATCCTGATGATGGAGTCAGCCAGCCTGCACCCGGATGAACCCTGCTGCAGAACACAAGCCCTAGAGGACCTCTATCTGAGTATGCACAAGCTGGTTATGCCCCAGATTCCTGGCTGCCACTCCCAGAGGTTCTGAATGGGGTGTGAGGATGAAGGCTACTGAGTCTGCATTTCCAACCTGTCCCCAGGTTCTGCTCCTGCTGCTGGCTCATGAGCCCCACATGAGCACCTGGGCAGGTGCAACAGACACTTGGCCTGGATGGATAATCACAGTGAGCCAGAGTGACTCAAGGTGTGGTCTCTGAACCAGCAGCAGCAGAGCACGAGGAGCCCTGTCCAGCCTGAACCAGAACCCTCAACTGTGAGTTCCCCAGGTGATCTATGTGCCCACTAGAGATGCACTGTGCTGAGCCCACAGCAAGCATCATTCCATGCCATCCTCCTGCTACCCCTCAGAGGCCGGTTACTCCTGACTTCACTGGTGGAAACTACAGCTGAGGGGCTAAGGGACTTGCTTAAGGACGCCCGACTACCAGCTGCAGGAGCTGCATACACAGGGAGCCAGATCTCCTGGGCCCAGAGCCTGTGCTTTCAACCCTGTCATCGCTCCTCCTGATCAATCCCCACAACCACACTGTTGCGCTCTCCACTTTGCAGATCAGACTGTGAAGGTGCAGGAGAGAGTTCAATCAACTGCCTGCTGCCCTCTCTGGGATTGGTGGCACTGAAGTTTACCCCGTCGGCTGCCTCCATGCCTGTGTTCATTTCCCGCGGCCCACTCGTCTGCGGGCACGCAGCCAGAGCACAGGGCCGGGGTGGGGGTCCCACCTCCAAAGCCTGCAGGCTCTGCAGACACTGTTGGGGGCAGGAAGTGGGAACTGGGGCGGAGGAACCAGGAGCTCAGTTTGGTCTGAGGACATTCTTTCTTCACAGCCAGACTCAGTTTTGTGCGCCTTTTGAAAGGAAGTGGAGAATAGCTGTGCTCAGCCCAATGAGGCCGGCCTCTTTCAACCTTCCAGTTGCTGCCATTTCCAATTACAACTTCAGAGGGCTCCTATAATTTATACATCCCAGGATGCACTGCTCCAGCTGTTTTATGATGGGAGTTCATTACACCATTAAGGTTAAACTTTTATAAAGTGCTGAGCAGGTGGTGGGCCGGGCGCCTGGCTTAGTTACCACGGCCGGAAGCCTGCTGAATGGGGTTCACCTGGAGAAGAGGGGGTCAGGCTCTCAGAAGGGGCCAAGAAATGGAGAAGGCGGCTCCCGAGGTGCCTAGGGCTTGCTATTAGCCTGTTTATTAAACTGTACTGTACAGCAGGCAGGCCACAAGAACAATCTGGAACAGCTCAGCAGTATTGGCAGGGGGCATGCGGGGTGAGAGGATCTATCCCGTGTGAGCCTGAAAGTCGCCTCCAAGGCCAGTGAGGTGCAGGGTCTGCGGGTTGGGAAGAGGCAGTAGCAGGGTGGCCACAAGCCACAGACAGGCCCACACGTGGGAACAGCAAGGGCTTCCCAGCAGGGGAGGTCTTCTCAGCAGTAGGGGGTCCAAAGAGGGCCTTGCTTTTATAGGAGCCTGGTATTCCTGTGGCTAACAGGGTCCTCAGACCCTGCAGGGAAGGAAGAACAAGATAGAAAACACCAAGAACAGTGGCCAGACAGGGCTGAGTTCGACCGCCAACACCTGGCATCTAGCAGAGGCCCTTCAATCTCTAAGACAGCTGAGGGCTTCCACCTGCACCCTGCTGTGAAATACGAGTGCCCACGTCCTGGGGGTGCCATGGAACTGTCCTGAGCACAGGGCCTGGAGTGGGGTGAGTATTCACAGGACGGAAACTCACTGTTCTCTGTGCTGAAGCACGCAGAACCGCGTCTGACAGAGAGGAGGCGCTAGGAAGTGTTTGTTATTGTTGCTGCTGCCAGTCGTGATGTCTGTTTATGTGTCAGTCACTAACCCGGGAGCTCTCTGAGGATGTGCCGGTCACTTCTCTCTCATTATCCCCAGCTGCAGGCACAAAGCTTAGCTGGTAGTACGTGCCTGATAAACATCCCCGAATGAATGGGTGGATGGGAGGTTACAAGTGGCAAAACTATGTTCTGCTCCGCTCCACAGCCTGGCCCCGGTCCAGAGAAGGTGTCAGAGGGAGACCAAGCTCTTTTCAAAGGTATGAAACAAACAACCCCTTGAGAAAAAAATTCCTTGACTTCCAGGAGGAAAGAATCTCCAGATGCAGCTGGTGTTCTGGCTCTGGAAACACTGGGGCTGACTCTGGCCTTCTGCTTCCTCGGCTCCTTGGACTCCCAAGCCCCAGCTGGGGCTGTGTGGCCCACAGGCTGTGTTCACCACCGCTGGGCCCAGTCCCCCCAGGAAGCACAGGCCTCCTCCTCCGGCCCTGGGCATAATGGCTCTGGCTCTGTCAGGGTTGACAGCGCTCTTGGCTGTGCAGCTAAGCAGTGACCCCTGCTCTCAGATGCACAAGCCGAGTGACAAGTCATCATCCCACTGCCCAAGGGCAGCTAGAGGGGCCCAGGCGCTCTGCACAGGGAGGCGCAGAGAGTCTCTGAGAAAGAAACTGCCTCCCCACAAAGGCCTGCAGAGAGGAAAAGTGAGACAAAGAAAAGGCTGCCGGATGGAAGAGGTGCCAAAGGGAGGGAAACCAAAATAGAAGAGGGACTGGCAGGAGCTGGGGGGCTGGGAAGGCCAGCCTCAGAGAGCACTGGGCAGGAACAGGGTACCACCACGCCAGAGGGATGGTGGGACATGGCTGGCTTTGAGAAGGGGCCAGGAACTGGAGGGGAGTGGAGCCCACGGGGCCGGCCTGCATCACAGAGGAGCCACAGTGGCAGGAAGGAAGGGTCCTCTCCACCTCCACACATCCCTGGGCTGTCAGGGAACAGTCAAGAGAAATAACCATGGCGATCGGTAAGAGCAGGTAACACACGTGTACCTGCGCTGTCCTCGGCACTGGGCAGAGTGCCCCATGTGGTGTCCCATGTGATCCCGGTGTGCCGCCTTCAACTAGAGCCCCCACTGGAGACAGGAGGAAACTGAGGCTCAGGGAGGTCAAATGACTTGCCTGGGCATTAGCAGACCTGAATGAACCTCCATCTGCACAAAGCCAATGTTCGAAGGCCTACGCTGTGCTGGATTTAAAGGGAGAGAGAGAACAAGACGTGGGTAATCAAAGGCACTGATGGGTGGCATGATCTTTAGGAACCAGGAGGTCTTGAACGGGCAATGTGGGCAGGTGCTAACCAGGAGGCAGGGCAGCTGGGGTTACCAGCCCCTGCTGCTGAGACTGAAAAGGACAGGACAGTCCCCTCAGCCACTGGGCTAGAGCTGCCCAGTGATTCTGCAGCCTGCCCGGAAACTGCAGTGGGGCAGCTGTCCCAGGGCAGTGGAGGAGCTTGGATGAAGAGGGAGTTGGCCAAAGGGCGTGCCAAGGGAGCCTGATGTAATCCCAGGCTGCAGAAGGCGGAAACTTGGGAAGTGAAACAAACCGTCACCTAACGGCAGTCCGGCCACAGATTTCCAAAGAGCGACGCCAGGCGTGCCTCACCCCACCCACGAGTCCACGGGCTCTGCCCTCTTCCTCAGGATCCAAGGGAGGGGAGGAAGAGGGAACCCTGGCAGCACGTGTCATCGGCCCCGGCCCCAGTCGGGCAGTGAACCACGCTCAGAGCAAAGCTGATGAGAAAGCAGAGGCTTCCTAGCTGCCCTGGAACCTGCCACTGAGAGGCTGTCAGGCCCGCAGCTTTCCAGAACAGACGCAGGGCTCACCCCTTCACCAGGCTTTCCCATGTTGTAAGGAGTGAGGAGAGGTCTGAGCAGCTGCTCAGAGAGCCGCTCTCTTTCTTCACCGAACCCATCCTGACCTAGTTAGGCCACATGTGGGAGACGAGAGGGGAAGGAGGGCCAGAACCCCCCAGGAGCAGGTCTCCTGCCCTCCTACAAAACCCAAGAGCATAGGCACCGTTCAGCCAACCAGGAGGCCAGACCTGGGTGGGGCACCCAATCTGGGGACCACTTGCCCCTATCCTAAGAACACAGGTTTTCCAGCAAGAGCCTCACAGCTGGCAAGCCATGGAATTCATCTGCTGTCCAGGATGGCTAGGAGGGAGGGCTACAGAGCCCTTGGCTGGTTTTACGTGCTGGCCATTACTCCCACTCCCGAATCTCGAACGCGAGCAACTCTAACCCTTGGTTAGCACAGTGTCTTTCTCAAAGTCCTTTCCCATCTGGCACTGCCTTTGAACATGGGCACGGCCAGAGAAGGAGAAAGGGTAGATATCATTGCTGTGTAAATGGGACAACAGAGGCTCAGAGAGGCTAAGTGACTTGTCTAAGGTTGCCCAGCAAAGCCAGGAACAGAATCCAGGCCCAGCACTCTCCTTATTTCTTGTCTCTGTACAATCAACCATCCCATGTGAGTAGGAACATCTGGACCTCATAGCAAGGGAGGAGGCCAGACACAGGCCAGGCATGAGCCAAACGGGAGACAGGCGAGGGGCTGTTTGACAAATACAGATATTTGATGAATGAGCATCTACACAGATAGGTAGAGAGAGGGGATCGTAAGGAAGAAATAGACAAGCACCCTGTGAATCAAGGCTGCTGGGGCACAAATCCTGCCCCTGCCCCCTGTGAGCTGCGAGACCTCGAGCACATTCCGAAGCCTCATCTAGAACGTGGGCTCGCGTTGCCTGCCGTTTGGGGTGGCTACGGGATTAAATGAGATGAAGTATGTATGGAAAGTGCTCAGCATGGTGCCTGGCATCTGTGCTCAGTAAAGGATATTCTGCTCTTCTCGGTATTCGTCAATGAGGATATGGATTAGTGGGGGGATGACACACTGTCACAGGGACGCCAGTGCTATTTAGATGTGACAGTCCTGGAGCTCAGTGGAGCACAGAGAAAGGCTTCAAGGAGGAGGCAGGCTTGTGTGGGGCTTGAAGGAGATGGGGGGCAGGGACACTAAAACAAATCTGTCTCGGATTCAGACCCACCTAATTGCTGTGTGCCCTCGAGCAGGTGATTCAGCCTCTCGAAGTCTCCCACGATAGGTGCAGGAGGACAGAGAAGCGGAGGGGGGGTCCTGTTGGAATGCCTGAATGAAACTCTCTATATACCGTGTTCGGTTCTGTCCTCCCCAGTCACAAAACGGAAGCTACTGTTATTCTGAGGCCGAGCACAGCCTCACACTCTGGTGCCCCCCCCCCCCCCCCACTCCAAACCTGAAAGAATTTGACAAAAGCTAAGTGCAGGGCCCTTCCCAGAGGGGCACAGGGTACTGCCCCAGGGAGTTCACCCTACTGTGTGGCCTGCCCATTGGAAGCAGCCATGAGCCGGGAGGGGCACGGTGTGTTGTATATAATGAAGGGACATCAATAATAAATTAACCTCAAGGAAGTCCAGGAACATCGATCATAAATTAATTAAATGGCTCCAGGAGAGACAACGACCGGGGCCCATTCAGGATGGTTATGAAGCAGCACCCTGCCTCACCTTACAGAGCCGAGGCCCAGACCCCACCTGAGAGCAGGCAGGCCCCTGGCCGGAAACGCCTCTAGGTGGAGAAGGTAGTGCTTAGGAGCAGCCCCCAAAACACAGGTGAAGACGAGCCCTGTGCTCCTCCCACCCACCCCTCTGCTCAGAGAACTCTTGAACGCTGAAAGGGTTTTGATGAAACCTCCCAGAATAGTAACCTCCTGGGCTGAACTCAGGCAGGCGAAATTTCAAGGGGTAATTTGGTGAGAAAACGATCAAACGCCTGGAAATAAGTGCTAGGAACACTGGAAACCCCTCAGTGGGTTCTTGAGGAAGCCAACAGCCTCGAGGGCAGCACAAACAGCCTCTGGGGATCCTTGAAAACCTCTCACTCACACTCCCGGCCCGGTACCTATGGGAGTCTACACCAGCTGAAATCGAGTGTGGGAACTGCATTCCGGGAAAAGCCAAGGCCCAGCTCTAGTCCAGACCTTGCCTCCCATCCTTCCCCATGCCCACTTCCCACTGGCCGTACCGACACATCTCACGGTTCGGCCTCCCCTCCAGAATCAATCAGGCTGTCTCTCGTCTGTCCTCCCCAGGGCGGCCACTGGCCTGGTTCACAATCTCTGCACCTGGCACTCCATGCCCTGTCCCATGGCAACCCTGGCACGCACTGCAGATACCTTTTCCTGGGGGTGGCACCAGCCCGATGCCCTCGCTCAGAACATTTCAGTGACCGCTCATGTTTTCCAGACTCAAGACCAAACCTTTGGTCCTGCAGGGTCCTGCTGGGACCCGGCTCCAACTCATTTTCCCAGCCTTGGCCTCCATCAGTTCGTACTCTTTTGTGCACCCTCCACATGAGCCAGACTGCGACGAGCAATGGCCGCCTTCCCAGCCACACCCCCTGTTGTGGCTACTGCCTCCACAACCACCTCCCTGCATCCACTCTGCCCAGTCCTCAGGGCTCAGTCTAAAGTCTGTCGCCATCTGTCTTCCCTCCCCTCTCTGGTTCAAGTCACTCTCTCTCCTTTGACCTCCAATATCACCTACTTCTAGAAGTACTTTCTCAACAGATTTGAACACGTTGAGGACAGACTCTATACCTTATAGACACTATATGTCTGGTACCCCCTCAGGCCCTCTCTAACCCAAATCCAAAGCCGGTCCTCAAGGAGTAACTGTCAGGGCCAGCAGATGGTGTGGTTAGGGTGCTGGATTCCCACATAGCCCACCATGGATTCAAACCCTACCTCCTAGATCCAGGGGCTTGAAAATCATTCGGGGACCAGCAGTTGGCGTAATGGCTATGTCGCTGGACTCCCATATAGTCGACCGTGGTTTGAGTCCTGGTGACTTAAACTCATGCCGGGCACGTGTGCGTGCGTGCCCAAGATCCCGAGAGGAGAATGGAGGAGAAGGAATTGTGGTGTGGCCATCCCCCCTTGGGGGGGGGGGGGGTGACTTCTCGCTTTCTCACTCTCTGTCTCTCTCTTTCTGGTGAGTGCACGTGCCCTATAGCAAAAAGCCTCTCCAAAAAAAAAAAAAAGAAAGAAAAGAAAAAGAAAATCATTCGAGTCCCAGACCCAGTGACTTGAAAATCGTGCGAGGTGTATGTGTATATGTGCCCCAAATCCCAGAAGGGGAATGGAGAGAAAGAGACTGTGGTGTGGCCATCCCCTCTACGAGGGTGATTTCTCACTTTTCATCTCTGTCTCTATCTGGTGAGCACACCAACCCTGTGGCAAAAACCTAAAAAAAAAAAGAAAGAAAGAAAGAAAGAAAGAAAAGAAATATCTATTAGCTGAGTCAAGTAAGAACATTCTCCAGGGGCTAAGGTATGATTCTTGTATATGAGACTGTTAGATATGCAAGACTTTATCCATCCCAAGGGTAGGATAGAGCTAAATTCTTCTTGTCAAGAAATGGGACCTAGTACATTTTCCCTGGTGCTAATACATGCAGATCAAGATAAAAACCACTGTTCTCTGTAAAAGCACCTCACTGCAAATAGAAGAGTGTTTGTGAGTGCTTTGCTGTCGTCATGATCTCTCTACTGGCCAGGCATTACGTGGTGGAATTCTTATCATTTTACCACGTAGGAGATTTTATTGTCTCCATTTTTTTTAAAGTTTATTTATGTATTCGATGAGTGAGAGAGACAGAAAAAGACAGAGATAAAAACTCACAGGGTCTCAATGCCACGGTCACCCCCCAGCTTCAGCCAGCCTGGATAACAGGTGCACTCAGCATACTCAGGAAGCTCCCTGGATGCGAACTAGCAACCTCCCCATGTGCGTCTGCCATTTCACGGCTTTGCTAATGTTCAGCTCCTACTGTCCCCATTTTATAGACAGGAAACCAAGATATAAAGAGGTACCAGGATTCAAATGTGTGTCTGTTTGGCTCCAGAGTCTAAAGTCACAATCCCCAACCAGATAGCATTCCCCACTGCCCTCAGTCTCCCTACCATCCAGCTCCACGGTAGCCCATGGGCTACCGTGATCTCTTCCGTTATCCGGGGGGACTGTCCCCAGCTGACTCTTAAGTGGCTTGAGGAGGAGCATGGAAGCAGGCGTGTGTGAGACGCCCCCATGTTGTACACATGTGGGCGTCTGAGAGCCTCCGGCCTGGGTTTCCTTCTAAGGAATACTGAGAAAGCAGAAAAGCCTCCTCTCGTAAGAATCACAACAGGAGATATTAAACCCACCCTCCTACCCTCCCACAGCTAGAAGGCCGCCCCCTCCGGCTCCCACTGTTTCTCTGCTGCGAGGAGCCCAGCAACGCCCCGCTCCACACACCCACCGCCACCAGGCCAGCCAGACACGGAGCCTGCAAGTTCCCACACCGCAGGCGCTCCACGCCCCCTCAGCCCACACGTCCCACAGACACGCTTACGGGCACACGCGGCCTCACACACGTGTACTCCCTGGCCAGTCTTAAGGCACTAACGGCCCAGCTGCTCCTCTTCCACGATCTCATAGGGCTTGGACATCTGTGCCACACACCCCTGAAAACAACATCCTCGCTGTGTCCACACAGTATCCTCTGCATGGTCTCCCTGCACTCCATCCTCGGTGGCAAAGGGGTCCCGCGGAGAAGGCTGAGTCCTGGGTCTTCCACGCCTAGACACATACACACTTCCCTGTCCAACCCGGAGAGATCATGCGCAGCCCAAGTGGGTATCAAAAGAAGAAAAGAGAAACAGGATCAACAGTTTCCAGCCCTGCCTGCTGGGGAGGTAACCACATCCTGCAACATCCTGGACTCCGCGGTTCTGAAGATTTATCTTCCTCCGACCACAGGCTCATTGATATTTCCCCCAGCGCTACTTGCCCGGTCCGCTGAAGTGTAATGTAAAGCTATTCTGGTGAGAAATTGAACGCAGATGGGGCGCTGGGCCAACAGGTGATTAAACGCTGAGGTCCCCTCTGGTCCCATGGAGAGGGACGGTAGGGCACAGTCGCTTCCACAGATAGGCTGTGCCTTCAGCTGCAGCCCTTCTGGCCTGGCACGCTCAGTGCTGGTCCAGCACCCTCTGGGCAGAGATGCCCGATTCCCTGGCACCCTGAAGCAGAGCAGCCATTGCTTTCCAGGGCAGTTGAGGAAGGAAAGGTTGCCAGGAGCTGAGTAAAGCAACTTTTGGAAAAACACAGACAAAGGAAACGGGAATAAGACTGAGGACAGAGTTGCAAATCTCAGGTCCAGAGCGTCTCACCCTCAATGTCCATGTCTATCCCACGGTCCCCGCCTCAGCTAGACTGTCCTCAAAATTAGCTGTGTACAATGACAAGGGGTGGCGACCTGGCTGGGTTCTCTACTGCCTCACACCCGAGGACTAAGAAGAAAGCTGAGCTCTGCTTTTGGGGAACAGAGGCCAACTCCTCCCCTCAGTGTCTTCCGATCAGCCCTGCCTGCCACCCAGCCCTGCTGTACGGAGGCCCAGCATCCCAGGCAGATGGCAAGGGGTGGCTGCAAAGGGCTCCTGGAGCCCAAAACCATAAGGCTGAGCCACAGCTCAGAACAAACAGGCGGAGGTGTGGAGGGTGAGCTGAGGGGACAGGAATACCAAGTCTTCACGGCAGGGAAGCTGGAGGCTTCCTCCTTCATGGACTCGGCCAGGGCAGAAGGCAGGAGGCCATGGGAAACGGAGGCCTGGACTGTGAGAGATTTCTCACAGCCTAGAGAGATTTCCAGGCAGGAGCTGAGGTGTCGAACATCTCCTGCAGGAGGTATGAAGGTGCTTCTGGGAGCACAGCGAAGCCGCACGGACCAACCTGGGAACAGCTAAGGAAGCACTTGGGATGCCAGGAATGTCCAGGCAGCAGCCACTGGGACAGGGCGAGTCCCGGAGCACGGAAAAGTCAGCTCACCACCCCAGGCCTGGCAAGGCCATGTTCTCCTACCACGTGGGTCCTCCTCCTACCCATGTGGCTTGACGCTGCAGCCTGGACGCCAGGCAAAATCCTCCTGCCTCTGGAGATGAGTTTGTGAGCTGGGTTCTAGCTAAGGTGGACCGACATCCACATGTCATGCTCAAAAAGCAGGCCTGAGCTGGCTAGAAACGGGCCGTCCGGAGCCAAGCCTCCAGCACGGGGGTCTAAAATGCACGCTCTGCAGCCCCTTGTCAGAAACTGGACTCCCTGTGGCAGAAAGCAAAGCCCTGTGCAGCCACCCTCATCTTCCCCACCTGGCAAAGCCCTTCACCCGGAAGTGGAGCCACATCAGGAGAGCCGTCCCGGGAGCCTGTGCCACATCTGTCAGCCCTCAAGTACACGCCGAGGATACCCGTTCCCCCTTTCCTTCCCCACTGCCCTCAGTCTCCCGACCATCCGGCTTCACTCTTCTGTACTGGACCACACAGCCCCACGGCCGCCCCATGAATGCCCTGACCCACTTCACTTTCTTCAGGCCACAGCCCCGAAAATGCTGATGTGACTGCTTCCCACCCCCAGGTCCAGAGCCCAGAGCCAGAGGAACGTCTCCAGAGAAGACACACACACTTCCCAAGTCTCCCTCCCACTTAGGTACCCTAGATCTGTCAGCCCCAGACACCTCCCAGACCTCCCCGGACGCTGAGGCACAACTGCCGCCCAAGCAGAGAGCTGCTCCCGCTCGGGCCATGCCTGCAGGACTCCACAGCTGCAGCGGCCATGCTCGGGACCGGCCTCGAGAGACCTGGGGCCTGGTTCCAGCTCAGCGGCTGACTCACAGTACCCACAGAGCCTACTTTCTCCTCTCCCCACCCCGCCAGAGCACGGACACACGTGGCCTCTCATTCCCTGTGACAGGCCCTCGACCTCCAGCTCCCTTCCTCCCAGGCACAGTCCAGGCCTCTGTTTCCCATGGCCTCCCGCCTTCTCCCTGGTCTCTTTACCTGATGAGAACCCCTGACCTTTGTACAGCCTTTCGCTGCTTACAGAGGGTTTCCACTCACACCGTCTCCTTACATTCTCCACTGACCACTGTGTAACGTGGCTCCGAGAGGTGAAATCACCAGCTCAAGGTCACACAGCCAGGATTGGAATTCAAACGATCTGGCTCCAAATGCACTGACCCATGCTCCAGCTTCAGGGCAGCTTGGCGACATCTCCACGCCCACCTTGACAAATTGGCTACCACTCACCACCCTGGTCTCTAATATTCTCAACGTCGTCTTTTTGGACTCCAAAAAACCTTCCAAGGCACGTCTCCAAAGATCTGAAGGTTTTCCCCATATCCTAAGACTTCACTGGGGAGGTCTGGAGATTGCCCTTCTGTGAAGGTGACACTGAGTGAGACCCTTACCCAAAGTTTCCCAAAGCACTGATGAGGGCAGACACACGCCCTCTGACTGCAGAATCAGTTTTCAAGCATCCCCCCAAATGATTCTCCGGACCCAAAAGCTTCCAAGCATCAAATAAGAGGCAACTCCCAGATCTTCTGGAGTGAGCCCAACAACCCAGGGAGAAGGCAGGGCCCAGTGACCAAAATAGATGGACTAACTTACCACTCCCCTGGCCCGACACAGGTCACCTCTCAGCCCCACACACTTCTCCTACCGTGTTCAGGGACAGTGGTCACGAGTGAGAGCCATCCACCCCGCCCCTCTTCTCAAAGCTGGATGAATCCACGCGCCCAGGAGGATGCTAGTTCCTGGACAGGTCTCTGGGCGGGTCCTCTCAGGGCCCTGGGGTAGAAGAGTTTCCTGGTGTTTCTCCTTCGTGCCCAGCCTTCTGGTGTACACAACAGGCATTAAAACTGGGCCCAAGACAGAGGCGGCGCCCTGATCGCCACCAGGGTGGGAGGATGGGCATCCACCTTCTCATCCACCGGGGTCTGAGGGCCACAGAGTCTCCGCACACAGTGCCAGGCAGCCCTCAGCACCATGATGTGCCAAGGCCATCTCTCACAGTCATGCAGAACTCCAGTCATGCGGAGGGTACGACTCTCCAAGCCCCGAGTGCTGTCTCCCCAGACCATGTCAAGCCCAAGGCCAGAACCATCCCAACATCCAAGCAATGGCAGCACTTCCTCACGCACAGCCCCAGCCTCATCATGCGGGCACCAGCTGGCCACCGCCATCCCGGAGCAGTCCAAGCCCTGTGCTCATCGCCTACCTGCACGGAGGGCTGCACCGCCCCACACTTGGGCGGCCACCACCACATCCAAGTGGGGGTGAGTATTCTAACACCCGAGCCGGGAGGACCGCACTGCCTGTGCCGGACCCACGTTGCCCACGCCTGGGCCACGGGTGTCGCCATTCCCACACCGGTGCCCGGGGCGCCACGGACCTCACACCTGCCACGGGCGCGCGTGGCAGCCGCACCTCCGCCCGCGGACGGTCCGGTCAGCCACCGCGCACCCCGGACACTGCCCAGCCCACTGCGCCGCTCGTCCCCCGCCCGCGCCCGGGGCTCGGCCCGCCGCTCCCGAGGCTCCCCTTACCTCCCGCTCGCCGCAGGGCTCGGCCCGCCGCCGCCGCCGCGACCGCCACCTCCATCCTGGGCTCCCCAAGGCCCCGATTCACTAACGCCGCTTCCGCAGGGCGCCGGCGCCGGCGCGAAGGCCGCCTCCGCCCCCCGGGGGACGCTGCGTCCTTTACGTAAACCCCACTCCGCCGCCAGCGGTGACCATGGCGACGGCCGTGGGGTGGCAGCGCCCTCTGGCGCCAGGGAGGGGAGCGGCGCCGAGGCCAGAACAAGCGGCGCCTTCCGCGGGCTCCCGCTCCGCGCGTGGGGGCGGTGGGCGCTGGGCTCTGGCCACGGCGGGGGCTCCGTGGGCGGCCGGGAGGGGATGGACACGCCTAGCTGCTTGCGACGAAGGAAGTCGCCTGGGTCCTCCTCTTCCAGGCCCCGCGTGACCGGTTTTAGCGTGGGAGAGGATAAAAAAGCAAGCAGGATCACTGGAGAACTGGTTCCTTTGGGGGAAGGAGGGAGAGATGGGTTCCACCTCCTGGTGGTGGGGGTGGGGGTGCCTGAGCGCTCCTTGAGCAGTTGGAGCACATCTTCATCTGCGACCTCCCCTGCTCCCACAGTGCCCGGCATTGTGCCTGACACGCAGAAGGGCGCTTGGTCCATTTTGAATTTCAGGTAAAAGAAGAAAATGCCCCCTCCTATTCCCCTTCACACACGAGCGTTCACACACCACACCTTTCTGAGATAGGTGGTGGTGCCTGCTATGTTCCCGCACTGTGCTAAGCTGGGGGAGTGGCCCTGCCCTCAGGGAGCTCAGTCGGCTGGGGGAGACAGCCATCGGAATGGCCATTTAACAATAAGCAAGACAGAAAGGACTGAGAGTCCTTGGAAAGGACACCGACTAGCCTTGGGGGCTGGGTCTGCAGGGCGTGATGACTCAGTTGGGTCTCAAAGTTCTAGCAGAAATTCGTCAGAGGCAAAAGGGGGAACAGCGGCTTTCAGGCAAGGGAAGTGCCTCTAAAATGTTTCCTGAACCCTGTGGTCCCCGGGAGAAATCAGGGTGACTGGGAGCCAGTCAGTACAAATGGGAGTCATAGGTGAGCTTACGCAGGTGGGCGAGAGAGACTAAGTTCAGGGCAGCTGGCCCCTCTGTTGAAGCAGGTGAAATGACGTCTGGGAGGAGGTCCGTATTCCCTGTGGTTATTTTGAAGGCAAATTTCCGTGTAGATCAAGAGGAAAATGAAGAGTGGGGACAAATAAGGCATGGGGAACCTCAGCAGGTTCAAGAAGTTGAATTCCTCAAGGCCCAGAAAACATAGAGATCAGCAGAAGCTTTAAGGGTTGATTATAGCAGTAGCAATTTAGAGAGTTCTTTCTAGATCATTGCAATTAAGCAGAATCAAAACTGCCAGACTTGTTCAAAGTTCCAGATTCCCAGAAAAAGAATCTTATTGGTCAAGCCTGGGCCATGGTCAACCAGTTATGGCTAGGGCAGAAAGTGACATGTGATACAAACAGGTCAGCCCACTCTGCTGTCCTGAAGGAAGTTTCCAGAGGAGAAGTCAACCTGAACAGGCACTCCAAAGATTGTCTACTGCATTCCACCCCTTCGCTGCCCTGTGCACACAAACTCACACATGTACACACACATTCGTACACACGCATTCTTCTTCCCATTCGTTTAAAGTTGTCATCACCAAACAAGTACCAATAGCCGCCTTTAGACTTGACATCGTGAGGCTCGTTTTATTCGAGCTCTTCAGGTCAGCCAATGGTATGGTGGTTAAGGTGGCTGGATTGCACATGGCCAATTGTGCAGTTCAAGTCCTGGACCCAGTGGCTTGAAAAACATATTGGGTAGGGAACCAGCAGTTAGCATAATGGCTATGTCGCTGGACTCCCACGTAGTCGACCGCGGTTCGCGTCCCAGACCCGGTGGCTTAAAACTCACGCCGGGCGCGTGTGCGTGCGTGCCCAAGATCCCAAGAGGAGAATGGAGGAGATGGGATTGCGGCGTGACCATCCCCTCTGGGGGGTGATTTCTCGCTTTCTGTCTCTCTGTCTCTCTCTGTCTGTCTGGCGAGCACACGCGCCCTATAGCAAAAACCTCTCCAAAAAAAAAAAAAAAAAAAAAACATATTGGGTATATATGCATGTTTGCATACCCCAAATGCCAGGAGAATGGAAGAGAAGGCAATACCACCTGGACATCCCCCTCAGGGGGTACTTTTTCAGTGCCTCTCTCTCTCCCCCGTGAGTGCACACGCCGTGCAGCAAACTTTTAAAAGAAATAAATAAAGGATCTTCAAGGTGATGTCCATTTCTCCTCAAGTTCCGTAGTGAGTCTATCTGAGCAATTAACAACCAAATTAAAGGGTAAATTGATTTATCCTTGGAACTTTGGCTACTCAAAGTGTGGTAATGGCACCATCCTGGTTAGAAATGCAAAATCTCAGGCCCAAGATGCTTGTCATGGGGCCAACCCCATAGCTTAGTGGTAAGGTAAGCCAGATCCCACCCGTTTGGCACAGTTCAAATATTTGGTCCTATGGCTCGAAAAACGTGTCCGACGTGTGCGCACGTCCCAAATCCCCAAAGGATGGAGAAGTGAAGAAAAGATTGCAGCGTGACCACACTCAATTGGGGAGTGCTTTCTCCCTTTACCTCTCTCAGTCTCTGTTTCTCTCTTTGTCTAAATGCACTTTAACAATTAAAAAAAATATGTCAGCCTGTTGGCAAGATCCACATTTGATTTCCATGCATGTTAATGTTTGAGAAGCATTATTGTTGTAGGTATTGGGGGACATGAAAAGGAGAGGAAAGAAAAATGTTTAAAATTGTGGCCATTCCTATTTAAAAAGAAAAAGGAGGTGCTTGTTTGATCTCCAACAACTTCAACAAGAAACAAGGACATGCAGGTAGATGCTGCAGTCTCTATTTTTGCAACTGGTCCTGAAGTCATAGAAGGGTTTTATGACTTGCTTCCTCTTGCTCCATCCCCCTGTTCTGCTTGCCTCCTGCCTGCATTCATTTGGTCAGGATTCCTGAAAGACTGACCTAAATCTTTGTCTTGAGGGCTGAGCTTCTGGTGATGCTGTCTGTAAAGCATCTCAGCAAGATTCCGTCCACTGGGCACAATGCTGTAGAAGGCGCTCCACAAGGATCCTGGGTCCCACCCTTATGCCTTTGACCCAGTAGCAGTCCCAGTTTCCTGTTCAGTGGAATCACAATCATGCCTCCTGGTGGAGGCAATGTGCTTCCTTTCAGTTCTTTTTCTTTTTTCTTTCTAAGTTTATTTATTCCATGAGCAAGAGAGAGAGCGAGTGCAAGCATCACCAACAAGGTCTTGACTCCATGATCCACCCTCAGCCCCAGCCAGTCCCAGAATATGGTCACTTATGCACTCAGTATACTCAGGAAGATCTCTGGACTTGAACCAGGAACCTTGCTATTTGGAATGGCTTCATGTTACCATGCCACTATCTGGCCCCCCTCCCTCCAGTTCTAATACCACCAGACACACAATCAAAACCCAGAATTTCCTGCACAAGAAGCAGATTATTTTTTTTCCTTTCCTTCCTTCCTTTCTTCCTTTCTTTCTTTCAAGGTTATCCATTTATTTCTCCAACAGAAGAGAGAGAGCGCGCCAACAGGGTCCTCCTGCCACAATTTGCCCCAGCCTCAGCCAGCCCAGATCACAGGCACATGTGTGTACCCTATGCACAGGGAGGTCTTAGGATGTGAACCCAGGACCCTCTGACATGGACCCAGCATCACAGAGCATCGCGTTACCACAGCACCATCAGCAGACCCAGAAATAGACATTTTGATGGTGGTGAAAATCTTCCCCACCTCCACCCTAGTCCCCAGATCCTTGGAATAAACGTACCATAAAGGGAGGCTGGTTCAGAGCACATGGTCCCTACAGGCCTGACCTGTCCAGCTACCAGGCTGCACCCCCTCTATCCCAATGCCACGTGTGGCCTTCCTACTTAGTGCCTTCAGGCCCGATTCTGACAGTTTGACCAGGTGTCCTTGGAGATAGTCCCTAGGGTTGTGAACAGACTGGAGCTGGAGAGGAGGACAGGAGCGAGGGCACCAGAATGGGCAGGGAGTCATAGACTGGTCCTGGTCCAGCTGCTGGGCTGTGCTCCTTCAGCCCAGTGCCAAATTCCCACTTTGGCCTCAGTTTCCCTGTGGGTCCCGGTGGGGATAATAACATGGCTCCTCCTCCCAGGGGGGCTGTGTGGATTAACTAATTAATGAGTGTGACATCGTCTGCTTCCACAAAAGGGCTGATTAAATGCTGAGTGTTGTTATTAGAAGCCATGGAGGGTGTGTGACAGGCAATTGGCTGGAGACAGATCTGCTCCCCTTGCCTCCTCCCCACCCCCTTCCTTCGTCTGCTCCACACTCTGCAAGCTGAAGTCTTGCGAGACAAAACCAAGATGATTTTTGGCACCCCAAAGATGGCATGTAACTTTTGCACATTTCCCTTGCACTGGAATGTGAGTCACGGCTGAGCTCCACTTGATAGTGTAATGTATCTCCGACAGCTGGCACAGCTGTACCTGCCCCAGACTCGGCTCCCAGCAGCTGCAGAATGGAATGGCGTGGCCAGTGATTGCAGCAGAGTAGAGGTAGAGCCTTCCGCAGAAAGACAACTGCAGAATTCCTGAGCTGGGCACCACCCCCTGACCGCATTGCCTCTGGGGGTAGGAACTGAGTGACCTGTCTTTTCTTGCTCACAATCCTGGGGGCGGGAGAGACTTGATAGGCTGAGCGTTTGTGGGAATTCAAAGCATGCAGAGTTTTAAGGTATAAAGTATCTGCTCATGGCCGAGGGAGATCCGATGACTGTGTCTTAGCTAGGGGGCAGGTTAGAGCATAACTGGGTGAAATCACAGCTCTGGGACACGATGACTTCAGCCTAGTTTGTTCCCAGAGGTGGGAAGTCCAGAGAGGCCTCTGAGTTAAACAGCTAATGTGACTTTGCGGTACACATGCCTGGCTCTCCGTAACCGGCGAGATCGTCGCCCACCCCCAGATGCTGGGTGTTGTGGGGTGCTGCCTCCCTCTCTGCATCTGGTACCTCTGAAGGGGTGGGTGGGAAGGAATTGCTCAGTCCTGCCACCAGGTAAATAACTCTGCCTGTGACAACTGAGGGGAATGTTGTTTACCCAAATAGCACAAATTCAGCCTGCTTGGGGAGGCGAGGGAAAAGCTCTGGGGGCTGAGCTGTCAGACTCCCACAGGGAGAGAAATTAGCCAGTTGCAAGGTCTAGGAAATGCAGGCGATTTGGGGTTTGGGGTTTGGGTCACTTGGAGCAGCTCTGGGCCAGCCAGGGCATCCCTAGTAGAATATCAGACCCGCATGCCTCTGAAAACAACTGCCCTCCCTGCACGGCGAGGCCTTTTAGCTCCCCGCTGTCCTTGATCCTCTTGCCATGAGGTATCAGGAATGGACCATGGGGATGAGGGGCAACAGGCTGTAAGAAGGGGCCTAATGACACAACTTTGCCGGCAGCTCAGGAATTCAAAGGTTGGCGCCAGGATGGGCTGAGGTCCTGTCCAAGAGGTAATCTGTTGCCTCCAGTTAGAGAGGAGCCTACAAGCCCATATCTTTCACCTGAGTAAATACGATTTACAGTCAATCTCAACAAATCTGTGGGATGATGGTCATATGGGGGGTGGAGATGCTGGAGGAGGTGAGATTGGTGGTAGTGATGGTAGGGAGGGAGGAGATAGAGCACTCATGGCTTCCAAGGAGAAGTTCTGAGAGGTTTTTCCACTCCTCCTGCCTCATTCCCCACTCACCAGGTATCACCAGCACTTTCTCTGTAAAGCCCAGAAGACTGGGAGATCCCCGCATCTCATTAAACCAGCCTATTTGTATGTGTCTGCTCCCTGATGGGCATTGTAGTAACTAGTTTTTCTCTGTGGGGCACTGGGGAGATACAGGAGTGTAAACACAGATGTCTCAGGGGAAAGCCTGCATGCTTATTGACTAGTGTGATTCATCTGTACTCTCTGGACACCAAAAACCAGAGTCAAGCATCTGTCCTTTCGAGGGTGTTCATCCATTCCACCCATTCACCCACCCAGTCATTCTCCCACCCGCCTCTTCACTCACCTACTCAACCCATCCTTCCATCCTTCCATCCTTCCATGTATCCACCCAATCGTTCTACCCACCACTCACTCCCCTGTCCACTCATCTGTACATCTATGCATGCATGCATCCATCCATTTATCCATCAATCTTCAATCCGTCCACCCATTAATCCATTTAACTATCTCCTTAAAGGCATTGTATTGATTCTTTCTCCTAAATATCTTTTTTTTTTTTTTGAGAGGTTTTTGCTATAGGGTGTATGCGCTCGCCAGACAGACAGAGAGAGACAGAGAGACAGAAAGCGAGAAATCACCCCCCAGGGGGTATGGCCACACCGCAATCCCTTCTCCTCCATTCTCCTCTCGGGATCTTGGGCACACATGCACATGCACCCGGCGTGAGTTTTAAGCCACCGGGTCCGGGACGCGAACTGCGGTCAACTACCTGGGAGTCCAGCAACATAGCCATTACGCTAACTGCTGGTCCCCCCTCATAAATATCTTTGAAACCACCCACTTTTGTCCATTTCCACCAGTACCACTCAAGTCCAGGGCACCTTGGCCTGTCCTCAGGACAACTGCAACTGCTCCCACTTCTAATCTATCACCTTTCCCCCATCAGCTAAAGTGACGTTTTATGAATGAACATCAGATTAAGTCACGTCACTGCTTCGAACCCTGCTGTGGTTCCCCATTGTCCTCAAAATACAATCTCCAATCTCTCTTAGTTATCTCATCTATGATAAAGTGGGCAGCTTGATGAATTTCTATGTATGTAGGTACCTATGACCACATCCAGATGAAGGTTCAGGACATTTCCGGTTCTTTGCACCTTTCACAGTTAATACCCATCCCCTAGAAGTAACCACTCTTTGGACTGTGTCAGAGACTGTTTTGTCTGTTTCTGAATTTTCTATACATGGAATAATATCATATGTTCTTGCTTGCGGCTGGCTTCTTCTGATTAAAATTTTGTCCATGAGATTAATCCATATTATTGTGTGTATCAAGAGCTCACTGTTTTTAATTGCTGTATAATATTTCTGAAAAATTATGCATTTAATTTAATAATATTATTATTATTGTTATTTAATTTGCTATAGAGAATGTGTGCTCACCAGAGAGAGAGAGAGGGAAAGTGAGAAAGCAAGCCAGGTCTGGGACTCAAACCATGGTCAGCCATGTGGGAGTCCAGCACCTTAACCACCATGCCACCTGCCGGGCACAATTACTGTGTAATGTTTGATTAAATAATGATGTCATGATTTGCTATTGGTGGATATGAGGCTTTTTCCAGTTTGGGGCTCTTAGGAATAAGGCTATCCTATGGCTTTGATAAAAACATGCCCCTCCAAAATTCAAATATTGGAACTTAACTCATAAGGTGATGGTATTAAGAGGTGGGGACCCTTGGGAGGTGATTAGGCCATGAAGGTTCTGCCCTTGCTATGGTTTGGATGTTCCTCATAATTTTGTGTGCTAGAACTTAGATGAATTCTGAAGGTATTAGAAAGAAACCTAATACCTTCATGGTGTTGAAAGGTAGGGCCTTTAGGAGTGATTAGGGGGCTAGGTGGGGCCCCCAGGTGGACTCCTGGTGGGTTTATAAGGAGAGGGAATGAGACAGATGGATGCAGGTGATCTGTTTTGCTCTTACCCACACGATGTGATGCCTCAGGACTGTGAGACCCCCATGACATGCGGTCCCTGGCCCCTGGACTGCCAAACTGAGAGCTGAATAAACCTATTCTCTTCAATTATTCAGACTCAGATATTTCTATTATTATAAACCAAAAGGACTAAGATAGCCCTCAGGGATGGGATTAGTGCCTTTATTAAAGGGTGCAAGGGAACTAACTAGCACCTCTGTCCCTTCCACCATGTGAGGACATAGCAAAAGGCACCATCTTGGAAACAAAGTGAGCTTTCATCAAACACTGCATCTGCTGGCACCTTGCTCTTGGACTTGCTAGAGTCCAGAATGGTGGTAAATACATTTCTATTTATGGTGTAGTCCATGCCTGCTGCTATAACAAAATACCAGTCGTCTCAAGAGTGTTCTTTTATAGCTACAGGAATGGACTAAGACAGCCTGCTATGAACATACATGCACGAGTCTTTTTTGGGACATCACATTTATTCCTCTTGGGTAGTATGGTAGGCAGAATAATGGTCCTCCCAAAGGTGTCCATGATCTAATCCCAGGACCTATAAATATGTGAGGTTACATAGCTAAGACATATTAAGGTTTCAGATGGAATTGAGGTTGTTAATTAGTTGCCTTTGAGATGGCAAGATTATCCTAGATTATCTGGATGGGCCCGATGCAGCTGCAACGACCCTTATTAGTAGGAGAGGGAAGCAGAGGGAGAAGACTCCACCAATCATTGCTAGCCTTGGAGATGAGCCAAGGAACATGGGCAACTTCTAGGACCCAGAAAAGATAAGGATACGGTTCATCCCCTTTAACCTTTAGAAAGAACACAGCCCTGATGCCACCTTGACTTTAACTTTAGCCTAGTGAGACCCAGTGTGGACCACTGACCTGCTGAACTGCAAGGTAATTTGTTTTTGTTTTTCTTTTTTTAATTAATTAATTTATATTTATATATTATTATTCATGTGGAAGATTTGTTGCTGAGTGAAGCAAGTCAGGCTATGAAAGAGAAACATTGCATGTCTCCACAAAACATATACCGACTGTCTACACTCTATGGTAGAGACTGAAAAACTGGAGAACATAAAAATATTAAAAATTATAATGGGCACTAGAGACAAAGTGGAAAGAGAGTGAGAGAAGGGAAGAGTGTAGGAAATTGGGGGGGGATGGAGAAGTAAGACACTTGTGGGACACAGATAAGGTTTATTTGTTGACGAGGCTGTGTATGGTGGTCTCAACTGGGCTGGACTGAGGTGTAAATCATGCTGGGTAAAGTCTCTTCACAATCTAAATGATGGATAGAAAGGTAATTTGTTTTTTTGGGTTTTTTTTTAGAGGTTTTTGCTATAGGGTGCGTGTGCTCACCAGAAAGACAGAGAGAGACAGAGAGACAGAAAGTGAGAAATCACCCCCCAGGGGAGGATGGCCATGCCACAATTCCTTCTCCTCCATTCTCCTCTTGGGATCTTGGGCACACACGCACACATGCCCAGCATGAGTTTAAGCCGCCATGTCTGGGACTCAAACCACGGTCAACTACATGGGAGTCCAGCAACATAGCCATTACGCTAACTGCTGGTCCCCTAGAAAGGTAATTTGTTTTAAGCCACCCAGTTTGTAGCATTTTGTTACGACAGTAATGGTAAACTAATACAGGTAGATGCCTACAGTGGAATTGCTGAGTCATAGGATGAGCCAATTGCTCCAATTTTTCACATGGTCTCAACCACCCAACATGGCTGGCCTTGCCAAAGTGCCCACCATCCTCTCACACCACACTGTGCCCTGCCCTCCACACTCCAGCCACATAAGCCTTCTGCTGCTCCTAGAAGGTCTCCTTTGCACATGCATTCCATCCACTGGACCGGATCTCCCAGTCCCCACCCTGTTCCCAGTTCGAAGGAAATATCCTCAAGGAAACAGGTCAGGTTCTCTGTTTTGTATCCTCAAAGCACTCTCTTCTTTTCCTTCAGGGCATTTGCCAAGGTTTGCCATGACATCTTCATTGTAGTGATGATTTATCTTTGTCTCCTTATCGCCCTCTCTCAGACTAGAAGCTCCACGTGAGCAGGGACCAGGATACCACTGTAGCCTCCTCGGCACTTGTAGGCTGTGTCTGACACATAGTAGGCCCACAACAGCTCCTTGCTCAATGGAGAATGAACTCTTTCTGTTTGATCGGTTGAGGTTGTCATCTGGAAACAGTAAGGATGTCAAAGAAAGTGAAAATAGGAGGAGGGAGAGAGGAAAAGAGAGGACCAGAGAAACTTACACTCTGTAGATCAGCACAGGCCAGGCTGGCCCCTGGCTCTAGCCCCATTTCAGCATCCCCAGAGCAAGGAGATTCTGGAAAACAATTTATGTGGATTAAACCATAGGAAGGAAGAAAATGCCGAGTTCTTCGTGAGAACAGCCATGTGTTTCTTAACAAACAGCTCAGTGCCTTCCCAGGGCCCTTGGGACTCATGTTTACTGCCGTGGAAACAGTCAGCCTGGCCTCTGAAGCATGAGGGATATTATAAGAAAGTGAGGTGACCAGAACTCAGTGAGATGCTCAAGGCTTGTGACATGTTAGACTCAGAGCTAGGACCTGAAACTGAGACTCTTGACTCCCAGTTCAGCGATGGAGTTGGTAGGGTCATCAAATTTAGCCCAAAACAAACAAACAAACAAAACGAAATCAAAATAGCCAAGACACATGGGCTGGCCCCGTGGCATGATGGTTAAGAGAGCTGGATCCCATATGGTCAACCATGCAGCTCAATCCTGGCTCTGGGTGGCTCGAAAAACATACAAGACAGGACCAGTAGGTGGTGTGGTGGTTAAGGTTGTAGACTCCCATCTCTGCGGTTCGAATCCCAGACCCAGTGGCTTGAAAATTATGCCAGGCACATGTGTGTGCAGGCCCAAAACCCTAAGAGGAGAATGGAGCAGAAAGAACTGCAGCATGGTCACCCTCTTTTTTTTTTTATATATAAGTATTTTATTTATTTATTTATTTATTTATTTCAATTTGACCAGAGAGGGACAGAGTGAGAGAGAAAGAGAAAGTGAGAAAGCAAGCTACCAGGTCCAGGACTGGAACCATAGTTGGCCATGTGGGAATCCAGAGCCTCTAACCACCATGACACTTGCCGCCCCCCCCCCCCCCGTTTTTTTTAAAATAAGTATTTATTTATTTATTTATTTATTTATTTATTTATTTCAATTTGACCAGAGAGGGACAGAGTGAGAGAGAAAGAGAAAGGGTCACCCTCTTTAGGGGGTAATTTCTCACTCTTTTTCCTTCTTTCTATCACTCTCTGGTGAGGGCATATGCTCTATGGTAAAAACTTAAAAAAGAAAAGAAAAGAAAAACACACTGGGCACATCTGCATGAATACCCCAAATTCAATAGGATGGAGAGAGGGAGGAGAAGGGATTGTGGCATGACCACATCCCACCGGGCGTGCTTTCTCCCTCTCTCTCTGCCTTTCTGTTTCTCTCTCTGGTGAGCACACATGCCCCACCCCACTAGCAAAAGAAAAAAAAAAAAAAAGACATACATCTAAATGTGAATTTCAGATACACAAAAAGTAAAATTTAATATAAGTATATCCCAAAGATTACATAGGACATAGCTATCCTAAAGAATTATTTGGGGCCAGCAGGTGGTATGGAGGTTAAGGTGCTGGATCCCACATGGCTGACTGCATTATTAGAGTCCTGGACCCAGGCACATGTGTGTGCATGCCCAAAATTAGACAATGGAGGAGGAGGAGTTGCAGTGTGGCCATTCACCCTGGGGATAATTTCTCTATTTCCTTCTGTTTTTTTTGTTTTGTTTTGTTTTGTTTTTTTTGTTTTTTTTTTTTTTTTTCCTTGCAAACTCATGTGCTCTATGGCAAACTTAAGAGCAAAAAAAAAAAAAAAAAAAAAGATGGTCTATTATCCATTTAACTGGGCATCCTGCATTTTATCCAGAAGTCAGGCTAGAGCTTCGGTGGGTGCTGGGGTTAAGATTCCTGCTTCACTGCCAAGGGGCTTTTCTGGGGACCTATTCCCTGCTGTCCAGAGCACAGGTGGCTGTTTGTTCTCTGTGTAGAACTGGCCATGCACTTACCTGTTTGGCCTCCTTCCCCCTCAGTTCAGAGTAGACCGCAGCCTTCTGCTATGTCACTGGTTTCCAGCTTAACACACTAGCATCAGGGTCCAGGTGCTGTACCCAGGCCAATTGCAGCAGACGCTCTGGGGGTGAGACACCAACATCAGGAGTTTCAAAGCTCCCCAGGTGGTTCCAACCCACAGCCCAGGCCGAGAACCACCGTGCTAGGAGGAGCAGCTTCTTTGCATCTCAGCACAGAGTAGCTCTGCCTTCACCTCCTAGAAGAGCCTTGGGAACCTCCGCGGCCTCTGCCGCTCCCTGTTTGCAGCCGCCTGGGCCCTTCCATCTTCCTCTCTTCTCAGTCCTTTCTGATTGATTCTGAGTAGTTTCCGGTCAAAGGATGAGAGTTTATGTCTCTCTTCAAGTTCATCAGGAAAGTGGGAATGGGAGACCCCCATTTGTGATGTGGAGCCCCTGATGTGCTGACCCAGGTGGAAGGATCTGGAGCACTAGGGGACTAGGTGCTACTTAAGGGTCCAGGATAAAAAGTAAAGTTATTTTTCATCCACGTTTTTTCCTTCTTCTTCTTCTCCTTCTTCTTCTTCTTCTCCTTCTCCTTCTCCTTCTCCTTCTCCTTCTCCTTCTCCTTCTTCTTCTTCTTTTCTTCTTCTCCTCTTTTCTTTTTGAGAGATTTTTGCTATAGGGCGTATGCGCTCGCCAGAAAGACAGAGAGAGACAGAGAGAAAGAAAGTGAGAAATCACCCCCAGGGGGGATGGCTACGCCGCAATCCCTTCTCCTCCATTCTCCTCTCGGGATCTTGGGCATGCACGTGCCTGGTGTCAGTTTAAGTCACTGGGTTCAGGACTCGAACATGGGAGTCCAGTGACAAAGCCATTACGCCAACTGCTGGTCCCGCTGCTGCTGCTGCTGCTGCTGCTGCTTCTTCTTCTTCTTCTTCTTCTTCTTCTTTTCCTTTCTTTTCTTTTCTTCTTTTTAAAGAAAAAAAAAAGAGATTTTTTTGCTATAGGGCACATGAACTTGCTGGAGAGACAGAGAGACAGAAGTGAGAAATCATCCCCCAAGGGGAATGGCCATGCCAAATCCCTTCTGCTCTGTTCTCCTCTTGGGATTTTGGGTATGCATGCACATGGGTCTGGCCTGAGTTTCAAGTCTCTGGGTCCGGGACTCGAACAGGGTCTGCCATGTGGGAGTCCAGCGACAGAACCATTACATCATCTGCTGGTCTCCAATGTTTTGTTCTTTGAGCCTAATCTCTAAGGCAGGGTTGGAGCTGGCTCCCAAAGCACAGTGTCATTACTACGATTACTTGCTGGGGTCTGTCTTCCCCACTAGACTAGCCCCAGGAGTAGGAGACAGGTCTGTCTAGTTCCCAGGCTTGGCTGGTAGCTGGAAGAGGGGCTGAATTTACATTTGCATAACCAGTAGATGAACCTTTAGTAACACCAGCAATCACAAACTCCAACCCCAACTTTGTGCAGATAAGGAAACAGGCACAGAGAGGGAAAGAGCTCTACCCCAGGCTACACAGCAGAACCTGACTCAAGACTCAAACTGGAGGCTCCAGTTCCCACTTGGGACTCTCTTTACTCAGTGCTATTGTGAGTGCCACCACCCCCACCACCCCTCAGCCCAGAACCATAGGCTTTTCTCCCACTCAAGATACCCTGCTCTGTCCAGCACACTCACACACTCTCTTCCCAAGGTTTCTCTCTCCAGGAAGGGTCAGGGTGGGCAGGAGATAGGCAAAGGGTTAAGAGAGGCAAAGGGGACAGAGAGCTATACCCTGTGGGAGACACAGGAAGTCCCCCTAGCCAGGAGCTGCCTCTATCACACAGGCTCCTGGGCAAAGAGCCCTGCCAGGTATGCAGGGAGCTTGACTTCTATTTTGATAAGGCTTGCCAGAGGGACTGAGAGTGGACTTTGGCCTCTCTCTCCTGCTTCCTCTTATCTCTGAGAAAAAAACATGTTGCTGCTGCCAAACACCCAGAGCTGTTCCTGGGCCAGCCAGGAGGCTGGAAGCTTCACAGCTAGGATTTCTGGTTGTGGGACCTTCTCTGAGCCTCAGCTTCTTAATCAGGAAAATAGGTCTAATAATATTGTCCTGGGCCAGCCTGTGGCATGCTGGTTGGGCAGTTGGATCCCATGTGGCCAACAGCAGGGTTCAAGTCCCGGACCCAGCAGCTTGAGAAGGGTGCTGGTGCGTGCGTGCGCATGTCCAAAATCTGAGAGGAGAATGGAAAAGAAGAAGGAATTGTGGTATGGCCATTTCTCCCGGGGTGTGCTGTCTCACTTTCCCTCTTTATCTCTCTCTCTGTTGTGAGCACACAAGCCCTAGGTAAATACAAAATTTTGAGAAAGATTGTCCTCATCGGGTGGTGGGCTCCAAGGCACAGTGCTTGGCGTGGGCCAGGACTCCGTCAAGGCCCTCCCTCTGAGATTTCACCTGGGGTTAGACAGCATGCTAAGCTGACATGAGCACAGTGAACAGAAGCTCAGGGTGATCCTGTCACTGGACAAGCGGAAGTCCTCCACCACCTCGTGAAGGGTGAACCCAAAGGTGACTTTTGTAAGCCTTTTAGTAGAGTCATGAATGATGATGGCTTCCTAATGGGTACCAAAGGGACTTGAAGTCACTTTCAGAGAGTTCCTGCCATTTCTTTCCCTTAAAGACAGGGTTTCACCATGTTCTTCCACCTCAGCCTCCCTACTGGCGCTATAGGCATGTGTCCTCACCCCGGTTCTTTTAACATTTTTTATATTTTATAGTTTCTTCCTTTCTTCCATCAGCAAGAGAGAAACAGCACCCCCAGTAGGTCTTGATTCTGCAATGCTCCCCCAGCCTTCAGCCAGCCCTGGATCACGGGCAAGAGCATGCCAGGCACACTCAGGGCGGTCTCCAGACTTGAACTGGGCACCTTCCCATATGGGATTGCCTCACAGAACATCGTGTTTTATTCCTGTGTAGTCACCTGGCTTCCAGATCTTTTTGAGCACAGGGTCTCACCCTTACAGGGTCTCATGTTGCCTGGGTCTGCCTAGAACTTTCAATCCTACTGCCTCAGCCTCCCCAAGTCACTAGGACTAAGAGGCACACACTGTGGTACCCAGCCTTTAGGGTGGACTGGAAATCGAACCCAGGCCTCCCATGTATTCGCAGCCTGCAGAGCACGGTGCCTTTTTTTTTTTTTAAATGTATTATTATTCTTTAATTTGACCAGAGAGAGAGAGCGAGCGAGCGAGAGAGAGAGAGAGAGAGAGAGAAGGTAAGTCACCAGGTCCAGGACTTGAACCATGGTTGACCATGTGAGAGTCCAGCTCCTTAACCACCGCACTGCCTACTGGTCCCATGCATGCACACATGCCAGACTTGTTTTCTTCAAGCAACCAGAGCCAAGGTTCACACCATGGTCAGCCATTTGGGATCCAGCTTTCCTTAACCACCAGCCTACAGATCTGGCCCGAGCACAGTGTCTTAGCAACACATGGGGCCTAACCTGGGCCTTCCCTGCCATTCAAAGTTGAAGTCAAGAAGGGTAAGCAGATGGGACCAGCAGTTAACATAACGGCTATGTCGCTGGACTCCCATGTAGTCAACCGCGGTTTGAGTCCTGGATCCGATGTGGACTCCCATGTAGTCGACAGCTGTTTGAGTCCTGGACCCGGTGGCTTAAACTCATGCCAGGCGTGTGTGCGTGCGTGCCCAAGATCCCGAGAGGAGAATGGAGGAGAAGGGATTGCGGCGTGGCCATCCCCCCGGGGGGTGATTTCTCGTTTTCTGTCTCCTGGTTTCTCTGTGTCTCTCTGGCAAGCACACGCACCCTATAGCAAAAATCTCTCCAAAAAAAAAAAAAAAAAAAGGGTAAGCAGAGGGCCAGCCCGTAGCCTGAGGGAACAGGATATCACAGGGCTGACTGCAGTTTGAATCCCAGCCTGTGGCTTGAAAAACACCCCTGGCACACGTGCGTGCATGCTCGAAATCCCGACAGGATGGAGAAATGGAGGAGAAAGAGGATTGTGGCATGGCCATGGCCCGTTCAGGGGTGCTTTCTCTCTCTCTCTCTCTCTGGAAAGCATAGGAACCATCTGGCAGTTAATTATTATTATTATTATTTTTTATAGGATAAGCAGGGCTAGCTGTGGTGGTGCAGTGGTAACACAGTGCTCTGTGGTGCTGAGGCCATGTGGAAAGGTCCCAGGTTCATGTCCCTAGGTCTCCCTGTGCATCCCAGAAACACACATGTGCTGGTGACCACCATAAGCAGATGCTTTAGGGGTGCCTCCCTCCCCATGGAACACACACATACACACATACATACGTAAGGGTGAGCAAGTACTCGAACCCCAGAGTGCTGGAGGCAGGTTCGCCGAGGAGTCTCACAGAACAGGGCAGGCCGAAGGAGGTGAAGTAAATCCAGAAAACTTCAGCGTCACTTTGGCCTCAGATACAGTTTTCTTGTCTTTTTTTTTTTAAGAATCATTTTCACTTTATTTATTCCTATTTTCCAATCGGGCAAGAAAGAGCCAGAGAGAGAGAGAGAAGGAAAGTGAAAAAGAAGCCACCAGGTCTGAGACCTGAATCATGGTTGGCCACGTGGGAGTCCAGCACATGCCACCCACTGGCCCCGATACATTTTTCTTAGTTGTTTTTGTTTGTTTGTTTTCAGTTTGCTGTGGTGAATATACAGAATACAGACTTTGCCTTTTGAACTATGTGTACACATACAGCTCAGTGACATTAAGTACATGCACACAGTTCATCACACCTATCCATCCAAAACCTCATCAGCCTGAAACTCTGCTCATTAAACTAGAACTTTCCAGTCCTCTTCCTTCGCTCACCCCTAATAACCACCAGGATCCTACTTTCTTTGTCTGGGAATGTGACTATTTTAGATATAGCAGTAAGTAAAATTAAACAATATTCTTTCGTGCCTTGATTAGTTCACTTAGTACAATGTCTTCAAGATCCATGCCTATTGTCACATGTGTATCATTCCTTTTTTATTTTAATACTTTTACTTTACTATAAGACTCATGCACTCATTGGTGGAAAAGAGAGAGAAAGTGAGACCGTACCCCCTGGGGGGATAACCAAGCCACAATCCTTTCTTCTCCATTCTCTTGGCGTTTTGTGCATGCGTGCGCATGCACACACACAAACCTGGTGTGTTTTCAAACTGCTGGGTCCAGGGCTCAAAGTGTGCAGTCGGTCATAGGGGATCCAGCTGCCTTAACCACCATGCCACTGGCCGGTACTGTCATCTCTTTTTAAGGCTGCCTAATATTCCATTGTATGTATATGCCACATTTTCATTCACGGCTGAAAATCACATTTCATTTATTGTTGGACGTTTGAGATGTTTCCACCTTTCAGATATTTTGAAGCATGCGGCCATGAACATGAGTGGACAAATATCTGTTCAAGTCTCTACTTTCAGTTCTTTGGGGGCATATATCCAGAAACTGAGTCGCTGGATTACAAGGTAAGTCGACGTCTGATGTTTTGAGGAAAAGTCATACTGTTTTCCACAGCGGCCCCATCATTACACATTCTCACCAACAGCGCCTAAGTGCTCCAACATCTCCATGTCCTTGACAATACTTGCTATTTTCCCTTTTTAGTTTGTTTTGTTTTATAATAGCTATTCTAATGGGTGTAAAGTGGCATCTCATTGTGGTTTTCATTTGCATTTCTCTAATAATTAGTGAGGTTGAGCATCTTTTTATGTGCTTATTGGCCGTTGTGAAGTAGATTTTTTCCTCATTTTTTTATGGAGGTAAACATTATGTACTAATCCCAAGTGCACAGCTTGATACATTTATTTTTCATATGAATAAACTGATACCCATCATTCAGTTCAAGATTTAGAACTCTCCAGAATCTCAAGAGAGCCTTTAATGCCTCCTCTCAGTCTGTACACCCTGAACGAAACCACTTTTCTTTTGTTTGTTTTTTTCTTTCATGAGAGAGACACAGAGAGAGAGAGAGAGAGAGAGAGAGAGAGAGAGAGAAATAGGCACCCTCAACAGGGTCCCACACCATGGTCCTCCCTTCAGCCTTCCCAGACAGTGGGGGTCCCAGACACGTGCCCGTGCACCCAACATGCACAGCCAACTGGGAATCAAATCCCAGCCTCCACAGGGCTTCAGTGCTGTGGAGCGGCTCACAACACTGCACTGCTGCGACTCGGCTGGAATGCCCAGTCTGACTTCAGTCCCTGTGGAGAATGTTATTTGTTCCAGAACTTCAAATATAGTGGGATCACAGGCCAGCCAGGTGGCATAGTGGTTAAGGTGGCTGATTCCCACATAGCTGACCACAGTTGGAGTCCTGGACCTGACAGCTTGAAAATCCCACCGGGCACATATGCACATGTGCCCCAAATCCTGAGAGGAGAACAGAGGAAAAGGAATTGTGGTGTGGTCATCCATGGTGGTGGGGGGGTGATTTCTCACTTTCTTTCTCTCTGTGTCTCTCTCCAGAGAGCACATGCACCCTATAGAAATTTTTTAAAAGAAGAAATCATAGGGGCTGGCAGGTCACATGGTAGTTAAGGTGTTGGACTCCAATACGGCTGCCCACAATTCGAGTCCTGGACCTGGAGGCTTGCTTTCTCACTTTCTCTCTCTCTGGTCAAATTAAAAAAAAAGAAAGAAAGAAAGAAAAGTAATAATAATAAACAAAATAATGCTTTTTAAAAAGGGATCATAAGGTATATTTATATTTATGATTGCTTCTTTCACTTGCTGTGATATCTGGGAGATTCATTCACATCATTGCATATAGCAGTCGCGCATTCATTTTCTTTGCTATGTAATAATCCTTTGCATGAATGTACTATATTAGGTTTAATCATATGAAATTACTAATTTTTGACCTTTGACTTGCAAAAAAGAGCTATTACATAAAGTTCAACTTTATGTTTATTCACTCTGCATTTGAGAGCTACTTGGTGCTGCAAGCACTGTGTATAGATTTGAGTGAGCATTAAGCATCCATTTCTTTTAAATGCACGAGGGGTCTTCATGGAAAATACGTATTATAAAAGAACTATGCATGGATTTCACAAAGTTTTCCCGCCAACATTAACTCGTACTTTAATTCCATTTTGTTATAAACCTTTGTGTTTTTAGTAGATTTATGTGTTAGATATGGTCAATTAATTCATCCAGTTGTCCCAAGTGGTTTTACCAATTTACACCCCCCGACCACATATGAGAGTTCTGCTTTCTCCACTTCTTTGCCAACAGCTGGTATTGCCACTCCTTTCCATTTTATCAGCATTTCTAGCCACCTTTTGAGGAACGTGACCCCACCTGCTCTTTGTTCTACCCACTGCAATGGCTCCATTGTCACAGCTGATGGGCCTGGGCTGGCCTCCATTCTGAAGGCACTTCTGTATGGACTGGACAGGAGGCCCATTTCAGCCCCTGGGGGTGCTGATCTTAGCTCTGCCCAATGGAGTCATTCCATAATGAGTTGCATTAAGATGGCCCAGTCAAGGGACCAGCAGATGGCGTAACAGTTATGTCACTGGACTCCCACATAGTTGACTGCAGTTCAAGTCCTGAACCCAGTAGCTTGAAACTCATGCCAGCCGTGTGTGTATGTATGCCCAAAATCCTGAGAGGAGGCTGGAGGAGAAGGGATTGCAGCATGGCCATCTCCCCCCCCCCCACCCCCCGCCGGCGGGGGAGCGTGATTTCTTGCTTTCTATCTCTGTCTCTCCAGGGAGTGCACATGCCCTATAGCAAAACCTCTTTTGGAAAAAAAAAAAAAAAAGATGGTCCAATCAAAGCCTTTCTTTAGAACACACACCAGCAGGTGGTAGGTAACATGGAATCGGACTGTTGTGGTGACCCAGCGCCTTCGTAGAGGGCTGGGCTGGAGCCTGGGAGGCTGTGGGTCTGGGGTGTCCATTGTTCCTCCTATGGCTTTTACCCAGCGTTGTCCGTAGGTGCCCTAAGCAATGCAGCATCTGGAAAGTATTTGGCTGCCAACGATGAGACGCTTCTCAGCTTTGTGGTGCCGTTGTGGTTGATGATATTCACATCCACTGAAAGCATTTCTGCATTCACAGTGAGGTGTTTTTGGTTTTTTTTTAATTGTGATGATTTTTTAATTTGCTAGAGGGCACGTGTGCTCACCAGAGAGAAAGAGACAGAGAGAAAGTGCCCCCTATGGGGGATGGTTACCCACAATCCCTTCTCCTCCATTATCTCCTTGGGATGTTGAGCACGCATGCATACATGCCCAGCATGTTTTCCAAGCCAGGTCTGGGACTCGAACTGCACATTCAGTGGGATCCAGCTGCCTTAACCACCGAGCTATTGGCTGTCCCTACAGTGGTCTTTTGTGCTGCATTTTATCAACCAATGAATATGTCAAAATATAGCTACTGGGGCCGGCAGATGGCGTGGTGGTTAAAGGCGCCGGATTCCCACATGGGCGACTACGGTTCAAGTCCTGAACCTGGTGGCTTGCTTTCTCACTTTCTCTCTCACGCATGCTCTCTCTCTCTCTCTCTCTGGTCAAATTAAAATTTAAAAAAAGTATAAATAAATGAAGTTAAATAAAATAATTCTTTTAAAAATATAGCTATTAATAACTGGAATGGAATGTAAGAGTTCAGAATGGTCCTTTTATAAGCCTAATATGGCCCCTGGAGCTTCCCATTGGGACAGAGTGTTTCCATCTCCTGAAGTCACCTTTCGTCATAAGATCCAGTGAAAGGGTGGAGTCCCTGTCCTTTGTACCAGGGAAAGAGCATCCTCACAATGTTTCTTTCTTTCTTTTTTTTTGGAGAGGTTTTTGTTACAGGGTGCATGCGCTCGCCAGAAAGACAGAGAGAGACAGAGAGACAGAAAGCGAGAAATCACCCCCTAGGGGGGATGGCCATGCCTCAATCCCTTCTCCTCCATTCTCCTCTTGGGATCTTGCACACGCATGCACACGCACCTGGCGTGAGTTTAAGCTGTCGGGTCCAGAACGTGAACTGCGTCGACTACCTGGGAGTCCAGCGACATAGCCATTACGATACTGCTAGTCCCCTCACAATGTTTCTGAGAACCTCCTGTGGATGCTTACAATTTCTTACCTCGTGGTCCAGATCTCTGCAGTCCTGCCTAGGCCCCTGCTGCGCTTTCTCCCCATAATGCTTCACTCAAGCACTGCTTGTTCCTTGCTCCAGGATGATCAAGACTGGGTCACAGGACTGCTAGGGTTCAAAGCCTAGCTCATGGACAAACCGACATTGAACAGGGTATTATCGCTCTCTGGGCTTCAGCTTTCTCATTTTAAAATGGGGGTAAATGTGCCCCTCACCTCTTAAGGCTTGTTGAAGGTCACGCAGGTTGGTGTGGGTAAAGAGCCCAGTGTCTGGCAATGAAGGGGTTTGAGCTGTCATTTTTATTTCTCACTCCCTCAAGCAGTATTGCATGCACATGACTTTCATGGATAGTTTGGGGGCAGAGGAGGAGACATTACAGCTCGATCTCAGAAAAACTTTCAATGGAACTATAGGCCTCACTGCATTTAGCATCCCTGAGCCCTCCCCATCCCAGGAAACATCTCAGCAGCCAGCTGTGTCCTCCGGCCCTCATCTGATGCTGTTTACTGGAGCCTGCTCACCTCCCCCCTCTCTGGACCCTCTTCTCAGCTCTCCTTCCACTTTCCCGGCCTCCCACCTCCCTCTCTACCAGGAGAAGATGCAGCTTTCATTTTCTAGGGTGTCATCTCCATTTTGGTCTCAATTGTTGCCATTGCAAAAGAGGCTCTAGGACAATGATGCTCAATGAGGCCAAGACGCCCCCTACCCCCATGCAGAGGAGTCTGGGAAGTCAACTAGGGAATTTTTCTCTGTCACAATGGATGCACGTGTGCGCGTGTGCACGTGTGTGTACTCAACCTGTTTATATATAAACACAAAATCACTTTTGCAAGCTTTTACCAGACATAGAATTTGCCAAGAACGAGACTATTGTGTACACAGAGCGAAGATTGTCCTTTTGTTTCATTTGGAATTTTGCCAAGATTCATTGCCCAGTTCATGTCACCAGCCACAGCACAGCCCGTGGTGTCTGAGTCACCCTCACGACCACCTGTGTTCATCTGTTTTCGTGGCTGTGTGGTCCCCTGGTCCCACCTGTAGGGGAGAGTGTAGGACCATGTCACCCCATCTCTGCTGGAGATGACTTGTGCCTTTTCATCCTGAAATTTGTATTGCTTTATTGTAAGTTTCTTTTCTTTATTTCACCTTCATATTACAGTTAGGGTATTATATTGATTTTTTTAAAGCATGTGTGAGAGTAGGTTAGATTATTTATGAATTTCATTTCAGCTTGGTGAAGGGGGCATTACAAAATATTTGTCATCCAAGGGAGAGTTGGGCCTGATGGGTTTCTGAGCCACTGCTCAAGGGCCAGCCTTTGCATAATTCAAGAAACCCATTCCTGAGTGATTTGTTTCTGAAATGAAGTGCTCAGCCCACTCCAATGGGGAGGCTGCTGCAGGGTTTTATGTTGTTGTTTAGAGAGATTTTTGCTATACGGCTTGTGCACTTGTGGGAGAGACAGAGAGACAGAAAGCGAGAAATCACCCTTCAGGGAGATGGCCATGCCGCAACCCCTTCTCCTCCATTCTCCTCTCAGGATCTTGGGCACGCACAAACACACCCCTGGTGTGAGTTTTTAAGCCACTGGGTCCGGGACTTGAAGTGTGGTCAGCTACATGGGAGTCCAGCGAAGTAACCATTATGCCATCTGCTGGTCCAAGGGGTGTATTTTTTTGTTTGTTTTTGAGAGGTTTTTGCTATAGGGTGCATGCGCTCACCAGAAAGACAGAGTGAGATAGAGAGACAGAAAGCGAGAAATCACCCCCCGGGGTATGGCCACGCTGCAATCCCTTCTCCTCCATTCTCCTCTTGGGATCTTGGGCACACATGCACATGCTGCCGGCGTGAGTTTAAGCCACCAGGTCCGGGACTCGAACCAGGGTCGACTACATGGGAGTTCAGCGACATAGCCATTACGCTAACTACTGGTCCCCCAAGGGATATATTTAAAAAAATAACTCCTGTGAACAGGGCTAACAACCCTACTGCTGATCTCCTTGCTCCCAGGCCTTTTCCCCCAGGATCTGTCCTCCACACAGTGGCCCTGGCAGGTGTTTCCAACATGTGAAGCCCTCTGTGGCCCCACAACCCCTGTGGTGTAAGTCGGAGTCCCTAGAACCATGCGCAAGCACAGCCTCGTGTTGGCCTTCTGCCTCCTCCTATCACCTCTGTCTGGAAGGCCCAACCACCATGCCCTCACTCCCACTTCTGGCCTTGCCCATGAACTTCCTAATTCTTCTCTTCAATAGAAACTCAGTCCTGGAGGCCAGCAGGTGGTGTAGTGGTTAAGCTGCTGCACTCCCACATGATCAACCACAGTTTGAGTCCCAGACCTGGCAGCTTGAAACTCATGCTTCTCCATCTCTCTGTCTCTGGCAAGTGCATGTGCCCTATAGCAAAAATCTCTCCAAAACATAGAAAGAAAGAAGTTCCCACCTCTAAGAGAGGCCTCTAGAAAATTAGCTATCACCTAGGCCTTTTTTTTTTTTTTTTTTGGAGTGGGACACGAGGGAAGCGGCTGCTGGGAGTACAGAGAGCACAATGTTGGATGTTAGAGGAGCCAGTAAAGAATAGTCTTTTACCCCCATCCAAGTCTGAAGCCAGCCGGGAGAAACACACAATATACAGATGAGATCGAAATACTTCCCTATGGCTGTGACTTCAGATCAACAGCCTGGTGGGTCTCCTACTATTCCACCTTGACATTCACCCAGTCACTCTGCCCAATTCCTGGTCCAGTGTGAGAACCAGTGGCTGCTCACTGGTATCCGCCAGGCTGGAACAGACCAATGAGGGCTTGCAAAAAAGCTGGGGCTGGGCTGCGTGTCCTCCTTCTGAGCTTGGCCATAGGACAAGTCACTTTTCTGCAGGGCAGGGGGACAGTGAGTGCAGAGGGAGGATTCCATGGACAGTCCTCCCCAGGAAATGCCTCAGTGCGAGGCCGAGAAGGAACGGTGGTGCTCAGAGGGGAACATCCATAGTGGGTTCCAGATGGGCAGGGGCAGCGAGAGGAGGCCGAGGCACGTATTATATTGGAGAAAGTTGGCATGTAGAGACGGAGACACAAATAGGAAAACAAAATTGCTGTATTCCTACCACCGACAGAACCACTATAAACACATGCCGCCTGCCCTCCCTGATCACTCTGTATGCATATGTAATTGTTTTAATCAAAATGAGATCATCCTGTTCTTGTCAGTTAACAACCTCATCTTTTGCCTGTCCATACGTCTTCATTTTAGCTCATGCACACTTGGTATTCAAATTCCCTCATATTCAAATTTCCTCCGAATGTCCTCGATGCTGATTTCTGAAAGCCAGAATACAGTCAAGGACTCTGCAAAGGCTCAGGTTGGATGCCCTTACATGCTTTAGTCTGGCCCGTCCCCTCGTTTTTTTATTACGTTTATTTATTTCCTTTGAGAGGGAAAGAGAAGAAGAGAGACAGAGAGAGAGAGAGACAGGGAGAGGCATTCGCAACAGGGTTTTCCTGGACCAGGTGCATGTGGGCTCCCAGCAGTACAGAGAGACCTCAGGACGAGAACCTGGGACCTTCCCGTGTGAGTCCAGTTGTGTTACCACTGTGGCACCAACTGTCCCCATCTTTTTTCTTTTCTCTTTTCTTTCTTTCTTTCTTTTTTCTTTCTTTCTTTTTTTTTTAATGATAATGACTTCTGAAAATTGCACCAGTTGTTTTGCAAAATGTCCCACCATGGGCCAGTAGGTGGCATGGTTAAGGTACTGGATCCCACATGGCTTACTCCAAGGTTTAAGTCCCAGACCCGGCAGCTTGAAAAACACACCTGGTGCATGTGCATGCACACCAAAAAATCCCAAGAGGAGGATAGAGGAGAAAGGACTATGGCCATAGCCATCCCCACTGGGGGTGATTTCTCACTTGCCCTCTCTGTCTCTCTCCAGGGAATGCATGTGTCCATAGAAAAAATAAAACAAAACACAAACCCACCTTCAGGATGTCTTCAGGATGTGACTTCCTGTTTCTTTCTTGCGTTGTTAAATTCCTTCCTTTCTCCCTGTAGTTCTGGTAAACTGGAAGTGGTCGCTCTCCCGTTACTGAGCAGTTTGAGCGAGAGGGCATCACGGTGGAACTTCACACAAGCCTTACACTGGGGGCACCATGCCATTCATGAGTGAGTTTTAAATTAGGGTCATAATTTCTTTTAGGGCTGGGTCAGAAGGACTTCCCGGCTAGTAGGTCCCTTTGAGCTCCTTGTGCTCATTTGATAGCCGATAAACTGAGGACACAAGAGCAACCTCCCTTAGTCCTAGAGCACAACTCCTGCAGTTTACACGGGGTCTTCCCAAACCTCCAGAGACCACCTGTGGGGCTTCTCCATAGGCCCACGATGCTGGATTACGATCTCATTTCAAGGGAGCTGAGACTCCGAGGTGCCAGCGGTATGACCAGAGCTAGGACATCCTCCCTCTCGCCCCTATGCCAGGCCTTGGCGCTCTGCCTGTTCTTCTCTATTAGGAGAAGCCATGAAGGGACCAGCAGTTGGTGTAATGGCTATGTCACTGGACTCCCATGCAGTTTACTGCAGTTCGAGTCCCAGACCTGATGGCTTAAACCCACACTGGGCGCGTGTGCGTGTGTGCCCAAGATCCCGAGAGAATGGAGAAGGGATTGTGGCGTGGCCATCCCCCCTAAGGGGTGATTTCTCTCTCTTTCTGGCGAGTGCTCGCGCTCTATAGCAAAACCTCTTAAAAAGAAAAAGGAGAGGCCATGACATAGCTGCCACATGAGACCTCTGGGCCCAGCCTGTGGGTCAAGCCCAGGGCACACCGCTGCCCCAAGGAAGCCCCTGCACCTGTTCTGGCTTTGCGCTGGACTCGGAGGTGGGGCATGGCTGTCTGGACCCCAGACTCTGCCTGCCCCGCAGGGCTCAGGTTGCCATCTGGGAAGGAGGAAGTGTCTCTCAGACAGTAGAGGACAGAGTGGGAGGCTCTTGGGCTCTGAAGGCAGCCCCAGGCTTGGCTGTTACTGCTCCCAGGTCTCTTCCTGTGCGATCCACTTTGTGTTGGGAGTAAACGGAGTCTCGGACAGTCAGAAGACCTTGTGACACACAGCCGAACGGGGTGGAGCCCAGGACTCAACCCCTCCTCCCAACACAGAGCAGCATCCACTGTGCCACTGTGCCCCTGTCCCCAAACCAATCAGTCCCCCAGCCCAATGTAAAGCCAAAGGCAGTGCACAGAGCCTGGACAGCATTCCAGCCACAGTGCAGCCTGCCTTCTACCTAATTGTGCCCTTTGTTCCTGCGTTCTTCGACACTCAGTGTGGCCTGGTGTGCACCAAGCTCCCGCTAATTGTGGGGGTACAGAGATAAAAAACAATTTGAAATCAGATAGAACTGTGTTTATGCCTTGGCTCACTGATCCACATATTGTAATACCTTGGAAAAGTCCTTTGACCCCTCTCAACCTCAATTTCATTACCCGCAGACCAATGACAAGACTCTGACTGGTTTGCTGGACGAGTTAAATGCATATAGAATTCTTAATAATACGAGCGCACGCTAATAGAATGTTTATTTACTAGGTGCCAGACGCTGCTCAACACATTTTACACAAAGACTTATCTAATCTGCACAGAAAGGAAAGGGCTATTATTGCCATCCTCATTTTACAGAGGAACCAAGGCCCAGAGAAGCTAAGTGACCTATCCAAGGTCACATGGCATATAAGTGATAGAGCTGGGCTTCAATTCAGCAGGCAGTCTAGTTTAAAAACAAAACAAAAAAAACAAAACAAAACAAAACAAAACAAAACAACAAAAAAAAAAACTTGACATAAGGCCAGCAGTTGGCATGGTGGTTAAGGCTTTAGACTTCTACACAGCTGACCACAGTTCAAGTCCCAGATCCAGGAGCTTGGAAATCATGCCAGGTGCATGCGCATGCATGCATGCCCAAAATCCCAGGAGGAGAATGGAGGAGAAGGGATTGTGGCATGGCCATCCTCGCTGGGAGGTGATTTCTCACTTTCCCGCTCTGTCTCTCTCTGGTGAGCTCACATGCACAAAGGCCAAAACCTAAAAAAACACGCCAACATTGGATGGTTGTCATCACTATGCTTGGACTGAGGCCTGGCCACAACCCCCATAAACACTAGATACTGTCACTATCCCCAAGGGAAAGTGTGTGTTCCATCACTCTCTGGCATTGTGCTGGGCCTTTGGGGGACTCAGAGACAATACTTCAAAGTGAAGGCTCAGAAGCAGTTTCTCTCTGACCTCCCCCCACCCTCCTGTGTCTCACACCTCCTCCTCCTCAGAGGCAAGCAGAGGAAACTAGCATCCCTGATCCCCAAGGCAGGTCGCAGGAACCAGAACCCCTTTCCCCAAAGCCAGCCATCTAACTTCCCCTGCCTTTCTGTGTAAGAGTTGGCCGTAAAGAAATCCCCGGGCCGGCTTGTCTGACATTAGACAATCATTCCAGAGGGATCCTGCCTCATTCCTGGGAGAAAGGCCAAGAAGACTCTGAACAGACAGACCTGGCTATGTCTCCTCACGAGGTCTATCGTCCGTTTCCATGAGCGCAAACCTTTTGGTGCAATTACATTTTTACACAGATGTTCCTGCTGCACCGAACCTAAGCATGAAATCAGATCGCTCCCCTTGCATCTTTGGGCCTTCAACCTGAAGTGTGCACATGCAGATGTTAAATAAAATCTGTGTGCTTTTCTCTGCCCAGTGTTAGTCATTTTCAGTGAACCTTAGAGAGCAAATTTTCTTTTGCTCCTGCAGCCCCTAAAGTCAGTCCTCTGAGGCCTGAAGTACTCAGGGCTGGATTTCTGTCACCAGCACTGAGAAGGTAAATTAGGCAATTAATGTTGTGCTAATACTGCATTAAAGAATATCCTGAAACTCAGTGGCTTAAATGGCAGACCGTGGTCAGTGGGAGGTCTGGGACTTGGTGGGACTTGGCTAGGTGACTCTCATCCAGGGAGCAGGTCCAGCTTAGCTCAGTAGCTTGTTCCATCTTGGGGCCCTGTATTAGTCAGGTTCTCCAGAGAAACAGAACCCAGAGGGAGAGTATGTCTATATATGTGTATGTATATATAGAGAGATTTATTATGGAAATTGGCTCATGTGACTATGGAAGCCAAGAAGCCCCACGGTCTGCCGCCTACAAGCTGGAGACTAGAAAAGCAGGTGGTATAATTCAGTCTGAGTCCAAAGGCCTAAGATCCAGAAGCACAGATGTCCAAGGACAGGAGAACGGGGATGCTCCAGTGCAAGTGAAGAAAAAGGATTGTCCCTCCCTCCACCTTCTTGTTCCGTTCAGGCTGTCAACGGGTTGGATGGATGCTGCCCACCTGCATCGACAAGGGCAATCCCTTCACCCAGTTCATCCGTCTCTTCCGGAAACACCCTCACACGCATATCCAGGAGTAACGTTTTATCAGCTATCTGGGCATCCTTTAGCTCAGTCACGTTGACCCAGAACATTAACCATCATAGGCCCAGACTGAAGGAGTCGTGGTCATCTGGGACATGTTCTTCTAGTGGTCAGAGCAGAAAGGCAAAGAGCCACCCCATCCAGGAAAGCACATTCCAACCTCTGTTGACCACACAAGCACTGGTTGAAGCAAGCTATACTGTCAAGCTCAAGGCCAGGGAGTAGAGTGTATCCCACCTGCCGTGAGGCTGTGGTATAGGGGTAATGCACACCACCACTGCAGGGAAATGAGGAACTGAGGTCACAAGTCACACTCTCAGGCTGGCCCCATAGCATAATGGTGAAGCACTGTGCATTAGGAACCAGATCCCACATGGCTGACTGTGGTTCGCCCAAGCCCAGTGGCTTGAAAAACATGTCAAACACATGTATGTTGATGCCACAAATCCTGATGGGATGGAGAAATGGAGGAAAAGACATTATAGAGTGAACATGCTCCATTGCGGGTTTTTTTTTTTTCTCTCTCTGGCAAACACACACACTCTGACAATTAAACATAAATGAATAGGATCAGCAGATGGCATGGTGGTTAGAGTGCTGGACTCCCACATGACCAACCACAGTTCAAGTCCCAGATCTGGCGTCTTGCTTTCTTACCCTCTCTCTCTGTCTGTCTCTGGTGAACACACATGCCCTATAGCAAATCTTAAAATATTAATAATAATCATTAAAAGTAAATATTTTTTAAAAAAGGAGTAAATAAATAAAGATATTTTTAAAAAAAAGAATTCAAACTCCCACAGAAGGAAAAGGTGCAGGCCTTGGTAAGCCAGCCTGAGGCCAGACACCAGGTTTGGAATCTCTGGAGGCCAAGAGAGGCCTGGGTCCCTTCTAGTTTTGGAAGCTTCTAGTATATTAAAAACTGAAGACAGGGACCAGCAGTTGGCGTAATGGCTATGTCCCTGGACTCCCATGGAGTCGACCGCAGTTCGAGTCCCAGACCTGGTGGCTTAAACTCACACCAGGCGCATGTGTGTGTGTGCCCAAGATCCCAAGAGGGGAATGGAGAAGGGATTGTAGCGTGGCCAACCCCCCTGGGGGGTGATTTCTCACTTTCTGTCTCTCTGTCTCTCTCTGTCTTTCTGGCAGGTGCATGCACCTTATAGCAAAAACCTCTCCCCCCAAAAAACTGAAGACATGCTAACACAGCTTACATTAATTGTGGCATATTTTAGATGTTTACATTTAACAAATTAATGCTTTTAGCACACACACAAATTGCCAAGCAATATAATTATGCTATTTACAAGAAAATTGCAGGATTTATTAAAATGTATTAATTGCTGGTACACTCCGGGCTGCAAGGGCTAGCAATGGGCCACAGGTGTGAAGTGTCTTGATGAATGGCCTCATTTAGTCAGGTCAGGCTCCCTGTCACAGGCCAGATCACCTCTTCTGGAGATGATGCCAAAGCCTAACCCCAAGGCACTCGCTGTATGTTAGAAATACCTGGGAAGTTGTTTTTTTTTTTTTTTTTCTTTTTAGAATTATTTTTAAATTTTTATTTATTTATTATTATTATTATTTTAATTTCCTATAGGGCATGTGTGCTCACCAGAGAGAGACAGAGAGAGGGAAAGTGAGAAAGCAAGCCACTAGGTTCAGGACTTGAATCATGGTCAGCCATGTAAGAATCCAACACTCTAATCACCATGTCACCTGCTGGCTCCCCTGGGAAGCTTGCTTATTTATTTATTTATTTATTTATTAAGAGATTTTTGCTTAGGGTGTATGTGCTTGCTAGAGAGACAGAGAAGAACAGAGAGACAGAAAGTGAGAAATCAGCCCCCAGGGTGGATGGCCACACCACAATCCCTTCTCCTCCATTCTCCTCTCATTATTTTGGGCACGCACGCACATGTGCCCAGCGTGAGTTTCAGACTGCCAGGTCCAGGACTTGAACTGTGGTCACCCATGTGGGAGTTCAGCACCTTAACCACTATGCCACCTGCTGGTCCTATGGGAAGCTTTTTAAAAAATGCTGATCCCAAGGCTTTATTCACAAGGTTTCTGAGTTAATCGAAGTAAAAGGTTGCCTGGGCATTGGTATTTTTTTCCAACACTCCCTACGTAATTCTGCAGTCAGGGCCGAGAACCATTGGATTATGGAATGGGCAGGTCCAAGCCAATTTAGTCTACTGAGATGTGAGATGACTCTTACTCATGACGTGTAGGAAATAATCTTCCTGACTTCTCTCTTTTTTTTTTTTTTTTTAACTTTATCTATTTATTTTAATTTGACAAGAGAGGGACAGAGTAAGAGAGAGAAAAAGAAAGTGAGAAAGCAAGCCACCAGGTCTGGGACTTGAACCGTGGTCGGCCATGTGGGAGTACAACGCTCTTGACCACCTGCCACCTGCTGGCCCCTGAATCTTCCAGACTTTTTAAAGAAACCCCTGGAGAGTCCAGTCTGTTTTCTGCTAGATACAAATAAGGAGACATTCTGTCCTGGCCATAGGGAAGCCAGTGTGAAGACCAACAGCATACAGACAGAAGCAGAGAAACAGTCAGAGCCTTGATCTCACCAAACCTGCAGCCGACAGCTATCAGTTTTGCGAGCCCATATAATCCCTTCCCTTCAGCACGTTTGAGTCTCATTTCTGTTGCTTGCACCTGCATTCATCTGATGCGAAGCCACTTCCTATATTCGGCCGTCGTGAGAGTCTGGGTGTAGAGGCCTCAGCACAGCACCTTACATGGGTCGGTGCTCCATAAACGATGGCTACGACTCCTCTCCCCCACAGAGGGATGCACCGGCTTCCTAGGAATGGAAGCCCGAGGGCGTACTGCGTGGCAGAACCTCTGCCGGTGGCCCGAGCATAGCAGCTCCTTGATAAATGCCTGCCCAATGGGATGGCTGCTTCGGGCTTCCACTTCCCTGCTCAGTGCACAGATCTCTGCCAGATGCAAAGGGAGGGAGTAATCTGATTATCTGATTAAAGTAATATGGCCCCGCATACCAGCGACTTCAAGGCTTAAGTCCCGGGGGCAGATTTGTGTGGGTAAGAGGCTTACCACCCAAAGGGTGAGATAACCAGAAAGGCGGGAAGAGAAATGATGAAACAAATGCTTGCTAAGTGCCTACTATGTGCTGGGCACTGTGCCAAGCCAAGAAGGCAGAAGAAGCCCTAGGGTCTTAGCCTTTAATAGAAAGCTTGCAGGGTTAGAGGAGAGGAGGAGGACCCTTGCCCCTTACCCCGCCGTCTTGCACGTACTTGGGCCAGTATAACGGAAGTCAGCATCCCCCAGAGGCTTCACTCTGGGCTAAAGCACCAGACAGACAGACACACTAACGATGCAGCTCTGATGGTCCCTGAATACACGGCGCTCACCACAGTCCACCAGGCCCACTCTTCCAAACCTTCCCATATCCCCGCGATGGGGCAGCTGGGATGGAAAGCTACTCTGTGGACGGCAGCCTGGAAGGGGTGATCATGTTATAGTCTAATCAGCAAGAAATAAGAGGACATGCAGACACAGGCAAATGTATTGGAGTTTTATTGATTAAGCCGGAGGGGGTTATGGGGGGCGGATTTCATGTCTCTCAAAACCCCACAGCCCCCGAGTGGAAGAAGAGGGGTGCTTATATAGGCAAAACCACCATCAATGCTGGGTTGATAGGATGATTACAATGGAAACTGAGGAGGGGGTGAAGGGGAAAGGCAGTGGGGTTCCCAGGTGAAAGCAGTTACGGAAGCTGAATCAGGCAGGTTAATTATTTCTAAGGGCACCCTCCAGACCTTTGTTTAATGGTCCCCATGGCTCTGGGTGGGGGGCTGGTGATTGGTAGTTACATTGCTAAGGAACAGCTAAACAAAGGGTTTGGGGCTAGTTAGCAAAGACAGTAAGACTTTTTTTTTTTTTTTTTTTGGAGAGGTTTTTGCCATAGGGCACATGCACTCGCCAGACAGACAGAGAGAGACAGAGAGACAGAAAGCGAGAAATCACCCCCCAGGGGGGATGGCCACGCCGCAATCCCTTCTCCTCCGTTCTCCTCTCGGGATCTTGGGCACGCACGCACATGGGCCCGGAGTGAGTTTTAAGCCACCGGATCTGGGACATGGACCGCACTCGACTACATGGGAGTCCAGTGACATAGCCATTATGCTAACTGCTGGTCCCGACAGTAAGACTATTAATCACTCTGTTTACTCTGGGCAAAAGGAGGAAGCGAGTATAACGTAAAATTCAAAGATGGAGGTGCTTCTGCTTCAATCATAGCCCAGCCACAGTGGTGCCCAGATAGTGCCGTTGCCTGGAGGCCAGAAGCTGCATGGGAGGCCCAGGTTCAGTCCCTGGGCTGATCCCAACACAGTGGGTACAGTTACATGCCCCTGTAAGTCTAGATAATTGGGAGGCTGGGGCAGGAGGATAGTTACACAGTGAGAAAAAAGGGAAAAAAAAGAAAGAAAAAGGCCAGCTCCGTGATTGAATGATTAAGGCAGCAGGATCCCACATGGTCAATGCATGGTTCGAGTACCAGACCCGGCTGCTCGAGAAACACACCAGGCCCGTGTGTGTGTATGCCCAAAGTCCCAAAGGGAGAGAGAGATGAAGAGGGAGTTGCCATGTGGTCATGCCCCAGGGGATCGCTTTCTCTCTTAAATAAAAAAGAACCAAACAACAACAACAAAAACTCTCTTTCTCTTCTCTTCCCCCTTCTTTCTCTCTCTCGTAAAGCAGGGAAGATGATTCATTTTGGACCAGGCGAAGCAGTCCCATGGTTCAAACATCAAAACAGCATAAAAACCAGGTACAGAGAAGCCACGTTCCACCTCATCCTGTTCCCTCCACTCTCCAGTCTCCGAAGACTCCTCCTTCCCTCCTTGGATACCCCTCTACCAGGCCAGCTGCACGGTTGTTACATATTTCCGTTATTATCCTGCCTTCAATTATACCCAGCATCTTGGTATAAAGTACAAGCAGACAGAAACTATATTCTTTCTCCCCTTCTGCAACAGACTGCATGTTCCTGACCCCCCAGGATTCCTAATGTCAAAATTCTAACCCCGACATGGAGATAGGAAGGGGGGCCTTTGAGAGGTTCCACCCCCATGAATGGGACTAGCCCCTTACGAAAGGGACGAGAGAGCAGCACTCTAGCCCTCCTTCCGCCGTGTGAGCACGCAACGAGAACGTGGCTGTCAAGGGCCCTCTTCCACAGCCCAACAATGCCGGCATCCTGCCTCTGACCGTCAGCCCCCAGACCATTGGAAATAAACTCCCATTGTTTATATGACTCCCAGTCTTTGGTATTCTGTTACAGCATCCACAACTGACCAAGTCCCTCTCCTTTTTCTAAACATTACAAACACGCTGTGGCATCTTGTCTTTTTCTTTATTTTAAAAGTTTTGCTATAGGGCATGTTTGCTTACCAGAGACTGAGAGAGAGAGAAAGGGAAAGTGAGAAATGACACCCCCCCCAGGGGCATGACCACTGCAATCTCTTCTCCTTTCTCTTGTTGATATTTGGGGCATGCATACATATGCACCTGGCATGTTTTTCAAGACACTGGCTCAAACCACAGAGTCCATCATGTGGGATCCAGTGCCTTAACCACCATGCCATTTGCTGGCCCCATCGCTGAGATCATTTTAATGAAATAGGTGAGCCAGAAGGTAGTGTGGAGATGAAGGTGGCTGGGTCCCACGTAACCAACAGCACAGTTCAAGTCCCAGACCTGGAGGCTTGAAAAATCACACCAGGCATATTAGCGTACATGCTCAAGATCCTGAGGGGAGAATAGAGGAGAAGAGACTGCAATGTGGTCATCCCCCTGGGAGACAATTTTTCACTTTCCTTCACTCTGTCTCTGGCTAACACACACACCTTATGGAAAAAAAAAAAAACACACAAAAACAAAAAACTCAGTGCTCATTCCTTGTCAGTGTAGAAAGCTTACATGTTCTTTTTTACAGCTACATAGTATTCCTTCCACAGTTTATTTAACCAGACCCTGTAAAGGGCATGCTTAAATTATTTCCAGCCTTTTGTTACTATAAGCACTGCTGCAATAATTAACCTTGTACATCATCCACGCATTGGTCTACCTTTAGAAGTAAAATGTAGACTCAGGATTACTGAGTCAAAGGGCAAATATATTTGCAACTTTGATAAATATTGCAGAATTGTCCTCCGTAGAGCATATGCCACATTGAATTTCTACTAACCACACATGAAAATGTTTCTTTTTGGGACCAGCAGTTGGCATAATGACTATGTTGCTGGACTCACATGTAGTCAACTGCAGTTCGAGTCCCAGACCCAGGGCTTAAACTCACGCTGGGTGCGTGTGCATGCGTGCCCAAGATCCCGAGATGAGAATGGAGGAGAAGGGATTGCAGTGTGGCCATCCCCCCAGGGGGTGATTTCTCACTTTCTGTCTCTCCGTGTCTCTGGCAAGGGCATGCACCTCTCCAAAAAAAAAAAAAAAAAAAAGGATGAAAGAAAATATTTCTTTTTTTAAGTGAACCAAACAAAATCTTTTCTTTTTGCAAAACAAGACCATGTTCCTCTTAGAAAACTGAAAAAAATGCCATCACAAAGCAGAAAGTAAGAATTACTCATAATCTGAATATGCAGAGATCTCCCCTATTCACAAGCTGGCCTAGTTCCTACCAGCCTTGTTCGTACACGGCATCCTGTTCCATGACCTGATTTATTCGCCCAAGCAGTATTTCGTGAGCAGTTTCTCATGTCAGTAAGTATTTCTTTCTATCCCTGGAGAAGAGCGAGGGCAGAGGAATTAGACGAGTGGACTCTGGTTCACTCGGGCTCCCCCACTTTGTACCTGCACAGCTTGGGTAAGTTACTTAACCATTCCTTGCATTCGTGTCCTGCCTGTGAAATGGGTTGCGTAGGCTCGGCCATGGTGGTACCGGCGGGAGGGTGCCGCTCAGCCATACTGGAGTCATATGGGAGGCCAAAGGTCCCAGGGCAACCTGAACACGCCAGGCACGTTCCTGGCTGCCTGGAAGACTGGAATATGGAGAAGGGCAGGAATTGCAGCGTGAGACCTTATTGCGAGTGCCTATCTTCCTTTCTCCCAATAAATAAACAAATACACTTTTGAAAAATGGAGGCGGGGCAGCAGGTGGTAGAGTAGTTACAGAGCTAGACTCTTACATGGCCGACTACAGTTTGAGTCCCAGGCCCAGCAGCTTGAAACTCATACCAGGTGTACGTGTGTGCGCGCGCGCACGCGCACCCAAAATCCTGAGAGGTGAATGGATTGTGGCATGGCCATTCCCTCTTGGGAAGGGGAGTGATTTCTCCCTTTCCCTCTGTCTGTCTGTTTCTGGTGAGTGCACACGCCCTATGACAAAAACCTAAAAAAAAAAAAACAGAGAAAAATGGGGGCTGTGAAAGACTTGCCTGCAGGACTACCGCGAGGGTTGATTGAGCCAGCACAGGGGAAATGCAGGAGTCGGCTTTGCACAGTAAGCACAGAACTTGCCAGCCTTCGACTGCAACGGCAGTCCCTCGACTGGACGCACCACAGTATATTTTATTTTATTTCTTTTCAGTTTTTACTATAGGGTAAGTGTGCTTGCCAGAGGGAGTCAGAGACAGAGAAAGAGGGGGAAAGTAAGAAATCATCCCCCTGCCGGGTGGGGGTATGGCCACATTGCAATCCCTTCTCCATTCTCTGGGGATTTTAGGCTCGCACACACATGCACCTAGCATGATTTTCAAGCCACCAGGTCCGGGACTTCAACCACAGAGTCATCTATGCGAGATCCAGCCACCTTCAACTCCACACCATCTGCAGGCCCGACATGCCATAGTTTATTGAATAAATCCCTTTTTGCTGGTCATCTAGGCTGTCTGTGTTTTGGGCACTGCAGAGACGAGGCAGCTCTGTGCAGGCTGCTTTATCCAGCTCCTGGTTATCTGTGAGGAGGGAGGTGGGGGGCAGGTGGCACCTCTCTCATGGCCATTCAGGGTCTACCCTGCCGTGCCCCCCTACCCCCGGCTGGTTTTCACATCCCTTTTCCTCTGGGTTTTCCTTCCTGCAGGTTCAAGGAATAGTGTCCGGGCTTCCTACGACCTCTCTCAGCACTACCACCTGGGTCACACGGGTCACCTCCTTTGGCCAAGAAAATGTCAGAGCCTTTAAACCATCCGTCAGCTGATGAATGGGATTGTAAAGTGTTGCCCAGCCAGGTTGCACAGTGATAGGGTGCCAGCATGTGATACCAGAGCCTTATGGGAAGGCCCAGGGTTCATATCTCAAGTCCACATGAACACACCAGGCATGCCTGCAAGTGCATTCATGATCTTGGGTAGCTGGAAGTCTTGGGGGGGGCTGGGGGGCAGCAGGTTGTGGCATGGAAGATCCTATAGGGCATGGGTCCCCAACCCCCAGGCTGTGGACCAGTACCAGTGCATGGCCTGTCGCTTCCCCATACCCCACCCCTGGCCATGCAGTGGGGGGGTGGGTGGCAGGTGAATGAGAGAGACCCCACCTGTGTTCGCAGCCCCTCCCTATGGCTCTCATTGCCACCTGGGCTCCACCTTCCTCCAGAGCAGCGACATGATGGATTCTCACAGGGGGCACGAACCCTGTCGTTGCATGATCGCTTCACTGTATGTTGTAATGTGGCAGTACTGGAAGTGGGGACGTGGTGGACGCAGCGCACTTGGGTCATCTTAGAAGCAGGTCCTTGTCTCCCTCGTCCATGGAGGGATTGTCTTCTGTGAGGCTGGTCCACAGTGCCAGGAAGGTCGGGGGCCACTGCTATAGGGGGTCCCTATAGATCTTTTTCTCCCAGTAAATAAATAAACTTTTAAAAGTGTAATCTAGCTATACAGCAGAATATTAGTTGACGAGAAACAGGAATGAAGTACTGACACGTGCAACAACACGAATGAACCTTGAAAACCTGCTAACTAAAAGGAGCTCGATGTGGAAGGACCTGTGTGCTGTTTATGTACAATGCCCACAATGGAGCAAATCCACAGAGACAGCAAGTCCAGTAGGGTTACCCGGGGGAGAGGGGAGGAGAATGGCTGCTAATGGGTGCAGGGTTTCTTTTGCAATCTGGGACCAGCTGCCGGCATGGTGGTTAGGGTGACTAGATCCCACATGGCCAACGCTGAGGTTCAAGTCCCAGGCTTGGCGACTTGAGAAACATGCTGTGTGTGGTTGTGTGCCCAAAATCCCAGGAGGAGAATGGAAGAGAATAGAAGGGGAGAATGGAAGACTACGGGGTGGCCATCCTCCCTGCAGGGGGTGATTTCTCACCACCCCCTCTGGTGAGCGCGTGTGCCCTATAGCAAATTAAAACAAGAATACAAACAAGTCCACAGCTTTCTACTGCCCGGCTGATAGCCAGTAAACTGCTTAACTCGCTTAGCTCAGCCTCTGTATTAGTAAAATCGGGGTAATTCTAATACTTACCTCAGAGTTAATTATTGTTGGATGAACAAAAAAAATGTAATAATAGTATTGTGCCTGGCATATAGTAAATTTTGGATAAATAAATCATTTCAGTATGGTTATTGAAATTATTATTGTTAAAGTATGCGTAAAAACGGGAAACCTAAAGTTCAAGGCAAACCCCGTTGGCACTTTAAAAAGAGCTCAAGAAATGTCTGCGAGGCTGAGAGGAAGGTCCAGCTGCAAGGTCCACTCCCTCCCCATGGGAGGTTTCGGGCCTTGGGGTGCTATTCCCGGTGTAGCCACGAGGGGTCTCCACGCTCCACCAAATGGCTCCTCAGTGTCTGTACAAAGGCTCCTCTCAAAGTAATGGTTAACTTGGAGCCCCTGAGCACCAGGCTGGACGGCGACCATGGGACAGCAGGCCCTGGCCTCCCAGGATGCCATCGGGCCTCCCTGCTTTCCGGGGTCAGATCACAGCGCGAGATGAGGACCAGCCTCCGAGGCTGTCAAATGCAACACCAATGTCTGTGCAGGCTGCGGAGGGTGCGGGGGTAGGGGTGGGTTCACACTGGTTGAACACCTACTATGCACCAATTCTTTGTGCCAGCCCATTGTCTTTAATCCCAGCAGCTAGTACCCTGGGAAGCAGATGTTTTTATCTCTGTTTTGTAAACGAGAAACTGTGGTTTGGAAAGATGAAGTGACACGTTTGGTGGGACTGGGATTCCGGTTCGATTCTGCCTGGCTCCAAAGCCCATGTTCTTTGCCAGCTCTCTGCCTCTCTCAGCATCCCTGGGAGCGCCTCTGGCTGGCTTCCGGAGGGGCTCACTGTCCCCCCACGTCACACACCCACTCGCACCATCACACTTACACTCTCACACTGACGCACATGCACACACTCACCTGGGCCCCACCCTGAGCCTCACCGGGAATTAGAACCCACTAAGATTCAATCCTCTTAGCTCCTAAACCAGGCTCCTTACAGCAAGGGTGAGTGGCCACGAGTGATTCTAACATGATCAATTTCTCTAATCTAACCATCTCTGCATTTTTCATTTGCTTCTTTCTGATTATACTTTGCATCAAGGACTTGTCTTCTTAGCTCCTATGAGAACACTGTGCTTTTTCCTAAATGAAGGCTCGTTAATGTGGTTTTTTTTTTTTTTTTTCCCTGTTATTACAAAAGCAATTTGTGCCTTTGCAGAAAACAGAGCAAAGCCAAGAGAACAGAAACTCCCCCATGCCCGCCTCCAGGGACAGCCCGGGCTGACACATGTGAATGTCCCTCCCACACCTTTTCCTCCTCAGCACGCCCTTCTACTGCAAGGACCTCTGGAATCTCTTTCGAGTCTCAGCAGCTTTTTAAGATGAAGCTCCGCGGTTGGGACCCAGAGGCTGGCTTTGTCCTGCCCTGCCACTGAGTCCTGCTGTCCTCAGGGAGAGCGTTCCCCTTTAGGGGTGGGCACGAAGATGATGTCATTTGTCCTACCAGGATTCTGTTTCCTCATGCTGGGGAAAAAAAAAAAAAAAAAAAAAAAAAAATCCTGACTCTGGGCTGGGCTAATGAGAAGGAGCTGTTAGAAACTCCTGGGTAACGACGAGTTCTTCTGGAATAACCTGGAGACCAGGGGAGGCAAGGATGGGGAGCCTCCATCCAGCACATGCTGAGCAGATGGGCAACCCTCCTGAGGACAGAGAGCCAAGCCTACTGCAAAGTCTCTGGCATCCTGCACGCTCATCAGGGGTGTGCCCCTGCGCAGCCGCACAGGGCCCCGCGCTCGGCAAGACCCAGCGTTTGATTTGATGCTCTGTTGCTGTTGCCGTCTTGAAATTCTTAATCATTTTCAAGCAAGAGCCCCACATTTTCATTTTGCACTGGGATCTGCAAATTACATGGCTGTCCCTGCTCCTGAGAGTAAGACCTATCGCTGACAGAGAGCGTACCGTACACCCCGCACTAAATATTTCTCCTGTCTATAATTCACCTGTCCTTCATGGCAGGATTCTGCCAGCACGGAGGTGAGGTGCTGGGTGCTAGGCAGCTGAGATGTGCTGGCGCCCGAGGCTCTCAGCAACGCAATCTACATTACAGATAAGGAACTGGAGTCTGGGGAGGGTAAGGGCTAGTGAGGAGGCCAGCTGCTACTTATTATTTTTATTTGTTACCGTGTTCGTTCTAAGGCTGGGTTTCACCATGTTGCGATCTTCCTGCCTCAGCCTCCCGCTGGACTTACAGCCACACGTCCCCACACCTGGCTGTTTTTTAGACAGGCTCTCACCTGGGCTTAGCCCCAAGGTGCATTCTTCCTGTCTCAGCCCCCCAGGTTGCTGGGAGTACAGGTGCCGTGCTGCACCCAGGCTGCAGGTTGGACTGGAATAGAACACCACCACAGCGTCTGAGCAGCACGTGCCACAGTGGCTGGGCCTGGAGCTGCTATTTAAATCCACACTGGTAGGCTTGAGAGCTCCTGCCATTGTGTGGGAAGCTAGCTCAAAGGCCTACCCTCCCTGCCCAGTCAGCCAGGGACGGCGCCAGGAGCCCTGCGGCCCCGTTATGTCCCACCCCAGCCTCCATCCCCGTGTGGTGGGCACTGCTCTGGGGGCAGAGGGGGTAAGCAGCTCCACCCACACTGTCAGTTTCTATTTCCACTACCTCCTGATCTGCCGACAGCTGCTGCTCTCTGCCACCTCCCATGCCCAGGTGTGCAATCTGCTCCCCAACTGGGGCACGGAGCTGGAGAGCGGGGAGGTGTCAGTTTCTATTTCTCCCCGCGGTGCTGAGCTCCCAGAGCATTCTGGGATGTCTCCGTGGCTCATAAGTACCTGCTTGAGGTGAGAGCCCAGGCACACGGGGCTGATGCCCTCCTGAGTCCTGGCGGCTGGCTGTGGTGTGGACAGAGCAGCACTCGGAGAGTCTCGCCCACTCGGGCTGACTTTCTCAGGCAGTGTCTCAGCTTCATGTCTGCAAGATGGGGCAAAGGAACCAGGCCCCGCAGTGAAGCGGTCAGGGTCTGGGATTCCACGGTCCTGACTTCAAGGCCCAGGGCCAGCACAGAACAACCAGATGCCCTTGGGCAGGTTACAAACCTGGGTGAACTGCAGGGTCTTCCTCCTAAAAGAGACGGCAAGAGAGCCAGACAACGGTGCAGCAGCCATGCAGACCCCGTGGGAAGGTCCTGGGCCTGTGTCCTGGTGCTTCCCTGTTCACGTCAGGCACACACACGTGTCCGTTACCCAGGCTAGCTGAGGCTGGGGTTGGGTTGCGGCATGACAGCCTGCCGAGCGCCTGGTGCTTGCTCTGTCTCTCTCAAGAAATAAATAAACTCAAACCAAAACCACACCGAAAAAAGCAAGAACAGAATCAACCCAGTTAAGAACTCAGATCCAACAGGCTGACTCAAATTCAAATCTCAGCTCCAGCACTGAACTCTGGGACCTTGCACCAGCTACTTCTCATTTCTGAGGCTTGGTTTCCTGGCCTGCCCACAGAGGAGGATCCCTGCGGTGTCCTCATGGGGCTCTGGGAGGGCCGTCTGGGCTATTGCCTGGCACGTTGTAAGCGCTCACAAGCCATTACCACCAGGATGAGCATATGGGATCGCTGGGGCATCACAAGAGCTGGTGCCCTGCCGCAGGGTCTGTGTCAGGCCACGCCGTGGAACAAGAAGGCCAAGCGCAGGGCCGTCTGCCGATAGCCAGGCTGCCCTGGGACTAAGCCGGGAGGCTTCGCCAGGTGTGGGGGCAGCTTTATTTTAAAGCAACTGAGGCAGTGGCGTGGGCGAGGGGCACCTCCAGCTCTCAGTCACCTCTCCTTCTGCCGGCCCTCAGCAAAGCCCTCTTGTATGCCAGGAAGTGCTCCCAGACTTGACTAGGCGCAGGGTCCTGCCCCAGGAGCTTGTTCACATGCTAATTCTTTTTCTCTTCTTTTCACATGTAAGTTTTTCTTATAAGCACTGGAGGGATGCAGAGAGAGTGGGAAAAGTAGAAAGCACCCCGTGGGAGGAAGGCCATGCCACAATCCCTTCTCCTCTCAGGATATGGGACACACATGCATGTGTTCCCAGCATGTTTCTCAAGCCTCTGGGTCTGGGCCTTGAACCTTGCAGTCGGCCATGTGGGGTCCAGTGCCTTCATCTCCACGTCACTTGCTGGCCCAACGTGCTGATTCCGATTCCGTAGTCAGAGGTGGGGCCTAAGCCTCTGAACGAGTTCCCAGAGATGCGGAACCACAGGCTGAGGTTTGGTTCTCCAGCACCTAAAACATGGTATAAATGGAAGTCAGGAAAGCTGGTAACAACTTGGGGTGTAGAATTATGACCTGAGCCCCTGAGGGCCTGACTGGAAGAAAATTCTTCCCCAAGGTCAAAAGGAAGTCTCGCTCAAGGTTTGGAGGGGGTCACAAAGATGTGACGTAGCTCCTATGGGCAAAGAGCCAGGGGGAGGACACCTCTAGCCGGAGTGACATGGACAGTGGTTCCCGACCTCAAGGCCACTCCCAGCTGCTTCAGAACCTCTTGGCGGTTTTTTCCCCCCAAATGCAGATTCTGAGTCATGAAAGGACACGAAGTGTGTGATTCCCTTACGTGAGTTATCTCAAGTAGCAAATTTAGAGACAGAAGTGGGATGTTGGTTGCTAGGGGCTGGGTGGAGGGGAGGTGGGAGATTGTAATTGAAAGGATACAGAGTCTCAGACTTCCCAGATGAGAAAGTTCTGGAGATGTGTCTCACAACCACGTGCATACACTGAACACTATTGGACTGTCCCCTTAAAATGGGTGAGATGGGGAACCAGCAGTTAGCGTAATGGCTATGTCGCTGGACTCCCACGTAGTCGACCGCAATTCGCGTCCCGGACCTGGTGGCTTAAAACTCACGCCGGGCGCGTGTGCATGCGTGCCCAAGATCCTGAGAGGAGAATGGAGGAGAAGGGATTGCGGCATGACCATCCCCCCTGGGGGGTGATTTCTCGCTTTCTGTCTCTCTGTCTCTCTCTCTCTGTCTGGCGAGCGCACGTGCCCTATAGCGAAAACCTCTCAAAAAAATAAAAAAATGGGTGAGATGAGAAATCGTATGTTTTTTAACCACAAATCACCCTCACCTGCCCCAGCACATGTGTTTAGCCTCTGGCAACCTCAAAACAAAACAAAACAAAACAAGAAACAGTTTCTGGGCCTGACTCCTGAGATTCTATTTAACTGCCTCTGCCGTGGAGCTCAGAAATCTCTTTCAGGAAATCTCGGGGATTCCAGAGCACGGCCAGGCTTGGGGACCACCAGCTGTGGAGAGTCTGTACCCTGAGTCTTTTCACCTTCCCCACTTCGACCTCCCTGGCAGAGCCCGAGACGTGCCCTCTTCTGGACAATTACCGAGGTCTTGTGCTCCCCTCCTTGCCTGTCTGCCATGTGGCTGCCCCGGTGATCTCTCTGGAACACAAATCCGATGTTTTCACGCAACTCCGCTGGAGCCGGTCCGTGGCTTCCCACGGCCCTCAGTACAAAATGGAAGAAAGCACAACCTTCTCAGCAGGGCCGGGTCGGGGATTCAGCCGCGTGCACAGAGGATTACAGCGGAAAGTCTTGGGAGAAGAGACAGAGGTCGTGCGAAGGCCCTAGAGCATCAGGAGCAGAGATTAATTCTGTCGGGGGAGAAGGAGGGCGGTAGAAAGGTTCCCAGAAAAAAAAAAGCATGGAGCCAGGCTTTGGGAGATGAGTTGGTGATTGTCAGGAAATGGCATAAAGAAGAAAGGCAGGGCAGGGCTGGGGAGGGGGAGACTAGGAGAACAGTGAACAGTGAAAGGAGGGGTGGAGAGGGGTGGGGAGTGGAGAATAAGAAAGTGGGAACCCAGTTCAGCTGGGGCCAGGGTGTGGGGTTGGGGTGAGCGCCTTCGCTGGCTTGACCCTCCTCCCCTCCTACGGCCAAGGGATCCTGATCCCTAACGTGGCAGTCCAGGCTTGGGATCAGGTTACCAACCTCAGGCCTTTGTCCTCACTGCCCCGTGCACTCCTTGGTGGGGGCCACGGGCTTCGAGGAGGGATCTCCCCAGCTTCAGCCAGCCCTGGGTCATGGTGTACACAGGGAGGTCCCTGGATCTGAACCCAGAACCTTTCCATGTGGGTTGGCCTCACAGAGCATTGCATTTTATCCTGTGCTACTGCCCAGCCTCCTGTGGGTGTTTCTGAAGAGCTGGATTGCTGGGGCCAGCAAAAGGCATAGCAGTTACATCGCTGGACTCTCACGTGGCCAACCACGATTTGAGTCCTGGACCCAGTGGCTTAAAAATGACACCAGAGACACATGTGTGATTCTGTGTACATGCCCAAGATCCCAAAAGGAGAATGGAGGAGAAGGGATTGCAACGTGGCCCTTCCCCTGGTAGTGTGGGGGGTGACTTCTCACTTTTCCTCTCTGTTGCGCTCTCTCTCTCTCTCTCTCTCTCTCTCTCTCTGTGGTGAACACACACACCCTAAGGCAAAAACTTCTTAAAACAAACAAACAAAAAACAAGCCTGCACACTGCACCGTGTATGGTTTCATGATCCATGAGTGCGGCTCTTTCAGATTCTTACCTCTGGGGTCAAGGCCCCTGGGACTTCCTAGGATGTAAGAGACAGTTCTAGGGCCTGCAGTCAGAGGGACTGGGCTGAGGGAGCAGGGAGGACACCAGCACCGTTACCCATCAGCCCCATGATCAGCTGCACTCCTGGCCCGGGGACTCAAAGCCTAAGAAAAACGCGCCCACTATGGAATCACAGCGTGGAGCGGGGCCCCTGGTCTGCTCGAGACCCCCATGCCAGCCCTCTACCATGGAGGGATAGAGAGCCAGCTTGCACCTCAGACAGGCCCTGTCACCACCAGGAGAGAGCAGCTAAGTGAGCTTTCTGGGGCAGGGGCCGGGCCCCCTTTTGAGTCCTCCTTCCCCACTGGGGAAGCCTCTTTCTTCTGCACCCCTAAAAATCCAACCATGGAACAGAAGCAAGGCTCCAGCCCACCCTGGGACCAGGCCCAAACAGGTCACGTGATTCTTGCCAGAGGACCCAAAGTCTCAGTGCTCAGGACCAGCGTCGGGTGGCCCCAGTGGGAGGGGCATCAGATACTTGGCTGATGCAAGATGGGAGCGGAGATAGCCCTGCGAACGCTGGAAAAGAAATCACATCCCATAACTGTGGACAGGTAGGTTAATTGGCTGTGGTCGTAAGCTTGCTCCTGGGACAAGCGTGTTAATGGCATAACAACGCTGAAAACGCCGGGACCACGGAGAGGAACTGGTAGGCTTGCAGAGTTCAAGTTCACTGAGACAGCCACCAGGAGCAGAAGGAGCGCTGGGCCCCGAGTTTGAACTCTGACTCCTCCCAGGGCTCCGCCCCAGGCTCTCTGTGGTCCCCAGGTAGAGCCCGGCCACTCCAGGCCTGGAACTGGTACTGTGTGTACACTGAGCCTGGCTATGGTCCCGTGTGGGGCTGGTGTTGTCATTTTCTCTGTTTTGTGGATGAGAAAACTGAGATTCGCTGCCACAGCCAGCAGGGATGGGGTCAGTCTTGGACTTCGATTTGAAGCCGAGAGCCATAAATTACAGGTCTGAACTACCGGTCAGCCGGGGCAGGCGTTCCCTTGGCGTCCACTAGGGGGCGCCCTGGACTGTCTTCCCAGCTAGTGCCTGTGCCTTCCTCGCTCAGCCAGTGTCTCCCCCTGTGGTCTCTGAGCTGGGGGAACAGAAGGCTGCCAGCTCCCGGGGCAAGGTGGAGGAGCACCGCGGTCCTCCCTCTTATCTCCCACCTCCATGGATAAGCCCCCTACTGTCACCTTCCAAGACTAAGGGGGGACGAGTGTGATCTCAAACCCACAGAAACATGGGCCCGCTGGTCTCCTCGGGAGCCCTGGGGAGTCCCATGTGTCACACTGGAGTCTGCTACAGATGTCAGGGGCACAGACAGGGTTAGTCACTTGCCCGCGTCACACAGCCAGGTCGGTCTGATGCTGAACACCTGAACTCCGTCTGATTCGGGTGAGGCTTAGGGCGGATGTGCTGGACTCAGCCTGTCAGCTGGGCCGCAGTGGGCAGAGAGGTGCTGGTCAGCTTGCAAGCCTGGCTGGTGACAAAAGGGCTGAGGCTTGCACAGAACGTTCACTCAAGGCTCAAGGGCCAGGCCCCAGGAGTCGGGGGGGAGGCACTGAGACAGCCCACGGGGACCTCAGCATCAGTGTCAGCGCCTTTGTCTGGAAGTGGGAGTGTAAGCGAGGGTGGGAGCTGAAGGGCATGGGTCCAGACCCCACCTTCCACTGAACTAGAATTCGAAATTGTCAGCCTATTGGGAAAATGGGGATTCTGACAACTGGGGAGTCGGGGAGGGGGATAGGCCTTTGGGGTGGGGTTGAGGTGGCCGTGAGTGGGGCCTGGGGGAGCGAAGGCATGAGTAAGCCAGGTTGGTGTGGCATTGACTAGGGGCACGGGCGGGGGGAGGAGCTGTGTCAGAACACGGGGTGTGGGACTCCGGGCCCTCCTTCTCTTCCGCTCGGCTTTCTGGAGGGTATCTGCTTCCCCACGTCCATGGCCAGTGGTCTGGACCTGCCAAGCAGGCAGAGGGAAGCCAGGTGTGGAAGGACGGCAGAGCTGCAGCTGACCCCACCTTCTCTACCCAGCTCTCCCTGCAAGGACCACCGTCCCCCAGAGCGGCTGCCCCTGCTCAGCTCCCACACCGTAGACCATCCACCAACCCTGATTACTCTAGTCCACACACAGGGGCCCACCTAGGCAGGGTCAGGCCTAAGGCTGCAGATTCGCACAATCCTGTCTCAACCCACCACTGAAGGCACAGGCTCAGGGCTGTCCCGGTGCGGGAGTGCCTGTCCCCAACTGGGAGGACAGGGCCAGAGAAGCCGACCTGGAAAATCCCAGCCCTTCCCCAGCAGGTCACAGAACCTGTTCTCCCAGCACAGCCCTGCCCTGCAGCAACGTGTCCAGGGACACCTGACTTGAGCTATAAATAGAGGGGTGGCAGGCTCCCGAAGGCGGGGGCAGGAAAAAGGGATTCTGGTTCTCCCCTGGGTAGAGGGGCCCAGGGAGGCTGCACCACCAGGCAGGGTCTTCTAGAGAGTGTTCAAGCAGAGAGAGCCACTGCAAGAGAGAAAGCAGGTGGGGCATCGGTGGCTGAGCAAGGCAATGTGGGACTGGTCCAGGGCCTTGAATGCCAGGCTGAGGGCTTTGTCCCCGAGGCTGGAGTCTCGCTCTTCGGGCAGTTCTGGTTTTGTGGCAGGAAGTTAAGAGTAACACACAAGACCAAGTGACATCAGGAAAACGCTACCCAAGGCAACCTGCAGCACCGTGCCAGAAAGCATATGGCCATCCTTTCCCAGTGGAATGGAGGTGGGAATATTATGGGGTGTCAGAGTGTGCTAACTATTCCCCAAATCTGTTCTCCCTGTCTTCTTCACATAGAAATCCTGACTTTTTATCTAGGTCCCCAACCTCCTGAAACAAAGACTATATTTCCTAGCCTTCCATAGAGCTCGGTAGGTCCATGTGAATAAGTTCTTCCATAGGGCATGAGAACTGTCATTTAAAGGCAAATGTTTGTACTCTTTTTGCCTCTTTTTCCTGTCCGCTGGCTGGGATATGTATATGATTGCTGGAGCTGGAGCAGCCATCTTGGATCATGAGGTAGAAGTCATGTGATAAGGATGACCATGCAACAAGGAGGAAGTGATCTAGGTTTCTGATGTTTGTGGAGCTGCCCCACCAGCCCTGGTCTAGACATCTTCAAATATTGTTTGCTTCGGAGAAAAAATTAATTCTATATTGTTTGACATACTGTTTCTTTGGGTTTTTCTATCTCCTTCAGTTATATACATCCTAAACACACACAAAGCAGGATCGAATCTCATGGGTCTTTATCCACAATTGTTCTGCCACTAAAATAAATCCATAAGTCTGTTTGAAAAAGAAAAGGCTCAGGGACGTTTCACACCTCATCATACTATGATTATATTCCAGGAGTCATCCCTCATGGGCCCTGTCCAGAGTCTCCCTTCTTCCTCTTTTTTCTTTCTTTTAGTTTGCTCTAGGACACATGTGCTAGCTGGAGAGAGAGAGAGACAGAGAGAGAGAGAAAGTGAGAAATCATCCCCTGGGAGAGGAAAGGGGCAGAGGATGGCCATACTGAAGTCCTTTGTCCTCCATTCTCCTCTGGGGATTTTTGGGCACACATGCACATGTGCCTGGCATGTTTTTCAAGCCGCCAGGTCTGGGACTGGAACCATGCCGTTGGTCATGTGGAATCCAGCCACTTTAACCACTCCTCCACTAGCTGGCCCCAGAAGCGTCTTTCTAAGGAAGGCCATTTCAGCAGGATGCTCGGAAGTGTGCTTTGTGCAAGCAATGTGCACCATCCTGTAAGAATCTGGTTCTGGGACCAGCAGATGTCGTAATGGCTATGTCACTAAACTCCCATGTAGCCGTCCCTGGTTCGAGTCCCGGACCCGGTGGCTTAAACTCACGCCGGGCGCGTGGGCATGAGTACCCAAGATCCCGAGAGGAGAATGGAGGAGAAGGGATTGTGGCGTGACCATCCCCCCTGGGGGGGGGGTGATTCGCTGTCTCTCTGTCTCTGTCTTTCTGGCGAGGGCACGCGCCCTATAGCAGAAACCTCTCCCCCAAAAAAGAATCCGGTTCCTGCGCCAGGCGGGCATCCAGACAGGCCTGTCTCCCCGGCGCCATGACTCAGGACGTCTGGCCTGCGCGCTCATGGAGCGCGGGAAGCCTGAGCCTCTGGCCGCTCCAGCCGTCCGTCCATGACGGCAAGTGTTTTACCCCCTTTGGCCTTCCTGGGGGGCTCCTTTTACCCCCTTTCCCGGTACCCAGAGCTGCGTGGCCCCGGCTCCGCCTTGCAGTGTTCATGTGCCTATAATAGGGACTGGCACGAACCCGTCTCGGCGGAGATGGAGATGGAGTCCACGCAGCCCTCGGCTAAGGATTTAATAGGGTTTTTTACAGAACTACCTTCTCCTTGCGTAACTGAGGACCGAGGAGGATCAGTAAAGGCCTGGGCACCACTCTGCACGTCTTGCCACCCCCGGGCGGGAGCCGTGGCGCGATTCTGTCTCTGGGCCTTGTGTTTACCTTCAGGAGCCGCTTGCGGTGCACCCCGGGCAGGCCCACCACACCAGCGGCCGAGGGAGGGCTGGAGGGGGCCTGGAGCGCCGCTGTCCCCAGGACCGCCCAGGGCTGCAGCAGGGCCGTGCCCACCCTTCCTCCTGCGCTGGGGCTGCGGAGCTCGACTACACCTCCCAACCCTGGCTGCTGGCGGAGAGCTCCCCCTGGCGGTGGGGACACACTCAGCTCTGGGGGCGCCGGGACCCACTAGATACGGTAGCAGGAGGCATCACCAGGTTGAGGTAAGAGGACGTGGAGATAATGGATGGCTGGGGCGGATGCCTGTGCTGGCCCCGGAATCCACCCGTGATCGGACCTCCTGAAGCTTCAGCGTCCCCACCCGTACAAGGAGGAAAGTCAGAACACCTTCCTCCTAGGTTGTCCTGGGTACTAAGCGAGTTCACACATGTCGAGGTGTGTGTGTGTGTGTGTGTGTGTGTGTGTGTTGTTTGTTTTTGCTGTAGGGCACCTGTACTCACTTGGGGGGAGAGAGAGAAGAAAAGTGAGAAATCACTCCCTTGGGAGGTCTGGCCCCTCTCCTCAATCTCCTCTCAGGCTTTTGGGAGCACACACGTATGTGCCTGGCATGTTCTCCAAGCCACCAGATCCAGTTGGCCATGTGGGACCCAGTGCCTTAACCTCTACACCACCTGCTGGCCCTACACATGTCAGTTAGGATGGTGCATAGCGTGTAACACCTGCTCAAAGAATATTAGTATATAATAATAATAACAGTTATGGGGACCAATAGTTAGCATAATGGCCTTGTTGCTGGACTCCCATGTAGTTGACCTCGGTTTGAGTCCCGGACCCAGTGGCTTACACTCACACCGTGTGTGTGTGTGTGTGTGTGTGTGTGCCCAAGATCCCGAGAGGAGAATGGAGGAGAAGGGATTGCGGGGTGGCCATCCTTCCAGCGGTGATTTCTTGCTTTCTCTTTCTCTCTGTCTTTCTGGTGAGCGCATGTGCCCTATAGCAAAAACCTCTCAATCATCATCATCATCACTGTTATTATTATTATTGTGATATTTCAAGAGAAAAGCTCAAACTCCACCAGCCCCCTGAGTGAGGGAACCTCCCAGTGAGGAATTTAACTTCTCCCTCGGAAACACGGGCTCTAGCTCACATGTTGAAGCGGCCTCTCCTGCCCTGAAAAGCCGTTCATTACAGCAGCTGTGAGGAGTCGGTCTCATCCCATCAGGGAGGCGGGGCATGTTGTGGTTCTTAGTGTAGACTCTGGCCTTGAACTGCTTGGGTCTGAGGCTGAGCTCTGCTCTTCCAGAAAGCTCCTCAAGCCCTCTGTGCCCTGGTTTCCTCACCCGTGATATGGGTGATGCAAGACTTCCCCCGGAGGTTAGATGAGCTCTCCTGTGCCTGGTAAGCCCTAGTGACTGCCTGGCCTGGGGAGACAGGGCTTGGGCAGGAGGGGGAGAGAGCACCCTGAGTAGGCGAGCCAGGAGCTCCCAGGTGGAAGAGCAGAGCGGGGAAGAGTCTGTGGCCAGGCTGTACCCCGACTTCCCCGACAGGGGCCCTCCAGAAGTCCTCTCCACACAGAGGTGCCACCCCTGGCTGGCCGCTAGCCAAGATCACTGGCTCGAGGGACTCAGGGCAGGGCACGCCGGCGCCCACTTGGCCATCTCAGCCAGGCCTCCCTCCACTCCCAGAAAGCTGTTCTCACTGCCTCCCTCTGTAGAGGGCTGAGGTCCAGAGACCAGGGATGGGGGTGTGAATTCCAGCTCGACCCCGGAGCCCCCCACCCATTCCTGACCAGGACACCCGGCCCCTCGCTCTGGAATGAAGCCCCTCTCCCCACCTCGAGTGCAGAGCAGGCCCGGCACACTTTCCCTCATCTGAGTTCCTCTCCCTGCAGTCCAGCTTCCACCCCACCTCTCCTGTTCCCACCTGCCAAGTCCCCCTTTTCTAATTTTGCCAAAGATCAGTGACTGACTTACACTCTGCCCAGGAACCGCGATGTTTCACAGAGCAATTGGCAAGCCGTCCCGCGATAGCCTGCTCTGGAGCCTGGCAGAGCCACTGTCGGGAGCAGGAAAAGGCTGTGTGAGGGGTGCAGAGGGACCTGGGCCGCAGTCAGCCGCGGAGGGCCACCTGCGACGGTGAGGCCCCTAGCCAGAGCAGAACAGGGACTAGCACAGCCACCGAGAGCTTGGGTTCCTACAGGCCTGGGTTCGAATTCCAGTCTTCCTACCAGCTAACCGGGTGGCCTTAGACCATTCTGTGCCTCAGTGTCCCCCTTGGAAGCAGAAGTGTCCAAAGTCGCTGATGAAGGAGAGTGGCTTCCTGGAATGAGGACCGAAGGACGGGAGGGCTGGGTCCTCCTCGCACTGTCACATGTCCTGTCACTCTGATGGTGGTTGTGGAGGAATCCGCTGGGTGTTTGCCTGGTGTTCCACGCTTTACCCATATCGTCTTACTTGGGAGGGCCCCGTTTTTTCAGATGCAGAAACACCCAGAGAGGTTGTCATCTTGCCCAAGGTCACACAGCTGGCAGGAAGTGGAGCGAAGGCTGAGAGCCTGACTTTCACACCTGTGCTCCTGACGCTGTGGCCACTCTCTCCAGCCCCCCCGACTCCCCAGCCCAGGCTTCCAACCATCAGAAGGGGCGGGGGTACGGGTAAGCTGCAGTTTGCTGTGTGGTGACTTGGTGCCAGCAGCTAACTTCAGACAAGGGGTCCCTCGAAGCCTAGTGCCCCCACCAGCCTCTGAGCACTGCCCTGACCTCTCCCAGGACATCGAGAAGCCCTGCAGGGTGGAGGGTCTTTCTCTGCCTCCATTGAAGGTGGGGGGCTTGGAGAGGGAGGAGCTGGGTCTCTGGTGCCCAGGCTTTGCTGGCTAAATTTAGGTGCTGGATGTAAAAAGAACAAGGGTAATTAAGGGGTGTTGTGTCACTTCCCAGATGCCTCTCACGTCCCTGAGCAGTCACACAAGACTTGGGAAGGAGGGAGGCGTGGGTGACACACAGGGAAGGTGGCAGGAGGTTGGACAGTTGGGGCCTGGGATGGGGGAACCCGCTGCCTCTGCCCCAGAGCCAAGGGCTCCCAGGAGCAGGGGCTGCCTGGGCCTGGTGCTGGCCCGCTGCCCTTGGACCCCATAAACCAAAAACGGGATGCAGGAGGCAGTTTCAGCCATATGCCCCAAGGTCTTCCTCCAGTTAACACCATCAATACACGGAAAGTCCTGTCGTCAGAGGAGTGACCCCTGTCTGGGAAGTGCTCTGCCCGTCGGACATCCACCGAGTCTTGATCACACAAAAGATGCGACAGGACTTCCATCGGCAAGTCCTTCCAACGGCCCTGTGTGAAAGGCACGATCACTCCCCCCACTTTTCTTTTTCTGCTGTAGGACGTGTGCACTCCTGCAGACGAGAGGGGGTGGTGAGAGAGCACACCCCGGGGTGGGGAGGCCGCACCACAGTCCCTGCTCCTTCATTCTCCTCCCAGGTTTGGGCACCCACAAACACGTTCCCACCATGTTTCTCAAGCCTCCAGATCCAAGACTTGAACCGTGCAGTTGGCCATGTGGGACCCTGCCACCTTAATTTCCATGCCACCTGTTGGCCCTGTCATTCCCTTCTCACAGCGGGGGAAACAAGAAGTTAGCTGCCCTGCTTTGCACGCTGAGGCTTGGGGAAGGCAGCACGGAGCCCAGGCAGCTCGCTGTCTGCCCTCAGCCGCGGGCTGCATCTGACTCTGGTTCACTGCAACGCGGTCAGGGATCAGCCTGTGATCAGAGAAGGATCACGAAGGAGGCCTGGAGGATGCTTTGCTGAAGAAGTGAGACGAGAAGGCATTCTGGGTGGCAGCTACTGCCTCTGTCAGCACTAAAGGTAAGCCTGCCCGCCCCCGGTGGCTGGGCTGCCATCAAAGCAAGCTCCAGGCTCCGGTGTTGGGCCCTTCGTGATTGTTGGTTTATCCCTGTAAGTACGAAAACCAGACCTGAATCATCCAATTAAAAAATGGGCAAAGCATTTGAATGGCATTTCTCCAAAGACGATATACACATGGCCAATAAGCACATGTAAAGAGGCTCAACCTCATTAGTTGCCAGGGAAATGCAAATCAAAGCCACAATGAGCTACCCCTTCACACCCACTAGGACGGCTGTCATCAAAAAGACAGACAATAACAAGTGCTGGCAAGGGTATGAAGAAATCGAAACCCCTGTGTCTTGCTGGTGGGAATACAAAATGCTACAGCCGCCGCGGAAATGGTTTGGCGGTTTCTCAAACAGCTAAACATGGCATTACCATATGGTCCAGCAATTCCGTTCCCAGGTGTATCTCCAAGAGAATGGAAGACGTATGTCCATAGAAAAATTGTATGGATGTAACTGTTCATCACTATTCTGAATAGAAAAAAAAAAAAAAAAAAAAAAAAAAAAAAAACAGGAAACGATCCAAATGTCCATCAACCAATGAATGAACAAGTCTGTACAATGAGATATTATTCAGCAATAAAAATGCTACCACAGGGCCAGCCAGTGGCATGGTGGGTGACATGGCTGGATCCCACATGACCAGCATCACGGTTCTAGTCCCAGACCCGGTAGCCTGAAAAACATGTCGAGTGTATGTGCCCATGTGCCCCAAATCCCAAGAGGATGATGGAGAAGGGATCGCAGCATGGTCATTCCCCCTACAATGTGCTTTCTCACTCTCTCTCTCCTAGGGGAGTACATGAACCCTATAGCAAATAAATGAATGAATAAATAAATAAATAAAAATGCCACAACACAGGTGAACCTTGAAAACATGCCAAGTGAAAGCGTCAGACACAGAAGGACACATTACACAATTCCATTTGTATGAGATGCCCAGAATCAGCAAATCAGAGAACGTGAAAGTAGGTTAGTGTTTTCCAGGGGCTGGGAGTGGAGGGGAGTAGGGGATGACTACAAATGGGTTCAGGGTTTCTTTGAGGGGGATGAGATGCCCTGGAATTAGATCGTGATGATAGATGCTCAAGTTTGTGAGGATACAAGGGGTCTTCCAAACGTTCCTGGGAAATGTGTATTATGAAAACGCTTGGTTTTCTAAGTTTTTTTTTTTTTGCACCAAAGTAAATTCATACTTGAATTCCATTTTCACATGCCTTTTGAAGTCCTCTTATACTGAAAAACCACTGAAGTAGACACTTTAGAAGGGTGAACTTTATGGTATGTGAATAATAGATCAATACAGTTATTTAAAAAAAATCCAGGCCAGCCAGGTGGCATAGGGGTGGTGGCACGATGTTCTGTGATGCTGGGACCACATGGGAGGGTCTCGGGTTGGAGAATCGAGGTCTTCCTATGCATGCCAGCAAGCACATGGGTCTGTGATTCTGGTGGGCTGGGCTGGGGGGTATATTGCTGTATGAGAACCCAACTGGGGTCTGTCTCTCTCTCTCTCTCTCTCTCTCTCTCTCTCTCTCTCTCTCTCTCTTTCTCCCCTGGAAGAAATAAATAAGATAAACTTAAAAAAAAAAAGAAAAAGAAAACCCTGTCTAATTTTTGTGAGAGCACAAATGAAGACCCGCATACCATATGCCTAAATATTTTAAAACCGAGCAAACAAGCTGTTAAATAAAATATGTTCTCTTCTCTTACCTTGACGAATCTACCCTCATAAGGCAAAGTGGGAAAGTATATGTGAAGTCCTGATCTTTGTAAGCATGAAAGCTGGCGTGCTTGGGTATTCTGCTGATGGCCGGCTGTGTTTAGACAAGCGATAAAATAAAGACATACATAATTCACAGATTATTAGAGTTTTATTTTATAAAAGTGTTCATGCCTTCCTTTCACCAAAATTACTAATTTGTATTCTGATGACAGTAGTGATCCAAAAACACTAGAGAAACCACATATACTTTTCATTAAAATGGTAAATGGTAGTAAATGAAAAAAAAATTTGTTTTGGAGAGGTTTTTGCTATAGGGCGCGTGCGCTTACCAGAAAGACAGAGAGAGACAGAGAGACAAAGTGAGAAATCACCCCCCTCCCCCCAGGGAGGATGGCCAGGCCACGGTCCCTTCTCCTCCATTCTCCTCTTGGGATCTTGGGCACGCACGTACACATGCCCAGTGTGAGTTTAAGCCACCAGGTCCAGGACTCGAACTGCAGTCAACTACATGGTAGTCCAGCGACCTAGCCATTATGCCAATTGATCCCAGTAAATGAAAAAAGTTTAAAATATGTTTAGGAAGCTAGTCTCCTACAATATTTAAAACTATTGAAATGAAAAGGCAAAATAAAAACTATAATCAATGTAACAATTAAAATGATCATGTTGGATGAAATCTGAATCTTTATTAATTGTGTAAAATTCATGAACCATTTTGGGAAAAATAACAGTATTAGCAATTAGCAGTAGGGTTCAATGCGCATGTAGTTGGTAGCGTAAAGAACCAGTATCACATTTCATGCGTGTTATATCTAAATTTATATACACAAATATAAGAGTAATATGACTTGTTTAAACATTGCGAAAGGTTCCTCAGGCGCTCTGGGCATTGCTGTGGATATTGCATTAATTCACAAGAACCTCTGGAACCAAGGGTTGGTGCTTGAAGAAAAGCAAAAAAAAAATGGACACTTGACCCTGCTGAGGAAGGGCCTTTGTTTGCAAGAATCTACTGCATACATGTTCTCTGAGAGGGGGGGTTTGACAAGTTCATTAACTTGTCTTTTCCCTCACGTAAGCCCGTCCCCTGCCCTAGTCCTCCCTGACCTGGAAGCAGAGTCCAACTCTCAGGGTGGCAGCAGCACAAGCCACCCACCTTCACGGCCTTCAGATTCAGATCACCTTTTATACCCAGGACTTGGAATAAGAGAGTCGTGTGCCCTGGGGCCAGAGTGATGACAGTCGCAGGAGTGGCTATGTGGGGTCATGGCTACAGTAGGCCAGCACTGAGCTTCAGACAAGGCGGGCTCTTACCCTAGTCTTCAACGGGGGCCGAAGGAGACTGCAGGCGCACCATGGCTGCCTAGCCAAATGGGTTCGTCATCACGAGAGTTCCCATGTGGCCATGGCATAGAGACTCAGGATGTCCAAGCCAGAAGAAGAGACCTGTGGGGTGCTCCAAGTCCTAACCCAGTGCTGCTCTTCTGGCTTGAACGTTCTGAGTCTCTGTGGCCATTGGCCACCCCTCCACACCCCTGCATGTAATTGGGCATGACTTCTCAAGCGCTTCCCACCCAGCCCCTCTCTTCCTCTGTGTTTCCTGCTCAGTGGTTCTGAACACTCACACACACCCACACGCACACACGCACACACTGCCCCACCCTAAGCCAGCCAGGCACAAGGGCGGTGTTCAGAAGAGGCCTGGAGCACATCGTCTGCCGTCCGGGCCTGTTTATGAAGGAGGACACCAGGGTTCAGAGAGATGAGGTAACTCGTCCTAGGTCACACAGCAGAGCAGGGGCAGGACTGAAACCCAGGCCTTCTAAGACCATGAGCAGAACTCTTTCCCCCCGCCCCAGCGTGCTATGACTTCTTAGCTGACAAGTCCCCTTTAGAGGAGGACTGGGGGTGAGACTGGGTACCCTCAAGGCTCCTGTACCCAGGAGCCTTCAAGAGGAGGGAAGAAATGGCCACAGTGGGAAGTGAAGAAGGCCTTTCCCCTTGTCATCAACCCCTGGGGCAGGGCTAGCTCTTAGGGTGGCTAGCTGGCAGGCGGATAATTACCCTTGTCACCCACTCTCTTCTGGGAGAGACAGCTGTATAATCTGCCTGTCAGCTGGGGAGAAGGGCCAGTCCCTCTCCTCCACCCCTGCTGAGGCTGACACTTGGTGGGACAACCAAGAGGGAAGGGTGACGGGGGCACCAGCTGGTGAGCAGATGGACAAGGGAGAGAAGACGGTGTCACAGTAGAGTCAAGATGGGTAAATTGAGGCAAGGCCCAGGGGGAGAGACCGAGCTAATGGGCTTGTTAGTGGGTCTTCGGCACCCGGGGAACTTCCCTAGGAGGCACCCGCGGAGGCCCTGCTGGGGGATACCTAGCTCCAGGGCGGAAGCTGGAGCTGGAGCAGGGCGCTTCAAGTTGGATCTTGAAGGAGAGCTAGGGATTCTGGAAGGGAAGAGGTGGGAATGTCATCCTAGGCAGAGGGAGAGCAGGAGCAAAGGCTTGGGGACTGGCCGGCACGTCGGGGCAGCTCAGCAGCAACTTCCGGTGAGGACAGAGAGGACACAGCAGGGGCCATTCACGCAGGCCCTGCTCCAAGCTGGTGCTGTCCACTCCACTTCAGGGACTGCTCCGGCAGCCTCGAGGGCATCTTCCCATCTCCATTTCACAGGAGAAAGGCTGCGGGTTGGAAGTCACACCCCTAGTGACAGATGGAACTGGGATTCAAGCTCAGATCTGCCTTACTTCTCCTTTCTTTCTTTCTTTCTTTTAGAGAGAGATTTTTGTTATAGGATATGTGCACTCTCTGGTGGGACAGAGAGACCGAAAGTGAAGAATCGCCCCCCAGTGGGGATGGCCATGCCGCAATCCCTTCTCCTCTACTCTCCTCTTGGGATCTTGGGCATGCACACACTTGCATATGGCTTGAGTTTTAAGCTGTCAGGTCTGGGACTCAAACTGCTATCGACTACATGGGAGTCCAGCGCTGCAACCATTACGCCATCTGCTGGTTCCCAGATCTGCCTCACGTCTGACTCTGCACCCTTATCCTCCATGTTCTCTGAGTTCTCTGCCACTGCAAGGGTGGGTGAGGAGCAGGCGTCGGAGCTCCTCATGCACTGCATGAAGGAGCCTGGACTTCGAAACTGGGCAGCCATTGAAGGGCTAAGCAGGAGGAAGGCATCATGGGTCAGTGCATGTTGAAAGGATCTTTGATTCCCTTCCTAAGCAGTCCTCCCAACCTATATCCGTATTTCCATGTATATCTCATTTGTGTGGGGGCATAGAGCAGTGTTTAAGTATGTAGGATCTGGAGTCAAACTGCTCAGGGTTCAAATCCTCCCCTCTCCTGAAAGTCAACAGATGGATTTTAATTTAGATACATCTGAAGAAATTTGTCCAGCCAGCAGGCTGATTGGGCTACCTGTGACAAGAGTCCTCTGGGGGCTGGGTATAGGTGGGATGGGCTGGGAGGGGTTTCCACATCAGGATGGAAACCAGTGTGTGACCTCAGGCAAGGTATTCGACCTTTCTGTCCCTCAGTTTCTACATCTATAAAATGAACCTTGTGAGAAGAGAGCAATTCCTAATTTAGGGTGGGGCTTAATGGAGATTTTATATATATATATATACACACATGCAAACATATTATATATAATATTGTATATTACAACATATAATATATTCACATATGTATATCTACACATACACACATACTATATATAATATATACTACAAGATATAATATATACACATATTGTATATACGCACATACATGTGTGTGTATACACACACATATACACACACATGTATGTTTATCCTTATAACAGTGTCAGGTAGGTAGCGAATACCCCATAAAGATCAGCTACCGTGCCAAGTGTCATGTATTTGACACATATGTATATGGCACGTGTCATGTATATGTGTATCTGCTATTATACATTTACCTGTGACTTGCTTAGTGCATGTCCATCCCTTGCTACCTCGCTCACTGCAGCAGGCTGACCCAGGTCCCTCACCGTCTCAGTGTCCTCAGGCTGCCCTGACAGAGGCCCGTGAACTGAGCACCCTAAAACCAGCAGGTCTGGTTATCTCTCAGTTTTGGAGGCCAGAAATGTGAAATCAGATGCCGGCAGAGTCATGCTCCCACCAAAATCCCACAGGGGAAGTTCTCCCTTGTCCCATCCGAGCACCCGGCAGCTGCCGGCAACCCGTGGTGTCCCTCAGCTCCACTGGTGCTCGCTCCGATCGCCACCTCTGCCCTCACATGGCTTGCTCTTCTCTGTGTTTTCACCGAGCCATCGCTCTTCTCACAGGGACACTAAAGATTCAGGGCCACCCTACGTCAGTGTAATCTCATGTTATTAACGTGTTATTTACTTATGACTTCCACATGCATGAGACAGAGAGAGAAAGAGAGAAGACAGTACCCCCAAGAATCTCCACGCCACAGTCCACCCCTAGCCCAGCCAACCCCAGGCCATGACACACACGTGCTGGGCATCCTCAGGGAGGTCTCCAGACATGAACCTGGAACCTTCCCAAGTGAGTCAACCTTGCAGGATATCCAGTTTTGCTGCTGTCCCACGTCTGAGGGCTATAATCTCATTTTACCTTGATTACAACTGCAATGATCCTATTTTTTATTTTTAAGAGAGATTTTTGCTATAGGGCATGTACACTCACCAGAGAGAAACAGAAAATGAGGAATCACCCCCACACATGGGGAGGTTGGCCACACCGCAATACTTTCTCCTCCATTCTCCTCTCAGGATCTTGAGCACACGCACACACACACACGCATATCCGGCATGAGTTTAAGCCACTGGGTCCAGGACTCGAACCACCGTTGACTACGTGCAAGTCCAGCAATGTAATCATTATGCCATCTGCTGGTCCCAGCAATGATCCTATTTCTAAACAAGGTCATGGTCTGAGGTGCTGGGAATAAAGGCTTCAACATATCCTTGGTGGTGGGGGGGGTGGGGGGACACAGTTCAACCCATAACACTCATTGAAACATCCCCAGCGCCTGACCCAGGAGATCTCTGGGGACGAACAATAATAAACAGATGCTCCCAGTTGTGATTCTTCTGGACACATCTCTGTTCCTGAGGCCAAGGTCAGAGCCTGCTCTCCTGGACGCCAGTAGACGTATTTTAATTTAGATGCATCTGAGGGAAGTTGTCCAGCCAGCAGGCTGACCAGTGTACCCATGACAGGAGTCCTCTGGGGGCCAGGTGGGGGTGAGGTAGGCTGGGAGGGGGTTCCACACCCTGGAGGCACAGGCCCAAATGCTGAGCCCAGAAAAACTGACAGTGTGCTCAGCGATACTGCCACTCAACACAGACGGGGCAATCCCCAGGGAGATGTCACAGGCAGCTGGGGGCGACTGATGTCTCGGTGACACTGCTAATCTTGGGACCCAAGCAGGCAGTGACTCGTAGTGAAGGGCGGAGGGAATCCTGGCTGGGGAGGGAGCTGATGCTGGATCGGGGGCAATGGCTCCTTCTGGCTGGGGAGAGAGGGGAGAGTAAGTTGGAGTCTGCAGGGCCCATTTCCTGGGGCTCCTGTCCTCCAGCCTCTGACCTCCCCCCCCGGCCCTCCTGCTTATAAGGCTCCAGCATCCAGTGGTCAGCCTGGCTGAGCCCAGAGGCCTAGAAGGGGAAGAGGGACCGAGGCAGCGGCTGTAAAGGTCAGCGGCCCTTGGGGCTGGGAATATCCAGGATGCAAATGTGGAATTTACACTGCGGGAGTGCCCGCTGGCCAGCCTGCCTGCTTGTCTGTGCCAGCCAGCAGCCTGGGCAGCAAGGGCACAGCCGCTGTTCTGGCCCTGGCTGAAACCAGTAGCTCTGGGACTCCCTGTTGCTGGGGCACCACTCCAAGGAGGGCCCTGGGGTGTGCACGAGGCGGGGCCTCAGGGGGGCTGGGCAACTGTTCTCTGGCCGGATGGGTGGTGCTCGTCCCGCTAGTCTGGGCTGCCTGCCTGGGATTCCCACCCACAACTCCCCTGGCTCTGGACTGAAAAATCCCCGGGCCAGATATTGGAAGAACATCAGATATCAACCGATCCTCTTTCCCATTCATCTGGCTTCACCCAGTTTCTTTCCAGGGCCAATTCCATTCAAGGAGACTCTACTGATCTTCCCACGAACTTGGGATAAGGGGAAGGGAAAGGCAGAATCACGGAGCCCTACTGTGTGCCGAGGGCTTTCCTGTAAACCTCCTAGCAACCCTGCTATTATCATCCTGCTATTCCAGGAGGAGAGACAGAGGTTCAGAGATGAAAATCCCCTAGTAAGATCACACACCCAGAAAATGGCAGAGCTGAGACTTGAACCCAGGACTCCAGCATCTCCCTCACCGCAGGAGTACTCAGCACCCACTGTTTCTGGCATCTTCCTGCAAATTTGCTTAGCCTGGCAGACCTGCAGAGATATCCTCCCCTGGGCCTCACACCAGGCTCCCAGGGTCACAGGCCTCTGCCATGTGTGCCTGTGCAGGCCGCATCTGCACCTGGCTTGCAGAGTCACCCAGCCTCTCTGCAGCATCCCCAAGGGCATTGGCCAGAGGTCTTGTTATGTCAGCCGTGCCCCTTTCTCCATGTGTCCGGAAGCTCCAGGACAAAGTCGACCTTCTCCCTTTGCTCTCTGAGCTCCCACCTGCCTGCCCCTGGCAACTGCAGAGCTTGACACCCAGTGGGTGCTTGATACAGCTCATCTTGCCTGAGTGACAAACCTGCCATTCTGAGTCCCTGGGGACGCCGTCCACAGCTTTCTCAGAAGGCTTCCCAAGGTACACCGCTTCTCGGTGCTCAATCTTCATTTTCCTCACACGTTCACAAATTCACTCACCATCCCATCTCTGCTCTCTGCAGGTCTCTGTGTGTATCTCTCTGTCTCTCTCACACACGTACACACATACACACACACACACACACACACACACGCCACTGCTCCAGGAAGCCTTCCATGACATCATGTCATGTCTCGTCACACTTGTCTCCTAGACCATCAGAGCCTTTAATCCTGTTGACATTCAGTTAACGAGGTTGTCCTGCTGTTGACAGAGCCTCCTGCCCCACCCGCGCTGGATGGGCAGGGGTCAAAGTTCGGAATCATTGCTGGGCCATTGGGGCCTAGGGGGAGGAAAGCAGGGGAAAAAATCTTAGTAGTAGTAATATCCTCACTGTCACCATCTCAGAGCCTCCTGTCTGGTGGTACAATGGGGACCAGCCTTCCTGGCAGCTGGAGTCTCCTCAGGCTTCTTTTGGCCAGCCTGGAAGAACTGGTAGGTTTGGGAGGCACTTGACAGTTTGCCAGAGGCCCAAAGACCTGCCCAGGGTCAGCGAGGAGGACTCCTGAAGCTTAGGTGGCCCAGACAGAAGCCAGAAACACTCACCAGCTGGGTGTTGGTTATGCCAAAAAGGCCTGGGCATGGACCTAGAGAGTAGAGGTGCCGAGCCGAGGGACCAGAGCAGAACATGGACAGGCCACAGGGGGTGGCCACAGGGTCTGGGGGTTGCCTGGGAAGGGCAGAAAGGGAGAGAGGCCCGGGGGAGCATCTGTGGAGGTCGAATCCTATGAGTACCAAGGGAGGCGGGGTTAGCTTTGCCCTCCAGGGATACTCATCTGCCCAGACCTCAGGACCAGCGGGGCCCCCTCCCATGCCTTGGGAGGGCAGAGGCAGGGCCCTGGGGGTCCTTCTTGGAGAAGGCTGTGGGGGACCAGGTCTACATCCAACACCCCATCCTGAGGAACAATATCCCTGGTGGGCCCAGAGCTTGGGCCGGGGGACTGTGGGAGAGCGATCCTTAGGCCTGGAGTATATATACATTTTTTAAATAATTATTTTATTTTATTCATTATTCTTATTTTAAAAATTTGACCAGAGCAAGAGTGAAAGTAAGAAAGTAAGCTACCAGGTCTGGGACTCAAACTGTGGTCAGCCATGTAGGACTCCAGTGCCTTAACCACCATACCACCTGCCAGCCCCAGGCCTGGGGTCTCTTCAGCAGCTTGGAATGAGGAAGGAGCATATGCCGAAGTCAAGTGATCTGGGTTCAAATCCCTACTCTGCTCTGCGAGGCTATGGGAACTTAGGGAAGTGGCTAAACTTTCCGGGCCTCAGTTTTCTCTTATATCCAATGGAGCAACTGCTATCTGCTTCCAGCCATTCCTCGTGAGAAATGAGCATCACGTCACGTGTAACGTGTGTTTGGCACGGGGCCTTCCTGCTCCGTAAACAGCCACCAATATAATTGCTGTTTTAAAATGTCTAACCACACTGACATGCCATTATTCAAATATCAGATTGGCAAAGCTCACAGAGTTTGATAACACACTGTGCCGGCAAAACCAAGGGGAACAGGCAGAGCAGACAGGCTGGTGGGAGTGCAGCCTGGTGCCCTCTCCAGGGAGGGCAGCCTGACCTTTCCATTCCTTCGCCCCTGCACGCAGACCCAACTCACCCAGCTGTTCCCCTTGTGGGGCTTTCTCCGCAGGCTCCCAGCACACATGCAAAGTGGCATGCGGGCGAGGTCATGTATTACAACATTGAACATCATTGCCAAAGGCTGGAAACGAGCTCCATGTGCACCAGTAAAGGAATCAGATAAATAATGTGTGGTTCCTCTAGACAAGGAAGTCAAAGGCAACCATAAAGTTAGAACGAGAAAGGTGTTTTTCAAGTGACGTAGAACAATAACTAAGATAGACTTTTTTGTTGTTTTTGTTTTGCTATCAGGTGCTTGTGCTCTCTGGAGAGAGACAAAGGGAAAGAGAAATCACTCTCCAGGGGGAGATGGCCATGCCACAATACCTTCTCTTCCATTCTCCTCTTGGAATTTTGGGCCCACACACATGTACCAAATGTGTTTTTCCAACTGCCGGATCTGGAATTTGAACTGCCCAGTCGGCCCTGTGGGATCTAGAGCCTTAACTACCATACCATCTGCTGGCCCCCAAGATATACTTCTAAGGGAAGGAAGCCAGGTACAGAGCACACGTGTGTGCATTCTGAAATAGCAAGGGAAAGCACATACGAAGACAGTGACTCACGAAGGATGTCTCTGGACGAACACAAGTGGCAACGATGCTTCTCCCTGGGGACAGTAGAGAAGTGATTTTTCACTGCATGTCCCTTTCAAAGTTTGAATCACATGAGTGTATTACCCATTGGATATCTAAATATAAATTATTTTTTCATTTATTTTTGTGCATTTGAAAACAATATCCATCTTATTATTAGACCCTCCTGGCTAAGACCAAGCTTTAAATATGCTTTGGCTTCATGGAAAGGTTTCCAGGTGAAAAATGACATTTAGGACCTTCTGGATCTGGGCCCAAGAGTCTGGGCAGTGAAGTGGGACCCTTCCCCTCCAGGGAACCCCGAGCCCATCTGAGAGGCAGGAGAAGATGGGACTGAGGGGCTGAGATAGCACCAGCCCTGCCATGGCCCCAGTGCAGGTGTGAAGCCCTGGTGGACAGGACTGCCCTCATTACATTTGACTGCATGTCTTGCTGGAGCTGGCACCCGGGTAGGAGCAGGTGGGCATGAACAGGCAGAAGAGGGTCACCGTGGCCCCTCATGTGGGGAAGGATTGAACATCTTATGCCCTCCCAATAGCCATTGTCAAATGCCCACCCTCTGCTCTGGGAATTCGGGTCCTTGCACCCAAAGTGTTCAGACCTCCACTAAGGAAATGTTCTCCCCTCACTAAGCATGCTCTGTACACCTGTGCCAGGTGTTTCCCTCATAATGGAGAAGAAGCCCGGGGCAGCCAGGACCGCCATCCCCCCGTGCCCACACCCCCTGGGGGTGCCCTATGCTGACACCTGCCCCCAGAAAGCAGGCACCTCAGCTGGTCTGTCTCCAGCCTGAAGGCCGGATCCCCTTTCCTCTTCCAGGGTCTACTCAACCCTGATCTGGAACACCTGTAGCCCGAGGCGGGTGTGGCTGCTTCATGACACCCATTTGGGGCGGCAGGCTCTCTGCTGCCAGGAGACCGTCTCCCTGGATCCTGACTCTTTGATGTGGCAACAGTGCGGAGGAGGGAGAGTGCCGCCCACCCCTCCCTGCGTGGGGGATGGCGGAGCCAGCTGGGGAGATGGAACAGGGGCCCCACACCAAGACTGGTCACTGTGGGCTGCCTGTGTGCAGTGGCCCCTTCTCAGCCCTGCTTGGGGGCAGGGTGGTCAGAGCAGAGCAAAGCAGAGAGGCACTGTGAGCAGGTGGCTCCTCAGGGACAAGGGCCTCAGGTGACAGCTTCTCCTGCACTGCCAACGCCAGAGGGTCTTGGCTCGACTTCACAAGTAGAGGGGTCCCCTTACACCTGTCACAGTGGAGGTCCTGGATCTAGATATGTGCCAGGACCTCCACAAACCTTATCCCTAAACCTCATGGAGGGTGAACTGCAGCTTAGGGGAAGGGTGTCTTGTCCCAAAGTCATACAAGAGGCCTAAAGCCCCCACCTCTTCACTGCTCCCTCCCCTACACACGCATGTGCACACACACACACACCCCACTATCTCTTCCTGCCCTTGCTGATGTGTGTGTGCCCTGGGTCAGCTCGGGCACATGGTGGGTGGGGTAGACATAGGGGGAAGAGCACTCGAGGAAGAAGGTGCAGCCCAAGCAGAAGCACCGCGGTGGGCAGTACCGGGCGCGGGTAAGAAACCGCAGCGTGATGTCAGCTGGGGCTGGAAAGTGCGGTGGGTAAACGGGAGCGGAAGCAGGTTGGAAGGTTAGGAAGGGTGGGGTTTGGATGCCGGAAGAGAAGCCTGATTAGAGTACACGGGGACAGCACTGGAGGTTTCTGACTGGAAGTTGGGCGTTGCCGGAGTTGTCTTTCCAAAGATGATCCGCACGGTCGCCGTGGAGGACTAACTCAGGCAACAAGACCCCGGATGGAGGCAGTGAGGAAACAAGGTGGCAGTTAAGAGAGGCTTCTGGAATAAGGATGCTTGGATGGAAGCCCGGTCGTGCTGCTCATTGGCTGGGTGACCTTGGGCCACGTACTTATCCCCTCTGGGCCTAAATTATTTCATCTATAAAATGAGGGTGATGATAATTCACCTCACGGGGCTATTAGGAGGGCAAAGTGAATTAAAACATGTCCAGAACGGAAAACAGAGCCTGTCAGAACATACCGGGTGTTAAGTCTCGGCCTTCTGTCCTGTGTCCTGATGACCATCGCCCTAGTACTCAGCCCTCATCCCTGCCCTAGGCCACTTTGCCGTGGGGGTTCTGTGAGCCTGCTCTGCTAGGAGCAGAAGGGAAGACAGAAGGGATGCTGAGGCCAGAGGCCCGGGCAGAGGAGAGGCCCAGGCAGAGGAGAGGCCCGGGCACAGGAGCTGTTCTTACTGAATACTGAGGTGTCAACAGCCCAGATCTAGGTAGCCTGCTGTGTTTTCAGACTCCAAGTAGGTGCCCAGCCCAGCAAGGACTGGGCTGATGGCTAAGACCCTCTCCCACCCTGTCCCGTCTCAGCTCTAGGTGGGCAGGGGGACACTCTACCAGTTTCTCTAAGCAGGGATCTCTGTGTTCACGGAGCAAGGGCCAAATACAGAGTCCGAGAGGAGGAGCAGAGGGGATGTCTTGGCAGTGGGCTGGTGGGCTCTCCCAGGCAGCTCTAATGAGGCATGTGAAGGCCACAGAGGTTGCCGCAGTGGTGGCGCGGCCGACAGGAGGGCAGGGACGAGGCAGACCTGGCGTGACAGCCGGGGCAGCCGTGTGCGATCAGCCCTGCGCCGGCGGTTGCTCGGGTGAGCAAGTGCGCGGAGAGTCATTCGCTTCTAATAACCCTAATCCACTCATTACCACTCCCGCAGCTGATGGGTGACTCAGGCCCCAGCCGCCCAGGGTCCCTGCCTTTGTAACTCCCATTCCGCCCTCCCCGCTCACATCTGTGCAACAGCTGGGCTTCAGGACAGCCAGTTCCTGCAGGATCCGGCACCATCTGCTTCCCCCAGGGGAGCCAGGCACCTCAGAGGGTGTGCTCATGGGGGTGGACCCCCTGGAAGGGTAGGGTGGGGCTCAGGAGGCCTGGTCTCTCTCCCTGGGCCCTGACTGATGTTAAACATGTTTCCCTGACCCCTGAGCCTTGGCGTCTGGAGCTGCTTGATGGAAAGGCTGTCTGACTCCCTTCCTGCTCCTCCAGCCTAGTGTAGGAAGGGGGTTTTCCCAGGGAAGCCTGGGGTTCCTGTGTGCATGTACAGGGGTGGGGCGCTTCGTTATGGGACAACTGGACTGTTGACCTCTACAGCATGTGGATGGAGTGCAACGGAGTGGGTGGGGTGTAGAGGCACCACCCGCCAGCACCACCTTCTGCCCCACCCAGCCTTAGGATGCCATTCATGTTGGGGTCCTCAGTCCCCTCTCTCCTATCCCTGCTGGGCTCATGGGACGTGTCCCCATGGCTGCACCTTCCTGGAACAGGCAGGAGTTGATGGGGTCCTTGGTACTAACGGTAAAGCCTACAGAGCGGCACCATGCATCCTTCGTAGGCATGGTATGCCAGGCGGCCTCACGGCAGTGCAGCCAGCTCACAGGGCAGGGGCCTGAGGCCCGAGGGGCTACACCATCATGCCTCACAGAGGGCAGCGCCGGGGTGTGAACCCAGCTGTGTGACTGCAGGTCTTCTCACAGTCACAGAGCTACGAGAGGCCCGAGTGCCGGGTGCAAAACTGAAGGCTCCCCTTCTCAGATCACCGGGTCTGGAGGCCTGGTTGCCTCATCTGCCTTTATACCCACCTGGCATGGTGTGGGCACTCAGCCATTGTTTGGTGCCTGAAGAAATCATCCAACTCCCGAAAGCGGAATCTCTCTGGCTGAAGCAAAGATGGGGTTTCATTGGCCAATTCCTATTCTACTTCTCTCCCAGACTCTCATTTTCAGATAGTAAAACTGAAGTGGAGAGAGGGAAGGGGCCGATGCAGGATCATCCATCAAGTGGATGGTAGAGGCAAGACTGGAGTCCCTGTAAAGGACGTCCCAGGAGGGCAACGCTGGGGACCTCAGGAGCAACCCAGGACTCTTGTCTCTCCCAGAGGGGGCTGGGCCACATCCCCGTCCCTTTCCTCAGGCTGAGTTGCGAGTGGGAAGTGGGGAGCGAAGGGGGCTGAAAACCCAGCCTGGACCAAGCTCTCTGAGCACCATAATTAACAAGCGCACCGGGCTCCATGCCCCGCCCCCAGTGTCCTACATGGCGCTCTGGATGGCTTACTCCAGGGACGGCCCATGTGTGTCTAGCGCAGGGCCACCTCATTCCCTGCTGTTGACACACCCAACTCCCTTCTTCCAACAGCAAACATTGGGCCTGGAGAGATGGTCTAATTGGCTGGCAGTGTCCTACTCCTGGCTCCCCTCCTTGCCTAAACAGACAGCCCTGTTTGTCCTCTCTGCCCAGACTCCAGGACTTGACCGTCCCCCAGCTCCCTGCCTCGCTGGTCGCTCACTGCGTCTGGTTCTCACAGAATCCTCATCAGAACTAAATCAGTACACGAAAAACCCTTAGGACAACCCCTCAGTCCCTACCTAAGCCACAACATCTCCGCTTTTCCAGACGAGGAAACTGAGACCCAGGAGGGAGGAGAGTGGCCTGAGACCTCCTAGAGCAGGGGGCGGGGCCAGCACCGAACTCTCAGTGTCTTGGCACGTGCAGTTCTTGTTGTCAGAAAAGCCTTTCCTCAGAGAAGCTTCAGGCCACAGACTGAATGGCAACCCTGGCTGCTTTCGATATGGTTCAAAATCCTCACTGTCTTTTTCATCACCCCGTAAGCCTCTGGAGACGCCCTAGTTCATCTCAAGGCCCCCAACTCCCAGTCCGGAGCACCGAGTGAGGTCCTGGGTGAAGGACTGGAAAAGGATGCATTGGTGGACTTGAGCCAGACTGCAGCATCTCAATCTGGGTCCAGTTTGGGCCCTCAAATCCCTGCCTCTGCTCTCCCCGGGCCAAGGTAATTTTAGTAGGCCTCTCAGGCCCCTTGTTCCAAAATCCCAGTGGGCATGTAAGACTGTGGTCTGCCTTGCTCGCCCATGCCATGGGCCCAGCTTGGGCAGAGCCTTCTCTGGGCTATTGTGCGTGAGTCACTGGCAAACTGTAAACAAGTCTCTGAGCACGGGCTGTACCACCAAGGTGCTGGCACTCGTCCTAGCTGTACCGGGGGGATCTAAAAGAAGACATGGCTCCCACGCACCCATGATGGAAAGGAGAAGGTGGAATAGAAACAGGGGGGAGGCTTCCAGATTTGCATCCCAACACGTGCACAGGAGTCAGGAATGCAGCCCTGGCCAGGGAGGGGACGGAACAGAAGCAGGGGGATGAGCAGAGGAATTCAGCAGGGACCTGTGGAGAGGAGGTGGGGTGGCTGCCGGCATTGTCAAAACCATCTCTGTTTCCGGAGCACCTACTATGTGACAGGCACTGCTCCAGAGCCAGGGATACTATAGTGAGCAAAACAAAAAGCCCAGGCTACGGAGATCAGAAAAGCAGAACAGACTAAGGGGGAGGGGGGTGCAGGGCAGCAGCCTGGGTCGTCGTTTGTAAGACATCGTATAAGGACAGGACCTCCGAGATCTCTCCAACCACTTTTCAGATGAAGAAACTGAGGCCCAGAAAGGCTGAGGATTTGTCCAAGGTTGCACAGAGAGGCCAGGGGTAGGCCCCAGGTCCTGCGTGTGGGCTCAGAGCTGAGGCTGATCTCTTGGCCTTTAGAAAGGAGGGGCTTTCACCTTCAGGAAAGCCCTGAGCTCAGCCCGTCCCCATCGGGGCCCATGGTGGGGTGCCTGATTTCCATGGTCCTGCAATACTGACCACTGGACGGAGCAGGACCCCTCCCCTTCAGTCCCCTATGGGAGGGGCCTCAAGGCACCGTGAAGCAGCAGGGGCTCTGACATCAGGGTCCCAGCAGCAGGTCCCCTTGGCTGAGCCTCCTCTACATCCTTGTCTAAACGGGCAGCTCTGACTCCATGTTCCTCCCTGGCCTTTCTAAGACCAAAAAGGACATGTCTTTACTGCCCCTCATCCCCTCCACCTTAGGAGCAGCCAGCTGGGGCCACCAAGGTGGTCTGGCATCTGAAAACCCAGGCTTCTTCAAGCCCTCCACCCCACCTACACCGCAGCCTGGGGCTTTATGTCCGCTGACTCCATTTCCCGGGCTCCGACAGCCACGGCCGCGGCAGGGTCAGACCGCGGGCGCTGACATTTCGGAGGCTCACGCTCTGCTAAGTGAACATTAGACACAGATTACTTAGCCGCTGAAATTTGTGGCTGCCTCCTACATGCCGCTTGATAAGCTTTTATTGTCACCTCCCTCTGGTGCTGCATCCTCGGGCCTGTGACAGCTCATTCTCCTGGAGCCACGAGGCTGCCTGGTGGGGGCAGAGCAGCGGCCAGAGCTCAGCTGTGCTGCCTTGAGTACAAGGCTTGCCCCTTCTGGTCTCACCAGGAAACAGCTCTTTAGAGTGGACTCAGATTTTCTGTCCAGAGGTTCCCCCCCTCACTGGTCAACTGGGTGCAGACCTAGACTCAGGACAAAGCAGCCGAACCCCTGTACCAAACAAGTTGGCATTCAAAGCGCCTCACCCCAGAAGGGTTCCTAGAACCCTGACTCCAACGTTCCCCTTCCCTGTTCAGGGTCCTATCACACCTGTCCAAGCTCACCCAAAAAGGCATCCTGGGTGTATGTGCGTACAGGTGCTCCATGGAGCAGGCTGGCAGGTACACAATCTCTGTAGATATCCCTTCCATCAGTCATTCATTCGACAAACAGCTCTTGGGGAAAACTGCGTACCCAGCTCCATGCTGGGTCCTGGGATATTAGGAGCTACTCTAGCCTTCCGCTCAAAGAGCTGCCAGTCTGATGAGAAGTACGATTACATTCCAGGTGATGAATGTGTGGTGGGGAAGCCAGGGGAGTCTGCCTGGAGGAGGTCACATCTACACTGAGACTAGAAGGGTGAGTGGGAGTTAAGCAGGTGGGAACACCAGCTCCAGGTCTGGAGTGTAGAGAAAACACTGATTTTCCCGGAAACACTAGTATATTGTTGAGTTGGCCTCTAAGCTCCCCGACTGGCTATTCCCCACCCCTCTGATAAAGAAGGGGAGCTAATTCTCTCCCATTGGGTAAGCTCCAACCCCTCCATGCAGGGGTTGCCTGAAGGAGAATTCCCAGGAGCATGGTTCCTTGCCCCTTCCCCCTAACCTGCCAATCACTTCTCCTCTCTGAGCCTCATCTGGGCCTGGGACAGTCACGTCCATGGGTTAATATTATGAGAGACCTGGAGGAGAGGAGGGCGGGCCCAGCCCTTTCCCTGTCCAATGAGGGTGCAGCCTGGAATTGGTCTGCAGGAGGGTGGGAGGGGAGAGACCCTGACCTCTCACCCTACCAACCTCAGCCCAGGCCATGCTCTCTCTCTGGTTCATCTCACATCAGGAGGCTTTCTCCCTAAGTCCCCCTCCCGCCACACCAGGTAGTGATAACAAAAGAAAGAAATAGTCCTCTCACTACCTGCGGTGTGCCCGTGATGAGAAAAGCCTTCCAGCCGACCCTGGTCTCTTCAGAGCCCTCACTGCCACCTAGTCCTACCTGTCGTGACCCTCTGGCTGCCCACCCCATCTCCACCCCCGGCTTCCCCATGACTGACCAGGATGGGGCAGAGAAAACACCCCTCACAACAAGGATTCAGAGCCTAGGCATGTGTAGCATAGGGCAAAGGGGACGGAGGGTACAGGGGACCAGCCCGAGACAGGTCATCAGGTCATAATCCCGTCCTGGTTTATAGGGAGGCAGAGGTGTGGGGTGGGAGTAGAGTCCACAGTCAACAGACACTCAGCCCGACTCAGTTTCCAGAAAGGGCTGGACTCCCTTGAAGAACTCAATGAGTTATGCTGAGCTCCCATGTAGTCGACCGCGGTTCGAGTCCCAGACCTGGTGGCTTAAACTCACACCGGGCACGTGTGTGTGCGTGCCCAAGATCTCAAGAGGAGAATGGAGGAGAAGGGATTGTGGCGTGGCCATCCCCCCTGGGGGGTGATTTCTCGCTTTCTGCCTCTCTGTCTCTCTCTGTCTTTCTGGTGAGCGCACGCGCCCTATAGTAAAAACCTCTTAAAAGAAGAAGAAGAACTCAATGAGTTTATGGAATCTGACTGGCAGAGCCAGGGGCACATCAGGAATGGGCTAAGTGGGACTGGGGTTTCCCAGTCACACAGCAAGAGAAGGCCAAGTCAGGACTAGAGCTTGGGCCTTAAGCCCCGTCCCACGCTGGGAACACTGGTGGGAATGGGACACAGGGTTACCTAGAGGCCTATGACATAGCCAGGGTGCTACAGTGGTCAGAGGTCAAGGCTAAGCATGACTTCTTCCCTACTCTGCAAAAGCTGGGTTCCTGTCCCACCAGCCTGGGGCATGGGTGAGGGAGAAGAGGAATTCTTGCCCAGATCTTCTAAGAAGCCACATTTCCAGGTTTGGACCTGGACAGGCCAGAATTGCAAAAAGCTAGAAGAAAACTTCTGGGTCACCCACAGAGGAGGGAACTGAGGCCTCAAGTCCAGGGAGAGACAGGCATCCCAAATCCCAGGCCCCAGTGGGGGCCAATGCATGTCTTTGACTCCAGCCAGGGATCTGTCTGATAATCACGGTCATTAAGAGGCTAGGCTGTGGATAGAGTCTGACACACCTGGGTTCGAATCTCTGCTCTGCCACTCACCAACTGTGGGATCTCACTTTACTCCCTAGTCATTTACATTCTCTGAGCCTCAGCTTCTCCATCCTTACCTGGGGATAGCAATACCACATCAGCCGGTCCAAGGATCGAATGCAATAACGTGAGCTTCAGGAGGGCAGATTTTGTCTCGTTCCCTACTGGGTGCCTAGTAACTAGAACCTGCCTGACACACAATAGGTCCTCAATAAAAAAGAGTGGGACCAGCAGATGATGTAATGGTTACACCGTTGGACTCCCAAGCAGTCGACCATGGTTTGACTCCCGACCTGGCTTAAAACTCTACTGGGTGAGTGTGCCCAAAATCTTGAAAAGAGAATGGAAGAGAAGGGAATGTGGGTGGTCATTCCTCGTGGGGAGGTGATTTCTCACTTTCTGTCTCTCTGTTTCGCTCTTTTTCTCTGGCGAGCACATGCTCCCTATAGCACAAATCTCTTTCAAAAATAAATAAATAAATAAATAAATAAATAAATAAATAAATAAATAAATAATAGTTAGCACTCTATACTGTGCGACTCTGGATAGGCATTGCTAGAGGGGGCAAAAAGGGCGTGACTTCTTTTATTCCACAGTCCCCTGAGGGAAGATGGAGGTGGCTGCTGCAGAAGGGCTCGCGTGTCCTTCTGCAAGCCTGCTCCGAGTGGCCACCTCCACCATGCACAGCTGGACGCCCCTCTGCAACACAGCTTCTGGTTAGGGGCCGGCCAGTGGGCTATTTTCTAGGTTTCTCAAAGGCTCAGTATTGGAGGTTTGTGAATCCAGAAATCTCTAGGCCCTGGAGAAAGAAAGCCACCCCCCACTCTGACCCTCTGGAGGAAATGGCCCCCAGGGGCCAGGGAGGGAAAACCAGGAAGGGCCAGATGGCTATCCTGGGACAGAATGACTGAATGACTGTGCGTCCTCGGGCAAGTTCCGCACTTTCTAATTGGTTCCCCTGCAGCTCAGGGAGACCATTACTACGTGAGGGTTGCTCCTGGACCCGGTCCATGGCCTTGCCTGAGAGTACTAACCCTTCCTCTCCTAGCTGCCCAGAGGGAGGGGCTGAGGGGCGGGGCTGGGCACAACCGTGGGAATGGGGCAGTGGCTGGTCTCTGCCAGGTTCCGGGAGCCTGGGCTCTGCTCTTGGTCTGTCTGCTTACAGGACACAGGTTCTCGCATGGCTAGGAGCAAGCCGCTGGTGGCTGCTGGCTGGTTCATTAAGGGGCTAGGGGCAGGGCTAGGGGCAGGGCTAGTGCCTTGCTGAGCACTTTGTCTACCCCTACCCCAGCCTTAATGCCGCCTGGCACTTGCTGCTTCCTCCCCACCAGGCATCTGGGAACTGTAGGGAACGGTGTGCTCTCAAAACAGCTGAGAGAGCCCATTCCGGCCCATTAGCTGCTGCTCCTTGCAGGCCCCCAGTGAGGGAGGCTGTACTGCTACCTCCAGGAAACAGGGAGTGGAGCGTGAAGCTCTAGGAGCAAGAGGCCCCAGCTGGGCGTGGAGGGCAGGTCCCTATGCGGCTGTGAGCCCTCACAGGGATACGACTCTCATTGCATGGTCTTCCCACAGTCTGCTGCCAGACAAGCAGAAGAGAGTCAACCACATTTGTCTCTAAGAATCCTCCCATCCTCATCCTCTCCCTACACACACACACACTCACACACACATGGACACACATACGGACACACACATGCTGGACCCTCCTCTGCATCACAGCCTCTGAACAGGGGCTGACCAGTGAGCTATTTTCTGGGGTTCTAAAAGGCCTAGATCTGGGGACCAGCAGTTGGCATAATGGCTATGTCACTGGACTCCCATGTAGTTGACCGCCGTTCAAGTCCCAGACCCGGTGACTTAAACTCACACCGGGCACGTGTGTGTGCGTGTCCAAGATCCCGAGAGGAGACTGGCGGAAGGAAAAGGGATTGCGGTGTGGCTATCCCCCCTGGGGGGCTGATTTCTTGCTTTCTGTCTATTTCTCTTTGTCTTTCTGGCGAGCGCACACACCCTCTGGCAAAAATCTCTCCCCCAAAAAAGGCCTAGATCTGAAGGTTTGTGAGTCCAGAAAGTTCTGGGCTCTGGAGAAAAAAAGCTACACCTCCTCCTGACCATTTGGAGGAAATGGCCTCCAGGGGCCAGGGAAGAAAAACAGGAAGGGCCAGACTGGGGAGGAAGTCTGGGGGTGGGGCCCCAGGAGAGAGGCACTCGCCCCAGCCCTTCTCTTCCTCTTATGCCCCGTGGGCTCTGCTAAGGGCAGTCAGTGTGACCCTGGCCTTGGCCTGAGCAAGGGACTGTCCTAGACTTCCCAGTGGGTCTGTCCCTGTTGGCTGCTGCCCACCTGACGTCTCCTCCCCCATAACCCTTCCCTCCTCATTTACTGAGCCCTCCTGTGCCGGGCAACAAGTACGAACCGAAATAACACAGACTGCTTACTCCTACCATCACCGCTGTCTTACAGACGTAAAAACCGAGCATGAGAACATAGGGAAGCAAAGCCCCAGGTTACACAGCAGATGAGCAGTGGTGAATTCAAACACTGGCAACGCTAACCCTGCACAGCCCTCGCTGGTAACAGGACGCAAATTCCAGAGCCGCTGTCCTGAAGGAAACAGCAGTGAGCGCTGAGATCCAGCAGGGCCGGGCGAGCCCTGAACCGGGAAGTGAGCAGGAAGGTTGGCTGCTGCAGAGCCCCCTGCAGTCCCTTCACTCTCCCACCGGCCGGCGTGGGGTGACTATTTCTCATGATCTGCTTTCGCAGACCCCCTACCTCTGCCTCCCCCTCACACCCTGTCCTCACTCTCAGCCGATGACCTTGTTTCCCACTCCCCGAAGACAATCTAGCCTCGGAGAAGTACATCCAGATTCACACGGGCACGTCCGCCCCCACCAGCATCTGCACCCACACACTTCGCCTCCCCGAGTCCTACAAGGCATGACTGCCCACGCTCCACCCGCCACCCCACTGGGGCTGGAGCCCAGCCCCTCTGATCTGCTCAAGGATATCGCTCCAGCAGCTCACCTCTACCCCTCCAGCCCGCATCAGCAAGTTACTCCTCTCCATTCGGTCTTTTCCATCCTGAACAAATATGCTGTTTCTCCTTCCATCTTACACAAGCCTCTTCTCCATGCCCCCACCTCCCCTGCCGGCTTACCACCCTTTTCCCTGCTCTCCTCTGCAGCAAACTCTTCCCAGAGTTGTCTTGATCTGCTATCTTCGCTTCCTCTCATCCTGTTCTCTCTTAAACCCACTCCAATCTGGTTTTTGTCCCCACCACTCCATCAAAAATGCTCTCATCAAGATCTCCAATGGCTTCCACCAGGCTAACCCGGAGGCCAGTTCTCAGGCTTCCTACCAAGGCTCTCCCTACAGAATGCGACAGAGCCCTGCCTCCTCCCTGCAGCACCGTTTCAGACCCCTGGGCTTCCAGACCTTCTGCTGTGCTTTCTTGGTTTTCTCCTACCTCTCTGGTCCCTCTTTCTCAGTCTCTTTTGCTAAGACCTTCTCTTCCTCCAGACCGCCCAACGTGGGGCACCCAAGCTTGGCCTTGGGTCTTGGTCTCTTCTGGAGAGCTCAACCAGAGTCTCAGCTTTCAATAGCTTCTGTACATGGTTGGTTTCCAAATCCACGTCTCCAGCCTGAACCTCAGAAGGGCCACTGTCACTTTGACATCCCCTCCCTGCACTAAACAGCTCGACTCCGAGTGCAACACTAAGCTTCTGCTCTCCCTTGCACACCCTGCTCCGACATGTGCATTCCCCGTGGGCACGCTATCTCCCTGAAGACGGTAAACACTGGTTCTTGGCAGACAATAAAGAACATCTTACTATTACAATGGTTTGTGACTCTCCAAAGGGCCAATGTACATAAACATGCATACATTTTTAAATTCTATAGAGAAAGGTGATTAGGAAAAAGAAAAAAAAAAGCTTTTGGGGGGTGAGCGATGATGGAAAAAGTTTGAGAAACGGTGCTGATGGCAATCCCATCTTTCCATTGCTCAGGCCAAAACCTTGAAGGCGATCGCGCCTCCTCCTCCTCCTTTCTGTCACAACCCACATCCAATCCATCAGGAAATCCTGTTGGTTCTGCCTTCAAAATAGATCCAGAATCCAACCTCTCCCTACCACACCCACAGCATCTACCAAGTCGAACCACCCTCACTTCTTGCTGGATTATTGCAACAGCCTCCCAACTGCCCCCAGCCACACACACACACACACACTCACTGCTGCCCCTGCTCCCCCACTCAGGGCCAGAGTGGTCCTTTCACAGGGTAAGTTCAGCTCAGGTCCTTCCTCTGCTAAAAGCCCTCCAGTAGCTTCCCAACTCTCTCACCCTCCCTCAGCTCCGGCCCTAAGCCTCCTCGTTCCTCCAACACACGAAGCATGGTCTCACCGTAGGATCTTTGCACTGGTGGTTCCCCATCCTGGGACACTGTTATCCAGCTAATCACAGGCTAAATCCCTCTTTCCCTTAAGTCTTTGCTCAGATGTCATCTTCTCAATGAAGATGGCCCTTGGGACCAGCAATTAGCGTAATGGTTATGTCGCTGGACTCCCACGTAGTCGACTGCGGTTCGAGTCCCAGACCCGGCGGCTTAAACTCACGCTGGGCGCGTGTGCGTGCGTGCCCAAGATCCCGAGAGGAGAATGGAGGAGAAGGGATTGCGGCGTGGCCATCCCCCCTGGGGGGTGATTTCCTGCTTTCTATCTCTCTGTCTCTCTCTGTCTGTCTGGCGAGCGCACGCGCCCTATAGCAAAAAAAACTCTCAAAAAAAAAAAAAAAAAAAAAAAAAAGATGGCCCTAAATGCCTTCTTTTTAAAATTTCTCCCATGAGTGATATATGCGCGTGCGCACACACACACACCCAATAGAGTCCTCACACTGTGTCCCACCCCCAGCTTCTAGCCTCACCTAGCCCTGGATCATGGGCATACCTGCACCCAGCATGTTCAGGGAGGTCTCCAGATGCAAACCCAGACCTTTCCCCTGTAGGTCAGCCCCAGAGGCGTGTTACCTCTGCACCACCATCCAGTGCCACCCCTGCGTCTCAATGCTGCAATCCATCCTCAGCACTCCAGATAACCCTGCTTCTACCTTTATTTTCCCACAACACTCATCATCTTCTAACAGACTTTAACGTTTATTTCCTTTGCTTATCGCTAGTTGCCTGCCTCCCGCTGATAGGATGCCAGCTTCCTGAGGGCAGGGGTCCTTGTCCTGGCCCCTGCTCCACTCCAGCATGGGAACAGTGCCTGGTACACAGTGTGGATACCCGACACTCCCTAGACACCCATCCCAGACTCCTGCCATCCCAGCCTTCTGGTTCTTCCCACCCCAAGTGCCATCACGCCTCCCCTCCCCCCCCCCCGTCGTGCCCACTGTTTCCTGTCTCTGAAAGGCGCCCCCCACCACCATCATTTAGTGACCTCCCTCTCACCCTCTGTACCCTCTCAAAGATCACGTCACCTCTAGAGTTAGGTCAGGAGGGATTCTGCCCGCCAGAGAGGGAGACTGAGTTTTTCTTTAAGGGCATTGGGGATCCGTGGGAGGGCTTTGAGTTGAAGAACAACCTGGTCACATTTGTTCCTTGATGTTGATTGGAGAGTGGACAGGAGGGGACCCAGGAGGAAGCCAATGAGAGACGAGAGGACCCAGGCTAGGGCAGTGGATGAGGGGCAGGGGGCACCTGAGAAGGACCAGAGAGATAGCCAGGAGAGATAACATACCAAGACTTGTCACCAGTTAAATGTTCCAGTTGAGACACGGCTGAGTCTCTGATTTACAAGGCCGGGGGAGGTGGTGACGCATTAGCCAGGGCGGGGATGGGAAGAACACAAGCCGGGGTGGTAAGCAGGTCCGATGGGGGGTGCTTCTCTCACCACAGCCTCCATCCCTTTTCACTGGGGGGGCATCTTAGACTCTAACACCCTGGTCATAAAAGAAGAGGCCAATAGGGCTTCCCCAGGGGAACCCAGACCTTGGAACTGGGATGAAGGGGTACCAGAAATAGGCCTGAAGCTCCTGCCCCAGTATGTCCAGGGTCCTTCTGGCTGAAAAGTCCACAGTGGCCTTTTTGTATGACCTTGAATGGACAGACAAACAGGACAGGAAGCAGCCTGTGACATCATGAGCACTCCTCACTCAGCCCAGGGTGTGGCCGGCAGGAGGTGACCGAGGGCGTCCCTTGGTCAGACATCTGTGTCCCACTAGCTCCCTAGAGGAGGTAGAGACCCTGAGGACCACCTCATCCCACAGCCTCACGTTGCAGAGAGGGAAACTGAGGACCACAGAGACGACTGAGATGCCATAAGACACATTTGATTTTCTCAGGGGAAATCAGGCTTCGTGGAGAAAAGGACTTACCTGATCTGACAGGGCTAGACTAAGATCACCTTTCTTCCCAAGAGTTCAGAGCACTGCGCATCCCCAATCTCATTTATTCACAAAATATCCCTCTGGGGTGGGTGACACAGTCACTTCATGTGGATGTGAAAATGCTGTCTTCGGGACCAGCAGTTAGCGTAATGGCTATGTCACTGGACTCCCATGTAGCCAACTGCGGTTCAAGTCCCAGACCCAGCAGCTTAAACTCACACTGGACACATGTGCGTGCGTGTCCAAGATCCCAAGAGGAGAATGGATGAGAAGGGATTGCAGCGTAGCCATCCCCGCCACCCCCCTCCCCCCCGGCGGGGTGATTTCTCACTTTTTGTCTCTGTCTCTCTCTGTCTTTCTGGTGAGTGCACGCGCCCTATAACAAAAACCTCTCCAAAAAAAATTAAAAAACAAAAAAACAAAAAAAAGAAAATGCTGTCTTTCCCTCCTCGCCAGAAATTGTCCTTTTCCTCATCATTCTCTATCATGTCCTCTTTCTTCTCCCAATCACCTTAATTCAGCAAAATCTTACGAGGCTCCAGCTTCCTGTAAGGCACTGGGCATTTGAGAAGCTTCCAGGTTTCCCCAGGGAGAAGGTCATTGCTCAGTTCTCTGTGATTGACAGCACATTGTTAAACATGCATTTGCACATGTCACATTGTTCCTGTACGGCTACCATGCCCGAGAGCAGGGCGTGGACTACGTCAAGCTTGCAGTCCCCTGAGCCTGGACTAAGGCCTGGCATGCAGGAGCCTGGAGCAATGCTTGCCCAGGGCAAAGCTACCCCCAAACGTACTCTGAGCATCCTTCCATTAGTGCGTTTGTCCCACTGCATGCAATTGCCCAGGCAAGGAGCCTGGGGCAGGATTCCGCACATTCAATGCCTTGCACATAATAGCCACCCAATGACTGTTTGCTGAATGGATCGATAAAGTGAGGGAAGGAAGATGAGGATGAACGGTAATGGCAATCCTTGGCTTTAAAGAGCTCGCAGCCTATTGCAGGGGTGGGGGCTGTAGGCAGAGTGGGCTTGAAGAGCTAATAAGCGCGGTGGAGAGTTTGCGCTCATCTGGGAGAATCTGGGCTAGCTCCCTGGGAAAAGTGACATTTGAGATGGGCTTTGAAGAGTGGAAACCATAGGCAGAAACTCAGGAACAGATGTGAGCTGCAGGGAGGGCGTTAGGCAAGACGAGGTGGCAGGAGCAGAGGCCCACACGAGGGAGGTCTGTCTCAGACAAAGTTGTTCCTGCCTGACTCTGCGGGCAACGGGGAGCCAAAGGCCAGGGAGCCAGGGAGCAAGCAGTGCCCTTAGCCATTGTCTCAGAAAACCACAGCAAGTGAGGGACCAGGACCCAAGGAGACAGGCAACCGGTCAGGAGCCGCTGCTGAGGCAGAGGTGAGAGGCCGTGCGTGCCTTAGGGAGGTGGCTGTGGAGTCTGAGGGGTGTGATGGGCTCGGCGGGGAAGGATGTGGAAACTGATGAGATGTGGGGAAGAGCATCAGGCGGATTTGGGAACTGACGGGCATGGGAGAGTAATGGGGCCATTGCAGCGGTGGTGTGATCCCAGGGAGGGGCTCCTGCGAGGTAATGAGTTCAGCCGGCTGGGTGGAGATGCTTCATTAAGAGCACAGATGCAGAGATGGGGAGGGAGGTCAGGGCCCCAGAGACAGAGCTGGGAGCTGGGCTGAAGCAAAGGCTGAGGCTGTGGGAGTGGATGAGCTCACGAAGAAGAGCGTGGTGGGTGAGAGAGGAGACAGAGGTGGAGGACAGAGCCTTGAGGGAAGCTCCTAGTTCAGAGCCAGAGGAGAGGGAACTCAGGAGGAAAGGGAGTTAGCAGAGAGGGGGAGCGTGTCCCCCATCTTTTCCAGGGCTATTGGGCCCCTGCTCCCTGCTCACCTCCCATGAGCTGGGCCACATCCTCCTGAGAACAGACCCTGTTGCCTGCCTGGCCTTCTGGAAGGCTCCGAGGAGCCAAAGGCAGAAGTTCAGAGATTAGAGCTGGGTGTGACTCCCAGCTGTCCCCTCTCCCACCTCAACCCCTCCTGGCTGCTACCTCCGGCAAGCCTCACTTCTCTGATCCTCAGCCTCTTCCCCTTCCTAAGGGGATCACTCCGCTGTGACCAGTAAGCAGGATAACAAATGTGATGCATTGGGCGCTAGAGCCTGGCAAGCGCTGGGCGCTCAATAAATGGTGGCTGCTGCTATTATGAATATTACAGAGCTCAGAGTGGATTCAGGCACTCCGTGGGTCGGGGCGAAGTTGCCCAGCAGCCCCGAGAGGCTTGGGTGAGGGAGGGCCCCTCGCGACCACTCTCGTCCTGCTCCCAGGATGTTCAGACCCTCCTGTCAGCCTCCTAATCCTAAATCCAGAGCCCGGGGTGGTGGAACCAGGGCCCTCCTAGCTCCCACCCCCACTGCGGTTTTCAACTCCAGCGGGAGTGGGAGTGGGGGTGGGGACTCAGTTCCAGGGTTGGGGACCTTTCCCCGCGTGCCACGCCCCCTGACTCTGGGCACCCGCCCCCTCCTTCTCTCGGGTGGTCGCGGAAGCGGACGCGGACTCGTCCCCTCCATACGCGGTAACAAGCTTGCTCACTCGCGCTCCGCGGCGCCCCCTCCGCGCACGCGCATCTCGCCACAGCCCCCGCCCGGCTCGGATACTCCGGATGCCTTGGGTGGGGCGGTCCAAGTTAGAGAGGACTGTCGCGCTGGGGGTGCCCAGTCAATGCCCAAGCCCGAGGAGGACGCTCGCGCTCGCTCCCCGCTATTAACAGCGGAGACGCTTCGTTCCCCGCCTCCCAAGAATTCTGCAGCTTGAGCTCCCCAAGCGCACCTTCCGCGCCGCCCTGGAGGATCAGGAGCGCGGGGGGCGGGGCCTCTGGCTGGGGTGAGGCTGTTGCAGCAGGCGAAGGGCTTAGGTCTGTGGGTCCCGCTTCCCGTTCCCTCACACACTGAGGCCTCAGGTTTAGTCATCCCGTTTACTGAACCCTGGAAACAGGTCCTTGAATCCCATAAGAACACATGGCAGTCTCTGCAGCTTCAGCTGGGCAGGAAGAAGTGCGCATCACGAAGTCTGGGAGACACTTCTCCCACTCATTCTGTCCGGACCTGGTGGGGGCTCCTTAGGGGGAGCAGGGCTTGACCTTCCACCAGCTGGGCTTGGGTGAGGGGGTCCCAACTGTTCCAGAATCTGGGAGGACTCCCCTAACTAGGCCACAGCAGGTGATGGGCTGCAGAGTCTGGAGCTGACCAGCTTGGGTCTCCAGGGGAGGTGGCGGCAAGGGCCAGGCTCTGAACAAACCACAGAAAATTTCTGCCGAATCAAAAGAGCTCTCAGAGAGTCATCGTGGGGGTGGGGGGGCACAGTTAGTGAAAGAGCCTCTGCTTGGTTTCCATCAGCGGAGGATCAAAATGCATTTGGTCAAAGAACCTTTAAATACCTTGAAAGGCAGGTGAAGCGGTTCAATGGACTCTGAGGGATGGAAACGCTGGTCTGAGCAGCCGACAAGCCGGCTCCAGCCATGTCAGTGCTGGCAGAGGGGGCTGCCGTGGCAGGAAGGAAGAACGGTGAGGACAGAGCACCAGCCTGCCTCCTCCATGACCCCAAAGTCTCTGGGCCTCTCAGAGTAGGAAGTGACTTGAAGGCCTCAGGACCAGAGATTTTTGTTCTGGAGCCTGTCGGATCCCTCCCCCCAGCACGTAATCAGTTATGGGGGAAATGTGGCATCTGTGTTTATGTATGTCTTTTTCTAGGGAGGAAGGGCCCATGGGGTTCATTAGAGTCCCAAGATGTAGTCAAGGTTAAAAAAAAAAATCCCGTGGTGCAGACTGGTAAACAGAGGCTCGGAATGCTTGAGTGACTTTCCCCAGGTCACCCAGCTGTTAATCAGCAAGTGGAGTACATTCTGATGAGAAGGGTCTCTCCAGCCCCCATGGCTCTCAGTTAGTTTCAGGGGCCCCAGAGCTACCCAACACTAAGGGATGGTGGGGCCAGTAGGTGGCGTGGTGGACCCCACATGGCCTCCTGTGAGGTTGGAGTCCCAGACCCTGCAGCTTGAGAAACATGCCGTGTGTGTGTGTGTGTGTGTGTGTGTGTGTGTGTGTATGCGTGTATGCCCAAAATCCCAAGAGAAGAAATGGAGGAAAAAAGGTTGTCTGATAGCCATCCACCCATGGGTGCTTTGTCCTCCTCCTCTCCCCCCAGGAGCGCACATACCCTCTAGCAAATTTAACAAAAAGCAGGGCAAAGACAAGACCAAGGAATGGCAAATGCCTCAGAGCAGAGGCCTAAGGTCAAGATTCTGACTGAGGCTGGGACTGTCCCAAGTAGGAGATGGTCAGAAGAACAGGCACCAACTTTATCTCTTGGGAGTGAAAGAGCTTTGAGGGACAGAGCCAAGCACATGATAGTGGTGGGTGTCAGGATGACAATGGAGACAAGGGAGACTGACCGGGATCTGGACAGTGAGGAGGGAAGTCAGAGGACAGATGGGGATGAGGGTAGGATTTTTGGCAAGAGTATGTTTCTGGTGCTGCTACATGGCCCGAGAGGCTCTTGGGGAGTAGCTGTGGAAAGTCAGCCTGCGGGTAGGGACATTGGTGTCTGGGGTCACCCCCAAGGAGCCAGACAAGATATCTGGCCCTTCCCATCTCCCCAGTGTATTTTCACATTTCCATTCAGTGTGATGCTAGACCTAGCCTATGGACAGAAAACTGAGGCCCATGGGGCCAGCAGATAGTGTAGCAGTTATGTCACTGGACTCCCACATGGTTAACCACTGTTCGAGACCTGGACCGGATGACTTGAAACTTACACCAGGTGCATGTGCATGTGTGCCCAAGATCCCAGGAGAAGAATGGAGAGTAAGGGTTACAGTGTGGCCATCCTCCCGGGGCGGGGGTGATTTCTCACTTTTTCTCTCACTGTCTCTGTCTCTCCAATGAGCACACATGACCTAAGGCAAAAACCTTTAAAAAAAAAAAGAGAGAGAGAGAGAGGAACCAGCAGTCAGCATAATGGCTATGTCGCTGGACTCCCACGTAGTCGACCGCAGTTCGCGCCCTGGACCTGGTGACTTAAAGCTCATGCTGGGTGCGTGTGCGTGCATGCCCAAGATCCCGAGAGGAGAACGGAGGAGAAGGGATTGCGGCGTGGCCATCCCCACTGGGGGGTGATTTCTCACTTTCTGTCACTCTGTCTCTCTCTGTCTGTCTGGCAAGCACACGCGCCCTATAGCAAGAAAACCTCTCAAAAAAAAAAAAAAAAAGAGAGAGAGAGAGAGAGAGGGACCAGCAGTTAGCATAATGGCTATGTCGCTGGACTCCCATGTAGTCGACCGCGGTTCGAGTCCCGGACCTGGTAGCTTAAAACTCACACCGGACGCGTGTGCGTGCATGCCCAAGATCCCGAGAGGAGGATGGAGGAGAACGGATTGCGGCGTGGCCATTCCCCCCCCCATGGGGGGTGATTTCTCGCTTTCTGTCTCTCTGTCTCTCTCTGTCTGCCTAGCAAGCGCACGTGCCCTATAGCTAAAACCTCTCCAAAAGAGAGAGAGAGAGAACAGGGGTCCAGAGATGTCAAGAAGCCAGCCAAAGCCAAACAACTAGAGAAACAGAGCCAGGACCAGAGTTCAAGTCTAGGATTCTTCCCTTGGTACCGTGGACCAGACCCTCTCTAGCATCAAACCTCCAAAGTAGAGCCTGCAGGAATGTGGTGGGTGTGGACCCCGGGGAGGCTTCTGAGAGTCAGTAGTTACCGGGTCTGGAGAAAGGAGGTAATTAATCAGCAAGCATTGATTTGGTCTCTGTTGTGATGAGGTGGGCACAATGATCGCAGCAGCTGCTTTCTAGGACTTTGTTGTCATGTCCTTTCTAGGGGGATGACATCTGTTAACATCATGCTTTTACCTTCTCCAGACTCTTGCCCTCTGCAGAGGAGGAAGGGGGAGCTGGGGGGTAGCCGTGGGGACAAGGTGACAAACAAGTCCTCGATACTGATCTGTCACCATCAGCAAGCTCTCCTGTGGCCCTTTGCAGCTACCTTCTAGCAGGTCTCCTCCACAGTAAATCCCAGTGGGAGGGGTCTCATCCCTCCTGGATCAGGCCAATGCTCAGCCTGAAGTCTCTCACCACCTGGACGGTGGCAGGGAGAAGGGTGTGTTTGTTCTGTCACGTGAGCTGCACAAACAGCTTCTTCAGCATTTTTATTAATAATTCAGCCCATAGCCAAGGGGGCAGGGCAGGGGACAGGAGCTGTGGTGAGACAGCAGCAGTGGAGACCATGCCAGGCAGAGACCAGAGGGGGACCTAGGAGCCCTACCTCCTAGCTGTGGCCTAGCAACAGAGTCAAGTGGCCTCAGGGGCCCTGCTTGGGAGAGTGCAGGCCTAGCATCTGCTCCCGGGAGACAGAATGTCCCTCCCTGCTTCATGTCCCTCCCTGAAACCAGCCTAGGACACCTGGCCCTGATGACGGCACTGGATCAGAAACAGGCCTGAGGGGTCCATAGTATGCAGCACGGAGTCCCTGGGGAACCAGGTGCTGCCAGCGTTTCTTGCCACGTCATGGAACCCAGGATGCAGGAGCCTTAAGCGTCACGGAATGAGAGTGCCTCTCTGGGCCCCCTCCACTGGGGGCCAGAGGGGGAAAGCAGAACCCCAGAGGCTCAGGCCCTCCACTCTGGGAGGCAGGCCCTGAGTGCAGGGCCTAGCTCTCATGGATGCTCCAGTGAGAGAGAGCAGCCTTCAAATGCAATGGGATGATTTGAGGTTAGACATCTGAAAGAGCTTCCTTGATGGGCAAAGTGTGGGACCGGGGGGCAGACGATATCTCTGCAAAGGATAAATGAATACCACCGCGACAATAAAGGCACTCAGTACCTAGCAGGAAGAAATGACATGCTCCGGCTTCCATCTGCAGTGCTTTAACTGTATCAGCACATGCCATTTCACACTGGTTGAAGGAAATTGGTGTGTTCATTGTACTCATTGTAGGATGAGGAAACTGAGGCCCAGAGGTGTCTGCCCAGGGTTAATTCAGCTATGAACGGCAGAGCCACATCAATCTGCATTCTTTCCTCTTTCCTCTGACTCTGCATCCTCTGAACAAAGCAACTGAAGCCCAGAGGAAAGGTACCTTCAAGGTTTTCCCTATGCCAGTGATGTAGGCAGGAAATAAAAATCACCCAAGAATCCTTGTCCTCGAGCCTAGGCCTGCACAACTGTCTCCTGGGGTTTAATTTATCTAGTATGTCCGAGACTGTGCAGCTCTGACATTCTGGAACAATGGCTGTCTAAAGCCTGCTGGGAGGGAATGAGACTCGGATTTTAGGTTTTGTAAGGGACACCCTCTCGGGTGGGAGCAAGCATTGGACTTCTCGTGAACCTCAGTGGCTGGCACAAGGCCAGGATCAGGACCTAGGGTTCCTCTGGGTGACCTCACCAGTTCCCTGGGCTGTTCGCTCCAGGGCCTTTACCTTCCTAGGCCAGTTCTTTCTCTAGAAGCTTTGCTTGCACCATCTGTCACCTGAGGGGTGGCCTTTCCTCTGTCAACCCTGCAAAGCTCTATGATTATAGATGCTTAGTAAAGACCTGTTGCATTGTAAAGATGAGGAATTCTCTGTGCCTCTCTGGGCATTCAGGTTGATGGGGAGAGGGATCTGGGTGAGGGCGACTCCTGAGCAGGGGAACCTCTCCCTATGCTTGTTGATGGTAGGTGTGGGGGGAGGGGAAGGGAAGGAGTGCCCTGTCTGCTCTTTACTCTGGCAATGAGAGAGGCGGCTGGGGGATGGAGAATGAGCCGAGGCTGGAGACCCTGGAGTGCCAGTTTATTGGCTTGGCTTATGGGTTCTGGCAGACCCAAAAGAGGGGTTTGGGGCTCCCAGAATTGCTGGCTGCATGTGGGTGAGGATAGCTGCAGGGTGTGTGGAACACAACGCTCTTTGGCCAGAGAATGAGGGCTGCGATTTCTTGCCACTGAGGAACTGCAGGTCTTAACCTACAGATGCCTTTTTCCTTTCATTTTTAATTAGAACATTCAATCCCAGGAAATCTGTTCTCCTACAGAACAGTCTTCATGGAGGTTTGCTGGGCGAATATCCTTATCTGTTTCTCAACCGGAAAAGCTGTGGGTGGAGGTGAAGGTATGTGTGTGTGGTGGTGGTGGGGAGCGGTGGGATAGGTGTGTGAGTGCAAGAGGACATGGTGTGTGTGTGTGTGTGTATGTGTGTGCGTGTGCGTGTGCTGGGGGAACCTTGAGGCAGGGGTTTGTCCCTGTGGGCGCTGCCCTCCTCCTACACTGTGGGCAGGTGGAGGTGAGCCTGAGTGTGAGCTGTGCAGTGTAAGGCCAAAGCGTATCTCTCAGGGTGAGAGTAGAAATCCTGGACTCTGGGAAGCCCGGCTCACCTGCCCACTGATTCTCAGTGGAGGGGAAGGCAGGTCCAGACTCAGGATTTGCCCTACTGCCTACCCCTCTCAGAAAGGGTGGGGCAGGACCTGTATTGTGCGAAGCTTCAGAGTCTGTGTCTCTTTGTGTGGGAGGCTGGTTTGTTGCTCGTGTGTATATGTGTAGGTGACTAGGTGTATAGGTGTGTGCAGGGAAGTCTCTGTACCTGACACCACCAATAGTTTAGTTCCAAGCTTTAAAATCTTTGGGAGACAGGTCCCAAGGATCCTTGCCCAGAATCAAATAGTTACAGTTCTGGAGAGAAAGGAGAATTAAAGTTCACCTTATCGGACTCTACTGAGCAGAGGGCAGAGAAGGCTAGAGAGCCCCAGGTAGGAAGGAAAAGAACTCCCTTTTAACCAACTGAGGTGTTGGGGGTCAAGAAAAAGAGGAGAAAACAGTAGAAAAAGCAGGTGCTGGAGAGGCATAAGGAGAGGCTGAAAGGTTTGGTTTGTTCTTTTGTGGGCTTGGGGTAAGCGGGGAGGGTCACTAGACCCAGGGTAGTAATCCTAGTCCTCTTCCCTCCGGTGGCTTTCTAGCGCTGTGAATGACCAGAGTTGCGGACTCAGGCTCAGCGCTGGCAAAAACTCCACTCCTGGTTTTTGTATACACCAGCCTGTCTCCCCGGGACCGCCTGGGTGTTGAGTCCGGAGCTGACGCCCTCGAGCCGCCACCTAGTGGAAAACACGGAGTGGATTTCTACGCCTTTTGGAACGGAGCCAAAGGACACCTCGGAGGCGGTGGCCGCATCCGCCGCCCTACGCCCCATATGAGGCTGTTGCCATCAGGGACGCCCCGGCCGGGTTGAACGCTCAGTGCGGCGGGATCTGCAGGTTCGAAGAGCCCAGCCGTCGGGGTCCCCTGTCTTCCTCGCGGGCCCTGGGCCGGTGGGGGCGCGGGGCGGCGGCCGTGCCCTCGGGGCGGCTCCAGGCGGCTGCAGGCGCGGGCTGCAGTGCGGCGCGCGGCCGGCAGCGGGCGGCAGCGGGCGCAGGCGGTGGCGGTGGCTGTGGCTGTGGCAGCGGCGGGCGGGCGGCGCCGGCGGTGCCCCGGGCGCGCTCACACACACACACACACACACACACACACACACACACACACACGCGGCCTCGTACACACTCACACACGCTCCGGCGCGCACACGCGGCGCGCAGGCCGGAGGGAGGAGGCTCGGCGCGCGGCTCGGCGGCGGCGGCAGCGTGCTCCGCGGGCGGGCGGGAGGGCTGGCGGGCGGCCCCCGCTCCCCGGCTCCGCGGCTCGGTGCAGCCCGCACGGCCCCCGCCCTCGGACCCGCCCCCGGGGGTCGCCCGGCCCCATGCCCTGCAGCGGCGGCAGAGCAGTGCGCGGCCGCGGGCGGCTCTGAGGAGCCCGGAGGGAGCCGGCGACGAGGGGACCATGTACCGGGACCCGGAGGCGGCCAGCCCAGGTAAGCGCGGCCCCCGCGGGCTGGGACGCCCCGAACCGGCGAGTAGGACGGCGGCAGCGCCCGGCGCCGTCTCGGAGCCCCAGCCCAGGGCTGCTGTCGCCCGGAGCCTCACGGACTCCTACCCAGGGTCATCCCAGCCCAGGGAACGCGGGCTCCAGCGGCAGCGGCACACAGACTCCAGACCCCTGCAGTCCGGACACCGCCAGGCGTGATGCCCGGGGCCGGCTTCGCAGTGTCCCCACAAGGACCTCCCCCCCACCCCCCAGCAACCCAAGGACAACGTGTGTGGCGGAGCGAGGAGCCGCTGCCCCCGCGGGAGCCGGGCAGTGCCCTCAGAGGCGCCCTGGGCTCCTGGGCACTAGTCTTGGGGGGGTGGAGGGATTGCCAGCACTAGGGACCCCAGGGCAAGGATCCCAGCAGCTTTTGGCCAAGATTGTGGGCACAGGGGAGCGGCGTACCATCAGCGGTGCCAACTGTGAATTGAGAGGGTGCCGAGGGGCAAGTGAGAATCTGGTGCAGCAGCAGGGCAGGGAGGGTTCTGGGGATGGGGAGCCGCAGGAGCGCTGGGGGCTGGGGGAGGGGGGCAGGGGGACCTGGTGAGGAAAAGAACAGAGGTGGATAGAATGGGGGTGCCAGGGAAGGTTCTCCTAGGCTTGGGGAGGGGGGAAGCAAAGAGCCCCCAAACTCACTCCACTCTAGTCAGGGGAGGCAAAGGGGCTGCTCTCCTTTGCATTTCTCCTCTGCCAGGAGTGGCCTGGGAGCCCACCGCCTGCTTGGCATCCTCCAAGCTCAAGCCTAAGCCAGGAAGCTTTCCTCCTTCCTTGGGAAATGCTCTGCCATCCTTGGGAAATGCTCTGCCATTTCCTCCTTGGCTCCTGACGCCTCCTCACACTGTGCCCACCTGTAGGCAGGTCCCCTGCAGCTCCTGCCAGGGCTCAGTCCCTGCTCCCACCCAGGGTGCTCTCCCCAGACCCAGCACACCCAGGCTGCCAGTTTGGGCACCAGGGTCTCCATTTCAGGGTTTCTCTCTGATGCTAAAAGCACGACATCCCAGCCCAAGACCTGCTCACAGATGAAGAGCCTCTGGGCTCCCTGCAGCCAGCCTCTCCCCGCACCCCCACCTCCAGGGGAGGTGCGGGGAGAGGGAACAGCTCCAGGACCCTCGAGGGAAGGAGCCCAGAGCCCTGAGAAAGTCCAGTGGACGCTGGCTTTGCCTGCTCTTTCCCCTCTAGGGGCAGCCTCAGCCCGTATCCTGCCTCCTGAAGAATCGCTGTCACCCCCTCGTTTCATTGCAGCCTCTCGATGGAGGATGACCTACTGGGCGCCAGGCATTGCACTCACTCAGCACCTGGATATGGGGTGCAGGAGAGGCAGTCTCCTGCTCTGGAACCTCCCGCCCTTCTGTGACCATCCTCTAGGTGAAGGTGGAAGAGGCATCCCCTTTGGAGAGCCCCCTCCTCACCTGTCTGGACCGGGTCACCTCCCCTAGCATCTTTCAACACTCGGACCCAAGGGCAGACAGCAGAAGCATCCTCTTGCTTGGCTCACTCTCTCCGAAGCCCACAGCTTAGTCCAGAGTCTAACTCTGAGGGGCGAGGATGCAAAGGGCAGAGGCAGCGAGGACACGCCTCTTCCCTCGTCCATGGCAGTGCCTGGGGCCATGCCCCTGTCCCCTTTCCCTCCCTCCTCTTTCTTCCCACCCCTGGGCACCATGACATCACCACTCTTCCAAGCACCTCTGTCCTCTCCACGGAGGCCAGCTTGTGCTTGGCATCTTCTGGGCAAAGGGCCTGAAGTCCAGTGCTGCCCCTGGCATGCTGGCAGCCCCGAGACCTTTCACCCTTTGCATTCCTTGAATGGCCCTCCCGTACTGGTGTTGGAATCTGTCTTGCCCACGCTAGCGGGAGCTATGGGGGCCACCAGTGCCCGTGGAAGGGGCGGCTCTGACTGGAAAGGGGGCTGACCCGAGGGTTACTTCCCCAGTGAGCCCCCAGGCTGGGCGGGGTCAGAAATGGGCTGAAGAGGGTGGATCCTGCTTTTGGTCCTAGTTCTCTGGGGGATCTCTGAGGAGGTGGAGACCTCAGTCTGGCTTCTGCCCCCTGGTCTCGCTGCCTACCTCATATTACCTGTAGCTCCAGGTCAGACTTTCTCTCCCCAGCTCACCCAAGGCCCCTCAAGACTGCGCTCCCCCTGCCAGGGCTCTGTCCCTTGTTTCTCCCCTTTGGCTGGCACCAGGTGGGAGTGAGATATGCAAATCAACTCCTATGAGTCAGGCCGGTCCCTCCTCTCCCCTCTGGTCCCCCAGGGACCAGTACCTTTTATATCTCAATCGCCTCCTCCCACTCCCAGAACACCTGTGGCCCGATTACACGCATGCTTTGAAAACCCGTATTGTACTCCATGAAGATATACAACAATTAAACATAAATAAGAAATTGCAATTGTTTAAAGAGAAAAAATGTAACAATAACCATCTCCCGTCCTCCCTTGGTCCTCCATGTCCCCAGCTGGTCTCAGAGGGTCCCTATAGTACTCCTCTCATCCCACTCCCTCTGCAGGTCCCCAGAGGCCTCAGCCTGCTGCTAAGACTTTACCTGACAGGTGTCGTTTCCTCCCCACTTGGTCCTGCCCCCAGGCACTCGCTCCCTAACCGCTTACAGATGAAGAAAGGGACTGTGCGAATAAACCCGGCGTGCAGCGAAGAATGCAGACCAGCTCCCCTCCGGTGCACACCCATGGACTCCTGCTCCCACTCTGCCCAGCCTCCCCAGCCATACCTGCAGCCTCCCCTCCACTCCCTCCCACAGACTCCATGCCCTCCTCCTGCCCTCAGCCTTTATCTCCATTCATCTTGAAGCTAGCCTGGCCAGGCCTCCCTCTGTCCCTCAGACTGCCTGTCCCCAGGACGGGCAGGGCTTCAGCAGGCCTGCAGGGGTCAGCGTTGCAGTGGGCAGGCAGGATGGCAGCAGGGAGGGAGGGAGGGAGGGAGAGGTGACCTTGTGGTGAGCTAGTGAGCCAGACCAGAGAGGGAACCGCTGAGAGAGAAGTCGGGTCCTGAGGGTGTCTGCCCTGTCCTCCCCCAGCCCTCCGGAAGCTTGTCCCTGGGGGTCACATTGCTTCAAGCTTCCGTCTGTCCCACCTGTTAGTCTCTGCAAACCTTCTGCCGGGTAGCTCACTCCCTGGGGCTGTGGGAGGCATTCCGCATGGGGTAGGGGCTTTGACATGGCGGATCTTCTCTCTCAAGGCAGAAGGATCCACAGGATTGTCCGGGCGAATCCTCTGTTTATGGGGCACAAGTTAGAGCCGGAGGCTAATGGGTGGTGTGTGCAGCAGGAGTGAGAGTATGGCCGGAAGGGCAGATCAAGGGTACGCGTGAGGACCACCAGGACAAGGGACCAGGGCTAGAGTGTGGGGAGGCCCAGGGAGGCTACGTGTCAGCCATCTCGGTGCCCACCTCTCTCCCCTTACCCGCCTGGACCAAACTGCCCTCTCCGAGCTGATCTGTATCCTTGGCTTGGAGTCTGGGATGGAAGCGCAAATGATCTTCCAACAGGTCAGGGCCACATGGGGGACCCAAGAGCTGGCAACTCTAGAACCCAGGCTGAAAGGGGATTGTTTCTTTGGGGCACGGCCTAGAGTAACTAGCACCCCCAAACTGTACTGTTACCATGGTGACAGGATCCTCCCTGACCCTGGTTCTCACTGTCCACTGGCCTATGGAGACGGCTTATCCAAGGGGCTGGTGCTCAAGGACTGAAGGGTGGTGGGAAAGGAGGTAGCCCCAAAGCCCCTGCTTATTAGAGGGGAGGGCTAGAGCGGGCCAGAGTGGGGTGGTAGCAGCTGACAAGTGGGGGGACAGCTGGAAGGCAGAGGAACAGGTGGGTGTTGAGTGAGGAAAGAAAGGCCCTGGGCAGCTGGGTCCTACCCCGGGCTGCCCCCAGGCTCAGGTCGAGGGGCACTGCGGGCGACAGAGTGCAGTGTGGGTCTACCACTTCTCACCCCTACAGCCCTGCTGGGTGGGGGAGGCGGCTGCGTGCGTGGCTCCCCTCCTTTCCCCTACCCCACTCCCTACCCACCCCTATTCTCTCAGGGACTTTGAGTCTTTATTGAATCTGATGGACCGTTTTCAATAACTGCTTCCCCCAGGGGAGTGAGGCTGACAACAGCAGGAGAGGAGCTGATGAGGGGGGCAGAGGGACGCAGCGTTGTGAGCAGAGGACCCTTAGCTAGAAGATGGTGGTCTGGATGGCCTGCTCAGAGGCATGGTGGCATCTCGGGTGGGCAGGGACCACCTGGTGTGGAGCCGGCCCCCTGCCCTGTGAGCAGCACCGTCAGGTAGCCTATGTGGCCAGAGAGGTCAGCTTTCTCTGTCAAGGCGGTCACTGGTCTGGCCAGGTGCCGGAGCCAGCCTGTGCCAGGCCCAGCCCGGGTGCCTGCCTGCCTTGCCAGGGAACCCCAGCCAGTGGTGCCAGAAAGATTGTGCCAGTTCCATGGACATGGAGGGCCCTGACCTTCTGGGCAGCAGGGGCAGCCCCGCTGGGCCTGGGCCAACTTGTGTCTGGAGGGAAGGGCTTTGGTCTCACCCAGCAGAGTTCCCCAAGGGTTGGAACAGAGTTGGCAGACAGCAGGAGACCTGTGGAAGGGGCTGGATGGCGCCCAGAGCCTACGCCTGGAATTCCGGACCCAGTTGGTTGGAAGGTGGGCAGGCTCACGGGCCTCCTCTGGGCTGCTCTGCCGCTTCCCTTCCGCTGCCAGGAATGGCCCCCGGGGAGAGTGTGTGGCCTGTGGGGCTGGGCCCAGAGCTGACTTGGGTGGTGAGCTGGGAGGTTTGGGGATTGATATCTACACGTGATGGAGCGTGCGGGGGCTCCAGCGCGGGTGGAAGGGGAGGGCGGGGCGGGGAGAAGCGCCGCGTCTGTGTGTACCTACGTGTGCGTGCGGGTGGCGGCAGCTGGACGGCTGGGGCTGGGAGAGCCGTGCTCATCTGAGCGCCGGGGCGGCCGCTGTAAACAGCAGCTAATGAGCGTATTTGTAGCGAGGTGCCTCGAGGTGCGCTGGGGAGCTGTGAGGGAAAGCGTTGTGGGAGGGCCCCTTCCCCGGCCCTGTACCCATCCAGGCAGGGCCCATGCCCTCCAGGGACTCTGCCTACCCCCGCCACACCCTTTCACCTGCCGGCATGGCTCCCTCCGAGGTCTCCAAATGCCTCAGAGCAGGGCCTCACCTGCCTCCCTGGCATGCGTGGTCATAGCTGCAGGGGTGTTTGTGTGAGCTCTCGTGTACAGATACAGGCGTTTCCATGACTGTGAGAGTACCTGGCAGTGTGTGCGTGTGTCTGGTTGGGTCAAACTGAGCTCATCTGTGTGTCTGTGACTGATTCTGTCCATGTGTGTCTGCACCCCAACTCCAGAACCCTAAAAGGAGGACTACCCCATCGCGTTACTGACCCCGATAGTGACAAAACCAAATATGCTAGCAGAACAGGCCGGTAGGTGCCATTGACCCTGCTCCTTCAGCGCCCTCCCCGGTGTGCAGCAGGTGGGGGGCTTCCAGGCTGCCTGGGCGAGAAAGGGGGGTGACCCCGTTCTGCCCACTGAGGAGATAGGAGGCGGCGGTCTGCGCTCCGGCCCCTGTGGGTGCCCCGCGTTGCCGTTTGCATCAGAGCGAAGAGAAAACTTGGGATCTAGCGAGCCATCTAGTTCTGACGCGCCCCAGGAGCCCTAGGAATGAGGACGGAGGGGTGCTGATGGGTGGTCCTAGCTGGCTAGTAGAGTGGGCACCCAGTCAGGGTGGGTTGGTGTGAAGTATGGGGACCCCAAGGGGTGCCTGTGGAAGACTCAGCGTGAGGGGAGCAGAGGAGGGAGCTGTGTGGCTAATGTGTCCAATTAAATTACTTCAAACCCTGCCGCGGCAGCTGCTCCCGGCGGGGCCCTGGGTACAAATTGGATCCGTCTCATTACCACGGGGTGGTGTCAGCAGGGCCGGAGAGTGGCGGCCAGCACGGCCAGCACACGGAGGTCTTTTACCACTCTGTCCAACCTGAGCCCGGTATGGCCTCCCTGATGCCTTTGCTCACCCCAGAGCCCCCTGGGTGCAGCAGTGCCAAGGTCAGGGCTCCCTGCACACGTCCTTGGCATCCTTGATCCCCACTTCTGGTAGCCTAAGGGACCCTCTGGGCCCTCGCTTTGTTTAGAAGCAGGGGTTTCTGCTTTGCAGGGATCCAGCTTCAGGAGCGTCCTCTCAGGTCCCCTGACAAATACCATCTCCTTCCCTGATAAGAATAGCAAGCTTTATTTGGGGGAGCTCTCAGTATATGCTAAGTACTTTACAGACATGCAGCCAGAGGTGACCAGCTTAACCTGGCCATTCACATCCTGGCAGAGAGAGATACATGCCACTGTGTCTGGAGCAAGTCACCCCACTGCTCTGGCCTCTGTTTCCTTCTCTGTGAAATGGGTATGATGATAGCTCTGACCTCCCAGGCAGTTGGGAATGAGACGAGATAAGGCGGAGAAAGCATTTCGCAGAGATCCTAGCACATAGTAAACATTCAGCACGCGGCAGCTGTTATCAACATTATCTGAACCAAGTGATTGACGTGTGGGATGAGGGTTCCGGAAACTCCGAGGCCTGCACATCCATGCCTGCTACCTCCTTGGTGGAGGAGTTGGGGAGGCCTTCACGGAGGCAGTGTCAATCAGTTACCCATCAGAAGAGCAAAGCTGTGTTGAGCACTTACTACATGCCAGGTGTCACTCTGCACGCACGCATTAGCTCGTCCATCCTCACAACCACCCTGGGAAGTGGGAGCTTGCAGTTAGAAGCTGGTCTGAGATTCCGGCCATGCTTGCGGGATCCAAGAGCATAAGTTTCGGGTTCAGGACCTCGGATCTTGAAGGAAGGTAAGACCTTGCCATGTGAGCAAGCAGAGGTGGAGACAGCACATACAAGGGCCCAGAGGTTTGCAGGGCTTGGCCAGTCGAGGTGGCAGCACGTGCTTGAACATAGCGCAAGAGAGACCTTTGGGGGACAGTCTTAGGAGTAGCTGCTTGAGAAGGCAGGCTAGACCAGATTCTGAAAGGCCTAGCATAGGAAAACTGGATATATATTTACTTTAAGGCAATGGAGAGCCATGGGTGGCTTTCTAGCAGATCTCTGTAAAGGACTTTAACAACATGGTGGTGTGACAGGTGGGAAGCCTGCAGGCAGGGAGGTAGATGGAGGTAGAGCCCGGACATTAACATGCCTGTCCCGACCTCTGCCCAGCCCCTCTGTCTCTCACTTGCACAGGATTGAGTCCACGGCACCCACGCCAGCTCCGCGGCACCCAGCTGAACCAGGCTCATGCCCTTGGAAAGATCGTGCTGAGCAATGGGTAGTCAGGGGTTAGCCTGGTACACACAGCATGAACAAACACCCCCAGGGGGCTTACCCGGATGCCTGGGGTAGCAGAGAAAGCCTCCAGGCAGGGATGTAGAGCCATGTGGGCAGGCAGTTAATGCTCCCGAGGGTTCTGCTCCCACACCCCACCCTGGGCATCAAGGCCAAGCCCTGGGGGAGCCACACAGCTCATGCACCAGCTGCCAGGCCTGAGCTCCAGAGCCACACCATGGCCGACCTATCTCCATAGCAACTAATGCCCTCAGTCCCTGGCACAGGGACCCATTCACAGAAGGGCCTAGGTACATCCCACTTCCCTCGGGGGTCATCCCAGGGCACACACTCTCACCTTGAGGCCCTGGCAACACACACATGTTGGCATTTAGGTCTTCATGCACACGTAGTATGTATGTGCATATGCCCTGCAACGGGAAGCAGGGAGGTGGGTGGCCAGTGTTGCCCACTCACCTTAGCTGGGGATGCATTCCTTGGGAGTCCAGTGGATGCCAAACAACCTGGTGCCAGGTTGAATTATAGACCCTGCCTTGGGGTCGCAGTGAGAAAAGCCAGCCCAGAGAAGGGGTAGGTAGGAGGGATTGAAGCTCAGGCAAAGCAGCAAGGGAGACTCTCCTGGCAGTGCCAGGTGGGTCCACAGACTTCCTTGTTCTTTACAGACATCATCAAATGTTCACAGCTGTCCTGCAGGGGAGATTTCATTATCGCTGTTGTACAGATGAGAAAACCGAGGCCCATAGAGGTGGAGAGTCTTACCCAGGACACATAGCAGAGCAGCAATGAAATTTCAAGTCAGCCTCACTCCAAAGCCTAGGTCTTAACCACTGCGCTACCCTGCCCAGTGCCTCTCTTACCCTACTAGGATTTAAGCCAGCCCGTCTCTCAGCCTGTTACTCAGAAGGGAGCACTAGGAGTTGGAATTGGCTGCAGAGCTGGACTCCAAGGCTGTTCCCAGCTCCTCCTTTAGTGCTTGGGATGTCCCCTGAAGCCTTTGTTCTCAGGTCCCTGGAGTGGAGCCTCCTTGCCACCCTGTCTCTGTTCTTTCTCTGCAGCTAAGGTGGAGGGATCCTCTCACTCAAGGGGAGGCTCCGAGGAGAAGGGGAGGAGCCCCTCACTCCCTGCTCAGCACCTGCCAGCCCTGGAGGAGCCTGATGAATCGTCTGTGCCCCCACCCCCCCAACCTCATTCTTCCCTCTCCAGCCCCCGCCTGGTTGGGGAGGTGCGAAGGGAGCGATTTCACAGCCTGTCAGCTGAGGCCTAAAAATACCCAGAACTCTGAGATGCTTGGGCAGGGGGAGGAGAGAGCAGGGACCAGGAATGGGGGGTGTGTGTGCCATGGTAATGGCCAGGGGAGCTCTCAGCACCCTGGTCCTGCTCGGGAGCAGTGGCCACACCCTCAGTCCCTAGGTCCCCCATCTGGCCCCATATCTGGCAGTGACAAACAGGGAGGGCAGCATCTCCAGGGTCTTGAGAACTAAGCTCTATCACTCAACCGTAAGGGAGGGCTTAGGCTCAGATAGGATCCGGGGACCCCAGCCCCCCAGGGCTTCCAGCCAATGCCTCTTTCTGCCTCTCCACCCCCGGCTTGGCTGGCATCTTTGGGCTGTGGGAGCCAGGCTGTGCCCGAGCCTGCTTCCTTCCTGAAGAAGGTGCCTGCTTCTGTGAGGGGAGAGGCGTGAGGAAAGCAGCGTGGATGGGGTGCTGGCAGGTGTGGATGTGACGTACCAGCCACCCAGGCACTGGAAGGGAGCAGAAGAGAAGGGGCGTGGTGGCCCACGTCACTGCTGTGTGTCTGTGCACCACAACAGCGCACGTGGCCCCCACGATCAGCCATACCCAGAGAGGAGCACACGTGTATGCATGCACATGGACCTAGCGGGGTGGCCTGTTCTTGGGGTTGGGATTCGGTGGACATGTGTGACCCAACGTGGCCAGTCCAGGTAGAAACTAGGCTGAAAGCACAGGAGCAGGCATGGAGGCACAAGCAGACAGCGTCACTTCATGCAGACACATGACCATGTGGGGATTCCCATGTGCACGTGTGCTGGGGACAAGGGCAGACCTCTCTGCGTGCCAAACAGGGGCTGAGAAGCTCCTTAAGGAAATGATACAGGGTGGTAGACAGAGTATGGGGTTCAAGTCCCAGATCTGCCACATGTTGATTTCCTTTGGGACATTGGGCAACTTAACCTTTCGGTCCTTCATTCCCCACCTGAAATATGGAGCTAATAATAGCACCGATTTGTAGCTGTTGAGTGGATTCAATGAACTGATCTATGCAAACCCCCTAGAACGACCCCTGTCACAGAGATAGCACCACGTATACGTTAGTTCTTATTACCTGGTCCTACCCTGTGATGGTACGGGTGGGAATACCAGGGCCCAGAGAGGGCAAATGACTTGGCCAAGTCACTCAGTAAATTAATAATAGAGCCAGGGCTAGTACCCAGGCTCCCACACCTTTAGACAGCGCTTGTTCAAGTCTGAGACCTCATGGTACCATCCCTCTCAGGGCCTTAAGAAAACCCTACAATGTAGGACTATAACCCCCACTGGCATCTGGGGCCTAGATTCTGCCAGGGCTGGGCTGGAATGTTGGGTACTCAGGGACCTCAGCATCTTCAGACAATACCATGTTGGAGGGGCCTTCCGGGTGGTGGCCTCAAAGCAGCCAGTCAGCCAAGTTAGAAATATGCCCTAGCTAGCTCTGGGGACTTGACAGAGTTGCTCAGCCCTCCTGAGTCTTTTTTCTCCTTATGATGGAATAACAGTTATACCTACTTTCTAGGGTTACCTGGGAATCAGATGCGCTCCTGCACTTCATGTCTTCAGGGGCTGGTGCACTGGTGCACTGTGCCCAGTAAGTGCCTGACAGCATTAGCTGCAGTTACATCCCTTGCAGAACCCTCCTCCTGTGCTCCATACGTGGTGACTTCCTTTGCTTCCCTTCCAGCCCCTGGCCACTCTCGTTCCCTTCCACATCCACCCCACACTCCACAGAGCTTTGATCACAGACTGGCATGCTACCAGTCAAGCTTGTCTTTGTCTTCTGTTGCCACCTTTGCCCAAGACAACAGGACCCACCACTGGGACTTAGCCCAGACCCTTCTGCATCTGGCCTCATCACCCACTTGCTAGGTGACCTTGGAGGGGTACCGCTTCCTCCCTGGGCCTCGGTTCTCCCTCCGAAGTGGAGAGGTTGAACCACATAGTGGTCTCGTTGCTTCGTTACCCAGCAGGGCCCCTAGCTCAGCCCACCGGGAGGGGTAGCAAGCTAGGAGGGGCAGATCAGCTGGCTGCCCCAGGGAGGCAGAGCATCTGGGGCCTGAGTTGTTGGTGGCCTGCCACCATGCCTACCCGCACCTGTGGCTGCGTAGGAGGGCACGCGGGCCCAGCTGGCTGGGCATTGACATTGGGGGAGGCTCAAGGACAATGACGTAGAGAGAGCCCTTCTTGGGGCCGTGGGAGCTGCCACTCCAAGCTGTCCTACCCCACTCCTCCTCCTTCTCCCCGGGGTTTTCCTTCAGCAGTTCCTCTTTCTTCCCTGTCCTTCCTTTCTCCTTCCCCTTCCTGGAGCCTCCCAGCCTGTCCCTCTCTCTGTCTCTTTTCCTTCTGTAATCTTGACCATTTCCTGAGGTACCTTCTTCCCCTCTCTCCCTCTGCAGAGGTGTCTCTGTCTCTCTGTTTCCCGAGATTCCTCCTTTACTCCTTCAGTGTGTTCCCATTGCTCTGGACCTTTCTGGGTCCCCTTGCTGCTCCAGAGCCCGGTCTCTCTCTTACTCTGCATGGCATGTCTCGGCTCCTTCCAGCTCCTTGGCCCTTGGCTCTCTCCCACTTCAGAGCCTCCCTTCTTCCAGTTCCTTGGAGCTCCTTGTTCCTGCACCAGCTCCTCTACCCCAGAGGGGCCCGACCCAGGCAGCTGCTGTGGCTGGTGCTGCTACCCAGTACCTCCCCAGCCCCCCACCGCTGCGAATTGAGAAAGGGGTCAGCCCAGGGCCCAGGGACTGGCAGCCTTGCCTCCTAATTAGCAGGAGGTAATTGCCTGGAAAAAAAATTCATTTAGAATGAGACTCCAAGACTCTAACTTAAAGCTGAGCCAGTGTTAGCCCCTGGGGTGCAGGAGCAGGAAGCAGCCCAGGTCAGGGTCTCAGGAATTCCCTCAAGAGAAGCAGGCCCTAGGACCCCCTCCTGCCTGGCTTACTGCCAGGACCCCAGCCTTGGGGAACTGGGAAGAGAGCACTGGGCGAAGAGTCCCACCATCTTCACCTGACTCTGCTCTGCTGACTGTGTGACTCGGACAAGCCACTCACTCCTTTGAAGCTTAGTTTTCTTTCCTCTAAATCAGAATGGAGCCATCCCTGGCCACCTCACCCATCAGTCTCATGAAGGTCAGTTCAGATGTGGCTATGAGAGCACTTAGCGGGCTGGAAGTGCTGCAGGGTGCGAGGCGTTACTGTCCTCCGTGTGGCTCTCAGCTGAGAGGTGAGAATGGTGGAGGGCGGGGTGGTCTTGGAGATGCCTAAGGGATTACTGAGGCCTCCAGAACACAGAAGGATGGGGAGGTGGATGTAGCCAAATCGGAAGATCAAGGGCAACAGACAGGGTTTCTTAGGCCCGTCCCCACGTTTGTCAGCTTTGCCATCCCGAGTGGTCACTTCGCCTCGCTGAACCCCACTTTCCTTATCTGGAAGATAAGCAGATGCTTCCCCTGGGCGGGATGGGGGCAGGACTGTAAGGCGGATGAGATGTTTGCAGAGCCTTAGTGCCATAGCTGGCAGATAGTAAGTGCTCAGTAAAGGCTACCACTGTATCTACTGTAGTTAAAGGCTGTGATATGTACTTCCTGCCAGACCCAGAGAAGCTGTGCTTTGGAGGTATTTCCCTCAGGTGGTTTGTTTGGCTTTTTGTTTTCAGAAGCAGGGGGATTTCTACACCCAGTGAGGCTAATATCAAGCATTCCCTGGAAACACCAAAGAGATCTGCCTCTCTAAGAGCCCCCTCTGGTAGGGTGGGGGGAAGAGCAGCGGGTCGCATTTGTGGCCTTCTCCCCCAGTTCCTCACTTTGTCATCTCGAGGGACTGTGGGCAAGGTTCTCATGTGGGCAGGTGTGAGATATGGGGCCTCTGCTCTGGGAGTGGCGTTCTACAGGCCTCTGTGTTCATGCTGGTAGACTGGCCTTGAAATGGGACGTATGGTGCTTTGTTTAAACAAGTCTGCCCTACCCATCTTGGACGAGGGACCAGGGATTTTTGCTGGTCCAAGGTCTGGCCAGCCTCACTGAGTCTGCGCTGTGACTGGGGCGGCGTGGTGCCCGAAGCAGCCAGGACGCAGTTGGACAGGCTGGAGCTTGCAGGCATTGGGCAACGCCTGCACGCTCAGAGAGCCAGATTGCCCCAGGAGCGGTGAGGGGGCGGCGGGGGCCCCGACCGTCTGCCGCTCTTTCCCCGGCCCGCGCTGCCACCGCTGGGGACCTTCTGTGCGCCTACTCTGAGTGCAGTACCAGTGCCAGCCGCCAGGAGGCAGTGCGGCGGGCTCTCCTTGAGAGAACAGGGTGTGGTATTTACAACAGCGGGGAGGCTCTTTTTGTCCCAAGGGGAGCTGCCGACTCGGTACTCAGCATCTGAGGACCTAACTCGGGGAAAGCAGGCTCTTGAGGTCGACTGGTCGCTACTGAGGCTTCCGCTGAGGGCGATCAGGGAAGAACTGGAACCACTACCCTACGGTTGCAGAAAGATTCTCGGTATCTCGGATCTGTTCGTCAGGCACCGCGCAAAGGGCAGCCTGGAGGAAGGCGCAACCCCTGACTGAATTCTGTCATAGCACCAAGGACAGGGCGGGCGGCGGCTGTTTCAGCACCGCGGACAGCGTTCGCGGCACCGCACTCAGCCTCGTCCTATTGTTTGTGGTACAAATGATAACCCCAGAATGTGGTAGACCGGCACCTCCGAAAGTGAATCTCAGACACTCTAAATTCCAAGGATGAGGCTTAGGACCAGAGAGGTGCATGAGTAGCCTAAGGTCACACAGTCGGTGAGCGGAGGAACTGGATTTGATCTCTCAGTTTGTCTCTCCCACATCTGGATTCCTACTAGTTATCTCTCTCCTCAAACATCTCTGGAAGCTGCATCACACGATTTCTTGCATCCCCTAAAGTCCTTGAAATGCCGTAGATTAAGTACACTGTCATCTCTCTCCAAAGGCCCTGGGCAGGGATTTGACTTCCAGGCTGGAAGATTCCTACCTTCAGGGCTCCAAGCCTCAGGTGGGAGAGTGTCAGGGTAGGACAGGTATCTTGGCTGAAGGAGGCCTGTGACTTGGGGAGGTAGAGTTGAGTCATCGGCATGCGGAACTCTTAAGTGCTCTGAGATCCTCGAATGAAATACAGCACCCCGCTCCAACCCCAGCTTCTTTGTAGCCGTGTATTATTAATAACAATAAGATGCTGATTTAGGCCAAGGCACAACGATGCATTATTCATAGGAGTAACTAGTGGTCAAGGCCTGCACTTAATCATCACACGTCCCCACTCCTGTCTCCGCTCCCCACTCCTGGCAGAGTGGTCCTCCACCTGGGCTCCTCCTTCCTCGGGTTCCTGCTGCACTGATGCACCTGATCATTTTCATGGCTGCCCAGGAGGTCGTCAGCTTTGGGATCAATGTGTGTGTGTGGGGGGGGGGAGGGACATAGGTTCTGACCTCTGTGCTAACTCCTGGCTGGGCCTGGGCTCCCTCCTAAGAACTGGTACCTGGCATCTGTCCTCTAGGGCTTTGACTCTGATGACTTCTGGCCTCAGCAGCTCTCTGGAGTCTGCAGGTGACCTGTCTTCTCCACCCCTCTTTTGAGGGTGATAACTGAAGCCAGATGCACCAGGCATCCCTAAGCCAGGAATTGTGGGAGGTGGGAGTGGCATTGGCAAGGGGAGGGTTCACCAGATACCAGGAGGTCAGTAGCTAGCCCTGTCATCGCCACCTCCATTAAACATGGATGCGTAACCCCGTGGCGCACTTTGTAAACTGCTCTGTGAGTACAAATGTGAGACAGTGTTGCCAAGGCCGTGCTCTCTGCTGGAACGGAGAGCAGAGGTAGAGAAGACATGGATGAGGCCCTCGCAGCTCGCCAGACCTCACTCCCTGATGAGGAGTCAGAATGCTTGTGGATCCCGTCATGTCCCCTTCCAATTTCTTGCTGGAACAGCTCCTGGCCCATCCGGATAATCCTTCATTCGCTGTTTACTCACTTGGCATCTCCTCTGAATTCTAAACCGTCTGCATCCAGCCGGCCTCTGCGGCCCCTGCCAGCACGCTCTCCCCGCTCACTCACGCATTATCTGTTTTTATTACAGTCAAGGTTGAGGAGGCTTGCTCGTGCAAAGCCCCTATTTTCAGCTACTTGTAACTTTCCGAAACAATTCCCCTTGGGCCCCCTCTTTCTCCAGACTTGTTCCCACCTCCGGTGAGGCCTGGGGGTTGTGGGCACCTCCACTGCTTTCTGAAGGACACTCAGACAGAATCTCCAGAAGGCACGGGGTGGCGGGGGGGGTGGGGGGGTTAGGGCCAAGGCCCAACTTTTATGGGCAGTGAGTGCTGGGTTCTCTCTCCTCCTTTCTTTTTTCTTTCTCTCTGCCCATTTCATTTTCTTTCTCCACTTGCAAAGAAGGAGCTACCCCATTCCCAAGGTGAGTGGCGAGGAAGGGGAAACTTTAGAGTGGAGAGAGGTCAGAATCATGGTGAGGCTCAGAGCTTGCCTGGCAGTCTGGGGTTCAGGGTTTAGCTGATTGGTTTGCTGTTCTTTCCTCCCAAAACCCTGCTTCTTTCTGGCTTTCTTATATGTGTTGGAATTGAGGGGAGGGAAGAGCTAGATACGAACCAAAAAAAGTCCCCCTTTTCCCATGCCCGAATCACCCTGGGTCTGGTAGGTTCTGCCTGCTTGTAAGCCGCTCTCACTTTCCGCTGTTTCCATCTGCTTGGCGTGCACTGGAGGGGTGCTTCCTATGCAAACCTGTGACTGCTTTCCACCTGGAACATCGTCTTCGATGGGGCTGGGGAGGCGCTAGGGCATGACAAGTAGCGCAGAATCGGGTGGGAGGAGGCGGCTCAGGATGGAAAGGCGCTGGCAGACGTAGCCCCAACCACCCCCAGCAGTGCTCCGCTTCATCTCGGGAGCATTGGCTGCACCCTCGTCAGTGCTCTGGACAGAGACAGGCCCCGGGCGAGTCCTGGGTCTCTCCCATCTTCTCACTCCCAGCCTGCCTGGCCCCAGGCACCCAACGCCCAGCCTGTTCTGGAACCTTTAAACAGACTGAGCCTCTGTCTACAATGGTGCTTCGCCAAAGCCAAAGCCTGAGCCTGTGGAGGGGGGAAGAGCCCCAGGAAAAGTGCATGTGTGTCAGAGGGGTCTCCGAAGTGCTTACAGTAACTCAGAAATGGCTCTATTTGGGAAAATTCTTGGACAAGTGGGAGCACTTTCCCTGGCCATTCATGTGTTGTTTTGTTTTTGTTGTGGTTGTTGTTGTTTTGTTCTCGCTATAGAGCAGGTGCACTCTCTGAAGAAAAAGAGAGAAAAAGAACGTGAGAAATCACCCCCCGGGGGAATGGCCATTCCACAATCCCTTCTCTTCCATTCTCCTCTCAGGGTGTTGGGCACACATGCCCAACATATTTTTCAAGCCACTATTTCAGGACTTGAACTTCACAGTTGTCCATGTGAGATCCAGCTGCCTTAACCACCACACCACCAGCCGGCCCCCTCCCTAGCTGCTTTTATTTTGGGTTTGCTTGGTTTCTTTCTTCTCTTCCCTCTCGCCTCCGTGTGACTCGTTTCAAGGCATAACTTCCCTAGGGTGGAACAGAGTGAGAGCTGCAGGGTTCACCGTCTTGCAGACCTCAGGTCCAATCCTGGCTTCACCTCTTCTATGTTGTGTGTTCCTGGGCAACTTATTATTATTATTATTATTTTAATTTAGAGATTTTTGCTGTAGGGCACCTGTGCTCACCGGAGAGACAGAAAGTGAGAAATCACTCCCTAGGTGGTATGGCCATGCCACAATCCCTTCTTCTCCATTTTCCTCTTGGCATTTCAAGCACCCACACACATGTGCTTGGCATGAGTTTCAAGTCGCTGAGTCTGGTACTCGAACTATGATTGACTCCATGGGGGTCCAGCCACATAACCGTTATGCCATCTGCTGGTCCCCTAGGTAATCCTTATGAGCCTCACTTCCCTTCTTTGTCAAATAAGCATTAGAGGGGCTGGCAAGTGGCGTGGTGGTTAAAGGCGCTGGACTCCCACATGGCCGACCACGGTTCAAGTCTCGGACCTGGTGGCTTGCTTTCTTACTTCCTCTCTCTCTCTCTCTGATCAAACTGAAAATAATAATGATATAATAACAAATAAAGTTAAAATAAAAATAATTCTTTAAAAAAAATAATAAGCATTAGAGCATTTCAGAGAGTTGCCGAGGACTATGGGCATGCTTCAGCATTGAGCATGTTAGTTACTGTGACTGGGGCACTTGGTAAGGAGGGCAGAAGTCTGGGGTCTGGGGATGCCTGGAAGGGAGAGCGGCCCGGGTGGGAGGGCTCGGGGTGATGGCACAGGTCCGAAAGAAAGGGCTCTGGATATAGGGAGTGTGCGTGTCACTATCCGGGAGCGTGAGCACAGGCGCGTTCTGGGAGGAGCCTCTGCGCACAGATTTCTCATACGTCCTGCAGCTTTACTGTGCTGCGGTCTGGGCTAAGCTGTGGAAGGCCCTGCACAATGGGGAGACAGCTGTCATCCCACTGCCCCTGCTGGGGGATGGGTTGACCCTTAGAAAAGGAAGAGATAGCTGTTATGAGTGCCTGCCATTGGGGAGGGCTTCCTGGCAGAGGTGGGCCTACCTGGGCCTTGAATAGTTTGATGCATTTGTTTAACGATGACTTCCCCACTCTCTCTCGTGTACGAGACCTTGGACTCAGAGCTGATTGATCTGGGATCTCAGCCCTCAGGTGCTCCCGGTGAGGGAACGACACAGAAAGAGCTGGTTATTAACCCCAAATGGTGTGTTGTAATGATTACAGAGGAGAAAGGATTGTGGGAGGGAATGGAACCCATCTTTGTCTAGGTCCCTCGGGGATGCAGAATGGAAGAAAAGGCATTCCAGGCAGGGAAAGGCTGATGCAAAGCCTCGTAGCTGTGAGAGAAGTTGGCCTGCTCCCCGAAAGGAGGTAAGGCGGGTGTGGCTAAATCGTGCAGCGTAGCACGTTACGGGGTGTTGTTGCACCCTTCGGCTCGGAGGGGGCCACTCTAGCATGCTGGGAAAGGACAGGCTGGAGCACCTTTCATTCTTCACGCCTCAGTTTCTTCCTCTGTGCAATGGGGATGTAAGGGTCTGCGGTTGTGGAGATGGAGCGCGGAGACATCCTGGCACAACCCAAAGATGCCGGCCACACTGCGCATATTCAATGACTGTCGACCGTTATTGGATCCTGCAGTACCCCAGGGTGGTTATTACCATCATCTGAATGTAAAGCACTGAGACCCCGCATGGGCCTTGCCCTGAGTCTCGTAGCTGGCCAGGGGCAGAGCTGGCGCTTGAGCCCGGGTCATCTGCCTCACGTCTACTGCATGTCGCACTGCTCTGCCTCTGACGTATAGATTTCGAGGAGACTGATGGCAGAAAATTTATGGAGAGAGGATTCCAGGCCAGAGCAGGTGCATGAACATCTAGACCTGGGAACAGCAAGGTGGGGTAGGCATCGGCCCATAGCCTTGGCCATGGGTGTGTGTGTGCGTGTGTGAGCATGTGCTTGGGTGGCCGTGCCGTGGGCAATTCTCCATGGCTGTGTGTGTGTGTGTGTCTGGAAGCCAGGGCTTTCTCTTTCTGTGACCTGTGTGTATGTACCTGCTCCCGCTCTGGCTCCCGGACAGCGGGTGAGCTTGCCCTTAGAAGTCCATTCCTTCCCTGGCAGCTCCCCAGGGCGCCCCAGCAGCCGGCAGCCCTGTGTGATTCTGTTCATCCATAAATCATGGCTTGCTGAGGAGATGAGAAGGAGCTGGGAGTGGGGCAGAGCCCTGGCAAGAGACCGGTTGATCTGCAGTTCACACCTGAGGCCCAGCCCGACTTCCAGCTGTCACACCCTTCCCCAGACCCCCATTCATCAGACCTCCCCTCCCATGCCACCAATGCTTTCTCTGGTCAAGCTCTGAGCCAGGTCCCAGGGCAGGGGACTGGGATGCACAGAATTGAGTAAGATGTGACCCCTGACCTCTGCTATCCTGTGAAGAAAACTAGAGAATGAATGCAGTTCGGTATTTCATTCAACACTCATCGGGTGCCAACTCCATGCCCTAGATACCTCTAATACGGGGCACGACATGGTAATGCTATGATAATAGCCGGCGTTTATTGCCTACTTACTCTGCGTCAGGCACTGCTAAGCGCATTATGTGTGCTAATTCCTCTAAACCTCGCGATAGCCCTACGAGACCTGTGCTGTTATTAGCCCCCACTTACAGATGGGCAAACCAAGGCACGCAGAGATTAGGCCACACAGCTTGGAAGAATATCTGGAATTTGAGCCCAAGCAGTCTGACTCCAGAGCCCTGGCATTTAATCTCTACCAAGAGATGACACCTCGGAGGCGGGAGAAACTAACACCCATTGGGCAGACTAAGGAAGGCTTCGTGGAGGAGGTGTTTTCTCTGGGTCTAGAAAAACCAGGAGTTCGACAGGCAAAGTTAGGTATGGAGGAAGAACGGAAGGGATCCTGGAGTGTGTGTGTGTGTGTGTGTGTGTGTGTGTGTGTGTAGAAGAGAGAGGCTCTCAAACTCTCCCTGCTGCCTCTCCCATCTCTTCTCTTCCATCTTGCTTGAATGAGAAACGAGATAACATATGCAAGCATTGAACATTCAACAAATATTTACGGAGCACCTCCTGGGTGTCAGACACTGAGTTTGTCACAGCGATACTGGAATGAGAAACACACAGCCCCTGCTCTCATGGCCCCTGCAGTGTAGCACACAGTAGGTGCATAATACAGGGTGGTTTCTATTATCCTTATTCTTAGAGGCCTGCGATTCCTCCTCATTCCTTCTTCACCCAGCATTCATTATGCACCTGCTGGGTCAGGTTCTGTCCTCAGTGCTGGCAATCCAGTGGTGAACCAGGAAGCTGCCTCGTCTTGGGGCCTGACACACCAGGGGGGACTTGTCCGCCCTCCAGGTGAGCCACTCCCTAGGGTACATGTGCTTTCCCTTAGGTCTCCTTGGGGGTAGCACAGTCCGGAGCACAGGGTCTGCCCACAGGACCGGCCAAATGCAGGACTCGATTGGCTCTCTAACGCTCTCACCAGCTGCCATGCCAGCCACAGGCCTGGGCAGAGGGGCAGCGGCATGCCTGCTCACACCTCACCCTCGGGACATCCCTGGGGTGTGACCCAGAGGCCTGGCTCTGCCTAGCTCCTGGCTCCCCCTGCCTCCCAGGTCTTCCGATGTCATCTGTCTGCCCTTGTCTGTATCTCGCCCCCAGGGACCCAGGATGTCTCCTCTGCCCAAGGATAAGTAGTGGAACTCAGCCCTGTCAGAAGGCTGACTAGGGCTGCAATATTTTCTTTCCCCGAATGTTAATATGCTGACGATAAGGGGACTTGAAACCATGTATGTCATCCGAGGAAGGGTTGGAAGGGCTGGGGCGGCTTTGCCTGGAGTAGACTCGAAGGGGACATGAGAACTGTCGACAAGGATTTGGAAGCCTGTCATGTGGCAGAGGCAGCCGGCTTGCTCCCCACTGCTTTGGAGGGCAGGCTGAAGACCAAGAGGAAAGTTCTAGGGAGACAGATTCTGCTCAGCACGAGGCACAGCAGCCCTCCCGGACTGCGCCTTGGAAGAGGGCTGCCTCGGCAAAAGCAGCTCTCTGTCACCGGCAAAAGCAGCTCTCTGTCACCGACAGGGCTGCCCCAGGGGGTTGATGCTTGCATGTGGCCCGACTCCATGACTTTCGAGGTCCCTTCCTACCAGAGACACAATGACCCGATACTCTGGGAGTGGCTGGCTCTGGCTGGCAGGCAAGGGCACACTTGGACCCCTTGGTGGCAACATCACTTGATGCTGGCTGAGGACATCGTGTCACTTTTATTTACAACATCAATGCAATTTGCAATGGCAAGTGTTTGTCTCACCCTGCCTCAGGGGCTGTCTGAGGGATGCTGAGGGGCCGGGGGGAGCTTGGGCAGGAGGGGTCAGCTGCCTGGCAGATAACAGCGTCCACCCACACCACAGGGAACCCAAGGGTCACCGATCCAGAGGGTGCAACTTCCCTCAGCAACACATCCCCTTCTTGAAATAGAATGTTCTGCAGCAGCCCAGTATGCAAAACAGAGGCAAGCAGAGCTGCTCTGCTTAAAGTGGGCTTGAGGGACCACAGCTTTATCGGCTCAGCATCCACCTCCACGGCCCCCCAGAGATTCTGGAGAACCCTCAGGGTTCTGAACAACACGTGTACAAACCACTGCCAGGAATCGGGATGCAGCCGGGAAGGGGGCCGCTTCCTCACATGTCTCACAACACATGTGCATGCAGAGACTGGTGCTGACCCGTGCCTAGATGGCCTGCTCCTGGGTCCTGGTTCCCGGTTTTGCACACGGCAGAGCGGCTCCTTCGCTGAGGTCTGTTGAGAGTCAGCCCACGACACAAAGGTTTAAAAAACAAAACTAAGGGGACGGCAAGTGGTGTGGTGATTGGAGCACTGGACTCTCACAGGGCCAACTGTGGTTCGAGTCCTGGACCTGGTGACTTGCTTTCTCACTCTCCCTCTCTTTCTCTCTCCCTCTCTCTCTCCACCTAGCTCTGATAAAAATGAAGAATATTAAAATAAAATAAATAATAAAATAAATAATTCTTAAAAAAAAATTACATGCCGGGCGCGTGTGCGTGCGTGCCCAAGATCCCGAGAGGAGAATGGAGGAGAAGGGATTGCGGCGTGGCCATCCCCCCTGGGGGGTGATTTCTCACTTTCTGTCTCTCTGTCTCTCTCTGTCTGTCTGGCGAGCGCAAGCGCCCTAAAGCAAAAACCACTCAAAAAAAAAAAAAAAAAAAACAATTAAAGGAGACCAGTGGATGGTGTAATGGTTACGTCGCTAGACTCCCATGTAATTGACCATGGTTCGAGTCTCAGACTCAGTGGCTTAAAATTCATGCAGACGCATGTGCATACATGCTCAAAATCCCAAGAGGAGAATGAAGGAGAGGAGACTGCAGCATGGCCGTCACCCCTGGGGCGTGATTTCTCGCTTTCTGTCTCTGTGTCTCTCACTGTCTCTGGTAAGCACATGTGCCCCATAACAAAAATCTCTCCAAAGAACACAAAAACAAAAACAAAAAAACCACCACTGCCCACCTCTGTAGTGGGGGCAATGTCAAAGCAAAGGGTGTGGACTCTGAGCCAGACCGCCCAGGCTCAAATGCTGGCTCCTCCACTTACTAACTGGATGACCCTGGGCATGGTAGTCAATCCCCCTGTGCCTCAGTTTCCCGTAACATGGTTGTGAAGACTAGGTTGTTGCTGCGTGTAGAGCACCTGGCACAGCTGGCTTGTCTGAATGAGGAAGGGTCACTTCTTCCACCGATGGGGGTGTGGGTGTCTGAGAGGCTGAGTGCCTTGCCCATGGCCACACAACTGGTTCATTGCTGGAACAGGGCCCAGGCTGATTCTCGTAGACTCCAAGCCCAGGGCTCCTGCTGTGCCCACAGAAGATAATTGCTTGAGATGGGTGTTCCCTTGGGTCTCTGAGAACCTTTCAGAGTATGCCCACTGGCCTCTGGGATCGACAGGCTTCTGTCCCTAGGGAGTCTCTGGCCCACAACGGGGATCGAGGAGCAGCTTTTGAGAAGGACCTTGTCTGACACAGAGAGGGAGCTCCAGGGGGAGTGACCCTTTGGAGAATCGCCCCATGGCCAAGAGGTCCATGGTGGGAGTGGGTGAGTGCACCAGGACAGTGCAGTGTCGCTGGGACCTTGAACTGGCCTCCTACTCTAGCCACCAGATCATGAGCTTACTGGTATCCACTCCGATCCTGTCCCTCCCCTACTCAAAAACCCTCCATAGCTCCCTGGGTCTACTGAAGGAAACAAGCCTCTGGTCCTGACAGACAGCCGCCTTCCCCATCGGGCTCTCTTCTCTGACCTGTCTCAACCACTTCAGTCCTCAGATAACGTGCCTGAGGCTTTTCTCACCTCCTTGCCTTGGCTCTTGCCCTTCTCTCTGCCCAGAATGTTGTACCCTCACTTCCATCCCCAGACCACACCATACAGCACCTCCTCAGGGAAGCCTTCTCAGATTGCTCCCTCATCCAGCCAGGTTAATCATGTTTTCTTCTGTATTCCATTGGTAATATCTGAGATGAAATGAATATCAATAAGTACAATATTCCCCATCTGTTGGGTCATTGGAAAAATCATGATGCATTTTTCCATAGAAAAACAGAAAAATACTTCATGACTTTTCCAGTGTCCCAATACTGACAAAAACCCCATGGGGTAAGCACTGTTATTAATTTCAGTTTAGACGGGAGGAAATGGGGCCAGCCAGTGGCATGGTGGACCCTGCCTGGCCCACTGCATGGTTCGAGCCCCTGGCCTGGGAGCTTGAAAATCTTGAGAGGCTGAGGTCAGCAGATGGCATGGAAATTCAGGTACTGGAGTCCCACATGGCCAACTGTGGAGAGCAGCCGAGCAGGTCCCGGCAGCTAACTGTGGTTCAAATCCCTGACCTGGTGGCTTAAAAATCACACCAAGCATGTATGCACGCATGTCCAAAATCCCAGGAGGAGAATGAAGGAGAAGGAATTGTGGTGTGGCCATCCATCCTGGGGGGGTAGTTCTTCACTTTCCTCTTTCTGTCTTTCTCCAGTGAGTGCACATGTCCTATGGCAAAAACCTAAAAAAAAAAAAAAAAAGAAAAAAAAAAGAAACAAACAAAATCCTGGGAGGACAATGAGGAGAAGGGATTGCAGTGTGACCATCCCCCTAGGGAGTGCTTCCTCTCTCTCTCTCTCTCTCTCTCTCTCTCTGTGTGTGTGTGTGTGTGTGTGTGTCTCTGGCGAGCATATTATCTCCAATAACAAAATTTAAAAACATGAAAGAGTAAATGAGACACTGAGTGGTTAAGACACTTGTCCAGTGCCACACAGCTTTTAAGAGGCAGAGGTGGTACTCACACTAGGGTCTTTTTGAAGTCCCGGAGTCTAGAGCCCTAGGCTGAGTGTCCTGCTGCTTGTGAGTTTTGAGGCAGGTGGCATGCAAGGAAACAATTAGCTGAATTCTTGCCTGTCTTTCCCGTTCGAGGGGTAGTCGTCACGTGGCCCTGCCCTTACTGTCCCTCAGAAGCCTGGAGATTAAAGACAAAGGCCGGCCCAGTTTCTGTGACATAACCAGTGGGGTTATGACGAGGGGGGCTGCCGAGCTAGAAGTCACATGCCAACCGTGATTTGAGTCCCCAGTCTAGCGGGCCTGAAAACAGGTGGGGTGCCTGCATAAGTGCTTAGGATCCTGGGAGGCTGGAGGACTGGAGGAAGAGGATTAGAGCATGACCAAGCCCTGTAGAGAGAGTCTGTCTCTCTCTCTCTCTCGCTCATGCATGTGCTCTATCATATCTTCTCTTTTTTTTTTTTTTTTTTGAGTTTTTTTTGTTTGTTTGTTTGTTTTTGTTTTTTGCTATCGGGCACATGTGCTCACCAGAGAGACAGAGAGATAGAAAGCGAGAAACCACCTCCCAGGAAGGATGACCATGCCGCAATCCCTTCTCCTCTATTCTCTCGGGATCTTTTTTTTCTTTTTTTTTTGCAGAGATTTTCGCTATAGGGCGTGTGCGCTCGCCAGACAGAGAGAGACATAGAGACAGAAAGTGAGAAATCACCCCCCAGGGAGGATGGTCACGCCGCAATCCCTTCTCCTCCATTCTCCTCTTGGGATCTTGGGCACGCACACACACGCGCCCGGCGTGAGTTTTAAGCCACCGGGTCCGGGACGCGAACCGCGGTCGACTACGTGGGAGTCCAGCAACATAGCCATTCCGCTAACTGCTGGTTCCCTTCTCTCGGGATCTTGAGCACGCATGCACACGCGCCCGGCGTGAGTTTAAGCCACCGGGTCTGGGACTCAAACCACAGTCGGCTACATGGGAGTCCAGCGACATAGGCATTACGCTAACTGCTGGTCCCCATATATTTTCTTTTAAAAAAATCTAGACTTCTCATTTGGCCTGAGAACTTGGACAAATGTGGTCCCTCCAGCCATGCTGAGCTGTGCCCCTCAGACTGGAGAAGGGACTAGACCTTGGAGTGTGGCGGTTTGTTCAGGTCAAAGCTCACGGGTGCTGAGGGCCCTGAGGCTGACGGTGAACTGGGTGCAGGGCCTTCCTGGGCGTGAGGCTGCAGACTTGGTTCAAGAGGGGACTTAGTTGGCCTGGTAGGAAGACAGGTGGGGGCTGGGCACGGGTGCCTCTTTCCCAGTGCTAAACAGCTTAGGAAGTTGGGAAGAGAAAGGTGGGGTCTAAGCAGGAATCTAGGGAGAACAGGCTGTGAACGGGCTGTCTAGGGTGCTGGAGCATTGATGGGAGGAGTCTAGGGGGCCATGAGAACTGAGAGTGCCCAGTGGACTCTCCTCCATGAGGCTCCATGGCTGAGCAAGAAAGACTGAAAGGAAGAGAGGCTAGAAAGCAAGAAATCACCCCCTGGGGGGATGGCCATGCCACAGTTCCTTCTCCATTGTCCTCTCAGGGTTTGGGGCATGCACACATATGCACCCAGCTTAAGTCTCAAGCTGCTGGGTCCAGGACTTGAACCACGGTTGGCCACATGGGAGTCCAGAGCCTTAACCACCACGCCACCCATTTGCCCCATCACCAACTCTTAATTAGCACCACACAGCCCCTCTGTAAATAGGTGGTATCACCCTGCTTTCTGGAGGCATCCCTGTGCACACACATTCACAATTCGCGGGTGATCCATGCCCTTCTCGCTCCACTCACACCCCCACGTGACAGTTTCTGGTCAGTGTTTTTCCTTCCTTACATTTGGTTTGGGCTAATGTTTGCAACCACCTGTGAGGAAGGCAGGAAAAGAGGTTTAATTTGCATTTGCGGGGAGAAAAGTGAGTGGTTCTGTGAATGGAAGAGGTGTGGTTCAGACAGAACCTGTGATTTTCCTCCCAGGGCAGGTCTGTTCTTCTGTGAGAGGCGTCATGGTTCCCACTCCTGAAGCGTATGACCTTCCGTGCTTGGAATATGTGCTGCCAGGTGTCCCCCCACTGTGGGCACTTAAGACGTTGCACACAGTGGGCCGGCCAGGTTCGGCTGAGGGATGGAGAGTGGAGAGGCTAGATGGGTGGGCTTTCGGCCCAAGGAGAACTGAGCCACAGGGGGCAACAGCTGGTTGAGGGGTTCCAGAGCTTCCTCTTTGACTACGTGTGGCTGTTGAGTCTTGGCCACATACCAGGAGGATCTGTTAGTGTCCATGAGGCAGATGGCCTTAGAGAGACTGCAACAACTAATAACTCCCTGGGCAAACATCGCTGGAGCTGTCAGAGGCTCAGAGGAGAGGGGCGGGGAGATGGAAGAGTGTGGGGCAGGAAGGCCTTGAGAAGCAAAGCTCCTGCAGAGGGATTTGACTGGTAAATGGCAACTGAGCTGAGCAGCACGTTTGACCTCTCCCTGGGAGGGTGACTAGTTTGGAAGATGGCACAGATCTCATGGTCTCACACAGGTCTTTAAGGAGAGACCAAGAGAGATGCCAGCTGGCACAATTTCCTCATTTTAGGTGAGGAAACTGAGGCACGGAGAGAGTAAAGCTGGGAGCAGAACCTGAGTTCAAATCTGGCGGCGCTGGGGCCAGACGGCAGGTGGTTTGTTCTGTGGGCTCTGGGCTGCAGGGGTGGCTGGCCCTGGCCAGTAAGGGTCTGACCTGTGCATGTCCTCCCCAGGGGCGCCCACCCGCGATGTCCTGCTGGTCTCTGCCATCATCACCGTCAGCCTTAGCGTCACTGTCGTCCTATGCGGCCTCTGCCACTGGTGTCAGCGCAAACTGGTGAGGCTCCGGAGGGTCCCTGGGGGCGGGGCCTGACCCTCAACCCCGCCCTCACAATTACAGACTCGTGAGTTCTCTCCCTGAGTGCGCGTGCCCATGGCCCACCTGCCCACATAGTCAAGCACACTTCCTTGGAAATCCACACCACACGCACTCGCATGCTCGCCCTGCATTTGCCTGAGTGTTGACCCCATTCCCTGTGTACACCCAGAGCCACACACCTAGGGATACATACGTGGACAGACTTGGTCTCATAGGCATTCTCACGCTTGCAAACACACACACGCACACACACTCACACACACACACACACACACACACCTCCCGCATAAAGAACCGCAGGCACACACGCGCAGACTGAGAATTGAGGCCCCCGAGGTGGGCGTGGCCGAGCCGGGTTTCCTGGCCAATGAGGAAGCGCCGCCCGCCCCACCCCACCCCCCAGCCGCCCGCACATCCATCCTGGTTCTCCGGGTTTGTACAAGCACAAACGGCTTCTTTTCATTTTTAACGAGGGCTGGGGAATTAACGAGCAGGATTAGGCCATCAATAAGTAACGAGACCGTCAGGAGGGACATTCATCACTCGAGGGCGCCGGGAGGGGGAGCGAGGCTGAGCCTTCCTCTCAGCCCACAGCCCGTAGCTCCCAGAGGGCCGAGCTCAGCAAGAGCCCCCTACTCCCACGCCCCTCATCTGGGGTCCTGCCATCGCTGCCCGGAAGTACAGTGGGATTGTCGGGACCTCCGGGGGGGGGGGACCCCCAACGATGGGCCTTGAGGTGTAGAGGTGCAGGGTCTTCGCTAGTGTCAGGTCACCCCCCCCCCCCCATTCCAGGTTGAGAATAGTGGGAGTGGGTGCAGGGTGCCACATCTGAGAACGCCATTCTCTTCCAGTCCAGCTAGAGTGGCCTTAAGGACAAAGGGTGCGGGCTGTGGTTGTGGGCACTGAATGGGGGTGGGGGAGGGGGGCTTTATGCCTCACTCCAGTGGAGGAAGAAAAGGGGCAGATACCCTTGGGATCCTCTGAAGGACCTGCGGGGAAGACCCAAGAGGCCAACAGCCTGTCAGGTTCTTCAGGATAGGCAAACTTGGGGATTGGGAGCAGCCTCTCCCCCTCCCCCAGGGGAACTTCAGACAGCGCCCCACGGCAGGAAGGAACCATAGAGAAGGCGGGCTCTGCGCGTGTGCGAGTGACTGTGAGTGTGTGCGTGACCTGGCCTGCTCCCTGCGTGCAGATGTGGAACCGGGCTGGCTGCCTTGCATTGTTCCTGGGTTCCCTGTGTCTACATCTGTCTCAGAATTTCAGAGAGGTGGAGGAGGGGGCTTGGCCACGTGCCTTAGTGTGCAAGTGTCCTCCGAGGCCACGGGAGTGGCTGAGTGCGCACTGCAGCCCTGTGCATCTCGTTGCAGGGCCCGCTAGGCTGTCTTTTGGTCTGTATTTAAAGGCAGGGGGAAAAAATTGTATGAACAAGTTCTGCAGGTGACCTTGTGTGTGTTTGTGTGTGTGGTGGTGGTGGAAGGGGTGTCTTTGTGCTGAGTGTGTTGACTTTGAAGGTATTGGCGCAGTGTGTGTGTGTATGTGTGTGTGTGAGAGTGTGTGTGTGTGTGTCTGTTCATCCCTGAGCAGGGGGACCTGGGCCATCTCCTCAGATTCCTGTGTGAGCTAATGCTGAGGTCTGCCAACCGGGCAGACTCCCCTGCATGTGTGCTGCAGTGTGTGTGCACCTGTGTGTGTGTGTGTGTGTGTGTGTGTGTGCACCAGTAGGTGTGTGTGCACCAGTGGGTGTGTGTGGACGGGCACTTTCCAAGATGAGGGGACAACTGGTCCCCACTCCCATCACTTCTCATCTCCTATCAGGAGCCAGGCCTGGGGCAGGACTTCAGGATGACAGCTTTTGTAGCAGGTTGGGGGCTGTGAACACAGGAGGTTCCTTATGCAGCTGAGAGATGCCAAAGTAGCCTCCTCCTTGGTCCGAGCCCCTGCCCCCAGTCCCTAGCTGGGAACCCTCTCAGGGATCCAGACCACAGTCTCTCCGTGACTGGCCCTTGATAAATGTTCCCTGGTCCCAGCCTGCTAAACCTGACCATCTCCTCCCACCTGCCCTCAGGGTCTCGGAAGCCGAGAAGCTTTGGCCCAAGCTGTCTCCTTGCTCCACGGAAGGGTCTTTAAAATGCCTGCATCCACCCTGGGCTGTCCTTTGCCTGCCTGTCCCCTCAGCAGAAGTGACGTGATACCCTGACAGCCCAGATCCCATTTCCAAACATTAATAACTTCCTTAATCTCCGGCTGGCTTTTTCCGGATCAGCCTGGCTAACCCCCTTCCTGGTGAGCAGATTGGTGGTACTGGGCTCCTTTGGGGCTGCCTGATGTCTCCTGGACCCCTCCTAGGTTTCCTATTACCTTGAGTTGTCCCATTGCCCCCAAATCAAATCCTGCCCTTGCTCCTGTTCCCCACTGTACCCCGGTTCCTGCTACAGGCGGAGGTTCTCTGAGCTGTGGAAGGAAGAAAGCAGGCAGAGGCTCCCCAGAATGCCCTGGGCATGGACACAGTGACCCCGGCCCTGCCCTGCTGACCATGACAAATTCTCCTGCTCAGAACAGAAGGAAAGGGGGAGGGTCGGGGATGCTCTCTGGGCCTGCCTGCACCACACTGCCCGGCTCCTGCCAGAGAGGGCCCTTGGCCACCAGAGAGCAGCCCTGCCCAATCTTTCCAGTTGGAAGTAGGAATTGTTCAGGATCGAGATTCTGGCTCCTGGGACCAGCAGTTGGTATAATGGCTATGTCACTGGACTCCCATGTAGTCCACCACAGTTCGAGTCCCGGACTCAATGGCTTAAACTCACACCAGGTGCATGTGCATGCGTGCCCAAGGTCCTGAGAGGAGAATGGAGGAGAAGGGATTGTGGCATAGCCATCCCCCCTGGGGGGTGATTTCTCGCTTTCTGTCTCTGTCTCTCTCTGTCTTTCTGGAGAGTGCACGCGGCGCCCTATAGCAAAAACCTCTAAAAGCAAAATTAAAAGGAAGGAAAAGGAAGGAAGGAAGGAAGGAAGGAAGGAAGGAAGGAAGGAAGGAAGGAAGGAAGGAAGGAAGGAAATTCTGGCTCCTGATGGGCAGGACTGAGAGAGGGCAGCTTCTGTGAATCCAGAGAATCCCTCCTGTTTTTAACTCTAAATGTTCTGGCTCCAGGACAACAGAGGGCAGCCCAGCCCCCAGGGTGGCTGAGGACACAAAAGGGGCACTTCCAGTTGGTGACTTTTGAGAACTGCCCACCCGGTACCAGGTCCTACACTGGGTACTAGAGACCATACAGCCCTGCCATATGGGGCTGCATTCTGGCGGACAGAAGCTGAAGCCGATAAACAGAGAAACCACGATGTCTGTGATGAGAGCCTTGGAGGAGGAGGAGTCCTGGGACTGACCTGGTGACGCCACCCTATTCCAGAAAGGAGGAAGGACAGGCCAGAGAGGGGGAGGGACTTGGCCAGGATGACGCAGGTGCCCCTGAGATGGAGGGGTGCTGGAAACCAGGGCCTCCCCCCCAACCTGGCCTCCCCGGGTGTTTGCTGCCCAAATGCTAAGTCCGTGGCCTCTATCGGGCAAGGGCTGTGCCTGGCAGGAGCACGGGAAGGCGGCTCCGGCGGCTCTCATTTTGCTTAAGGGAGGATGGGATAATTGGCTGTTGTGGCTGTGGTGTTGGTGCACATGACAGGACGTTGGAGAAGTGTGAGCGTGTGCGTGTGTGTGTGCATATGTGTGAGCGTGTGTGTGTGTGTGTGTGTGTCTGTCTGTCTGTCCCCACTCAGCAGGGCAGGAGGAGGCCAGTGCCAGTGGGAGAATGGGCTAGAGGGCGAGGAAGCCCGGCCCTCATAGCCCCCATCCTCCCTTCTGCTCCCGTCAGCCCTGGGCCTGGCCCAGGCCCGTGGCCCATGGGTGCGCGTGAGGACGCTTGGTGGCAGCCAGGAATGTTAATGGGGCCGGGCTCTGCATGAGCTAAATTTAGAAACCCACACCGAGAAGGTGAATGGTGCTCACCTTCCCAGCAGCAGGCCCAGTTGGCGTTTCAGCGTGGCCCTTCCTTTACCTGGGGGGCCTGGGCTGCCCACCTGTCCCCTGCCCCTCTCTCTTCCTCATGCTGGCGTGAGGAACTCTGTGGGGCCGTCAGGTTGCCCCCCAGTACCCTCGTCAGGGTCAGCCGCAGCCTCTCTTCTTGAAGGTCCTTTCTAAAAAAGGCCCTGCCCCTGCTTCCCAGCCCCAGGGCCTGAGAGCTTCCAGGGGACCCCCAGAGAGTGAAGGACCCAGCCCTGGGCAGGACTGGGCATGTGGCCTTCTCCCCGCCCCCGCCGCTCACGTCACTGGCCGCTGCCAACCTTGCCCTGCAGGATGCCACCCCCACCATCTGGGGGCGGTGACGTGGACAGTGTGACGTGGCCAGGCGCCTGAGAGCCGTCTGTCTGTGGCAGAGGGAGCCGTTTCTGGGAGCCAGGCCAGAGCCCCAGGAGACAGGAGGTGCCAGATCCCTGAGGGTCAGGGATGAACTGCAGGTCGAGGGGGCGGGACAGGTCCAGAGCCTTATGGGGCGGGCGGGGAGCAGGTGCCCCACAGGGTGCCACCCTCACACGCTGGCATGGCACTTTGCTGCCAAGGCTCTACTCCTACGTCCTTTCCCCCGGGGTCCATCCTCTGCAGAGCAGGGGGAAGGATACAACCCTGTCCCCCAGAAGTGACCCTGGTGCTATCTCCACAGGGCAAACGCTACAAGAACTCCTTGGAGACGGTGGGCACGCCAGACTCAGGGCGTGGGCGCAGTGAGAAGAAGGCCATCAAGTAGGTGCCAGGCTGCCAGTTTGGGGTGGGGGCATGCAGGCAGCCCAGGTGGGAAGAGCCCCTCTGCACACCCCCAGACCTGACCTCCCACACATTCAGTTCCCCCCTCACACCCTGATGTCATGCACGTGCATGCGTGTGCACACACACAAACACGTGTGCGCTCACTCCCAGCACCTCAGGGTGGCCCTAGGACCCCACCTTTTCTGCCTGTGCTCTGCAGGCCCTCTTGATGTTTCAAGCCCCAGCCCCTTTTCTGGCTGTCCTTCCCCCCGCACTATCCGTGCCCTATACCAACCTGGTAGCTAGGCCTTCCACCTGGCCCTCCATCACATGTTCTGTCCCCAGCCCTTCCTTGACTGCCCTGGACCTCCAAGTCCCTGCTCCAGGGCTGGGGAACCCCTTCTAGTGGACTTACCTCTTTTCTCAGGTCCCTGGAATGGGAGGCAGACAAGCCTTGGGCCCCAGTTGGGCCTGGAGCTGGGCCATGCGGGAAGCAGAATGACGGGGAAAGGGCTTCCCCCCCTACTGCCCCAAGTCTCCCCCACACGTCTCTCTGCCCTGATTTGCCCAGGTGTCCCCACTTTGCTTCAGTTGGGCAGGTCTGCCTTCCCTCTGCAGACCTCCTGGCCAGTCCACTGCAGGGTCCCCAGGAGACACCAGAAGGAGCTCCCTGGCCACCTGACTGGGAGCTCAGGGGGCCCAAGTTCTGGAGGACTCTGTGCCCAGGGGCCAGGGGCCCCACCCTTTCCTCTCTGTGAACCCAAGCCTGCACTGGAAGGCTGCCAGCTGAGGTAGGGATGGTTGGCCCTGTGTCCTCACCAGGCCAGGGCCAAGCCGGCTAGCCAAGGGGCTCTGCCTGGAAACTGAGCACCCTCCCAGGCCCTCTGCACCCCTTCCCTCCTTCAACTCAAGGCCCCAGCTGCCCTCCCCAGCCCCTTCCACCCCTCCCCTTTCCAAGCCCGCTCCCCTGCCCCGTCCCCTGTGCTTCTTTCTCCCTTCTTCCTGTCCCTCCTCCCCCACTCCTGAGGGCTCCCTGCCTGGCCCTCCTCTTTTTTCATCTCTTGCTCTGACCCTGTTTCAGGTCTTCACAGAAGCTGTGGGTGTATGTCTGGGGTGGGGGCAAGTGGAGGGGTGGGCCAGGCTGAGGCTGGGGGTGGGGAGGAGGCTCCGGAGCAGCAGCGGGAGCCTTTGAAGCTGGGTTTGGTTGCGCACTCTCCAGTCTTCAAAGCCAGGAACTGGCAGGTCTCAGGGGCTGCTGCAGAGTGCATGCCTTGGCTCTCTGGCTCTCTGAAGATGGAGGGGCCACGCAGGGGAGCACAGGGCCAGCTCAGCACCTGCACTGCCTCCAAGCCAGGCCATGTGCAGCTATGGCCAGTGCAAGGGACCCGACCCAGCGAGGTGACCAAAAGCTTCCTGAACAGGGGTGCATGTCGCAGGGCCAGGAGCACCAGAGAAGACAGGGTTCCCAATAAGCAGGGGGAGGGCAGCAGGGTGTGCATCTGCCAGGCTGGGGCCAGCGCCCACAGGCCTATCCAAGTCAAAGTCCTGCCCACCTCTCTGTGGTCCTGCAGCCCCACCATCCACAATCCTTCCCTGCAGAGCGGTCAGACCCTCCACCATGGGGGCAGGAAGCACACCCATGGTCCCTGAGTTCCTGGGCCTTTGCCTCTTGCCAGAAAAGAGCAGCAAGACTTCAAGCCGGTGGGTGGAGTGCAGGAATTGAGCCTGCTTCCAGCCCAGCTCGCCCTGGACTTGGGGCCTCCTCCTGATCTTGTCAAGGACTCTGGGAAGCTGTGTTCCTCAGCAGCGCTTCCCAGACTGTGTTCGTCAGAGCACTTATGCCCCATAAGTGACCAGTAGTCGATTCCATGAATCGAGGATTCCGTGGTGGGAAACACTACACACCCTGTCTCCCTCTTGGTAATACTGATATGCACTGTCATATTCAAGGCTCTGAGAAGTCCTGCAAGAAAGGAACCCATGTTTCCCAAACTTTTTATTTATTTTAATGTTTTATTCTATTAATTATTATTATTACCATTATTTTAATTTGACCAGAGAGAGAAAGGGAAAGTGAGAAACCAAGCCACCAGTGCCGGGACCCAAACCATGGTCAGCCATGTGGGAGTCCATCACCTTCACTATTATACTACCTGCCGACCCTTCCCAAACTTTTTTTTTTTTTTGGAGAGGTTTTTTGCTATAGGGCACATGTGCTCGCCAGAGAGACAGAGAGAGACAGAAGGCGAGAAATCATCCCCCAGGGGGGATGGCCACGCCGCAGTCCCTTCTCCTCCATTCTTCTCTCTGAATCTTGGGCACGCACCCACTCATGTACACACGCACACATGCCAGGCGTGAGTTTAAGCCACTGGGTTTGGGACTCAAACCGCAGTCGACTACATGGGAGTCCAGCAACATACCCATTACGTCAACTGCTGGTCTCACTTCCCAAACTTTTTAAATTAAAGATCATCTTTTCCAATATTTCAGTGGAAACCCAAGGGACTCTGGAGCTGCTCAGAACACAGGGTAGGGACCCAGTGACAGTGATGACCCTGGGTGGGTCTTCTCTAGAATGGAGGGTTGGGTAGCCCTGGATTTAGGAATGTGGAAGGAGCTGAGAGGGAGAGGCCTTCCACCTGCTTTGTCTCTTACATACGTGATGCAGGAAACCCCATTTATCCTTTTTTGTGATGCAGGGCCAGGAGGAAGGGGGTCAGAGGACATCTCTGGTGGGAGTAGGGTTTTTAATTGAGGTTCCCCTGGAGTAGATTCCACCTCCCCTACCCCCAGCCCCTACTGCCCTTCTGGCTTTGGGCACAGAGTCCCCTCCGAGACACTTCCAAATGGACTCTGGGCAGAGAGCACTGTCTACACTGGGAGGCCCAGGGCCTTAGTCTCCTCGGAGCCTCTGGCACCTCAACACCCCCTTGCCTTTGTGACATTTGTTCTTGAGCCTGAGGTTGAGGACCAAGATCCAGGTCAAACTAGCAGGGGGAAGAGGAGTGGGTCCCCCAAGAACACGTCTGCTCAATCCCCTCAGGGTGCTGTCCCCAGCAGTGCCCACGGTGTTTAGCAGCATGCAGCCTCAGCACACTCAAGACCCACCCCCACCATTCTTGTCGGGGCCCTCCCATAGAAGCAGTTCTGTGGCTAGGCATGGCAGCCTTCCAGAATGGTCCTCCAGGCTGGAGCTGCTCTCTCTGTCCTCCCAGCCCTGGGGCCCCAGGAGCCTGACAAGCTGGCGGAGCCCCTGGGCCTTGGCACATGGGCTTTAGGCCTTGCCCTTTGTTGGCTCAGGCTTTGCTGCCCACGCCACACCAAAGCCCCACATTCTCTGCTTTAGCTTACCTGCTCCTTAAGCGGACATGAGGAGGGGTGGAGACTGGGGGAGAGTCCATTCTGGACCCAGCAAAGGGATGGGCACAGGGCGGGGCTCCCTGGTGGCAGGCCAATGTGCACCAAAGGCCTGAGGCTATCTGCCCCATTGTCTGCACCCAGAGAAGGGCAAGCTCCCTCCATACAGGCCCCAGGACATAGGACCTGCAGGGCCCCTGCTGACCTTGGTATGTCTCAGTAAGGTCAAAGAGCTGGGACCACTCCCCTTTCCCAGCAGCTGACTCAACCACCTCATTTGCAATGAATAGAGAGGGTTTCCAGCCCAACCGAGAACCCCCAATTTCATGAAAACACTGCCTCCTAAATGGGGAGAGAACACAGGAGGCCAGGAGACACCTCAGAACAATGGGAGGAGTGAAAGACAGGCAGGAAGCTGGGCCCAACCCAGGTCTTCCAGAACGACCTCTGCTGGTGGCTTCTCAGCTACCGTCAACCTCCTTCCTTGACAGGGAAACGGAGGCCAAGAGAGACAGAACCCAGCAAGCTGGCAGGAGGATCTGATCTCCTTTTCAGGTCCTAGGCAGAAACCAGCACCCTCTCCTCCTCCCGCCCCCTGCCCATGCCACCCAGGGGTTGTCCCCGACCGCCCTTCCCTCCATCCCCTGCTCTCTCACCATCTTTCTGTCTCCCACCAGCTTCCAGGGTCGAGGCTCCGGTCTGCCTACCTGCAGTTTGCCTCCATCCTGTGCGACCCTCCAGTGCGTGTGTGTGCGTGTGTGTGTGTGTGTATGTGTGAGTGAGTGCACATGACAGCATACATGTGTGAATGCGCGTGTGCGTGCGTGTGCGCGTGTGCCCGGCACAGGCCGCGGTGCCCCCCTGCCTTTCTTCCTCCTGCAGGAGCAGACCCTCGAAGCCCCGCCCTCTGCGTGCCCGGGGGCCCTGCGTCCCTTCTGCCCCCACAGGACTGGCGGTTCTTGTTTCTTCTTGTATCTCCCTGTCTTCTCCCCTCTCTCTCTGCCCCTCCAGTGATCTAGACAGAGACTTTTGGAATAACAATGAGAGCACAGTGCAGCAGAAATGGAGCTCCTACCCTCCCAAGGAGTTTATTCTAAACATTTCACCCTACGCCCCTTATGGCGACCCACGACTGTCCCTCAAGTGAGTGACTTTACCTGGTTTGAATATGTACGAGTATCCGCGCACGCCCTCCTTCCCTCCCTGCCCCCACCCTCTCCCCTCCCGCCCCGCCCCCGCCCCCACCCAGCCACCCCATGGGCAGGCTGACCATGGAGACGAGCAACCCCTCCTGCCCACCATCCGCCTGCCCCGCTCCTGTCCCCTCCCCAGGGCCAGCCATGCAGGAGAGCCCCCTCCGCAGTCACGCCTGGCCCCCAGCTGGTCCCCGGGCCCCCACCCCGCCCTCCGCAGTCAGGATGGGGTTGCCCGTTTTGGTCCCTCCCTCTTGGTGGCGGCTCGCTTTCTCCTCCCTGCTGCTGTGTGCTGGCTGCTCAGTGCTCGGTGCTCGGTGCTCGGTGGTCCGTGGTGGTGGTGACGGTGATGGTGGTGGTGGTGGTGATGAACTCTGACTAACACGGCTTTCTCTTTCTCCCTGCCTTGGGGCCTCCTGGCCTGGACAGCCCGCTCTTCCTCCGTCGTTAACCCTTCGTTGTCCTGTGGGATAGAGTTGGAGGTGGCTGCCCTCCCCCCACCCCCGCCGCCCCTGCCCCAGGCGGTGGGGAGGGGCCCCCCCTCCGTTGTCGTGGTGCGTTGTTCTCCGACCCCAGCCCGCCCGGTCCCCTCTCTCCTCTCTGCAGGCTCCGCTGTTAACCCATTTGCCGCGCTGACATCTCTCTCTCTCTTTCTCTCTCTGTCTGTCTCTTGTCCGTCTGTCTCTCTCCTCCTCTCTCACTGTCTCTTTCTTCCTTTTATCTGTCATTGTTTTTCCTCCTCTTCCACTCCCACCCCCACCTGTGACCTGCCCTCCCTCCCCACCGCCACCCCGGTGCCCCTCTGGCCCGGCTGCCTTGTGCCTATCTCCAGTGGCACCCTCCTGTCGGGCGCCAAAGTGGCCGCCGCGGCGGGGCTGGCGGTGGAGCGGGAAGGCCGGCTGGGGGAGAAGCTGGCACCGGTGCCACCGCCTGGAGAGGACGCCTTGAGAAGCGGCGGGGCTGCCCCCAGCGAGCCGGGCAGCGGTGGCAAGGCGGGGAGAGGCCGCTGGCGGATGGTGCAGAGCCACCTGGCCGCAGGGAAGCTCAACTTGTCCAAGTGAGTGATGGCGCCCCATGGCCGCCAGAGCCGTGAGCTCAGGCCTGCCCCTGCCAGGTGGACAGCGGGACCCCTGGCATACCTGCTGCTGCCCCAGAGGTGCCGTCCTTGGCCCCTGGTTCATTCCATCCCCTCACAAGACTGCCATCGTCCTTGCCATCAGGCACAACTAACTCAGCCATGAATGTCCCATTTCAGCCTCCGGCTGCTGCCCCATCAGTCTCTTCCTTTACCAGTGACCAGGTCATTCCATTTCCTGCCCAGGGCAGCTTCATTTCCGTCCTTGGGTCATCCCATCCTCTTTGATCGCCCATCCCAGCTGTCAGGCTGTCCGTCCACAGGCAGCAGTCCTGTGGTGGTTCAAGCATTGGACCATCCCATCCTTGGGAGCCCACCCACTCTCAGCCTGTGTTTTATGCCACTCATCACCACCAGGCCTTCCCTCTACAGCCACTAGGTGGCTCTAGACCCAGCAATTGAGCCATTCCATCTCTGTCCATCTGAGGACTCCATTGGCTTGTTCCAGTCTTGCTTGTTCATAACACCCTCTGTTGCAGCGGTCACCTGTGAGCAGCCGCCGGGCCACCCCATTGGCTCATCCTCATCCCAGCCATCCCCACTGGCTGTCCCAGTCTTGGTCCACAAGCTGGCTCACTGTCAGCTGTTGGGATTTTGTGTTCTTGGAGGTCAGAGGGTGGTCTGGGCATCGGGCAGAAGAGCTGTTCCCTTTATTCCCTTTATAACAGCCATCTGAGCTTGTCAGTCAGTCCCAGTCTTGGGCAATGGACATAGGATTGGCCCCTGTTCTCCACAGGTGGTATGTCCCACCACCACCACTGTGAGGCAATCTTAGTCTTATCTTGGCTTCTAAAAACTTCCAATCCCCCACAACAGAGCCTTCCCAGCCCCTAAGCCCTTTGAACTATGACCATTCTCACCCGCTGGGCTGTAGGTTCCACTTTCAGCTTTTAGAACACCCTCATCCCCGCTCACGGAACAACCTCCCACTTAGAAAAGGCCAACAGCTCTGGCCCCTTTTTAGCTGTTGGGCCATCCTGTTGCTTCAACTTAAGACATTCCTCACTCTCTTCAGAAGACCTGTGGTACACACCCTTGGGACCACTGAGGGCCACTATGCTGAGACACATTTACTTGTGGGTTTAAGTGAACTCGTGCCAATTTCTCTCCTGACATCTGCTTTCAGGAGGGTCCCAGAGGGAAGTCCATCACTCCTTCAGGGAGCCAGGCCCAGAGCCCCACCCTCCCAAGGCTGTTCCAGCCAATGTCCAGGCTGAGCGGCCTCCATGCCATCCGCTGGCTCCAGGCCTAGAGGAACCAATTTTAGTTTCCTGTGACTGAGAGGTTGTAAATTGGACTAATTTTGGATGTGATAGGAAACCAAAATGAGGTCAGCAAGGAGGAGGCGGCGGCTGCCAGTGTGCCGTCCTCCCTCGGCCTCGGCCTCGGCCTGCCCCCGGGGAGCTGTGGGCCTAGCTGGCCAGCCAGGCCTGGGCCTGCCCCTGGTGGTGGCCCTGATTCCAGGCCTGAGTCAGACAAGACTGCTACCCCCTGTCCCCAAGACCCCACCAAAAGCCACGTTTTGCTTTCTTCTCTCTTTTTGTTCTCTCTGTACTATACTCTTTCTCTCTCTCTCCTGCTCTCATTCTCTCTCTCTCTCTCTCTCTCTCTCTCTCTCTCTCTCTCTCTCTCAGCCCACAGGGGCAGCCTAACTGTTGACTTTTGGTTCCCAGGGTAGATTCAGGGGGTGAGCAAAGCTGAGGGCTGGTTGCAGTGGTGAAAGTGACTCCCAAGGGCCCTGGGGCCTCCTTTCTTGGGCAACTCAGGGGTTGGCGAACTTTCTCCTTAAAGGGGCCAGCTAGGAAATACACAGGCTTCACAAGCCATATGGTGAATGTAGCCTAAAAGCAGCCTATAACGTAATGCCAGTGGCTGTATTCCAGCCAAACTTTATTTACGAAGACAGGTAGCAGGCCAGGTTTGCCCCCATGCCAACCCCTGCCCTCGGCCATTGGACTGGGAGATGGAGAAAAGGAACAGGGGAGGAAGAAGTTGGATCCTCTGAGACCCAGAGAGAACTGCCTCACCCAGAGCCGTTCGGCCCAGGTCCTGGTTTGGCTCTGTGGTGCTCTGTGATCGTCCGGTTCTGGCCCCACCCACGGGTGTGCCGAAATCTCTGGCCAGCACGTAAAGCAGGCAGGTTAGCCAGGGGAGTTCTGAGTCCAGGGCCTTCTGAGTCCTACCACTGGCGTGGGAGCATTTGTTGATACAGCATATCCCAGGCCTCGCTTCATGATGTCCTCACGGCAGCTCAGTGATGGAGGCAGCTTAGAGATCATTTCATACCCCCACTTTACAGATGAAGAGACCGAGGCCCAGGGAGGTGGGATAACTTTTCCAAAGCCCTGCAGTTAGTAAGCGGCAGAGAATCTGGGCTTTTTTGTTTGTTTTATGTTTGTTTTTTAAAATTGCCAGAGGGCATATGCCCACACCAGAAAGAAACAGAGAGGAAGAAAAGCATCCTCGGGGCATAGACATGCTGCAGTCTCTCCTCCATTTCTTTATCCTGCCGGGATGTGGGGGCATTCACACGTATGTGCCTGGCGTGTTTTTTAAGCTGCCAAGGCTGGGATTCGAACCATAGCTGGCCAGGCGGAATCTGGCTCCCTTAACTACCAGGCTGTTGGGCTAGCCCAGAGCTAGGGTTTGAATCCAGATCTCTCTGACCCTCCACTACGTCTGACCAGCCACATCCTGCTTCCTGTCTGTCCTCGGCCCACTCGCCAGCATTTTCCAGAGATGCTGGGGGCCTGTGAGACAGATCCCCTTCTGCAAGTGCACCGAGGACAGGAAGTCGCCCTGCTCTCCGTCAGCACTGTGGCGAGATGGCCAGATGAGTGGTTACTGGACCTCCTGTCCCATCGGCCTGCTGTCCTTGGTCTGCTGACTGGGCTCCCACCTCACAGAACCAGGAGAGGATGCTGGACCTTGAGGACAAGGAACCTGGGAAGGAGGGCAGAAGCCATGCCAGGCTGACGCCTGAGGCAGCCCTGGCCACGGGGCAGAAGTGTGTGAGCCCGCGGCTCCTTCCTCACCTCCGCGGGCCAATACGAGAGCTGTGCCTTCGCCAGCTTGCTGAGCGTTACTAGGCCAGCTCTGTGCTGGCCTGGATTTCCTCCTGTCTCCAAAGGACAGTCGTACTTAGAACACGGAGGCAGACTTTCCTGGTGTCCCCCAGCGAGACAGCGGGAGGGGGTGGCAGCAGCTCCCTCTACCCCCTCCCATCCCAACAAGACAGGCAGCCGCAGGCCCCGGGGACCCACCTTCACCACGCAGCCTCCGCAGCTCCCGCGGCCCACTCAGACCTGCAGAGAGGTCGGCCCAGACAGAGGTATCCGCGCTAGCTGAGCCAGGGCCAGGGGCGGTGGGTGGGGCCGACCTGGCGGCCGGGTGGCGTGGGCTTTGTGGCCTCCTGGGTGAGTCAGTGGCGGCGACGGCAGCGGCAACAACTCCGATGGAGGCCTGGCGAGGTCCTGCAGAGCGCGCCCTGCACTGGGGCCTCCTAGTCCTGGCCCTCGGCTTCTTTCTCCTCCACTGTGATCCCTTCACCTGCTTCTCCTTTCTCTCCTCTCCTCCACCTGCCCCAAGTTTCGAGGACTCCACTCTGTCCACGGCCACTACCCTTGAGTCTATCCCCAGCTCCACGGGAGAGCCGAAATACCAGCGACCCCGCACCCTGATGCGGCAGCAGAGCCTGCAGCAGCCGCTGAGCCAGCACCAGCGGGGCCGGCAGCCCAGCCAGCCCACCACCAGCCAGAGCCTGGGCCAGCTGCAGGCCCACGCGGCCTCGGCGCCCGGCCCCAACCCCCGGGCCTATGGCCGGGGCCAGGCTCGGCAGGGCGCCTCAGCTGGCTCCAAGTACCGGGCGGCCGGTGGCCACAGCCGCTCCAACCCAGGCAGCTGGGACCACGTGGTGGGGCAGATTCGAAACCGAGGCTTGGACATGAAATCCTTCCTGTAAGTCCTCCCCTTGAGCGGGCCGGCCCCCCACCTTCCCAACCCAGCCTCCTTCCCCCACCTCCCTGGGAGCCGCTGGTTGTGCACTCCTGGTCCTCCATCTCCTTGGCAGGGCGCCAGGTGGGCCGGCTGCCCCCAGCTCAGCCTCTGTGGCTTGTGCTGAACTCCCCCCACCCCCGTGGAAGGATTTGTATCCGAGCCACCCCCTCCGAGGACCAGGCTGCCTCAGTGCTTCCGGGGCTTAGAGAAGGCTTTTCCCAAAGGTCGAGTGGAGAGACTAGACAGGGCTGCTCAGGGCCTGACATCTGTGTCCTCTTCCTGGCCAGACCCAGGCCGCTCTGCCTCCCCGCAGCCTGGTGACCTCTCTCCGCCCTGCCTCTCCTCCCAAGCCTTTCCTGTCCCTCCATCTCCCAGCCCTGCCGTCCTCCCTCCAGTTTACTTCTCCCCTGTAACCCGACTCTGACTCTGCTCGCCTTCCTGCCCCACACTTCCTCCCTCCCTCTCCCTTCCCCTGTCCCTGCCATCAGCCCTGTCCCCTGTCTCTGACCTTCCATAGCACCTGCCCTCCATCTCCCGCCCTGGCCTCCTGAGGCTCCCTCCTCCCCGTGATGGCCCGTCGTCCCCGAAGGATAAACCTGAGATGTTCCTGCTCGACTTTAGAAAGTGTCGTGTCTAGATCAGAGCCTTCTTTCAGGAATACGGGTCTGAGAAGTTAACACCACACCGTCCGTGTCTAACCTCAGCCGTCCTCCCAGCCCTCTGTCCCCCTCCCCCTGCCCTCACTGGGAAAGGTCCTGCCCAGGTAGCCCTTCCTGGCATCCCACTGGGCTCACTCCCAGAGCCCAGGACAGAGCTGGGCTGCGGTCCCCTGCACCACCCCCTCGTCTGGGCTACCACGAGCTTCCTTCCAGGCTCTGGGGATTATCCCACCACCTAGGTCTTTCCTGGGAGCACTTTTCACAGAGCAGGGGACCAGGACACTAAGCCTGCGAGAGGAGAAAGGGAGCAGGAGGGGGAAGCTGAGGCCAAGGCCCAGCTCCTTGGCAAAATGTAGGGATGCCAAAGGCGAGCTGGTTCCTCTGAGCATCCTGCCTCCCCTGCTGAAAGCCCAGTCAGCTTCTTGGACAGCTCTGGGGAGAGGCAGCCTAGCAAGAGGCCTCTCACACCAACTCTCCGTGCCTGTGCAAGTGGCCTGTGGCCCCAGCCCAGCAGGGCATGCTGCTTGTGACTCCTTGACAAATCAGGGCAGCGTGTCTGCTGGGGCCCGGCCCCACCCGAGAACCCTCAGGAATCCAGCTGGACACCTGCATGAGACAAGATGCCCAGCACTGTCGTCCAGGTGGCAGTTTGTTTTGGGACCGATGCCATGCCCTGGTGTGAATCTAAGAGTGGAGGGAATCGGCTCTGCTGTGGCTTGAGCAGAACTAGAGGCAGCCGGGCCCTGGCTCCTTCTGCTCCTCCTGACCTGGGGCTGCTCTTCGCACCATAGTCGCCCACTCCCTGGCCCAGCAGCCATCAGACTGGGCGGGGGGCAATCCCCAGGTTTCCCCAGCTGCAAGAGGAGCCCCACACCAACTGGTCTTGCCTCCACCTTTCTAGTCAATCAGGATTTGACGTGCATGGCTCATGCGCCAGCATCCTGTGTCTGCACTGATGCCTCCCGAGGGCCACCTCCAAAGCTCACCTCGGTCCTCTGCCCACACTTAACGCTTCCTCACAGCAGGGGTAGCAGATTCCCCTTAAAGGGCCAGATAATAAATATTTTAGGCCTTGTGGGACATAGGTGATCTCTATCACATCTCCTTGTTTTGTTTTTGTTTTTTTAAGCAACTCTTTAAAGATATAAAAAACTGGCCCAGCCGCAGTGACACATGCTGGTAAGATGTTCTGCTTTACAGACTGGGCCCACATGGGAGGCCCTGGTTCCCTGGTTCAGTTTCTGATCCAACCCAAAGGCCAGGCATGGTGGCACACACCTGTAATCCCATGACTCTGAAGGCTGAGGCAGGAGGAGTGTGACATAGAGAGACTCTGTCTTTAAGGGAAAAAAAATAAATAAAAAAGAATGTAGGGCCAGCAGGTGGCACGGAAGTTAAGGTGCTGGATTCCTACATGGCCAGCTGCATGGTTCAAGTCCCTACCCAGCCACTTGAAAATCACACCAGGTGCATGTGTGTACATGTCCAAAATCTTGAGAATGAGGAGAAGAGACTGTGGCATGGCCATCCCCCCTGGGGGGTAGTTTCTCACTTTCCCTCTCTCTCCATTTTTCTCTGGTGAGCACATGCGTTCTATAGCAAAAACTTTAAAAAAAATTTTTTTTTTAGCCTGTGGGCTGTACAAAACCAGGCCACGGGCAGTAGTCTGCCAACCCCTGCCTCCTATTCGGTCGTCAGAAAAGTCGTGGTGTGTTTTTCTATGTAAAAATGTGTCGTGACTTTCCCGATGACCGCATGGTTTAGCTGCCAGGCTTCTGAGGCTCTGCTCTTGTCCCAGACACTGGTGGCCCCATTGGGGAATCAGACTGAGCTCCCAACCTCCTCTCACAGGAGCAGGACAGCCCTCCTGCTTGATGGCCCCTCCAACCTCTCTGGCCCTTGCCCCTCCTGCTTGCCCTAGTGGCCAGTGAAGCTGGAGAGAACGACAAATGGGGTGTTTATGCAGAGGAGCAAAAGGAGTATCTGAAAAACGCATTAACCAGGAAAAAACATGTTGTTTTCATCGGGTTTGCCTTCCCCCAGCTCAACCAGCTCCCAAGCAGCCAAATGGAATTTTACCAATTCTAAAACAGCGCCGGTGGGCAGAGAACAAAGCAAATGAGGATTTGTCCTGAGGGAAGGGGAGGAGTCATTTCCCAAAAGTTAGAGATGCCAGCACAAGTGTCAGCCTGGAGTAACTGTGCCCTGGACTGAGATGCAGAGATGCGGGCGGCACCACCCCCGCTTAGCTTCCTCCCCTCCTCAGGCCCCAGTGGCGTCTTCTGGCTCCAAGACCCCCGTGCCCTCATTCCTCACCTCACCCATTTCTCACCCGGGCTCCCTTTTGTGATCACCCCTCTGGGAGAGAATCACACCCAGCTCTTCCTCTCTAAACCCCACTTTCCTTCACGTTGGTTGAAGTGGTAGACTTCCTGACCCAGGATCCTTTCCCTTCTGGAATATTCCATCCACCTTACCATCTTTCCCTTGGCTTTTCTGGAGACGTGCTCCTGTGCCTACCCCATCTGAGAAGCCCTCTGTTCTGCTGAGCCCCACCGCTGGATGAGCTCCACCAAGCACCCAAGAAACACTCACGGACTCTGATGCTTTTGAAGGGCATGGGCCCTTGAAGCTTCCTTTTCCCTGCTGGAAAATGCAGGCAGTCCTGCAAGGTCCCTGGGCAGTTGCCCAGTGGCACTCTGAGAATGCCTTCTACTAAAGGTGTGCCGCACCTAGGCCTCTGGCCCCAGGCTGCCACCCACACGTCTGCTCCGAGAGACTCTTGCCTTCTCCTTGTCTGCCTGCCCGCTCTGCCTTGACGGTGCCTCCCTCAAAGCACAATCTCTCATTGCAGGCACAGGCTCCCTGCAGTCCTGCCAAGACTTCTCCAGACCCTGCCAAGTTCCTGTACTTTCTCTCTGCCTTTGCTTTTTGGTGACTTCTGGACTGCTTCCCCAAAGAAAGGCCTCTGAACTGGACCCAGAGGCCTTGGTGGTCGCTCCCTGGATCTCCAGGAAGGGGACACAGGAGGCAGCCCACCATGGCCAGGATGCACTATGCCAGAAGGGATGCCCATTCTCTTCCAATGGGCTGTGTCTCTGGGAGCCTGCGGGAGGGAGCTCTTTAGACCACTCTGGGCTCAACGACATCTGGTTGACCATGACCCCAAGCTGTTTGTGAAGGGCTTCTATAAACACAGGGTGCAGTGCCCACTGGGGTTCAGCATTTTCTAAGACCCTCCTCCTGGAGCCCAAACCTGCCTGCACAGTCTCTGTGCAAGATGGTAACAAGCCCTTCCCCCTCCTCCCTGTGGCCTGGATGGTCAGAGCAAGTTCCACTGGGGACGAATTAGTCTTTAGAAATCCACCGTGTCCCAGGGCTTAGGCTCCATCGCCCTGGCCTTACTCACAAGTTCCCTTGGGACTGCCCCAGTCACAGGCCATCTCCACGGGCCTCTGCCAGCCCCTCCCCGGTTTTGCTCCAGAGAATCTTCTCTTGGCCCAAGGCAAACTGGGTCTCCACCACGATGCCTCCCCTCCACCCCTTCCTCCCTGCCTCCACCCGCTCTGTTCTACAACTGTTGACTGAAGTTTGGTTTCTTTCCTGCAGGGCCAGTTTCTTACGCTGTTTTTCTTCTCTCTCTTTGTCTCTGTCTTTGTCTCTCTCTCTCCTCTCCCCCACCCCCCGCCCATGGGGCCTCCTCGTTTCACCCCGGCTGGTGGGCTGCCCACCCCGGGCAGGGAAGGCCGGATGGTGGTGCTATCCTTGGTCTTAGGGCTTTCGGAACAGGATGACTTTGCCAATATCCCTGACCTGCAAAACCCAGGAACCCAGCAGAACCAGAACGCTCAGGGGGACAAGAGGTACGAGCACAGGCGAGGGCCTGCGGCGGCGGCGACAGCAGAGAAGGAGGCGCAGAGAGGCCACCTGCCTCAACCGGCCCGGCTGCGGGACGAGGTGGTGGTGCCTTCAGTGGATGCTGGAGCGGGAGGACGAGCCCCCTCCCTGGCCGGTGCCCTCATGCACGGTCACCCTGGTGGCATCCTTCGGGTCTGAGGCCACTCGTGGCCATCCTGGGACCATTCTGGATCAAGCCGGCTCCCTAGCATGCTTGCCCTGGCCTGGAGCAAGCCCAGCCTTCTTTGCCCATCTTCCTGCTTGGCTCTCCTCTGCTGCCCCTCCATCTCTCATCTCTGCCCCCACCCCTGCTCCGGAAATCCCAGTTTCTCCGGTGGTTGAGGGGCGGGGGGGGATGTCAGGGAAGGGGCGCCAGCCTGTTCTCCCTCATCCCCACCACCTCAATCTCCCTCTTGCCTGAAGGTCCCCGGGGGCTGCTCTTTGGCTGGTGGAGGAAGAACCCCAGGTGGGGAGGGGTTGGGTTGTGGGAGAGGCCTGAAAGAAACAGAAGGGTAGCCCCTGAGTCCTGGGTGCCAGGACAGGGAGGCTGGGGCATAGTCCCCTTGCAAGATGGCGGCAGAGCCCCTTTCTCTCATCCCAGTGGCCCGGGGCAGCCCATGTGGCCACAGCGCAGTCTGAGCCTCTAGAGGTCCATAGCTCGGCCATGAAGAATTCAGGAAGTGTCTCCCGCTGTCCCTGTCTCAGGGAGGGGCAGGACATTGCTCTTGGGGAAGGAGGAGCCTTGTGGGTTAGAGGGCCCAGAGAGCATCGCAAAGGTGGGGCCACCCTGCCTGGCCTGAGGCTGGGCTGACGCCCGTACCTGTAGTCCCCAGAGAGGAGAGGAAGGCTGGTCACCTTGGCCAGGTCTGCTGCTCGTCAGACCGCAGGCCTACTGGAGAGCGTGTGGCCCTGCAGCCGGAACACCCTCCTCCTTTCTCGGGTTCTGCAGCCTTGAGCAAGGCACAGCCCCTCTCTGGGCCTCCGCTTTCTCATCCGCTGGGGGAAGGACTGGACGGGGTGACCTCACAGGAATGGCCCTTCCGGCTCAGACAGGCGAAGCTTCTAATGAGGAAAACAGGCCCCTGTGCCAGGATACTTGTCAGGTCCTATGAGCTGGGCAGGGACTATGTTTGGATGGGTGACCCTGACACTCATTAAGAGGCCCTTGGGGGCAAGAAGGGATGTTCCAGGCAGCTGCCAGGGCCTAGGAGGTTAGGGCAAGGCGGATTAGGGTAGGGTGAGTTAGATGGTGACCGACCTGTCCCTCAGGGGCTTCTGCCCTCACATTTTCTTCCCATCTGGAGCCTGTAGTTGCCTGTCTATAGTGGGCAAAGCCGGGAACCCCCGGAGTAGGACCTGTCATTCAGTGGCATAGATGGTGGCAGGCCCTGAGCCCATGTGTTGGGGTACAGGACGGGTGAAGCCTGCCCCCCATCCCGAGCCCACCTGGGCCCGACAGGGGCCATGGTGTCCTTGGCTGGGTAGTGGAAGCTGGCCACAGGCCGGGGTGAGGATGCAGGCGGGCTGGAGCCCTCTGCAAGCCTGCTAAGGACCGGAACCCTTGCCAGGAAAGGTGTGAAGCGTGAGGGAGCAGATGCAGGCTGGAAACGAGATTTCACATCACCCATGTGTTAATTAACCGGCTCCATTTTCACCCACAGCCTATTTTTACCTCTTTGCCACTTGGGTCTCACTTCATATTTTAACACACCTATCCCTTCTGATCATTACATCAGCTCATCCCTTGCCTTCCCGGGAAAGGTGGGTGTGGAGGTGAGGGGTGAGGCGTGGGCCTTCACCCCACCCAGCCTGACTTTCCGAGTAAACACATGCCATTCCCATCGGGTCACGCCCCGCCATCCTGGAAACTCATTTCTCATGGCCATTGGGGAGTTGCCCTGTGTGTGAGGGGGTCTCCGCCAGGGGCTCTGGAGTCAAGTACTTCCTTCCAGCAGACCCTCCCCCATAAACTTGGCATTGGCACCGCCTGCCAGGTCCCGAGCGCCTTAGGGCCCATCCCGCTGGGATCCCAGATCCTCAGACCCGGAGTGGTAGACCAGCTGTCCTTGCACTTTAGTTTTCTCCTCCAGACCCAGGGTCAGCTCCCCCCACCTCTGTCTCACTGTCCCACCCCTCCCTGCTGACCTCTGGGCCAGATGACTCTAGAGGAAGGGGTGGAAGTCCTTGACCACCGCCACTTGGCAGTGGCCTCCCAGGTCTGTTAACAGGCTTGTGGGAGGAGGAGCAACCATTCCAGGTCCCAACTGGGTGGAGTGTCCAACCAGCAGCAAGGAGGTGGCCGGGTCAGTCACTGCCTCCCATCCCACTATTCTCAATACCCTGAAGCCCCCATCAGGAACCCCCGGCCCTGGGCCTCCATACAGAGCCTCAGCATGCACGTGGGCCCAGGAGGAAGAGAAACCAAGGCAGCCCTGGCTCCCACGCCCTGCGTGCCCATCCCACCTCCACCCATCACGCCCATCCATCCCCCTCATGCTCTCAGTCAGCCTTCCACCATTGCTCCTTGGGATCCAAATGGCTTCCACCGTGGCCCTCCCTCACCCCGAGGGCGGGGACCAGGCCACCCCATCACTCTCCTCGCTCTGAAGCCACCATACTCCTCTGCCCTGGTGTGTGTCCCCCGCCTCCTCTCTGCCTCTCCTGTCGGCCGCCTCGCTCCTCCTGTCCCCTTGTCCACCCAGCAGCCTTCACACGTCTCTGACTAACCTTTCTTGGCCTCTATCTCTCTCTCCCTCCCTCTCTCCTTTCTCCCATCTGCTCCTCACAGGGATGTCCCTGGGCTGGTGACAGGCCCCTCGGCCTCTCCCTCTGCCTCTCTCTGTGCCTCACGTCTCTCTGTCTCTCTGTCCTGTGACCTCCGACAGCTTCAGTGGCGCTGACCATCCTTCCCAGGCTGCTTTGCAGCTGTGCTGACGCTGTGGCGTGGCCAAAATAACTCCGACTTTCTCATACCTTCAGCAGTCAATCTCGCGCTCTCTCCTCCCCTCCCGCTCTATTTTTAACCTGACTTTACCTCTCCAGCTATTTCAGTCTCCTCTTCCTTCCCTGTGCCTGTCTGCGTGAGCACGTGTCCGTACGTGTGTGTCCGTGTGTGCGTGGCCGTGTGTGCACCCGCAGGTGCGTACACTGCAGGGTCCACAGCTCTGGGAGGGGGCGGCCCGGCCAGGTGCTGGCGGGGCAGGGCGGTTCTGTGTTGCCGAGCCCAGGCCAGGTTTTCAAAGCAGGTGCATCCCGCATCTGATAAGCAGGGTGTCTGTCCCTGAAGCTGCGCTCTCTGCTTTTTCCGGCCCAGCGTGTCCCAGTTCATGTGTGCGCCCTGGCATGCCGCATCTCCTCAAATGTGTCTCCTCTCGGGATCTCAGTGTGTCGCTGTGTGTGTCGTCACGGCTGCTCTGGTTGTCCTGCCCGTTGCCTGTGCCATTCTCTCCCTGTTCTTCCAGGTGTCCGCCGGACATGAATGTGTGTGTCTGTGTGTGCTTACCCCGCTGCTGGGCCCTGGTCTCCCCCAGGGCCTGGCGTGGTCTGTGCATGTGTGTCTGTGCCTGCCGTGGCCACCTGTGTGCTGGCGGCTGGTCTGTACCAGAGGCCATGGCTTGTGTCCAGCTCCTGTGGCTCTGAGCCTGTGGCTCTGTGCTCTCAAAGCTGTTCTATTTTATTGTCCTGGGCCTCATGCTGCCAGTCCCCGTCTTCTCCTCGCTGCCTGCCCCCGCCTGTCTTCCTCCTCCTGGGACGTTCCAGCCTGGTCCCTGGGCAGGCTTTAGTGCCCCTTCCTGAGTCCCAGCTGAAGAGCCTGGTCTCACCGCCCAGCCACTGGGCCAGAGAGCCCGGCTTCCTGGGAACAGCATGGAGGCGGGTGCGGACAGGGCTTCTCTGTGGTGCCCATCTCTGACCCTGGGTAAGAGCCTTATTAGCTGTGCAGTCTTCAGAATGGGCAAAGGGAGTGGAGCAGGCGGGCATCGGCTTGCCGCCCCCATGTGTGGCTCCTAAGCCTAAGTTAGTTTACACTAGGAAGATTTAAAAATGCAGTTCTCAGTTGCTCTGGCCACATGGCACATGCTGTCTCCCCACATGGCCAGTGGCTACTGCAGGGGGCTGTACAGGTACTGAACAATCCTGCCATTGTGGGAAGTTCTGCTGGACAGAGCTGCACCGCAGGGCCCCGACCCCACCTGGTCAGTCTGCGTCTGCAGGGTGGGGGAGCACCTGTGTGCTCACTGAGCAAACACGGGTGGGGCCTCCAGGAGACAGGCACTCTGGGCGTGTTTACAGAGAGTAATGACGCGGAGAGACACCTGGAGTGCCACCCCCACCCCGCCGGGCTCTCTCCGGGATGGACAGATTGGAGAAGGCCCCTGGGGGGGGGATGGGAGAGCTCAGAGACCAACCATGCACGCTAGTACCTGGAGGGAACTGGGAAACAGGAAGATTGGGAACAGTCCCCAAGACAGTCCCCACAGAGGTAGTTAAGCCAGAGCTACGTGGGGCAGAGGCTGCGAGGAGGAGGGGCCCTAAGGACTGGTTTCCAGGGAATACCAGGCCTCCCCAGGGACAAGGAGGCCCTGAGGAGGTGGCAGCTGCTCGGGTCCTCACAGAAGGCCCATGGCACCCCGCCCAGCCCACCGCCCAGCCCACATTCATTCTAACTTCCCCAACCCCCAGGTTGCCTGCAGGAGGGAAGGCAGTGAACACGGCGCCAGTGCCAGGCCAGACACCCCACGATGAGTCTGACCGCCGGACCGAGCCTCACTCCTCCGTCTCGGACCTCGTCAACTCCCTCACCAGCGAGATGCTCATGGTGAGAAGGATGGAAGGCTTGAGCCCACCAGGGAACTAAGCTGGGGGAGGGCACCTGTGAAAATCAGAGGGGCTGAGTCAGAGGACCCTGGAGACCCCGGCCAGCACGGTTACCCCTCAACACTCTGACTACATGAGCTAGGTCTGGGCTCTTTTGCCAAAACCACCTCCCTGTGCCTCAGTTTCCTCATTTTTCAATTGAGAATAAAAATGCCCATCCTCTGCTGGCCCATAGCCTGATGGTTAAGGGAACCAGATCCCACATGGCCAACCACAGTTCAAATCCTGGCCCTGGTGCTTGAAAATCATGCCAGGTGCATGTGTGTGCCCCAGATCCCAGCAGGATGGAGAAGGGATTGCGACCTGACTATGTCCCGTTAAGGGTGCTTCCTCCCTGTCCCTCCCCTCTCCGCTCTCTCTGATGCATGCCCGTACGTACCCTCTAGCAATTTAAAAAAAAAAAAGGAATGCGCATTCTCTTTGGATCCCTTTCTGGACGGAGAATGAGCCTCTTAGAATTGAGCCTACTCATTCAGGACATCTTTTTTTAAAAATAATTATTTTATTTAACTTTATTTATTATTATTATTTTAATATTTCCAGGGAGAGAGAGAAAGAGAAGGAAAATGAGAAAGCAAGCCTCCAGGTGCAGGACTCGAACCATGGTTGGCCGTGTGGGAGTCTAACCACCATGCCACCTGCCAGTCCCGACATCTTTTTATTTTAGAGAGAGATTTTTGCTATGGGGCTTATCCATAGGCTGTAGAGACAGAGAGACAGAAAAACAGAAAGCAAGAAATCACTTCCCAGGGTGATGGCTACGCCTCAGTTCCTTCTCCATTCTCCTCTAGGGATTTTAGGCACGCACACACACACGTGCCCAGGGTGTTTTTTTTTTTTTTTTTGGAGAGGTTTTCACTATAGGGTGCGTGTGCTCGCCAGACAGACAGAGAGAGACAGAGAGACAGAAAGCGAGAAATGACCCCCCGGGGGGGATGGTCACGCCGCAATCCCTTCTCCTCCATTCTCCTCTCGGGATCTTGGGCATGCACGCACACGTGCCCGGCGTGAGTTTTAAGCCACCAGGTCCAGGACGCGAACCGCGTTCGACTACGTGGGAGTCCAGAGACATAGCCATTACACTAACTGCTGGTTCCCCCCAGGGTAAGTTTTAAGCCACTGAGTCCAAGACTTGAACCACAGTCGACTATGTAGAAGTCCAGCAATATAACCATTATGCCATCTGCTGGTCCCTCAAGACATCTTTTTTTTTTTTTTTGGAGAGATTTTCACTATAGTGCACGTGCGCTTGCCAGACAGACAGAGAGAGACAGAGAGACAGAAAGCGAAAAATCAACCCCCAGGGGGGATGGTCACGCCGCAATCCCTTCTCCTCCATTCTCCTCTCGGGATCTTGGGCACGCACGCACACGCGCCTGGCGTGAGTTTTTTAAGCCACCGGGTCCAGGATGCGAACCGCGGTCGACTACGTGGGAGTCCAGCGACATAGCCATTACGCTAACTACTGGTTCCCTCCCTCAATACATCTTTATAATCTCAGAAGAAAAGGCTGGTAGGCAGGAGACTTGGGGCTGATGGTGTCTCCTCCCTCGGAGCTGCATCCCCTAGAACAGAGGTCAGGGTAAAGCCCCTTGCCCAGTGGGCCTTGTGGCCCCATAGCAGTGACCTCCCCTACTCCCCACTGCTTGGAAGCCCAGGAAACAGGAGAGCAGGAACTCTCTGATCCTGATTCCTACAAGGGAGCAGAGAGCTGTGCTGGGTTGCTCCTGTCTACACCGTCCTGGTCCTGGATAGCCTCTAGCCCAGTGGGATCCTGGTTCTAGGTAGTTTTCACCTAGGTGGAAGTTGTGGCTTCTCATGGCGCCCCCTGGTGGCATCAATGAATCACAGCCACTTGCCCAGCCAGTACTTTCCAAAGAGCCCCAGAGGGAGGAGGCTGTCCTTGGCACTGCTGGAGGTCTGCAGGCAGGAAGCAGTGAAAGGGCTGGCAGCTCCGGAGTCCCAGGAAGGCTTGGAGAGAACGTGAGGTTGCGAGTGGGCACAGAGCCGCTGCCTCCTCCCGCGCTGGCCCCGCCAGTCCTGGCATGCAGTTCCCAGTTTCCCCGAACTACAGCCCTGTTGCTCCCCGGCCTCCAGGCCCTACCCTTCTGCCATTCACCACCTCCCACCACCCAGTCCCCACTGCCCTTTGCCAGGGCCATACCCATACAAGTCACAGGGCCAGAGGACTGATTCCTAGTCAGCAGGCCTAAGGGGGGGCCCGAGTCTGCATTTCTCTGGGACCCAGATTAAAGCATCAGAACTTTGCCACCCCAGATCAGTGTCTTCTCCCTCCTCCCTGCCCCCAAAGCTCCTGCATGCCTGGCCCCCCACTGCCTCCTCTCCATCCTTCCCCACCCATGTGGGCTGGCCTGGCCATCCTCTCCTCTGGATGGCCACAGCCTACCCTGCCTCCTGCAGCCCCCTTAATTGGTTATGACTTCCCGGTCGCTGGGTTCCCAGAAGGGACGGCCGTTTCCCAGCCAGCTTGGCTGCCCCCAGGGAGAGGCCTGACAGCCACAGCCAGGGAAGGAAGTGCAGGCACCATCTCCCTCTCACGTGCTCAGCGGATGCTCAGAGGTGGGACGGCAGGGTTTAATTGCCCAGCCTCATGCCGAAGCTGGGTCATTGGCATTAGCATTGATGATAAAGCTAAGCAGGGCAGAATAAGCCTGCCAGGAGCTCAGCTATAGAAGCTGGGGCCAGGAGACAAGAGCCAAGCATCCAGAGCTGACCAGAGAAGGGGCTGAGAGCAGAGGGTGTCAGGGAAGCAGCCTGGCCACACCCGCATGTGCCCTGGTGCAGGGGCTTAGGCAGCACCTCCCCTGGGGCTGTGGTGGGGGTAGCCAGCCCAGTTGCCATGGAGATGGCTCTGCAAGCTCCCTGGCTGGTTAATTAGGGCTCAGGGCTGTGGCTTAGGAAAAGTCAGAAGACAGAGCTGCTGCCCCCTTCCGAGGCTAAGCCTGGGCTTCCCCCAGACAGCCGTGTTTGGGAGCCAAGGGACTGGAAGGACCCCAGGTGGGGCTGGGGCTACCTGGGCTGCAGTGCACGATGACGCCACTGGACTTCAGAAGGAATGGAGGGCGAGCGGCACTGCCTGCTCATGCCATGCCCCGGGCCCAGTCCCACGGCCAATGGGCCAGGCTGTGGAGCAGGACTGTGGAAGGGACATGGACCCACTTAACCCTCCCGGAAACTCCGCAAGGTAGGTCTCTGGTCCCCGTTCTGCAGATGCAGAAACAGGTGCGAAGGGAGTGGGGCCGGCCTGAGCAGAGGGCAGGCGCCTTACGATCAAACTGTCTCCAGGTGGAAAGCCACGCTTTCTGCGGACCTGGGATGCAGCTTGTGGGTGTGTCTGGACCGGCCAGGGGGTGAAGGCTGGTGGGACCCTCTTCCACTGTGAGGAAGGGCAGACGAGGCCGCTCAGCACCTCCTCCTGCCTAGTCCCTGGCAGGACCAGGGCTAAGGCCCCAGACGCTAAATGTGAGAGTGTGAGACCGGGCGGGAAGAAGGGCATTTGTCATCGCTGGGCAGAGCCCGGGTTTGAGCCCCGACTCGCCATTCCCCACAGGTGATGAGCCAAGTCACCGAAACCCTCGGTGTTCCAACGAAAACACGGCAATGCCTGTCTCATTGGGTGCCGTAGGGGGTAAAGGAGGGTGAGCACGTGGCACAGGGCAGGGCCCGGTGAGGTGAGTGGCCGGCAAGCATGTAGTGGTCACCAATGTTAGTGTGATTTGGTGCTTTTCACCTGGCACAGATGAAATCTCGCCATTACCAATGGGTGTGTGCCTGCTTTGGTGGGAAGAGTGGACTTGCAGGCCCGAGAGGGTCACCCTGCAGTGCAGTCATGCACATGTGTCCCAACCTCTCTGAGCCAGTCTCCCCAGCTCGGGGCGGTGACAGCTCGATGGCTGTTGTGACTCAGTGAGAAGGTGACATACGCGCTGTCCGCCGTGGCAGGTGCACCTTGTATGCGTTATTATTGTCTGTGGGACCCAGGGCCTGGGGCTGCCTGTCCAGCCTGAAGGAGGAGAGACAGGGGAGTCTGCAGGGGAGGTGGGGGAGAGGAGACAGGGCCTGCAGTTTCGTCCTGACTATGGTGTCCTGAGTCCCACGGCTGGCGCTTTTGGAGATAGGGCCGCCTGGGCCATGTGGAGTCCCTGACTGTTGGAGGTGGTGGCCTGGGGCTGGAGGAGGGGCAGAGGAGGATCCTCCATTTCAGACACTTGGCTGGAAGGCTGTCCCCCAACTGCTTCCTGTGTTTCAGTCACTCCTCATGACCGCCTGCCCACTGCGGGGACCAGCCCCAGGCCCAGCCCTGGGGTGGAGACTGGGTGCAGGGGGAGCCCTCCCTGCAGTGGTCCCCTGCCCCAGGCTTGCAGAGACAAGCCACCCGAGGTGCCTTTGGAACCACTGGTGCTCAGGCCCGGCCCAGCCCGGCCCCATCAGAGCAGAGCTCCTGGGGACGAGCCAGGGGAATCCGTATTTGTCATGTGTAAGGATTCTGCCTTACACAAACACCTCGCTCCTGAAAACCAGCCTCATTCATAAATCACATCACCCTTGGCACCCCAGAGAGCCCCTGTCCTAAGAAATATTGTGGTAAACTCTTCTGAGATGCGAACAGCCTCCGTCATCTGCTCTGGAGCCCAAGCTGGTGTCGCTGTATTTCACCACAGGCCCCACAGAGGCGGAGGGAACTCAGGAGCCCCAGCGTGAGCCAGGGCAGCTGTACCAGGGGGCATCGTCCTGGCTGGAGCCTGGGGAAGGGTTCGACCCCAGGCTGTGAGAAGAAGCTGAGTAGCGGCTATGCACAGCTTTTCGGGATTCCAGACGTGGGTCTATCCACCTTTCCTCCTTCCCGTGGCCTTCTGGGCCGGAGCAGCCCCTGTTGGCTGTGAATGTGGGCCAGGCCACCGCCAGGCCTGCCCAGCTCCACGCTCTCAGCAGCTGGACGGCCCTCCACACAGACAGGCTCTCCGTGTGCTGGGCTGCGGTGGGGCAGGGGGGAAGCAGAGTCCTTCCCAACCCTGTTGGCCTCTCCCCTGCCCCCAGCTCTCCCCAGGCTCGGAGGAGGACGAGGCCCACGAGGGTTGCAGCCGAGAGAACCTGGGCCGGATCCAGTTTAGTGTCGGCTACAACTTCCAGGAGTCCACACTCACCGTGAAGATCATGAAGGCCCAGGAGCTGCCGGCCAAGGACTTCAGCGGCACCAGTGACCCCTTCGTCAAGATCTACCTGCTGCCAGACAAGAAGCACAAGCTGGAGACCAAGGTGAAGCGCAAGAACCTGAACCCCCACTGGAATGAGACCTTCCTCTTTGAAGGTGAGGCTGGTGCTGCCCTCCCTGCCCACGGTCATCTCCTGCCCGCCACCATCCCCACCCAACCACGCACATGTGAGCACATGCACAAACACGTGCACACGCCTACAGGCACAGACACGCATGCATGTGTGCACGCGTACAGATACACACACACGTGCACGAGCCCCCCTCACACACCCACACAGGCACGCGCCTTGGCCCAGTTAACCTGCTGCGTTTTGTGTCTAGCTGGGATCAGGTCACAGGAGCCGAGTGGAGCCAGCATCACAGCCAGAGGCCGAGGAGGAAAGCTGGGCCCATCGCCTGGGGTCTCAGCCCAGACACAGAACCCAGCCTGAGGAGGGCAGGAAGGGAGGGAGCACCCCTAGGATTCAGAGGTGGAGCACCCTGCAACAACTGAGTATAGTGGTTACGGGCACAGGTGATGGCCTAAGCTCCACCACTCACTAGCTGTGTGACCTTAGGCAAGTTCTTGACCCTCTCTGTGCCTCTGTTTCCTCATCTATAAAATGGAGTGACAATAGGATCAAATGGATAAGGGCGTTGTAAATTCACATAGCACAGTGCCTAACACCCAGAACACGCTGGGTGCCAGTTCGCTCATCCGTTGCTATTCTCTGAACTCTGCCCCCACATGGGGCAGGAACAACTCTGAACTGTGCCTGGAAGCCACTGGGGCAAGTGTCCTTCCTCTCTCCCACAAGCCCTTCCTGAAGGCCCGTCTTTACCCTTATCTCTGAGGACTCAAGGACCAGGAAACTGGGCATGTAATTAGGGAGCAGTTTCCATCCCAAGGCTCTGGGTGCTAGGACCCCACTCAGAGAAGCCGTGACCCTTTCTCCACAACCCGGTTAACCAGTGCCAACAAATCCCTACCATTCCAACTGCCAGTGCCCCAGTTTTCTAAGACCTTCAGTGTGCACCCAGGGACGTGTCCGTCTCTGGGGTCTTGGCCACTCAGCATGCCACCCATTCTGCAGCTCACCTCTAAAGAAGTCCGGGAGGGTGAGCAGTGGAGGCCCGTGCATTTCTGGCCCTTCTCCTCCCCAAGTCAGTGTGGGCCCAGCTTAGAGATGGCCCAGGTGAGAAGTATCTGCTGCCTGGAGGTGTATGCAGCCAGCTGGCAGGGTGAGGCCTATGGGCAGAATGCCCTGGTCCTGCTGCAAGCCTTGACCTGGCATAACTACAAGCCGGACACTCTCCTGGACTCTAGGGGTGCAGAAAAGAACGAGACACTGGGGCCAGCAGGTGGCGTGGTGGTTAAAGGTGCTGCACTCCCACGTGGTGGACCATGGTATGAGTCCTGGACCTGGTAGCTTGAAATTCATGTTGGGTGTGTGTGCGTGTATGCCCAAAATCCCAGGAGGAGAATGGAGAAGGGATTGCAGTGTGGCCATCTCCCTTGGGCGGGGGAGTGATTTCTCACTTTCCCTTGCACTGTCTCTCTCTGTCTCTCTCCAGCGAACACACGTACCCCATGGCAAAAAAAAAAAAAAAAAAAAGAAAGAAAGAAAGAAAGACATCATTATGGCCCTTAAGGCATTCCTGGTCTAATGGGGGACAGCTATGTAGATAGTTAGGCCATACACAGCGGGACACGTGCTGCAGGAACCCGGTATGAACTGCAGTTGGTGGTGCTGAAGAAAAGTTCCAGCAGGAGGGGCCATTCCAGATGGGTTCTGATGGATGAGTAAGAGTTTGCCAGCTAGGAGAACGCCTCCTCTGGTGTTGCGGAGAGCTGACTCAGGTACAGGGAATTCTCGGAGCGCCAGCATTCCCAGAATACTCGTCTTGCATTTTACCAACAAGATGCCACGGATCACCTGGGCAAGGTCCCCCAGGGACTCTGAGTAAGCAAGACACAGCTTCTCTCAACACAAGGAAAGAGGCCCTGAATGAATTCAGAGGATTTCCTCTTCCAGCCAGCATCAGAGGTGCCTCTGTGCTCCCAGTGTCTCTGGGCGAAGGTGCTAGAATCCTCCAAAGCTCTTTCTTTGCCTTCATCTTCTCGACCTGTCAGGCCAAAGTACTAGGCGTCCTCCCTTCTGGCTCACACCCAGATTCAGGATCTCGGCCCCTCAAGCCTCCCGGCTGGCTGTGCCCCTGCACCTCCCTGACCAGCCCCACTTCTGACTGAGCCGCCCCGGGGGTGACGACTCCCACCTCAGACCTTGCCTGGCTTCCTCCCACCTTCTCCATCCCAGCCCAGCTCCTCCCCCGCCCCTGCCCGCCTCAGCACACTCCTGCGGCTCCACCAGGCCATTTCACTGGCATTTATTCATCCCTTCGATTATCTATGCACTTAACAAATACGTATCGAGCGCCTACTACGTGCCAGAAACAGTGGGAGGGGCTGGAATCCGGGGGCTGATCCCAGAGGCGGCTCCCCGGAAGCCCTCGCCTAGTGCAGGTGTAAGACAGTAACGAAGGGAAGATCTCTCTGGATGGAGCAATCTCTGTCGCAGTGCCTCAGTGTGTTGGACAGGAAAGGGCTAGACGGGTCCCGGCACCCAGCCCTGGCTGGGATGTAGGGGAAGAAAGCCCAGGCCTGAAGGGTGAGAGTCAGCGGGAGGGGGCATGGTGGGAGGCGGCAGCGCCAGGCCCCCAGGCAGGAGGAGGCAGGCTGTGGAAGGGCCAGGAAGGAGGCCGTGGGGCTGGAGCCCAGCCATTGCAGAGTGGCCGCAGGACAAGCAGGGAGAGGACAGCCGGGCCAGACTGTGGAAGGACTTGAAGCCAAGGTAGGGTGCCCAGCTTTTATTCTAAGTGCACGGGGAGCCATTGAGAGGCTTTAAGCAGGAGAGTAGCAGGATGCGATTTCTATTTTTAACAGATCTCTCTGGCTGCCACGTTGAGAATGGACTAGGAGAAAGCGTGGAAGCGGGGCGGGCGGTTTGGAGACTTGCTATCTAAGCAAGGGTGCCAGGGCTTGGATGAGGGAGGTGGCAGTGGAGAAGGCGACGGCTAGAGGAGGAAGGAAGAAGGACAGGCCGGTGCGTTGGAAGGAGCCAAGGGGGAAGGGGCGCCCAGGGCAGGTGTCCACGCCTGTGTCTGTGCCTTGGCCGTTTTCCTCTGGCCTGAGCCCTGCTGGGGCCTGCTCTTGGCCTCAGAGATCACAGGGACCCCTGCCCAGCCACCGAGCTGCACTGGTGATGAGCGAGTGACTCGGTGGTCCTGGTGCTGCAACTTATTAGCTGTAGGACTCGAAGCCCACGGCTCTATTTAAGCTGTCGAGCCTCAGTTTCCTCATCTGTAACACGGACAAGATATGGTCCATGTTGGAGAGTGGTTGAGAGATTCATGTGAGACAGTGACAGTTCTTCTAGCACCTTAGCAAGGTCCCATGGCCATCAGGTACTGCCTGCTGGCTTTGGTGGGGTGGCAGTGGGAGGGCACAGGGCCAGCCTCCTGCTCACATGGCCTGTGTGGTCCCTCTGTCCCACTCCTCACCTGCGTTTGTCTGTTCCTCAGGTTTCCCCTATGAGAAGGTGGTGCAGAGGGTCCTCTACCTCCAGGTCCTGGACTATGACCGCTTCAGCCGCAATGACCCCATTGGGGAGGTGTCCATTCCCCTTAACAAGGTGGACCTGACCCAGATGCAGACCTTCTGGAAGGATCTGAAGCCATGCAGTGATGGGAGTGTAAGGCCCCACTGACAGGTCTCTGGCTGGAGGGGGCTGGTGGGTCGGGGCCGGCCAATCTGGTTCTAGTCCCTGAGACTGCCAGGAGGGCTGGGCGTGCAGACAGGCGGGCTAGGTATTCCCAGCTGTGAGCCGAGTGGTGCTTGGCTTTCATGGGGACTGGCCTGTGCTGAGAGAAGGAACCAGGGCTGTTGAGGGAGTAGGGGCCCTGGGCAGGAAGGTGCACAGTCCTGGCAGAGAAGGGAAGACAAAGTGTGACAGAGGGGACAGATCAGCCCCCCGGGTCAAAATAGGGTGAGAGGACCTTCATGGCAGCTGGGCCAACTGGATGGTTCTCCAGCCATTCTGTTTCCCTAATCCCTCCTGCGCTCCTTACCAGGGAAGCTGAGGGGAGCAGCCCCCATGTCCCTTGGTCCAGCCTCACCCCTCTGTCGTCCCTCCTAGGGGAGCCGAGGGGAGCTGCTCTTGTCCCTCTGCTACAACCCCTCTGCCAACTCCATCATCGTGAACATCATCAAAGCCCGGAACCTCAAAGCCATGGACATCGGGGGCACATCAGGTGCTGGGGCTCTCACAGCAGAGGCTGGGTGGATTAGGGTGTTGGGGTGACACACGGGGGTCACACCAGATGTAGACAGTGGGGTCTGCTGTGGGCCTTACCCCTGATCCCTTGCTGCCCTGTCTCTGGTCCCAACTCCTCTGCCCTTGGTGGCCCCCTTTGGAACCCCTTCAGGATCAACATCATCTGGGACTCTGGCCTTCCTAGAATCAGGAGGGGAGATCTGGTTCTAGCCCCAGCTCCAGCACTATTTGTCTATGATTTGGGGCAAGGCCTGGCCTCTCTGGGGCTCTGTTTCCTGCTTCGTGCTATAAGAGGGTGCTACATGATGGCCGAGGCCCATCTGTTGGTGCCCCAGATTCCCTTCATCCTTCCTTGGGACTTTCCCTGTCCTCTGGGGAAAGCGTACAGCCCCTCCTACTTCAGTTTCCATATCTTGAAAGGAAAAGGGCTCCTAAGTCATCTGCTCCTCACTGCCCCTCTAACCCCTTCTCTACCCTACCCCCAGACCCCTATGTGAAGGTGTGGCTGATGTACAAAGACAAGCGGGTGGAGAAAAAGAAGACAGTGACAATGAAGAGGAACCTGAATCCTATCTTCAATGAGTCCTTTGCCTTCGATATCCCCACGGAGAAGCTGAGGGAGACGACCATCATTATCACTGTTATGGACAAGGACAAGCTCAGCCGCAATGACGTCATCGGCAAGGTAGGGACGAGGCAGGCGGGATGGCGCACGGAGCTGGTGCCCAGCAGGGCCCATTCCTTAAAAGCAGTGGGTAGTGGGCGAACACAGAGTTGGATGCCAAGAGAGATCAGGTCAGTCTTTTTCCTTCTTGGGCCTCCATTTCTTCATCTGGAAACAAGGAGATTAGATGAGCCCCTCCGTAAGGTTTCTTCCTAAGTTCCCTCCGATGGGTGGGTCAGCTCAGGACAGACCACTGGAAGAGCATGGAAAGAAGGAAGTAGGAGAGAGAAGTACCCTAGATCCCAAAAGGAAGATTTTCTGAACGAGACTCTCAGACAGGAGGGTGTCCCAGGGTCCTGTCTGCATAGGGTGAGCTGTGTGGGGGCAGTGTTGACCGATGTACTCAGACTGCACAGACTTGACTTCAATTTCTCCCTCATCTGCTGATAAACAACAGTATAACCTCGGGCAAGTCACTTGGCCTCTCTGAGCTTCAGTGCTCTCACTTATACAATGGAGCAACTATTACCAACCCTACAGAACTTCACAGGGCAGTGTAGTGATTGCCTGAAATGTGGACATTCTTCTTGTAGAAAGGGACCTCTCCTAATCATACGTTACCCAAAAAATCCATACTCCGTCTTGAGGTTTGCCAGGATGTGATTCTGTGACACAAACTCTTTCATTCTTCTGCTTTGAAATGTCTGTGCCTGTGTTTGTTTACAGTTTAGTGATGAGAGTAGGGGCTTGGGAGTCAGACTGCTTGGGTCCCAGTCCCACCCCTACCTCTTAACAAGATGTAACCTCTCTGAGTTTTATTTCCTCTTCTCAAAAATGAATGGAACAGTCTTAACCTCACAATGGGCCCGGAGGATTAAATAAGATAACACAAGTGAGGGAGGCACCTGGCCTCAAAGAAGAAAGCTGGCTCTGCTTGCTATCAAGTATGGCCCAGGGACTGGCAAATCTGTGGTCATAGGTGGGTCAGCTCTCCAGGGCACAACTACCCATATTCCAGCAAGAGCAAGTGCTCTGGGAAGGGCTCGGAGTCCACTAAGCCCCCCACCCACCCTCCACACACACACACCCCTTAACCAGCTCAGACCAAGGTCCAAGTAACCTTATCTACTTCCAGGGTCTTTTGAAGCTTAGCCTTTGGGCGTGGAGTGCTCCTTAGCTACCAACTATGCTGGGTTATCGCAAAAGTCATGACATAGTTTTCTCTATGCAAAAATGCATAGAGGAGCAATAGCTCCTTTGAGACAGTCTTACCTTCTCTTGGCCAAGCCAAGGTATTCTAGTCCATTTTATGGCTAATAACATAAAGTACCTGACACTGACTGATTGGTTAAAGTAGAGGTTTATTCAGCTCACGGTTGGGAAGTCCAAGATCTGGGCCCACATGTGGTACATATAACACGGTGGAAGGCAGAAAGCGTGGTCCACGTTCCGTGTGTCTCTCTCTCCGCCTGCATCTCTCCTCCTATAAACCTACCAGGACTCAGTCATGGGGCCCTTCACTACCACCCAATCACTCATCTCCTAAAAGTCCCACCTCAACACAATAATTGGATCAATTTCACCTTTATAATCCTCTTAAGGTAGCTCAACCCCTGCATTTGGGGAGGACACATTCAAACTAACATGAAAGTGGATTTGTTCTCGCTTTGGCCTGGGTAGCTGAGAGAGCCCAGACGTGTCTGAATCCTGACTTCCAGCCCCAGCTCAGCCTCTGGGTGCCAGGAGTCTGCCCCTCCTCTGTGTCTGGCATCCCCAGAGGCTGTGAGCATCATGCTGGCTGAGGTTGCACATGTAGGCCATTCTCAGAGGGCCCCCTCCCTGTGGGAGTGAATAATCAACCGGCTTCAGAGGGTTGGAGCCCCCTGACTGAGAGAACTCGCCACATGAGGGCAGGCCACCACGCCCGGCCGAGCACATGACATGCACCATCCCAGCTGCCACCATCAGCCCATTTTACAGAGGTGGACCTGAGACTGAGTGAAGTCACTACACTTGTATGTGGCAAAGCTGGGGTGCGTTCCCATTTTTTTTAAAGATTTTTTTTGCCCCTAGGGCATGTGCGCTTGACACGGAGAGAGAGACAGAGACAGAGAGAGGAAAAGTGAGAAATCACTCCTGAAGGGGGGTGACTATGCCACAATTCCTTCTCCTCCATTCTCCTCTCAGGATTTTGAGCATGCATGCACATGTGCCCAGTGTTATTTTCTTTTTGTTTCCTTTTCTTTTCTTTCTTCTTTTTTTTTTTTTTTTTGGAGAGGTTTTTGCTATAGGGCGTGTGCGCTCGCCAGACAGACAGAGAGAGACAGAGAGACAGAAAGCGAGAAATCATCCCCCAGGGAAGATGGCTATGTCACAATCCCTTCTCCTCCATTCTCTTCTCGGGATCTTGGGCACACACGCACATGTGCCCAGCGTGAGTTTAAGCCACTGGGTCCAGGACTCGAACCGCAATCGACTACACATGAGTCCAGTGACATAGCCATTACGCCAACAGCTGCTTCTACCCAGTGTTATTTTCAAGCTGCCAGGTCTGAGACTCAAACCATAGTCAGCCATGTGGGAGTCCAGCACTCTGACCACAACACCAAATACTGGACTCCCTTCCACTTTAAAAGAAAAAACTCATTTATTTCTTCCATGTGAGAGAGAGAGAGACAGGCACCCCCAACAGGGTCCCCCTCATCTCATCTGGCCCAGATCACAGGCATGCACGACCAGGGACGGGAACCCACGGCCTTTCCTATACAGGTCCAACTGCGTTATCCCTGCACCACCACCAGGCTCCTCCCTCTTTTTTCTTAATGTAATCTTTATTTTGGATTAATTTTAGATTTACCGAAAAATGGCACAGATAGTTCAGAAAGTTCCAATAGACCCGTGTTTCCGCGGTTGTTAGCCTCTCATCGTATGATGGTACATTTGTCACAGCTTAAGGAACCAACATCAATGTATTACTGTGAGCTAAACTTCAAAGAGTTTATTTGTATTTCATCCGTTTTTCCATTAATGTCCTCTCTGCTCCAGGATCCAACCCAGTGTGTCACATTACATTTAGCTGTCATGCCTCCCGGGGTCCTCTGATTGATGACTCTGTCTCCCCTGCTCTCCACGAACTTGACAGTCTGACGGTGAACTGGCCGGGTGTCCTAGAGAACGCCTCCCAGGCAGTGCACCCACGTCTTCCCCCCAAGTGTCTGTACTCTTAACCACCCACCAGTCCCAAGCTGGGGTCCTCTAGGCCTACCCTGGGGGATCCTGGGAGAGCCATGCATGCAGGCCTGCGCGTCTGGGAAGCCCCTAACACAGAGACGCAGCAGGACTGAGCTGGTAGCATACAGCCCGAAGAAACGGGATTTCAATTCCTCTGCACTGCTTAGACTCTGTGCCTGCGTGGAAGTCTCTTAGCTCGTCATACCTCAGTGTCCTTGTCTGGGGTAATAATATAAACATACCTGCCTCACAGTAGTAAGCATCCGGCGATCTAGGTAGCTCAGTGCTGGCAGGTAGTGGTGCCCCGAAGTGGCAGCAGCTGTGATTAAGGCGAGCTAGACAGTGTCCCACAAGTAGGGCAGAGGAGGCTGCGGAGCAAACCACCTCCGCTCCCACCTTCAGCACAGCCACAAAAACTGGCGGGCAGCCTAATTCTGAAGGGCCAGGAGTGCCCAGGCTCCGGAGGGGAGGCACAACCCAGAAGAAAGGTCAGGCTGGCAGCGGGGAGGGAGAAAGTACCAGCTCCACTCCCCCCCACCACCACCCCACTTCATCTGCCAGGTAGGTTGTGACTACAGGCAGAGGTCCTGGTCCCATGCCAGGGTGTCCTTGTGCGATTGGCGTATCGCCCCCTGCTGGGGGCAAGGGTGATGCCCCAGAGACTGCACTAACGCCCTGCTCTCCCCTTTCTCCCCAGATCTACCTGTCCTGGAAGAGCGGGCCGGGGGAGGTGAAGCACTGGAAGGACATGATTGCCCGTCCACGGCAGCCTGTGGCCCAGTGGCACCAGCTGAAGGCCTGAGTAGGGCCAAGGGAGGCCCAGGGGGCCGAGGGCCTGGGTCCCCATCATGTCCTTACCACTTTATGCACAACGCCCAGCTTGGCCCCCCTGCCATGGGTGAGGGGAGGACCCTGAGGGCTCAGCCAGGGAGGGGTCCTAGGACTTAATTGGGGCCTGTTTCTAGGAAGTACCAGCTCCACCCCCTTCCTGTCCAGCTTGGGGGGAGGGGCTCCGGGAGCCATTTTCCTGCTTTGCCCCTTTCCTTCCCAACTTGCTGATACTAAAGAGGGGTGGGAGGTCCGAGAGCCAGCTGGGCAGATGGGCAGATCCCTCCAGAGGCCCGCCAGGTGGGCATGGTCCCCCGTTTTCTTTAAGGCAGTGCCTGGAGTGGAGAGAGGCCACCGCTGCCTCCCCAGGTCCCTACGCAGGCCCAGGAGAGGGGAGACCAAGGCGTTTGGCCCGGGCCTGGCCAGAAGAGGCCTGTCCTCAGGGCAGTTCAGGTGCCGGCTGGGCCCTGAATGCCGAGGATCGTGTATAGCCCGCTCCTGGGTCCTGGAGCCGTGGCCCTGTGTACCTGTGTTGTGTCTACGGTGTGTGTGTGTGTGTGTGTATGTGTGTGCGCACGCGTGTAGGGGTGACTCGCTCCTTGTCCCCTGGGGCCGGCAGTGCTGAAGACTGTGCAGAAAAGGCAGAGTCCCATGAAAGTGAGGTGGGCCTCAGGCCAGAGTGGGAGAGGCAGGCGAGGGCCTCCAGGATGGGGACGGGGATGGGGGAGGCAGACCCGGAAGCTGGGCTGCCTCCCTCCATCCCCTGCCTCTTCCTCCTCCCCCCTGGGTGTCCCCTTTTCCCAGAGTCCTCCTCTAGCTCCTTTCTCAGCAGTTTCAGCTCTTGAACATCCGTCTGCATCTTTTAGGCACCTACTGTGTGCATAGCATTCCACCAGGACTCACTCCCTTCCTTCTCAGGGGTCCCAAGCCCCAGAGCTCGTCCGTCCGCTGGCTAAGTTGGCAACATTCTCCCCGCTTTCCCACTTCCTCGCCCTTCCTCCGGTCTCCCTGCCTGTGCAGGGCCCCCGCCCCTGGCTCCTTCACCCCTCCCACCACCCAAGGCTTGTGGACCTCCCCTCCTGTTCCCTCTCACCACACATGGCCTCCCCACCGGCCATCACTTGACCACCTCCAGGACTGTCTTCTCCCCCTCCCCCACCCCTGGCAACCCAGAGCAGCCCCTGCTGCCCCACCCACTCAGCGCAGGCGGAGGAGGCAGGGTAAGCCCAGGGGTCCATGGTTTCTCTGCTTCTGCTACTGCTGAGCTAGAGCCAGCTTCTCCTTGGAGACAGCAGATTTCAGGATGATCCTGCTTAAGCCTTCTCATCCCCATGCTGGTCCTGGTATTGATACAAGGCCCAGCTGGTGACAGCCTCCAACCCAGGGGGGGTCTGCAAGCCTGGGCCTGGCATTCCTTACACACACCACCAGGTGGCGTCAGGACACCACAGTCTATGGCCAGGCAGTCGTCCGCAGTTCTCCCCAGGATGGGCCTGACACCCCAAAGAGAAAAAGGAGACTGGACAGGGGTTGAGTACAACAGAAGCATAGGCATTCTGGAACTATGTTCCTTCGGTGGGCTGCCCCAGAGCCACGCACTCTGTGCCATACGGTGGGCCCCTTTAAAACCAAAATGTTCTTAAATTGAATCCCACCGTGCCCCCACCCCTCCCCCAGGGACCTGGAGAAACTTTGTGGATGATCCTCATGTGAAGCAAATAGTCACCCACATCGCTTGTCAATCCAAATGTTTCCATATTGTAGCTCTGCTTTAAGTGGAGTGGGCCCCAGCTGCCTGAGCCTTGGGGAGGGCGGGGGCTGGGCGCCAGCCCCCAGGGGGACCGGAGGGCAGCGCCCCAGAAGCTGTGTGGAAGTAAGAGAGGGTGTTGTTGAAGTTTTGAGAAATTGAGGGTATCTGTCATCCTCAGAACCACCTCGGGACGGTGTCCCCTCACCCCGCTGGAAGGCCCACTGCAGGGGCATGCCTGGTTCCCAGCATCAAGGGAGAGCCAGCAACCGCAGCCCCCTCTCTCCGAGCCCCACCCACCGAGCTCTGAGCCAAGGCAGGGAGCATCCGGTGGCTTCCCAATCAGATCCCACCCGGGCACACTGGCGACCTGCCTGGGGTCCCCCCAGGACAGCTGGGGCTCCGGGACCAGGGGAGGAGCAGCAAGCGCTGGACCAACGGTTGAGGGCTGGTGGCGGGTGGGGTGGGGATGGGGTTCCAGACTGATAAGGAGAAATGGGGGAGGGTTGCATGGGATCCCTGCCACCTTTCCAGGACCTTGGGCAAGTCACCCACACTCCCTGGGCCTGTTTCCCCATCTGCAAAATGATGGTAATAATACTTCACCTACCTCATGGGGGAGGTTGTGAGGCCACCATCACCTGACCTGGGGGTCGAGGCAGGAGGACTCTGAAGGTGCTGCTCGGGAGCAAAGTATTATTGACAGTAAGGAAACCTGAGAGTAAGCCCACCTGCCGTTCCCCACAGGGAGCCTCCAGGGATGGTGGGCCCAGACCAGGCCCGTCTGTCTCCACTGTGCCCCCGGCCCCTTCCTGAGCGTCATCTGCCTTCTATGTGGGTGCCCTAAATTTAGTTCTCTTTCTGTAGCCATTTCCCTGTGTAACTTCTCTACAAATTCCACCTGCCCCAGGACCCCCCAATGCCTGCCCACTGGCACCAGCTGCCTGGGGAGGGGAAAAGAAAATAATCACAAAAGAGCCAAGAAGCCCCCAGCTGGGGCCCCCGGGGGTGGGGATCGGTGGCCAGTTTGTATTGTGTTTGAGTCCTCGAGCGCAAATGTTTTATATTAAAAAAAGAAAAAACAACCAAAACCCACTATCACAAAAAAGAAAAAAAAAAAAAAAACAGCAAAGAGAAACGAAGAAAAAAACTGAAGAAAAAAAAAAAAAAAAGGAAACAAAACCATACGAAAATTTTGCCATCTCACACACACCTTCTAAGCCAGCAGGATTTCCTCTTTGCAAAAATCCTATTTTTGTGGGAATGGGCCCTGCTTTTTGTGGCAGGGCCTGTTCTGATTAATAAAGGATCATGAAAAAGTAGGGCCTTGGCTGTTTCCTCCGTGGGCCCCAGCCCTCTCTCACCTCTCTAGGGGAAGAGGCAGTGGGGTGAGGGGGCTGGGGAGCCTGGGACTGAGTCTCCCCTCAGCTTGTAACCTTTGAGATTCGACTTTGCTAGTGACCAGGTCCTTTCCGAGTTTTTAGCTCATTCTCAGACCTAAAATACAATCCCACCAGCTGCCAGGAAGCAGGGGAGCAGTTACATCTCCCAGGCCAGGCCTGAACAGGGCTCACGGGAGTGATGTCCCTGCCCGGCCTCAGGGGTGTCCCCGTAGTTCACCCAGCCTGATATCCTCTCCCTGAGTTCCCAGGGGACCGTCTCCACCCTCCAAGGCAGGTCAGACAAACCGAAAGGGGCCCTTCCATCTTGACCGCATCCACCACCCGCTGGACCACTGTGTTTCAGGCCAGTATCTCCTTCCTGGTCCCCATGGGAGCTCTAGGTCTGTCACCTGGCCCCGGCTCCTTGCCAACCTTTTCTAGTTGGATTCTTTAGCATTGGAAAAGGTTCCAACTCAAAAGTGTACCTTCCAGCTTGAGGGGCCTGGACGCGGGTTCCCGGCCCTTCTCCAGTCTCGGTGGCCCTGGACTGTTTCCTGGCTGGCTCATAGTTCCCTCAGCCCACGAAAAAGCAATAACCACTCCAACCCTGTCCCCATTTCCTCTCCACGCCCAGCCCAGGGGAAGCCAAGGCCTGGCAGCTCTCAGGGTACTTCGGAAGGAAGGTGCTACGCCCGCTCAGGCACGGAAGGGACAAGCGTGTCTGCTCACGGGCGCTGCGCGCTCCAAAGCCACACTGCACCTCCTGCTCCCCGGCACCTCGGGCCGGTGGCTGCCTCCTCCCGCTGCACTAAGGACCCTGCCTGAAGCTGCCCCCTCTCTTTCCTTCTGTCCCCTCCATTCCCTACAGTCTGGTTGAAATGTTCCTTTCAAAGGTAATTCTTTTTTTGGCTTCTGATCTCTGTTCCAGAGAGAGGGGGCCCTGGGGGTCAGGTAAGTAGCCTCAGGAGCGCCCCTTGCCAGAGCTTCTGTTCAGGCTTTCTCTGTGAAATCAGCCTTGGACAACTGAGCCTCAGAGCAGAGCCGGCTCGCTCCCACAGAGGCCTCAGGGCTCTCCCTGGACTCCGCCTCTTCCCTCTGCGCTGGCGCCCTCCTTCCAGTCTGTCCATCCACGCTTACTCTGAGATATCCGCCCACCTTTCCCCCGCACCTGGGACCACTGCCCCTCTTCTTCCTCCCGTAAGTCCCTCCTGGACACCACTGCTCTCTGGAAGGCCGTTCTGGGTTCACCCTGCACGCCTCTCCCTCCCCCACAAAGACAGCAGAAGGACACCGCGCGAGCCCGCCGTGTGCCCCAGCCCGTGGCTCCCTGACCATCTGTTTCCCGTGACGACGTCCCGCTCCCCGTGTCTGTGTCCTGCGTGTACGTGTTGTGTCTTGTTTAGATTGTGAGCCCCCCCCGGGCAGGGATCCCTGTCTGAATCCACGTTCTGTGTGGCACGCCTGGGTGTGCTAATAAATGTTCATCTTCAGAGCAAGAGTGCCCAGGTGTCTTGAGGGAGCTTTGGGACAGGTGGCTGACATTGCAGTGTGGTGGCATTGGGTATCCGGCTCCCTGACACCCTGTCCTCCCCCTTTCCCAGGCCCCTGAGGGTGGGTGGGAGGGGAGTGGGACATGGCAGTAGTAACAGCCGGGCAAACACCCCCCCTCGGTGCATAAGTCTCCGCTGCTCTGCTGGCCAGGAGGTCTGCTGTCAGGAGGCTCTGGGGACGGGAAGAACCAGCTGATCCTCGATCCTCGATCCTCGTCCATACCGCTCCCCTATGTGACAGTCAGCCTCCCCAGGGTCGCCCCCACGTGGCCTGGCTGAGCGCCAGACTAGGAGTCCTCACCCCATTTATGGCAAGTCTCGTACTCTCCGGACCTGTTTCTGGCCCTACCCCTTCCCCTGCCCTGTTCTCACCACAGCTCCCACAGACCTTCCTGCCCCGACCACCAACTCCCTTGGCCTCTGCCCCTGCACTGCCTGGCACACACACGACTTTTCTGGGGCCCCCTCCGTTCCCCCATGCCCCCCATCTCTGACTGCCTTGGGATGATGTGGAGAACCACAGACATGGCTGTTGCTACAAGTGCCCCTAAAGTCTCCCCGGATTCCAGAGGCCAAGTGAGGAGTCCCAGGAAGTTAGAGGGGGGAGAGTGCTAAAACTCCTCATTTGGGGCTTGCCCCATCACCAAGAGGGGCTGTGATGGCCGTCTGTTTTTGACAGAAGCCCCCACCGTGGTCTCCCTCACTTCCGCACAGAGACAGATCCTCCTAGGGCTCTAAAGTCAGGCGTTAGCACCCTCTTAAACCAAACCCCAATTTGCCAGGAGGAACCAGCTCCTGCTGCTGCGCAAGCTAGTCGTGAAGCCGGGACCACTGTCCTCTCCTCTTCCTGGGGAGAGGCTCAGCCTTGGCAGCCCCTGCTGGGCATGAACAAGAGTGCCGTGTTTGGCCATGTGGAAAGGCAGGGCCCTGTGTGTCCCAGGACAGCCCGGGGGACTCATCTCAGGGCCTTGCCCTGCGCTGAGTCCTGGGTTAGTGCAACAGCGAAGAGCAGCAGGGAGGCAGCCCACAGAGGGCGAGGGGACAGCTCTGCCCGGCAGCTCCTCCAAGGTGACCCAAGCGTCCGCACCCCACTCCCCTGTGTCTAAGACTCGCATGAAAGCCCGGTCGCCAGACACCTTGCATGGGCTGTGCAGCTGCAGTATCAGATGGAAACGAGCCTAACTCCTTGTGTACAGATGGAGAAACTGAGGCCCAGGGGCCACAGCTTGTTCAAGGTCACTCGGTCACTAGGACTGGCACCCAAGCCTTCTGATCCCAGACCCTGCAGTATTTCCCCTACGCCCTGATGCAAGGGGCAGCCTAAGAGGACAGTCCCTGGCCTGAGTGGGGTCAGGAGAGACCAAATGATCTCTCACATTTCTTCCTCTGAGATCCCAGGTCCCACAAAAGCCCGGATGGAACCTGAGTAGGGGAAGCCCTGTCACTCAAGTTCCAGACCTCTCCTTCTCCTTGGGTAGGGACAGCCCCTAGTCGTCCCCACCCTAGCACCGCTTTGTCTCTTCATGGCCTTCACTCTCACTTGCAAGCTGACTGCTCCAGATCCGTGCCCGGCCTCCCTTCTCAGGGCCCAGTGTGCCCGCTGAGCTGCTGGGCAAGGCCTGACCTTTTGGCCCAGTATGACATCAGCCCGTTGCCATGGTGATGTAGGCCTGCAGGATCTTCTCATGGGAAATGGTCTTCTAGGCTTGAGGTTTTACAATGTTCTTCCTTTCATTAAATCCTTCATTCCGCCTCCCCCCACCCCACCCTCCCACCCCACCCCCGCCACCACCGAATAACAAGGGGAGAAAGTAAAGCCGAAACTGAGCAAAAAGAAACTAAGAGCCTGAGAGGAGGAGGAAAAGAGGGCAAGAAAGAAGGACGCGAGTAGAGCTTCGGGGTGGCAGCAGTACCGGGGACAGAGTGAAGTCGGCCCAGCTTGGGGGTGGAGGGGACTCGCCAAGCCATGCTAAGAATAGAGAACCTGAGAACGAACTGGAGGAGACCCACAGCCTGGCCAAGGGAGGGGGTGAGCTGGGAAACAGGAAATAAGATATCAAAAGGCGGGACACCAGCCAGGACACCAGACACGGCCAAAGCCACTTCTGTCTGCTGACCAGCACTTGCTCCCCAGACAGACCGGACACAACCGTGGGCTGGGGTCAGCCTGACCCAGCGCAGGGGCACAGGGACAGAGAGGCGGTGCAGAGGGAGCCCAGGGTCCCCTCGGCAGTGGCACCCGGTGCTCCCAGGGCTTAGAAATAAACAGGCATAGAAGAGATGCACATTCTTTCTCCAAGAAATAGCATTTATGTTTACAGCCAGTTTTTTCGTCCTAAAGAAAACACTACCAGGCGGGGCCCCTGCCCCTCACAGTGTCCCTGAGTGTCCCTTGGCCCTGGCCCTCTCCTCCCGTTATTGCTTGAATGGGGGAGATCTGGCCCTGGGGATTGCAGTGCAAGGCCCCTCTCCTCACCCCCTCGAGGCTGTCCCTGGTGACAGAGTGGAGGCTCACAGCGCCCGTGCCGTGCCCCGTGCCGTGCCAGCCACCCTGGCTGTGCCCATGTAAGGGAATGGAGAGTGCAGGCAGTGGGAGAGGCCCTGGAGCCAGCCTCCCAGAGCAGAGAGCCCTTCTCTGGGGCAGGAGGCCCTGGAGGCACAGTGGCTTCTCCTCCAACTTGACAGCTGGAAGGCTCAGGCTGTGGGGAAGGGAGGGAGCACTCTCTTTCCCAGTGAGATCCGATCCCAAGCGCTTGATGGGAGGAAGGATGGGGAGGAGACCATGCCTTCCAAACTTGAGTGGGCCTGGGGAGGGAGGTATGTAGCGTGAGCCCCACAGAGGGCTGAGGGCAGCTGTGGTGTCAGGGCCCCAGTCTGTTTCCCACATCTGCCCTGGGCACCGACCCCAACTCCAAGTCCCTGTCCCTGGTCCTCCCAGGGGCGTTCTCACACAGGTGGTTACTCCAGAGGTAAGCGCTCTGCACCAGAAAGGGTAGGCCCAGGAGACCCAAACCCCAGGAGGGAGGTTGGAGGGTGCGTGCTCTGGGCATCCAGACTCAGCAAGAGGTGATGGTTCAGGGACAGCGGGGACCCTGGTTCTCAGAGGAAGCTGGCATCTCTGTGGTGGTAGAGGCGCCACCGCCCACTGGATGGAGCCCAGACTTATTGGTCTGATCGCGGGCCACAGATCAGTCAGGGGCAGTCTTCTTGCTACCCAGGAGTGTCTGAAGATGGCCCCCAGGCCTGCCTGTGCCTGCAGCTTGCCCAAAGCAGCCCTTCCACTTCCCCGGGTAGGAGCCCACGGTCCCACAGACCTGAGCAGCCAAGCTTCCCAGAGGCGCTCTGCTCAGAGTGGCAGGAGCCCATTACCCAGAGCAGAGGCTCAGGTGCCCAGCCCTGGAGCAGCTTCCAGGGCACGCAGACTGTCCTCTCCGGGTCCCAGAGCCCGGGTGCTAGGTCCTCCTATGAGCAGGTCTTCTTCCTCCTCATCCTCGAAGGCCCGCGCTGGGCGCCGAGGCGGCGGGCGGGGCGTGGGTTCGTCGCGCTCGGCCATGCGCTCGACTGCACCCTCGCCCACGAGGAAGACAGTGTCGGCGACGCGCGGGGGTCCAGTGACAGGGTTGTGGTCGTAGGAGAAGACGCGCAGAGCACGCAGCGGGTGCAGGTCGGGGAAGCCACCCAGGCGGTTGCGGTCGAGGTCGAGGATGTGCAGGCGGCCCATGCGCAGCAGCGCGGGCGGGAACTCCTCGAAGCGGTTGCCGTAGAGCCAGAGGCCACGCAAGCCGGTCATGCGCGGCAGCTCGGCGGGCAGCGCGCGCAACCGGTTGTCGCCCATCTGCAGCGACTGTAGCGCCACCAGGCGCAGCAGCGGCCGCGGAAAGCGCCGCAAGAAGTTGCCCTCGATCCACAGGCAGCGCAGGCTCTGCAGCTGCGCGAAGTCTGCGGGCAGCGCCAGCAGCCGGTTGCCGCCCAGGTAGAGGCGCGTGAGGCGCGGCAGGCGACACAGGCCGTCGGGCAGGCGCTCGAGCTTGTTGAAGTCGAGCGCCAGGATGCGCAAATCGCGCAGCTCCTCGATCTCCTCGGGCAGCTCGCGCAAGCCCGTGCCGCTCACGTACAGCTTCTGCAGGCGGCTCAGAGCGCACACCGCGCTGGGCAGCCGCCGCAGCCGCCGCCCGCTCAGCTCCAGCTGCTGCTCGCCGCTGCGCAGCTGCTCCTCCGCGTCCGACGGCAGTTCGTCCGGTGTGGACTCGGCGATGCCCATGGTCACCGGCCCCGGCAGGGGCCGCCGCCACCGCCCGACATCGCTCCGCCCCGGCCGCCGCCCGGTCGCCTCGACGGGGCCGGGACCGTGCCGGCTCGGGGGCCCCCCGCCCCGGCCTGCCCCCGCGCCGGGAGGGGGGCCGTACCGGGCCGGGAGGAGGTGCCCGCTTGGGGCCCCGCCGCCGCGCTCTGCGCGCCGCGCTCTACCGCCCGCCCTCGGGCCTCCCCCGCTGCCTCTGCCGGAGGCCGACTGGCTCGGGTTCGCGCTGACTTGCAGCTTAGCGACCCGTCGCCCTGGCAACCCCCGACGCGAGTGCAGCTGCCAATGAGGCGGAGGGAAGGCGGGGCGGGGCGGGGCAATACGCTACCCTAGCGGGGTCTGGGCGCCCGGGCCCGCCCCCCGTCGGCCCACCGCACCCTCCCGGGAGCAAGCGCAAGCCGAAGGAACCCAAGGTCCCTTGCCCGCAAACCTGGCATTGTGCTGGCACCGAGACCCGACATCCCAGGCCGACTGCACACCTTCAGTCACTGCGAGCAGTTGGGAGTGCGGTTGTGTGCTCCTCGGAGCCACGGGTCCAAGAAGAAACCGAGAACGAAGGAAACACTGGCATGGGACCCACGATTCTGAACAAGTGGCTCACGAAGAGAGGCCGAGGGGCGCAGTCACTGCCAACCGTTCACGTCCAGCAGTGTGCGATCAGACACTCTGCTGGGTTACATCGGGATAGTAACTCGAAATTCTGACACTTTGGTCTTTGCAGGGTCCTCTGCGGGGACCCAGAACAGATGGGTGTGGCTGGCTGCGGTGGACAGAGGACTGTGACTTGTGAAGACTTTGAGCGCCACCAGCGGTGACCACCCTCCCTCTGACTGTTGCGCCTTTGCCTCGTCTTTCCCCCTTATCTCATTCCCAGCCCTCCTGCCAGAGCTCCTGGCAGACACGCCCTCTCCTCTCTTTACTGAGAACCTACCATATGCCAGGGCTATGCCTGAGATGTTGCCCTCGATCCACAGGCAACGCGGGCTCTGCAGCTGCGCGAAATCTGAGGGCAGCGCCAGCAGCCGGTTGCACTGGATCCCTACCGCAGCCTATGAGGTAGACACCCTCACAAGCCCCAGCCTTACAGATGGAGAAACTGAGCTCAGAGATTTGACTTGTCCTGGATGACTTCCTCAGGTCATCCAGCTGGTGGGCCGCTTGCCTTTGAAGTTGGGCGGTGTGTTTTGAGAGCCTGCACCAAAACATGCAAACAATGATCAATCACTCCACCTCTGGTAGTGAATTTTCTCACAACAGAGCCTCTGGCTGGCATGATGAAACTCCAGGAAAGTATTATTAATCCCATATGAAAGATGAGGGCAGTGGTTCCACAGGGATTAGGCAACCTGCTAGTAAGGTCACGCAGAACAGAGGTGACAGCCAGGGAGTCCAGGGCAGACGCAACGTCTCCTCTAACCTGCCTTCTTTTGACCCTGGCTGGTGTGACCCCTGTAACTGGCTGAATGGATAGACCCCATCCCCACTGCAAGGGAGGATTTGAGAGCAGTTGCCAATGCAACCCAAGGACAAGAACTACACCCACAGGTACAGGCTGTGTGGACAGGCAGGTCTGGCACATGGTAGACAGTCAAGGAAATTTTTAACATGTAAAAAAATGGAGGCAGGGCCAGCAGGTGGCATGGTGGTTAAGGCTCTGGATTCCCACAAGACTGACTGCAGTTCAAGTCCCAAACTGGTAGCTTGCAAATGACAACAAATAAGTAGATAAATAAATAATGGTGGTTAATGGTATTGGATTCCCACATGGCAATTCGAGTCCCAGATCTGGGGGCTTGCTTTCTCCCTCTCCTTTTCTTTCTCTCTTTCTCTGGTCAAATTAAAAAATAATAACACATGGAATTAAATAAATAAATTATTGTTAAAAACACAGATAAATAAATAAAGGTTTGGGGCTGGCAGGTGGCATGGTGGTTAAGGTGCTAGACTCCCACATTGCTGACTGAACCTGGTGGCTTGTTTTCTCACTTTCCCTTTCTCTCTCCTCCTCCGTCTCTCTCGGGTCAAATTTTAAATAATAATAATAATTTTTAAAATTTAAAAATAAACAAATAATCATTTAAAATACATAAATTTATTTTTTAAATGGAGGCAAATGTATATAGTGGAATGCACAGAACTGCACAATTGGATGTACAGGCTCATGTCATATTTCTGTCACCCCCAGCATTCCCTCACCTTCCAGTCAGTCCCTGCCTCCCAGAGGCAGCTATGATCCTGACCTCTATGATCATGGCTCAGTTTTTGCCTGTTCTGAATCTCACATAAAAGAAACATATAAATAAATAAATAAAAAGAGAAAAAGTAAAAGTATGTTTAATTGACAGAAAAACGAGAAGCTATTTGCTGATGATAATGCATATAGTGATATATTTGTTTTGACTGATACGCATGGGATTTGTGCTGGAAAAGAAATGGTGTACACTTGTAAAGATATATGTAGTTAAATGTAAGTAAAAAACAAAAATGTTCGGGGCAGGTAGATGGCGTGGTGGTTGAGAATGCTGGACTCCCACATGTCTGACTGTGGTTCGAGTCCCAGACCAGGCGGCTTGCTTTCTCACTTTCTCTCTTTCTCTTTGTCACACTCTGGTCAAATTTAAATAAATAAATAAAGTTAAATAAAATAATTCTTTAAAAACAGATTCAGCACATCCTCTCTTTTTCTTTTTTTAAAAAATAATTATTTATTTTCTTTTATTTAGTCATTCATTTATATTTTAATTTGACCAGAGAGAGACACAGGGTGAGAGAGAGAGGAAGTGAGAAAGCAAGCCACCAGATTCAGGACTCAAACCCTGGTCAGCCATGTGGGAGTGTCCAGCGCCGTAACCACCATGCCACCTGCTGGCCCCCACATCCTCTCTTTTCCTTCTGACTTGCTCAGATACTCAATATATATTTGCTGAATAAAAGAAGGAAAGGGCAGAGCAACAGCAGTCGTGATTGGGCGAGGAGTATCTTGGGGTGAACAGGTGATGAGGGACACAAAGGCAGGTGTGCACTTAGCCAGGAACCAGCCATGGACCCCCCCTCCTGGAGAATCTAACGAGATGAAGGCAGGACTTCAAGCCAAAGGAGGGTACCCAGGCAGAGAAAAAGCAGAGCCCAGACCCCAGTCCTGGGATGGACAAGGATTCTCAGCTCCAGCCAGAGAGGCTCAAGCTCCTCCCACAGCTCCCTTAAGCCTCAATCCAACTTTCTCCCTTCTACTCATCTGGGGGACTTCGTGGAAGACGTGGGTGTCTCAAAAGCCAGAGTGCTGGGGAAACCCCAAGCCAGGCTGGTGGACGAGCCTCCTCCAACACACACCCTCCCAGGCCGGCTCAGGAGGAGAACATTTGTTGTGGATGAGCAAGCTCCCAGCCACCCACCACACATGCACGGGCTGGGTCCTCCAGCCCCAGGCGGCCCTCCTGGGCTCTGTCTGCACTGGCAGTAGCCACAGGAGTGACCCTCCAGCGCCAACCTGGCACCACTTCCTGGGGCCATGGAGGATCAGCCCTGCTCTTTCTCCTTGCACTCGGTAGATCCTGTACCTTCACCTCCCACCAGGCTCCTCTCAGTGGGTAAAGGTAGAATGTGCTGGCGTTCCGGGCCCACGCAGGCTGGCAGCGGGGCAATCATTATTGTGAATCATGCTGTCACCGCAGGCGCCCGGTTCTTGTTGAGGCGTCACTAATGAATTAGCTTCGCCCTCAGCACGGGGCCTCTCAGCCTCTCCCACAACCCAGGAAGGCAGGAAACTGAGACCTGGGAGGAGGGAGCAAGGAGAAAGAACTTGGACAGCTCCAAGACTGGGTCCCAGACCACAGCCATCTCCTCAGCTCCCAGAAACCGCCTCTCTCTACCTAATCATGAACTGTAACGATGGTGCCCACTCCCAAACTAGTATTTTTTTAAAGAATTTTTTATTTATCATTATCATTTTTTAAATTTGCTATAGGGCACATGCACTCGCCAGAAAGAGAGAGAGAGAAAGAGAGAAAGTGAAAAAGCAAACCGCCAGGTCCAGGACTCGAACTATGGTCAGCCATGTGGGAACCCAGCGTCTTAACCGCCATGCCACCCGCTGGCCCCAAACCTGAATATTTTAAGAATTTAAATACAGAAGGGTTGGTAGGTGGCATGGTGGTTAAGGGTACTGGGCTCCGACATGGCTGACTGCGGTTCAAGTACCGAACCTGGAGGCTTGCTTTCTCATTTTCTCTCTCTCTCCCTCTCTCTATCTCTCTCTCTCTGGTCAAATTAAAATAACTAAATAAGTAAAGTTTAAAAACGGAAAAGAAAAAGAATTTAAATATAGAAAAAATACAAAAGCTCTCTACGATAGACACCCCTGTACCCTACATCTAGCTTTGACCACGGTTCACATGTTGTCCTATTTGTTTTCAATTCATTTTCTTTTAAATGACGGGAAGAAAACAGAGCATGGAATATAGAGGTCTGCTTTTGTCTCCCCTCTGGTACCCCCACAAGCACCCATCCCCTTCATGCTGACTCTGCCAAGAGCCCCTCTGAGTTCCCCTTCCTGCCTTGGGTCAGGACCACTATGGCTGCTGATACCTGAATAAGATTATGGAATGTTCTTGGAAAGCAAGAATTTAAGCCTGTCGGGGCCAACCATGAAATGCCAGAGCTGGGAGACTACTTAGCTCCTCTGAGAGGTCGCAAACTCTGCTAAATGACTGCAAGAAGCTAGGGACCCTTATCCCAGAAAAATCCATGGGGGCAAGAACTTACCGGTTATGTGCACCATTCCTGTAGGTTTGCAGCCTCCTGGGGGGTCCAGGCCAACTCCCTCATTTTTGGGGAAAAAAAACAGCCAGAATTTGAGCCTTTGCCATTTTCAGATATTCATTCAACAAACACTAAGCACCTGCCTCAGTGCCTCGGCTGGGAATACTGAGTGTAAACACGATAGACAAAAACCCCTGCCTTTGTGGAACTGCCATTCTTGAGAGTGGAGATCACCAACAGACTACACCAGGCTCTGGAGGAAGGAGAGTGAGGAGGAGAGAGAAGGGCGAGAAACAGGGGTGGGGGCTGCCATTTAAAACCGAGTGCCGAGGGGAGGCTGCGTTGAGAGGATGGCATTAAGCAGAGGAGAAGTGATCAAGAAGCGAGGCATGCAGATGTCTGTCCTGGCAGAGGGGAGGGCAGTGCCAAGACCCCGAGGCAGAAGTACACCTGGGCCTTCCGGGGTGGCAAGGAGCCCAGGAAGCAGCAGGAATATGGCAGCCGAAGAGGTCAGAGAGGGAAAGTGAAGAGGGCCTGGCCCTTCATGAAGACAGCCTTTGACTCTGGCTGCGAGGCCAATGGGGGTCTCTGAGCAGAGGACACACATTTGAATAGGATCCACTTGGGGGCTAGCAGGCCGTGTGGTGGTTGAAGCCCTGGACTCCCACGTGGCTGGCTGTGGTTCAAGTCCTGGACTGGCAGCTTGCTTTCTTGCTTTCCCTCTCTCTTTCTGGCCAAATCAAAAAGTAATAATAAGAAATCAAATTCAATCAAATAAATCTCAAAGTAAACAGGATCCATTTGGCTACAGCTCTAGAAAAGGAGTATGTGCGTGTGTGTGCGTGTGTGTGTGCACGCGCGCTGAGGGGAGAGCTTGTGCAGGTCGTACTCTCATCCTAGTTCTCTCCCCCGTGATAATGAGCGTTGTCATTTACCGAGCACCTCCAGCTTGTCTAATTTACCCTTCTCCGTGCCTCTGCCAGGAGGTACTGGAGTCCCCACCACCCTCCTACTCTACAGAGGAGGCGAAAGATTCAGAGAAGTTAAGTAGCTCAGTCAAGGTCACACAGCTGGTAAAAGGCATTGCCAGTTTTCAAACTCAGTTCATCTTTTTGCAAAGCCTGGGCCTTTTCCTCTTATGCCTCATTGGCTCTCTAGGCTGGGGAAAAAATAGAGACTACCCGGGGTACCCAAATAGTCTCCCCACCCATTCTGCAAACAGTCAAATGATTTCCAGGAGTGCCCCACTAGGGATGCTGATGTTCCCAGAAAAAGCAACAGTGGCTTGGCTAAAAGCCACATCACTCTCCCTGCCCCCACCCCCCAAGGCTCGGTGTGTTTGCCTAACTAGGGTACCTTGAAACATACAGGTAAACCTAGGAACCCCCCCCCAAAAAAAAAAGGTTCAAGAGGACATAGGAATGAGGCCTCCAAGTTCAGGGTCACCCTAGGCCTATGATCTGGGCTTGGGTTTATCTGATAGCAAATTCTGTGCAATTCTAGCTAGCTGTTGGCCCAGGGCCCTCTGGGGGTTGGCTAAAATACTGCCAACCTGCTCCTCCAACCCCCTAGAAACCAGAGCCCAAGCTTGTCCTCAGGGATCACATTTTCCTGGAACCCGAGCTCTGCAAGTTACCTGCCTGGTCTGTTGAAAGTTGAGTCTCTCTCACTGCGCCCCCCCCCCCCCCCCCCGCTCCCCACACAAGAGCTAGAACAACAGAAGCCAAGGGGGGCTGAGAAGGAGGGGAGAAGTGGGCTTGGTGCCCAGAGCCACACCTCCATTTCCTGGGCAGGAACCTGACCATCTTAATGGGTGCTGGTAGGACACCATGGTGCAGAATGGGTTCTAAGCATGTTGGCACCCTCCTCCAGGGAAGAGGCCACAGTGGTCGGCAGCTGCCCTTATGTTAGCACCTGCCTGGAGCCATGGCCCGGTACAAATCAGATCTGCTCTGAGAATACAGACCCAGGTCCCAACCATGACCTCGAAGAACTTACCTGTCCTGGGCCCCCTCCTTGGGGCAGGGGTTGCTGAGGGCCACCAACTTCTGTTTTCCCGTCTCTTTTTCTGGACACTCAGCAAAACTACTTTCCCCAGGCCCAGAGTCTGGAGCCCTGGGATGGGTGGTAGGCCAGTGGATCTGGATAGAGGGAAACTTATCATATTGATACACAATCCTCCACCCGTTTTTATGTTCTGGAGAGGCCAGCAGGTCGTGTGGTGGTTAAGACGCTGGATTCCCACATGTTTGAGTGCCAGACCTGGTGGCTTGAAAATCATGCTGGGCACATGTGCATGTGTGTCCAAAATCCTAGGAAGAGAATGGAGGAGCGGGGTCAGCTGTTCTTGTAACGGCTATGTCACTGGACTCCCGTGTGATCGACCACAGTTCGAGTCTCAGACCTGGTGGCTTAAACTCACACCAGGCATGTGTGCGTGCGTGCCCAAGATCCCAAGAGGAGAATGGAGAAGGGATTGCAGCTTGGCCAGCCCCCCTTGGGGAGTGATCTCTCGCTTTCTGTCTCTCTATCTCTCTCTGTCTTTCTGGCGAGTGCTCACACCCTATACCAAAAACCTCTAGGGGTTGAGGGGAAGAGAGAAAATGGAAGAGCGGGAAATGTACCATAGACATCCCCCCCGGGGGATTTCTTTTTTCTTTTTTTTGGAGAGGTTTTTGCTGTAGGGTGTGTGTTCTCGCCAGAAAGATGGAGAGATAGAAAGCGAGAAATCACCCCCCAGGGGTGATGGCCACACCGCAATCCCTTCTCCTCCATTCTTCTCTCGGGATTTTGGGCATGCACGCACACACGCCTGGAGTGAGTTTTAGCCACCGGGTCCGGGACTCGAACCCTGGTCGGCTACATGGGAGTTCAGCGACATAGACATTATGCTAACTGCTGGTCCCCCAGGGGGATGATTTCTCACTTTCCCTCTCTGTCTTTCTCTGGTGAGTGCACATGCCCTATAGCAAAAAAGAAAAAAAGGGGGGGGGGGGGTGGAGGTGGGGCAACAAAAACTCCTCTATTCAAGATAAGTATTAGTTTAATGTAATTCTCTTAAGTTTCTTTATTTCTTCCATGAGCAGGTGGAGAGAGACAGAGAACACCCTCAACTAGGTCTCGACAACATGACCCATCCCAGTTTTAGCCAGCCTCTAGATCGTGGGCCACACATGCCCAGCCTCAGGGAGGTCTCCAGCCTGCAACCCTGCTGTGTGGGTCCCTCTTGTAGAAGGTTGCATCCTACCACTGAGCCACAGTCTGGCTCAAATGCAATGTTGCTTTTTAGATTTTTGTCATGGGGCATTTGTGCTTGGCAGAGAGAGACAGAAAGAAAGGGAAAGTGAAAAATCACCCCCAAGAAGGATGGTCACACTGCAATCCCTTCTCCTCCATTCTCCCTTCTCCTCCATTCTCTCTTTGGGATTTGGGGCATGTATGCACACACGCCTGGCATGTTTTTTGAGCTGCCAGGTCCTGGATTTGAACTGCGCTATTGGCCATGCGGGATCTAGTGCCTTAACCACCATGCTACCTGCTGGCCCAAATGCAGTATTTTTTTAAAAATTTTAAATTAATGCCAGAATATCCATGTTGAACAAAATATCAACATTTTAAATACAGACTAGATCTGTACCCGTACTGTGCTGAGCCATTATTTGAGCCTGTGGCAAAAGGAAATATCATAAAACTAACCCTGTTATTATTTAAAATATTGTTAGTTTTGTTGATTATGGATTTGGGGCATAATTTTTTTTTTTTTTTTTTTTTTTTTTTTTTTTTTTTTTTTTTGGTGGAGAGCGGATGCACTCACCGGAGACAGAGAGGAAGCACACTCAGGGACCAGTAGGTGAGGTGGTGGTTAAGGCACTGGACTCCCATATGGCTGACTGCGGTTCAAGTCCCAGACCCGGTGGCTAGAAATGCATGTCAGGCACATGTGTGTGCATGCCCCAAATCCCTAGAGGAGAATGGAGGAGAAGGGATTGGTGTGTGACCATCCGCCACTGGGGAGTGATTTCTCACTTTTCCCCTCTGTCTCTCTCTGGCAAGTGCACATGCCCTATGGCAAAAAAGTCTTAAAAAACAAAACAAACCCCCCAAAACACCCCAATGGGGGCTAGTCATATTGCAGTCCCCTCTCTCCCATTCTTCTCTTGAGATTTGGGTCACACACACACACACATGACGTGTTCCCCAAGACTCCAGGTCCAGGACTTAAAATGTGCAGTGGGGGGTGGCGGCAAGTGGTGTGGTGGTTGAAGGTGCTGGACTCCCACATGGCTAACCACAGTTCGAGTCCCAGACCTGGCGGCTTGCTTTCTCACTTTCCCTCTCTCCCTCTTTCTCTCACTCTGTCTCTCTCTGGTCAAATTAAAATTAAAAAAAATAAAGTTAAATAAAAGAATTCTTAAAAAAAAAAAAAAAGAAAAGAAAAGAAACGTGCAGTTGGCTACGTGGCATCTAGCCACCTTAACCACCATACCAATGGCTGTCCCTAATTTTTATTTTTAAAATGGGACCAGCAGATGGCGTAATGGCTGCATCACTGGACTCCCATGTAGTCGACCATGGTTTGAGTCCCAGACCCAGTGACTTGAACTCACGCCAGGCGTGCATGCGCACTCGGCATGTGTGTGTGTGTGTGTGTGTGTGTGTGTGTGTGTGTGTCTGCGCCCAAGATCCTGAGAGGAGAATGAAGGAGAAGGGATTGCGGCATGGCCATCCCCCCTGGGGGGGGGTGATTTCTCGCTTTCTGTCTCTCTGTCTCTCTCTGTCTTTCGCTTTCTGTCTCTCTGTCTCTCTCTGTCTTTCTGGCGAGCGCACACACCCTATAGCAAAAAAAAAAAAAAAAAAAAAATGATGGCATCTAATTACTACTCACCTTGACCTTGGAGCTTTTGGCACTCCTTAAAATATTGTTCTTGGGACAAGTGCTCACCCCTTACCCTAGTCCCAGCTCTGGAATGGCATGGTCGCCCTCCTCTAAGGATGGCCGAAAAGCAGTGGTGAGATCACAGGGCAGCTGGGTACCATCATTCTGAGCCATTAACTGCCTGCCACGGTTTCCCAATATCCATTGCTCTCCATTCAGATGCTAAGTAAGCTTCCTGAATTCACCACTCTCCAGGGGAACCCAGAACAAAGGGGAGAATCCTTGGCTTTGAGTTGCAAAAGACGCTTTGAAACCTAGAGCTGAGATACAGCCTTACAAGAGCTGGGCTTTAAAAGAGAAATCGCTTTTTGTAAGTCTAAAAGCTTGGCTTTGAACTTGGAGAGTAGGGAGCTGCTGCCATAAACTCTGGAGAGAGAATGGATGCAGCCTCGAGGAAGCAAGAGCCCACCCAAATGGAGATAAAGGCTCAACCGGCAGGTGGGAGAGGAGGGTCCCCAAAGCCACCCTCAGCCCCACCTGCTCTGGGCTGAGCCTGGGGGCTGGGCAGGAGAGAAGCCCCTGGTAACTTGAAGATCAACCTGGCAGCGAGAACCGACCTGCGCGTCCCTTATCGGGTACGGTGTGAGGGCGCAGCGGCCTCCCACAGGTCCCTACTTATGGAGAGTCCTCAGTGGAGTAGGAACGACAGTGCGGTGCCCCTATCCTGACTCATCCACATCCTTGTCACTAGAAGGAGCATCCAGAAGTTTCTGCACCTCCAAGATGGACTCCGCTGTGGCTGAGAGCAAGTTGGTGAACCTGGAGGGGCAGTGTGGTCCAGGTAGGGCGGCAGTGGGTGGATTGCAAGACCTTGGCAAACAAAGGTCAGAAGGTCGCGGTTGTTTCTGGGCAGGCGTAGGAGGGACAGGTGGATGACCCGAAGCCCACATCTCAGGGAAGTTAATGTGGACGATGCCTTCCCTGCAATAGAACGAAACTCCTCCATGGAATACGTACACCCTGCCAGGGAGAGAGGCAGGATTCCTGCACTAGTGGGATTTTAGTTTTTTTTTTGGTTTGGTGTGGTTTTTAATTTGCTGCAGGGCACATGCACTCCCCAGAGAGAGAGAGAGAGACAGAGAGGCAAAGTGAGAAAGCACTCAGGGTGGGGAGTGGGAAGAGGATGACCATACAGCAATCCCTTCTCCACTCTTCCCTTGGGATTTTGGGCATGTGCTCACACGTGCCTGGGGTGTTTTTCAAGCCATCAAGTTCAGGACTCAGACTTCACAGTTGGCCATGTTGCCTTAACCAGGATTGCAGTCTTTAATGGGCAATAGAACTCTATATAGGGCCAGCAGGTAGCATGGTGGTTAGGGTAGTGGGCTCCCACGTCGTTGACTATAATTTGAGCCCTGGACCTTGCAGCTTGCTTTCTCACTTTCTCTCTCTTTTTCTCTTTCTCTGCTGAACTCACTTGCCTTATAGCAAAATTTAAAATAATAATAATAATAAATAAATAAATAAATAAATAAAGTTAAATAAAGTAATTCTTTTTTTTTTTTATTTGACCAGAGAGACAGAGAGAGGGAAAAAGAGAGAAAGCAAACACCAGGTCAGGGACTCGAACTGCAGTCAGCCATGTGGGAATCCAACAACTTAACCACCACACCACCTGCCAACCCCAATAAATAATTCTGAAAAATAAGAGAGAGAATGAGCAGGTGGTATAGTGGTTAAGGCGCTGGACTCCCACATGGTCTACGGTGGTTCGAGTCCCAGATCCAGCACTTGCTGGACAGATAAGCCCCAAATAGTGACTGTCCCCCTGGGGACGGGTGTTTTCTCACTTTCCGTTCACAAATGCAAGCACCCTATAGCAAAAATCTCTCAAAATAGAGAGAGAGAGAAAATTGTGTATAAAAGGCCCCAGGAACTATAGACTGGCATACTATTACTACAATTTCTTTTTTTTTTTTTTTTTTTTTGGGGGGGGGGAGAGGTTTTCGCTATAGGGCGCATGAGCTCGCCAGACAGACAGAGACAGACAGAAAGCGAGAAATCATCCCCCAGGGGGGATGACCACTCCTCTCGGGATCTTGGGCACGCATGCACGAACTGCGGTCGACTATGCACGAACTGCGGTCGACTATCGACTGACTACGTGGGAGTCCAGCGACATAGTTATTACACTAACTGCTGGTCCCAATTACTGCAATTTCTGACAGATGGGAATCAAGGATCTTAAGGAAGAACATCACTTTCCATGTTACAGGAGGGTCCTGACAGGACCAGAGAAGGCACTCCACAATTTTTCACTCTCGTCTTAGTGATGGTGACCTGCATGTGAAAGATATTTCAATTCTTTGCCCCCCTAATATCTGAAGCTCCTTCCTGTGCTGGAGCATCCTGCCTACCTTATAAAACAGAACCCTCTTCTCCTACCCTGGAAGCTGAGAAAGCTGAGCACTGACTTTCCCAGCATTCCTTGCAAGCTGGGCTCAAGCATGTGACCTGAGAACCACCCCCTTCCACACACACCTGAGCTATCCCCCCCACCCCCACCCCCGCTGATTTTGAATAAAAAATGAGAACTGCGAGAGGAAGGGACCATGCAGGCTCCCTTCTGAGGGCAGGCGGGAAGAATGGAGGCAGGGGCTGTGTCCAGGGTCTGGCAGTGGGCGAGACCCTAGCATCCATCCCTGGCATCTTCACAGGCCCACCACCATGGGATGGTTTTGGCCATGGTTCCTGGCTGGTAGCCTCTGTTCTTAGGTGTACCTGAAGATTCTGTGATCACCCAAGTCCTTTTTTTTTTTTTTTTTTTAAGATTTATACAATTCTATTATTATTTCTTTTTTTTTATAATTAAATTTATTTATTATTATTTTTCTTTTAATTTGTTAGAGAGAGAGTAGGTGCACTCACCAGAGAGTGACAGAGAGTGGGAAAGTGAGAAAGCAAGCTGCCAGGTCTGGGATTCAAATCACTGTGAGCCATATGGGAGGCCAGTACCTTAACCACTACTCCACCTGTTGGCCCCCTAAGTCCTTTTAATAAATCTCTTTTCTGGAACCAGCACATGGCATAATGGTTACATTGCTGGACTCCCACATAGTTGACCACAGTTTGAATTCCAGACCTGGCAGCTTCAAACTCTGGGTGTGTGTGTATGTGTGCCCAAGAGCTCTAGAGAATGGTGCAGAAGGGATTGTGCATGGCCATACGCTCTGGGGGGTCATTTCTCACTTTCTGTTTTCTTCTCTCTTTCTGTCTCTCTGGCAATCTCATGTGTTCTATAGTAACCTCTCTTTAAAAACATAAATAAATAAAAGGGGCCGGCAGGTGGCGTGGTGGTTGAGGCGCTGGACTCCCACATGGCCAACCATGGTTCAAGTGTCAGACCTGGCCGTTTGCTTTCTCACTTTCCTTCTCTTTCTGTGTCCCTCTCTGGTCAAATTAAAATAAATGAGTAAATAAGTAAAATTAATCCAAACAATTAAAAATGATAATAAATCCCTTTTCTGCTGAAATTAGCCCAAGCTGGTCCCAGTTGCTTGCCAAGAATGCTGACTGATAGCCTACAGGGTCAGGTTCTATCAGTCTGTGTGTGATCACTCAAGGACTTAAGTGATCATCCCTATTCCCAGCCCCCAGCCGAGCCTCCCACTGTCATACCCAGCAGCCCCTGCGCTGTGAGATCCCTCCTCTGTGCTCAGGAACACATTTGCCGGGTTCTACCCTGGCGCCAGAACCACCAGGCGAGTGTGGCTCTGTCACAAGGCCGTCTTACCATAGAGATCACACCTCGTCACCAGCCCGTCACGAAGCTGCAGGGGCCCCGGGTTTCATAAAGGCTTTCCTGAACACAGCTCCCTCTGCATCTCACCTGGCCTTAGATAGGAGGGCACGGTAGATGCCTTTCTGACGTGGCTCTTGACCTAGGACTTTAGAAGACACACACTCACACATATACACACCCTCACACACACACTCACATACACACACACACACACACACATACCCCTTCTTTAGCAAAAGAAAATGAAGCCCCGGGACCAGCAGTTAGCGTAATGGCTATGTCGCTGGACTCCCAAGTAGTCGACCGCGGTTCGTGTCCCGGACCCGGTGGCTTAAACTCATGCCGGGCGCGTGTGCGTGCGTGCCCCAGATCCCGAGAGGAGAATGGAGGAGAAGGGATTGCGGCGTGGCCATCCCCCCTGAGGGATGATTTCTCGCTTTCTATCTCTCTGTCTCTCTGCTTGTCTGGCGAGTGAACTATAGCAAAATCTCTCCAAAAAAAGAAAAAAAAAAAAAAAAAGAAAATGAAGACCCTACGTTTATCTCTGGTTGTAAAAGTGATGCCTGGCTTTCCTGGGAAGCTTCCCACCCCTGCCCCCTGGACACCCCAGCTAAGCCATGTGGTGGGAAACGCCTTGTATTCGCAACAGGGACAGTGTGAGCGCACTAAGCCGTGTGGCTTTGGGCAGGTCTCTTGGTCTCTGCGGGTCAGGTTGATCTGGTTATCACAAAGGTCCTTCCAAAGTGAAGGTTACGACTCAAAGACCTTGTCCTGTCTTGAAGAAGCGAGGAGCCCTGGGGTGACTGCACACCCCACCCGCCCCCTCTGAACCTTCAACAGAGGCCCATGGTGGGGTTTCCCGGGTCTGATTCCTCTTCCATCCTTGCACGCTTGGCCGTTTGGGGTACGGCTCTGTGGGAAGGGGTGAACTGATTCAGTCTCATGCACTCCATCTTTCTGGGTGTACCAAAGCCACCAGCCCCAACCTCCCACACAAGGCTCCCCTCCACCCCACCCCATTCCCACCCCAGGCCTCAATTTCCCACAGACAGATGCCTCTAAACACCCCCACCCCCACCCTACTGCCAGGAGCTATGTTTTCTCAGCTGGACAGCTGTCAAGTCCATGAGCTACGGTTCTGCCTGTCACCACGTGACACAGGCCAGATGGTACCTACCGGCATCAGCTGCCACAGTGCCGTGACAGGCAGCTGCCTCACATACGGCCACGTGCGTCAGAAGTGGGGCCTGGTCGCGTGGCACCTGGCACCCCTCCCATAGCCTCAGGCTCCACACCCCCACACCAATGTCATCAGCGCCCCACCCACCTGTGTCCCCAAACTTCCCCCAGAGGGAGGCCCCTCTGTGTTCTTGCTGAAAAGGTAAAGGCCCACGGAAAAATCTCAGCACCCGGCAGGCTGTGGGGGCTTAATGGAGGTTAATCATCATCATTGTACACCTTAGAACGTTTTCTAAGATATTCGTGGGGAGGGGCAGGGAGCGCTCAGTGATTACAATAGTCACCCGCTGGAAGGAGCAGCTCCACTCGATGCCCACAGCCTGGTTCCCAGGTGAGGGGGAAGCAAGCAGCTGTGAGCAGGGCCTGGCGGAGGCTGGCTCGGGGATAGAGAGGGAGTCTGGTCCCCTTGAGGCCAGCCCAGGCCTCCAAGGGAGGCTTTGCAGCCTGATCGCCCACCCATGATGAAGAGGGGACTTGCTCCCAGAGATAGGTGTTGGAGGGTCTGCCCAGGGCAAGGCAGGAGATAGACCAGACCCAGGGACTGTCCCAGGACTGTCGTGACTGAGTCCCCACCCTGCGTGGGCTTCCGTGGGCTTGCTCCCGCATCCGAGCAGATGCTTCCTCACCCTCTCACAGTGACAGGGTGGGTGCCGTTATTAGGTGAAGCTCTGGTGAGTCCGTGACCGACGAGGCCACACGTTGGTGTCAGAGAACAGCCTCAGCTATGGAGCGCTGGGGTTTGAATTCAGACAGTCTGACTCCAGAGCTCAGGCCTATGATAGCGACACTGACTGCCTGGCCCTGGACAGGAAGGGGCTCTGGCCCAGGCACGGCTGTACGTTCATCTTGAGGGGCAGGGGGACCGATCAGCAGAAACGAAGCCACGTCATCGGTGCCCCTCACCTCCTCCTCTCTCAGGGCATTCCGAGGGACTTCCTGCCCTGTATCACTTCCAGACTCTTGTCATGAAGAGGCCGGGACATTGCCACACTCCCGATCGCCCATGCTGGAGTGGCATGGAGGAGGCCACACAGCGGGACAATCCTTTCAAGGGGGGTTAGTACCCTGAGGAGCTGCGAGGTAGGAAGTGTCCACCCTCCTGTCCTGAGGACATAGAGAGGACGCCCTTACATTGTGGTGGGGAAAGGGAGGACTCTGCTCTGATCTTGGGGTCTACTGGGGGTCAAAGCTGGGCTGTGGAGGCCCTTAGACCAGCTGGGGGAGCTCCTGGCTTGGTCAGACGCTGGGCCCCATGTGAGCGGAACCCTAAGGACACATGCAGAGGCAAAGGGTGCAGCCCGGTGGGCAACGCAGGGCTCCTGAGGGCACGGCCATGGCAGCTGGACCACGGGGGATGGCCCGGCAGGGTCCCAGCTGTCTGGCTGCACAGATGCAGAGGGCCTAGGTGACAGGCATCCTGGTGTCAGGGCTGGTAGGGCCTGGAAGCCCTTGCTGGCAGGCAGCATTCCTTCCTTCCTTCCTTTCCTTCCTTCCTTCCTTCCTTCCTTCCTTCCTTCCTTCCTTCCTTCCTTCCTTCCTTCCTTCCTTACCGAGCACCTCCAGACATGCCAGGCCCTGCACTGGGCTTTGGAGTTCTAGCTCCGAATCTGACAGACATGGTCTATGCTCATGCTGAGCCTCCTAACTGAGCCCCACATGTGACCCGCAAGGCCCCCCAAAATCTAAGCTGCCCACTTTTTCGACTGGGCCATCGTAAGCCTCACTTGTTCTCTGCCCCACTCCTGGCCAAGCCTTGAGTTCACGCTTCCACAAGGTCCTCGCCTGCAAGCCTCCCCTCCCTCAGGGCCTGCACTGGACTTGCCCTCTTCCACGTCAGAGCACAGCACAGAGCCCACCCCTCCTGCCGTGGGAGCTGAGCCAGCTGGACCTCACTTTCCCAGCATCCTGTGCACGCTGGGTACAGGCGTGCGACCGGGAGTCACACACACCTCCCCTTCCCCGTGTGGCCTGCCTGGAGTAACTCTGGGCAGTGGCCTGGAAGGAAGCAGGTGTGACTTGAAGTTGACAGGCCCCACTGGGCTGCTGCCTCTCTGGGCTCCCTCTTACAGCAGGACCGCAGCAGTCCGTGTGACCTGGGGAGTGGAGCCACCTCTCAGCCTTTGTGAGGCAGGGAAATCTGGGCTCTGCAGCAGGCGGGGGCTCTGGCACCACCTAGGCTTGGCCTTGGCCCCTCCGGACCCCCTTCCTGCCACCTCACACCTTGTCCTCACACAGGACGGTCTGGAGGGGCTGTCTGAGGAGAGGCTAAAGCCCCCTTCTGAGTGGTGACAGGGAAGAAAGTAGGGACTAAGGGGGTGCATGTGGGTGCTGCTGGGCTCTTCCCCCCTCGGCAGGCTCCATGGCTCTAGTTCAGGAAGCAGCACGGGTGGCCCAGATCATATGTCCAGAAACTGGGCTCAGGACGGGGAGGGAGGGAGGCGATGGAGAGAAGGCGTAATCAGGCTCCAGCGTCCCCCACACCAGACCGCCTTGGAGCCAGCAGAGGGAGGATGAGTGAGAATCGTGAGCTGTACACAAGGACACGCGTGGAGAGCAAGGCATGGAAGGGGGGCACGGCAGGGACGCACTGCTCGAGCCAAGTGGATCCATGTGAAGGTCACACGCTTGGTTCCTTGGTCAACCAGTACATGCTGGATGCATGTGCCTGTGATCCTGGTGGGCCGGGAGGACAGGGGTCACAGCATGAGACATTGTTGAGGTGGGGTGTATGTGTCTCTCACTCTCATGAAAGAAATAAACTTTTTAAAAAAAGAAATGGAGGAACCAGCGTAATGGCTATGTCGCTGGACTCCTATGTAGTTGATCGCGGTTCAAGTCCCGGACCCAGTGGCTTAAACTCATGCTGGATGTGTGTGTGTGCGTGCCCAAGATCCCGAGAGGAGAATGGAGGAGAAGGGATTGTGGTGTGGCCATCCCCCCTGTGTGTGTGTGGGGGGTTGATTTCTCTCTTTCTGTCTCTCTGTCTTTCTGGCAAGTGCACATGCCCTATAGCAAAAAACCTCTCCCCCTCCCCCAAAAAAAAGAAATGGAAAAGGGAAATGGGGTGTTGAGTGTGTGTCTCGGCTCTGTCTCTGTATATCTGCCTTTGTGTCTGTAGGGCTGCCTACGACTGTGTCTACACGTGCAAGCATCTCAGGTGTGTCCGTGTCCACGTCTGCTGTGTTTCCATGAGTGTGGTGTTCGTCTACATGTACTTGTCTGTGGGCATTTATGTGCCTGTATGTACTTGGATGCACGTGTGCACTTCTGTCTGCATTTACATGTGCTCATGTGCAGACGGCATGTACTGGTACGTGTCTGGGGCGGGGCTGGCTGATCCCAGTCTCTCTCACTCCTCCACATGAGGATGGTCAGGCCACGGTGGGACCGAGCCCAGTCTGATTTGGTGACTCACTCCTGGTGCCGGGGGCCGTGGACCAACAGGTCCCCACCCACGGTCTGTTACTGGGCCATACGTCTGGCTGGGTTTGCAGCCGAGAGACTCCGTGTCCTCTACTCCCCTCCTCCAATGCTGGAGCCAGCTGGAGCCACCCACATCCCACATGGAGCCCCCACCAGGCTGAGGACAGCCCCCAGGCTGCCTGCCGCTCCAGGCTGTGCTGGGTACAACCGGGCTTTGGGACCAGAAGAGCTGCTCTGCTGACACTCACTAAGCGGTGGGAACCAGGGGGACAGCTGCTGGCCCATGGACCTGTCCCTCTGCATGCAGGGCTGGGCTGCAAGGTGCAGGGAACATCCCGGTCAGGGGTCAGGGCAGCTGCGGCCTTTGTGCCCTGTAGGACCTCCAGCAGCTCATGCACTCTCTCTGTGTCCCAGCTCCTTGTTTGTAAAATAAGGGGCCGGTTGGGGCCAGCACACAGTATAATGGTTCCGTCGCTGGACTCCCATGCAGTCGACCATGGTTGGAGTCCAGACCTAGTGGTTTAAAACTCATCCCCGGGGCATGTGCACGTGTGCCCAAAATCCCAAGAGGAGAACGGAGACGGGATTGCGGCTGGCCATCCACCCTGGGGATGATTTTTCACTTTCTGTCTCTGTCTCTCTGGCGAGCACATGTGCCCTATAGCAAAAAATCTCTCAAAAAAAACCAAAACCTCACTCCAGGCATGTGTGCATACATGCCCAAAATCCCAAGAGAAGAACGGAGAAGGGACCGTGGTGTAGCCATCCTCCCTGGGGAGTGATTTCTTGCTTTCAGTTTGCCTCTCTGATGAGCACATATGCACTATAGCAAAAATCTCTCAAAAAATAAAATAAGATAAAAAATAAGGAGCCGATGCCAGCAGAGACACGATACAGCATTGCAGAGCTGTGCGCGGCACAAAAGCCCCTGGACAGCGTGGCGAGAGATGCCGAGAGCCGTTCAAGATTCCGCCTTGCAGGCTGGGGGCCCGCGCTAGCTGACACAACCAGAGGAAGGGGGGGGCCTTCTCCCCTGGGGCGTTTGCTCATTAGAGCACAGGCCTGGGACCTGGGTAGGGCATGCCTCATGTAGGGCATCTGCCGGGGGCACCTCGTTCTCATTCTCATGGGGGCCACTGCCCTGCCCTGCTCACCCGGCTGAAGAGAGGGAAGTGCCGGCCTCGCTGCAGGCTCCGCCCTCTCTGTGCCGGTACCCAGGTGTCTGTCTTTTGCAGATTCTCTTTCATCTCTCTGGAGGCAGACCTCAGCCCCCTCAAGGTCCTCCCCTTTCCTTTAAGCTATCCAGTGTGAGCCCAGAGGGCTCTGGAATTTCTGGCCTCATCCCTCTGCCCATTTTATAGACCTGGTAAGTGAGGTGCAAAGAAATACAGCAACTTTGCCCTGGGCCCAGCTCCCTCCACCTCTGCCTCCTGCCCCCTCTCGGGCTAGGGCTTTCTGCCATCTACACTTGACCAAGTGTGTTCCCCGACAGCACAGGCCACAGGGGGACGTTTCCGGGACAGGACATCGAGAGTGCAGTGCCTTGTGCACAGAGTCACAGCGACTCAGAGGTCAGAGGGGACGACCAGGCCCCCTTCCACTCCAGATCTAGTGCTGGCCCCTCCACCCTGGCGCACCCCTCCCTTTTCCTGCCACCCCTGACAATGGCCACCACACTTCTCTGCTTTGGTGCTCTTTATCTCTTAGGGAAGTAGCTGGGGAGTCGCGGTAGGGCGGGGTGGGAGGCGTGTGTGGACAGAGTCTGGCTCCTGTCCGCTGGGTTGGCAGACCTGCGGGGAAGGAACAGAGGTGGGCCTGAGCGAAGGGCTCCAGCTGGGTCTGTGCCTCTCCCCATCCCTAGGTCCCCCGATCTCCCACCCCTCTCCTCTAGGGCTGAGATCCTAAGGCAGGTTGGCTGAACCCAGAACTCCAATGGCTGCCCCCACACAGGGAGCAGCTATGGGTCCCCAGCCCACACCTACCCAGGCTGTGGGCTCAGCTGGGTGCCATGAAGCGGCTGCTATGAGGCGTGTCCCGGTAGAAGGGGTCTACTGAGGTCAGAGTCCTGCAGGGAGGCAGCGAGTGGGAGGCAGGGGTAGGTGAGGAGAGCCTGGGCCTTCTCCCTTGCCTGCCCCTCCCTGTGAGCCCATCCAGGGCCCAGGCAGGGCGGCCAAGCCACAGACATTCTCTGCCTGCCAACTCTGGGTCATTGTTGGTATAAATGTCATTTTGGAGGAATGGAATTGAGCAGAAAGGAGTCGCAAGTGAGAGAGAGCCACAGTCCATTCATCTTGGGATCCATCCCAGAGCCCCGGGCAACCAGGTGGGGAGGAGCCGCTTGTAGGGAGCAGGAGCCTGCAGGGGGAGCAGTGCACGCAGAGGGGGAGTGTGGAGAGGAGGGAGCAGCCTGCGCGACAGGAGGGTGGAGGCAGAGGCGAGGAGCACAGACAGAGGAAGAGAGGACAGGCAGGGGTAAGGCCTGGAGGAAGATGAGCACAGAGGCAGAGCTGGGCTGGGGGGCCATCCCACTACCTTCCCACATGGGGGTGCAGGCGCCGCAGGCTCTCCGTGGGGTTGGGGGTGGCCTCCATGCGGGTGACGGGTTGGTTGAGAACATAGCCGCTTGACATTTGGGGCTGGATGCCCCCTCGAGTCCAGCCTTCCCGGTCTAGACCCTTAGGGATATTCTCGAAGTATCTGGAGCAGAGGAGCAGGTGTCAGCCATCACGGGCTTCTGCTCACCTGCAGCCTCCCTCCCTTCTCCACTGGGAGCCTCGGCCCTTGGGTGTGCCGAGCCTCCTTGCCTTTGCCGTGCTGTCCCCTCTGCGTGGCACACCCTCAACCCTGTCCACCGAGGGGATGGGAGGAGCCGGACTCAGGAAACTTGCCCTCCCCTCCTCAAGCTGGGTACGTCCCAGCACCCCAATGCTAAGACAGCGCTTTGGGGTGTAAAAGGACTGTCAGCAATGCCTGCGTCCCTGGCCTGCTTGCACCTTGGCACTGAGGACCCTGCCGCACCCACTTCTTGCTAGGCATTCAACTCTTTCCATTTCACCAGTGTTTTCACTGTGCACCAGGCCGGTGAGACATGAGCCGCACCCCAGAGCTTATAGAGAGAGCAATGAAGAAATCAGTGAGGGGCCGGCAGAAGGCATAGTGGTTGGGGTGCTGGACACCCACATGGCTGACTGTGGTTCGAGTCCCAGACCTGGCAGCTTGCTTTCTTGCTTTCCCTCTTTCTCTCAGCTCCAATTTAAATAAATAAATAAATAAATAAATAAATAACAATGATAAGTAAAGTTAAATAAAACAATTCTTGTAAAAAAGAAATCATTGATTACAAGTAGCAGGGGCTCTCAGTCCACCAGCAAGAACTAGCACGTGTGCTTAACGTCCCTGGGAGGAGCTCAGGACTTCAGGACACACTGACACGAAGCCAGGGGAGGGACCCAGGCTGACTGGGGCTGGAGGACTGCAGAGCCAGGAAGGGGAGCATTGTCTACAGGGGCAGGGACAGTTGGCCCTGGGACACCGGAGTGAGCTCCTGCCCCTCCCCACCCTCCGCAGCACTGGAGCAGCCACGGTGCTATGACTCTCCTGGGCTGCTCCGGCGTGCTTTGTCCTCTGAGCCTCAGGCTCCCCGTCCCAGAGAGGAGGGACGCTACCCCCAGGATGACCAAGCGGCCTCCCAGCTCAGGCTGTCTGTGGTTGTCCGTGCTCTGGTTGTTCCCTCGGCCGGAACACTTCCTGAAGCTGTGCTTGGCCGCTGCCCACACTTTTTTTGGGTCTTAGCTCAAATGTCACCTTCACAAGGTGGCTTACCCTAGCCACCCATTTCGAAAGTCGATCCATGCCCCACCCCACCCCTCCTGTCCTCTCTCCCTGCTCATCACCTAACACACACCCCCTCCACATATTGATCCATGGTGCTTGTCAGGCATGCCTCCTCCCCTGCGGAAGGCAGAGCAGTGCTGAGCCTTGGCCTAGCACATGTCCAGGCACCCAGTCAGGGCTCAGGGAAAGGCTGCCGAGAGCTGTTCTCGAGCAGATGAGTCCGAGGAGAACTTCTGGGCTGGACAGGGCTGGGAAGAGGCGGAGCCTGAGTAAACAGTGAGGGGTGGGGACCTTGAAGACCAAGGAGTTGGGAGGCACAGTGTGGGCTCAGATGACAGAGGCTGTGAGGGGAAGTGTGGTTGCCCAGCTCAGAGGATTTTGTCCTCAAAACTAAAACTTCCTTTTCACCAGTCCTGTGAAGCCCTCCCCAACTGCCCAGGCCCTGGAGGCTTTCTTTCTAGGGCCTCCTCCTGAAAGGCCTCTCTGATGTCCAGGATACTCATTCGCTCTTCACCCAGGGTTCACATGGCAAAAAGCTTATTTTCTGAGGGAGCGCCAAGCCCAGCTTCTATGGGCTAGAAATACTGTGTCAGGAGACGCTTTCATTGCTTTGGACCCTGTGTTCTCCCCATGCCCACCAGCCTGGCCACCAACGGCCCATACTGCATCTCTGCCCTTGGCAGGCTGGAACCTGCTGTGCCTGAGCAAGACAGTGCCTGGAATGTAATGTTGCTCCTGGCGACCGACGTCAAGTAATGACCGATGGATGTGAGGGTATAAATACCCCAGCTCTTTCACCCTTTGACTGGGCTAATTCTGAGTTGTGTGTTTTACACTGTTTTCTAGTCTCCCCAGGGAAGAGTTGGCTTAATAACACACTCCTTAGTAGCTGCCTTCCTTCCCCCTCCCACTTCACCATGCTCCTCGCACACCCAGTAAAGTACTTGCGCTCAAATTCTTGCCTCAGGGTCTGCCTCTAAGGGAAACCACACTAGCTCAGTGTTGGTCTTCTCCACGAGACTGTAAGCTCATGACTTGCCCCAGACCCAGTCTCCCTGTCTGGCAAATGGGTCTCAGTTGGTGGACAGAAAGGGGGCCTCACCCTTGGTTGTAGGTGGTCAGGTACCGATTATCCCTGTCAGGGTCGTAGGGGCTCCGGACGTAGCTGGGGTTGTTCAGGCTGAACCCTGTGGGCTCCTACACACAGACAGGTGGGCAGGGAGCCGTCAGGTCAGGAGCAGTAGGGATTTGCAGGGAGACCTAGGTGCACCAGGCCTCACCTTTTTCCCCACGGTCTCCCGGCCAAGCATGGCAACATTCGTCTGTTGCATCCGCTGGGGGTTCTGGAACTGCCAGTGGTTCATGCTGCTGGGTTCTACACCGGAAGGAGGCACCTGCAGGGCCAGAGTCACAGGGAGACTGGGGTGGCCCGCCAGAGGCCCACACACCCCTACCTGCCCCTGGCCCCAGGGCCCCTGTAGTTCCAGTAAGCGTCTAACTTACTGCTTCAGAGCACTCCTCTCACCTCCAGTCCTCCCCCCCCCACACCACCCCACCCCCCCCCCACACCACCCCACCCCCCCCACCCCCCCCACCCCCCCCCCCCGGCCGTGGCCCCCGACCTGAGAGGCCTTTCCGCCACATTCCCAAACGCTTAATTCTTCCCGTGTTTTGATGCCTGGCCCAAAGGTCAGCTCCCCCATGAACGCTCCCTGCTCCTCCTTCCAAGGGGTCTTTGAGTCACTCACTCTGGGGTTCAGAGTCCTTTCATTCACTCGGCTGAAGCTGGTCTCCCGCTCCGAGCCTCTGGACAACACCGGGAGGAACTCATCTCCCTGGGGGAGCAAAGCAGCCGCAGCCCCCAGAGTGTGGCTTCCCCTCCCACGGCCTCCCCCTGCCCGATTCTAACTGTTCCCAAGGGGTCCCCAGCTCCCCCAGCTCAGCTCATGTGAGGGGTCCCCAGGCTCCCCCAGCTCAGCTCACGTGAGGGTGAGTCATGGGGAGATAATCCGATTTGGTGACACTGCGGCCTGGGAGGAGGACCTGAAATAGGCCCACGAAGGAGCGTCAGCCCAGGGGGACAGCTCACTCTCCTGCCCTCAGGCCACCCCCTGCCCCGCCCAGAGCTGAGCACAGACAAGGCCAGCACAATGGGGAAGAGTGGGGAGAAGGAAGGGGAGGCCATGATTCTAAATCAGAGCCAGCGGGTGAGCGGCCTTGGCCACGCCCCTTCCCCTCTCTGAACTTCTGTCTTCTTATCTATAAAGCCAGAGCTAGACCAGAGCAAGGGCTCTGACCCACGCTCTTTCCTCAGGTATCTCAACTCAGGGCTCTGCAGCTCACTTTTTTATTCCTTCTCAGAGTCTTGCCACAGGGCATGTGCACTCACCAAAGAGGCAGTTTTTGTTTTGTTTTGTTTTTTAGGTTTTTGCCATAGGGCACAGGCACTCGCCAGAGAGAGACAGAGAGAGGGAAAATGAGAAATCCCCCCCACCCCACCCCCCCGCAGGGGGGATGGCCACTTCACAATCCTTTCTTCTCCATTCTCCTGGAATTTTGGGCATGCACACACACATGCCCGATATGATTTTCAACCAGTACCTTAACCACCATGCCACCTACTGGGTTTGAGAGACAGATTTTTTTTTTTTACTTATTTATTCATTTATTTTAATTTGACCAGAGAGAGACATAGGGTGTGGGGAGTGAGAAAGCAGGCCGCCAGGTCTGGGACTAGAACCACGGTCAACCATGCGAGAGTCCAGAACCTCAACCACCATACCACCTGCTGGCCCCAAGAGACAGATTTAAAAAAAAAAAAAAATTCAGTTAAACTCCTAGACTGGATGGCTTCAGTCACCCTGGGACTGTAACTGGGGCCCAGCAACTTACGGGGTCTCCAGGGACGGCCTGGGAGGGCGGCTGGAAGACAATGGGGTTCTTGGTGGACTGTTCAGTGTAGCCCGTGTCCTCCTTGGCTCCGATCGACTTCTTCTGCAAGAGATCTGCAGAGACAGCCCCCGGTGCTACCGGCCACCTGGCCCCACCCACGCAGCCTCCAGAGGCACAAGGTCCCCGTGGGTGCTGACTCCGTGATGGAGACCTGAACCATGGGGATCAAGGATTGGGGGCACCAAGGAGGGACTCTAGAGTCCAGGCCAGACAACAGGGGAGGAGCAGCGGGAAGCAAGAGTGGGCGGGCCAGGGGCCACGGTGGAATCCCCAACAGTCCTCCTACACTCCAGGCTGTCCTTGGGGTCGGTAGGCCTCAGGCGCTGAGGTCTGCCTGGGGGAGACAGCTCCCTTACATCACCTCCATGTCCCTTCTCCTTCCACTGATGTCTTCTTAGTCCTACCCAGCCCCAGGCTCCCCTGCAGGTCTCTCCCGGGGTGGGAGGGGGAGGCCGACTGGGAGGGAGGTATGCGTTCAGAAGTGGGCCTACCTGGCTGATTCGAAGGCTCCTTGAGATACTTGGAATTGTACTCAGAAGTCATGAAGCGCGGGCCCTGGAACACAGAGGGTGGAGAGACGGGGACACAGGTGGACCAGGGCCCCGAAGGCCCTCGGCAGGGCTGGCAGTGCTAGATGCTCCTTTTCCGTGATCGGAGCAGGCCTGTGTGGCACATCCTGAGAAGGGTGGGCCAGTCCGACACCCACAGATCTCTCCCCTGGGGATCACAGTGCGGAACTTCCGCCAGGAGAGCCCCTTTCCCCTGCAGCAGTGAACGCTAAGTCATGCTGCAAACCGGCTCCCCAGAGATGAGCCGTGGAGCCCAGAGGACTCTGTACAGGAGAACAGAAAGGCTGATGGCTGAAAACGCATGCTCACTTCACCGTTCCCTGCCCTGGGCCCAGGGCCTCAAGCTGGGGTAGGACAGAGAAGGGTACTTAGGTATTAAAACATAAGATACATGGGCCAGCCAGGTGACATGGTGGTTAGAGCAGCTGGATCCCACATGGCCGAGTCCATGGTTTGAGTCCCAGACCCAGCAGCTTGAAAACCATGCTGTGGATGTGTGTGCGTGTGTGCCCAAAATCCCAAGAGGAGAATGAAGGAGACAGGATTGTGGCATGGCCATCCCCCCCGGGGAGTGATTTCTCTTTTCTTCTCTCTCTGTCTCTCTCTGGGGAATGCACATGCCCTATAGGAAATAAAAAAAAAAAAATGCAAGGAAGCTCCTGGTGACTCTTTGGGACTGTTCTGGAAGCAGCAAGTTCCAGTCCTTTGCTTTCCCCAGTCTGTCTTGGTGCCCTGAGCGTACACTGAGTTGGCTTCGAGATGAGTCTGGGCAATCCGTGTTGAAGGTGGGGGCAGGCAGCAGGCATGGCCCTTCTCCCAGCCCTGCAGCCCGGAACGGGACTGCCTACTCACGTGTCGCCAGTTCTCCCACTCCAGAGAGCCCTTGCTCTGCGGCTGGTGGAGCAGGGGCATGGCCTTGGGCTCCAGCCCAGTGATGGCCTGGGGCCCGTGCTCCTGGGTGTCAAAATGGACCTTTCTGACCTGGGAAGAGGGACCACCCATTACCTTCCAGGGCAGGTGAGGGGATGGCAGTCACTTCTGCCCTGGATTCTGCCCTGTCCCCCGCCCGCTCAGAGCCCCGCAGCACTGTCATCATGCTGAAGTGAAGCCACGTGTGAGAGCAGCCCCGACAGATGCAGCTCCTCGCGCCACTCCAGCCCTTGCCTCCCGCTGCCCCTCACCCTACATCAGACACTCCGCCTCAGGGTCTTGGCGCTTGCTGCTGGCACTGCCCGGAGCGCGCTCCCCTCCCGGAGCTGCGGTGGGGACACTAGCCTCCCTCAGGTCTTTGTCCACCGTCTCCATAGCAAGCTCTTTCCCACCCTCCCTATTTACAGTCCCAACTCTTTCACTGCCATCACGTGGTATTGTTTGCTTGGCTCTTAACACTTGCAAATGTAAAAGAGATGTTCGGAATATGTTAGTGGGATGGAAGGGTGAATGGTGATGGGATGGTAAGAACGCTGACGATGATGATGACCGACATGAAGACAGGGTGATGATGACAATGGCGGTGAGACAGTGATGGTGGTGAGGACGATGGGGCTGGGATTTGTGGAGGGGATGGTGGCCGTCATGGAGATGAGGCTGGGAAGGAGAGTGAGTGTGACTGGGGATAGGGATGGTGGGGTGAGGTTGAGGTAAAGGGAATAAGGGTGAGTGGACTCCCCCCCCCACGTGTGGCTCCTCCACACCCTGTCACCACACCTTGACCAACCATGGGCAGTGCTGTCCCAGCCTGCTGAGGTCCCCCACTCCCTAGTCCTCTCCCCACTCTATCCTACAGCTCCCCTCTCCTGGCCCGGGCCCAGCACTGACCTCCTTGGTGGTGGGGCCCGTGTTGGGCTTCTCCCGCCCATAGCCAGAGCTGGCCTGGTATGGGTTCCAGGACACTGGGAACTTGCCATCAGGCACCTCCAGGGGGCGGTAACTCGGACTGGTCACTGTCTGGAGATTGTCCCGGATTTGTTCCCTGGGTGGTTAGTGGGGAGGAAGGAGCAGGAGCTAGGACCAGGACCACGTGCTTTGTCTTTGGGGGGGCTGTGCTGCTCATGACCGGGGGCTTCCCCACCTCCTCAACCCTCCATGGAGGCCTCAGGAGACGCCTTGTCCTGTCGCCCAGGGCCTGTGCGTCCTTTCTTCTACCCCAAGCCTGGGCCAGGATCCCTATCCATGGACCCACAGTTGCTGTGAGGAGCTCTGATGTCCCCGAAAGTTGAGACCCAGCAGGGCAAGAGTGAGAAGGGGTTGTATGGACCGTACTCCATGGCTGGGTTTTCCGGGGTGTCCAGGTTGGCTTGGTGTGAGACTATAGGCCGGTAATTCGACTTGTAGCCTGTCCCCATGTGAGTGCCTGCACGGGGCTTGAACTCCTCACGACCTGCCAGCGGGAAAGCAGGGACACAGGAACTTAGGTCAGCACAGCTGGGGGGATGGCATCAGCAGGGTGGGGACAAGGTCAGGGCAACGCGATGGCAGTGACAGCACCCAGATGGGGCCGGCTTGACAGCGCCAGTCTTGGGGGAAGCTCAAGGGAGAGACCCGTTCTGTGGGACCGGCCAGAGGGCTGGTCCTCTCCTCAGGAGGGCCTCGCCCTTCCTGTCAGATCCTGGAGGTGGCCTGCATAGCCTGTCCTTACCGTAGGAAGTGCAGTAGCTGGTGGCGTAGAATTGCAGGGGGTCCATGCTGCCCCCTGAACTCATCTTCACGTAAGGGGAGACGACCCCCAGGGGCAGCTTCCCCAGCATGATGCTCAGCAGGGCCCCGGGAGGGCTGGGCAGGAGGAGTAAGCAGGCTGGTCAGTCCGGGGCCCAGGCCTGAGGACCAACCCCGCAGAACCGGCCCCTGCTCCCAGGCTCCGTCCCTCTTCCCCGACACCCGCACCCCCAACTTAGGAAGGAACTGACCGTCCACACGTGGCTCCCAGTCCCCTGTGCCTCCCCAACGTCTCCCTGCTAGCTCCTCAGTCCCCACGTGCAGCTGCAAACAGCTTCCCAGTGATGAAGGGTTTGCTCATAATAGAGGCAGAGCCAGGATTCCGCCCTCGCTCTGGTTGCCCCGCCCTGATCTGAACCATCCACGCCCCCCCCCCCACAACCCCCTACCCAGGGAATTCCTGGGCACCAGCTCAGACGCCCACACCCAGCCCCAGGCTCCGGTCTTTCCCTCAGCTCCCCCTAGCTTCACCACCTCTGGCTGGAAGTTGGCTCTGCTCTCCTGGGGCCCAACCGCAGCCGGCCCCACCCTCACCTGCCCTCAGTGGCTCTGAGGTCCACGGGCGCTGCTGGAGGCAGGAGCTGCTCCAGAGAAGCGGGCCCTGCTGGAGGTGGCCAGCCAGGAGAAACAGTGCATTGCCTAGCAACGGGTGCACGGCAACAACGTCCCCACGCCTCTGAAGCCCTTCCAGAGCCAGGGCCCACTGAGGGGTTGACCTGGCCAGAAGAGGGAGGCCAGGAGCTGCCCAGGCAAGCCCAAGCCTCCATGCTCCAGCCTCCATCCCAGCCTCCTCCGCAGGCCTGGAAGAGTTTCTGTCTGAGTGACAAGAAATAAAAGATAATCCCGAACAATTGCGTCTATTTATCGAGTACCTCCTTCTCATCAGACACTTTACATCCTTTATCTCTGTCTGTCCTCTGAGCAGCTCTTCCAGGGAGCTATTATTATCCCTATTTTCACATGGGGAGCAGGAGGCTTAGACAAGCAAAGTGACTTGTCTGGCCAGAGATCTTGCAATCATAAAACCACCAAATTGAGATCCCAACGCAGTGGATCCAGATCCCACTCTTGCGCCTCTTGGTGAATTAATGTGTACTGTATTCCACTGGAGCCAAGGCAGTGCTAAACCCTTCACCTCTGTAATCCCCAAACCACTCTGTCAACTGGGTCCTATTACCGCAGGGCCGGTAAGCCACAGCAGCTAGGACTGTGGCTCCCACTGGACCTGTTTTAGAGAGGTTTTTGCTATAGGGCTCGTGTGCTCGACAGAAAGGGAGAGAGACAGAGGGGCCAGCAGGTGGTATGGTGGATAAGGGCGCTGGATTCCCACATGGCCAACCATGGTTCAAGTCCTGGACCTGGTGGCTTGCTTTCTCACTTTCCCTTTCTCTCTCTCTCTCTTTCTCCCTCTTTCTCATCAAATAAAGAATAAAATAACAATAACAAATGGAAATAAATAAATAAGTAATTCTTTAAAAATTATTAAAAAAAAGAGAGAGAGAGACAGAAAGCGAGAAATCACCCCCCCCAGGGGGGATGGCCACGCCACAATCCCTTCTCCATTCTCCTCTTGGGATCTTGGGTACACACGCACACACGCACACGTGCCCAGTGCGAGTTTAAACCACCGGGTCCAGGACTCAAACCGCGGTCGACTACATGGGAGTCCAGAGACATAGCCATTACACCAACTGCTGGTCCTGGACCTGCCACTTTTGATGAGGCTCTTATCCTCGTAACATCCATTTCTCCATCTTAACCAAGAGTGCAAACACGCTCACCTCCAGGGTTGCTGGCAGATTTAACCAGAGCATGGAGTCAGCACTTGGCACATAGTAAATGCTCAGTTTTTTTGGTTTGTTGTTGTTGTTTTTTTTTAAAGAATGAGTCAGTTTTATTCATCATCACCATGATCATTATTTTAAAAATATTTGACCAGGGAGACAGAGACAGATGGAGAGAGAGAGATGGGGAGAGAAATTGAGAAAGCGAACCTCTAGGTCCAGGACTTGAACCTTGGTCGGCCATCTGGGAAACCAGCACCTCAACTACCAGGCCACCGGCTGGCTCCAATGCTCAGTTTTTAAAGGCTACTGAGGCCAGCCCATGGCCTGGTAGTTAAGGGAGCTGTCCCACGTGGATGACTGTGGAGTTCAAATACCTGATCCGGTGGCTTGAAAAACACTCAGAGCATGTGCCCCAAAACCCAACAGGAGGGAACAGTGAAGACGGGATTGCGGCGTGACCGTGCTCCGTGAGGGGGGCTGTCTCCCTCTCCCTCTCTCTCCATGTCTTTCTCAACAGTAACATTTCCTCAGCCTCCCCTCTGGCAAAATGTTTAAAGTAAATAAAAATAAAAGCAGAGACCAGCAGATGGCGTGGTGGTTAAGGGCACTGGATTCCCACAGGGCCAACCATGGTTTGAGTCCCAAACCTGGCGGCTTGCTTTCTTGCTTTCCCCTTGTCTCTCTTTCTCTCTGTCTCTGTCTGATCAAATTAAAAAATAATAGTAATAACAAACAGAATTAATAAAGAAATCATTCTTCTTAAAATAAATAAATAAATAAAAGCAACCATCCTGCGGCTTGCTGAAGGCACAGTGGTAACACAACACTCTGTGACGCTGAGACCCACATGGGAAGGTCCAGGGTTCATGTCCCTGTGCATGATGGGAACACTCGTGCCCACGATGTGGACGGCTGAGGCTGGCGAGAGATGGTGACATGAAGGCCTTTATGAGAATGACTCTCTCTGTCATGGAAAATAAATGAATAAATAAATAAAATAAACTTCTCTTTTAACCTGCTATTCTTTTTTTTTTTTTTTTTTTTCTTTCCTTTCATTTTTTTTCTATAGGGCATATGTCCTTGTCAGAGCAAGAGAGAAAGAAACATATAGAGAGTGAAAATGAGAAAGCACTCCTGGGTGGGTGGGGGGGGGGGGTGGCCATCCTGCAATCCCTTCTTCCTCTTTCTCCTCTCAGGATTTTGAGCATGTATGCACATGCACCCAGCGTGATTTTCAAGCTGCTAGGTCAGGGACTTGAACCACGAAGTTGGGCAACTGCCTTAACCACCATGCTGCCAGATGGCTCAAAGTTGCTATTTATCCTATTTTTTCCCCCATTTTTTTTTAGGCAGGAAAATTGAGGTTCAAGGGCGAATATCCAGGCTTCACAGTGGAAGGAGGCAGAGCCTGGACTCACTTCTGAGTGAGCCATTCCCTAAGCCATGTTCCTCTGTGACAGCCGGTTTGCCTTGGTTTGCTTTCAAGCTTGTATATATTGTAACAATCGAATCTCTGGCGGTGGTGAGCTGGAAGGAGTCCTGCTATGTAGCAGTTGCCAATGCCCATAGTGTAAATGCTCTCATCGTGGCTGCTTTCAAATTACCAATGCAATCACTGAATGGGTACCCGGGAAGGTGGCATACCACTTTACTACCGTCACCATCCAATATGGTAGATGAAGTAACCTCAAGCGCATAAATAAGAGGAAAATGTTCTAACATAATTAGGAGGTGATAAGTTTTAAGCATGTGTTATCTTTGCTTTTAATACAATGTATTAAGTTGCAAGTAGGTAATTTAATTTTTAACAGTGGCAGAGTTTAGCAGCCAGCTCACAAATTTCTTCAAAGTTTCACCTTCTGCTCTCTGATCAAGGGCTCCAGCATACATACCCCTGCTCTTAGGGGAGCAGAGGGGTGAACAAAGGGGAGGCTGCACAAAGGGAAGGGGTGCTGCCCTCGCCCCGGAGGTACCTGCCTTCATCCCTCAGTAACCTGCCTGCAGAGAGGGAGCTACGGCCACATCTGACCCCCACAGAGCGGTCCTGGGTACAGAGGTGACCCAGGTCTAGGGAGGGCCTCAAGCAAGTACCAATCCTTCAGAGTAATACTTAAAGTCTTAAAAATATGTTTCTTTTTTTGAGAAAGAGATATTTTTGCTATAGGGCGCGTGCACCTGCCAGAGAGACAGAAAGCAAGAAATCAACCCCCAGGAGGCCTTGCCACGCCGCAATCTCTTCTCCTCCATTCTCTCGGGATTTGGGACACGCATGCACACACACACGCGACCAGCATGAGTTTTAAGCCGCCAGGTCTGGGCCTCGTGGTGGACTACATGGGAGTCCAATCATGTAACCATTACATCATCTGCTGGTCCCCAAAATATATTTCTTTTAAGAGAGTGAGAGACAGAGAGTGAGAGAGAGAAAGAAGCGGCCTCCGCAGGCTCTCAGGTTGTCCTCCCCCAGGCGGCCAGGATCATGGGCATGCGTGCTCAGTTGACCAGGGAACCAAACGCGTGATCCGTAGTAGGGATCCATAGCATCACGTGAGCAGCACGTTTCGGCTGCACCGCCAGGTGGGCCCCAGAGCTCCAGTTCTGTTCAGGTTCAGAAGCTGCAAGGATGCAGGAGTGTTCTGCCCTCCAGCAAGATGTGCACACCTCACTGCCAGAGGTTCATGTAGGCAACATGTGTGAACCACCAGGAAGAGGGAGACTGTCATAGTTGGTAGGTGTTGTGGTCACCCCGGGCAGAGGGAGAGAGCGGCCCTTCTCAAAGCGTGCCCGAGGAAATGTGGTTACGAACGCTGAATCAGAGGGTGTGGGCCTTGGCCCTGCCATCAGACAACTGTAAGACGGTGCGTGGTACCAGTGCCTCTGCTTCCCCTCCGGAGAGTGGGGGTGAATGCCCTGCTCTGCAGGGTATGTTACGCAGGGAGCGCGTAGCCCAGCACATAGCACGAGGCAAGCGCCAAATCAGAGTCAAGGAAAGGCCCTGGACAGAGGCACATTTTGAGTGCTCACTATCTACTAGGCAAAGGGCCAGGCCCATGGGTTATAAACAAGAATTCCAAATAGCTCTACCCTCAGGGAGCTGCAGTCCAGGGGCTCTCAGGCGTAGCCAGAGTGATGTAGAGAAAGAAAGCTTGATCCGGGACCTGAGCTCTAATCCCCCTTCTGCAGGGATTCTGAGTTCCAATCTCCCTTCTGCAGGGAGCCTAAATTCCAATCCTCCTTCTGCAGAGAGGCTGAGTTCGAATCCTCATTCTGTAGGGAGCCCTGAGTTTGAGTTCTCCTTCTGCAGGGAGCATGAGTTCGAATCCTGCTTCTGCAGGGATCCTGAGCTCCAATCCCCCTTCTGCAGTGTGCTCTGGGCTTACATCCGAGCCTGGGACAAGGAATAACCATACCTACCTTGTTAACCCGCTGAAAATACCCTCTGCGCTGCACAGAGATGTGGGTGGGAGTGAGGGGGCACTCCCCGGGGAAGGCGGCAAGTTCAGAGGGGGGCGGTGCCTTGCACACTGGGGGCTGTGACTTCCCCAGCCTGTCAGGAGCACGGTGTAGAGAGGATTGCTCAGCTGAGGGACGCAGCCCTGAGGGGACTGTGGCCTCTTAGCAAGTAGTAGAGGGTAGGGGATGGTAGAAAGGTTTGAAATTGTCCCTCGGAGTGTCCTTGGGGAAGCTCTTGGGCTGCTGCGGACTGCCAGGCCGGAGCGGACAAAGACTTCGGACAGGAATTCCAGAGGCAGCTGCTCTCCCAGTCTGGGATCCAGTAAATCCGCACCGGCGGGTCTCAGAGGCCTGTGTGGATTTTTTGCTGTGTGGCGACACCCAGAGGCCGTAACTCAGAACTACAGGAGAGGCTGCACGTGCTGCCCCAGTAAGTCCTAAGGCTCCAGCGAGGGGACAGAGCAGCTACGTTAATTCCAGCCCTGGGCCATCCAGTCTCACTCTCCAGGACAGAAAGCGCAGGCCGGGGCAAGGAGTGATCTGGGAGGGCAGGGGCTGGAGACTACGGGATTCTCAACCGGATGGGTCCCCAACGGTAGCCAAATAACTGCATGACTTTCAGACCTCTCTGTGAGCCTCAGCTCTTCTACCTGGTAAAGATGCAGGCTGGGCCGGGTCCTGTGGCCTGGTGGTTAAGGCAGGTGGATCCTAGTGGCTGGCTGTGAGGTTCAAGTCCTGGTCCTGGGACCTTGAGAAACGCTGGTCATGTGTGCATGTGTGCCCAAAATCCCAAAAGGAGGAAGTGATTGTGGCATGACCACGCCCTATGGGAAGCTTCCAGATGTCTTGGTAAGTGAGCTGGGGGAAGTGAGTTCAGAGGCTATGTGTCCCACAGCCTAGCGTGGGGTGGAGCTCCTGCCGACCTGTGCTGGTGCCCCAGCTCCACCGCAGCCTAGCCAGGCGGGGGGGCACGGACAGTCGGCACCCCTTTTACTTTCCTTGCTGCATGGGAGGTTGATGGCTGCTCCCTGGAGTGCTGTGAGGATGAAATGAGGCCTGGAAGAAAGGGACTGTCGTGGTGTCTGCACAGGGGGCTCTGGGGAGTGACAAGTGTGCAGAGCAGGTCAGCGGGCAGGGCCAGGGGACCTCAGGCCCCACTGTCAACTTTGCCCATTTTGTTTCTCTGCCCTGTGATGAGGGCTAGAAGATCTAGGGGAGCCTGCCCACAGCAGGAAGCTGCCCAGGACTGGAACCCAGTTTTAAAAAGTGATTTGGGGAACCAGCAGATGGTGTAGTGATTATGTTGCTGGACTCCCCCATGGCTGACTGTGGTTCAAATCCCAGACCCAGTGGCTTTAAACTCACGCCGGACACGTGTGTGTACCTGCCCAAGATCCAGGGAGGAGAATGGAGGAGAAGGGATTATGGCCTAGTCGTTCCTTCAGGAGATGATTTCTCACTTTCCCTCTCACTGTCTCTGTCTCTCTCATGCACCCTAAGGCAAAAAAAAAAGTGATTCAGGGATGAGGGGCAGGACGGCGGTGCAGCAGTAATCTAACACACTTGACCCACATGGGAAGGTTCAGGTTTGCAACCAGAGACCTAACCGAACATGCCGGGTGCCTGCGTGCTGTGGTCTGGAGCTGCCTGAAGCTGGGGGTGGACTGTGGTGTGAGGATCCTGTTGGAGTGCGCTCTCTCTCTCTCTCATAGAAATAAATATATTCCTTTAAATTTCCTTTTCTTAAAAAGAAAAAAAGTTGGGCCAGCAGATGGCGTGGACCTAAGACACTGGACCCCACGTGGCCGGCTATGCTTTTCTAGTCCCGGATCCAGCAGCTTGAGAAACACTGTGGGTACGTGTGCGTGCATGCCCCAAATCCTGATTGGAGAATGGAAAAGAGGGATTGTGGTGTGGCCATCCCCCCTAGGAGAGGGATTTCTTTCCCACTCTCTCTCTCTCCCTGGCCCTATAGAAAAAAAAAAAAAAAACTTAAAAAAGTGCTACATCACCACTAGGAACTGAAATAGCTCAAATCTAATCATTGAAGCCTGATCTCTCTCTCTCTTTCTGTTCCTCCCTCCTAAAAGGAAATGACTCCCTTGGTGGTCAGATCACTCCCCCCCCCCCCCCCCCACTGCTTCTCACCATCCTAGCATAACTTCCTGTAGTTCATCCCCCACCCCCGACCAGTGGACGTTTTCTGGAAGACTACTGTGCTTCTGTGATGACTCTTCTGGTTCTGCCTGTCCTGTTCTTTCCCTGTCTCCTCTGGGTGAACTTGTTGATCCAGCACAAAGTTTAAAAATTCATGACTCCTGGGGAAGACAAAACGAGATGAAGCAGAAAATAAGAACCTGATCTCAACTCTCAAATGGAGTGGTGGTATTTCTTTTTTAAAAATTTGCCATTGGTGTGTGGATTCCCTGGAGGGAGACAGAAAGAGAAAGTACTCCCCCATGGGGGAAGATCACACCTCAATCCCCCCTTCTCCTTCACTCTCCTCACAGGATTTTGGGGCATGCACACATGCATGCTTAGAGTGTTTTTCAAGCCACTAGGTCTGGAACTCCAACCACTCAGGTGGCCATGTGGGATCCAACTACCTAACCACCATGCCACCAGCTGACCCTGGAATGGGAACATGCTTGAAAATGATCAGCAAGAAGCCTAGAGCAGGGGTCAGGAGGGTGGGTTCTGGATACATGCAGATCTAGGTTCAAATCTCAAGCTCTGCCTTTATCAGATGTGGGCTCCTGGACAAATTCCTTAACCTCCCTAAGCCTGTCCTTAGTTGTGCAATGAGGTCACAGTAGGACTTAGTGTGTAGAGTTAGGGCGAGAATTCAGAAAACATAATATTTAAGTGTTTGGAGCCGGCAGGTGGCATGGAGGTTAAGGGCACTGGACTCCCACGGTTCGAGTCCCAGACCTGGCGGCTTACTTTCTCACTTTCTCTCTCTCTCTCACTCTGTCCCTCTCTGGTCAAGTTTAAATAAATAAATTAATTAATGAAATGAAATGAAATGAAATAATTGTAAAAAAAACTTTAAGTGCTTAGCACACAGCACATAAAAAGCACTCAACAAACATTTATGATTCTTATTTCGTTCTGCAGCTTCCCTTGAGATTTAGAGCCTTGTGGCTGATTCTGGCTAACATGCTGTGGCCGAAATTGAGGGACGCCACTTCCAGGCTGAGGGAGATAGGAGTAAGGGTGAGTTTTCCACTCTCTGTACGTGGAGATTGCACTTGGGATAAAAGAACCAAAAAATGGAAGCAGCCTGGATCGCCGAATCACTGCATGGAGTAGCTGTCCTGGAAAGCTACCTTTTCTGCATTGCCTAGGTTGTGATAAAGAGGTAAACCCTATGGCTTTAAGTCCCTGAGGTTTGGGAGATTTTGTTTTTGCTTTTTGTTTTTTTAAGTCATGATAGAATGTGTGCATGCATGCACACATGCATGAAGAGAGAAGGAAAACCCTCTGCTGGGTTTGATCATGCCAAAATCCCTCCCTCCAGTCCTCTAACTCACCAGGATCCTAGGCACACAGGTGCCCGGCGTTTTAAGGCCAAACGGGCTGAAGATTCAGCCCGTCTTCCAGCTCCACAGTCAGGTAGCACCTGCACTACAGAGGCTGGTCAGGCTTGGGTTTAATTCGTTACTGCAGCGTTAAGTAAAGAAATGATCTGAGCACTTCTTGCAAAACAACTTAGGATGTGATTCTGTATATTAGTCAGAATTCTCCAGAGAAACAGAACCAATAAGATGTCTGAGTGCAGAGAGAGAAAGAGTGCGCGGGAGAGATTTATTTACTAGGAGACACTGGCGCGCGCGATTTGGAGGCTGGCAAATCCCAAGATCTTCAGGGTGAGTTTGTTTCTAAGCTGGAGACCCAGGAGAGCTGAAGGCTTCTTTCTAGTCTAAGTCCAAAGATCCAAGAGCCATTAGAACTGATGGTATTAAAAAGATGATAGGCTCAAGACCCAAGAAGAGCCAGTCAAGTTTTAGTTCAAACAATTGATAGTTCGGCAGGAAGAATTTCCTTTACTCAGGAGAGGATCATCTTGTTTCTTTCTTTCTTTTCTTAGAGTTATTTTATTTATTTATTTATTTATTATTCGACTGAGCAAAGAGAGAGGAAGAGTGAGAAAACAAGCCACCAGGTCCAGGACTTGAAACATGGTCAGCCATATGGGAGTCCAGCCCTTTAACTGCCATGCCACCTGCTGATCTCATGATCAGCCTTTTTTTCTATTCAGATCTTCAGCTGAGTAGATGAGGCTACCCACACTACTGAGGGTGGGGGGACAATTTGCTGTAATTAGCATACCAATTTACATGTACTGTCATCTAAAAATATTCTCTCAGAAATACCCAGAATAAATATCTGGGCACCCTGTGGCCTACTCAAATTGACCCATAATTTTTTTTTTTTTGAGAGGTTTTTTGCTATAGGGCGCGTGCGCTGCCAGACAGACAGAGAGACAAAAAGCGAGAAATCACCCCCCAGGGGGGATGGCCACACCGCAATCCCTTCTCCTCCATTCTCCTCTCGGGATCTTGGGCACGCACGCACACGTGCCCGGCATGAGTTTAAGCCACTGGGTCCGGGACACGAACCGCAGTCGACTACGCGGGAGTCCAGCGACATAGCCATTACGCTAACTGCTGGTCCCAGACCCATAAAATTAACCATCACACTGGGGCCAGCCTGTGGCGCAGTGGTTAGGGTGACTGGATCCCATATGGCCAACTGTGTGATTGGAGTCCCAGACCCAGCTTGAAGAGCACAATGGGTACATGTGTGTGCATATCCAGAATCCCAAGAGGAGAAGAGAGGAACAGGGATTGTGGCATGGCCATCCAACCCTGGAGGGGACTGCTTTTTCACTTTCTCGCTCTCTCCCTCTGGCAACTGCATGCACCTTATAGCAAAATGCATAAGCAAACAAAAAATGACCTATCAGCTCTCACATTCTAGCATATGGAACTCACCAGAAGCAAAAAGATGAGCAGCCTACTGAAATTTTGAGAGAGGCACCAGCAGTTAGCGTAATGGCTATGTTGCTGGACTCCCACATAGTCAACCGCGGTTCGAATCCCAGACCCGGTGGCTTAAACTCACGCCGGGTGCATGTGCGTGCGTGCCCAAGATCCCGAGAGGAGAATGAAGGAGAAGGGACTGCGGCATGGCCATCCCCCCTGGGGGGTGATTTCTCGCTTTCTATCTCTCTGTTTCTCTCTGTCTTTCTGGTGAGCACATGTACCCAATAAGAAAAAACCTCTCCAAAAAAAAAATTTTTTTTTTTGAGAGAACAGTCATGCCAAAGAAAGCACGAGCCTTGTCTTTAAAAAGGCTGTGGCTATTTGAAACTTAACATTTCCACAGGCAGTGGCCCAGTGGTCGGCCGCGATGCAGGCAGCAGGGGTGCCGCTGGGCTATGCTGGAGGCCATGTGGCGTTCACAGCTCAGGTCTGCCCGGACACCCTGGGCATGCCCAGGGCTAGCGGAGGACTGCAAAGAGAAGACTTGTTGAGGGTGTCTGTCTCTTATTCATAGAAAGGAATTTAATTAATTAAAACAACAGCAACTTCCATAGAAACCCACACAATCATCAGGGAGGGCAGAACACTCAATTCCCACTTCAGACGGGATCAAGGAGGAAAAGAGAAAAGGCAGAGTCTTCAAATGATTGAGTCGAGCACCCCAGAGAGCAGTAGAAAGGGGAGCTCCTTCCAGAGAGCAGGGTCAGGCCCCACTCCGTCCCTTGGCATTGTCTACCCAGCAGGGTCCCAGACCAGTGACCGCTGGGCTCCTCCCAGTCTCTCTCTTCCCAGCGAGAGTCTTTATTGTGTCCTTATCCTGGAGTGTTGGGAGACCAGGCACCTTGTCTTTTAAACTCATACACCCCTGGATCAGGAAGGGCCCTTCAAGACCTGACAGAGACCTTCGGGCATCCCTCAAGAGCCTGCGCTGGAAGCCAGGGCTACACATTAGGTTTTGTCTCTTGGAAAAGGGGTTCATGTGTGTTGTGTGTGCAAAGAAGAAAGAATTGAATGCACTACTTGGAGACCAGAGGGGCAGATTGTAGCAGAGACCTGTGGCTCTGCGGGTCTGACCCTCTGCTCCCTCCTGGGCGCAGGGAGAACCACACTTCCCAGGCTCCTCCCAGTTCTGCAGGGCCACGTGACTAGCTCTGGCCCAGGGATTGCCAGACGTGACCTCTGCTGCTTTGGAGCTGAGAGAGCCGCAAATTCTCGAGCCTGTCCCATCCCCTTTGGTGGCACGCCGGGGAGCCCACACGCTGAGATGGCAGAGTCTAGGTCCTGGGTCACCATGTAAAGCGGCAGGACTGGAAAGTTGCCTGGACTTGGCACGCGTGAGAAATAAATCTCGTTTTGTTAAGTCACTGAGTTTAGGGGATTATTTATCATCATAGTCTTGCCTAACCTGACTGGTACACGTTTGTATTAGACAAACGGTAACTATATTTGACATAGGAGGGAGAGGAAACATCTAGAAAATGTGGTCAATTTGTGATGTCAAAGGAATCTCATAAAACATTCAAAATATTCTCCAGTGATTTGTTGAGGCTCGCGAACATCCTCCACTAGCGACAGGCTTAAATGGGCGTGGATCCGGTAGAGGCAGCTTCATAAACATCCTCTGCCTTCATCTATTCCATGAGTCAATTAGTCATTCAGCCAGCACTAAATGAGCACCAAGTATGTGCCAGGGACGGTACTAAAACAAGGAATAGAGCAGAATGGAATCTATGGTCCTTACCCTCATGAAATTTGTCCTAGGGGAGTTACAAATACACGACTTCTCCACATTGGCATGGCGGCCAAGGAGGGACATTAAAGGCCAGCTGCCCGGGTTCCAATTCCAGTTGATTCCGTGTAATGTGCTTACTTCGCACAGGGCCTAACATGTGGTAAGTACTTCACACATACACAGGCACACGTGTGTGTGTGTGTACACATGCCCTTGTCCCAGGCCACAGAAATAAAAAACAACAGAGCAGGATTCAAACCCAGGCCTGGCTGATTCCAAAGCCTGCAAGCTTAGCCATGATGCAACGCTTCCTCTCTGATAGCCAGGTTACCACTTCTACACCCTTCATGTATATGGTGGGCCAAAAGTATTCATCTTGTAGATGTGGACACAGAGGCTCAGAGATGTGAAGACCCACACGTGAATTCACACAGCACATCGGCGATAAAGCCAAGGCTCAGTGGTAGGACGTTCTCATTCCTACCCACTGAGCTCTACTTCAGGCGGCTCTGACTGGACCATTTTCTGGTTTAAAGTCTCCAATTGTTCCCCAGTGCCTATATGCAGAAGGCCGCAGGACAGTGCGGGCACGGTGTCAAGGTTCAAAAATGTTGATTACCCTGCTGTCCGAAATCACCACTACTCACCCCTGTTTCTGACTCTCTGCGATCTGGGCCCAGGTGGGGCTACGTGGCCAGTTCTGGCCAGCGATTTGTGAGCAGTAAGAAGGGTGTCACTTCAAGGGTAAGCATTTACTCACCACTGCCTGACCCCCCAGAGCTCGTTTCCCTCTTTCTATAAACTGAACTGTGCCCCAACTCTCCTACTCCATGTCAAACTCACATGTTGAAGCCTCTTAATCTCCTGTGATATATTGGCCAGCCTTTAAGGAGGTGATTAAGGGCAAACGAAGACATGAGGGTGAAACCCTAACCTGATAGAACTGGTGTCCTTATGGGCCGGCAAATGGCATCATGGTTCCGTAGCTGGACTCTCACGTAGTAGACCACGGTTCTAGTCCCAGATCTGGTGGCTTGAAACTCACACCAGGCGTGTGTGTGTGCCTGTGCAAAATCCCAAGAGGAGATGGAGTAGAAAAGATTGTGGCATGGCCATCCTTCCAAGGGTTGATTTCTTGCTTTCTGTCTCTCTCTGTCTGCTTGGTGAGCACACATACCCTATAGCAAAAATCTCTAAAAACAAAACAAAACCAGTGTCCTTATAAAAGAGGAAATGATGGACCAGCAGGTGGCATAGTGGCTGTGGCACTGGACCCCCACATGGCTGAACACAGTTTGCGTCCCAGACCTGGCAGCTTGAAACTCATGCCAGGCATGTGTGTGTGTGTACCCAAAATCCCAAGAAGAGAATGGAGGAGAAGGAGGACCAGCAGATGGTATAGCAGTTACGTCACTGAACTACCACATGATCAACTGCAGTTCGAGTCCTGCAGTTCAAGTCCTAGACCCTTTGGCTTACAACTCATGTTGGGATTGTGTGTGTGTGTGTGTGTGTGTGCCTAAAATGCCAAGAGAAGAACGGAGAAGGGATTGCAACATGATCATCCTCACTGAGGGGTGATTTCTTGCTTTCTATCTCTCTCTTTCTCTCTGGTGAGTGCATGTGCCCTATAACAAAGATCTCTCCAAGGGGGAAAAAAAAGAAGGGAGAAGGGATTATGGCGTGGCCATCCACCCTGGGGGGTGATTTCTCACTTTCCCCCCTCTCTGTCTCTCTCTGTGTATCTGGTGAGCGCATGTGCCCTATAGCAAAAACCTCTTTAAAAACAAATAAACAAAATAAATAAAAGAAGAGACTCCAGAGATCTCTGCCTCTACCTTGGAAGGACACAGCAAGAAAGTAGCCATTTGCAAACCAGAGAGAGTCCGCACTACAAACTGAGCTCTGCAGGAACCTCGATCTTGGACTTGCCGGACTCCAGACTGTGACAAAATAGAGTTCTATTGTTTGAGGCACTCGGTCTGTGCAAGTTTGTTATAACATCCCGAGCAGACTGAGACACTTCAGTTACTGTGACCTGCAATGTTCTAGATGGGGCTGTTCTGCCAGCAGGAGGCCTTGAGTGAGGACAACAACGAAGTCATGCCTGTCCCACAGTCAGCCATCAATGAGGCCCAATCCGAGCCAGAAGTAGATTTGTGTAGTTTGGAGTCACTGAGATTTGGAGCTGTTTGTTACCTAGCATAACTTAGCCCAACCTGACTACTAAGTTTCATAATATTTTTAAATTATCTATTTAACTTTATGTATTTATTATTATTATTTAATTTTTTTTTTCTATAGGGCATGTGTGCTCACCAAGAAAGATGAGAGAGAGAGAGAGAGAGAGAGAGAGAGAGAGGGAAAGTGTGAAAGCAAGCTGCTAGGTCTGGGATTTGAGTTGCTGCTGGCCATGTGGGAGTCAGTGCCATAACCACCAAGCCACCTGCTGGCCCTAAGCTTCATAATCTTTAAGTGTTATTATATTCTTTTATTTATTTATTTATTTATTTATTTATTTATTCATTCATTCTTGAGAGATTTTTGCTATAGGGCACATGTACTCGTGGTAGAGACAGAGAGAGACAGAGAGATAGAAAGCAAGAAACCACCCCCTGGGGGGATGGCCATGCTGCAATCTCTTCTCCTCTATTCTTCTCTTGGTATTTGGGGCATGCACACACATGCACCCAAAGTGAGTTGTTTTGTTTTGTTTTGTTTTGGAGAGGTTTTTGCTATAGGGTGCGTGCGCTCACCAGAAAGACAGAGAGAGACGGAGAAACAGAAAGTGAGAAATTATTCCCCAGGGAGGATGGCCACACCGCAATCCCTTCTCCTCCATTCTCCTCTCAGGATCTTGAGCACACACGCACATGCGTCCAGCATGAGTTTAAACCACTGGGTCCAGGACTCGAACTACGGTCAACTACATGGGAGGCCAGCGACAAAGCCATTATGCCAACTGCTGGTCCCTCAAAGTGAATTTTACATTACTTGCCAAGTCCCAGACTCAAACCACATCGACCAAGTGGGAGTCCAGTGATTAACCATTACGCTGTCTGCTGCTCCCCATTACATTCAGTTATTTCATAATTAAGTGCAAGTTTTAGCATGACAAAAGCTGCCATCTTCTCTTCCAGGCCTCATCATTTCCAACCTTTTCCTACCCACGGCCCTCGCCAGTCAAGCCATTCCAGTGCTCTCTAAAGGCACCTGCACTTTCTCACCTCCTTGCCTTTGCCTGTGCAGTTCCCTCGGCCTCAAATCCCTTTTCCCAGAAGCAGGAGCACAAAGAGCTCTTTCTAAAGCACAGATCTGAATAAATCACTTCTCGGATTATGTCTCTGATGGTTATTGGAGGACAGGCCCAGAGGAGAGCACGCTCCAGCTGTATCAGTGTTCTGTTTTGACAGATGAAGGCCACATTTAGTAAGTGGTACCTTGTGTGTCATCAGCCACTGGAAAGTGAGGTGCAGAAGTGGGCTGAGGTGGTCTGGCAGGGTGCAGGGGTCACAGGGTGCTATGGTGTGGAGGCTCCAGAATTAAGGTGACCTGGGGTGGGGGGAAGCTGGGGGGCCCTGGAGGAAAGATACAGGCCCCAAAGAGCAGAGCAGGGTTCCCAAAGGGGACAAGCTCTCTGCTCTTTTAGGAAAGATACAGATAGTCTTTTTTTTTTTTGTCTTTTTTTTTTTTTGCTATAGGGCACATATGCTCTCGCCGGAAAGACCGAGAAAGAGAGACAGAAAGCAAGAAATCACCCCCTTGGGGCCACACAGCAATTCCCTTCTCCTCCATTTTCCTCTCGGGATCTTGAGCACACACGTGCACACACGTGTCCGGCATGAGCTTAAGCCACTGGGTCTGGGACTCGAACCGCGGTCGACTACATGGGAGTCCAGCGACATAGCCATTACACCAACTGCTGGTCCCATGTCTTTCAAAAATGTACAGTTATGAGCCAGCTGGTGGTATGGTGGTTAAAGCAGCTGAATCTCACATGGCCAACTGCGTAGTCTGAGCCCTGGACCAAGCAGCCTAAAAATCATGTCGGCTGTGTGTGTGTGTGTGTGCCCTAAATCCTGAGGGGAGAATGGAGGAGGAGGGATTGTGGTGTGGCCATTTCCCCTGGTGGGTGATTTCTCATTTTCCCCGCTCTCTTTCTTCAGTCAGTGAATATGCCGTAGAGCAAATTAAAAAAAATAATAATAATAAAGTTATGCATTTCAGTTACTGGATAATGGACATGATAAATCTAACCAGCACACCAAACTCCCTTTCTTATAAGGAGGCGATAAGACAGAGGGTTTCAGAGGGCTGGTCCCAGAACCAGGCTGCCTCGCTGCAAGTCCTACATCCCTACTAACCCCATGCCACTTTGAGCATGGTCTTTCACTGACTCCCAGTGAAAGTGGGGATGATAAGAGTGCCTGTTCTTTTCTTTTTTTTATCATTATTATTTTTTTTTTAAATTTGCTACAGGGCACACACGCTCATTGGAGAGTGACAGAGAGAGAAAGAGAGAGAGAGAGAGTGGGAAAGCAAGCCACCAGGTCCGGGACTCAAACTGTGGCGAGCCACATGGCCGCCCAGCACCCTAACTGCCACACCACCTGCTGGCCCCACCTCCACTTTTCTTTATGAGAAATAAATGAGATCAGTTGGAAGCCTGCATCACACACAACAAGGACATCTCACCAGCATTATTAGTCTCTGGATAAAGGAGGTATGGGTTGGTTAAAGGAGGCATTGCCTTAGCTGTCTTCCAGGCGTGACTACGACACCGATTACAAGACCCCAGGCTCCAAGCTCCCTGAACCTCCTGTCACATTCAATAAACAATGAAGGTGACAGGGACCTCTGGTGTGACTCTTTGAGCACTGAATTTACACACACATCGTTGTAACGAAACGCTGCTTCCGAACAGTGATGACCGTTTTCTGTGTGATAAAGGGATAAACACCAGCAGCCGAGAAGGCAGTTTAAAATCTTTTGCTCTCTCCACCCACATACATATGGCTTTGGTGTTCTCAGTGCTGGTTAATATCAACGTTTGAAAAGATAATTGCCTTTTGATGGAGAATTTCTTCATTTTAGGAACAATATTAAACCTGCATCCTTTTATTACAAACAAGTCATAATCAATCCTGTTCTTCTCGGTAGGGAACTTAGTTTTAAATAGAGACTTTTGTCATTCAGACTACTTTTACTTGCACTTTATTTTCATTTAAACATTTCATTCTTGTTTTTTTTAAAGAATTATTTTATTTATTTAGTTTAATTTGACCAGAGAGGGACAGAGCAAGAGCAAGAGAGATAGAGAGAGGGAAAAGGAGAAGGCAAGCCACCAGGTCTGGGACTATGTTGGGGCTGGCAGGTGGCATGATGGTTTAGAGCACTCGACTTCCACATGGTGGAACGCAGTTCGCGTCCCGGACCTGGCAGCTTGCTTTCTCACTTTCTCTCTCTGTTCCTCTCTGGTCTAATTTAAATAAATAAATAGATAAAGTTAAATAAAAGAACTCTTTAAAAAAAAAAAAAAAAAAAAAAAAAAAAAAAAACTACTGTTCTTGTTTTATTTGTGTGCAATTTCAGACCTGATTTTTAACCAAGATGCTTAAACAATCCAATGGGAAAAGATTTTAAAATAAACGATGTTGGGGGACCAGCAGTTAGCGTAATGGCTATGTCGCTGAACTCCCATGTAGCCGATCGCGGTTCGAGTCCTGGATCCAGTGGCTTAAACTCACACCAGGCGTGTGTGCGTGCATGCCCAAGATCCTGAGAGAAAAATGAAGGAGAAGGGATTGCGGCGTGGCCATCCCCTCTAGGGGGTGATTTCTCGCTTTCTCTCTCTCTGTCTCTCTCTGTCTTTCTGGCGAGCGCACGTGCCCTATAGCAAAAACCTCTCCAAGAAAAAAAAATAAATAGATGATGTTGGAATATCTGGGTATTTATATCAGAAAAAAAGACAGCCACAACCATACCTCACACCATACCCATATCTTCATGACTTAGGGATAAGAAAAGTCTTCTGAGGTCACAAAAAGCAATAACCACACACACACCAAAACAAACAAACAAACAAACAAAAAAAAAAAAAACACACACACAGAAAAATTGAACTACATCAAACTCTAAAACATTTACTCTTCAAAAGACACTGTTAAGGGCTGGCCCTGTTGCCTAGTGGTTAAGGAAGCTAGATCCCACATGGCTGGCAGTACAGTTTGAATCCTGTCCCATTGGATTGAAAAACATGTCAGGTGTGCACATGCGTGTGTGTGCCCCCCCCCCCCCCAAATCCCAACAGGATGGAGAAATGGAGAAGAATTATGGTGTAGCCATACCCCACTGAAAGGTGCTTTCTCCCTCTCCCTCTCTGTCAGTGCATATGGTCTCTGACAAATTACAAGGAAAAAAAAAAGACCTGGGGGGACCAGCAGGTGGTGTGGTAGTTAAGGTGTTGGACTTCCTCATGGCAAATTACAGTTCGAGTCTCCAAACGAGTGGCTTAAAAATCACACTGGGTGCATAAGGTGTACGCCCAGATTCCAGGAAGAGAATGGAGGAGAAGGAATTGTGTCACGGCCTTCTTCACTGGCAGAGTAATTTCTCACTTTTCCCTCTCACTGTCTCTCTCTGCTTCTCTCCTGTGAGCACACATGCTTAATGGCAAAAAAAAACCCCACAAAAAACAACAACAACAACAACAAAAAAAAAAAACACAAGACACTGGTAAGAAAATGAATAGACTAACTACAAACTGGGTAGAATTGTTGGCAAACATATATCTGGCAAAAATTGGGATCTAGAATATGTAAGTAACTCCTACAACTCAATAATAAATGACAATATAATTTTTTTTTTAGGTTTTTGTCATAGGGCATGTGTACTCACTAGAGAGAGATAGAGAGAGGGAAAGTGAGAAATCACTCCTATAGGAGATGGCCATATCACAGTCCCTTCCCCTCTATTCTCTCAGGATTTTGGGTACACACACACATGCCTGCATGATTTTTCACAACGTTGGGTCCAAGACTCAAATCGTGGTAGGTCATGTGGGATCCAGTGCCTTAACCATCATGTCACCTGCTGTCCCCGATGACAATATAATTTTAAAGTGGACAAAAGTCTTAAGCAGATATTCCAGCAAAGAAGATATATAAGGGGCCAGCAGGTGACATGGTGGTTAATGGTCTGGACTCCCACATCCTGACTGTGGATCAAGTCCCAGACCTGGCAACTTTCTTTCTCTGTCTCTCTCTTTCTGTCTCTCTTTGGTGGGTGTCCATGTCCTATAGCAAATTAAAATAATAATAATAATAGGAACCAGCAGTTAGCGTAATGGCTATGTCGCTGGACTCCCACGTAGTCGACCGCGGTTCGAGTCCCGGACCCGGTGGCTTAAACTCACGCCGGGTGTGTGTGCGTGTGTGTGTGCCCAAGATCCCTAGAGGAGGATGGAGGAGAAGGGACTGCGGCGTGGCCATCCCCCCTGGGGGGTGATTTCTCGCTTTCTATCTCTCTGTCTCTCTCTGTCTGTCTGGCGAGCACACGCGCCCTATAGCAAAAACCTCTCAAAAAAAATAATAATAAGGGACCAGCAGGTGGCGTGGTGGTTAAGGCGCTGGACACTCCCATATGGCCGACCTGGGTTCGAGTCCTGGACCTGGTGGCTTGCTTTCTCACTTCCTCTCTCTCTCACTCTCACCCTCTGTCTCTTTCTGGTCAAATTAAAAAAAAAAATCAATGAATGAATAAATAAAATAAATAATTAAAAAAAATAATAATAAATAAAATTTAAAAAAAAGAAGCTATATGAATGGTGAATAAACATGTGAAAAAAATTCAACATCATTAATCATCAGGGAAATGCAAATTAGAAGCACAAGGCATTACTACATACGAATGGCTAAGATTTAGAAAACTTCCTATACTAGTTGTGGGCAAGGTGCTGAAGCAATTGGGTCTCTACTACGTTGGAGCTGGGAATGTAAAATGGTACCTCTATTTTGGGAAAAGTTCTGGTAGTTTCTTTGAAACTAGAGAAATACCTGTCTTATGAGCCAGCAAGTCTAGTTCTAGATATTCACCCAAGAGAAATAAAACATAGATTCACAAAGAGACTCATTCGTAGTGACTTTATTGATAATTCCCCCAAACTAGAAACAGCTAAGGTGTTCATCAACTGGACTATGGTTAGACTAAAGACTGTTGGAGACATACAATGGAATATGACGCAACAACAACAACAACAAAGCAAATTACTGATGCATGTAATGGCATAACCCATTCTCAAAACACTATGCAGATTGGGCTCGGCAGGTGGCGTGGTGGTTGGGAGCTCTGGATTCCCGCATGGCTGACTGGGGTTCACGTCCCGGACCTGGAGACTTACTTTTCCACTCTCTCTCTCTCACTCTGTCCTTCTCTGGTCACATTAAAATAAACAAATTAATTGATTCATTCATTAATTAAAGTAAAAAATAGAATAGTTCTTTTAAAAAAAAAAAAACACACAGATTGAAAACAGAGTCCGTACTGTACTATTTCAACTATGTGAAATTTTGCCTGGGGCCAGGGTAGGTATGGTAAGGGACTGACTGGGCAGGAGCCTGAGGGAACTTTCTGGGGCAGTGGTCATTTCTGTACCTTCATAGGAGTTTGGTGTAAGCACTTGTGAAAAATCAGCAAACATACACTTACATTGGGTGCGTTTCATCATTTGTACATTTACAGCAAAAGAAAATCTTTAAATAAATATTAAACTCATTAGTGATCATTAATGTATCCTGAAGCATTCCGAAAAGGTATTCTGGTGTTTGTAACTTGCTTCAAAACGCACTAAAATGTAGATGGCTTCACGCAGGGGAAGAGGGATGGGGAGATGGGCAGATACAATGACAGGTCCCCTACCCCACTAGAGTAACATGTGACTGGTAGAATATAAATGGAGGCTGTATGGGTGTTCACTGTAAACCTCTTTCTTTTTTTTATTATTTTATTTAACTTTATTTATCCATTTATTTATTCATTTCAATTTGACCTGAGAGGGAGGCAGAGAGGTAGAGAGGGTGAGAGGGAGAGAGGGAGAGAGGGAGAGAGGGAGAGAGGGAGAGAGAACCGGTGACTTAAACTCACTCCAGGCGCGTGTCCGTGTGTGCCCAAATCCCGAGAGGAGAATGGAGGAGAAGGGATTGTGGCGTGGTCATCCCCTCTGGGGGGTGATTTTTTGCTTTCTCTCTCTCTGTCTCTCTCTGTCTTTCTGGTGAGCACACGCGCCCTATAGCAAAATTCTCTCAGAAAAAAAAAAAAAAGGCACTGGATTCCCACACAGCTGACCGTGGTTCTAGTCCCAGATCTGGTGGATTGCTTTCTCACTTTTTCTATCTCTCTCCGGTGAGTGCATGTGCCCTATAGCAAATTTAAAACATAATCATAATGATTTTTAAAATAAATAGTATTTTTTAAAAGATTTATTTATTTCTTCATTCATTCATTCCTTCTTTTTTTTTTTTTTTTTTTTGGAGAGGTTTTCGCTATAGGATGCGTGCGCTCGCCAGACAGACAGAGAGAGACAGAGAGACAGAAAGCGAGAAATCACCCCCCAGGGGGGATGGCCACGCCACAGTCCCTTCTCCTCCATTCTCCTCTCGGGATCTTGGGCATGCACACACACGCACCCGGTGTGAGTTTAAGCCACCGGGTCCGGGACTCGAACCGCGGTCGATTATGTGGGAGTCCAGCGACATAGCCATTACGCTAACTGCTGGTCCCTCATTCCTTCATTTTAATTTGACCAGAGAGAAAGTGAGAAAGCAAGCCACCAGGTCCAGGACTTGAACCGTGGTTGGCCATGTGGGAGTGTCCAGCGCCTTAACCACCATGCCACCTGCTGGTCCCAATAAATAATTATTTTTTAAAAAGAAAAACATGCTGAAAGCAGAGAGGGAGCCAGGACTGCACTCCCACATAGGTGTGCATGATGGGCAGCTCGCTCTGCTTCTCCAGCACATCGTCTTCGTGAGAAATGTGATGCCACCCTCAGTGGAGGCAGATGGACCCCAGAGACCTAACCTCTGGAGCCCTGTGATGAAGTGTCTATTTCCTGAAGCATGCTTGAGTTTGTGAGCTTGCTTCTTTTAACATCCCAAGTCTTCCAGAGGCCCGGGCAGAGAACCAAGAACTCTCCACTTTCCACAGCGAGAGAGACAGATCTAATTCATTAAAACTCTTCTCCCCAGTCAGAGGGCACTCGGCCACCTGGAAAGCTGGGGACTAATCCTTTGGGCACGCTGAACCATTGGAACTGGAGAAGGAATAAAGACCTCTTAGCAGCAGGAGGCCCCCTAGGCCCGTGAGGCCCACAGACTTGTAGCTCTCACTGTCAGAAGGTTCACTTTGAAAACTGAAATCGGATTGACCCATCAGTTCACTGATTTTTTTTAAACTCATTTATTAATTAGCAGTACCTTCTAGGTGCCAAATGATATGCCAGGCACTGGGGATACAAAGTGAACAAAAATAGATCTAGTCCTTGTCCTCATGGAACTTAAAAGTCCAGTGGGGAGAAAGGTTCATCAGAGACGCAACTGGTAGATTTAAAATGGAGAGGTTAGGAGCTGAGTTTCCCTAGCGTAATGGAAATTACGTTTACCCAACACACAAAACAGTCTCTGGTTGCAAACTGGTGGGGAACAGCTTGTTTGTTTGTTATTATTTTTAGAGGTTTTTGCCTTAGGGTGTGTGTACTTGCCTGAGAGAGAGATAGACAGTGAGGAAGAAAGTGAGAAATCACTTCTCGGGGCGATGGCCACACTGCAATCCCTTCCCCTCCATACTCCTCCTGGGATCTTGGGCATGCATGCACACACACCCAGCCTAAGTTTGAAGCCACCAGGTCTGGGACTCAAACTGTGGTCGGTCATGTGGGAGTCCAGTGATGTAACTGCTACATCATCGGCTAGCCCCAAGCAAGTTTATTAAGTCAAAATTGAGAAGTTAGGGAAGGCTTCCCTGAGGAAGTGGAGTCTGAGCCAAGATCTGAAAGAAGACAGAGGCGAAGAGGACAAGGAAAGAGCATTCTGGGCAGAAAGGAGAGCTTGTGCACAGGCCTCATGGCGGGGAAGATTGAGGAGAGGGCGCTAGGTTAAAGAAACCACTTACAGGTTCAGTACAGAAAGTGACAGCCTGGGGGCTGGCAGGTGGCACAGTGATTAAGGTGCTAGACTCCCACATGGTTGACTGTGGTTCGAGTCCCAGACCTGGCAGTTTGCTTTCTCACTTCCCCTTCCTCTCTCTCTCTGGTCAAATTTTTTAAAAAAGGAAATAATAATAATAAATAAAATAAATCATTCTTGGGACCAGCAGTTGCCAAAATGGCTATGTCGCTGGACTCCCGTGTGGTCAACCGCAGTTCAAATCCTGGACCCGGTGGCTTAAAATCATGCCAGGCACATGTGCATGCGTGCCCAGGATCCCGAGAGGAGAATGGAGGAGAAGGGATTGCATTGTGGCCGTCCCCACTGGGGGAGTGACTTCTCACTTTCTGTCTCTCTGTCTCTCTCTGTCTTTCTGGCGAGTGCATGTGCCCTATAGCATAAACCTCCCCCCAAATAAATAAATAAATAAATAAATTCTTAATTTGAAAGAATTCTTTTTTAAAAAAAAGTGACAATGTGGTTTAAGATGTGGACATACAGGGACCAGTAGATGGCATAATGGTTACGTCATTGGACTCCCACGCTGTCTACCATGGTTTGAGTCCCAGACCCTGCAGCTTAAAACTCATGCCTGGCACATGCGCATGCGTGTCCAAAATCCCAAGAGGAGAATGGAGAAGAAGGGATTGAGACATAGCCATCCCCCCAGGAGGTGACTTCTCGCTTTTGGTTCGTCTGTCTCTCTTTGTCTCTCTGGTGAGCGCACACATCCTATAGCAAAAATCTCTCTCTAAAAAAAAAATGTAGACATATTGTGCAGGACCCCTGTAAGTCATGGTAAATACTTTCATTTCCTTAAGAGCAATGGGCAGCCATTGAACGGTTTTAAGGAGTTGAAAGACATGGTCAGGTCAGTGCATTGAAATCAACACATTAGGACTGCAGGGAGAGAACAGACCCCGGGGGGTGCGGACGCCGACGGCAGACCAGATGGCTGCAGCAGAGAGGAGAGCTGCTCGCGTGGTTCTGGTGGCGATAGGAAGAAGAGGGTGGCATGGAGAGCTGCAGGAAGTTAGCAGGCCTCGGTGATGCACATGGAGGGAGACGCCGGGACTTGGGATGATCCTTTGCTCACGCCGCTGAGACAGGCCAGAGAGGAAGACCAGGAAGTTCTTGATGGTTGGAAGCGAGGCTAGCCTGGCTCAGCTTTGAACACTCTGAGTTTAAGGGACCTTCAGGACGTACTAGAGGAGTCGAGCTGGCAATTAAATTTGAGGCTGGCGCTCAGAGGAAGGCGTGGATTTGAAGAGATTTGAGAAGTGAGAGCATATAGGCCACTGACCGATCACACAGAACAAGGTAGGGATGGATCCGAAGTGCAGGGAGAGGATTGGCTAAAGGTGGGAGGATAGCACCTGCTTTAACAGGAGGGATGTGTGCAGATCCAAGAAGATAAGGGAGTTCCTACGTGATGGCTTCAAATTCCTCTGAAGGAAGTGAGCGAGCTCATTTGAGAATGGAAAGGAATAAAAAGTCCCAGGCATGAAAAAAAGGGTAGAATATGAAAAAAAAACAAAAAATATATATATATATATATATATATATATATATATATATATGTAGAGAGAGAGAGAGAGAGAGAGATTTTTACTATAGGGCATGTGTAGTTGCCAGAGACACAGAGACAAAGAGCGAGAAAGTAAGAAATCACCCCCCAGGGGGGTGACCATGCGGCAATCTCTTCTCCCCCATTCTCCTCTTGGGATTTCGAGCACACCAGCACCCATGCCTGGAGTGAGTTTCAAGCCATTGGGTCTGGGACTCGAACTGGCGTCAACCATATGGGAGTCTGGTGTCTCAACTTTGCACCATGCCACCTGCTGGCCCCAAGAATGGGTGGACTATTGACCCAGTCGTTTTAAAGAGCGAGAGAGCAGATTTGCTGAAGGCAGCAGGTGCAAAGGCCCTGTGGCAGGAGGGACTGAGGAGAGGATGTGAAGTGGCAGGAGCACAGAAAGCCAGAGCCTAGCCAAGATGAGGTCTGCTGTGCTCCGATGTACTTGTGATGAGCCTGCTATACTGCGATGGGCTGGTCAGGACCGACAGGCAGTGATGAGAAAGTGACTGACACACCAAATCCCCCTGACCTGGCACAGTAAAGGTTTATTTCTCCTCACAACAGGCTGAGATTAGGTGACCTCCACCTTCGGTAGCATACTGCCTAGAATATGTGGCCTCTTCGATACATACAGCAGGGTAACAGTGGGCCAGGATCACTCAGGATGTTTCCAAGGGCCAGGCCTGAAAGCGGCTGTCATTATTCTCGCTCGCGTTCTATTGGCCAGATTCAGCCACACAGCGCCAGCCTCGCTGGTAGGAAGCTCCCTGTCGTTTCCTGTAAGCTCAGGAAGTTTCCTACACGCTCAGGAAGAAGAAATGGTTAGGCAGGCAGTCACTCTTGTCTCTGCCACAATCCACCCTTCTGTGTCCCTTCTCACCCAGGGGGCACACTCAGCCTCCCCTCAGGGGCCACCTTCCAAAGTCCTATCCAGTCCTTGCATCTGGCTCAAAGCCCAGGCTCGCTGGCGATGTGCAATTCTCTCTCCCCATTCAATGTCACTCTTCTCAGCCGTGATCTAAGAGGACAAGGAAGCCACCCCCTCACCTGCTCCACACCCTGGACTGCAGGGAGGCTCTTTCCTTAGACTCGGGGTGCACTCCAGGAGTGCTCTTCTAACCACTCTGCGTCGGCCCTGGCTCTCCTCTCAGGGTCTTCCTTGTCGCTCACCCTCCTTGACCACATCTGAAATGGGGGTGGCACAGCACCCCCTCCTGAGGGGCTACATACTGTCCCTCTTGTTCATGGATGGTTGGAGGCTCAAAGATTTTTTTTTTTTTTTTGGCTTTTTTTGGAGAGGTTTATTTGCTATAGGGGGCGTGCGCTCGCCAGAAAGACAGAGAGAGACAGAGAGACAGAAAGCGAGAAATCACCCCCCAGGGGGGATGTCCACACCGCAATCCCTTCTCCTCCATTCTCCTCTTGGGATCTTGAGCACGCATGCACACGCGCCTGGCGTGAATTTAAGCCACTGGGTCCAGGACTCGAACTGTGGTTGGCTACATGGGAGTCCAGCGACATAGCCATTACGCTAACTGCTGGTCCCTCAAATATATATTTTTTTAATTGGCAGAAAGCACATGTACTCTCCAGCGAAGCAGGGAGGGAGAGAGAGCACCCTCCACTGGGGCATGGTCATGCCACAATTCTCTTTTCTCCATTTCGCCACCTCATCAGGATTTTGGCACACGTGCATGTGCCCAGCGTGTTTTCCCACAAGACACTGGGGCTGGGATTCAAACTGTAGTTAGCCATGTGGGATCTGGCTTCCTATGCACGATGATTAACTGCCATGCTACTGGGCCCACCCTCAAAGCTTGTTTGATATTTATTTATTTAGTTAGTTAGTTATAGGGCATGTGTGCTCACTGGAGAGAGACAGAGTGGGGGCAGAGGAAGTAAAGGAAGTTCTCACAAACTCTCTCTAGTGAGAACATGTGCCCTCTGGCAACGAAAAATAAATAAATAAATACAGTGAGAGGCTTGCCTGTTCAGGGAACAGAACATTCCCCCATACTGGCCAGTCAGTGTTTTTTCTTCCTGTCAGCAAATCTACATGGGAAGCCCAACTACTAACAGCCACAATAATGCCACGTAACAACGTATCCCCAAATTCAGTGGTTTCAAATAATATGCATTTACTTGGCTCAAGAATCTGTGGGTTGGCAATGTGGGCTTCATTGGGCAAGTCCTCTGGTCTCAGCTGGGCCCACGTCTCTGTCAGCTGACTTTGGCTGAGGTTCTCGAGGTGATCCGGACACATCTCTAATCTTCTAGGAGCTTAGCCTGGGCAGGTGCTCAGGTGGTGGCAGAGGTACAAGAGCGAGGGCAGGCCCAGCCTCTGGGATGCAGCTCGCAGCGTGCCAGACTGCAGAACTGGAAGTCACATGCCCGCTGAGGTGTCAGTCCCCAGCTCAGTCTTCCTGGGGACATGCACATGTGTGCATGGCCAAGATTCTGGTGGGCTGGAGAGCTGGAGGGCTGGAGAAGGGAATCACGGCAAGGCCACGCCCCGCATGGGTTGCTTCTCTGTTTCTCCCTCTCCTGTGCTCTCTCATAAATAATGATGTAAAAAGCAGACAAGATGAAAGGAGTAATAAATCCACAGTTGTAGTTGGAGATTTCAACACTCCCCTCATAGTAACTGATAGAACGAGTACTCAGGAAACCAGTCAGAATGCAGAAAACGTAAAGAACAGTATTAGCCAGCTTGATCTAGTTGACTTCACTCACCACTGCAGACCAACATCATGTCTAAGTATACTCCCGAAACCCTTATCCAGATACGCACGTTTAAGGCCATTGAACAAACTTCAACTTTTCAAGGCTCTGGGTCGTGTTACTGACACCCCACTGGCCAAAGCAAGACCCTTGGATGACCCCAGGGTCAGGGTGTACAGCTCTGCAAAATCACATGGCAAAGGGTGTAGACACAGGAGTTAAGATTCTCCCAGACAGGGCTAAAACTGATGGGTGATGAGTTCACAAGGGAAGTTATTTCTATGATCTTAAAAGTAGGTGTCTTGGGGTCAGCAGGTGGCGTGGTGGTTAAGGCGCTAGACTCCCACATGACTGACCACAGTGTGAGTCCCAGACCTGGCAGTTTGTTTTCTTGCTTTCACTTTCTCTCTCTCTCTCTCTCTCTCTCTCTCTCTCTCTCTCTCTCTCTCTTTCTCTCTCTCTCTTTCATGCATGCCCTATAACAAAAATTAAAAATAAATGAAATAAATAAAAAAATAGTAGGTGTCTCAGAGCTCCAGCCTGGTGTTCTTGTCCCAGCTGTGAAGACAGACCGGCCATGCAAGGCTGGGTACCCTATTGCCTGCTCTCGGGGTCAGCGCATGAGAGAGGTGGGCCGATCCTCACTTGCCTTCTATTCCTTTCTCTCTTCTTCAGAGGCCCTGGGGGGCCTCTGCTGTGTCTCACTGATCTCTGCGCCTTCTGCGTCTGGCACTGGGCATAGCACACAGTGTTGGAGCAGACAGCTCGGCGATCAATAAAATAAAGTGTGGAAGAACAAACAGTGAGTTCCTCAAGGACAGACAAGATGCATTCTCCCCTGGTCCCCAGAGCGTAGTGAAGACCATTATGGTATATCTTTCAAATTAGATTTCTGAGCATCGCTTTTCCTGTTTGGACCAAGCTGACTGCCTGCTTCGACTTGCGCTTAGAAATACGGCATCGAATGCAACCTCTGCTAAAACCTTCTTGCCCCTGCTGGACACTGCTGAGGACTGAGGACCAAGGCGACAGGTGAGTGAGGGTCTCGCTTGTAGAGAACCAGACCTCAGGGCCTCGGGCTTTAGGGGGAACCAGCACTAGCTGGTCAGCAGCACTGCTGGGGCTGGTGGGTGTGATGGAAGGTGCATCCTCTCAGCCCTCAAAGACTTCATGACAGGCATCCAGCCTTTGGAGGCAGCCTCTTACTTGGAGGGGAAGGATAACCAGTGAGAGGCAGACCCAGAATGCATCAGACCTACGAAGAGTAAGGATGAAATCCCTGAACAAGCAGAATTTGAACCTTTCCCTCTGACTCCCTCCAGATCCAAAGGAAGTCTCTCTGGACTCCAGCCCATCACCTGGAGAGGGCGGAGGGCTCAGGGGGTTAAGGCTGGAGCTGTCGAAGCCATGACGTTCGCAGTGAGGGTCACAGCTCTGAGGTCCTGGAGGGAAAGAGAGGATGGCTAAATCTGTGCGAAGCCGTCCACACCATCAGCCTTCCAAAGAGCAGACAGGATCCAGGATGGGATTAGCAGAGGAGGAATGACAGTTTTCACATTTCGAGGCAGGGTAGCATATGGTATCTGAGTACATGGGCCCTGCAGGCCCACAGCCTGGCTTCAGACTCCAGTCCTATCACGTCCTGTGACCATGGGTAAGAAACTTAATCTCACCAAACCTCTCATTCTTCACCTGTAAAAGGGGAATCTTTTTTTTTTCTTTTTTCTTTTTTTGGAGAGGTTTTTGCTATAGGGCATGTGCACTCGCCAGACAGACAGAGAGATAGAAAGCGAGAAATCACCCCCTGGGGGGATGGCCACGCCGCAATCCCTTCTCCTCCATTCTCCTCTTGGGATCTTGGGCAGGCATGCATACGTGCCCGGCGTGAGTTTAAGCCACCGGGTCCGGGACTCGAACTGCGGTCGACTACGTGGGAGTCCAGAGACATAGCCATTACACTAACTGCTGTTCCCCCGGGGAATCATAATTGTACCTGTATCTTCATACTGTTGTGAAGATCGAATGACAGAGTCCAGGTACGGCTCTTGGCAGGGTAAGCAATGGAGAGAAACAGGCATGAAGCGTGGTTAGGTTGATGTTGGGTTAGGTTGATGTGTCCAGTCACTCGGGGCACCAGGATTCTAACCTAGGTCTGATTCTCAAACAGCCGCTCTAAACTACTCTGCTCTACCCACCCCCCCCCCACAAACATGTGGTACAGGACACCACATGCAGACAGTTCACCGCATACCAACTAAATAATCTGAAATCTCCTCAGAAACAAAACACACATCTTAATGTCATTCATGTGCTTTTTATTTTATTTTTATTTTTGTTTTTGTTTTTTGCCATTGGCATGTGAACTGACTGGAGAGATAGATACAGTGAAAGAGAAAGTGAGAAATCACCCCCCTGGGGGGTGGTGAGGGACAGCCACTCTGCAATCCCCTCTTCTCCATTAGCCTAGGATTCTGGGCACACACACGTGTTCAGCATGATTTTCAAGCTGCCAGGTCTGGGACTTGAACCATGGTTGGCCATGTGGGAGTCCAGTGCCTCAACCACTAAGCCATCTGCTGGCCCCTAATTTTCTTTTCAATTTTATTTTGTTCATGATAGTGCATGAGCATAAGAGAGAGAGAGAGAGAGAGTTGAACACCCTCCACAGGAACTGGTCACATGTAGTCCTCTTCTTCCAAGTCCTCCAGCCTGTCAGCTACTGGGCACTTGTATGTACTCAGTGTTTTTCAGGCCTGAACCAGGACAAAGATTCGAACCACAGTTGCCCTGTGGGCTCCAGCTCATCTTGAGGAGCACATTACTGCTATTTCATCAAATTCATCCATCATTTGCCTTGTAAAACTACATGCTGGGGGACCAGCAGATGGCATAATTGTTATGTTGCTGGACTCCCACATAGTCGACCATGGTTTGAGTCCCAAACCCGGCAGCTTAAAACACGAGGCAGCCATGTGTGTGCGTGCACATGCCCTATGGCAAAAATGCTATGATGTGTAGGTATGTAAAATGATGTATCTAATTTCCCTATTCAAAAACATTCTCTTCTCTGGAAGGACGATATGGAATCAGGTGAGACTTGGGACCCAGGCTCTTCATTTGTGGTTACAGGGTGTGAGGCCATAGATTTCTTCTCTACACATCTCTTGAAGACTGATGCTGTCGGGCTTCTTTCCAGCTTAGGTCAGGCAGAATGACCCCGCAAAGAAGGGTGGCGAGAAGAAGGGCCGTTCTGCCATCACCGAGGTGGTGACCTGGGAATACACCATCAACATTCACAAGCACACCCATGGCGTGGGTTTCAAGAAACGTGCCCCTTGGGCACTCAAAGAAATCCAGAAATTTGCCATGAAGGAGATGGGGACTCCAGATGTGTGCATTGATCCCAGGCTCAACACAGCTGTCTGGGCCGAAGGAATAAGGAACGTCCCATATCGAATCCGTGTGTGGTTGTCCAGAAAACATAATGAGGATGAAGATTCACCCAACAAGCTCTACACTTTGGTGACCTATGTACCTGTTACCACTTTCAAAAATCTATGAACAGGGGTCGGCATATGGTATGGTGGTTAAAGGTGCTGAACTCTCATATGGCCGACCGCGGTTCAAGTCCCGGACCTGGCGGCTTGCTTTCTCACTTTTCTTCCCTCTCTGTCTCCCTCTGACCAAACTGGAAAATAATAATAATAAATAAATTTGAATAAAAATAATTCTAAAATAAAATCTACGAACAGTCAATGTGGATGAGAACTAACTGCTGGTTTTCAAATAAAGTTATAAAAAGAAAAAAAAAAAGACTGATGCTGTTGGGACCAACAGATGGTGTGATGGTTATGTCACTGGACTCCACAGTATAGTCTACTGTGGTTTAAATCCTGGACCAGGTGACTTAAAACTCATGCCAAGAGCGTGTGAGTGCATGCCCATGATTTCAAGAGGAGAATGGAGGAAAAGGGATTGTGGCATGGCCATTCCCTCTGGGGGGGGGGGGGATTTCTTGCTTTTCTTTCTCTCTCTGGTGAGGGCATACACCCTATAGCAAAAATCTCTCTCTAAATGAAAAAGACTGATGCTGTCTTCGATATGTCACTTTCACCAGCTCCCCTACAAAACTGCTAAGACATTTGTTTCTTTTTAAAGAATTATTTTATTTAACTTTATTTATTTATTTATTTATTTTGACCAGAGAAGGACAGAGAGAGAGAGAGAGAGAGAGAGAGAAAGAGAAAGTGAGAAAACAAGCTGCCAGATCAGGGACTCAAACCACAATCAGCCATGTGGGAGCCCAGTGTCCTTAACCACCACGCCACCTGCCAGTCAATCCCTGGCATTTATTTCTTAAAGCCACAAAGAATACTACTTATGGGCTAGCTAGTGGCATGGTGGTTAGTGCGGCCAGATTCCACATTGCCAAATACATGGTTCAAGTCCCTAACGCAGTGTCTTGAGAAACACATCTGGCCTACATGTGCACATTCAAAATCCTGAGAGGAAAATGGAGAAGGGATAGTGGTGTGGCCATCCTCCCGGGAGGCTACTTCTCACCTTTTCTCTCTTTCTCTGTCTCTCTCTCTCTGGTGGGCACATGTGCCCTATAGCAAAACCAAAAATGAAAGAAAGAGGGGACCAGCAGTTGGCGAAACGGCTAGGTCGCTGGACTCCCATGTAGTTGACCGTGGTTCAAGTCCTGGACCCGGTGGCTTAAACTCACGCCGGGCGCATGTGCGTGCATGCCCAAGATCCTGAAAGGAGAATAGAGGAGAAGGATTGCAGTGTGACCATTCCCTCTGGGGGGTGATTTCTCGCTGTCTCTGTCTCCGTCTTTCTGACAAGCGCACACAACCTATAGCAAAAACCTCGCAGAAAAAGAGTACTACTTTGTTTATATTTGTTCCATGTGTTAACCATCATTTAATTCTCACAGCAGTACCATGAGATGGGTACAGTTACTATTCCCCTTTTTCAGATGAGGAGAAGTGAGGCTTAGTGAGATTACGTTTCTTGTTCAAAGTCAGAGATGGGAAGTGTCGGGACTAGAGTTTGGAGCCATGCAGTTCCACATGTTTAGGGGAAAAGGAGCAGAGGAGTTAAGGGTCCAGGTAGGACTTCGGCCACTCACCCCACCAATGCCCTTTTATTCAAGTAGGCAAGATTCTAACACCACACCTTATACCAGGGGGCTCGCTGGGTGCTGATCAGGGTTGTCAGCTCAACAGCTGGAGGACGGTGAGCCCATGAGCCGCCCTCCTCAGATATTACAGGACGGTGCTAGGAAGAAGGCCGCCGGCGTAAAAGCCTCAGACCTGCGTGCCACTTAAGGTCACTCCCTCTTACTGACCGAGCCTTTGTCTTCCGCCTCACGACAGCTGCAGATGGACCAGGGGGGTAAGTGCGAGTCCCTCGACTATCCCAGCACAATCTTTCTCCGGTGGAGATATTGTAAAATGTGACCAGGGTTGTGCTGGCGCCACCCGGGCTGGAGCCGAACAGGCAGACCACATGACCTCTAGATAATGCTCAAAGCCAATCCAAGGCGCTTCCACAGTGACCCTTGAAGACATGGTCTCTGAGCCCCAGGGAGCTGGGGCACAAGGTGTTGGGTTCATGGACTTAGAGGAAAGGATGGGAAGGGACCAGCCTCTCCTGACCCAGTTTGGTATGTCACACGGGAGCCTGGGCAGTGGTCTCACGGGACCACTTCCGACGGGCTGGGCAGGGCCAGATACTCCTCTGCCCGACAGGCTCTGAACGAGGTCAGTGAGCAGCAATGTGTCAAACCGAAAGGAATGAGTCTAGCCTCTGCTCCTCGTGGATCCTCGGGGGACTGCTGGCCCTTGCTACATGTTTATTAATTTTTAAGAAATGAACTGTGGCCGGCCTAGTTTTACTTAATGCCTAATAACGGGAAAAACTGTTTACATAGCACCCCTGGGCCTGACACTGAGCAGCTGAAATTAGCGAGAGCCTTGGCTTTCAAAGATGACACAAGCCAGTGGCCTGGTAGGAAAATAAGTCCTTCGGAAATGTGCCATTCCCGGGTGAAAGTGGCAGCCGCTAAACATAAAGTTAAATAAGACAAAATCAGGGTAAGAAGGGATCAAACCCAAGGGGAAAAATAAAGCCCAAACTGCATACTTGGCTACTGGGGACTGTTGCATAACACAGACAGGATAAATGGGTAAGTCACTGCCCAACTCACGTGCATGTCTCTGTCCAGATACATTCTAAATATAAACTCTGCCTGTTTAACATTCTCCCCACAGTACATCAAAAGAGGCCTGAGAGAATGGCCAGAGTCACTGGTCCGCTCCCAGGGTGACGTCGATCTCGCCTGCCCTCCTTCTACCTCCCGAGGCTCACTCCTGTTTCTTGCTTAGGTAAGTGCCAGATTTTCCCTTCAAAGGCCTCGTCCCCAGGTCTGCTTTGTCTCTAGCCTTCATGGGCTGGTATCTCCATGGACACTTAAAAAAAAAAAAAAAAATATATATATATATATATATACACATACACACACACACACACACACATATATATAAAAGAATTGTTTTATTATTCCTAATTTGCTGTAGGGCACATGCACTCACCAGAGAGAGACAGAGCCTCCAGGTCTGGGACACGAACTGTGGTCAGCCATGTGGGAGTCCAGTGCTCCAACCATCACACCACCTACTGGCTCTATTATTATTTTTGATTTGCTACAGGGCACACATGCTCACCAGAGAAAAAGAAAGTGAGAAAGAGGAGGAAAATGAGAAAGTAAGTTGCCAGGTCCAAGACGTGAACTGTAGTCGGCCATATGGGAGTCCAGCACCTTAAACCACCATACCATCTGCTGGCCCCTTCATGAATATTTCAACAGCTTGGTTTCTGATCTGCAGAGGAGGCACACAGTTATGGTGACCCCTGTCATATGGGCAATTTGTGTTAGGAGACAGGTTCAAAGTTTTGGGCTGAGACCATGACCAAATGCTGATATTCCTATCTACTGTGTAAGGACGACCTGAAAACTGCCATGTCTCTCACGATCATCGCTTTTCATCCTGGATCTTGTCGATCTTTCGAAGATTGCTGGTATGGATGACTTTGCCCAGATCTAGCCATCCTGTGTGCTAGGTACCACATAAAAGCTTGTGTGTGGTACCTCATCTGATCTCAACTAGTTGAGATAAAGAACACTATCACCCCCATTTTGTAGATAAGGAAAGTGAGGCTCAGGTCAGTTAATCTATCCATCAGGTAAGCAGCAGAGAGCCAGGATTTGAACTCGTAACCTCTCACTGCAAGTGCCACACAGGCAGTTGAGCTCTACCTATTCACATCGGAAGCACCTGATAGCTTCCTACTCCCTACACGACAAAGGTCACGTCTGTCTCAGAACTGTCAAATTTCTTTGCCATAAATTTCCTAAGCATAGATTGCTATTAAATTTCCAGCAGTAAGTTAGCACATTCTACAATGCTTGTGAACTCTGGAGACAGATCGAGCTATACTAAATTCAGGTTTTCTGACTGAACATTCCTGACCTTGGACAAATGACTTACTCTCATCTCTCATCTATAAAATAGGCATACTATTTGTCCATAGGTGTGAAGCTTTAAAGAGATTACATAAGCAAAGGCTGGTTCTCTCCCCTTCCCTTCTTATTAGCCAGGGACACTGAAGGGCAGGCAGACCCGAGACTGTGGGAACCCTGGAGTGCAGCAACATTGCAAACGTGTACTTCCACCCTGTGTGTGGCTCTGGGGACCACCCACCATCCGCATCCACTCTGGTCTGCCTTCTTCTGGCCAACACCTTTAAGTGCTCCTGGCCAGGTCTGGGTGACTAACTCTTCTAACAACTGGATTACAACTCTGAAGGCAAAACCCCTCCAGAGACCATCACTAGCAATACAGAACTCTCCCAGTCTTAGGGCTAAACTTCCAGCTAACTCATCCTATCGCAGTATTTGTTATGCATTATTATTTAGCCAGCTAAGATAGTGATGACTGTGGAAATAAGGGGGGAAAGTTTGCTATAGGGCTGCATGGAGATTAAACCCGTGACTGTAACCTTTTTGTAAACTCTATAAACATGATTATGGATTATACGATAGACAAAACTAAAATAATTGAGAATTGATGGATTGTGAATTTCTTTTATTTTTTAAAATATTCTTTAATATTCCATTATCTTTCAATTTACAAAGTGCACATTTTAAAGAAAATCTGAAGAGGAGGATGCTGACTGTAAGCGGCATGCCCACACATTCCTGCCTGCTGCCCTCATTCTGCCTGCTGTGCCTTTGAAGGATTCAGCTCAGGGGGCTTGGATCAGCTTCCCCTGGCAGAAAGGACCATACCAGGTTGAAAGGGGGAGGTTTCACTTCAACAAAGCCCTGGGGCTCTGGGAGTGGGTGGGGAGGGAGAGGAGGAGGGTGGCTTTTCACACAGCTCAAGCAGCTGGCTAGCTCTTTTCTTTGAGCACACTTGAGGCTGAAGCAAAGAGCTATCCTGATGGCTTCTCCTACAGTGCCCTCTGGTGGTAGCCCTGCCTCCAAGCCAGGAGGCCGACCAAGCAGTCAGGCCTGAGAGTTGTAATACTCACACACAATTTTTGAGGTTCAGAACCAAACAAAAAATGTCAGAATGAGACACATTGCACATTGACATGGATGTCCTGGGAGAGGCTTGTCTAGCAGTTGAAGCAGGACCAGTGTTTGAGGGAAGGAGGCTGAATGTAAAAGGAGAAGCAGGTAGCTAAGCTAGCTAGTGTGCAGGCGATGGCGCAGAGCTCAACGTGGCTTCTCGAAGAGGTACTCAAGATCTGGGGCACGCAGTCTCTGCTCTTTGTTTTTGTTCTTAGCAAAGTCTCTCAGCAGTGCCATGACTTCATTTTCAAGTATTTCTGGGGCTGGTTTTGCTTCTGCAAGAGAAGAGTGTCAGAAAGAATTATGCCATAGGCAGTCAACACACAGATCTTAAATCTTGAAACGAGGGCCTTGGCCAAGAACCACAGACGGACACAGACTGTCTTCACTCTTCCGCGAACGTACGTGATGGCAGCATTTACCAGGGGTTAGCAAACTGCATCAGCCTGCACTTGTAAATTCTTTTTTTTTTTTTTTTAAGAGAGATTTCTGCTATAGGACGCATGCACTTGCTGGAGAGAGAGACAGAAAGCAAGAAATCATCCCCTGCGGGGGATGGCCACACTGCAATCCCCTTTTCTCTCGGGTTCTTGAGCACGCATGCACGTGCGCCCAGCATGAGTTTCAAGCCATCGGGTCTGGGACACAACGCCATCTGCTGCTCCCTTTTTCTTGTTTTGAGTTCAACAAATTTATTGGTCTTTTAATATAAGACATTCATCTGTTATCTTTCTCTCTTATCTTGACCCGAGGTTAATGTTTCATTTGGGTCAAAGAAAGAATGTGTAGGAGAGGGATGTTATTTTACTACACAATAAAATGAATACAAATGGACAGTTTGCCTACATAAAAGTTAAATTCATGTATCTTGATATAATCAAATCATGTAAGAACTAATAGTTCTATATACATTTCTATCATTTTACTTGTGGCTTATTCTAAACCTAAGTACAAGTAAACAAATTTTTAGGACTATACATAGGTTGCTTCTCTAGATTTACTACCTACTAAAAAGTTCAGGGAGGGGACTAGCAGATGGCATAATGGTTACTTAAAATACTTATACAAAGTTACAGAAAGTGAATCTTGTTTCCATTTTATACACTGTTAAATTTTTCTTTTTGGTGTTTATACCTTAAAAAAAAAAATAGCCAAATCCTTAAATAATATATGCACGTGAAAATTTTGGGTAGTGGTCTGGATTTTAAAGGATATAGCTTGGGCCAGCAGGTGGAATGGTAGTTAAGGCACTAGACTCCCACATGGCTGATCATGGCTTGAGTCCCGGACCTGGTGGCTTGCCTTCTCATTCTCCCTCTCTGTCTCTCTCTTGCCAAATTGATAATAAAACAAATAAAGTTAAATAAATAATTCTTTTTTTTTTTTTTGAAGAGGTTTTTGCTACAGGGCACGTGCTCTCACCAGAAAGACAGAGACAGAAAGGGAGAAATCACCCCCCAGTGGGGATGGCCACGCCGCAATCCCTTCTCCTCCATTCTCCTCACGGGATCTTGGACACGCATGCACATGTGCCAGGTTTGAGTTTAAGCCACTGGGCCTGGGACTTGAACCACAGTCGACTACATGGGAGTCCGACGTAGCCATTATGCCAACTTCTGGTCCCTAAATAAATAATTCTTTAAAAAAAAAAAAAAAAGGAAACAGCTTTCTTATGATTTGCTTTAGGTTTTGGTGGAAATGCTTTCAGGAACTAGCTAATAAAACTGAGAGAAGTACATTCAAAATACTGATTTACTTTTGGTAGCAAATAGTTGCTCTTTGAAGACTAATGAAGGTAGACAGGACCCATTAAGGTGAAGTGGGCTATTTCAAATATTCAGTTTACATAAAAATTGTACTCATTTTTTCAAAAAAGGGCTAAGCTTCTATTATATCCACTGATAGCAATGCAATACCTAGTTAGGATGACTTGAAACAAAACAAATGCCCATAAGGAAAAGAAGCTGTATTTTATCTAAATTTAATTTCAGTCAATAGTGACATATTTCTTCCCTAAACAATACTCTCTAAGGCTGTTCCTGGGAACCAGACAGTTTAAGCAATGAGGGAGTTAAGAGTAACAAACTGCTGGGACCAGCAGTTAACGTAATGGCTACGTCGCTGGACTTCCATGTAGTTGACCGCGGTTCGAGTCCTGGACCCGGTGGCTTAAACTCACGCCAGGCATGTGTGCGTGCGTGCCCAAGATCACGAGAGAATGGAGGAAAAGGGATTGTGGCATGGCCATCCCCCCTAGGGGGTGACTTCTCGCTTTCTGTCTACCTGTCTCTCTCTTTCTGGTGAGCGCACGCACCCTATAGCAAAAACCTCTCCAAAAAAAGAAAAAATAAGTTACAAACTGCTTGCAGTTTCATATAGATCATAACTTTTTGCTTCCCTCTTAATGTGCTTAGAATTCTGTCTAGAAAAAATTCAGTTCTTAAAAAGGTACTATTTCTGATTTATTATCTCTAACCTTTGAAAACTAAACACATAAAACTATGAAATCAGTAATGTCTTAAAACCTGTACATAAAACATAAACTACCTCTAATTTCACTCTCTCGTTTACTGCCGTGTCCTGCACGGCTAAACAAATGAATGTGTGAGCGTGGGGGGGGGGGGGGGGGCGTGAGGTGCTGCCATGGATTAGAGAATAAACATAAAACACACAAAAACATACAAGCAAAGAAAAGTGGGGAGGGTGGACTTGATTTCTCTGATGGAGACGGAGAAATTCCCAGGTTTATCCTCTTTAAAGGGCAGAAAATGGGGGGGAGGGAAGTGGAATACAATTTTCAGATATTAATTGGCTAAAGATGAGAGGACGCCTGGAGCCATGCAGTCCTATATAAGTTTTCTCTAATCTTTTTTGGCCAACTAACACATGTGGTTTCCTTTAACCCAATATTGCAGAGCAGTTTCGGAAACACAGGCAGTTACCATATTCACATGTAAATAGTGCTCATTGCCCTGCAAGTGACTGCCCATGGAACCGCATTTCTGCATGTGTCTAAAGGTTACCATGTTTGCTCAGATTTGAGCTGCTCCCTACAATTTATTAAGTGTACTAAGTGCACCTTAGTACACTTAGTAATTTTTCTTAAAAAGAAAATGAAGAGGAAGTAGGACTGCAAATAGAGGAGCCAGGTGTGCCAACTGTTCAGGACAAATATTGGGCTTTGCACAACCTCCCATTCAACCTGTCCTATTGCCCCAGGCTGTCACCTTTTGAGAAAAGTCTGGGACCATGTTGAATATGGAGAAACACTTACTTAACTTGAAGTTTGCTGCAAAAGAACTTAATAGGAATGCCAAAAAAAAAAAATGTGATAAAGAAAAGGCTGAGAGGGCCAAGATTAAGAAGGCCATTCAGAAAGGCAATACTGAAGTTGCAAGAATACATGCTGAAAACACAATCTGCCAGAAAAACCAATCAATTTCTTGAGAATGAGCACAAGGGTTGATGCTGTGACAGCCAGAGTTCAAACTACAGTAACAATGGACAAGGTAACAAAGTCCATGGCAGGTGTAGTTAATCTATGGATGGTACATTGAGGAGTATGAAACCTGAAAAGATTTCTGCCTTGATGGACAAATTTGAACACCAATTTGAAACAATGGATGTTCAAACACAACAAATGTAAGACACAATGAGCAACACTACAGCCCTAACACCACAAAACTAAGAAGATATGCTGCTTGAAGAAATGGCTGATGAAGCTGGCCTTGATCTCAATCTGGAACTACTACAAGGTCAAACAGGATCTGCTGGCACAATGTTGCTTCAACAGAACAAGATGAACTATCTGTTCCTTCAACAGAACAGGGTGAACTATCACAGAGACTTGCTCATCTTTGTGATCAAGTGTAATTCAAAGAACTGGTGCTTCTGTTTGCTTCACTTGCTTCTGAAACGTTGTGTGTATAATAGATGTTGCACTCTAATTAACACTAAAAGCACTACATATGCCAGAATGCATATATTATAAACATTATTTGTGTATGTTTTCTTTTGCCTCTAATACATTAAGTTCCAGGAAATTTCTACCTTGACAGATTTTATAGTTCTATATACTATGTGTAAAAGTGTGAGGAACATATTTTTTTAGATAACTTTGGCAGAGCTAGATTTAGCTTCTTTATTAAACATCTTCCTCAGAAATGGACAAAAAATTTAGCACCGAAGTACTAGAGAGTAAAGTACTTAATGTAAAATGAAGTATACAATAAATTTTTTTTTAATTCAAAGCAATTTCTAATCTCTGCAGTGACATGTGATACATGAAAATAACAGCAGGGAAAGCGTGTTTACTCAGCCAAAAAACACTTCATTTGGTATCCAACAACTGACAATGCCATTTTTTGTTTTATGTTTGTTTTTGTTATCCACGCAGAAATGCAGTTGACTTGTGATCTGTGTTCAACATTTAAATTTAAATTTATTCTAATTTTGACCCAGTAATTTAATGACTATTATTTGAAGCCCTTATCATTTTCTTTTTTTGTGGGGGAGAGGTTTTTGTTATAGGGCGCATGCGCTTGCCAGAAAGACAGAGAAAGAAAGTGAGAAATCACCCCCTAGGGGGGATGGCCACACTGCAACCCCTTCTCCTCCATTCTCCTCTCGGGATCTTGGGCACGCACATATACATACCCAGTGTGAGTTTAAGCCATTGGGTCCGGGACTCAAAACTGTGGTTGACTACATGGGAGTCCAGCAATATAGCCATTACTCCAACTGCTAGTCTCTGAAACCCTTATAATTAAAAAAGTTTCATTGATAATTTTCTGTATAACCAGAAAAATTGTATAACATTAAATCAAAAAAATTGCCCATTTTAAAATTTTCTCTTTACTAGATATCAGTGTCATTAAGACAACTAGAAAAACTTCACTTTTCATACTTTGAAATTAAATTCTGAAACATTAAAAAAAAAAAATGTGGCTCCAAAGATAGTCTTACACCATTCTTTAAAAAAGAAAACTGTTCCTTTTAACTTTATATCCACCCCACACTCAAATCTCAAAACACATTATTTATCTGTCTTAGCCATGCACATTTGCAAGGTGAGAATTTATAGTTTGCTCCCATAGCTTCTGGTTATCAGAAAACCCATTCTTTCCTTTACTGAAGGGGTTTGGTCTAGGTGATATTGGTGTATTCCTTCCTATATTCTTCATCTTTGCTTCTGGAGGCATTTCCTCTGGTCCACTATCTTCACCTTCATTAACAGACGCTGCTGGGGTGCCCAGCAGATGGTGTAATGGTTTCATTGCTGGACTCGATGTAGCTGACCACTGTTTGAGGCCTGGACCTGGAAGCTTATAACTCACGTCGGGCACATGTGTGTGGGTGCCCGAGATCCCAAAAGGAGAATGGAGAAGGGATTGAAGCGTGGCCATTCCCTCTGGGGAGTGATTTCTCATGTTTTTGTCTCTCTAGGCAACCGCACATGTCCTATGGCAAGAAATCTCTCAAAAAAAAAAAAAAAAAAAAAAAGATGCTGCTGGGGCCAGCAGGCAGCGTGATGTTTAAGGTGCTGGATTCCCATGTAGCCAGCCACTGTTCACTGTTCAAGTCCTGGACCAAGCAGCTTGAAACTCATGCCAATGTATATGTGCCCGAAGGAACTGCAGTGTGGCTGTCCCCCTTGGGGGGGGTGATTTCCCACTATATCTCTCTGTTTCTTCAGTGCCCCCACCATGGCAAAAATCTCTCCTAAAAAAAAAAAAAAAAAGGCAGCTGTGGCTACTGAAAGGGTTTTTGGAACAAGAGCTGGGATAGTTTTTTTAGGCTCACTTGATCCAAGTTTGATAGATATGACTAATGCTTTCTTCGCAGACTGACTACCTAAGACAAATTCAAACTTGGAGATCTTTACAAGCTTTGTTGGGAGATTCATGGCTTCTTCAGCTGATCACTTCTCAGCGCCACGACTGAAATTTTACTGTCTGTTACTGGAAGAAACATTCTTAGTTTTCACAGGTTTTTCTGCTGCTTCTTCAGGTCCTCCAGTGGCTCCAGCTTACTTTTCAAGTTTCTCCTCTCCCAGCTTCCAGTCCGCCATTTTCCCCACCACAGCCTTCCCTGCAGCTATGCCAAGGACCTGCATTTGTGAAAATCTTATTGGAGGAGCTGCTCTCATCTATTTGCCCATTAACTGTGGCTGCTTTTGTGTCATGACTGCGGAGTTGAATAGGTGTGACCGACTATATGGCCATCAAACTAAAATATTCACCATCTTGTCTCCTATGAAAAAAGTTTGCTGGGACCAGCAGTTAGAGTTATGGCTATGTCGCTGGACTCCCACGTAGTCGACTGCGGTTCACGTCCCGGACCTGGTGGCTTAAAACTCATGCCGGGCGCTTGTGTGTGCTGCCCAAGATCCTGAGAGGAGAATGGAGGAGAAGGGATTGTGGTGTGGCCATTACCCCTGGGGGGTGATTTCTCGCTTTCTGTTTCTGTCTGGCGAGTGCACGTGCTCTATAGCAAAAACCTCTAAAAAAAAAAAAAAAAGTTTGCTGACCTCCTGGCCTGCACAATCTTGGCTGTATTACTTTGTTTTGTGTTTGGCGTTTTGTTGTTTTCTAGATATTGTTGTTTTCCCCTCTTATCTATAAATTTCCTGAGACAAAAGCTCTATTTTTATCAGCTATAGTTCTTGATTTTAAGTGACAGACACAAATAATTCTAGTTACCTCAAGCTAAACAGAATTCATTGGAAGGATATTAGAGGCACATGGGACTGACATGAACCTGAAGAACCAGATTTAAGCATCAGGCAACAAGGTCATGGTGTGCAAAGAACGAGGGTACCAGCCTCACCGGCCTCAGTCTAGGGGCAGGGAGCCTGGCGTTGTGCTGCTCACCTCTGACCTTTCTTCCCACCCGTAAGACACTTAAGATTCCAGTGACAAGTAAAGTCTCATGACAAAGCCCAGGCACCATATTATGGAATTGCTCTTCTACTGAGACAAAATACAAAGGCTGGACATGCACAGTGGAAAGGCACAGTGCTCTGTGAAGCTGCTCCACATGGTGAGATTTGCATCTGATAACCTCCCTGAACACACAGAGTGCATGTGTACCCATGATCCAGGGCTGGCTGGGACCAGTCTACCCCTGTTAGGGGTGCACTGCCTCTTTCTCTCTCAAGGTGGAGATAAGTTGGAAACTTCGAAGAACAATTAAGTACTTGACAAAATTCAACATATATTCATTATAAAATATCAGTATACTAAAAGCAGAAGGTAATTTTCTCAATCCGATAAAAGATGTGTATAACTACCCTGCAGCCACCATCATACTTAATGGTAAAAGACTAAGTTTCCCCCAATTCCTGGGAGTAAAGCAAGGATACCTGCTCCCACCACTGCTCTTCAATATTATGAGGGAAGTCCCGGACACTCTTCCTCTCCCTCTGCCTCACAAGCACACGTACCCTATGGTAAACTAAAAGCAAAATATTTTCCCAAGAAAAAGACATACAGATTTGTAAAGGAAGTAAGAAAACCATCTCTAATCACAGATGACACAACACATAGAAAGTGCCAAAGAATCTACAAAAACCTTCTAGAACTACGTGACTTTAGCAAGGTCATAGTATATGAAGTTACTATTCAGGATGGCCTATGGCCTTTTGGGTTAAGGCAGCCAGATCCCACATGGCTAACTGCATGGTTTGAATCCCAGCCTTGGTGGCTTGAAAAACACACCAGCTGTGTGTACATAAGAACCCCAAATCCCAACAGGATGGATACATGAAGGAGAAGGGATTGCACCATGACCATAACCCACTGGGGATGAAGGTGCTTTCTCCCTCTGCCTATTTCTCTGAATAAGATCTGTCTCTAGTTGAGCCTCCAGATGAGCCCCCAGACAAGGCTGACACCTTGACTGCAGCGTTAGGACAGACTATGAAGCAGAGGAACCAGCTAAGCCCGACCTGGATTCTTTACCCATAGAAACTGTAATACAAAACACACAGGTTCCTTTAAGCCACTAAGCCTGGAAGTAATTTGGTAGCAATAACAGATAACACACTAAAAAAGAAATCAAAGATTACCTAAGCAAATGAAGAGATGCATTGTGTTCACAGAGTGGAAGATTCTAAAAGACTCTCCCCCAAATGGATCTATTGATTTAAGACAATACTACCCAAAACCTAAGTAGAAATTGACCATTTTGGGCCAGCAGATGGCGTAGCAGTTATGTTGCTAAACTCCCACATGGCCGAACGCAGTTCAAGTCCTGGACCTAGCGACTTGAAAATCACACTGGTTGTGTGTGTTGTGTGTGCCCAAGATCCCAGGAAGAGAACAGAGAAGGGTCTGCAGTGTGGCCCTCCCCCTGGAGGATGATTTCTCACTTTCCCTCTCGCTGTCTCTGTCTTTCTTCTCCAGTGGCAAGAGCACATGCCCTAAGACAAAAACCTGTGGGGAGGGGGAAAAAAAAAGAGAGAAATTGACCACTTGATTTAAAAACCATAAAATTACTAGAAAAAAAATGAGAAAAATCTTTTTAATGTTGGATCTGGCAGAGTTCTTAGATATAGTAACAAAAGCGAATTATGTGAATTATGTACCAACATTAAAAACTGACCTTTGACAATGTTAAGAAAATGAAAAAAGATAAGCCATAGTCATGGGAGGAAAACTTGTAAGACACCTGTCTGATAAATCACTTGTATCTAAGATAAATGAAGAACACCAGAAACGTAGTTATAGAAAAACAAACAACTCAACTTAAAAGTAAAAGGACTGGGACCAGCAGGTGGCATAGTAGTTAAGGTGCTGGACACTCCATATGGCTGATCACAATTCGTGTCCTGGACCTGGTGGCTTGCTTTCTCACTTTCCTTCTCTCTCTGTATCTCTCTCTTTGATCAAACTAAAATAAATGAATGAATAAATAATTCTTAAAAAAAAAAAAAAGTACTGGGGTGAGAGGATATTTGAAGACACACATCACCAATGACACACAAATGCAAAATTAAAAAGATCCTCAATGTTAATTAGGGACATGCCGACTAAAACTACAGTGATGGGGGGGCCAGCAGATGACATAACGGTTATGTCACTGGATTCCCACACGGCTGACCATAATTTGAATCCCAGACGTGGTGGCTTGAAAATCATGCCAGGTACATGTGTATGTGTGCCCAAGATCCCAGGAGGAAAACAGAGAAGTGATTGAGGAGTGGCCATGCCCCCTTTGGGAATGAATTCTCACTTTCCTTCCCTTCTCACTGTCTCTGTCTCTCTTTCTGGCAAGTACATGCACCTTAAAGCAAAAACCTCTTAAAAAAAAAAAAAAAAAAAATGGATATATATATATCCATCCCTGTAGTCTAATGTTAAAGAGAGCTAGATCTCATATGGCTGGCTGCAGTTTGAATCCCAGCCCAGTGGCTTGAAAAACACTCTGGGCATGTGTGTATGCATGCCCCAAATCCCAACAGGATGGAAAAATGGAGAAGGGACTGTGGTGTGACTGCATCCAACTGGGGAGTGCTCTCTCTCTCTCTCTCTCTTATTCTCTCTGATAAGTGCATATTCCTCCTAGCAAGCAAATACACCCTCTGGCAATTAAAAAACAAAAACCCTAATTATATACCACTGCACACTTAGAAGGACTAAAAACAAAAACAAATAAAACCCTGAGAATGACAAGTGCTGGTAAAGATACAGAAAATCAACTCGCCCTTTCTTACGTAGTCCCTGGCAATCGCTGACCTTTTTTCTGTCCCTATCGTTCTGCCTTTTCCAAAATGTCATATAAATGGAGTGACACACTATGCAGTCCGAGCCCAGCCTCTTTTGCTTAGCTCAAATGCCTGCAAACTATGACCTGTTGCCTGTGTTTGCATGGCCTGTGAGTTAAAGATGATTTTTAAATGGTTGGGGGAAAAAAATCAAAAGTATATTTCATGACATGTGACTACTATCTGAATATCTAAATTTCTGTGTCCATAAACAAAGTTTTGGTGGAGCACAGTCATACTCATTTGCTCACCTGTTGTCTATGGAGGCTTTCATACACAAAGACAGAGTTGAGTGCTGTAGTGTCTTCTACGCTGTTTTACTTTCTGTGGTTTATTGTAGCTACCTATTCGCAACCACAGTCCAAAAATAGTTGAGTACAGTACAGTAAGATATTTCTGAGACCACATTCACATAACTTTGATTACAGTATACTGTTAAAATAGTTCTAGTGTATTAATAGTTATTGTTGCTTGGGACCAGCAGATGGCATAATGGCTACATCGCTGAACACCCATGTACTCGACCACGGTTCGAGTCCTGGACCTGGTGGCTTAAACACAGGCTGGGTGCGTGTGTGTGCATGCGTGCCCAAGATTCCAAGAGGAGAATGGAGAAGGGATTGCGGCATGGCCATCTCCCTGAGGGGTGATTTCTCGCTGTCTCTCTGTCTCGGTCTTTCTGGCGAGCGCAGGTGCCCTATAGCAAAAACCTCTCCTTCCTCCCAAAAAAGTTATTGTTGCTAATATCTTACTCTACTTAAGCTATAAGTTAAACTTCACATAGGTATGTGTGTATAGGACAAACCATAGTACACACAAGGCTCATGACTATCTCTGGCTTCTGGCTTCAGGTATCCCGAGTCTTGGAACTAGCCCTCACAAGTATGGGGCAACCACTATAGTTATGACAGAGACCACAGAAACTGCTTAAGTATTTATTTATTTATAAAAGTTTTTAAAAAAGAATTATTTAATTATTTACTCATTTGTTTATTTTTTAATTTGACCAGAGAGATACAGAGAGAAAGAGAGAAAGTGAGAAAACAAACCATGAGGTCCAGGACTCAAACCATGGTTGGCCATGTGGGAGTGTCCAGCATCTTAATAACCATATCACTTGCTGGCCCTGCCTAAATATTTATTACCTGCTCATTCACACTAAAATTTTTTACAAGGTTAAATATACACTTACTGCTATGGTCTGGATAATGCTTTATTCCCTAAAGGCTTATGTTTTTGAATTTGGTTCCCAGTGTGACAGTTGGAGAGGTGAGGCCTAGTGAGCAGTGACTGGATGACAGAGTCTAGGTGAAGTCTACTGCACAGCAATCAGATCGTAGAAACAACACTCATGACTAGATGAACGATGTTTCTCACGATCCAGCGAGTTCGAGCTCTCATGAGAAGGGATTCTTTCTCACTAGTGTAGGTTATGATAAAAGAGAGAGGTGCCCCCAGCTTAGCTCTCTCTGTCTGAGCCCACTCTTCTCTACTTCTGTAGGTTACAGTCTGGTCACCAGAACACTTGAGTCAAAAAACCTCTAATTCTTTAGATATCACCCAGTCTTAGGTATTTTTGTTAGCAACTGAATTATAACCAGAGAACCCAGCAATCTTCCTGGGCATCTACCCAAGAAAAATTAAAACTTCTGGGGGACCAACAGTTGGCGTAATGGCTATGTCGCTGGACTCCCACGTAGTTGACCACGGTTCGCGTCCCGGACCCGGTGGCTTAAAACTCACGCCGGGCACATGTGCGTGCGTGCCCATGATCCCGAGAGGAGAATGGAGGAGAAGGGATTGCGGCGTGACCATTCCCCCTGGGGGGTGATTTCTTGCTTTCTGTCTCTGTCTGGCGAGCGCACATGCCCTATAGCGAAAACCTCTCCAAAAAAAATTAAAATAAAATAAAACCTCTGTTCACAAAATCTACATGTAAAAGTTCCCACTAGCAGGAAGCAGCAAGTGGCATGGTAGTTATGGTGCTGGACGTTCCCACATAGCGGATCACGGTTCAAGTCCCGGATCTGGTGGCTTGCTTTCTCACTGTCCCTCTCTCTCTGTGGCTCTCTGTAGTCAAATTAAAAATAAATGAATGAATAAATAAAATTAAATAAATAATTCTTTAAAAAAAAAGTTTCCAGGGGCCGGCAAGTGGCATGGTGGTTAAAGGCGCTGGACTCCCACATAGCCGACCACAGTTCAAGTCTCGGACCTGGTGGCTTGCTTTCTCACTTCCTCTCTCTCTCTCTGATCAAACTGGAAAATAATAATGATAATAATAATAAATAAAGTTAAATAAAATAATTCTAAAAAAAAAAGAAAAAAAAGTTTCCAGCAGCTTTATTTATTATCACCTGAAACTGTAAACAACTCTAATGTCCTTCAACTGGTCAAGGAATAAACTAACTGTGGAATATCCACACAATGAACTATCATTCACCAACAGAAATGAACAAATATTGATACAAATGACAATATGGATGAATCTTGAATCATACTAAGTGAGAAGCAAACTTGTTCTGTAAAGGGCCAGCCAATAAATTTTCAGCCTTTGTGGGCTATCTAATAATTGCATAAGCCTCCAAATTCTGTATAACTGACCACTAAGCACAACGGAGGACAACGAACCACCCCCTGTACAATCAAAAAACTGATTCCCTGGGCTGCCCTGTGATGTAGCAGTTGAGTGCTATGCATAGGGATCTAAATCCCACATGGCCGACCACAGTTCAAATCCTGGCCTTGAGGCTTGAAAATCATGCTGGGAGTGAAACCAGCAGGTGGCATAATGGTTACGTTGCTAGACTCCCATGTAGTCAGTCAACCGCGATTTGAATCCTGGACCCAGCAGCTTAAAAACCTGTGCCAGGCTCCATGTGTATGCGTGCCCAAAATTCCAAGAGGACGGAGAAGGTACTGCAGTGTGACCATCCCCCTTTGGGGGTGATTTCTCACTTTCTGTCTCTCTGATGAGTGCACGTGCCCTATAGCAAGCACATGTGCCCTACAGAAAAATGTTCTCTGAAAAAAGAAAAAAGAATAAAAGAAAAACATGCTGGGAGCTTATGAGTACATGCCCAAGTGTCTTATGGGAATGGGAGGTAGTGGGCAAAGAACTTCATCATGATCACACCCCATTGGGGGGTGCTTTTTCTGTATGTCTCTCATGCTGTTGAGTGCACTTGCCCTCTGGCAATTAAAAAAACCCAAAAACTCCCTAGGGCCAGTAAGGGGCATAGTGGCTAAGGTATTGGACAACAACATGGTTGACCACAGTTCAAGTTCCAGATCTGACGGCCTGTTTTCTCACTTTCTCTCTCTCTCTCTGGTGAGTGCACATACCCTATAGCAAATTAAAAAGTAGTAATAATAAATAAAACTAAATTAATAATTCTTAAAAAATAAACTTCCCTCAAAACTTAACTATTAGCCTATTGACCATAAACTTTACTGAAAATATAAACAGTAGTTAACACATATTTTCTAAGTTACATGTATCAGATGATGCATTTCACATAAAGCTAAAGAAAATGTTATCAAGAAAATCGTAAGGAAGACAAGGTCCATTTACAATCCTATACTTTCCAATATTGATTGAAAAAGTCCACACGTAAGTAGACCTGTACAGTTCAAATCCATGTTGTTCAAGGGTCACCTTTACTGTCACCTTTTATATTTGAAACCTATAGAATGGCTTCTATTTTCTGATGTAAATATTGAGTAAAGGCACATTAATAGAATCCTCAGTTTAGATGGACACATGGAATATACTATATTTTAATTCTTTGTTATGGCGAGGTATAGTCCGGTAACTTAGCTGTGGCCAATGTAAAGTAAGTGAAAGCATCATGTATTATTTCCTGAGAAGGAGCCATAAAAAGGGGATATGCTTTTCTACATGCTTTTTCCCCTTACTAAAACAGACTACACATCGACAGAGCTTTGGCAGCCATCCTGAAGCAGCAGCAGCCCCAACTCAGGAGGAATCTGGACTCGAGGCTTCTCAAAGCACTCTTCTAACTCTGGAGTACTCATCTCTGGATTTGTGTGATAAGAAAGAGTTTTAAGAGTTTAAGCCACCTTTTTATTTTTTACTCATAGCCAAAGCTAATCCTACCTATATAGTTAGATACGATGGGCTTCCCACACCTTTCCTCTAAATTCCATTTTTTTGTAAGACATTTCTGCAGTAGGGCACATGAGTTCACCAGAGAGAGGGGCAGAGACAGTGAGAAGGAAAGTAAGAAATCAATTACCGCCCCCCCCCCCCGGGGGGGGGGGGTGGCCACATTGTAATCCCTTCTCCTCCATTCTCCTCCTGGGATTTTGGGCATCCATGCACATGCACCCAGTGTGATTTTCAAGCCACCGTGTCTGGGACTTGAACCACAGTCGGCCATATGGGAGTCCAACAATGTAATCACTACACCATCTGCTGGTCCCCTAAATTCCTTTTTTACAAACAACCTTAACTGATAAAAATTTTGCACACTTCAGAAAAATTTGAACAGCATTTGGGTTGAACATCTACTACAAGAATTAAAAAAAAAAAAAAAAAAAAGTCCGAGATACAATTCTAGACTCACATCGGCCTATTTCCACATTATGCTATTTATCACAGTACCTGTGGCCCAGTAGTAAATATCCCAGTCATTACTAGGCTCATTAATCAGGCGGTCATAGAGGTTTAGCTGCTTCTCTGTCATGCGGTGCAGATATTCTTTAGCAAAGAGGCTAGAAATAAGGTAAAAAAAAAAAAAAAAGAAAGAAAAAGAGGCTGAAAAGGCTGACCTTAAACAATGAGAAGTAAGACCAAGACTCTAGTTCCCCTACCTGAGGAGAATGCAGTTTTCCAACATCCCCCTCTTTCTGCTCTCATAGAGCAGGCGAGCTCTTTTGGTTTCTATAGATTCATCTGTTCTCTCCTGCCACGGAGGCAAAGGGATTTCAATCATGTCCTTTTGGGAATCTGCCGGGCTGTCACCTCTGTAGAAACATCTGCCTGATGTGACACTGAGTAATGGAGACAACAGGTTGTGCCTTGAGGGAGCAAGCAACTGAAAGAAATAAACCACAAACATATTTAATGGTGACGACAACCACTGTCACTTACCCAATGCTTACTAGATGCTAAGACTCTGGCTCTCATTTAATCATTAAGAGGTTATGCGAATCTGTCCCAACTTACAGCTGAGAAGACTAATGCTTGGAGAGAGAAAATAATTTACCCAAGAGACCAGCATATGGCGTAATGGTTACGTTGCTGGACTCCCACATAGTCAACCATGGTTCAAGTCCCAAACCCTGTGACTTAAAACTCACGTCAGGCACATGTGTGTGCCTGCCCAAAATAACGAGAGGAGAACTGTGAAGGGATTGCAGCGTGGCCATCCCCCATGGGGGGTGATTTCTCACTGTCTCTCTGGTGAGTGCATGCACCCTATAGCAAAAATCTCTCTCTCTCAAAAAAAAAAAAATTAGGACCAGCAGTTAGCGTAATGGCTATGTTGCTGGACTCCCACATAGTTGACCGCGGTTTGCGTCCTGGACCCGGTGGCTTAAAATGTGTCCGTGCCCAAGATCCCGAGAGGAGAATGGAGGAGAAGGGATTGTGGCGTGGCCATCCCCCCGGGGGGTGATTTCTCGCTTTCTATCTCTCTGTCTCTCTGGTGAGCGCACGCGCCCTGTGGCAAAAACCTCTCCAAAAAAAAAAAAAAAAAAAAAAGTACCCAAGATCATCCAAATATGAGGGGGCTTAAAAAAGTTCATGAGGGACCATCAGATCATGTAATAGTTACTTCGCTGGACCCTCACACAGTCAATTGTGGTTCAAGTCTCAGACTCAGCAGCTTAAAACTCACGCCAGGAGCGTTTGTGTACTCAAAACTCTGAGAGGAGAATGGAGAAGAGATTGCAGCATGGCCATCATCCGGGGGTTGATTTCTCACTTTCTGTCTCTCAGGTGAGCACACACACCCTGTAGAAAGAAAGCTCTCAAAAAAAAAAAAAAAAAAAAAAAAAAAAAAGTTAATGAAAGGGACCAGCAGATGGCAAAGTGGTTATATTGCTGCACTCCCACAAGGCTGACTGTGTTTCGAGTCCCAGACCAAGTGGCTTGAAACTCATGCTGGGCACATGTGTGTGCATGCCCAAGATCCCAGGAGGAGAATGGAAAAGGGATTGAGGCATGGCCATCCCTCCGAGGAGAGATTTCTCACTTTATCTCTGTCTCTCTCTCTCTCTCTTTCCAGTGAGCACACACATTCAAAGGCAAAAACCTCTAAAAAATTAAATTAAATTCATGGGGAAAAAATACATTGTCTTTTTATTCAGCCTGAAACATGCCAGGCACGCGTGGATCCCACAGGCTGGCGGGGGAGGGGAAGGCCATCATCCCAGTGTAACCAGACCTGTGGAAGGTACTCATCTCTCCCTCCCTTCCTCTCTCTGGTTTTCAGAGGCAGGCACATGTGCTCTATCATGAGTAAAGAAAAAAATGTTAGGAAAAAAAAAAAAAAAAGATACAGTGTAAAGGTAGTAACATCAGCAAGATGATAAAATAGGAAGCCTCAGGCTTCCTTCCCCTAACAGAAACACTGACTTAACAATGCACAGACAAGTTCTCTTTGTGGGAAATCCAGGAATACGTTAGGAGTTTCTTGCACTCCCAGTGAGTAGGAACAAGCTAAACTGAAATCAACAGCATTCACTCTCCATCCCAGCTCAGCGTGGTACATTCAGAATGCTCCCAGCTTCTACCTAGGGAAGGAGATGACTGAGACGTATGCCCAATGTTCAGACTTTCTGGGAGATTACCCAGTCTAAGGGGTGACAGGAAAGGGTACCAAGTTGGGGGCAGCAGAGAACAAAGGTGACAGTAGACCAGCAAGCACTCAGTTTTCATAGCCCTCCTGACTCAGTGCAGAATGAGCAGGAGAGAGCCCCCACATCCCAGTTTCTCCCTAGGAAGGGAAGGAGATGGAGTGAGCCTCCAATGTTCCCATTTTTTGGAGGGTTGTGCATGAGACCAGTTTGTTTATCTAGTCTATGAGCACTCAAACAACCTAGAATATTCTAGATGCCTGGGGAAAACTGGGAACAAAAGAGGAACATGGCTTGCCATTGATCCAGAGCACCCTTGAGACAGTACAGGCCAATACAGCTCAGTTCTCTTTGGGGATAGGGGAAGGGAGCAAAGTAAATGTGTGTGTCCAATGTTATGATTTTTTGGGAAGCTACCTAAAGGACTAGTTTCTGTCCTACCAACTTGGGCCAATAGTGAGCACACTCCAAAACTCTGGGAGTACTGAGAACAAGAGAGCTGAGAGACTCCTGGCAGCTCTAGAGAAATTGCAGTACCATATGCAAACACCAGAGGGAGCAAGAGAATAGGAGCTCTTGAAAAAGACACAGGGAAATAAATCCCTTATTTTGTAATTTATACCCACAAGTCCAATGAAGATAACATCCTGAAAAAAGGATAGGAGGCCCTCAGAATCTCTTATCATGCTGACTGGTCATAGTCAACTGTTGAGAAGCCAGTTCACAAAGACTAGGCGAGAGTTATGGTTTTCAAATGCAAAGATCCCAGTACAAAATTGGAAGGTGTATGAATAAACCAGGAAACATAGCACAATCAAAAGAATGAAAAACGAACTCTAAAGAAATAGAAGTATATGGGGGCCAGCAGGTGGTATGGTAGTTAAGGGTGCTGGACTCCCATGTGGCTGACTACGGTTCAAGTCCTGGACCTGGCAGCTTCCTTTCTCATCCCCCCCCACACCCCAACTCTGTCCCTCTCTGAACAAATTTAAATAAATAAATAAATACAGTTAAATAAAATAACTCATAAAAAAAATAAAGGTATATGAATTGCCCAAAAAAAGAATTCAAAGGCTCAGAAAATGATGAACAAGGGACCAGCAGTTAGCATAATGGCTATGTCGCCGGACTCCCATGTAGTCGACCGCGGTTCGAGTCCCGGACCCGGCGTCTTAAACTCACTCCGGGTGCATGTGCGTGCGTGCACAAGATCCCAAGAGGAGAATGGAGGAGAAGGGATTGCAGTGTGGCCATCCCCTAGGGGGTGATTTCTCACTCTGTCTCTCTGTCTCTCTCTGTCTCTCTGGCGAGCAAACGCACCCTATAGCAAAAACCTCTCCCCCCCAAAAAAAATGATGAATAAAATGAGATTATCAACAATAAAAATAATAAATAAATATATTCAACCACACAGAAACTCTAAAACTGAAGAATACAATAAATGAACTCCAAAATTCACTAGAAGTGTTCAAAAGCATTCAAAAGCAGACATAATCAAGCAAAAGAAACAACTGGCAAACTCAAAGAAAGGTTATCTGAAATTAATCAGTGGAATAAAAGTAAAAAAGGAAAAAGAGGGAAGAAAGCCCAAGAAACTTACGGGACACTATCACGTAGGCCAATATATACATTACGGGAGTCCTAAAGGAGAAAGGAGCAGAAAGCTTATTTGAAAAAATAATGGCCAAAAACTTTGCAAAACTTGGGGAAAGAAATGAACATACACATTCAAGATGCCTAACAGATCCTAGCTAGCATGAATTCAATTAAGTCCACACCAAGATTCACCATAACTAAATTTTCAAAAGTCAAAAAAAGATAAAAAAAAAAAAAAAAAAAAAGTCAGAGAAGTATCAGGCAAGTGCATGCCCAGAGAAAGTCCATATGCATACACGGTGAAAAGGTGGTTATCTACAAGCCAAGAAGAGAGGCCTCAGGAGAAACCAAACTTGCCAACACCTTGATCTCAGACATCTAGTCTCAAGAACTATGAGAAGGGACCAGCAGGTGGCGTGGTGGTTAAGGCGCTGGACACTCCCACATGGCCGACCACAGTTCGAGTCCCGGACCTGGTGGCTTGCTTTCTCATTTTCCTTCTCTCTCTCTCTCTGTCTCTCTCTGGCCAAATTAAAAAGTAAATGAGTGGATAAATAAATAATTTAAAAAATATGCTAACCTTTAAAACAAAAAAAAGAACTATGAGAAAACAAATTTCATTGTTTAAGCCATCCAGTCTATAGCATTTTGTGATGGCCGCTCTAGCCAACTAATACAATATATAATAAAAATTCAGACTCCCAAGCCCTAGACTAAACACACTGGATAAGAATTTCTAGGATTAGGCCCTGGCAAGGGTTTTGTTTGGTTTTTGTTTTTTAGTTTTTGTTGTAGGGTGGTGTGTCTGGTCACAAGAGAGAGAAAGAGAGACAGAGAAAGAAAGTGAAAAATCATTCCCCAGGAGAGATGGCCATGCTGCAATCCCTTCTTCATTCTCCCATTGGGATTTTGGGCACACATGTACACAACAGCCAGTCTGATTCTCAAACCACAGAGTCTGGGACTCAAACTGTAGTCAGCCATGTGGGATCCAGCCTCCTCAACCTCCATACCACCTGCTGGCCTGGCAAATGCATTTTTTTTGGAGAGGTTTTTGCTATAGGGCACATGCACTCGGCAGAAAGAGAGAGACAGAGAGATAAAAAGCGAGAAATCACCCCTTAGCGGGGAAGGTCACACTGCAATCTCTTCTCCTCCATTCTCCTCTTGGGATCCTGGATACACACATGCGCACATGCACCGGTGTGAGTTTAAGCCACTGGGTCCGGGACTTGAACTACGGTTGACTACATGGGAATCAATAACATAACATAAGCCATAACACCATCTGCTGGTCTTGGCAAATGCATTTTTTAAACAAGCCCTATAGCAGACTTGGTGGTTACAGAAGGTAGAAATCCTACTTTCTGCACTAGAATAACAATAGTTGAGCAATTTCTATAGAATGAAAGAGGATGGGGAAGGGCCAATATCATCAATAAAAGGAAACTGTTCTGGGAACCAGCAGATGACATGGTGGTTAAGGTGCTGGTCACTACCACATGGCTGATCACGGTTCAAGTCCTGGACCTGGTAGTTTGCTTTCTCACTTCCCCTCTTTCTCTCTCTCTCTCTCACTCTGTCAAATTAAGAATAAATGAAATTTTTTAAAAACGGAAACTGTTCTAATAATTGGGATCTCTTATTATTCTGGACAAATTTCACTCATTGTTTTCTCCCGTTAGTATTAAAACAGCATTCTGGGACCAGCAGTTGGCATAATGGCTATGTCACTGGATTTCTATGTTGACTGCAGTTCGAGTCCCGGACCCGATAGCTTAAACTCACTCTGGGTGCATGTGTGTGTGTGCCCAAGATCCCAAGAGGAGAATGAAGGAGAAGGGATCACGACATGGCCATCCCCCCTAGGGGGTGATTTCTCACTTTCTGTTTCTCTCTCTTTCTGGTGAGCACATGTACTCTATAGCCAAAAAAAAAAAAAAAAAAAAAAAAAAACCCCGAGCATTCTTCAATAAAACATTATTAGATGTGGCATTGACCCATGAGTCTTAAGGAACTGTGTATGAGCCATGCAGAAGAAACTGACACTAGACATTTATACTAGAATATATCTGAATTGTCTTTGCATGAATAGCTTTGTAATATAAAAAGTTGGGGGCTGGTATGGCAGCCTAATAAAGAAGCCAGATCCCACATGGCCACTCTGGTTCAAACCCAGGCTTTGGAGGCTTGAAAACTATGCCCAAGGCAGAAGAAGCAGACGCAGGTGGTGTGGAGCTCGGGCAGCCTACTCTGCTCCTGACTCACCAGTGCTTGCTCTCGCTGAAGAACAAATCAGTCAGGAAGCCACACTGCAGCCATGGCTTTTAAAGATACTGAAAAATCACCCATGGAGCCAGAGGGGGCCATTCACCAAACTGGAATGACTTTAACCAGCCACAACGTAAAGTCCCTGGAAAATGTGTGCCGACGTAATCAGAGGTGCAAAGGAAAAGGATCTCAAGGTGAAAGGACCAGTTCAGATGCCAACCAAGACTTTGAAAATCACTACAAGAAAAACACCTTGTGGTGACGGTTCTAAGACATGGGATCATCTCCAGATGAGAATCCAAAAGTAACTCACCGATTTGCACAGTCCTTTTTTTTTTTTGGAGAGGTTTTTGCCATAGGGCATGTGCTCTCGGCAGACAGAGAGAGAGAGAGACAGAGAGACAGTAAGCAAGAAATCACCCTCCGGGGGGGATGGCCACACCGCCATCCCTTCTCCTCCATTCTCCTCTCAGGATCTTGGGCACGCACGCACACGCACCTGGCGTGAGTTTTAAGCCACCGGGTCCGGGACTCAAACCGCAGTTGACTATGTGGGAGTCCAGCGACATAGCCATTATGCTAACTGCTGGTCCCTGCGCAGTCCTTCTGAGATTGTTAAACAGATTACTACCATCAGTATTGAACCAGGAGTTAAGACTGAAGTCACCATTGCAGATGCCTAAGTCAACTATTTTAATAAATTATTACCTGTTAAAAAAGAAACACACAAACATGCACAAAATGCTGACAAAATGGTGAAATGGAGAAGGTGCTATCTGTCCCCACCTCTCTCTGACAAGCACTGGTACCCTCTGGCAGTTAAAATATGTTTTATGCTTCTCTGGTTCATGTTTATAGCCTTTGTTAAAGATAACTATCTTTTTTCCAAAATGAAATTGTTGAAAGTCAAAGACAGACTTTTAAAAGCAGTAAGAAAAAAGCAATTTATCTCATACAAAGGAGCCCCCTTAATATTATAAGGGCTTGGGACCAGTAGATGGTGTAATAGTTATGCCGCTGGACTCCCACGTAGTCGATCGTGGTTCAACTCCCAGACCTTGTAGCTTAAAACTCACCCCAGGCACGTGTGGGTGCATGCCCAAAATCCCAAGAGGAGAATGGAGGAGGAGGAGGAGAAGGGATTGAGGCATGGTCATCCACCCTGTGGGGAGGGTGAGTTCTTGCTTTCTGTCTCCATTTCTCCAGCAAGTGCACGTGCCTTATAGCATAAACCTCTTAAATATAAGCCAAATAAAGACTTTTCCAGATACACAAAAGCTAGAAAGTTCATCACCATGAGACCTGCCTTACAAAAATTATAAGGGGAGCCCTTTAGTAGAAATAAAAGTATACTAGATAGTTACACAGAAAGCATGTGAACATATAAAGCTCAACAGTAAAGGTAAATATATAAACAAATATAGAATACTGTAAAAGTGGTGTGTAAATCACTTTTTCTAAAAGAACTATTCAGTTTTATTTATTCATTCATTTATTTTAATTTGACCAGGAAGAGACAGAGAGAGAGAGAGAGAAGAGGGAAAGTCAGAAAGCAAGTCACCAGATCTGGGACTTAAACAGTGGTCCGCCATGTGGGAGTGTCCAGCACCTTAACCACCACGCCACCTGCTGGTCTCTATGTAAATCACTTTTAATCCTGGCACAGAAATTAAAAGACAGAAGCATATTTAAGAAAAAATCGGGACCAGCAGGTGGTGTGGTGGTTAATGCACTAGACACTCTCAAATGGTTCACCACGGTTTGAGTCCCAGACCTGGTGGCTTGCTTTCTCACTTTCTCTCTCTCTCTCTCTCTCTCTCTCTCTCTCTCTCTCTCTCTGGTCAAATTAAAATAAATGAGTGAATAAGTAAAATTTTAAAAAACTATATAAAAAAAATCACAAGCTAGCCTGTGGCACGGTAGTTGCGGTGGCTGGATCCACATGGCTGGCTGCATGGTTCAAATTCCACACCTGGCAGCTTGAAAAACACACTGGGAGCGTGTACACGCATGCCCAAAATCCAGAAAGGAAAGCAGGAACAGTGAAGTGATTCTGGTGAAGAAGTGATTATGGCGTGACCGTTCTCACTGTGGGGTACTTTGTCCCTCTGGTGAGCACTCACCCTCTGTAAATTAAAAAAAAAAAAAGATGTTAAAAATGACTACTGAGGGGGCCAGAGGTGACATGGTGGTTAAGGCTGTGGACACTCCCACATGGCCGACCACTGCTCGAGTCCCGGACTTGGTGGCTTGCTTTCTCACTTTCCTTCTCTCTGTGTGTTTGTCTTTCTCTGGTCAAATGAAAATAAGTAAATGAATAAATAAAATTAAATAAATAATTCAAAAAAAAAGATTTATAAAAAAAAGACTATCGAAGGGGTATCTCAAAGAGTACATGGAAAAATGGAATATGGGCTTATATTGATACAAGAAAATGTAAAATCCATGCATTTTTTTCCCATGATACATACTTCAGTAAACTTTTTGAAGGTAAAAAGTTATATCTACAAATATTTGTTAATGGATACATCATACAAAAAGGTTTAATTTGGGATATCAGTAATATAAAAGGGGGAATAAAAAAGCACTTATTTCTGCAATTGAAATTAAGTTGTTACCGGTGCCAGCAGGTAGCGCAGTGGTTGAGGGCGCTGGACTCCCACATGGCAGACCACGGTTCGAGTCCCAGACCTAAAGGCTTGATTTCTCACTTTCTCTGTTCTGCTATGGTCACATTAAAATAAGTAAATAAAATAAAATAATTCTTAAAAAAAAAAATTAAGTTGTTACCAGTTTAAAATAGGTGTAACTATATAAACTATTTTATGTAACCCCATGGTAAACATAAATTCCTACATACAAAAGAAAATGAGAAATCAAAGCATTCACTTCAAAAAAAATCAACAAAATACAAATGATGACAGTAAGAGAAGAAAAGAGGGTTGCAAAAGCTACAAGATGGAAAACTATAGCAAAAGTCCTTTGCTATCACTAATTACTTTAGATGTAAATGGAATAGCCTCCCAACAAAAGATATACATGGGCAGGATTAATTTTAAAATAAATAGGATCCGATTTCAGGTTGAGTGAGCATCCCTAATACAAAAAATCGAGAATCTAATTTTTTTTTTTTGGAGAGGTTTTTGCTATAAGGTGCATGCGCTCGCCAGAAAGACAGAGAGACAGAAAGAGAGAAATCACTGCGGGGGGAGGGGGGGAGGGGGGGGGTGGGGGGGGATGGCCATGCCACAATCCCTTCTCTTCCATTCTCCTCTCAGGATCTTGGGCACACACGCACACGGGCCTGGCGTGAGTTTAAGCCACTGGGTCGGGGACTTGAACCGTGGTCAACTACAAGGGAGTCCAGTAACATAGTCATTACGCTAACTGCTGGTCCCTAAAATCTGAATATTTTTGAGCCCTGGCATGATGCCACAGTGGAAAATTCCACACTTCACCTCATGTGATAGGTTGCAGTCAAAATGCTGCAATACAAAAAATTAAACAGTGAGAAAATGAATTTCTATTGTTTAAGGCATATATAAAATTACTATCAGGCTATGCATATATGAAACAAAATGAGCTTTGTGTTTAGACCTGGGTTCTATCTCTAAGATATCACATATATACATGCAAATATTTCAAAATTTGAGGATTTTTTTTGTTTGTTTAAGATTTTTACTATAGGGCTGTGAGCTCACCAGAGAGTCTGAAAGCAATGAACTCACCCCACAGGAGAGATGGCCACACTGTAACTCCTTCTTCTTCATTCTTCTCTTGGGATTTTGGGCATACACGCACACTCACCTGGTGTGAGTTTCAAGTCAATGGGTCCGGGACTCAGACTGCTGTGGGCCATGTGGGAATCCAGCTCCTTAACCACTATGCCACCTACTGGCCCCCAAAATCTGAACTTTTTTTTTTTTTTTTTCTTTTTTTGGAGAGTTTTTTTTGCTATAGGGCGCGTGTGCTCGCCAGAGAGACAGAGAGAGACAGAGAGATAGAAAGCAGGAAATCACCCCCCGGGGGGATGGCCACGCCACAATCCCTTCTCCTCCATTCTCCTCTCGGGATCTTGGGCACGCACGCACACGCGCCCGGCGTGAGTTTAAGCCGCCGGGTCCGGGACTCGAACCGCGGTCGACTACGTGGGAGTCCAGCGACATAGCCATTATGCTAAAATCTGAACTCTTAAACACTTCTGGTCCTAAGTGTTTTGGATAAGGCATTCTCAGCCTATATATGCTGTCTACAAGACTCACTCCAGATTTAAGGACACATACAGACTGAAAGTGAAAAAATAAAAAATTCTTGCAAATGGTAAACGAGGGAGGATAGGATGGCCATACTAACAGACAAGTAAGACTTCAAGTAAAAAACTGTCACAAGACACAATGAAGGACATTATCTAATGATAAAAGGGATAATTCAACAAGAAGATATACCAGTTATACACATATGTGCAACCAGTATCAGAACTTCCAAATACATGAAGCAAATATTGCCAGAACTGACATGAAAAACAGACAAGACAGTAATAGTAGGCGATTTTAATATCTCACTTTCAATAATGGATAGAACACTCAGACAGTAAGTAGATTATAAAACAGAAACATTATATACCAATTGTAACTAACAAACATTCCACCAGACAGCACTGTATATTCTTCTCAAGAGCACAGGGAACATTCTCCAGGATAGATCTCAAATTCCATCATAAAACACGACTTAACACATTTAAGAAGACTGAAATCATACCGAGTATGAAAAACTCACAAATATGTAGAAATTAAACACACTTTAGAAAGAAAAAATGACAAGGAAATTAGAAACTACCTTGGGACAAAAAGTAAAACTAACAGAAAACATTGTGAGAGGGGTCGGCAGGTGGAGAGGTGGTTGAGGTGCTGGACTCCCCACATGGCTGACTACGGTTCAAGTCCTGGGAGCTGAAGATATTCGTACTAATGTGAAATTACGTCAAGCATTAAAGACTTAAGGACAGGGAGGAGGGGCTAACAGCGCCTGGGAGTTAGGGAAGATGTGAATTGGGTCTCGCACCACGACTGATGGGTCACCAGACAGTACCAGACCGGCACACAGTGGGCTCACGAAACGATGGAAAAATGACCTGAGTTTCCTGACCTGCAGGATCGGCCTCTCCCAGGACCTGCGCTCCCCCTGGACCACCAAGCAGTCAAATACTCCCCGCGCTCCCCAAGACCACAGAGGAGCACGAAACGGTTCCCTCTGCCGCCCACTCCGGAACCTAGAGCCTCCGCGCTCCTCACCCGTGCCAGAGTCGGGAACACGGCAGCCACCGCCATTTTCCCCCAGACACACCGGAAGTCCTACAGCCATGGCACTTCCGGAACTCCTGGCCGCTCAAGCAGGCGACTCCGACGGCCGCGGAAAGCCTGAGCCGGAAGATGCGTTCCTGCGTATGGCGGAAGTGGCGGTGCGTGTGACGCCGGCGGCGGGGGGGCGGGACCTGGGGCGGAGAGCGGTTCGCGCGCTTCGGGCCTAGTCCGGACTCGCCGACACCGCCGCCATATTCCCGGTAACGGGGGCGCGCGGCCCGGGGCTCGCTGGGCCGGAAGAAGGGTCGGGGCCGGCGCCGAGGCAGGGAGGGGGTCGGTTGAGTTTGGAGCCGAAGTCCGCGGACGGAGGGAGGCGCGGGCCTTTGAGGGAGGGGGCCGAGGGCTCTGAACCGGGTCTGTGGGGAGGGAGCTGGGCGGGCCTAACCGGGGGCGAGGACCGGGCCTGGGTGGGGAGCATAGGTGGCAGGAGCTCAGGGACCCGCAGGGGCTCTGGTCGGGGTCGCCCCGGGGCGTAGGCAGGTGCAGCGGGTTGAGGTTGCGGGCTTCGCCGCCGATGTTCGCAGCGCGGCGCGCGGGCCCCTTGGAGCCGGGGCCTGGACTTTCCCGTCGCGCCACAAGCAGCCGCGCCGCCGACGCGCCGCAACCCGGGTCGGGCCCGAGGGTGATGGGCAGCGAGCCCCGCGAGCCCCGGCGGCCTGGGAGACAGGGGGGCGGCGCGAGGCCGGGGGCGGGGCGGAGCGGGTGGGGCCGGGCTTCGGCTGCCGGGATGCTGCGTCTCTAGAGACCGGAGGTTGGCAACCATCGCCCTCCTCCCATCCCGGGACCCTCAGGCCTTCTAATTCTCACTCTTTCTGAATACCGCAGTGGCATCTTCATTACTTTGTTCATCCTCCGGGCTCGCGATCTTCTTCCAGGAGCCATGTCAGAAGGAGTGGACTTGATTGATATATACGCTGACGAGGAGTTCAACCAGGTGAGGGGTCATCAGGAGCTTGTCCAGCAAACTTGAGATGCTTTCGAGCTCTGCCAGTCTAAGGCTTTAACATCGGTTTCTCGGATGGGATCTAAAATTTTTCCCTAGCGGAAGCTTTAAAGACTACTGACCATTCTCTTTTATGTTAATTTGAGCCCCCAGGCTTAATTCAAAAGGTTTAAGAGCAAATAAAAGTCAGATGATATAGATGGTGAATCAACCTGTGGAATTTGCTTCCCCGAGAAGCCAAAGTTGGATGTGGTTCTCCTCAAAGTCTAGCCACATTTTAAAATCAGAATGATGTTTGCTATGGTGTTTGGAGGATAGCTTTGGTATCTGCTGCTTTGTGATTCTCTCAGACTGCTGCTGGAGAAATGTAATGGTGCTGAGGCACAGGTATAAGAGATGCTTTTATAATTTATTTTGTCTCTATTCCAGTTAAGTTTTGTGTCTTTTTATATGTGGCTGGACTCCAGTCTTGAGAAGTCGATAAACATTTTGTTGCAATAGATTTTATTAATGAGCATTATTGTTCTTGGGGGGGAGGGAGAAGACAAGATTTTGGACAAACCAGTTAAGAAGCATGGCTAGATCCATTCATAACCTTATTATTACCTTATGTTGGATTTGTCTCCTTATATATTTTCTACATCAGAAGACCTTTTCCAAAGATTTCCCTCCAAACAACAGTCTTCGGTGTAGTTCAGTTCAGTAATCTAGAGGTTGGATTTCAAGACTGTTCCAAAGTTTCTATTTAAAATTTACTAATACCTTGTCCAGATTATTTCTAGCGCCATACTTCTTAGGTAACCTGGCATCTTCCAATGGGTAAATGTAAGAACCTGGAAAGAGCATGAAAAGAAGGGACTAGTGAAGGGTAGCATCCTGATTGGGTCTCACTTTTGCTATGAAACAATAGAAGGGTCTGATAGATACCACCCTACCCCACCCTACACATGAGTTTGCTTTAAAAAAAAGTTTTAGGGACCAGCAGGTGACATGGTAATTAATGTGGCTGGATCCCATGTGGCCAATTGCATGGTTGGGGTCATAGACTTGAGAGACATACTAGACGCCCCTGCCCCAAATCCTGAAATGAGAGAGGATAGAGGAGAAGGGACTATGGTATGGCCGTTCCTGGGGAGGGGAGTGGGGGGGGGGGGGAAGAGTGCGGGGTTGATTTCTCACTTTCCTTCTCTCTTTTTCTCCAACGAGTACTCATGACCTGTAACAAAAAAACTTTAAAATAAAAAAGAAAAAGGAGGGACCGACCAGCAGTTAGCGTAATGGCTATGTCGCTGGACTCCCATGTAGTCAACTGCAGTTCGAGTCCCAGACCCAGTGGCTTAAGCTCATGCCGGGGGCATGTGCGTGTGTGCCCAAGACCCCGAGAGAATGGAGGAGAAGGGATTACAGTGTGGCCATCCCCCCTAGGGGGTGATTTCTCATTTTCTATCTCTCTCTCTGTCTCTCAGGCAAGTACACATGCCCTATAGCAAAAACCTCTCCCCCCCCAAAAAAGAAAAAGGGTTTAGTGGGCCATGGCATGCAGTGGTTAAGCACTGTGCATTGGGAGCTAGAGCCTGTATAGCCAACCATGGTTTGAATCCCAGCCTTGATGGCTTCAAGAACGCATCTGGTGTATATGTGTGCATGCCCAGCGTCCTGACAGGATAGGAAAATGGAAGAAAAGGGATGGTGGCATGTTCACATCCCACTGGGGGTGTTTTTTAATCTTTCCCTAGGGAGCACATGTACCTTTTGGCAATTGGAAAAAAAAAAGTTAGGGTCAGCAGGTGGCCTGGTGGTTAAAGTGCTGGATCCCACAGAGCTGACTATGCAGTTCGAGTCCTGGACCCAGCGGCTTGAAAAACGCACAAGACATGTGTGCCTGCATGCCCCAGATCCAGAAAGGAGACTGGAGGAGAGATTTGCAGCATGACCATCTCCCCTGGGGGGTGATTTCTCACTTTCCCTCTGTCTGCTAGGGTGTACACCATACAGCAAAAAAATAAAAACAAAAGGTTAACAAAAGAAAGGTTTAATGTATTTAATTACAAAATCTTTTTTTTCCCCTGAGCTTTCTATAGTCCTCTGAATCAGATTTTTACTACTTTTTTCAGATTGTGAGTTTTTTTTCCTATGAAAACAAAAAGACAAGACCTCCTTATTTTTTTCTCTATTATTAATGGAAACCTTTTTTTATTTTTTCTTTATTCTTTATCTTTAGGTTGATAACAAAGCTGCTGATTCACTTTGGGAAATCGAGAACAGGGTCCTTGACCACAGATCACATTTGGTCTGAGAAAACAAGATTTCATAATTTCTTGAGCAGGTTAACTTAGTCTAGACAAGACACAGCGCTTGTCCATGGTGTTGTCAAGGTAGAAGTTGTTGGCTTCAACCATTTGTTTCCTGGTTTCTTTAGTTAAAAATGACTTCTTGTGGATCTGAGACAGTCAGATATATATATATATACACATATATATATATGTGTGTATATATATATATATATGCAATCAAAGATATATATGTGTGTGTGTGTGTATATATATATATATATATATATATATATATATATATATGTATGTATGTAATCTAGTAGACACTTATATGCAACAAACTCTTTGATAGTGGACAAGTTGTATTCAAAATACACTTTCTTGTGGAAGGCGGGAGAGTGCTTTTTCCCCTCACACAGATAAGTTAATTTTTGGCGAAGCTGGTTTTAGTATAACCCGAAAACTACTGAAGAAATAACTCTCTGGCTGGTATGGATAGAAGCTTGATTGGACTGAAAACCGCCAGTACAAATTGTATTTTAGAATGTTTAAAGAGTGTTACAGATTCATCCCAAGCTGACCTGCACCCAAGAACTCCCTCATATGCGCTTTGCTTCCCAAGCAAAATTAACACAGTTTCTAAATGGTATCCTGTGGCGCTCACTCCTGGGTGTCTTACAACACGATGTATAAAAGACTGTTCTTTAGAGCCTCTTTGTTCTTTGTACACTGGGAGTCTGGGTTTCATATCTGATGTTTTTGGCAGGGGGGAATAACTCTGGAAAGGTGACTGAGAGCTTTTGCTCTTCTGAGTATCTTATCTCTTCATTCTTGTGCTGATATAGGCTTTGCACAGTATGCCCAGTTCTCTTCTTCACGTCCACCAGCAGATATTTATTAAAGTATTTCTCTTTGTGGGACCAGCAGATGGTACAGTGGTTATGTCACTGAACTCCCACATAGTTTACCGCGTTTAGAGTCCCAGACCCAGCGGCTTAAAAACTCAAACCGGGCACGTATGTGTACGTACCCAAAATTCTGAGAGGAGAATGGAAGAGAAGGGATTGCAGTGTGGCCATACCCCTAGGGGGTGGTTTCTTGCTTTCTGTCTGTCCTGTGAGCACATGCACCCTATAGGAAAAATCTCTCAAAAAGAAAAAAAAAGTACTTCTGTTTGCTGAGCATTATGCTGGCTAGTAAGGTAAAAGGAGAGAAAAGAATGGATCCATGTATTCAAAAAGGGTTCTAGTGCTAGTGAGCGAGAGTGGTGTATAGTGACAGTGCCAAGGGACAAATACAGTGAAAGGGAAAGAGGGTGAGAGGTACAACTGTGTAATTGTCTATAAAGCCAAAAACGGGCCAGTAGGTTGCCATGGTAGTTGCACTGGACTCCCACATGGCCCACTGCAGTTTGAAAATCACACTGGGTACATATATATATGTGTGTGTGCCCAAAATCTTGAGAGGAGAATGGAGGAGAAGGGATTGTGGCATGGCCATCCCCCCAGAGGGTGATTTTTCACTTTGCTTCTCCTTGGCCAGTGCATGTGCCCTTTGGCAAAAAAAGAAAAAGAAAAAGAAAGAAAGAAAGAAAACTTTTTTTTTTTTTTTCTTTTTTTTTTTTTTTTCTTTTTTTGGAGAGGTTTTTGCTATAGGGCGCGTGCGCTCGCCAGACAGACAGAGAGAGACAGAGAGATAGAAAGCAGGAAATCACCCCCCAGGGGGGATGGCCACGCCGCAATCCCTTCTCCTCCATTCTCCTCTCGGGATCTTGGGCACGCACGCACACGCGCCCGGCGTGAGTTTAAGCCACCGGGTCCGGGACTCGAACCGCGGTCGACTACGTGGGAGTCCAGCGACATAGCCATTACGCTAACTGCTGGTCCCAGAAAGAAAACTTTGACCCTTGGTTATAATGAAAAAAAATCAAGTTGGTTGCTTTGAGAGAAATAAATCCTAGGCCACTTTCCTCAGATACCAGAAGGAAGAGACAGGAAAGTATGAATACTGGACATAGGGATTAGATGTTATATAAATTTTTTTTTTTTTTTTTTGGAGAGGTTTTTTGCTATAGGGCGCGTGCGCTCGCCAGACAGACAGAGAGAGAGAGACAGAAAGCGAGAAATCACCCCCCAGGGGGGATGGTCACGCCGCAATCCCTTCTCCTCCATTCTCCTCTCGGGATCTTGGGCACACACGCACACGCGCCCGGCGTGAGTTGTAAGCCACCGGGTCCGAGATGCGAACCGTGGTCGACTACGTGGGAGTCCAGCGACATAGCCATTACGCTAACTGCTGGTTCCCGATGTTATATAAATTTTAAATCAAGACTAGCCCCATAACCTAGTGGTCAAGGGACCCCAACCCCACATAGCTGATTGGTTCAAATCCTGGCCTTGGAAAACATGCTGGGCATGTGAACACATGCATGCCCACATTTCTGACAGGATGGAAAGGGAAGAGAAAGGACTGCAGAATCGACTCCACCCCATTGGGGGTGTGCTTTCTCCCTCTCTGTTTCTTGCAAGCTTACATGCCCTCTGGTGATTAAAAAATAAATAGTGCTGGCTTCATGGTGTGGTAGTTAGGACAGCCAGATCCCATAAGGCTGACCATGTGTGATTCAGAGCCCAGTCCTGACAGTTTGATGAACAGGCCCAAGTATATGTGCATGCATACATACTCAAAGTCTTAACAGAGTGGAAAATGGAGGAGTTACAGCTGGACCACGCCCTGTTGGAGGGTGCTTGCTTCCTCCCTCTCTCTGAGCGACTGTGCCCTCTGGCAAACAAAAAATGAATAAAGTCATGCAAATTTTCTTTTGTATATTAAAAGCAAAAAGTCTCATGAGACAATCAGTTCTATGGGGTTTTTTTAATGAATTATTTATTCATTATTTTCATTTTATCAGAGAGAAACATACACAGAGGGAAAGAGAGAGAAAATGAGAAAGTAAGCCACCAGGTCCTGGACTTGAACCATGGTTGGCCATGTGGGAATCTAGTGCTTCAACCTCTATGCCACCTGCCAGCCCCTAGTTGTATTTTGAGCACAAAATTCTTCCTGAGATACTAGTTCATTGTTTCCTGTTTAATCTCCCATAATGAAACTTTATATCAGTGCATGTAAAGCATTGTACTTTTCACTTAAATTTGTAGAATTTGGTTTTGCTTTATTACTGCGTAAGTTACTATCGATAGTCTTATCAGAAAGACCTCAGACCCTCCTTTGCTTTTCTGTCTCACCAGCTGAACAAGTATAATAAATTGGTTATGCTGGCAGATTCAAATCTAGACACAATTTGATACCTTGTTTCTTTAGTAGAACCCTGAATAGGGCTGCCCTATGCAGTTCCTACCAACCTTTTTTTTTTTTTTTTTTTAATTTATTTTTTTCTTCTTCAGTTTGACCAGAGGGAGACATACAGAGAGAGAGAGAGAGAGACAGTGACAGTGAGAAAGCAAGCTACCAGATCCGGGCTTGAACTGCAGTCAGCCATGTGGGAGTTCAGTGCCCTAATCACCATACCACCTGCCATCCCCACCAACCTCTCAACTGAGGCTATATGGACCGGAAAAACCATTTGAATCTTATCACTTTTTTTTTTTTTTTAAGAGGTTTTTGCTACATGGCGCGTACGCTCATCAGAGAGGCAGAAAGCAAGAAATCAGCCCCAGGGAGGATGACCATGCTGCAATCCATCCTCCTCCATTCCCCTCTCGGGATCCTGGGCATGCACGCACATGCGCCGGGCGGGAGTCACCAGGTCCAGGACTTGAACCACGGTCGGCCACATGGGAGTCCAGCGACATAGCCATTACACCAACTACTGGTCCCCACAATTTTTTAATCCTTTTCGTTCCCCCCCGCCCCATTTAATTTTTTTAAAGGTTTTTGCTATAGGGCCCATGTACTTGCAAGAGAGACAGTGAGAGGAAAATAAGAAATCACCCCCAGGGTGGTGATTGGCCACACCACAACCCCTTCTCTGTTCTCCTTCTGGTGTCTTGGGTGCACACATACGTGCATCTGACATGGTTTTCAAGCCGCCAGATCCAGTACTCAAACCGTGGTCAGCCACGTGGGAGTCCAGCACTGTAACCACTATACTACCTGCTGGACTTGATCCTTTAATTTCTTAAAGTAGTAATCTGTACATCAAGGTCCTTCAGGATTGAGTCTGTCCTAGTTAAAGGGATCCTGAAAGAGTAGAATGGTTGCCTAAGCTTATAGTATGAAGGATTTCATGGTGATGCATAGTTCTCAGTTCAGGTCTGTGTTAGTTCACTACCCAGTTTTCAGTGATAATTTTTGTCTTGTACCTTTTAAACACATACCTCTGAGACACATACTGCATAGAAGGAAACCCAGTTTGGTTCCATTGACTAAGGTGGTGTGTGTCCTTTGTCCCTTTGAAAGTCCTTTATTTAAGGGAGCCTGACAGTGGTGCAGCAGTAAGACATGATGCTCTGCAAGGCTGGCCCGTAAAGGAGGGTTCCAGGTTTGTGTCCATAAACCTCCCTGGGTACACCAAGCACATCTGTGTCTATGATCTAAACTTAAAAAATAAATTTTTTAAGGGAAAATAATGAATCCCAGTATGGAGTCATGTTCCCTAAAGATTAGAGCATTGGATAGGGTCAAGTGACTTAGATGTCTTTTCTCTATGTTTAGCTGTAAAGGACAATCACTTTACCTGGTATCTAAGTAGATAAGTGATTTGGGGATAACTTTTGTTGTTAGGAGGTGGAGGAGGTCAAGCTAACAAAAACTTGTTTTTGGCATTCCATGTCTTAGCTAAAGATTATATAGAGGTAAATATCAGTGTAGATTCCTGTTGAAATGAGTTATCTGTTCTTTAAAGTCTCTAAACAGCACCAAAGAAAAGGAAGGTTAAACCTTAATCTATTTACTAGGCTATTGTTCAAAGGTGTCAATGATGCCAATAAAAAATATTGTCTTGTTATGTCTAAGTGCATTTAAGTAATGAGTGTTCCTGGAACCATACTTTGAAACATAAAATACTTTAAATGTTGATGAATGTTATATCACTATTTCACTACTAGAGTGATATTATTATTTTGAATCAAATTGAATAAAAAATTAGTGTATTCAGATTCTTTAAAAAAAAAATAGATAAGTGATTTGTCCAGAGTTTGACACGTAGTGCTTTGAACTACTTTATGGGGAATACTTACATACAAAATGTTTGTCAAGTTATTAGCCATAGCTGACCTCACCTTACTCTGTTACTCACTTTGTACTATCTAGTGTTCTTCCTATGGCTGTACCCTTTTTATGTCGGGTCCTTACCTTGGACTACCTAGAACAGTCTTCCTGTTTTTATTTGCCTCACTCACTCTTTTTTGTGTGTTTGTTTCTAAGTTACCCCTGAAGAGTTACTTTCTTGCCAATCTCTTTTTAATATTTTTACAGTGTTGTAGCCTTACTCCTGTGGAGTTTCTTAGATTATTTCTAGTATCTAAAATTACTTACTTGCCCAGCCTAGGTGGTATAGTCTGTATGAATGAGACTGCAGTGTTAGAAGCCAATGGCTGACCATGGGTTCAGATCCCTAGGTCAGCCTGAAAACTCACATGGTCACCCATGATCCTGAGAAGCTGGAGGGCTGGGGAAAGGGAATTGTAGTGTAAGGAGACCCTGTGGAAGGTGCACTCTCATTCACTATCTCTTGAAAAAATTCTTTAAAAAATTATTTACAAGTTCAGACAGTAGAATCCTATCCCCTTCACTATCAGAACAATGTAATATTATCTCTGTGTATTCTCTTTGTACTTCACATAAACTGAAAAAAAGAATGTTTCTAAAGGCTTATGGTAGTATGAGGATTATAAAAGGTCTGTGAGTAAAGTTTGTAGTGAGTCTCTTCTGTCTTATTTAAGGCTCAGCAGTTCGTTTAGAGGAAGCTAGTTAACCAGAGCTGCCCGGAGTTGCATTAGGCAGCCAACTCTGTTTCTTTAGGGAACCATACCAGTTACCCACCTTAGCTGCCTACCTTATCCCCTCTTAAAAGGATAGCAGTGACGGGCCAGCCAGTGGCATGGTGGTTAAGGCAGCTGGATCTCACATGACTGTCCATGCAGTTCAAGGTCCAGACCAAGGTGGCCTGAAAAACATGCCAGTGAAATGCATGCAAGCCTGCATGCAATTGCCTGCCCAGATTCCCAAGGGAGAGTGGAAGAGAAGGGATTGTGTGGAACCATCCTCCCTAGAGGGTGCTTTCTCACTGTTTCTCTGTCTCTCTCCAGCAAGTGCTATGCCCTACAGCAAAAATAAATAAATAATTAAACAATGACAGCAGTGGGCTTAGTTTGCTAAAACTGAACTTCTCATAGTCTGTATAATTTTAGTAGTATCATCCTTAGTACTGTCTGAATGTTTTTGTCTGATCCTTTTAATAAAAATGGGGTACTTCTTTGATCCTTAAAAAGTTTTATCTGGGTTCTGGCAAGTGGTATAGTGGTTAGGGTGCTGGACTCCTACATGGCCAACTACAGTTCGAGTCCTAGACCTGGCGACTTGGTTTCTCACTTTCCCTCTTTCTTGCTCTCTCTCTCTCTCTCTCTCTGGTCAAATTTAAAAATAATAATAAATAAGTAAAATAAAATAATTCTTTAAAGAAGATTTCTCTGAGAAAATTACAATGCAAAATCTGAAACATAAAGTCCCTTGTGGTAGACTTTGTGACTCTAGGGCTTTTGGTATACAGTAATAGGTCACATAGGTAAAATGTAAGTTTATCACAGCTTCCAGGTATACATTCCTACTGTAAACACTTACTGTGACACAACTTAGGACACAGGTGCTTGTCTTATTTTCTGGAACCTAAACTGTTTTCGTTTATCTGTGGAATTGCTCAAAGATTTTTCCTACATGAGTATCATAATGTATTGAGTCTATGTGTCATTAGAGAATAGAATTTAGTAGGAGAGGAAAAAAAAACCCAGAGTTTTTCTCTTCCTTTAAACTATGTATATTTCTTTGATGGTTATTCAGTGGTATCACGTATTATGAAGTTTATACTATTTGTATAAATCAAAGGGTTTAAATCAGTAACTCCCTGTCTTTTTTTGCATTTTGGTACTCACTTTAATGTGCTTACCTCCCCATACACTTGCTATTTCTAAATTAATTTATTTCTCACTAAATAGAACAGTGAGATTTGTGGAACACTTGATTTTGATTTTGGAAATGGCGTAAGATGTTGGAAATAAATTTTCTTAATATATTTTAGATGCAATCATTAGAAGCTCACCTCATTGATAAAAGTTGCATGAACATTTCATTTTGCCTTCTTGGTTTGCTTGCTTAATCACCATGTGCCTTTTGATACTCACAGGTGGCTAAAGCCAGAAACATTACAGATCACTGTATGGTCTTGGGAGAAAAACCCACATAAGCATAATTAAGTGATAGAGTTTCGAATGAGAAAGTTTTTTTTACTGTGTGTCCTAGAGCAAGGAAGATTAGTACTGTTTTATAGATATTTGACTCTATCCTATGTAAACTAGAGTGAGAGAGAATGAACAGACTGATGGCAAACCCTTCTTTGCCAACCCCTCTTCTCTTAGGACCCAGAGTTCAACAATACAGATCAAATTGACCTATATGATGATGTGCTGACGGCCACATCACAGCCCTCGGATGACAGAAGCAGTAGCACTGAGCCACCTCCTCCTGTTCGCCAGGAGCCATCTCCCAAACCCAACAACAAGACCCCTGCAATTCTGTATACCTACAGTGGCCTGCGTAATAGACGAGCTGCCGTCTATGTGGGCAGCTTCTCCTGGGTGAGTGTGGTGACCAGAAAGGCTTCCGGGGGGTGCTGGTGGGAGAGCACTGGGAGGTGATGGCATTTTCAGGAACTGCTGTTGCACTGTTTTGTGCTCTGATGGGGTTGGATTTCTTTTTCCTGGGATCAGGTTGGATTGATCTCTGAAAGAGAACTGTCCTGAGGACGTACTGGTGCCGAAGAAAGCAATGATTAAGTGGGTAGTTGCTTTTTCTGCCATCTTGTTGCTGCCCCTGACCCTGGGGCTTTATGTCTAGCAGGGTCATCTGTGGGACGAGATTTCAGAGTGCACACCTTGAACTCTTGGTGGTCATTAGATGGTCCTGTGATAATGGTGGGTGATGGGGATCAAAGACCTTGATAGCTCTAGTACACCAGGGTAGGTGGTGACTGTTGTTCCGCAAAAGTTATTGTGTGACATGATTTTGGGCTGGTGGTGAGGGGTGGTTTTTCCAAATTAGGAGATGAATATACTGAGGGGGAAATTCCTGGCAATGGCTAACTGTTGCTTGTCAAATCTGTACTTAAAAGTTGGTAGCAATCAGTGTTTGAACTGAAGGCCAGCCAGCCCAAATAGCAGTCAAAATAAGTTTTAATCTTTTAATCTCTAAAGATGGGTATCGGGAGGAGATGGTGGGTGGGCTTGAAATTCTGTATGGTGAGGACAATAAGAAAACCTGCACTAATTGAAATATTGCTAGGCTTTTGGGTTTCCTGTGGTTAGTTACGATTATGATTAGAGTCCTGGGTTTGGGATATTTGGGGGGGGCGGGGTTAGTTTTTGACATTTCTTCCTTTTCCATCTTGCCGGCCCCAGTGGACCACAGACCAGCAGCTGATCCAGGTTATTCGCTCTATAGGAGTCTATGATGTGGTGGAGTTGAAATTTGCAGAGAATCGAGCAAATGGCCAGTCCAAAGGGTGAGGTCTGATTTTGAGAAGCCCCTTTTAGTTTGTAACCATTGGGATAGCATATCTTCTACACTGTATTTTTTAACATATCTACACTCTATAATTTGGCTCTGGATTTTAAACCTCTACCCTGGCCCAGCTTACTGCCTTGGTTTTGGCAACTTGCCTTATAATGGTTAGCTGCAATGTAGTGGAACATGTATCTATCTGTTGAGGGGTGAAAAATGCTGAATTTTAATAAAAAAAAAAAAAGGGATACGGGTAGATACCTTATTGTTGGTTGTGTGTGTGTGTGTGTTTAATTTGGCAAGATAGCCTTTGCTTTACTAATTTTCACTAAAAGTGGAAGAGTTTCTTTTCTTCTCTCAGTTGTGTAATAGGTTTCACTCACTTTTAACTTTTCTTCCTCAAGCTATGCTGAGGTGGTGGTAGCCTCTGAAAACTCTGTCCATAAATTATTGGAACTCCTGCCAGGAAAAGTTCTTAATGGAGAAAAAGTGGATGTGAGGCCGGCCACCCGGCAGAACCTGTCACAGTTTGAGGCACAGGCTCGGAAACGTGAGTGCGTCCGAGTCCCAAGAGGGGGTACGTGGAGACCATCTGTATGAAGAGGGGGGATGTTTGTGGGTTTGTTGTCTGTGGTGTAGGCTCTGCCTATACCATGGAGAGGTTTGGGGGAGGGTGGTTGGTGGTGGTTATGGGTGGTAACATGATCAGTAAATAGGCCAAAAAACAAGGTTTGTGTTGAAGAAAGAGCACTGACTTGGGAGAAGTGGGTTCAAGTTTTATCTTAGTTCTGCTACAACTCATCGTATGACCTTGGGCAAGTCACTTTCACTGTTTAGGGCCTGTTTCCCCATCCTAACTAGATGCATATTTAAAGTGGCTGTCAACTCTAAATTCTGTTTTCTATCTAAAAATTGGGATACAGTGAAAGGGCTTGATCTGGGACCAGCAGATGGCATAATGTTCACATCACTGGACTCCCACATAGCTGACCATGGTTTGAGTCCCAGACCCGAAACTCACACTGGGTGCATGTGCTTGCATGCCCAGAATCCCAAGAGGAGAAGGGACTGCAGTGTGGCCATCTCCCTTGGGGGGGGTGATTTCTTGCTTTCTGCTTCTGTCTCTCAGTGGGGTGCACATGCCCTATAGCAAAAATCTCTTAAAAAAAAGAAAGGAAGGGTTTGATCTTAAGACATGCCCCTGTAAATTATCAAGAAATAGCCACCCTAAAATGTAACTAAGATATATAAAAATGGCTAATCTTGTCCTAAACACATATTGGAAAGATGCTCTGTAAGTAATCAATCAACCAAATGGATTGTTGGAAAACGAGAATTTAACAATGTTTCTCCAGCATCATCCAGGGGAGAGTGCTCTTTTAGTTATCCAGTATTTTAGTCTGCTTGATAAGTATATACCATTAATAAAGAAAGATGCATCGTGCTACAATAGCTTGAAAACAAGATCCTTCAGTTCATCTTACTCCCTTTATTCTGACTCTGTACTCACCAATCCACCTTCTGATACTAATTTGGTTTCCCAATTAGGCTTTCCTACAGGGAAGAGAATGTGCTGACCAGCCGACTCAAGTATTCCAGTCTGCTTGGCAGTTATATTTCTCATTGTAAATTAATAAATTGGCATTCTATTTATGAATCAGTCTCTTGTGAGTTTGGTTAGAGTGAATCAATCTTGTAGGGTTTGCTCACCCTTGGTTGAACTGCTAAAATCACTTTTCCAAACCTTTGAAATCTGAGGACTAGACCTTGGAATGTCCTGACCTCATAAAGTGCAGCCACCCTACCAGGCCATGCCCAAGACAGCCAACTGCCTTTTCTTTTACTACAGTGGGAGAATGGCAAAATTTTGTCACCTATGTTCTGTTGCTGCTTAGGTCTAGCTTCTCAGCATAGTGCCTGTATTGATCAGCCCTCCAATGTCCTAAGAGGCATAATTTTACAACTGAATTGGAAGTGACATTCCTGCTTCTACCCAGCTTTTCCTCCTGTTCCTTTCTCTGCTGAAAAGAGGGTGGTGACTGAGTGTTGTTTTTCTGCTCTGTCATGTTGATGGAGTTGGGCTGTTAACTCACTTAGTAAAGCTGGTAGATTTCCTCTGCTTAAAAATGATTGCTTCTCTTGGGACTTGTAGCCATAGATACAAAACAGAACTCTTGCAGGTGTGAGAACAAGTAGCTGGGAAGGTAGTGAACTGTCAAAGGACTACAGTTGTCTAATACCTCTTTCTTCAGTTTGAGAAAACCCTGGGAGCAAGTTGCCATGCACTTGAGACGCGAAGAACAAGGACAGCGCTGTTGCAAATGGGGGCAATATATTGTAGTAGAGGAATGGAGGAGGTTGCCACATAATTGAGTCCACCTTCAGCTTTCCTCAGCAGTTAGGATTGACAAGTTCCAGTATAAGGAGCACATTGCTTTCCCTCTGACTTGCTGCTAACAGCATCTTTCAACCTCCAAGACTCCAAAGGCCATGTGAATATGCTGAATTCCACATTAACTGGGCTTACACAGTTAAACTGGAGAGACGGGGAGAGTTTAATCAAATGACTTGAAATGTCAGAAGCCATGCTTTCAGTTATAAACACATGTTCGGAGCCCCTGTGACACACAACACCATCCTAGAATGCTATAGTGAGGTTCTAGGTAGGCTGCCCTGAAGGGAGGATTTAAGCCATTAAAATGTAGTAGTTCACAGAACGTTTGATATTAAGCTTTTGCTAAGAGTTCCTACTGGCAGCTGTGTGCCATCTGCTCATTCTGTGGGCTGATCTTTCCTTGGCTTAGCTCCCATTGTTTCTTTACCTCTCAACCTCTAATCTTCTACTCCTTATCTCTTCCCCACCTTGATAGTTTTCATATGTAGCTAGAGGAAGTGCCATCCACCCTCTCCCCTTCCTTCTTCTCCTAGATTCCCTGGCCAAAGTGGTATGGCAAAGCACATGTGCACAGAATAGCAAAGGTTATCTTGTACTACTGTAAGGATCGAGGCCCTTTGCACTTTGGGGGATGTAGGATTTCAAGTCTGCCAGAATCCAGCTGAGCATTAGTGACCATAATGCGAAATGGTCATTCTCTCATGGGTCATTAGCATCTTTCTGCATTTAAAAATAGAAAACAAATATAAAAATAAATTAGAGATATTGCAAAGCATTTTGTGAGTTATAGATGAAGACTGTTCTTTGACATGGGGGATTTAGAATGATGATTGCATTCTGGGTTTATGTTTTAACCAAGTTGCTTCTGATCTTTCTCAGAAGACACAGAAGAGGCAGGTGATTTTATCATGTTTCTCAGCTACGTCAGTCACTTTTCTTGATAATGGTGTCGGATAACTCTTGATGAAGGATATCTAAGTTGGTCCTGTAGGTATGTCTAAACTCGGGCAGTGACATTAGTTCTGTTTTGATTCATAGGAATACCTCCACGTGCCCATTCCCGAGATTCTAGTGATTCTGCTGATGGACGGGCCACACCCTCTGAGAACCTTGTTCCCTCATCCGCTCGTGTGGATAAGCCCCCCAGTGTGCTGCCCTACTTCAATCGCCCTCCATCAGCCCTTCCCCTGATGGGTCTGCCCCCACCCCCAATTCCACCCCCACCACCTCTCTCCTCAAGCTTTGGGGTCCCTCCTCCTCCTCCTGGCATCCACTACCAGCATCTCATGCCCCCTCCTCCTCGATTACCTCCTCATCTGACTGTACCTCCCCCTGGGGCCATCCCACCTGCCCTTCACCTCAATCCAGCCTTCTTCCCCCCACCAAATGCTACAGTGGGGCCTCCACCAGATACTTACATGAAGGCCTCTGCACCCTATAACCACCATGGCAGGTAAGGATTGTTTTGTTCTTTTAGATTTGAGCTAGGTATAGAAGAGTAGTTAAGCATTTTTTTCTCCCTGAAGAAGTACACATTGAACCCTGCTTTTCCCTTGTGGGAACTCTATTGTCATAATATTGAGTCCTTGGAAATAGTTTACTATCTGATAGTGTTTTTATTTGGTGTTTCATTTGCATCTTAACCACCTGATCTAAACCATGTCCTTTATACATCCTTTTAAGGGGCTTAAATTGTCCTAAGTGGTTGCTACAAATGCTATAAACGCCTAGCCCTATTGGGTCATGCCAAAATTAAGAAAGTGTGTATATGACATAAATCCTGTCTTTGAAGAGAGGATGAACACATAAAACACACGAACATGCTGAGAACATTTACAATATATAGTAAACTATAATTAAATACTTAGTACTACAGAGTAGTATAATAAGGGGTGTCAGCAGTCAGGAATGGTTTTATCTTTGCACAGCCGAGATTCGGGCCCTCCGCCCTCTACAGCAAGTGAGGCTGAATTTGAAGAGATCATGAAGCGAAACAGAGCTATTTCCAGCAGTGCCATTTCCAAAGCTGTATCTGGAGCTAGTGCAGGTAATTCACCCTTACCTTTGCTATCTTCTGCTTACCTTTAATTTTGCCTTTGTTTTGGTATTAATCATTGGCAAGGGTTCAGGATAAAGTTAGAGCACTATTGGCTATGAAGAGTAACACACTTTGGGGGCCAGCAGGTGGCGTACTGGTTAAGGCGCTGGACTCCCACATGGCCAACCGTGGTTCGAGTCCTAGACCTAGCAGCTCAATTTATCATTCTCTTTCTTTATCTAGTGAGCACACGTGCCCTATACCAAATTAAAATAATACTAATAAATAAAATTAACTTTTTTTTAAAACAGTAGCACACTTTGAAGAATAGTTTGTGACCTGATTTTTTAGTTTTTGGGAAGCTCCAGTGATAATACTTATTAAGCCTGTGTCTAGACCTATCCCCATGAAAAACAATTTAGTGCCTAGAATATAAATAACACACCATCTCATTCTGGTATTTTATAGAGTAGAAGTCCTGCCTTGTAGAGATCTTGATCTCATTGGGACTAGCAGGTGGCGTGGTGGTTAAGGCGCTAGACATTCCCACATGGCCGACCACGGTTCAAGTCCTGGACCTGGTGGCTTGCTTCTTCACTTCCTCTCTCTCTCTCTGTCTCTCTTTGGTCGAATTAAAATAATAAATGGATGAATAAATTAAAAATTAAATAAATAATTCTTTTTAAAAAAGAGAGATCTTGATCTCATTGGTAGATCTTTAGATGTACTGTGTAGTGGATCTAGTTCCGGTGCCCTAAGAATTGGAATGCCTCAACTAGGTGAAGGTTTGTTGGGGAATCTGATTACATTTGGGAGTCTAGGTAGAGCTTGTGTTCTCCATGCCGTCTGTCCTGCTGTAGAAAGAGGCAGAGCTGGTAGGAGTCACTTCAAGGCATATTATGCTCTTACAAGCTATTTTTTGCCTTGTTCTCACTGTTAAGTGGGCAAAACCAGCAGCCATGATTATGAAGCCCAGATTCTGAAATCTAGCTAGTGACCTGGCGATTTAGGTAGCTGCATCTTATATGGCTGACACTGAGACTCGAGTTCTGGAACCAGCGGCTTGAAAAACATGCTTGACATATTATGCCCAAAATCCTGAAAGAAGGAAAGATGGAAAAGGATTGCAGTGTAACTGTTCCCCATGAGAAGTGCTTTGTCTTTCTGTCTCTCAGCAAGTATATTCACCTTCTGGCAAATATAAAAAGGAAAAAAATCTTTGATTCCTGAGATAAGAGAATATAGCAGTTTATAAGGTTCTGTTCACGTTTCACATAATGATATTAATCATATTGGCTTGTTTCCTGTGAGTTTTCCACGTGAATATAAATATCTATAGACTATCGGATCACCAAAGATACATCAGCTCAGATTATCATGTTTTTCATAGTTTGTTTTCTTTGGCATAGAACTTGAATCCACAGAGTAGTTAAAGATAGAAAGTGTATTTTGTTTTTTTCAGTTTTTTTTACCTTCACTGGAAAACTTGCATTGACATTAGAATGAATCTTTACTTTTTTTTTTTAATTGCCAGAGGGCGCATGTGCTTGCCAGAAGGTGGGGGCTGGGGAGAAAAGCACTGTGGTAGGGTGTGTTCACACTGCAGTCTCTTTCCTCCATCTCTTCATCACACTCAGGATTTGTGTGTGTGTGTGTGTGTGTGTGTGTGTGCGTGTGTGTATGTATATATATATATATACATACACACACACATATATATGCTCCTGGTGTATTTTTCAAGTTACTGGGGCCCGGATTTGAACTGTAGTTAACCATGTAGGATCCGGTTTCCTACACACAGGCCTCAACCATTATTCCATAAAGCTGACCAGGCATAAATCTTTAAATTAAAAAATAATATATGGGAGCCAGCAGGTGACATGTTGATTAAGGAATTAGACTCTTACATGGCCAGTTGTAGTTGAGTTCTGGATGTGGCAACTTGGTTTCTCACCTCTACCACCCCATCTCTTTCTGTGAGTGCACATGCTAGCAAATTTTAAAATAATAATAATATATGGGGACCAGCAGTTAGCATAATGGCTACGTTGCTGGACTCCCATGTAGCCAACCGCGGTTCAAGTCCTGGACCCAGTGGCTTAAACTCACGCTGGGTGCGTGTGCGTGTGTGCCCAAGATCCTGAGAGGAGAATGGAGGAGAAGGGATTGCGGCGTGGCCGTCCTCCCTGGGGCGTGATTTCTCGCTTTCTGTCTCTCTGTCTCTCTCTGTCTTTCTGGTGAGCGCACGTGCCCTATAGCAAAAACTTCTTCCAAAAGTAAATAAATAAAAAAAATAATATATGAAGGGAGGCACCTTCAAAAAGTTCATGAGCAGTGTATATTATGAAAAAGATAAGAATTTCAAAGCTTTTTGTATAAAAAATAAACTTACTTTAATTCAACTTTTTCATGAGCTTTTTGAAGTACCTTTGAATATTCATTGTTAATAAGTCAATTACATAAAAGAATATGAGAAAAGTAATCGCTATTCTTTCTCCCCTCACAATCCCTTTCTTTATTTCTTCCTTTCTTCCTTTCTTTCTTTTTTGGTTTAAGTTTTTTGGCATTTACAGTCACAGGAGAGAGAAGGAAGAAAAGTGAGAAATCACCCACCCTCCCCACCAGTGGGATGGCCACACTGAAGTCCTATCTCCACTATTCTCTTCTCAGTATTCTGGGTACTCACGTACATGTGCCCAGCATGTTCCGTAAGGCACCGGTTCTGAGATTTTAACAATGGAGTCAGCCATGTGGGGTCCAGCCACCTCAACCACCATGCCACCAGCTAGCTTCAGTAACTAATCTTTTTTTTTTTTAATTTATTTTTATTTACATTTTTAATACATTCAGGTACATTATTTACCTTACAACGTGATCATTTCAATATTTGAACATTTATCCCCGGTCTAGTTGATCAAAATATAGCAACATTACCTCCCTGTCTCAACAATGCTGTCTTCGTATCCCTCCTCCAAATGTTCTTCCCTAGGCCCCTCTCCCCCACACACCCCACATCTGGCATTTACATCCATCACGCGTGTTTGTACATCCTTTAGCCCGTCAGTTTCAGTTATAGAGTGCGGACATTCGGTATATATTAAGTGGGGACATACAGTGTCTCTCCTTCATAGCCTGACTTGCTTCACTCAGCAGTAAATCTTCCATATTCTTCCACTTTCTGTCAAAAACCAGAGTTTTGTTGTTCTTAATGGCTGAATAGTATTCCATAGAGTATATGTGCCAGAGTTTTTCAATCCATTCATCCGTACTGGGGCATTTGGGTTGATTCCATGTCTTAGCAATCGTGAAAAGTGCCGCAATAAACATCGATGTGCAAGCACTTTTCCAATGAGAAATTCTTCTGTCCTTTGGGTAGATGCTAAGAAATGGGATTGCTGGATCATACGGCAGTTCTATTTGTAAATTTTTGAGGAATCTCCAAATTGTTCTCCACAGTGGTTGGACTAATTTACATTCCCACTAACAGTGTAAAAGAGTTCCCCTTTCACCACACCCCCGCCAACACTTATCATTTTTTGTTTTTTTAATCTTAGCCATTCTGACTGGGGTTAGGTGGTACCTCATTGTTGTTTTTATCTGCATTTCTCTCACGATGAGGGATGTTGAGCATTTTTTCATATGCCTTCTGGCTATTCATATGTCATCTTTAGTGTGTGTTCTTTTCAGTTCCCTCTCTCATCTTTTAATAGGGTTCATCGTCTTTCTTCCACACAGCTTCTTTAGTTCCTTATGTATTCTGGTTATCAATCCCTTATCTGATGCATAGTTTACAAAAATATTTTCCCATTCTGAGGGCTTTCGATTCACACTAATTACTGTGTCTTTTGCCATGCAGAAACTTCTTAGTCTGATGTAATCCCACTTGTCTATTTTGGGGATTATTGACTGTGCTTTGGGGGTCTTATGTAAGAAGTCTTTTCCTACCCCAATGTCTCCCAGAGTTTCCCCAGTGTTTTCTAGAAGCTATTCCATTTACTATAGCCACTAAATGTATAAGATACTTAGGGATAAATCTAACCAAAGAAGTTAAAGACCTCCACAAGGAAAACTATGAGAAGCTACAAAAAGAAATTGAAAATGACACAAAAAAGTAGAAGGACATCCCATGTTCCTGGATTGGAAGAATTAATATAACCAAAATGGCAATCCTACCCAAATTAATCTACCTATTTAATGCAATGCCAATCAAAATACCAGACATATTCTTCACAGAGTTAGAAAAGACAATCATAAAATTCATCTGGAATAATAAAAGACCCCGCATTGCCAAAGTAATTCTACAAAAGAAGAGTGGAGTGGGTGGCATCTCACTCCCTGACCCAAAAATACACTACAAAGCTGTGGTAATCAAAACAGCATGGTATTGGCATAGGAACAGACATGTGGACCAATGGGACAGAATTGAGTCCACAGGAATAAATCCCCAATCATTCAGTCAACTGATTTTTGACAAGGGGTACCAGTCAATCCAGTGGGAAAAGGAAAACCTCTTCAGCAAATGGTGCTGGAAAAACTGGGTTTCCACCTGTAGAAAGATTAATCTTAACCCCTACCTCTCACCTTTGACAAAAATCAAGTCAAGGTGGATCAAGGATCTAAATCTAAGACCCCAAACTATTAAACTGCTTCTGGAAAACACTGGGCCTCAATAACTAATCTTTATCTCCCTATTTGTGGTTCTCATTCCAGTCATTTGAACCACAAATAGTTATTGAATGTGCTTACAAAACGGGCAGAAATTCCCTGTGTGGGTGGAGGTGATGTCCTGGGCCTCCATATTGTCTATTCTCTTCCTTGTTATCTTGCACTGAGTAAGCTGCTGGTCCTTATTTTCACTGGTCCCTTGTCTGATTTAATGCTTTCCTTATATTATTGACTCATTGGAAAAGTCATGACACAGTTTTGCATAGAAAAATACATCATGACTTTCCCAATGACTGTCCTTACTGCTCTTGATTTAGCTTAGGAAGCATTGCCCAACTCTGTAACCACTGTCCCTGAGCCAGTCATTGTTCAGATTTTAGAAAATGAAAGGACTAGGGACCAACAGTTAGTGTAATGGCTGTCACTGAACTCCCATGTAGCCGACCACAGTTTGAGTCCCAGACCCAGTGGCTTAAACTCATGCCGGGCATGTGTGCCCAAGATCCTGAGAGGAGAATGGAGGAGAAGGGATTGTGGCGTGGCCATCCCCCCAGGGGGTGATTTCTTGCTTTCTATCTCTCTCTCTTTCTGGCGAGTACATGCGCCCTATAGCAAAAACCTCTCTAAAAAAAAAAAAAAAAAAGAAAGGTCTAGTTCTTCATTGCAGCACTTTTTTTTTATGTATACATATACTACATATCCATAATTACATATATTTACACGCACATCTGATTGTAGATGAAAAATAATTTATAGTGAGCCAGTATCACAGTCTATATGGTTAAAGGAGCCCCATATATAGCCTAGCGGTTAAGGGAGCTGGATCACACATGACTGACCAGAGTTCATGCTCCAGCCTCAGTGATGGACCAGCATGTGGCATGGATCCCACATGGCTGATTCTGTGGTTCAAGTCCAGGACCCGGTAGCTTGAAAAACACAGGGTATGGCCTTAAGCCACTCTTTTCTCTTGTACTGGGGCTGCTCCTACCCTGGGAGTATACTTTAACTTTTGTTTAATAAACTGTCCTTTAAAAAAAAAAAGAAAAGAAAACACGGGGTATGCATATGTGTGTGCTCAAAATCCTGAAAAGAGTAGGGATTACAATGTGGCCATTCCCCTGAAGGGTAATTTCTGACTTTCCCTCTCTTCCTCTCTAGGGAGCACATGCGCCCTGTGACAAAATCGGGGCGGGAGAAATGTTGGGTGCATATGCATACCCCAGGTCCCAACAGGGTGGGGATATGGATAAGGGATTGTGGTGTGACTACACTCCATTGAAGGTTGCTCTGTCGTCCTCATTCACTCGCTTATTCTTGGGCAGGTATACATGTTCTCTGTCAATTAAAAAGAAAAAATGTGGGACCAGCAGTTAGCGTAATGGCTATGTCGCTGGACTCCCACGTAGTCAACCGCGGTTCGCATCCCGGACCTGGTGGCTTAAAACTCACACCGGGCGCGTGTGCATGCGTGCCCAAGATCCCGAGAGGAGAATGGAGGAGAAGGGATTGCGGCGTGGCCATCCCCTCTGGGGGGTGATTTCTCGCTTTCTATCTCTCTGTCTCTCTCTGTCTGTCTGGCGAGCGCACGAGCCCTACAGCAAAAACCTCAAAAAAAAAAAAAAAAAAAAAAATCCATAGGAATATGCAATGTTAAAAAATTAAAGTCCTCTATACGAGGACCACCAATAAGACCGTTTTTTTATAGTTTAATGTATTTTTCTCCGGGTTTTTTTCAGTGCATATTACAACACTTAAATAACTTTTTTGTTTACTGAATGGAATATGTTTTGCAAGTTGTTTTTTTTTTTTTTTTTTTTCAAATATTATATTCTGGACACCTATTATATCAACATATGATACTTAATTTTTTTTTTTTTTTTTTTTTTTTTTTTTTAGTTTTTTGCTATAGGGTTTGTGCGCTGGCCAGAAAGACAGAGAGAGATAGAGAGACAGAAAGCGAGAAATCACCCCCCAGGGGGGATGGCCACGCCGCAATCCCTTCTCTATTCTTCTCTTGGGATCTTGGGCATGCGTGCACATGCACCCTGTGTAAGTTAAAGCCACCAGGTCCAGAACTTGAACTGCGGTTGTCTACATGGGAGTCCAGCGACATAGCCATTACGCCATCTACTGGTCCTGATACTTAATATTTATTGAGCTCTCGTTGTGTCCCTGGCACTGTGCTAAGCATTTCACATGGATTACTCTGTTTACATTCAGCTTACTTCATTCTTTCCCCTCCCCCCCAGACTTTTGCTATAGGGCATGTGCACTTACCAGAGAGAGAGAGAGAGAGCTAGAAAGTGAGAAATCACCCCCTGGAGGCCGGGGATGACTACACTGCAATACTTTCTCCATTCTCCTCTCAGGATTGTGGGCAACAACGTACATGTGCCCAGTGCGTGTTTTAAGCCATGGTGTTTGTGACTTGAACCATAGCTGACCGTGTGAGAGTCCAGCAATGTAATCACTGTGCCATCTGCTGGCCCCTATTACTATTATTTTTTAATTTGACCAGAGAGAGATAGAGAGAAAGGGAAAGTTTAGAAAGCAAGCCTCCAAGCCTGGGACTCAAACTGTGATGGGCCATGTGGGAGTCCAGCGCCTTAATCACTATGCTACCTTCTGGCCCCTGCCTCATGCTTTTTAACAACTATATAACATTCTATAGAACTAGCATTCCTTTATTTATATAGCCACACCCTGTTGGAAGTAATATGACAATGCTGACACAAACATTATGTAGCATATGTACTTGCGAACAGAAACAGAACATTTTTAGTAGTTGCTGGATTGAAAAGTATGAGCATTATTTAGTTTAATAGATGTTGAAGGTAGCTCTTAGACATGACGTACCAGTTTATACAGCCCCTAGCAATATCTGACAACATATGTCAAGTTCTAAACAACCGGAATATAGATGCCCTCCACTTTTAGGCCTGCAGCGGTTGTCTCATCCTCTTCACCATGGTTCTTTGGGACAGCTAGTTACTCTTGGTTTGTGTCTTCCTGGGTTCGTTTGGTCCAATTAGTTTATTGCCGCTGCTCATCTGTAGCCTTTCTAATCCATTCTTTATCAGGGGATTACAGTGACGCAATTGAGACGCTACTCACAGCCATCGCAGTTATCAAACAGTCCCGAGTCGCCAATGATGAGCGTTGCCGTGTCCTCATCTCCTCTCTTAAGGACTGTCTTCATGGCATTGAAGCCAAGTCCTACAGTGTGGGTGCCAGCGGGAGCTCTTCCAGGTGAGTGGATGATCGCTTCAGCAGCCTGCCACCCAGGGGTTGGTGATAAGAGGAATGGAGCCCAGGGTATCCGGAAAGGACCTGGCAGAAAGAGTGGACCTAGCCCTCATTTCTTTAAGGGGAAGAAATAAGTCTGGCACTTCCATTAGTAAGTGTTGAAATGACTGGAATTAGTGAGGTAGTGGGCTCATTTTGGGGGAAAAAAGACTGATATAGTTAAAAACATGGAATTTGGAGCCATACAGGCTTGGATTTGAATCTTAGTTCTGTGCTATCAGTATGACCACTTTGAGTATGGATATTAGTCTGCTTTTCGAGCTTTGTTTTTTCTCTTTTTAAAAAAGGGATAAGTGTTTACAGACCTGTTGTAAAGATTAGGTTCGACGATGCATGTGTAGTTCTTAGCATTGTGCCAAGCATGTAGTACTGATATACTACATTAGTAAGACCTTGGTCAATGTAACTGTCATTTTCCAAAAAAAGATCAGTCCTCAGCGCCAGTAACATCCCTAGACAGTGAGCCTGTGATAGAGTGGTAGAAGAGTAGTTGAGATAAATACTGGAAAACACCGAAAGACCATGCTCTTGGAAAGAATGTGGGAGGCCCTGTGTGTGAGCCTGAAGGATCTTTTTATAGGAAAAGACATCGGTCCCGGGAGAGGTCACCTAGCCGGTCCAGGGAGAGCAGCAGGAGACACCGGGATCTGCTCCACAATGAAGATCGGCATGATGATTATTTCCAAGAAAGGAACCGGGAGCACGAGAGACACCGGGATAGAGAGAGGGACCGGCACCACTGAGAAAGGTGGGAAGGAGCGCCATTCTTGGCTGGCAGATGATCTTTTATGGGAGGTTATTTATAGTGAGGATTTCTCTCTCTTTTAAAATAAAAGTGGCAGGGTACGGTCTGGGAGCAGAATATGGCGTGACTTAGGTAACGAGAAGTTCAGGGGAGCCAATTTCCTCGTGTGTAGCAGTCTCTCCCTTGAGATTTAGCTGGCTTTGCTCGTTACATCGCTGCCTTAGACTGGTATCTGAGCAACAGCAAAGCGTAATAGCCGAGAGCGTGGTGTCTGCAGTCAAATGCCAGAGTTCGAATCCCACCTTTTCCACTAGTACACCTTATAACTTTGTGATCCTCAGTTTCATCCGCTTATGCAGATAATGAAAACAACTGTTTGGGTGGCTTGCTGAATATTCAGTGAGATACTATATAGAGCACTCATAGTGCCTGTCACATACAAAGCATTCAATAAAAGCCATTGTTATTATGATTATTATGTTTTAACCCCACCAAACTTAAAAGTTAAAAAAATTGTGAAAATTGGGGCCAGCAGGTGGCGTGGTGGTAAAGGTGCTGGTTTTCCACATTGTCTGATGATGGTTCTGTCCCGGACCCAGCATGCCGGGGACATGTGCTTAAAATCCCGAGAGGAGAGTGGAGGAGATGGGATTGCAGTGTGACCATCCCCCCAGGGGGTGATTTCTCACTTTCCTTCTCTCTGGTGAGCACACACACCTTGTAGCAAAAATCTCTTTAAAGAAAAGGTAATTTGTATGCAATATAATTCACCCAAAAGATTTTAATTTAGATGTAGTACAATTTATCAAATTTTCTCTGGTTTACACTTTCTGTTGTCCTAAGAAATCTTTGCCTAGTCCAAGGTCATGGAGACTTTCTTTTGTTATTTTCTCTTATGTTTTAATCTGTGATACATTTCAAATTATATTTGGTATATGGTAATAGGTAAGAACTGAGATTCACTTTATTCTTTGTATATTACTCTCCAGTTATTCCATGATCATTTTTCAAAGGATAATCCTTTCCCTAATTAAATACTTTAGCTATTGTAAACTGTTTATCCTTTGAATTAAAAAAATAAAAAGACTATCTCTTGAAACTATTTTTGAGCATTGGTAAGGTGTGAAGACCCTGCTAGGGTTACCTCTTTTCCCTCCCTGTGTGCAAACCTTCCTTCCTTAGAAGAAGAATTAAATAAATAAACTTTTTATTTTTTTGGAGCTTTGTTTTTGTTTTTGCTATAGGGCACGTGTGCTTGCCAGAAAGACAGAGAGACAGAAAGCATGACTCAATCCCTTTCTCTTCCATTCTCCTCTGGAGATCTTGGGCAGGCATGCACACGCACCCAGCATGAGTTTAAGCCATCATGTCCAGGACTTGAACTTGGTCAACTACATGGGAGTCCAGTGACATAGCCATTACACCAATTGCTGGTCCCTAAATAAATAAAGTTTTAAAAAAAATGCAAATCAGGGTGTTTTAGTTAGGGGAAAGCTGATTTGGAAAGAAAAAAAAAAAAACTTTAATAGCTTTAGAAACTGTGGAGGATAGTTAACTTCAGTGGAAGAATATTTTTGCTTTTGGGAAAAAAATTTATTGAAAGAGATGATTTAGAAAAAAAAAAAGGCAGGAGCTTTGGGGTAAAAACTATGAACTCATGTAGTGAAAAGTGTAAGATTGGCTGGAACTGGGGGACTCTGGCCTTGTTATGTAGATTTAGTCTCTGCATCTCTCAGCTCTGCTTTCCTCTGTTTTCATGCTGACAAGCTCCATATTGGCCGGGGTGGGGGGCACGACTGCATTTCTAGGTTGTATCTGTTATATCTCTCCAATTTAGCAATCTCAACCCTCCCAAGAGAAGTCTAGCAAAGATAATTTGTAGTATGCAAATATGAGAGAACACTTGTTGACTGTTTCTGTGGAGATATTGAAAATTGACCAGGATGCTCTATTTGTGATTCCTGGGGAGACAGTGAATGACTCAGATGACTTCTGTGTCTCTTCTCATCTTTGTGGTTGTAGACTTAGAAGTCTCTCAGGCTTCCAACTCTTCTGTCTCATATTATATTAACTATAAAGATGTTATTGTGTTCTGCCTGTGTGATTGGTAATGGTGAGTGAGGAGAAGAAACTGATATCTTTGGGGCAGATAAATGAGTAACTGGAAGAGGGGGAAAGAAACCTCTGAGTCCCTGTGGTTCATGAGCAATAGCTGGATTGTAATCACTTAGAAAATCCTGCAGGATTTTGCCTAATGACGCCCTAGTCACAAACAAACAAGCAGTCTGGCTATTTTTGACTACTGTCTTCTATTTTGTTGTTTGGCACTATCTGCCATTTAACTTAAAACCGATTTAAAGCTAGGAATTGTATTTGTGTTTTTCTATAAGAGACAGATAAGTGGGGAGTTAAAAAGTTTAAATTTTTTATCTGTCTCCCTTCTTTGTTAATAAACCATTCATTCCACAAAAGCGTCTAGAGTGCTCAACACTAAAATCTAAGCTAACTCACACAGAATCAGCAGTTAGGGCCAGCCAGGTGGCTTGCTGGTTAAGGCAGCCAAGTCTTATATGGCTGATTGCCTAATTCAAGTACTTCACCCAGTGGTGCTAGCTGCATGTGCATATGTGTCCAAAATTTGAGGAGATGAAGGAGAACGTGGTGTGGCTATCCCCCCTGGGGGGGGGGGGGGTGCTTCCTTACTACCCGCTTCTCACACACACACACTCCCACACACATACACACACCATATCTCTTGGGCAAACACATGTGCCCTATAGCAAATTTAAAAAGAATCAGCACTAGGGACCAGCAGGTAGAATTGTTTAGGCACTGGACTCCCACATGGCCAACCATGGTTCGAGTTCCAGAGTTGGTGGCTTGCTTTCTCACTTTCCCTCTCTCTGTCTCTCTGGTGGGCATGCATGCCCTATAACAATTTTTAAAAATAATATTAATAAATAAAATTAAATAATATTTTTTTAATCAGCAGTTAAACTAGATTCTAGACATTGCTTTCTGGATTTTGCAATAGGTTGAATATTGAGAGGTGCCCATATATCCTCCGAAAAAAGAGGCCCTAGTGTGATAGAGTGCAGAAACACCTTTGGTGTAGTTCAGTCTCAGAGAGTAGACAGGAAGGTAGGCAGGAGAGTAGGTCTTGGTCCAGTTCCATCCCTTCTGTAGCAATAGCAGCATTTCTTTTCTGGGAGCTGGCACAGTTCCTAGTGTTCCTTGTGGGTCCGAAACCACCACCCCTTCCCCATAATGCAGGCCATGGTATATGTCCTGTGGAGCTGACTAGGGTAAGATTGACCAGGCAGGTGTTAACTGCAGAGCATCGATTATACTCCCTGGGGCCACATTCATTTTACTAGCCTTTTGACAAATTGTCACCAAGATTCACTGATGCATCAGCACTTGGGGAATGAATATCTTAATCTGAGTCTTTAGCTCAGTTTGTCTCATTTCTTCCACCTACAAAATGATACTGTTTTTCCCACTATGAGGATGATTCCATGGGGTAACTCTAAAAATCCCATGACAATTCCCAGAAAACAAGTCATTCAGTACCACGCCTACAACCAGATAAGGAAAATTAGCTCTGAGCAGGTTTTCTACTTTGTTGTTTTACTTAGTGATCCCAATAAGAAACCCCCAAAATACTGGGACCAGCAGATGGCATAATGGTTACATCACTGGATTCCCATATAGTCGACCATGGTTTGAGTCCCAGACCTGGCAGCTTGAAACTTATGCAGGGTGCATGTGCGTGCTTGCCCAAAATCCTGAGAGGAGAATGGAGGAGAAGGGATTGCGGCATGGTCATCCCCCCCGGGGGGTGATTTCTTACTTTCTGTCTCTCTGTCTTTCTCCAGTGAGTACATGTGCCCCATAGCAAAAATCTCTTGAAAGAAAGAAAGAAAGAAGAAAAGAAACCCCCAAAATGTCAATTTCTCACTTTCTCTTCCTAAGGACTCTTAATTTAATTTGCAATTACTAAGTCGTGGCTTAGGAGGTTTCATGTTGAGGCTATGGTGCATAGGCTTCATTTATCTTGAAGAACTTAATTTTGCAGGCTCTATATACAACAACCTTTTAGTTAGAAAATAATTGTATTTGTATTCTCTGAACAGGCATCCTTAAGTCTAAAAGGTGTATTCTATCCAGAGACAGCGATAAAGCAGCAACTTCTTCATCCACCCTTGCTCAGAATAGGGCCCACCTTAAAGTCTGACGACCACTGATTGGCCGCTGAAGGAATCTTTGATTTCCATCTGCATTCAAACATTACCACCAAAATATTATCATAGATCTTTAAGTTTTAGGTGCCGGAGTTTATCTTGACCCCTGAGTTATCCTCTATATCTTGTTTGTAGAGAGTTTGCAAATCTCTTCTGGTATATATTTGTATATGCTTTGGAGTTTGAGGATATTCCTAGGTAATCTGTGACTTTCGTAGTTCTGGACTATATCTTTTATTTTTGCAGAGGATTTTGCTATAGGGTGTGTGCGCTCACCAGAAAGACAAAGAGACAGAAAGCGAGAAATTGCCCCCACAGGGAGGATGGCCGTGCCACAATCCCTTCTCCTCCACTACTCTCGGGATCTTGGGCACGCATGCACATGCACCCAGTGTGAGTTTAAGCCACCAGGTCCGGGACTCGAACCGCAGTTGACTACATGGGAGTCCAGCGACATAGCCATTACGCCAGCTGCTGGTCCCATGAGAGATTTTTTTTTTTTTTTTTTTTTGAGTTTTTCGCTATAGGGCGCGTGCACTCGCCAGACAGAGAGAGACATAGAGACAGAAAGCGAGAAATCACCCCCCAGAGGGGATGGTCACCCGCAATCCCTTCTCCTCCATTCTCCTCCCAGGATCTTGGGCACGCACGCACACGTGCCCGGCGTGAGTTTCTTTTTTTTCTTTTTTTTCTTTCTTTTTTTTTTTTTAAGAGGTTTTGCTATAGGGTGTGTGCGCTCGCCAGAGAGATAGAAAGCGAGAAATCACCCCCCGGGGGGATGACCACGCCGCAATCCCTTCTCCTCCATTCTCCTCTCGGGATCTTGGGCACGCACGCACATGCGCCCGGTGTGAGTTTTAAGCCACCGGGTCTGGGACGCAAACCGCAGTCGACTACGTGGGAGTCCAGCGACATAGCCATTACGCTAACTGCTGGTTCCCAAGAGAGATTTTTGCTATAGGGCACATGTGCTTGCCAGAGAGACAAAACAAGAATCACTCCCCAGAGGGGATGGCCATGCTGCAATCCCTTCTCCATTCTCCTCTTGGGATTTTGGGTGCACACACGCCCAGCATGAGTTTCAAGCCACCAGGTCCAGAACTTGAACTGCAATCACCCATGTGGTAGTCCAAAGCCTTAACTACTGTGCCACCTGCTGGTCGCTAGAGATTTTTTCACTATAGGGCTCATGCACTCGCCGGAGACAGAGAAAGACAGAACATGAAAAATCACCCCCAGAGGAAATAGCCACACTGCAATCCCTTTTCCTCTTGGGATTTTGGGCACATATGCACATGCACCCAGTATGAATTTCAAGCCACCATATCTGAGGCTCAAATCACGGTCGGCAACATGGGAGTCCAGCACCTTAACCACTATGCCATCTCTTAACCCCCAGTTTTGTTATTATTTTAGGTTATTAGCCCACTTGAAATGTAGTCATTCTTATCCTCTCAGTCCATTGAAAACTGAGCTTTTTGTTCAGTTTTTATCTCTTTTAAAGATTAAGAAGCCTAATGATGTAAAATTGAGAATGTAGTATAGAAAATGGAACACACACTTGCCTATATAGCTGTTTAGAAACACTAGCAAGGCAGAGGCCATACAGATTCTGAAGAGCTAGTCTAAAATAATGCCATTTCAGTGTGTAGGACTAGGCAGCATTTCAATGTCTTCTGGGTTGGGTTTGTGTGGGTTTTTTTTTGGGGGGGGGGCATAGCTCATACAACTCATACAAATTTTATGAAGCCTGCAAAAATGCATTTTTTTTTTTTAAAGAGATTTTTTGCTATAGGGCAGATGTGCTCCCTGGAGAGACAGAGACAGACAGTGAGAAATCACCCCCTGGGGGAATGGCCACACTGCAATCCCTTCTCTTTCATTCTCTTCTCAAGATTCAGGTACGCGAACACATGTGCCCAGTGTGAGTTTTAAGCCACCAGGTCTAGAGCTCGAACTACAGTCGATTACGTGGGAGTCTGGCACATAACTATTCTGCCATCTGCTGGTCCTTCAAACATGCACTTATAAAAGATTAGTGTGGGGCCAACCAGTGGTGGGGTAGTTGAGGCAGCTGGATCCCACATGACTTAACTGTACAGTTTGAGGCCTGGACCCAGTGGTTTGAAAAACACACCAGGCACGTACATGTATGTGTGTGCCCAAAATCCCAAGAGGAGAATAAAGGAGGAGGAATTGTGGCATGGCTATCCCTCCTGGAAGGTGCTTTCTTTTTCCTCTGACCCTCCCTTCCCAGATGGGCACACGTACTCCATAGCAAAAAATCAGAGAGGAGAGGAAGAGAGAAAGAGTGTGCACACTGTGTTACCAGTTTGGGTACTAGGATAATTCTAAGTCTGAATTTAATTTTTTTCCCTTTTAGCTATGTTCTTTTGTATGGTCAGAGTGACCATGCTACCACCTACAACTTGATATTGGAACAAGGGCTGTGTGTGTTAGGGACCTTAAGTTGGTGGTGATATGACAAGTGGCTTAACACAGACCCTTACTATTGGGTAAAAGTTCCTAACTGTGCTTTTAACTTCTATGCCATGATTTCTGTTCTGGCCTGGCCACGTCACTCCTGCTTGACATTAATATGCTCCTTGTTCCAACTGGTCATCTAGGGAAAGACTTAGAATTTTTTGGGTTTTAATACAACTTAGAAAATGTCCGACGCTGTGTGTGTGTGTGTGTGTGTGTGTGTGTGTGTGTGTGTACGTGTGTACATGCACACATGTACTTGTAAGGACACTGTTTGCAATCTGTTTTACATGGCATCTTTAAAAGAAACATATCTAGAACTTTCCTATGTAAGTACATTTTCCTTGGTAGACCTCATAGTATTTGGGTTGTTAATGGATTTGGTTATGTGCACACTTGTTTTCTTATCATTGTACCTCCCATTCCAGATTTTTCCCCCTCCCTTTAAGGTAAGCAATAATTTGCTCAGAGTAGATTTTTCTGGAACAATATTTAAACACATCATGTTCTGTTGTAGCATCTTTTCTTGAAATGTTATAATTTCCATACTTTTCCAGCCAAAATCTCCTTTTCTATCAGTTGCTTTGAGGGACCTCATTTCATTGTGTGTTTTTCCTCTAACCTTTAAAGATGTCACTGCTTTTTTCTTTCTGCTCAACGTAGCCTTTCCTCTAACCAGTCTCTTACCACTGCTCACAGTGTCAGACAACCCCGCTTTCCTTTACTTCCCCAGGCTTCCATTCTGTCTGTCTGTATCTCCTACCTCTTACGTTACAACCTTAGAAAATGTCAGTGTATTTCATGCAGGCCCTTGTCAATCAGAAAGTAACCTCTAACTTGTGTTTTCTTTCTTCTCTTCTGATGTTCTCATTGCAGGAGTCTGGTTGGAAGCAAAATTTTTTTTAATGGACTTGCATCTCCTCACCTTGATCAGGACTAAAGGACGGAGGCCGCTCCACCCCTACCCCTTCCTCCAAACTCCCTACTTTATCCAGACACCCAGGGAATGCCCTCTGCCCTACGGGATTGAAGATTGCTTGGCAGCCCTCCCCATCCCACACCTCCTGTTTACCAGGGGAAAGAACCTAAAGACTGTGTGTGGTGAAGGGTGGCAGACAGGGAAAAACGTGTCCAGACCCCTGGTCTCCATAGAGAATGGTGCTTTGTCCAAGGCAACGTAGGAGTTTTTCATTCTCCAGGAGCAGGTCACTAGTGAGGTCGATGGGAAGACTTTCTTCCCGAAGAAGATAGATCCTCTGTGCGGGATCTGGGAGAGTAACTGGGTGTGCCAAAATATGCCCAAGGTCCTGCCCGCAGCACTAGATTTATTGGGGCCAAGAGGGTCCAAACCCCTTGCTAACATACCACTTCTTTGTTTAACTCCTTTACCTTCCCCGCCCTTTGAGGAGGGACCATGAGAACAGAATTTGCCTTACAAAAGGTTTATTCTGTTCTTGCTTTTCCTTCTCACATATTGACGGTTTATTTTTCTGACCTCCTAGAGGGCTGAACCCTTTCAACTCTTGCTGTCCGGCCTCAATAGACTTGCCCCTCCTCAGCAGAGAAGAAGGCCCATGAGGTTACTTTCTGCTGGGAAGCCTGACAGAGCCAATTACCACCCTCTGCTGCTTAATGCTTGGTTGCTTCTTGCAATAACCAGCTCTGTTAGGTGTTCTCTTTCCCTGGGGCTTCTCTGTTTAACACATGGAGCCCTTCCCCCCTAAAAGGCTGCTTCCTTGTTTTAGAGGAAGGTATTGCCACTGGGAGATGGGATATTGGGACCTCAGCAACAAAGAATTCTTGTGAAGTATCAGGAGGAGTGGGGAAGGAGGCAAGTTGGGCAGATGGCCTACTTCCGTACTTTTCTTTTCCCAGGTTTGATGTAAGTGTGGGCTTGCATTCCCCAGTTACATACGTACTGTGGGAGCCTGGCAGTAGTAGGCAGGTAAAATCACATGTTTGGTGTCTTTCCACCTTGACTATTAACTTACTCGCTCCCCTTGCTCTGTCTGGAGGTACTTTCTGCCTTTGATAAGGAAGGAGCAAGGAAGAAAGGGAGCCTGACTTGAATGAACTCAGCTCAGAGTTCTAAGGACCAGCACTCTGGGGGCCATTTTCTACACAGGCAAATGGAATTGCTTTTCCTGTAACATCCCAAATTGTGATGTGGCTGCTGCTGGAGGAGGAGGCAGCAGCACTGTCCTGCAGTAACCATGGGGTGATGCCACTTCTGCATGCATCTACAGGGCATGTGACATCTACCATGAGGAGAGACTTGGCGTGTGGGACATAGGGTCACTGGAGACCCTTCTGGCTCGGAGGGGAAAGACTGAATTGGAGTGAACCCTCTCTCTGTTCCCAGCACGTTTCTGACACAGCCCTCAGTCACTGAGGGACACCCCCCCCCAGGGTTGGAGAGGCACATTCCCTTGGGACAGAGGCTACAGTTGTAGCTTTTTTTTCCCCCTGTCCCTGAAACTCATCCCCACCACCTCTTCAGAATATGGCACCCTGCCCAACTGGCCAAGTGTTAAGTGATGTGCTTATCCTCAAGAGCAGCTCCGGGTGTCTTTTTAAAATGTAGAGAAAAGCAAGTAAGGTGACAGTTAAAAGAAGAAAAATATATAGAATACCAGAAAAGCCGTTTGCCCGGAGAATTTTTCTTCCCATTTTTGTTTTGTTTTTACTCAATGACACAATTTTTAGTTTTATTTCCTGATAGCAAAAGGGAAAAAAAAAAAAAAAAACACCCCAACCCTCAAAAAGGCCAAGGCCCCCGTCCCCCTGTTGTCGGTGATTTGTTTGTCTTTCTGATAGGTTGAAATTGTGTAATAAACTTGATGACGCTGTCAATCTTTTATACTGCATTGTATTTTTTTCCTTTTGTAACAAAATATTTTTAAATAATAAATGGGGTGTGAGCTGTTTTATGGATTCTGCATTGAATAGATTTGTTGAGGTGTCGGGTGTGGGCACGGGCTGATGTAGAAGCTGCGGGATGGTAGTAAAGCCCCAAGTTGTTAGCTGGAAGAACGTGTTGGGAAATTATTTTTCTGTGGCTGTAGTTGAGTGTGGTAGGCCTCTTGGAAGACTTCTAGTGCAAACTTTTGGAAGCTTCCCTTGAGGTTTAACATTTTTTTCCTTAGCCATCTAAACAGTCTGGTTAAAAGAAAACTTCCAAGTCATATTTTACCCTTCATAATTCCTTTGTACAAACCCTTGTGGACCAAATTTTCTACCTTGTACAGTTCAAGAAAGCTATTGTATGATCTTGGGATTCCAAAAAAGCTAGCGTTTTTTTTAAAAGCTAAGTGAAGGGACCAGCAGTTAGCATAATGGCTATGTCGCTGAACTCCCATGTAGCCTACCGTGGTTTGAGTCCTGGACCTGGTGGCTTAAACTCCCACCAGGCGCGTGTGCGTGTGTGCCCAAGATCCCGAGAGGAGAGTGGAGGGAGGGGGATTGCGGCGTGGCCATCCCCCCTGGGGGTGATTTCTCGCTTTCTGTCTCTCTTTCTGGCAAGTGCACGCGCCCTATAGCAAAAACCTCTCAAAAAAAAAAATTTTTAAAAACTGAGTGAATGAGAAATGAGCCAGAGGCCAGATGATAATGTATATTGGTACCAGAAAAGAGAAGTATAAAAACAACCTTTAGAAGAAGGAAAATTTCTGCAAAGGGTCTATAATGTTAAAGGGGAAGAAAAAATATTAAATAGTTGGAGTGCCTTACGGATTTAAACAGTGTTTTGGAGGGCTTTTTTGCAGGGGTAGAGAGGTAAACAGTGATGTGATTGATTTTAAAGCATGACACAGCCCTCTGATATTAGAGGGCTCCACGTTCACATATGAAGACCTCCCTGAGTATGCCAGGCACACGTGCCTGTGATCCAGGGCTGCATGTGGTGGTGAGACTATCGGCACTCTATGTCTCCCTGTCTCTTAGCACTCATGGAAAACTAAACCAGTGTTTCCAAGTTGGGTTCCCTGATCACCTGCATTGTTACCTGTCATACTTGCTAGCATGCCTGTTCCTGGGCTGCATCAACCTCTACTTAAGGTCTAGAAATCTGCTTTTTATGTCCCAGGTAAGGTGTAAACTGGTGTGAGGACTGCTAGCTTAGAGCTATTCCGTTTCACCTTAGGAGGTAAGGTCATTTCTACACAACAGTTGTGTAGAAATGACTTGGGTTACTTGTAGGTTCACATCCCAACTCTTTCTAAGCTGAATGCCCTTGGACACGTGACTCAGCATCTGAGCTGATTTCTTTCTGCCTCATAGGGTCATTGTATGGATTAAATATCCTCTGCCAGGCACTGGATGAATATTAGTCTCCTACGAGTTGCTGCCATGGTCTGGAGCCAGAAACCTGAATCTGTATGTCCTAAATGCTTGCTGCACTGGGCCAGACCTCAGCCAATGGAGATGGCTGCTGCGGTCACACGCCAGTTCTAGGCATGAGTGTGAGTACTGAACAGGCCTCTGCGAGTTCATGTAACCAGGGCTTGCTCGAGTGGTCGGTTTTCCACCCTGTCCCAGAACAGTGGTTCTTCCAGGTCGGTATGGTCTATAAAGTGGCTTATTTTGCATTGTAGTGAGCATAGCCTCTGGCTACACTGATTCTCATCTTCTACAACCTCCATCTCTGCTGGAAGATGTTCTACCCTGATCTGACACTTCATGGACCCAGGTGGTGCCAACTGCATCAGAAGGAAGAATGTTAATGGAGCCATCCATGGGAAGCGCAAAGACTAAGCTTCCACCTAAGAATGAAGTAAATGAAAGGACTTCCTATTCCTAGTCATGCCATTTTCTTTTTAATTGCCAGAGGTTGCGGTGACAGAGGAAGGAAGAGAAAGCACTCCACAACAAGGCATGGTCATGCTAGAGCCCTTTCTCCAACCTGTCAGGATTAGGGTCACATCTCATATTTTTCTCAAGCTGCCAGGGCTGGGGTAAATAAACTACCATGGTTGGCCATAGAGATCCTGCTCCCTTAACTATGAGCCCATGGGACTGGTCCCATCCTTATTTTTCAACTAGTATTCTCATTCTCAAGTGAGTGCTGTTAAGAAATGGATATTTTTAAAAGAATTTATTTATATAATTCCATCTGTTGTTTTTTTAATTTTCTGACCAGAGAGAACGGGAATGCGAGAAAGCAAGCCACCAGGTCCAGGACTCAAACTGCAATCAGCCATGTGGGAATCCAGTGCCTTTAGCTACCATGCCACCTGCCAGCCCCGAGAAATGGAATTTACTTGATCCAGACAGACTTAAGACAAGGTTTCTAGTAGTACCTGTTAGTAACCAGTGCTGGCTACGTTACTTCCTCACCTGTGTCTGCAGAGTGGAAGATTAAACTTGGTTAATGCCTTAAGTCCTTTTGAGTTCTAACATTTCAATTTTATAACTCATTTTTTTAAGAATTATTTATAATTTGAACAGAGAGGGACAGAGAGAGAGAAAAGGAAAGTGAGAAAGCAAGCCTTTAGGTTCAGGATTTGAACCACTGTTGGTCACGCAGGAGTCCAGCACCCTTAACCACCATGCCACCTGCCAACCCCCCAACTTTATAACTCTTCTAAACTTCAAACTGTGCCTTTCATTCACTTATTGTTGCTGTGAGGTTGACCTTAGACTGAGCCTCTAAATGAAATGCGAGGCCATGGAATGTGGGTTTCTTTCTAGTTTGATGCTTGTGACTTCTTCAAAGCAGGGCTAGAAAAAGCAGTGTGAGAAGCAGCAGGAAGTTGGTTACTAGTGGGATTTATAATTGAAACAACAGAGAAGTTCCTGTGGGACTTTTTATTTCATGGTTGATTAGACCTGGCTGTTTGAATCTTGGGATAGATCCCAAGGGCAGCTCAGAGGCAGGAGTACATGGGGTCAGGAAACAAGGATCAGTACTTTTAACAGTGTGAGACCTTCACAGGACGACAGTGAGTCTGATCACAGAAAGTAAACAGTTAAAAACCAGCATGTGGGGACCAGCAGATAGTGTGGTGGTTAAGTCTCATGTGGCTAAATGGTTTGGTTCCCAAATCTGGCAGCTTGAAAAACACTGGGCACTTGTGTGTGCATGCCCAAAAGAATGGAGGAATAAGGACTGCAGTATGTCCGTACTCCCTAGGGGGTGACATCTCAATTCCCCTCCCTGCAGCAAGCATACTCACTCTATAGCAAAAAACTTAAAAAAAAAAAAAAAAAAAAAAAAAAAAGCAGTGGTCCAGCCAGTGGTAGCTGGATCCTGCATGGCCAACTGCATGGTTTGAGTCCTGGACATAGTGGCTTGAAAAAACATTGGGCTTGTGTGTGTGCCCAAAATCCTGAGAGGAGAATGGAGAAAAAAGAATTTGTGGTATGGCCATCCTCCCTGGGGGGTGCTTTCTCGCTCGCGCGCTCGCTTTCTCCCCCTCTGGCAAGCACATGTACCCTCTAGCAAATTAAAAATAAAAACCATCACATAATGCTTAAAAGTCAATTGCTTTGGGACCAGCAGTTAGCGTAATGGCTATGTCGCTGGACTCCCACGTAGTCGACCGCGGTTCGAGTCCCGGACCCGGCGGCTTAAACTCACGCCGGGCGCGTGTGCGTGCGTGCCCAAGATCCCGAGAGGAGAATGGAGGAGAAGGGATTGCGGCGTGGCCATCCCCCCTGGGGGGTGATTTCCTGCTTTCTATCTCTCTGTCTCTCTCTGTCTGTCTGGCGAGCGCACGCGCCCTATAGCAAAAACCTCTCAAAAAAAAAAAAAAAAAAAAAAAAAAAAAAGTCAATTGCTTTTTACTTTGATGAAGGGCAAATACCCTACCATTTACCTGATAATACACAGATGGGCCTTCAGGTTTGCTAAAGTAGATTCTGTCATGGTTTCTGGAGGCTTCTTGGTGCTAAAAAACATGGCCATCATACCATTTTTAAGATGGTAACGTAAAAAAGGAAAATACACTTATCTAGGGCAGTACTTCTCCAGCTTAAAAAGGTATGTGTTCCTTTCACATTAACTCAAAAACCTTAAGTGGCCAAAACTAAAGTTTTAGTAAGTTTAGACTGCTTCATCCAATTCCATACAGCCCACCCTGGAACAGGGCTGACAGTTATCTGTAAGAGGGAAAAGAGGCAAAATGACTCTTTGGGAGACCAAAGAGTGACTTTGGGACAGAAATGGAGTGTATAAACATTCTTTTTTCAGGATGATAGACCTGAAAAACATAAAGGGTGGTAGTACCTTTAGGGATTTAATTCCAGCTGCAGCTTGGAAAAGAAAAATCAGTAGAATACTGTCACTGCTGATACACTATACCACTAGGCACAGCTGAAGAACTGCTGGGATACTTTCCACCTTCTCTTAGAGCGGATGAAATTCTAGGGACAGGTGCCATAAGGAAAAGGCTACAACCCCTACCACAGAAAATACGTATTTATTATAAAACAGCATTTGTTACATGATGAGAGTAGAAAAATAACACTATGAGCTACTAAAAAAGTTGGGAAGCTGAGTCGCTGAGGAAAGGGGTTTTTGCATCCTGAGAGCCACTCCCCCTGAAGCGCTCTGTACTCATGCTGGACAGATGAGGCCCGGCACATACGTGGGAGTGCGCAGCTTAGGTCCTGCTGGAAGCCCAAGGAGCCAGGATGGGCCACACAAGATGCTTTGACCATGACGATCAAAGAGGAGAACTGGAGATCGACAGGGAACTGGTTCTGAGAAGGGCAGGATAGGGATACCTTGCCTCTTCCTACACTGGAATGTAGATGAGTCTCTTGGGCTGATGGTCCTGGGTTAGAAAATGGCACCTGCGGCCTTAGCTTGGGTTGGTTGCCCAAATACCGTGCTGAGGAAAAGCTGCACTGCCTTTTTCCAGGACATCTTGACCAGCTATTTTCCACTGGCGTGGTTATAGTACCAGAGGTATGTGTGGTGTCAGCCTGATGGGCTGGCTGGCTGAAATTTTCGTACTTCAAATCCTGTCCATACTGGCAGAAAGAAAGAAAGAAAATGTTAAAAGACCATTGAGTAAATTCAGCTGGACTGAACTGTCCCATATTCCAATTCTCTTGGCCTCAAAGAACAGGGAATATCTTCCCTAAGTAGGTAACTTTCTACCTATACTAAATGGGAAAGGCAGTCGCAAAGACACCCTTCATCCCTTAACAACCTTCTGGACCCTCAGGTTTCAGAACAGCCCCTCCCTGCGATGGGAACCCAACTCTCCAGTGATGGGGAACGGTCCCTCAGCAGAAGTACCTGGAGAAAGTGGCCAGAGTGAGCACCTCGAGTAGAAGCTCTGAGCCATAGAAGAAGAGCAAGATGCTGTTCATGATGGCTTCCAGACGGAGCACGTAGGTTTGTAGCAGCAGGTAATAGGAGGCCATCATGGCAGATGGGAAGGTCAAGGCCACGCTAATACCAAGTGGCATCTTTCGTTGGCAGAGGTTTCCCTTTGTACCTGTTAGACACAGCCCGTACAGTCACTCCCCAGTGGCCTGCTTTCCCTAGCCTCACAGGAATGTGGGTGGTAAGTGATGGACTGGCACGGGAGAGGAAAATGATCCCTGAGTAGCAGTGTGCAGGTTTATAAAGGGGTCCAACTGCACTAGAAAGTCAAGGTTTTCAGAGGGTTACAGGATTGGAGTCATTTACTCCAGAGGTCCTGTTTCCAGTTTTGCTACCACTCAAGGGACAATGGATCTTTATTTGGAGGGGAAATAAATGGTTCTAGATTTTTAGTATGCATATTCTTACAAACTGTTACTTATTATTTTGAAAATAGAACCATATTCTACATGATTTTGCAACTTTGCTCTCTTTTTTTTTTTTTTTGGCTATAGGACACAGTTGGGCACACCTCAGTCCCTTCTCCTCCATTCTCCTCTTGGGATTTTGAGCAGACATGCACATGGGTCTGGCATATTTTCAAGCTGCCATGTGGACTCGAATCTCAGAGTGTGCCATGTAGGATCCAGCTGCCTTTACCACCATGCCACCTGGCTGTCCCTCCTAGACATTCTTCACACACACAACTACCTCTCTTTTCCCCCCCACTTTCTTAATGGTTTTGTACAATTCCACTGAACCAATGCCATAATTTAACTAAACATGAATGGACAGATGTTCAAGTGATTTCTAATGTTTTCATGTTACAAAATTTGTGGCAATAAATGTTCTCATATAGCTCTGCAAATCTGTGCAAGTGTTTAGGTTTTTTTTTTTGTTTTTTTTTTTTTTGGAGAGGTTTTTCGCTATAGGGCGCGTGCGCTCGCCAGACAGACAGAGAGAGATATAGAGACAGAAAGCGAGAAATCACCCCCCAGGGGGGATGGTCACGCTGCAATCCCTTCTCCTCCATTCTCCTCTCGGGATCTTGGGCACGCACGCACACGCGCCCGGCGTGAGTTTAAGCCACCGGGTCCGAGACGCGAACCGCGGTCGACTACGTGGGAGTCCAGCGACATAGCCATTACACTAACTGCTGGTTCCCAAGTGTTTAGTTTTTTTAACACAGTTTTAGAAGTGAAATTGCTGGGTTTAAAAATATTAATTTTCAAAAAATATATATTAATTTTACTTTTTAAAAAATAATTATTTCATTTTATTTATTCTTTTATTTTAATTTGACCAGAGAGAGACACAAAGAGAGAGAGTGAGAAAGCAAGCCGCCAGTCTGAGACTCTACACATGGTCAACTATGTGGGAGTGTCCAGCGCCTTAACCACCTCCGCCTTAACCACTATGCCACCTGCTGGTCCCAAAAAAAATATGAATTTTCTTAAGTGGTAATAACTATTACCAAAACTTACCTGGAAACATCTACTATCAAAAAAGTTGTACTTGGGAACCAGCAGTTAGTGTAATAGCTATGTCGCTGGACTCCCATGTAGTCGACCGCGGTTCGTGTCCTGGACCCGGTGGCTTAAACCTCACGCCGGGCACATGTGCGTGCGTGCCCAAGATCCCGAGAGGAGAATGGAGGAGAAGGGACTGTGGCGTGACCATCCCCCCTGGGGGGTGATTTCTCACTTTCTGTCTCTATGTCTTTCTCTGTCTGGCAAGCGCACGCGCCCTATAGCGAAAATCTCTCCAAAAAAAAAAAAAAAAGTTGTACTACAAAAGTCCCATAAAGGTGTATAAAAATACCTGTCCAGCCCAGCCACAGTGGTACAAGCAGGAGAGCTTGTACCGCCTCATGAGGCTGGACTGCAGGGGAGGCCCAGGTATGGTTCCCAGACCAACTTATGGTATGATGCCTGACTTTCCTGACAGCCTGACAGGCTGGTCTCCGTGGCACGTGACTGTAGTGTAGCTAACCGGGAGACTAGGGCACTTAACTGCTGCACTACTAGCCTGGCCCTGTAAATCTCTATCTTTGTCAGTCTGGTGGGTGAAAAAAAAAATCTTACCTTGTGGGGACCAGCAGTTAGCATAATGGCTATGTTGCTGGACTCCCACGTAGTCGACCGCGGTTCGAGTCCCGGACCCGGCGGCTTAAACTCACGCCAGGCACGTGTGCGTGCGTGCCCAAGATCCCGAGAGGAGAATGGAGGAGAAGGGATTGCGGCGTGGCCATCCCCCCTGGGGGGTGATTTCTCGCTTTCTATCTCTCTGTCTCTCTCTGTCTGTCTGGCGAGCGCACGCGCCCTATAGCAAAAACCTCTCCAAAAAAAAAGAAAAAAAAAAATCTTACCTTGTTTAAATTTACTTTTTTTTAAAGGTATAAGGTATGTGCTCCCCCAGAGATGGGCAGAGAGAGAGAGGTAAAGTAAGAAAGCACTGCCCAGGGAAGATGGCCACACCACAATCCCTTCTTCATTTTTTCTCCCCTAGGGAATCTAGGCACACATGCATGTGCAGCCAGTGTTTTTTTTTTTTTTTTTGGAGAGGTTTTTCACTATAGGGTGCGTGCGCTCGCCAGACAGACAGAGAGAGACATAGAGACAGAAAGCGAGAAATCACCCCCCAGGGGGGATGGTCACGCCGCAATCCCTTCTCCTCCATTCTCCTCTCGGGATCTTGGGCACGCACGCACACGCGCCCGGCGTGAGTTGTAAGCCACCGGGTCCGAGACGCGAACCACGGTCCACTACGTGGGAGTCCAGCGACATAGCCATTACACTAACTGCTGGTTCCCGCAGCCAGTGTGTTTTCAAGCTGCCAGGTCTGGGACTTGAACTATGCAGTCAGCCATGTGAGACCTAAACGCCTTAACCACCACACGACCTATTAGCCCTCAATTTTATTTAATTTTTTTTTATTTTTGTAATAGGGCACAGGCACTCACCAGAGAGAGACAGAGAGAAGGAAAGTGAGGACTCACCCCAAGGGGGATGGCATGGCCATGCCACAATCCCTTGTCTTCCATTCTCCTCTCATGATTTTGTGCATGCATGCACACAAACCTGGATTGTTTTTCAAGCAGCCAGTTCTAAGTCTTGAATTGCACAGTTGCCCATGTGAGATCTAGCTGCCTTAACCACCATGCCACTGGCCCTCAATCTGCTTTTTATTAGCGAATCTTAGGTTTACTGGCCCTCTATTTTATGTGACTTGTGTGTTTTCGAAGTTGCATGGTCCAGGACTCAAACCATGAGATCAGTCATATGGGATCCAGCTTCCTTAATCACCAGGACATGAAGCTTGACTTCAGAAATGAGCTATTTTTTTTTTAAGTTTGTCAGATGGTGTGTATGCTCACCAGAGACAAAGAGGGGAAGAAAGAAACACCCACCCTGCCAGATTAGTCACACCATAATCCCTTCTCCTCCTTTTCTCCTTTCAGGATTTTGGGAACCCATGCACACACACCTGGAGAGTTTGTCAAGCTGCTGGGTCTGGGACTAAAACTGTGCCATCAGCCATGTGGTATCCAGCTGCCTTAACATGCCACCAGCCGGCCCAGAATGAGCTATTATTAACCAGGATTTCACTCTGTGTTTCTGGGTGGTCAAAACTTGTCTTAGGGCTGGCCCCATACCACAGTGTTGAGGGCTGTGTATTGAGAGCCAGATCCCACATGGTCAACCTTGATTCTAGTCTCCACCCTGACAGCTTAAAAAAGACACCAGATGCATGTGCAAGTGTGCCCAGATTCCCGATGGGAAGGAAAGTAGAGGAGAAAAGGACTGCAGCATGACCACACTCACTGGGGGGAATCTCCCTCTCTCTCTCTCTCTCTCTGGTGAATGCACACACCCTCTAGCAATCACTTTAAAAAAATTTTTTTTTTTTGTCTTAAAGGGACCAACTCTGTGGTATAATGCACTGGTAATGCACTGGTCAAGAGAAACTCGATCCCACATGGCAACCACGGTTCTAATTCTTGGCCCAGTGGGCCTAGGACACTCTAGGCATACACATGAGTGCCCAAGATTCCATGGGCTAGTGGACTGGAAGAAGGGGATCCCAGTGTGACTAGATCCTATGGAGAGTGTGCCCCACCCCACCCCCCGGTCTCTCTCTCTTAGTGCACATGCACAAACTCTGTCATGAAATTTTAAAAAATCTGTCGGTCCTAAAGAGATCGTTATTCAGGGAAATAGAGGGGATCTTAGTGTTGATATGTGTAAGCATATACTGCCCGAAACCCAGATTACAACAACCTCTTCTGACAAACTGAGAGGAACAGTCACTCTTGTAGCAGGCAGGCAACTGGGAAGGATGATCTAACATCCCATGCTACTGCTCACCTTTGCCCTGTAGAGCAACAAAAGGTACATCTTGACCCAGTATATGAATCACCAGTTTGAAACTTCAGAGAGGGAGTAACGGATATACCACCAGATCCAATCTCTGGATCTGGTAGCCAAGGTTATTTACTTTTTCTCGTTAATCAGGTTACAGATACTAGCTTGTCTCATAGGAATAGAAACATCTCTGGATAGCACTCACCAAAAAAAAGTCGAATTACTTCAATTCCAAGATAGAGGAGGAGCATCACCACATCCAGCACTAGGTTGGCTGTTGGATACGGTAGCAGGAGACCTGCCAACACAAAAGCCAGCGTTCACCAACAGCTTATGACGGAACCCACGAGAAGCGCCACACACTTGGGCATCAAGAGAACGTCAGTCTTGGCTTTCCATGAAGTAGGTAAGGAGATGTGGGCATCATTACACCTGCAGAGTATGTTAGCTCATAGCGTGGCCATGTCCATTCAAGGCAGGCTCCTTAGGGGAATTTAATCCTAACGCTAAAAGTTCACTCTTCAAAATGAGGTGGATGTACGTTGGGGCACGCAGTCTGCTGAATAGTTTCTGAGGGTCACCAATAGGTTTAAGGTGTTCAGCAAAGAGAAGTGATGGGAAAAATCAGAATGGAGAACCCTCTAGTTTCCAAATTCAAGGAGGTTTTGCTAAGGGGCTTCCTACTGAATGATTCTCAAAGGAGCCATCTGATAAAATGACTTCTCCCTTGCAGTGAAGAGTTGCGGCGGGGGTGGGGGAGCAGGAAAGTGAAAAATGAGGTTCATGATGGGAGTTGGCTCTGGGCTGATGTGTGGAAGGATGTTGAGGCAGAAACAGTCAAGCCCCAAGTCTTACCTTTATACAGAAATATGAAAAGTTCCAACAGGAAATAGGTAGCATAATACCAAGCATTCAGGAAGAAAAGGATTTCCAGGGGGGTGGAGGACAACCGTTTACCTGAAAAGACCATAAAGAAGTGGGATGGAGACCAGCAGATGGCATAATGGTTATGTCACTGGACTCCCACATAGGGGACTGCAGTACGAGTCCCAGACCTGGCAACTTAAAACTCATGCCGGAGACATGTATGTGCATGCCCAAAATCCCAAGAGGAGAATGGAGAAGGAATAGAAGCATGGCAATCCTCCCAGGAGGTGATTTGAATTCTGTCTCTCTCTGTCTCTCCGGTGAGTACACATGCCCTATAGCAAAAATCTCTCTTTAAAAAAAAATTAGCTAGATGGAAGGGCAGCTCAATCTCTATTCCTTTTAAGGTTCTGTATCTTAGAGAAAACAGAGGCCAAAGCTAGTGGTGTGGGCCACTAGGGGCATTTCTGATTGCTCATAAAAGGTCTGGCAGGAGTAAGGGGTTGGTGGGCAGGGAGTTTCCTTCAGTCCTCTGCTTTCCCCAGAATAACCATCAAACCTGGCTCTTTTGGCTTGGCAAGAGGCAGGGTAGGGGGGCAGTCAAGGGGTTTTACAGCTAAAAAGCATCTCAACCATTTGGGAGGCCAAATAGGGGCAGAGAAACCAGCAGCACTGGCATGTTCAAGGCTAGATTTGTAACTGAACCAGCTTACAATAGTCCGGCAGGTGGTGTGGTAGTTAAGGTGTTGGACTCCCACATGGCTGATGGTAGTTGGAGTCCCGGACCTGGCAGATTGCTTTGTCACTTTCTCTCTCTCTCTGGTCAAATTTTTAAAAAATAAATAAATGAAATTAATGAATGAATTTATTTAAAAAACAGGCCCGGCCAAGGAATTGGGGCTGAGATCCCGCACCTTAAGTCATTCAAGCACTCGGAGTAGGGCTGCGAAGCCCCGCTTTGGACAAGTGCGGGGCGATGTCCCTAATACTTGAGAACAGAGGGCTTACTTAGGTCGAGCTCTGGGATAGAAGGGTGGGGAGTCCGGGGGTAAAGGGATCGGGACCAGAGACACACACCTCCGAAATCTCACCTCGCGGAGCCATCTTCGGTCCCCATGGAAACTGCGTACGCGGCAGCGGCCGCTCCCGGAGCACCGAGGCGCTTACCGGAAGCGGAGGACGGAGCGGCCTGGCCTTCTGGCCCCTCTGCCTGACTGCGGACTCTATGGTTACCCGGCGCTATGGTTACCCGGCGCTGGCAGCCCGCGTGAGCCAGGAGGAGCGCCGGCAACCAGTTGCCTACGCTCGGGAGCGACGGTGCCAGCCGGGGAGAGAGCGGGCGCTACGCTACGCACGCCAGATGCCGGAGGCCGGGGCTGCTCGCGGGCTCCTGCGCCCCGGTTCCCGGACGTTGGGCAGAAGTAGCCAGTTGAGGCAGTTTGACCAGAGGATTGGGAAATAAGCATTCGTCCCACGATTCCCTTTTCTAAGGAGCTTCTGAAAATGAGAAATATGTGCGCGACGGTGCTCTGCAAATGCAGGGTGAGGCTTAGCGTTGGTCTTTTCGTGTCACGTAATTAGAGATAGCAAAATGAGGCGGAGATAGAGCCGCCTTTCCAAGTGCGCAAGTGAGTGAGAACAGTCGGAGAGGACACGAGGTCGCCGCGGGACGCTTTGGAGCGGTGAACGTGTGTCATTAGGGCGGTGGAAGAAGAAAGGGTTTGGAGAGGACTCAGGCTGACTTGGCCGGTAGCCCGCTGCAGGCAGGGCACGGCAGGAAACAGATGGCAAATCAGGTAATTTTGAGGAGCGTGACTGAGGAAAGTGCTGTACGCCTGCAGGAACCGCTTTGGACGGGGCTGGGAATGTAATTACTATCGTAAAGCTTGAAGAGGAAGGGGCGGAAGCAGTTCCTTGAACATTGAGCAAAGTGTTGGTAAAAAGCCTCCCACCAGAATGGTGACAGTCTGGGGAGGTGGTGGATAAATCTCCCATCTGATCTCGGCTTATGCCTTTGATCGGCAAAATTTCCTTGGGAGCTTCAAGACAAGGGAGCATTTCTTTAGGGTAAGTACAGCAAAGCACAGAGCTAGGTGGGGAAGGTGGAAAGGGGCCTGGGTCCATCACCCCCGCCTCCGCTGGGACTCCCACATGGCCGACCGTGGTTCAAGTCCCGGACTTGGTGGCTTGTTTTCTCACTTTCTCTCTCACTCTGTCCTTCTCTGGTCAAAATAAATAAAGTTAAATGAAAAATAACTTTTAAAAAAGTTTTCTGAGTTCTTCATCTGGAAAGACAGCCGGCGGGGAGACAGCAGTGAATGTAGATTGTAGATCATGAAGTTAACCTCTTAGTGGCGGAAATTCATCGTTTAGGTTCAAAAACTGTTGATGGAAGTTAAGTGTGAAATTGGGGGTCCTCTTCCGAGATGACAGATGTGCCAACCTCTTTGAAGCATTGGTGGGAACTCTCAAAGCTGCCAAATGAAGGAAGATCGTTACATACACCGGGGAGCTACTTTTGCAGGGTGTTTACAATGATGTTGAGATTCTTTTGCTGCAAGATCATGGTTCTCATACCTTTGTGTATTGCTATTTTTTGTTTCAGGTAAACTGGAATGTTAAATCAAAGGCCAAACATATGAGCATACTTAATAATTTTTATATAACTTTGTAAACAAAAGGAGACTCAAATTTTACAAGTTCTTTTTTATATCTCAAAATAAAATTCATGTATTACACTGTAAACAAAACCTATTTTCTCAGGAATTTGGTTGAGAAATGTAGGCAATGAGGCTTTTTTTTTATAAGCCATTCTTAGATCATTTCTACAGATATTTAATATTCCGTGAAAGCAAGATGCAAACTGAAGACCAGCTACCTGCAAGAAATATGTTTTTGTGATAAAGACATGCAATGGTCTTAAAAAAAATAGTTTTCCCTCTTTCTTGCCAATAAAGTTGTAAATAGAGACCATCATACCTTAAAATTCAAAAAATAAATAAAACATCCATCGAGGGATCTGCAGATGGCAGAATGGTTACATTGCTGGACTCCATGGTTAGAGTCCCAGACCCAGTGGCTTAAAACTGGCTGTGCAGGGGGACCAGCAGTTAGCATAATGGCTATGTCACTGGACTTCAAGTAGTCGACTGCAGTTCGCGTCTCAGACCCGGTAGCTTAAACTCACGCCGGGTACACGTGTGTGCATGCCCAAGATCCCTGGAGGAGAAGGGATTGCAGCGTGGCCATCCCCCGGGGAGTGATTTCATGCTTTCTGTCTCTTTTTCTCTCTCCAGCAAGTGCACGCACAATCTCTCTCTAAAAGAAGAAAAAAACATCCACTGAAAGAGTCCATCTCTGAGTGGGCCCAGCAACATTTGATAGAGCCAGTGAGAACAATCAGTGGGTCCAGCAATGAGCAATGGACATGACCTAGATCAAAAAATGGTAAAGTGGGTCAGCAGGTGGTTGGTGATAAGGGTGCTGAACTCCTATATTGGCTGGCTATGGTTCAAGTCCCAAATGTGATAGCTTGCTTTCTTACTTTCCCTCTCTCTCTGTCTCTCTCTGGTGAGCACATATGCCCTATAGCAACATTTAAAAATAATAACAATAATAAAGATTAAATAGTTCTTTTTAAAAAATTATAAACTTCACAGACTGTAACTACTGGGCCACTCTTCCTCTCATGCTCCGGCTGTTCCTGTCTCTTGGGAGTGTACTTTCATTTTCACTTAATAAACTACCTTTTCCTTTCACTGGAAAGGGAAAAAGCTGTTTGGTGTAAAAAGTTTGCTCAACTTTATTTTTTCAGTCAGAATGGTATAAGCTGAGATGTCTATACTATTGGCTGTTTGTTTCTGCTGTTCATTACTGGGCCTCTTCAGTTAGGACGTGAACAAAGATTCATTTTTAATTCCAAATTGATGTGGATGGTCTGCTGTTGCTGGCGTTATCTTCAACGTTGTCTTGTCTCTCCTTCAAATCCATTGATAAACTGTCAATTTCTTTGGAGCACTGTCCCCGAAATGATCAGCAGTTTCACCATTCTTTTACCTAAGCTTCACATGAATTTGATGTTTGTTCTTGCTTTAATTTTAGCAGCGTTCATTTTGTTCTGATAGGGGCTCTTTTCCAGATTCATCCTTCTTAGTGCCTCAAACTAGATCCTCTTCAGACACATTCATTTTTCTCCAGAGGGTGGTTACATTCGCCAAAGAGAGAGAGATAGGAAGAGGGAAAAGCACCCCCCCCCCCAAATTGGGCATGGTTACCACAGTCCCATTTCTTCCCCTGTCAGAATTTTGGGCATGTACGTACACTCTTGGGCCTGCAAGCCACTGGGGCCAGGACTTGAACCATGCAGTCAGCCATGTGGGATCTGACTCCCTAACCACCAGACCATGGAGCTGGCCCCTGTTTCAGACATATTATAACAACTCAGAATGAGTTTATTTTAGGACAGAGTTATTTATTTATTTTTATTCATTTATTATTTTTAATTTGACCAGAGTAAGAGAGGGAGCAAGTGAGAAAGCAAGCCTCTAGATCTGACTGGAACCCCGATCAAACTTGGGAGTTCAGCACTTGAACCACCACACCACCTGCTGTGGTCCCCTTCACCCGTGGCTCCAGTTTGTCAGGATACTGGGCACACATGCACCTAGTGTATGTCAGGTCCACTTATGATCTGAACCAGGGACTAGCCATGTGGATTCCAGCGCAGAGATTAGTGTGCTACCTACTGCCTGCGCCTCTACACTGGGCCTGGTCAGGCTTCGACATGTTCATCTGAGAGATTGGTCTGTAATTTTATTTCCCTTGTACATATCTTGTCAAGGTGAGCATCAAGGTTTAGTTGGCCTCATAACATGAAGTGAGAAGTGTTTCTTTTCTATCCTTGAAGAGATTGTGTAAGATAGGTCACATTTCTTTAGAGGGTTGGCTTGGTGGCACAGCGATGACACACAGTTCAAGTGAAGCTGAATCCATATGAGACTGGGAGCGGTTTCCTGGCTGACCTGTACATGCTGGATGCATCACCCGATCCCGGCTGCCTGGGAAAGCTTGGGAGAGGATCGTGACATGAGACATTCTTAAAGCTGTTTGTCTCTCTCTGTCATTCATGAAGTAAACTTAAAAATATATATTTGGGGGACCAGCAGTTGGCATAATGGCTATGTCGCTGGACTCCCACGTAGCCGACCACGATTCGAGTCCCGGACCCAGTGGCTTAAACTCACGCCGGGTGCATGTGCGTGCGTGCCCAAGATCCCGAGAGGAGAATGGAAGAGAAGGGATTGCGGTGTGGCCATCCCCCCGGGGGGTGATTTCTCGCTTTCTATCTCTCTGTCTGGCGAGCGCCTGTACCCTATGGCAAAAACCTCTCCAAAAAAAATAATAATAATAAAAATTTTTAAAAATTTAAATAAATAAATAATAAATAAATAAAAAATAAATAAACAATAAATAAATAAATAAATAAATAAATAAATAACACTGGGCCCATGTGTGTTCATGCCCAGAATCCCAAGAAGAGAATAAAGGAGAAGGGATTGTGGCATGGCCATCCCCCCCAGGGATACTTTTTCACCCTCTCTTTCTGTCTGTGAGCACACACACCCTATAGCAAATGAATTTTAAAAATTAAAAACGGGGCCACCAGGTGATATAGTGGTTAAGGCACCAGATTCCCACATGGTCAGCCACGTTTGGAGTTCTGGACCCAGCAGCTTGAAACTCATGCGGGGCATGTGTGCGTGCATGCCCAAAATCCTGAGAGGAGAATGGAGGAGTAGGGATTGCGGCGTAGCCATCCTCCCTGGGGGTGATTACTCGCTGTCTCTCTCTCTCTCTCCAGCAAGCACATGCTCCCTATAGCAAAAAATATCTAAAAAAGAAAGAAAGAAAGAAAGAGAGAGAGAGAGAGAGAGAGAGAGAAGAAAGAAAGAAAGAAAGAAAGAAAGAAAGAAAGAAAGAAAGAAAGAAAGAAAGAAAGAAAGAAAAAGAAAGAAAGAAAGAAAAGCTTAAAAACAAAAACAAATTCACCTTCAGTCCCTGTGATGTGATAACAGACTGGACTCGGCATTTCTCTTACAGTGAGCGCAATGTTGAGCTCTCTCAGTAGAGGGCACTGAAGGGACACTGCAGGAAGACAAGGGTTCATCTTTCTGGTTCCGCGTACTCCAGTTTGCTTTTGTCATTCCTGCTCCATGGCCTACGGGCAGTGCATGTGTAAGAGACACCTGGTGGGACCTGTTCCAGCTGCATGTCAAGAACAGGCACTTCCTGATAACCTCACAGACCTGTTGAGCCCTGGTGGTCTGGTTGCTGTGGCCCCCATATCTGTGTGGAACCAGCACTCTGAGCACACCTGTACACCAACCCCTTTGGGCATCTGCCCAAGTACCTAGGTTGGCCTGCACTAACATGTCACATCATCAAACTGAAACTTTAAGGAAATTGATAGATTTAAAAAAAAAAAACATTTATTCATTTAATTCCATTTGTTATTACTTTTTTTTACTTGACCAAACAGAGACAGAGAGAGAAAGGGAAAGGGGAGAAAGTAAGCCGCCAGGTCTGGGACTCAAACTGCAGTCGGCCATGTGAGAATCAAGCACCTTTAACCACCACGCCACCTGCCGGCCCCATGGAAGTTAACAGGTTTTTTTAAAAGGCCGACTTTTCCTGGGCACAAGAGAGTCCAGTGGACTTAAGTCAGCGCTAAAAGGAAATAAAACTTAGGCTTATCTGTGGTTTCTTTCTTAGAAATGTGCACCTGAAATAGCTCTAGATGCTTCCTAAACTCACTGGACCTTTTATGAATATCCTTAATGCCCAAATACGTTACTCCTTTACCTTCCAAACTCTCTGTCTCCACATTTTATTTAAAATTAAGCAAAGTGACTCCATCCCACATCAGAGAATTTAACCAAACACTGCTGCACGCGACTCCCTGGTGCACCTCCCTCCCACCCACGATCCTTACCTTTAAAACCACCCTGGACTTAGGGAACAGCAGTTAGCATAATGGCTATGTCGCTGGACTCCCACGTAGTCGACCGCGGTTCGCGTCCCGGACCCAGTGGCTTAAAACTCACGCCAGGTGCGTGTGTGTGCGTGCCCAGGATCCCGAGAGGAGAATGGAGGAGAAGGGATTGTGGCGTGGCCATTTTCTTGCTTTCTGTCTCTCTGTCTCTGTCTGTCTGGCAAGCGCACGCGCCCTTTAGCAAAAAAAACAAAAACAAACAAAAAAACACCTCTCCAAAAAAAAAAAAAAAACCACCCTAGACTCTAACGTATGGGCACACATTATCTGGAGCAGCCTGGATTTTGTCCCAACCAGACCATTCTAATTTGGTCACAAATAAAATCTTTTGTTTGTTTTGCCTCGGCCTCCTGTATCAGACTGACTCAAATTAAAGTTTATCTAGAAAATGGGGCTGGCAGGTGGCATGGTGGTTAAAGGGCGCTGGACTCCCACATGGCCAACCGTGGTTCGAGTCCCAGACCTGGCGGCTTGGTTTCTCACTTTCCCTCTCTCACTCTCTTACTCTGTTCCTTTCTGGTCAAATTAAAATAAATAAAGTTAAATAAAATAATCACTTTAAAAAGAAAAAGTTTATCTAGAAAATGATTGCTATATAAAATAAAAGTAAGTAAGGGCTGGAGAACTAAGAGAAAGAGGAGATGCCCCCAGCCTGCCTACTGGCTATGTTACTCCTGCTGACTGCAGGACTGTCACAAGACATTCTTTCTCAAGATCATTCCAGGTGTGCCATCTCCCTTAGGCTGATAACACGTCCTGCTCAAAGGACCACCACCATCAATGCCAATAAGCTATTGCAGACAGCTTCTGCTCATGGACTTTCACTCACTCCTTCCCACCTCACCAGACCCTCTTCTGACATCTTTGTCCAGTGTAAACTCTGGCAGAACTTGTATGTACTATAATCCTTTTATGAGTAAAAAAGCCCTAGCTTTTTCAGGGTCAGCAGACATACCATTTCCATCTGGCCCTGCTGCTTGCTGATACGTCTGACTGCAAAACACAAGGTATGAGCCTTATTTTGTGATAGCGTTTTTTAAAATTTATTTATTTTTATTTGCTATGTGGAGCATGTACTCATTGGAAACAGAAAGTGAAAAAGCACCCCCTGGCAACATGACCACACACAGTCCCTTCTCCTCCATTCTCTTCTTAGGATTTTGGGCACACACACACATTCAGCTTCCTTTTTTTTTTTTTCTTTAAGGTTTCTGCCATAGGGTGCATGCACTCACCAGAAAGAGAGAGAGACAGTGAGAGGGAAAGTGAGAAATCATCCCCCAAGGGAGATGGCCATGTCGTATTCCTTCTCCTCCATTCTCTGGGAGGAGATTTGGGGATTTGGGGCATGCACACACATGTGCCTGGCAAGAGTTTCAAGCTGCTTTATAAATTTTACTTTGCAGTTGTTTTTTTTATTTCAACAGTAAACATATATACACATATATAGACCAGAGACTCACAAGGCCAGGAGTTGCCATACATACTGTAAGGAAACAGTTAAGTGCAAAGATGACAGGAACAATCCAGCCCTGGTTCATTTGGGTGCACAGAAAATTGTCTATCTTTTAGACATAAGGGGACTACAGTATTCCTATAAAAGCTTTTAGAAAAAGATTTAAAAAGCTACTTATCATTTTTTTTTTTTTTACAAATAAAGCTATAGTAAACGCGAATGGTGGCTTTGTTAAAACTTCAGATCATTTGTTCCAATTAGATGTGAAGGTTGTGCCTTAGACATTTTAAGAGTTGTACATTTTCAGGATCAGCAGTTGGCGTAATAGCATGTTGTTGGACTTCCATGTAGTCGACCGCAGTTCAAGTCCCGGACCTGGTGGCTTAAACTCACACCAAGCGGGACCAGCAGTTAGCATAATGGCTATGTCACTGGACTCCCACATAGTCGACCGTGGTTCGAGTCCCGGACCCAGTGGCTTAAACTCACACCGGGCGCGTGCACGTGCATACCCAAGATCCCGAGAGGAGAATGGAGGAGAAGGGATTGCGGCGTGGCCATCCCCCCCAGTGTGATTTCTCGCTTTCTGTCTCTCTGTCTCTCTCTGTCTTTCTAGCCAATACACGTGCCCTATAGCAAAAACTTCTCCCAAAAAAGAGTTGTACCTTTTCTTTCTTTCTTTCTTTCTTTTTTTTTTTTTTTTAAGAATTATTTATTGGGACCAACAGTTGGCATAATGGCTATGTTACTGGACTCCCATGTAGTCGACCGTGGTTCGAGTCCTGAACCCAGTGGCTTAAATTCATGCTGGGCGCATGTGCCTGCGTGCATGCGTGCATGCCCAAGATCCCAAGAGAAGAATGGAGAGAAGGGATTATGGCATGGCCATCCCCCCTGGGGGGTGATTTCTCACTTTGTCTCTCTCTGTCTTTCTGGAGAGCACACGCACCCTGTAGCAAAAACCTCTCAAAAAATATTTATTCAATTTCACTTGTTATTATTATTTTTTATTTTGAACAGAGAGAGACAGAGAAAGAGAAAGGAAAAGAGAGAAAGCAAGCCGCCAGGTCCGGGACTTGAACCACAGTCATCCATATGGGAATCCAGCGCCTTTAACCACAATGCCACCTGCTGGCCCTGTACCTTTTCTATTTAAAATATGTTAAAATCTTGACATTCGAGAGCCGGTGGGTGGTGCAGTAGTTAAGGTGCTGGACTCCCACATAGTTGACCATGGTTTGAGTCCCGGACCTGGCAGCTTGAAACTCATGCTGGGTGCTAGTATGTGTATACCCGAAATTCCAGGAGGAGAAGGGATTGCAGCGAAAACCTTAAAAAAAAAAAAAAATTTAAGTAATATTTGACACATGAAAATTATATGAGACTCAAATTTCAGTGTCCATGGTTTTGGTGGAACATAATCATGTTGATTCATTCATGTATTTTTTTTTTTTTTGAGAGGTTTTTGCTATAGGGCACATGCACTTGCCAGAAAGATAGAGAGAGACAGAGAGTCAGAAAGCAAGAAATCACCCCCAGGGAGAATGGCCATGCCATAATCCCTTCTCTTCCATTCTCCTCTTTTTTTTTTTTTTTTTTTTTTGGAGAGGTTTTTGCTATAGGACGCGTGCGCTCGCCAGAAAAACAGACAGAGACAGAGAAATAGAAAGCGAGAAATCACCCCCCAGGGGGGATGGCCACACTGCAATCCCTTCTCCTCCATTCTCCTCTTGGGATCTTGGGCATGCACGCACATGCGCCCGGCGTGAGTTTAAGCCGCCAGGTCCGGGACTCGAACAGCGGTCGGCTACATTGGAGTCCAGCGACATAGCCATTACGCTAACTGCTGGTCCCTTCCATTCTCCTCTTGGGATCCTAGGCACGCACACACATGTGCCCAGTGCGAGTTCAAGCCACCAGGTCCAGGACTCAAACTGCGGTCGACGACATGGGAGTCCAGTCACATAGCCATTACTCCAGCTGCTGGTCCCATATTCATGTATTTTTTTAAAGAATAATTTATTGTTATTATTTATTTTTCAATTTGACCAGAGAGACAGCAAGAGAAAGGAAGAGAAAGCATGCTGCCAGGTCCAGGACTGGAACCGTGGTCGGCCATGTGGGAGTCTAGCACCTCAACCACCATATCACCTGCCAGCCCCTCATTTATGAATTGTACTGTCCATGGCTGCATTCATGATCCAACATTAGAAGTGAGTAGTTGTACCTTCGAAATCTATTCACTGCCTGGCCCTTCACAGAAAAAGCTTGCCAACTTCTGTAGTGAGGCCTCTCTGAATATCAAGTTTCACAGAGCACCTCTCTAGTGTGATGGACTGACTGACTTACTCAGCCTCATTCTTCAGCCTCCCTCTAGCCATGCCTTTTGCCTTGACATTCTGTAGTGCTTTGGGCTCTGAAGTGTGCTCAGTCACATGACTTGCTTTGACCAATAGGAGTCCAAGAGATACGCCATAAACAGAGGCCTTAAAAGAGGCTGTTCTTGGGACCAGCAGTTAGTATAATGGTTATGTCACCAGACTCCCATGTAGTCAACTGCGGTTCGGGTCCTGGACCCGGTGGCTTAAACTCATGCCAGGCGCGTGTGCATGCATGCCCAAGATCCTGAGAGGAGAATGGAGGAGAAGGGATTGCGGCGTGGCCATCCCCCCTGGGGGTGATTCCTCGCTTTCTGTCTCTTTCTTTCTGGCGAGCGCACGCACTACAGCAAAAAAAACCTCTCCAAATAAAAAGAGGCTTGTTCTCTTCTGTTCTACCACTGTCATGTGAACAGATCCAGAATAGTCTGCTGGATGATAAATCATGTGACCCAGAGCTGAGTGGGCCCAGTCATTCCAACTGAGGTCACCCCAGGTTAGCCAAAAGCCAAAGGATCCTAAGATCATCAAAGCTGCCTACCCAGGCCAAGCCCACAGCTGACCACCTGAGTGAGCCCAGCAGAAATCAAATGAACCCAGTCCAGATCGGCTGAACACCAAGATTCAATAGCCAAGTAACTGTTTATGGTTATATACTCCTGAAGCTCAGTGGTGGTTCAGTGTACCTTACTTACTCTGTCAATTAAAAAATGACACTATCAGAACCAGCAGGTGGCATGGTGGTTAAGGTGCTGGACACTCCCACATGGCTGACCACAGTTCAAGTCCTGGACCTGGTGGCTTGCTTTCTCACTTCCCCCCTCTCTCTCTCTCTCTTTCTCTGTCGAATTAAAAAAATTTAAAAAATAAATAAATAACATTTTTTTTTAAATGACACTATGGGGACCAGCAGTTAGCATACTGGCTATGTGGCTGGACTCCCATGTAGTTGACCACAGTTCGTGTCCCAGACCCAGTGGCTTAAACTCACGCCAGGTACGTGTGTGGGCGTGCCCAAGATCCCGAGAGGAGAATGGAGGAGAAGGGATTGTGGCGTGGCCATCCCCCCTGGGGGGTGATTTCTTGCTTTCTGTCTCTCCGTCTCTCTCTGTCTTTCTGGCGAGCACACATGCCCTATAGCAAAAACCTCTCCAAAAAAAAATATTGACACTATGGAGACCAGCAGGTGGCGCAGTGGTTGAGGCTCTGGACTCCTACGTGGTGGACTGCTGTTTGAGTCCCAGACCAGCATCTTGAAGTTCACTCCAGGCACGTGTGTGTGCATGCCCAAAATCCCAAGAGGAGACTGGACGATAAGGGATTGTGGTGTGGCCATCCCTACTGGGAGGTGATTTCTCACTTTCTGTGTTTCTCCAGAAAGCACACATGCCCTATAGCAAAAATCTCTCCAAAAAAAAAAACCCCTAAAACTTCTTTCTGCCTCCCCTGCTGCCATGGTGCCTGTGAAAAAGCTTGTGGCGAAGAGTGGTGGGGAGGCAAAAAAAAAAGAAGCAGGTTTTGAAGTTTATCCTTGACTGCACCCACCCCGTAGAAGATGGAATCATTAATGCTGCCAATTCCGAGCAGTTTCTCCAAGAGAAAATCAAAATGAATGGAAAAACTAGGAATCTCAGTGGAGGAGCTGGAACCATTGGAAGGAGCAAGAGCAAGATCACTGTAACGTCCAAGGTGCCTTTTTCCAAAAGATATTTGAATATCTCACCAAAGAAACATTTGAAGAGTAATTTATGTGATTGGTTGCACATAGCTGCTAACAGCAAAGAGAGTTAGGAACTGCATTACTTCTAGATTAACCAGGATGAAGAGGCAGAAGATGATTAAAACTCATTTATCTGGAATATTTTCCATGAATTCCCAAATAAAACTTGGGAACTAAAAAAAGCTGACACTATGAGTATATGAAGTTTTAAAATTTCTTTTGCCAAAAAAGACTAAGGACCAGTTTTAGTTTTCTAAGGGTAATTTAGGCCTCTGATAGGGAGAAAAGATTCTGAATAAAATGTGGCAATCTGGAACTCCACAGTTGGAGGTGGGGCAGCAGATTACCTCTTTTTTTTAAATTATTTTATTTTATTCATTCATTCATTTATTTTTTAGTTTTACCAGAGAGAGACAGAGGGTGAGAGTGAGAGAGAGAGGAAGTGAGAAAGCAAGCCACCAGATTCAGGACTCGAACCCTGGTCAGCCATGTGAGCGTGTCCAGTGCCTTAACCACCACGCCACCTGCTGGTCCCACATCTTGTTTTTTTTTTTTGTTTTTTTTTTTTGTGTGTGTGTGTGTGTGTGTGTGAGTTTGTTAGAGATTTCTTTTACTATAGGGCACGTGTGCTCGCCAGAGAGACAGAAAGCGAGAAATCACCCCCATCGGGTATGGCCCCACCACAATCCCTTCTCTTCCATTCTCCTTTCCGGATCCTGGGCATGTACTCACACATGCTCAGCATGAGTTTTTTTTGTTTTGTTTTGTTTTAAGAGAGATTTTTGCTATAGGGCGTGTGCACTCTCTGGAGAGACAGAGAGAGAAAGAGAGACAAAAAGTGAGAAATCACCACCCCCAGAGGGGATGGCCACATCACAGTCCCTTCTCCATTCTCCTCTCAGGATTCTGGGTACACATGCACATGCACCTGGTGTGAGTTTTAAGCTGCCAGGTCTGGGACTCAAACTATGGTCAACTACATGGAAGTCCAGTGACATAACCATTACGCCATCCGCTGCTTCAAACTCACCTGGTGTGAGTCTTAAGCCTCTGGGTCCAGGACCTGAACTACAGCCAACTACATGGGAGTCCAGCGACGTAACCATTACACCATCTGCTGGTCCCCACATCTTGAATTTCTGCAAAAACACCTCCTCATAATGAGACTCAACAGACATCTGTATCTGATCTATGTCTCAGCTTCTCCACCGGGTCAAGTAGGTGTTGAGGGTAGGACTTGGCTAAACAGACAGATTCCACCACTTCTGGAAAAAGTTCAATTTATTTCCTATTTATAAAATATAAAAAAAGTGTCTTGGGTATAAAATCTAAATGTCTAAGATGTAATCAGCCAGGAGTCCATAACTATCACTCTTTGCATCCTTCAATCGCTCATGTGCGGTGCAAGGGGAGTTGGGACTGGGAGGTCCCCCTGTCCCAGGCTAAAGGAAAAGCTTCAGGAGGGTGAGTCACAGAGCCCTCAGTCACGAAGAGAGGCCAGAGAATGGTATAGAGCAGGAAAGGAAGAAACGGGAGTGGGACCGAGGTAGGAGGTAAGGGGGTGGGGATTATGTTCTGGAGTCTGTCGGGGGACACTTTAATTTGTAAGAGGGAGGCTCTTCCTTCTTGAATGTTATGCACAGCTGGCCTACGCCTGTCCTAGGAAGTTCAGCTGACTGCCGGTACACTGGGCCAACCCTTCCTGCAGGGCGGCAAACGTGGCTTCCATCGGGATGGAAAGGCATCCTTCAGTGTGACAAGAAGAGGTCACCTTCGGACTTGCATGAACTCCTTGCGCAGCCACAAAGAGTCCTGGTAGAAGCGAGGGTCGCCGAGCCTCACGGCCGTCCGTTTGTAGAAGTAGCAGTACAGCACTGCCGCTGCGGGTGAAGAGCAGAACCCCATGAGGCTCAGGGGCCCTGCCTCGTGACTTCTCCCTTCCAGCAAGGGCACAGGGTGTCATCTCTCCTATTCTTGGCATGGCTGTCCCACCCATCCCGGGCTGGCTGTGATGGAGCTGGGAAGTCAGAGCCAAGGCCCTCCGTGCCAGAGACACATGTGGGACCCGGGAGAGGCCTGAGGGTGGTCTGGTCCTTACCTAGTCTCTGGAATACAAACAGCGTTTGAAGTCCATCTGTCCACACAAAGCTGTTGGAGTTCTTCCAGCGTAAATTCTGAAGAAGAGATGAGCAGTCAGGGACAGGCTGGTTAATGGCCAGATGGGGCCCTACCACCTCCAACTTGGTGAGCTGCAGAGATACTACTTGGTTGGGAATCATGCTAATCTTACCCTCTTTCTTTCTCTGATCCCAAGGAATATTTCCTGAAAGAGTCTTAATCTCCCTTTTTTGATATAAAGGGAATATGCTTTTAACCAAGAGGAATTTTTTTTTTTTTTTTTTTTAGAATTTTGCTATAGGGTGCATGTGCTTGCCAGGAAGGGAGGAAAGGAGGAGGGAGGGGAGGGAGAGAAAGAAAGAGAGAGAGAGAGAGAGAGAAATCACCCTCCAGGGAAGATGGCCACATTGCAATCCCTTCTCTTCCATTCTCTTAGGATTTGGGGACATGCACACTCATGTACCCAGTGTGTTTTTCAGGCCACTGGGTCCAGGACTTGAACTGCAGAGTTTGTCATGTGGTATCCAGTGCCTTAACCACCATGCCACCTGCAGGCCCAAGGAAGTTGTTTAATTTTTTAAAAAGTGGGGGCCAGCCAGTGGCATAGTAGTTAAGGTAGCTGAAGGGATCCACATGGATGACTGCATAGTTCGAATCCCAGACACCTAGAGGCTTGAAAAATACGGCAGGAGCGGGGAGGGGTATGTTTTCTTACTTTCCCTCTCTCTGTCTCTCTCTGGGGAGCACACGTGCCCTCTGGCAAAATTTTAAAAAAAAATTGGGGGGGACGGGAGTTGCTTTTTCTTTTCTTTTTCTCTTCAAGGTAAGAGCATGTGAGCACGTGAACAAGAATGAGAAAGAGAGAGATGCACCCTTCCCAGGGTCTGGCTGCGTAGCAGTTCCCTTCCTCCAGTCCACTGTATCGGGTAGTCACAGACGTGCCTGCTGTTTCAGGCGAACTGGGCCGGGGTTCAAACCACAGTCCACATGTAGGATCCAGCTTCTTTTGAGCAGTGCATTACTGCTGCATTGCAGAGCCGGCCCCGTTTGATAATTTATTTATTTAAAATACGGTCTTCCTGTTGTGGTTCTCCTGCCTCAGCCTCCTAGCTGGGATAACAAGTATGTGTTACCACACCTGGCTCTTTTTTTTTTTTTTTTTTTTTCCTTAATTGCCAGAGACAGTGAAAGGGAGAGGGTGTAGTCCAATGGCATGTGGTCATGCTACAACTCTTCTCCATTGCGCCATCCTGTCAGGGTTTAGGGCACGCACACACATGTGCCCAGTGTTTCTCAAGCCCTAGGACTCGAACTGTGGCTCACTATGTGGGATCTACTCCTTTAACCTCTAGGCCACAGGGCTGGCCCCCCGACCATATCTATTCTTAGACAGGGTTTTGCTATGTTGCCCAGGTCAGCCTCAAGTCTGTAATCCTCCCACCTCAGCCTCCCAAATCATGGGGATGACAGGCCCATGCCACTGTACCCACTCGAGGCTGGGCTAGGAATCAAACCCGGGCCTCCCATGGGGCCCCAGCCTGCAGAGCACTGTGCCTTAGCGGTGCATGCTACCACGGCTGGTCCAGGGAGGGTTTAACTAAGCTGTTTATCTCCTTCCATTCCATAGCTGTTGCCAAGGAAAAACGATATACATTATTTTAGGAATTTAGTGTGTCCATTGTCTTGCCTTGAAAATCTCAGGCTCAGCCCTGGTCAGATAAAGGCTTTGGTGCACTCGGGGTTTAATCAGATTAACGGCTTTAGAGAACAAAGTCAGGATCTATTTTGGCTCTGGGAGAGAGTATTGAATCCTCCTCAGGAAGCCCTAGAGACTTTAGCACTGCTTTGCTTCGTTCTTGTGGCCTCTTCTTTCTGTGGAATCACAAGGGCAACCCTGAGGTTTTGGTTGAGAAGGTAGAAAGAAGCGACTAGAGCATCCTGAGGTGTTAACGTGTTCCCTCAAAGTGAGTACATGTGAAGCACACGAAATAGCCAAAGCGTGGGAAAATTTGTGACGCAGAAGCAATCTGACGCTATGAAAGCTGGATCTGGTCTAAGGCCTATGGTCGGACCAGAGGGAGGGAACCGGGGAGCTGGTTCTCCCAGGGACAGTGACGAGGCCTTGGCAATGAACACTAAAGGATAAGCAGCACTCTTGCCTGGCTACTTCCCAGAAATATCCCTTGCCTGCGGCACTAGTCATGCGACACTGGTATCTAAGGGATCTCCTGTGTCAACAACTATCTGCCTGAAGAGCTCATGATGAAACACGTTCAGCTTCCTGGTCTAGTTCCGGCAGGCCTGTGGCGGGCAGAGGTACACTGAGCATTCCAGGAGAGTCCTTCAACTCTTGAATAAGGCTGTTTTTCAACATATAAGGTTGGGAAAACGTGCCTTAGGAATCTCTCGTGTGCCTAGCACTCCAGCCCAGATCACTTTCACTTTACCTGTTTCTTTTTTCTTTTAAACAATTATTTTATTTAACTTTATTTATTATTATTATCATTATTATTTTCCAGTTTGATCAGAGAGAGACAGAGAGAGAGAGAGGAAGTGAGAAAGCAAACCACCAGATCCGAGACTTGAACCGTGGTCGGCCATGTGGGAGTCCAGCACCTTTTACCACCATGCCACTTGCCGGCCCCATCACTTTACCTGTTTCTTATCAAGCATTCTGTGAGATATAAAATATATGCTGGATTCCCAGAGAAAAAAAATATCCCCATCCTGGAAAAGATTCAAGAACCCAGAGCTCCAATCTTACCATGACCCAGACATGAAGGGAGATGCTGAGAGCAAAGTATATCGCCGTTAGGACAATGGTCCCTTTGAATTTATGGAAAAGGAGATTGACCAGGCCAGCCTGGAAGACGAAGGTGTTGAAGAACATGAGGAAAATGATGATGATGTTGAAGAGGATTGCAATATCCTGGATGCTGCAGACATACAAAACAGAGTTCAGCCAAATGGAAGTCTGTGTGAGAAAACAAGAGCTGGCCCTACGTCCTTAGGGACACCAAGAGGTCTAGCCTTCCCTGTGATACAGTTATTTGAAACCCCCATAGAGAAAGCGTAGGCTTTGGGACCCAAGTGAAATGAACCTCAAGTGACCATCTGGCCCCAACAGTTGAGCTGCAGTCCCTAGGAAAGGTTTTCCTGCTCTGATATGCTTACCTCATGAGCCTACTAGGCAATTCCGAGCATAGTTTCCTCCAGAAAATGCCAGTCTGGTCTGTCCCATTACCTGGTCTTGTCAGACAGTTTCATCTATCGAAACGAAATGTGCTTCACCTCGTCTTTGCCTGGCTAGTGCCTTGGTGCCAGGCAGGTTTCAGTCCAGGTGTCCTCTCTTCAGAAAGACTTTCTTTCACCCCACTAATACAGCCTTCTCCTACCCGCCTCAGCTACTTTATACCCATGGTATGACATCACCATGTGAAATTATTATTATTATTATTATTATTAATGTGTTTATTGCCTCTATATCCAGTACAATGGAAACCCTCTACCTAAGAGCAGGACCTTGCCAGGTTTACCACTGGACCAGAACACTTGTCTGGCAGGCCAATGAAGAAAGACCAGGTCTAAGATCACAGTTTTCAGTTCAGAAACTGCACCATGGCATCTATATATCATTGTAGGGGGGTAAATGCCAAAATTCCCATCCTAATATATTCACCTATATTATTAATAAGACTGCCTTTTTCTTTTTCTTTCTTATCTTTTTTTTTTTTTTTTTTTTTGGAGAGGTTTTTGCTATAGGGCACGTGCGCTTACCAGAGAAACAGAGAGAAACAGAAAGCAAGAAATCATCCCCCAAGGGGGATGGCCATGCCGCAATCCCTTCTCCTCCATTCTCCTCTCAGGATCTTGGGCACACACGCACAAATGCCCAGCATGAGTTTAAGCCACCAGGTATGGGACTTGAACCACGGTCGATTATGTGGGAGTCCAGCGACGTAGCCATTACACCACCTGCTGGTCCCAAGGTTGCCTTTTTTAACCTGCCATTTTCTAATTTTTTGTGGCAAAAGCAATATTTCTATCCAAAGATGGAAAAAATGATAGATCAGCAGTCTGACTCGTTTCCTGTGTGAACTGCTCCTCGTAACCCAACCTTCGTTAGCCATATATGAAAATAGGACCTATGTCCGTGTGCCATGGAGAACCCAGGACAATGTTGAATTTCATTCTTCCTGATAATGCTCTATTAATAACTTTAAAATGCTAAGTCATGACTGTCATGGCCTTTAAACTGGCGAGCGAAACTTTCCAGACCCACCCACGGAACTCACATGAAGAGCACCAGCTGGATGACAGGGGCCATTCGGAGAAGCTCCGAGAAGGAATTGACAAAGAGATCATAGGACAGCAGCAGGAACTGCAGGGAGAGTACCAGGCTGTAGTTACCGGTCTGAAGCATCTTCCTTCTGCTTTCTTGGGCCTCCAAGGGCACATTCCACGGGTCCCAAGAAAATAGCTCCCAACACTGAGGGAGAAGTGTCTGGTGCCTTTGAATCAGAGCTGTTTCCCTTCCTCTAAGGTGAGGGCCTGTTGGGACAAAAAGAAAGGCAAGGTTAGAGACTCACTGACACAATAAACACACTGGGGACTGACTGTACTAGGTGCCACTTCAGGTTGGATATGCTATCGTCATTCGTCATTCCTTTCAGGGACCTTCACTTTCAAACCATTCTCCATGTCTAGAACCTTCTAAATGAAGAGCTCCTTTTAGCCAAAAGAACAAAGGGAGGCCGGCAGGTGGCGTGATGGTTAAGGGTGCTGGATTCCTGCATGACTGACTGTGATTCAAGTCCCAGAACTGGCGGCTTGTTTTCTCACTTTCCCTCTCTCTCTCTCACACACACTCTGCCCCTCTCTGGTCAACTTCAAATAAATAAATAAAGTTAAATAAAATCATTCTTTTTTTTTTTTTTTAAGAAAAAAAACAAACAAACAGAGGAATACTACAGAAAACACTGACTGCCTGATTATGTAACAGTAGTAGGAATAATAGCCACAATCCCTTATATATCACTTATAATGTGCCATGGACTTTTTTTTAAAAGAGTTATTTCGTTTAACTTTATTTATTTATTTTTGGAGAGGTTTTTGCCAGAAAGGCAGAGAGAGACAGAGACAGAAAGTGAGAAATGACACCCCCCCCAGGGGGTATGGTCACGCCACAATCCCTTCTCCTCCATTCTCCTCTCGGGATCTTGGGCATGCACGCACATGTGCCCAGTGTGAGTTTAAGCCACCAGGTCTGGGACTTGAACCACAGTTGACTACGTGGAAGTTCAGCGACACAGCCATTACACCAACTGCTGGTCCCTATTTATTTGTTTTAATTTGACAGAGAGGGACAGAGTGAGAGAGAGAGAGAGAGAAAGCAAGAAAGCAAGCTGCCAGGTCCGGGACTTGAACCACAGTTGGCTATGTGGGAATCCAGCAACCTTAACCAAAATGCCAACTGCAAGGCCTGCCAGGGACTTTTTAAATATTATTTAAACATCACAATAACCTCCTGTGGTAGGGAGTACATTACTATTTTACCAATTAGATATTATTGAGGTCCAGAGAGAGAAACTAATTGGTCAAACAGGGGGCCAGCACATGGCTTAGCAGTTATGCCACTGGACTCTCATATGGCTGACCATGATTCAAGTCCCAGACTCGGTAGCTTCAAAATCACGCTAAGCACATGCTCATGTGTGCCCAAGATCCCAGGAGGAGAAAGGAGAAGGGATTGTACCATACCCATTCCCCATGAGGGAGGTGATTTCTCACTTTCCCTCTCACTGTCTGTCTCCTGACCCCAGCAAGAGCATGTTCCCTAAGCCAAAAATCTCTAAAAATAGGGGCTGGCAGGTAGCGTGGTGGTTGAGGACACTGGATTCCCACATAGCCAACTGTGGTTCGAGTCCTGGACCTGGTGGCTTGCTCTCTCTCTCGCGCACGTGCGCTCTGTCCCTCTATGGTCAAATTGAAATAAACAAACAGCTAAATAAAACCATTCTTTAAAAAAAAAAAACTCTAAAAATAAAACAAACAAACAAACAAAAAAACCAGCTAATAGTGGCAGGACTGGGATTCAGACCTAGGCTGTCTGAGTCCAGCATCTCTGTTCTTTATTGCATTAAGCTATCATTATAGAACTGACAGGCTGATATGTAACTAGGTGGGGAAAATGGAGACTTGGAGTAATTGGGAAGGTGGTACAGGCAAGAAAAGCTGAGAAGAAACAGTGCTCTCCTGAGAAACTTTGTGTTTAAAGTTATGGTATTAACACAGTGACATTAAGTAAGGGGAATTTGGCCTTCATTTTCATATCTCCTAAGACCCACAGGTTGCTCTGGGTTTGCCCCATGACCCTGCAGTTGAATCAAACCTATAAACAAATTTCAAAATGCTTTAAAGTGTTAGAGAGTGATCAATATCTGTACAATGTATTACAACTTACAAACTCTTTTCATATCCATAGCCTTACTCAATCCTGGCACCATCTTGAGAAGTGGCCATTATAATCCATAAAATTCCTGTTTTTACACAGCAGCTCTGGGAGGTTAAGGCACCTGGTCCACCCCACCCCGTGGAGAAATCCCTCCCACCTTACTGGATGTATGAAGGTGGATTCTTTGAGCCCGAGTCTCCCCATTCATTCACTTAGGTTAACAGCACCGTGATTAACTTGTCAGCCTTTAATCTTCGCACCAACTCTGCAAGGTGGGAGAGCATTATCCCCATTCTCCAAGCAAGAACACAAAGTCAGAGTTCAAGACATTCCCCCAAGTCGCAAGTAAGCAGAGCCAGGATTCCTAACTAGGTGTGACGCCAAACCCGATCCCTTAACCGCTACTTCACCAGTCACCACGAGGGCTGTTGTGAGGATCCGTTACATGGAGATGCCCATCGCTCTCTCCAGGGAAGGACAGTCATCCCCTCCTTTAGGGCAAAGGTGAATCGCAAGCTTATGAAGCGCTCTTAGAGATCATCCACGCTCCTGCCGCCTTCCCTTTGTCCCCAGGGCAGATTCCTTCACCCTCCCCAGCCCACTTAAAATGGGATTGCCTTGGCACAAAACCCAAATCAAATACAACAGCAACAAAAATTCTAACTTCTGGTCCCTTTACCCACTCCCCATCAACCACTCTCACCTCAAAGCCCCAACGTCGGTTGTCATGGGGACACCCTCCTGGCTTCCGGAAACCCGCTTTAAATTCCGGAAGTAGATGGCGGGCGTGGCTCGGTCGGCGCCGTGTGGCTGGCTTGTCTTCTTTCTCTCCCTACTCTCTGGCCAGCCAGGCTGCCACGTTCGGGCTTCGCTTTCCTGGGCCCTCCCTGCTCCTGGTCCTCCAAGCGGCCGCACGCTGACCCACATCTTTTCGCCGCCGCTGCCTGCGGCCGGCCTTGCTGAAGACCAGTGTTCGGCCTGTCAATCCGAACATTTCCGCTTCCTCGGATGAAGGTTGAAGGACGGAGCAGACGTGTGGCGTCTTTCCTGTCCCTGAGCCCAGATTTGGGGAGAAACGCCCGTGGAGGAACTGAAGTTCAAAGCCAGCACCTTAGCTCGCAAGGAGCTGGCGGGGCTGGGGCTGTGGACTTCATTTCCCAGGCGGCTTTGCGCGCGACCGGACGTGCTGGAGCCTATATAAGAGGACGCTGCCGCGCTCGCCGCTCAGCCTTGGGCAGGTGGTATCAGCTGGTGGTCCTGCGGAGGGCTTCTTCTCTGCCTTTCAGGAGCCGTTGGAGTGGCGAAAAGCGGGTCTCGAAGACCTCGGCCCCGTTGCGTCCCACTGTGGTTAGGGGTGAGAAAGAGCCCGGGCTGGGAGTTCAGGGACCTGGTTTCCAGTGCCGGCTCCGCTATTACCTGACTGCGCTACTACGTTGCTTCGCGCTATCGCAACGCTTCGCTCTGCCTCAGCTTCCTCTTTTAGGAGATGGACCCTGTCCCTGCGCCGTTCCTTCCACAGGTGGTGGTTGTGGAGGCACAGAAGCTCTTCGGAGAGCTCAGAAAGCAGGTGGGGCTGCTCGTCCCAGCTTTCACCCACGGGTAGCTGGGACCGAATGCTCAGTAGAGGAGTCAGGGATTGACCCTCGAGTTCCTGAGACAGGTTCTTCGGACCACCTGAGCAAGACCTGAGCACAGCCATTGAGCCGATCTGTAATCACTCTGGTGCTAAGGAGAGCCTTGCTTACCGACCTCATGTTTGGAATGTTGGGCCTTTCACTCCTGAGTCCTGACTTTACAGAAGCTGCAGTTGTGAAATAAGGAGTTCTCGCATCCACCGGAGAGGCAGTGGACCTGAATTCCTGAACCTGCTCCTCCGCTCAGGCCCCCAATGTTCGGGTGTTTTTTGATCCGTGAGGCAAGAATTTAGGATTTGACCCTTAAGTGGTTCTCGGGATTCTTTTAAAAAGTTTTGTTTGTTTGGTTTTTGTTTTTGTTATAGGGCACGTGCGCTTGCTGGAGAGACACAGAGACAGAAGTCATTTACCCCCCCCCCCCCACTCCCCCGCGGGATGGGCATGCTACAATCAGTTCTCTCCCATTCTCCTCTCGGGGTTTTGGGCACCACACACACCCAGGCCACCGGGTCTGACACTGAAACGTACTGTCAGGCATGTTGGATCCAGCTGCCTTAACCTCCAGGCCACCTGCTGGCCAGGTTCTTAGGATTCTTAAAATCCTCCCATTGATCTAGGAAGGGACAGCATCGATGCTGTCCCTTCGTTTATTTGTAGTTCTAAGTTATAACTTGCAAGAGTTTGGAAAAGAGCCTTATTCTTAAGCTAAAAGCTGAATGGAAACAGCCCCTTTCCTACTCCCGGACCTGATATGTTTTAGCTGTGCCTGGCAGAATCCTTTTTGTCAAAAATTAACAAGTTAGGGGCCAGCAGGTGTGGTGGTTAAGGCACTGGACTCCCACATGGCTGACCACAGTTCAAGTCCCAGACCTGGCAGTTTGAAAATCCCGCTGGGTGATTTTCAAATGTGCATATGTACCCAAAGTCCCAGGAGAAGAACGGGGAAGGGATTGCAGTGTAGCTATCCTCCCTGGATCTCCCAATTTCTTTCTCACTGTCTCTCTCTTCCGTTAGTGCATGTGCCCTATAGCAAAAACCTTAAAAAAAAAAAAAAAAAAAAAAAGAATCTGATAATATTACGCTTTGTGCTGTGTGAAAGTTACATGAAACCCATATTTCATTGACCCCAAATAAACGCTATTGGAACACAGCTTGTGCATTAAAATACTGTCTGTGACTGCTCTTGCTCTCTCTCAGCAGCACTGATGGCATAGTTGTGATGGAGACCATGTGCCCTGCAAAGCCTAAGTTATTTACTACCTGGCCCTCTACAGAAAAGTTTGCAGATCCTTGCCTTGCTGTGAGGCTCTCCAAAGCGAGGGTAGAATAGGAGACTAAATTGTGGTGAGCATATCCTGAAATCATAATCCCCCCTGTTCTCTCAGTACGGATGAGATGATAGTCTCAGCATTTGCATTGCAGTTTTTGCTGCATTCTTCTTCCCCATTTTGGACTCTGTTTCAAGAAGAGGGAGGGCTTATCTGTGTACTGTAGCAGAGCGGCATAGCTTTTAGCCTTCCGTCAGGAAAATTGTCTCCACCTTCCTCCCATCCTTTTTTCTAAGTCTGTTGTGAAGCAGCAGTGATCTAGGAGCCCTCTGGGTATGTGGATACAGTCCCTTTTTGGACATACATACATAAACACGTGTGTGTGTGTAGTTTTTTTTTTTTTCTTTTTAAATTTGCAATAGGGTGCAACCAGAGAGAGAGAGAGAACGAGAAATCACCTCTTGGGGGGATGGCCACACCGCAATCCCTTCTCCATTCTCCTCTTAGGATTTTGGGCATGTAGGGGCATGGACCTGGTATGTTTTTCTTTTTTTTTTTCTTTTTAAATTTTATTTGACCAGAGGGACAGAGGGAGAGAGAGGGAAAGTGAGAAAGCAAGCTGCCAGGTCCAGGACTCGAACTGCAGTCAGCCATGTGGGTGTCCAGTGCCCTTAACCACCACGCCACCTGCTGGCCCCTAGCCTGGTATGTTTTTAAAGCTGCTGGGTCTGGGACTCGAACTGCATAGTGAGCCTTGTGGGATCCAGTCATCTTAACCACCACACCACTAGCTGGCCCTGGACTATGTTTTTCTTTTTTCATTTACAAAGGAAAAAACAAAGTTGTGGAAGTAGATGTTGAATGGATGGGACCTGTTTACTAAGAGCTCCTTAATGCTGACTTAACACTTCACTGGTGGGTGGTGGATGTTTTAGCCAAATGTCTGATGACCTGAAACTTCCTCTGCTTTTGCGGGAATTGAGGAGTCAGCTCCAAGGCTGGGCAGCCGATCTCCGAGTGTGGTGGTAGAGTCACAAAGCTTGTGGAAAGATGACATCATGTTCTTCTGCCAGCCTCATGGAAGCTTGTCTCCTCCCACCATCCCAGACCTGGGACGTTTCTTTCTCAGAGATTACTGATAATTTAGATCGCACTGTGAGAGCCCAGAGTCTGTTCCTGGTTAGGTGCACCGCTGGCATGGTGAAAGCTAGCGTGGCTTCACAAGGCATAATTGGCTATCGAGAGACCTGGGCAGGCATGGGGACCATGAGCTTTAGGCTTTAGGAGTCAGTGTAAGATGCTGTGACAACAGTACCTATGAAGAGTTATAATACCCATCTCACAGCATCGTTACACACATTTTCTCATTTGATCTGAAAACCCGTGGTCAAGAAAAAAGCCTGGGCAATAGGGCCAGCAGGTGGTGTGAAGGATAAAGGCGCTGGATTCCCACATGGCCGACTGTGGTTTGAGTACTGAGCCTGGTGGCTTGCTTTCTCACTTTCTCTCTCTGCCTGATCAAATTAAAAAATAATAATAACAAATGGAATTAAATAGATGAATAATTCTCAAAAAAAGGAAAGAAAGAAAGAAAAATGTCTGGACCTTAAAGCCAGCAGATGAAAGTTTGAACTCCTTACTGAGTCCTAATGCTAGTTATTTTTTTTTTTGGCCTTAGTTCCTTCCTGCATAAGATTGGGATGATATTCTTTTTTTTTTTTAAGAGTTATTTTATTTACCTTTATTTATTTATTTTAATTGACCAGAGAGGGACAGAGTGTGTGAGAGGGAGAGGGGGGAAAGTGAGAAAGCAAGCTGCCAGGTCTGGGACTAGAACCGTGGTCAGCCATGTGGGAGTCTGGCACCCTCAACCACCATGCCACCTGCCAGACCCTTTTTTTTTTAAGAGAGATTTTTGCTGTAAGAGTGCATGTGCTCATCATAGAGACAGAAAGAGACAGAAAATGAGAATCTTGCCCCTCCTCCACCAGAGGGATGGCCATACTGCAACACCTTCTTATCCATTCTCCTCTCAGGACTTTTAGGCACATGCCTGGCTTGAGTTTTAAGCTGCCGGGTCCCAGACTTGAACCGTGATCAACTACATGGGAGTCCAGCGATGTAACCATTATGCCATCTGCTGGTCCCAGGATGATATTCTTTACAGGGTCGTCAAGATGATTAAAGGGAATTGTGTGTAAGATTCTTGTGCTTGGAGCTGGCATTCAATAAGTGGTCTTCTTATTGCCATGCTTTCTGTTTCTCTTTCTTTTCCAGATGAGAACACTGAGTCCTGCAGATGTTAAGTGATTTGTTCAAGGTGCCCAGTTTGTGAGAATTGGAGCCCAGGTAACCGCTCTGTCAGCCTACCAGTAGGTCTAAAGGTGAGGAATCAGGTGTTGTATTTCCTTGGGGTTTGTGGTTGTTTCTTCTGGTAACTGATGCAGAGAGAAGGCCTGGACCTGCAGGAAGTCATAGTGTTGCCTTCTTAGTGTGAGGGACACTCATGAGGGACAGGGTCTCTGCCATGAGGCCTAAGCCAGTGCCGCCTACACGTCAGCTGAGAGCAGGGCCAGTCTTGTGGCTTCACCCACTTGGCCCGGCCTTTCAGAGCAGCTTCTCAGGAGCCTAAGCATTTGCCAAACATAAACCAGAGCTGGTTTCTGAGTTGATCAAGTGCATGTGCAAATCTCAAAATAAACCTCTTGCTTTCTAGACCATGAGTTCTTGCTTCTTCTTTTCGCCTCTGGACTTTCCCCAGAGGAAGAGAAAGCAGAAGTCTCGGGCCTGGTGTAGACTGTGGGGACCCTGGAGTGAAGGTCTGATGTTACCTCCCCAATGAGGATTAACCCCAAGTTCTTCCTCCGGGAAGGAAGGATTTCGCTGTCGTCCTGGGAGCCCATGGGACTTCTCTTCAGCCAGTCTACCCGTAGTGTGCTCGCTCCTTTCACACTGTGCTTTTGTTCCTTATGTTACAACCCAGAGCCTGGTGTATGTGTGATCCAGCCTGCCCTTTCTTTTCTTTTCTTTTTTTTTTTTTTTTTTTTTTTAAGAATTATTTGATTTAACTTTATTTAGAACAGAGAGAGAGAGAAAGTGAGAAAGCAAGCTGCCAGGTCCGGGACTTGAACCACAGTTCACGGTTGGTGATGTAGGAGTACAGTGCCCTTAATCACCACGCCACCTGCCAGCCCCAGCCTGTCCTTTTTTTCTTTTTTTTTTTTTTTTTTGGAGAGGTTTTTTCTATAGGGTGCATGCACTCGACAGAAAGAGAGAGACAGAAAGTGAGAAATCACCCCCCGGGGGGATGGCCACGCTGCAATCCCTTCTCCTCCATTCTCCTCTCGGGATCTTGGGCGTGCACGCACACGCGTCCGGCGTGAGTTTAAGCCACCAGGTCTGGGACTTGAACTGCGGTCGACTACATGCGACTCCAGCGACATAGCCATTATGCTAACTGCTGGTCCGGCCTGTCCTTTCTTTGTGGGGTTAGAGGCGGAGGCTGTGGATTCTTTACCTTGTGGACTTGCATGTGGAGACTAATCCCAGGTCTCTGGGCCCAGAGCCTTGGCACCTGGCCACAGCACAGAAGGCCCTTCTCCAGGGACAGCGACAGCCCGAGTTTGCTGCTCTGTGCATTGCCAGCCGGGGTGGGGCCTCATTTATTGTCTGAGACCAGAAATCAGGCCCACCCCACCCTCATGGCCTCATGGGAGGCGGTGCCCAGGCTGATGGCAGGGGAACTGAAGCAGAAAGATTCTGTTTCTTGGGCCCAAAGCAAGGTCAGTAGTGCCTCCTTTAGCTCGTGTGTGCGTGGGGCACCTGAGCCAGCGGGGCGTGTTACTTCCACTTCTAGGAGTGCTTGGTCAGAATGGCTTCAGGATGGTTTTACCTGTCCTGCCTGGCGCTGGGGTCCCTGGGCTCGATGTGTGTCCTCTTCACCACCTATTGGATGCAGTACTGGCGTGGCGGCTTTGCCTGGAACGGCAGCATCCATATGTTCAACTGGCACCCTGTGCTCATGGTCGCCGGCATGGTGGTCCTCTACGGAGCTGGTGAGTGGGAGGCCAGATTGGGGGGCATGATACAGCCCAGGCCTGGATGGGGCCACGCTTTTCCTCCCCAAGGCTGGCCTTTGTCAATGTGGGGTTCGGGGATACAGGGGTGGGGTGGGGTGGGTCGGGTCGTCCGTGGGCTTAGCTGTCATTTGGAGAGGTTGTTATCAGTTAGGCAAGTCAGAAGGGTGGCTTTACAGATACTCTAGGGCGGGGGTCAGCAAACTTCCTGTAAAAGGCCAGATTGTAAATGTTTTTTAGGCTTTGCAAGCCATACAATCTGTCACAGCCACTTGGCTCTGCCACTGACCTGTGAGAGCAGCCAGGACAATATGAGAACACGTGAGTGTGGCTCATGTGCTGTTACTTATAAAGTAGGTGCTGGGGCTAGATTTGGCCTGTGAGCTGTAGTTCACCTACCCCTGCTCCAAGGAACAGGAGGTGGAAGCCTCTCATGGCACCATCAGGCCCTTAAATGAGGGCCTTGCCTACACGTCCTGGGTCCATCTTTGCCTCATGCATTCAGAGCTGTGCCTTGCGCCCAGGTGAAGGTGGGTTCCATTTCCCCCCCATTGTATGATGGGGAATCTGAGGCTTACAAAGAAGAGGCCAAACAGCTAAGAGGAAAGCCTAGATCTGGACCGAGGTATCTGACCATAATGCCTACATTCTGGTAGCAAACCTCAGTTGTGAGAATTCAGTTTGATAAAAATAATGTGACCATGCTTTCTAGCCTGTAAACCTGCATACATGCTGCACTTATTTTAAATGATTTATTTATCATCATTATTTTTTAATTTGCTATAGGGCATGTGTGCTCACGAGAGAGAGAGAGAGAAAGAGAGAAAGAGAAAGTAAGAAAGCAAGCCTCCAGGTCTGGGACTTGAACCATGGTGGACCATGTGGGAGTCCAGCACCTTAACCACCACGCTATCTGCTGGACTCCTATTGTATTTGCCAGAGAACACATGCACTTGCCAAAGAAAGACATGCCTCAGTGGAGCATGATCATGCTACAGTCTCTTCTCTATTTCTCCCTCCTTTCAGGATTTTAGACATGTACACACAAGTCCTTGACAAATTTTCAAGCCACCAGGGCCTGAGATTTGAACTGTGGTTGACCATATGGGATCCAGCTCTCTTAACTAGTAGGCCATGGGGCTGGGCCTGTATCGATTATTGTTAATACCAGAATGACAGAAACCCATTCCTGCCTTTTTAACTAGCCTTCTCTCCTCCCTTCATGATTGATTGCTATCCCATATATATTTTTAAATTATTATATAAGTTGATTTATTATTTTTTAAAGAATTATTTAACTTTATTTATTATTATTATCATTATTATTTTCCAGTTTGAGTAGAGAGAGACAGAGAGGAAGTGAGAAAGCAAGCCACCAAGTCCGAGACTTGAACCGTGGTCGGCCACATGGGAGCCCAGCACCTTTAACCACCATGCCACTTGCCGGCTCATTATTATTATCTTTTAATTTGCTATAAGGCTTGTGTGCACACCAGAGACAGAGGAGAGAGAAAGGGAGAAAGCAAGCTGCCATGTCGGGGACTTGAATTGTCAGCCGTGTGGGAGTGCAGCACCTAAACTACCACACCACCTGCTGGCCCACAACTGATAGGAAGACAGAGTAGAGACCAGTGTCCCAGCATTTCCTCTTCCCTCCTTGAGGGCTGTGTGGGCTCCCATCAGGGTAATTCCCTGATGCGTGGGTGACCACAGGGAAAGTAGGTGAGCCTTGCAATTGCTCTCTCCCACAGCGTCGCTGGTGTACCGTCTGCCCCAGTCTTGGGTGGGACCCAAGCTGCCCTGGAAATTCCTCCATGCAGCCCTGCACCTGATGGCCTTCCTCCTGACTGTGGTGGGACTGGTTGCTGTCTTTAACTTTCACAACTCCCAAAAGATTGCCAACCTCTACTCCCTGCACAGCTGGTTGGGCATCACCACCGTCTTCCTCTTTGCCAGCCAGGTGGGTTCTCCTTCCTTTCCCCTGGATTCCCTCTTCCAGGGCTGGCAGCCTGGGCTTCTGCTGGCACTTCTTTCATATCAAATATGAAAGCACCAAATATTCCCTCTGCCATGGCCTGGAGAGGGCAGAGCAGGGCACGTCCTGCAGAAGCAGCCGTTTGAGGGCTATGGTAGGTGGGTGGCTCCTGCACTCGCCCATCACGTTGCCCATCTATCTCCCAGAACCCTCTGTGCTAGTTTTGTCATGGCATGGACCATGGTGACTATAATCAGCCCACTCTTTTCCCCTCTCCCTACTCCTCTGTCTGAACCAAAAACAATTCTAGAGGTGATTTCTGTATTGTGATGCTAGCCTTCTACAAGTGAGGAGTTTTGTGGGCAAGGATGTTGAGTGGGGAGAGTTGCTAGGAGAGTGGGGTTGTAGATAGGCAGATAGTTTACCAACTCGTTCCTGTGTAATAGAAACAGACCACAACAAGAGGAAGTGAGGTGCAGTGGGGGGCAGTGCCTGGTAGGAGAGAGTGAGCTGGGGGGGAGAAGGGCCAAGGTACAGCACTGGGGGGAGGTGCTGGTGGCACGGGGTGACCTGGTGCCCTTTTGGTCACAGGCTGCATGGTCAGGTGCCTCTTCTCGTGTATTTGCAGTGGTTCCTGGGCTTTGCTGTCTTCCTCCTGCCCTGGGCGTCCCTGTGGCTGCGCAGCCTCCTGAAACCCATCCACGTCTTCTTTGGAGCCTCCATCCTTTCATTGTCCATTGCATCTGTCATTTCCGGCATTAACGAGAAGCTTTTTTTCAGTTTGTGAGTACAGTGGGGTCCTTGACTCAAAGGCGTAGAGGAAGGAAGAGGGTCTTTAAAGATGCACTGTGTGATCATAGAACCCACCCAAGGGCAGAGAGCTTTGGGGTCAGGCCTATCCTTGAGCTGGAAGGTAATGGAATTGGCCTTTTTTTTTTTTTTTTTTTTTTTTTTTTTTTTGGAGAGATTTTTGCTATAGGGCGCATGTGCTCACCAGAAAGACAGAGACAGAGAGACAGAAAGCAAGAAATCACCCCCTGGGGGGGATGGCCACGCTGCAATCCCTTCTCCTCCTTTCAGGATCTTGGGCACGCACATACACGCGCCCGGTGTGAGTTTAAGCCACCGGGTCCAGGACTCGAACCGCAGTTGAGTCCAGCGACATAGCCATTACGCTAACTGCTGGTCTCTGGAATTGGCCTTCTTTAGTTTGAGATTGGTAACTTGGTCAGCACATAATTATCAAGGTTGATTTAGCAGCTGTCAGACACTGTTCTAAACACCTTACATTTAATCGTCTCAGCCTCCCCACAACATTGGCGCTGTTGTTGTCACAGCTTTCGGGTGAGGGATCGAGGCTAAGTAGCTGACCAGAGTGCACACAGCCAGTGAATGGCAGAGCTCCGACCCCACAGCCTGCATGCCTACCCTCTACTATCCATTCTTTCGAGGTGGTAGGTGCAGTGACAATTGAATAAGATTGGAGGTCGGGCCTGGGTTTAGATCTTAGTTATGCCATTTACTAGTTACTTAACTTCAGGCAAGTTAATCTCACCACTTTGAGCTTCAGTTTCCTCAGAGGTAAAAAAGCATTATACAGATAGTTGTTACTGTGCAGGGACTTTGAAAGAGTATGTTAAACTTCCGGATCCCAGGTGGTCACGGGAAGGTTTTCTCATCCTCTCTTGGTGGCATCGGGTCTCCTAGTGGGCAAAAATGGAAAAATCTCTCAAGAGCCCACATTGTTTTGTCATCTCCAGAAAAAATGCTACGAAGCCGTACTCCAGCCTGCCCAGTGAGGCCGTCTTTGCCAACATCACTGGGATGCTCGTAGTGGCCTTCGGGCTGCTGGTGCTCTACATCCTTCTGGCTTCATCGTGGAAGCGCCCAGAGCCAGGGGTCCTGACTGACAGACAGGTATGGGTCCCTGGGCCCCATTCCAGGGTGAAAGAGGGCTAGGTCTAGAGAAGGGCCACCCAGAAAAGGCTTGGGCCTCGCCAAGAAGACCAAGCCAGGAGCACAATGGAAACCAAAGAGCTTAAAGGCTGCTCGTGGGAGAGCACTCGATGCAAACCAGCTCAGCCCATCAGGTGCTGGGGTGCCCAGGGCCTGGCCAGCAGCTGACAGAACTCCTCTCTCCAAATTTCTGTGGCTTTGTGAGATGAAGTGTGGCCCTATCTTCCCAAGGGAGGCTTGAGCATATGAGGTGGTGCGGTTTTTACTTTACCAGCTGTGGGGCTAGGCTGGTGGCACTGGCACTTGGTGAGAGACTGAGTACTTGGAACGGGTCTTGCCTGTTCTTTTTTTTTTTTTTTTTTTTTTGTTATTATCTATTTTTTTATTACATTGAATTACATACAACTTTACAGTGTATTACATTGCTTTTTCAAAAGGGAATGCCATGCATGTCAGTCAGTACAGAGACATTAATCTCCCCGCTTCAACATTCAATATCTTTCCTATGTTTCCCCCAATCATTATTATTATTTTTCTAATTATTTTTTATGATAAACATGATTTTTTTTACCAATTATCAGATCATAAAGTTCCCAACAATAGGAAACGTAGACTGCACTCAGGGCTGGACCAAGGGTGGGTCTCATGCAGCCCCGAAAATGTAGGTGAATCTCCATGGAACACAGTTTCAGGAACGCGGCTCAGGAAAGCAGAGACGGCCATCAGCGGTTGCGGCACGCGGGGCAGATCCCGGCCACGGCCCGCGGGGGCAGAGCCCCGGCCACGGCACGCGGGGCGGGTCTTGCCTGTTCTTGGTCACTCAGCGTCTGACGGGGTGGAGGGAGACTAATGTGTACCGGGCTCAAGGGATTCGGAGTTTCCCTGGAAACTTGGTGGCTTGGATGGGGAGCACCCAAGGCTGGGGGTCTAACTGATGAACAGCTCAGGCCTAGTGTGACTCCTGCAGGCCAGGGCTGTTTTGACATCCTGTCATTAACCCCCATGCAACTGCTTGTCTTTCCAGCCCCTGCTGCATAATGGGGAGTGAAGCAGGAAGGGGCCCCCAGGAACAGTCGATGGTGCAGTCTGCTCCCCGCAGAAGCTCTGCTCTACCTGGGGCTGCCGGCTGATCTTGGCAACCAACTTTCTTTGGGCTCCGGGCCCCAGCCTCTGACCTGGGTGTTGGGTCTGCCCTCTCCAGCCACTTGCTGCCCAGCTGCTTTTCTTGGTGGCTTTGGCTTCCGCACTCCTTCATGGCACCGACTTCTCAGGTCTTCCATTAATCCAAGATCCTTCTGCTCTCTGTCTGAAGAAGTCAGGCTGATTTCCTTTTAGGATTCCTCAGGATGTGAAAGAAAACCCTGACGGCTCAGAAGATCTGGGACTCGAGTGCACCCCCGATGTGAAAAACAAGGGAGGTGGTACCTCCATCAGCTTCCCCCCCATCAGCTCCCCTACCCACCATGGAGCAGGCCTCCTCTGCTCTGTTATCTCCATCCAGCCCTCCGGCCATGAGCTGGGGTGGAGACATCATGATTGAAGGAGAAGCTGCTGCTGCTCTGAGCTGTTTTGTATCGCTGCGCTCTGCCCGTGTATGTTGTGACCGTGTGGCTCTGCCTCTTCTAGCTGCTGCTACAGCCGAGGCCTGGATCCCAGCCTTTCCCTGTGACTTACAGGCCTGTCCCCATCAGGCAGCCCTACGAACCCTGGTAACCTGCTCTACCAAAACACCACCGTGCCACAGAAGTGATGAGCAGAAGAGGTGGCCGTGGACTTCCTCTGCTTTCCCTGGCTGGGTCAGGGCTTTCCTGCCTACCCAAGGGCAGCTTCTCCCTCTTGGCAGGGCCCTCGCCCAGCTAGCCATGAAACCGAGGCCAAAATTGTGGTGTGCAGTGCCCAGCAGAACCCTGGGAGTCACCGCCACTTTCAGAGGCATTGCTTGCTGAACACTGAAGTGCTTCACCTGCCCCACAGTACTGCAGACGGGGCTGGACCCAGGCCTCTGTATCAGGCTGGAGTGTGAGCTTGCTGCTCTTCTGAGGAGACACAGGCAGGAGAGGGGAGTCTTTTTTGCTCTTCTTAGTGTTGCTGCTGTGGCTTTTCTTGCCTTCTCCAAGTAAGCTCTGCCAGGTCCCGTACTGCTGTACTAAGTAGAGGACAAATACAGGAGGCCTGAGGTTGGAGCCCCCTATTGCCTGGCAGGTAGCAATCAGCCCAACTGTCCACTGCAGCCCCATGTCACCAGATACTGGCAGAAGGGCTATGGCTGAACTTCCTGACTGGATGAAGCCTTCGAAGTCGTTGGGATGACTGCCAGGTGCCTTGATCACATGACCAGCTACCCCTCTTGCCCTGATATTTCACTTGGATATGAAGCTTGATTTTTCATTAAATATATTTTTAAGAGTCATAGATGTCTTAATCTGTTCATGCTGCTATTATTTATATATATATAAGACTGGGAATCTTTTATATTTTTTGGAGAGGTTTTTGCTATAGGGTGCATGCGCTCGCCAGAGAGAGAGACAGAGAGACAGAAAGCGAGAAATCACCCCCCGGCGGGATGGCCACACCGCAATCCCTTCTCCTCCATTCTCCTCTCAGAATCTTGGACATGCATGCACATGTGCCTGGCGTGAATTTAAGCCACCGGTTCTGGGACTCGAACCGCAGTCAACTACGTGGGAGTCCAGCAACATAGCCATTACTCTAACTGCTGGTCCCTAAGACTGGGAATCTTAAGCAAAAGCATTTATTTCTCACATTTCTGGAGGATGGAAGTCCAAGATCAGGGCCTTAGCAAATTTCGTATCTGCTGAGGACCCGCCTTCTCATAGACCATCTTCTTGCCCTAACTTCATATGGTAGAAAGAACACAAGAGAGGGGACCAGCAGTTGGCATAATGGTGATGTTGTTGGACTCCTATGTAGTCGACCATGGTTCGAGTCCCGGACCTAGTAGCTTAAACTCACGCCAGGCACATGTGCGTGCGTGCCCAAGATCCCGAGAAGAGAATGGAGAAGGGATTGCAGCAGTGGCCATCCCCCCGGGGGATGATTTCTCACTTTCTGTCTCTTTGTCTCTGTCTTTCTGGCAAGCACACATGCCCTATAGCAAACTCCCCCCCAAAAAAAACCCCCAAAAAACAAGAGAGCTCTCTGGGGCCTCTTTTATGAGGACATTGATCCCATTCAGGAGGCCTCCACTCTCCTGAGCTAATCACACCCCAAAGGTCCCACCTCCTAATACCATCACAATAGGGGTGAGGATTTTAACATAGGAATTTGAAGGGACTCAAACATTCAGTCTGTAACAAAGCCCTTGTCTGTTGCAATATGTGGTTAAATAAACTCAGGGGAAACCTGTAAAAGCCTCAGGATAGGTCTCTCACAGACCAAGGAAAGGGCCAACCAGGAGACACCAAATATGCACATGGTTGTCTATCTTCCTGGAACTGCATGTGACTCTTGTATGTGTGGGTGCCTTCAATAGTTAATGACTTTTTCAACACTTGTTTATTTCAAAAGAAAGGTTTTTTCCTATTTTTAAAAATAATTATATTTGTTAAATTTTTTAAAAATATATTTTTATTTAACTTTATTTATTTACTTAAATTTGACCAGAGAGAGACAGAGCAAGAGAGAGAGAGAGAGAAAGAAAATAAAAAGAGAGGGAACCAGCAGTTAACGTAATGGCTATGTCGCTGGACTCCTATGTAGTCGACCGCGGTTCGCATCCTGGACCCGGTGGCTTAAAACTCACGCCGGGCGCGTGTGCGTGCGTGCCCAAGATCCCAAGAGGAGAATGGAGGAGAAGGGATTGCGGCGTGACCATCCCCCCCGGGGGGTGATTTCTCGCTTTCTGTCTCTATGTCTCTCTCTGTCTGGCAAGTGCACGTGCCCTATAGCAAAAACCTCTCAAAAAAAAAAAAAAAAAAAAAAAAAAAAAAAAGAGAGGGAGAGTGGGAGGGAAAGTGAGAAAGTAAGCCACCAGGTCCAGGATTCAAACTGTGGTTGGCCATGTGGGAATCCAGCGCCCTTAATCACTATGCCATCTGCTGGCCCCAGTTATTTTTAATTTGACTAGAAAGAGACAGAAAGGGAAAGTGAGAAAGCAAGCCACCAGGTTCAGGACTTGAACCACAGTCGGCCATGTGGGAGTCTAGCACCCCAACCACTACGCCATCTGCTGGCCCCAATTTTTCCTATTTTATAACCTGGAAAAAACAGACTCAAAAAGGATAAGTGACTGGCCTGAGGTCACCTAGCCAGGAAATGGCAGAGTTGGGGTCCACAGGCCATTGTCTAACGCTAGCCTCCTTCCCTGCTGCTGGCTACATGTCCCAGCCGCTGCGTATACTGGTGCTAGCCTTGCGGTGCAGCTGACGGGACCCAGAGCAGACAAGCTCAGGGGCCAGGCAGCCTGCAGCCAGGTTGGAGCAAAGTAGTGGGTGGAGAGGATGAGTCTCTGACACCAGCAGTGACAGTAACTTCCAGTGAGGAAACACTGGAATGGTGCTGGGGCTTCACTCTTTTTTTTTTTTATTTTTTTAAATTTTTTAGGTTTTTGCCATAGGGTGTGTGCTCTCACCAGAGAGAGACAGAGACAGAGGGAAAGTGACAAATTATAACAGGTCTCTGATTTTAGAGATCTAGACCTAAAAAAAAAAAAAGTTTACACAGTGCTCAGCACTTTCCCATTCTATAACTAAGTCACCCCCCAGGGGATGGCCACTCTACAATCCCTTCTCCGTTCTCCTCTTGGGATCTTAGGCACACACACACACACACACACACACACACCTGGTGTGATTTTCAAGTGGCTGGGTCTGGGGCTCAAACTGCAGTTGGCCATGTGGGAGTTCAGTTGCCTTGTCATGAGTCCCTTTACATCTCCATGAGATGGGAGTCATTCTGATTTTACAGGTGGTCAAGAAGCTAAACAGCAGGGCCGAGTCCATGTAGCTAGTTTAAACCAGATTTCAAATTGTTGAGTTCCTGGCCAGTGCCTTTAACCAGGCCCCACCACAGTCAGCCCCTCCTGCCCACGTGCTGTCAGTGATTGGCCTAGAAGGCCTGGAGACAGGCTTGGTTGCAGTGTCTGGTCTACAACCGAGACTTAGAATATGGTAACTTGTTTTCCTTCTGGTGTCCCAAATGCCCATTCAATTCCTGAAGAACCACAGTTAGCTCAGCGCTGAGACGAGCCTTTCTACCGTTTCTACACGTACCACATGTGGCGTGTGTCCTGTGAGGACAGGAAGGGGGATTCCAGTGGCAGAGCCTGCCTTGCGGCTCGGGTTGTAGTGGTCTTCCTGGTAGGCGATGGCTCCTGACAGCCAGAGCTGAGGTCTCCGTCCTCAGGGCACTGGTGGGCCCACTGTTCACAGGCTTGGTTTATTCGCTTTTTAAAAAGTTTATTTTTCCCATGACAGAAAGTGACATAGAGGCAGGCACCCACCAAAGGGTCCACCCCCAGCCCCAGCCCGCCTGGATCGTGGGCACACACATGTCCAGTGCACACAGGGAGGCCCTGGGATAGAAGCCCAGGACCTTCATGTGTGGGCCCAGCACTGCAGAGCATCACGTGACTATGGCCCCCTTGTTAGCTTTCTTTTCTGCATTGATTTAGGTTCGGGTGAAGGAGGCAGGGAGTCTTAAAACCAATTTAACACTGCCAGTGAAAAGCTGTACTGCTGCTCAGGGGAAGAAAACGCCTTATCGTTGAAGCCCAGAGCTGGCTAGGGCAGGGTGGGGTGGCCCAGGGACTCCACCCTCCCTCAAGAGGTAAAAGGGCAGTGCAGGAGAGGCAAGTGGCCCATCCAGCTCTGCAGGGGAGCCTTCGGGAGGATTTCCTGCTAAACTCAGAAGGGCAGGGCAGGGCCGGGGAGCTAAAGGGGAGGAAGGTGACCCTTGGAAGCCAGAGGGAAGTGACAATGGCTGCCTCCAAACAGCGGTGAAGGGAGGCAGTCACACACCCTGGCTCTGCAATCCCTCCAGGATGGCACGGAGGATGGCCGCAGCTGCCACGGCCCCGGGATCTGGCTGCTCCAGCCGCGCAGAGCTGATGTAACTGGCTCTTCCGGCTCCCGCTTCCATATCCTTGGTGGCCTCAGCGGCGGCTTCTGCACTCTGAGGGTCGAGAGGATGGGGGCTAGGTTCAAGGGCAGGCCACTGCCTCCTCCTTCCTGCCATGGAAGAGTTTGTCCTCTGCTCTGAAGTCCAGACCCTCTGTACTATCACAACGCAGAAAGGTCACCTCGCGCCTACTAGCAGGGAAAGGGACAGTGTTCTCTGTGGTCCTGCCGTGTCCCAGGCACCGTGCTCAGCCTCCCAACAACCTTCTGAGATAGGGACTCGTCTCCATGTGGGAGAGGAGGACACCAAGGTCCACTTAGTAACTAGCTCATGGTCACATGGGGACAGAGGCTAGTGGCTCGGAGACTCTCCCCGAGTGCCTGGCTGGGCCCGACCTCACTCACCTTCACTGCCTTGGTCAGAACTTGAATCAGATTTGCCCCGGGGCTCTTCCAGGCTTGGAGCTCCTGTCTTGCTGCCCACAGAGAATCCAGCTGTACCGGGTGAGAGAGAAGGGGGCTGAGGAGAGGCCCTGCCACAGAGGCTGGCCTTTAGGGCTGGCAGGCTCAAGGAGAAGGGCGGGGGCTGCTGCCCAACTACACACCATAGTCCTGTCTCCCGGCGCCGCCTTCCCGTACCTGGCAGGAGAGAAAATGAACAGGGCTCCCTGTAGGGAATCACTCTGGGGGTGGGGAAGGGCCTGGGTGGGAACAGATGACCTCAACCCCGTCCACAACCCTCCCCTGGCCTGAGGCACAGGGCTCAGCTCACTTCTGCATGGCCTCCAAGCCGGCATCCATGGCAGCAGCCCAGACTGGCAGGTCGGTCTTGGTTTTGAGGGGCTGGGAAGCTGCCGTCAGGAACAGGCCGTAGAGCTGGGAAGAACCAGAACGCTGAGCACGTGGGACGGGCCTGCACCCCGGCCAGTCCAGGGTCCCTCGCATCAGCCCGCCAGCCCCCAGAAGCTGTTGGCACTCACTGCTCCAGAGGAGCCCCCCATCTTCTCCAGCAGCAGGACAGACAGCCTGGAGAGCAGCTGGGCAGGGCTGGTGGGGGGCGGGCCCTCCTTCAGCCAGCTCTGGATGGCTGCAGGCAGAGACGTGGAGAGGGACTCAGACCGCAGACAAGTCCTCAGGCCCTACTGCCAGCCAGAGCGAACGGGGGTGTAGGGGAGAGTGGGGGCGCTGCAAGGGCTGGGAGGGAACCAAAACGCAGTTCCCGGGCTCCCGTTTGGTGTCAGTGTGTGGTCAGCAGAAGGGCTGAAACGGGAACTGACAGGGACCTCAGGAGTCACCAGCAGCTGAGCCTGCCCTGAACACCTCACCCTGACACTGTGCCCTGCTCTGTGCTCCACTCTCCCCAGCCCTTTGCACCAACATCCTGTCCGTTTTCCTGATGTAGCTTGTTTCCTGTTGGTCTCTCCCACCAGAGTACAAGCCACAAGGGCGGGGACTCCTGCCTGCTTTGTGCGCTGTCATGGCCACAGGGAGACAGCAGCACCCGGCCCGCGGCAGGCACTCTTATGTTTCTCTTCCATGGTGCTGGACAATTAAGAGCTCTTCTCCACTTTGGGTAAGCTAAGGAAATTAGGGATGATAAAACAAGTTTCCCTTGAGGCCAGCAGATGGCATAGTGGTTATGTCACTGGACTCTCACATGGCTGACCATGGTTCAAGTCTCAGACCAGGTGGCTTGAAAATTACGCTAGGCGAGTATGCATGTGTGCCCAAGATCCGTAGAGGAGAAGGGACTGTGGTGTGGGCATCCCCCCCCCGGGGGGGTGCCTTCTCACTTTCCCTCCCACTGTTTCTCTCTCTCTGGTGAACACACATGCTTTAAGACAAAATCTCTTTAAAAAAAAAAAAAAGGTTTCCCTTGAATTGTATTTTTTACTGTAAAGAATTCCTTTTTTGTTTCCTGAATTAACAACATTCCTCCACGTGTAGTTCAAGGGGAAGGTCCTTTTCCTTAGGAGAATGGGTGAGAGGGATGGGAAGGACTTTGTGAATGACCTCATTTGGCAAAGTAAACGCTAGCAACCCCAGGTTAGCACGCCGGGTGTTTTAGAAATTATTCTGTCTCATGAAATGCCAAAGTCTTAGAACCAATGTGATATTCCAGCCCCTCCCTGGACCACAGTGGGACCCGGGACCCACCTCTGGCAGCGCGGCTGTGGGTGGTGCCGCAGTCCCCGTCGCCAGCAGCCCTGTCCAGCGCGTTCAGATGTTCCTCCAGGCCCAGGAGGGTGGTGCACACACGTTCCAGCACGAGCACCATCTGCTTAGAGGCTGGGCCTGCACAGGGTGAGGCCCTTCTCATAACCAAGCCCGGCGATGTTGGAGTGTGGGTGCTGGCTCCCAGAATAACCCACTGGACCCCTGGCACTCTTCAGGGGCTCAGGTCAGAGCTCTGGGCACCTGAAAAGCCTGCCCCTTCCCCACCAGCAGGGCTGGCTACCTCTGGCAGCAGTGGAGTCAGGGGCCTCCGGGGGCTCCACAGGGGCTGCCCGGCTCCGGTTCCGCCCAGTCACGGAGACCTTGGCCACATGAGGCCAGGCTGCTGCGGTGGTCTCAGCATCTAGGGTCAGCAACATAACCCTCTTAGACACAGCTGGCCAGACAGGATCAAGTGGGGCCGGGTCCTCCCACCTGGCTCTGGGAGCCTGACCCCTCAGCCCTGGAGGAAAGTCTACACCTCAAGTAGCATGTACTAAGTGTTCACTGCGCACAGGGGGACGGAGGGAGGCTCCCTGGGGAGGATCTTAATACCAACTTTGCCGCAGACATGGCAAGCTGGAGAAGCCAGAGAGGGCCTCTTCACAGGGCCCAGGGCCTGGTTGTCATGGTCAGCCCTGAGGCTCTGCAAGCCTCCCTGGCTCCTCCCAGCTTAAGTCCTGGCTTGGGGGACCAGCAGTTGGCGTAATGGCTATGTTGCTGCACTCCCATATAGTCAACCACAGTTCAAATCACAGACCCAGTGGCTTAAACTCACACCAGGTACGTGTGCGTGCGTGCGTGTGTGCCCAAGATCCCAAAAGGGGAATGGGGAGAAAGGATTGCAGCATGGCTATCCCGCCTGGCTATCCCCCCTGGGGGGTGATTTCTCGCTTTCTGTCTTTCTGTCTCTGTCTTTCTGGAGAGCGCACCTCTCCAAAAAAAAAGAAAAGTCCCAGCTTGGATGCCAGGTTGTGGGTCTCACCGATCAGCTTCAGGAGGGGCTCATCCACCAGCAGGAGGGTGAGAGAAACACCAGGCATCTCCAGCGCTGACATGAAGGTGCCCACCAGGGCACGGGCGATCTTCACCTTGCGGCCCTCTGCAAACCGCATCATGGAAGTCCATGGGGGAAGGATGGGCACTCCCTCTGCCCACCCCTGCCCCAAACATCAGGGAAACAAATACTAGGGAAAAAGGGCCCTCGGACACTGGGGCCCTGGGGTCAATAGGAAGCTGGTCCGATTTCAATGACACCCAAGTGACCACATTCCCTGGAGGTGTCCCCTCTTTAGAAGCAGAGGGTAGAGGTCTCATCACTGAGTTCTCACCAGGTGCCAGGTACTGTGCTAAGTGTCTGAGCTGTGCTTGATCTCACCGAGTTCTCACAACAACCCGAGAAGGCGGGCATTAGTGTGATTACCCATGATTTATGTGTGAGGCACCCAGCAATTCAGTGGCAGAGTGGCAACCTAACGTGGGCTTGTCCAACTGCACAGCGCATGTCCTGGGCCAGCGTGCGACCCTCCTCAGCTGCGCTCCTCCCAGCAGGGGAGGCTCACCCAGACAGCGGACGGCCGCGTCGGCGATGATGCCGAGTTCCAGGAACGACAGGCCGCCCAGGTTGTTGACCATCAGCACTACTGAGGAGCCTGTGGATAGAGGCGGGACTCTAGTTGAGGTGCTCCGGCTGTCCCCGCCCTGTGGGGTCGGCAGGACAGGGAGACGGGAGAACACGGGCCATCACCTGGCTTCACGGGCACGTGGGATGCACTGGAGGCACTGGTCATGTGGTCGAGCATGAGCTTCACGATCTCATCGGCGGCTGCCATCTGTCGGGAAGCCAGGAGTGAGTTGCATCTGGGGTGCCTTGGCCTTAGGCTGGTCTGGGCCGGGGAGTCCACTTACCTTTATCCGGCGCACGCCGGCTTCCCCGTGGATTCCTGCAGGACAGATACGCTCACTGCTGACCCGCTCAGGGCCTGGGGCTCGCACACTGTGTTTCTGTCAAGGACTTACTAAGTGCTCAGCACTACATGGGCGCTGTGGGTGTGGGCGTGGGTGGAAATGAACAGGCATGAGAAATATCATCTCTGCTCTCTGGACGCTCATGGCCCAGTGGTGGGAACAGCCAGGAACTGAAACAGCCTCAACCAGAGGCAGATACAACGAGGCCACCCTCAGGAGGCAGATGCCCGTCGCTTGGGAAGCGGAGGGCGGGAAGGGTTTTACAGCTTTTTGGCCTTTCGAAGGGCACCTGAAACAAGAACTGCGTTCAGGGGCAGGAGGCCAGGGAATGCTATGAGCAAAGGCCCGGGGTGGCTGGTGCACAGAGCCCTATGTGGCCAGAGCCCTGGGCGTGCACAGCCAAGCAGGAAGAAATCAGGCAGGGTGGGCCAGGCTGGGCCTCAGCTGCCCTCCGGAGCACAGAGGACCAGGCAGATGGCTCCCAAGGCATACGAGGCGGGCAAAACCCAAGGTGGGAACAGGTACGGTAGGGAGGGGGTGGCTGGAAGCTTACCCAGGCCCAGTTCCACCTCATCCGCTGAGAGCTCAAAAGTGGGTTTGGAACCTGGCACGCTACAGGAGGAGAGGCTCACGCCCAGGGTGCCTGTGAGAGAGGAGGCACGGAGGGGATGACTGCTCTGCTCCTGGCATGGGCGTCAGGAAGGCCGCGGCAATGCCTCGGCGGCCCTGCCCACACCACCCTCTTCTCTGAGGAAGGCTGCCGCACTCATCCTCTCGGGGAGGAAAGGTTTCCCAGGAGCTCCCCTCAGAGAGATCGTCCCTGGCCCCTAGGGAGTAACCGCAGGGCTGCGGGAACCACCCCCAGTCCCAAGGTCCGTCGCAGCCTCCTGTCTCCACACCCCAGTCCCCGGCAGGCACTCACCCATGGCCTTGGCCACCGCGGTCACCTGCTTCGTGATCTCCTCTAGCCCCACACCTGCCTCAGCCAGGGCACCTGCCACCTGCAGCCCCACAGAGAGAAGCCCCCGAGGGGGAAGGGGTCACTGTACCCCGTGGGCAGAGAAGATGGGCTGTGGTTGGGAAGGGAGATTCACTTAAGGTTTCAGCCTGGCCCGTGGCACGCAGGGCAGAACACTGTACTCCCCTCATTCGCAGCGTGCCCATCAGGGGTCTCTGAGCTTCCAGTCTGTTAGTCAGAAGGGACTTCACAAATGGGGCGAGGGGCCCAGAGAGGGGTGATATCTTACTCAAAGTCACACAGCAAGTTGGTGGCCAGTTTTCTGATTCTTAATCTAGAGTTCTTTCTCCCATAGTGTGTATACTGGGGGTTATCTTATCTATCCACCCATCCACACAGTTTTTTTTGTTTGTTTTTTTTTGAGAGGTTTTTGCTATAGGGCACGTGCGCTCACCAGAAAGACAGAGACAGAGAGACAGGAAGCGAGAAATCACCCCTGAGGGGGGATGGCCACGCCGCAATCCTCTCTCCTCCATTCTCCTTTCGGGATCCTGGGCATGCATGCACATGTGCCCGGTGTGAGTTTAAGCCACCGGGTCCAGAACTTGACCCGTGGTCGGCTACATGGGAATCCAGCGACATAGCCATTACGCCAACTGCTGGTCCCCACCCAACCAGTTTTTACCAAGCATCTGGTCTGTGCTGAAAAGGAAGAAAAGATGCCTAAGTCACAGTCCCTGCCTTCAAGGGACTCACAGCTGGGGGAAACGAACACACAGAGACTGAAATCTAATGCGAGGTGGAAAATGCAACTGGAAAACCCACTGAAGGATGTTATGGGGCACTGAGGCGGGCGTCCTGGCTAGCTTGGGATAGTGGGGAGATCGGGGAGAGCCTCTCAGGAGGGGAGACATCAGAGATCCACAGAATGGTAGGATTTAGCCAGGCCAGAAGGAGGCAGAGGATTTGACAGGCCATAGATACAGGGTCAGCAAAGTCAGAGAGGAGGCTCAGCATCCTGGGTCCGGGGCCTGGTGTCAATGGAGCAGAAGAGGAGGGTCGGGGTGACGGGAGGCAGGGCAAGAGTGCAGTGGGTCCCTGAGCAAGGAGCTTGGGCTGATTCTAGGGACCCAAGAGGGCTGAAGTGGACAAACAGCCTGGTCAGACACACAGTATTTTTTTAAATTTTAGAGAGGTTTTTGCTATAGGGCACGTGTACTCACCAGAAAGACAGAGAGACAGAGAGACAGAAAGTGAGAAATCACCCCCCAGGGGAATGGCCACGCTACCATCCCTTCTCCTCCATTCTCCTCTCGGGATCTTGAGCATGCATGCACATGTGCCCGACATGAGTTTAAGCCACTGGGTCCAGCACTCAAACCGTGGTTGACTACGTGGGAGTCCAGTGATATAGCCATTACGCCAACTGCTGGTCCCCAGACCCACATTCTTAAATGACACCTCAGGCAGCAGCGTGAGGACTGGCGAGGAAGGAGGCCCAGCCAGGAGATGGCTGCAGCCACCTGGGGAGGAAGGGCGACTTCCAGCAGGTGTGGGGGCTGTGCAGGCTCCTGGGAGCGGGCGTCAAGGCAGAGCAACTACTAGGTGTGGGGAGAGGAGGAGACGGGTGTAGGGAACACCTGAGGTCTGTGCTTAAGGAACGGAGACGGTGGTGGGGCCTTCCTGGATCGGGGAGCATAGGGCAGGAGTGGCTGCTTGGGGGAGAGACAGAGTAGCTAGAAGGGTCTGGCTACCAGGTGCTACCCAGAGAGAAGGCTGGGAGAGGCAGCCGGCCTCAGCGTCGGGTGGGAGCATACCTTGTGTATGAGGACCGTGCCGCAGAGTCCGCGCCGGCCCGCCTTCTTCAGCACAGTGAAGGCACTGTCATCCCCGATGACCACCATCTCCACTGGGATGCCCTCAGCCCGGGCCTGCTCCCGGGCCAAGCCGAAGTTGAGCCGATCTCCGGTGTAGTTCTTCACGATGAGGAGGGTCCCCGCTGCAGGAGTGGCCGGCAGACCCAATCAGTCCTCACACTGTCCCGTGTGCCCTCCCTGCAGTGGTCTCTCCCGATGCCAGCCTTACCTGTGCCTGCCTGGGCCACTGCCCTGATGGCCGCCAGGATGCTGCCCACGGCCGGGGAGGTGAACACGGCTCCCGCGATGACCCCCGTCAGCATCCCCTTCCCTATGAAACCTGGAGACGGGGAGAGTGGGGACTGTGTGCCATCACTCGGGATCCCCATGCTCCTGGGCTTTATCATGTGAGCCCTACTCTGTGTCTGGTGCTAGAAGATCCCTCAGATCTTGGCACCGACAGTTGGCGTAATGGCTATGTCGCTGGACTCCTGGATGTAGTTGACTGCAGTTTGAGTCCTGGACCTGGTGGCTTAAATTCACACCAGGCGCGTGTGCGGGCATGCCCAAGATCCCGAGAGGAGAATGGAGGAGAAGGGATGCAGCGTGGCCATCCCCCCTGGGGGGTGATTTCTCTTTCTGTCTCTCTCTCTGTCTTTCTGGTGAGCACACGGTCCCTATAGCAAAAACATCTCAAAGAAAAAAAAAAAAAAAGAAGAAGATCCCTCAGATCTTAATTTTTTTCTTTAGAATTTTGTCATAGGGAGTGTGTGCTCCCTGGAGACAGACAGGGGTTGAGAGAGTGAGAAATCACTCTCCATGGGAGGATAGCCATGCTGTAATCCCTTCTCCTCCATTTTTCTTCTCAGGGTTGTGGGCATGCATGCACGCATACCTGGTGTTTTTTTTTTTTTTGGAGAGGTTTTTGCTATAGGTCGCGTGCGCTCACCAGGAAGACAGAGAGAGACAGAGAGACAGAAAGCGAGAAATCACCCCCCAGGGAGGATGGCCACGCATGAACACGTATCCAGCGTGACAAGCCACTGGGTCTGGGACACGAACCATGGTCGACTACATGGGAGTCCAGCAACATAGCCACTAAGCCAACTGGTGGTCCCAACGGTGTGTTTTTCAATCTACTGGGTCCGGGTCTCAAACTGAGCAGTCAGCCATATGGAATCCAGCACCTTAACTACCATGCCTACCTGCTGGGCCAATGCCCTGGATCTTTATATGGCTGACTTCTTAGGGGTCTGCTTTTTGGAGAGGCCTCCCCAGGCTCCCACCCCGAAGCAGTTACCCACCCCATCCCCTGTGGTCTGCTGCTCCTTCACCCTGTTCTCTTGTCTTTGCTACATCACACAGCACTCTCCAAACTGATCTCCTCCATTAATGTGTTTACTTGGCTACTGTGTCTCCCCAGAGTAGAATATAAGCCCTACAAGGACAGGGAGACCTTGGGTGGCTAGTTCACTGCTGTATCCTAGTGCCTAGTACAGGGCCACACGTATAATGAGCTAGCTCCCTGCTGTTTGCAGAATGAATGAATGGATTTGCTACAAGGAGACAGAAAAGACCAGAAAAGGTTAGTCCCTCCCTGCCAGATACCCTGAAGAGGAGCTCACACCGCTAGTACCAAGAGGAGACTGTCCATGTGTCAGGAGGAAGTGGATGTCCCTGCTGACCACACCCTGAAACGTCTCCCCCTTCCTCGCCTGCAGAGCTATGGCAGGTAGGTTCAGAGGAGGGACTCTGCTCTAGGCTGGAGGAGTCGAGGGCCTTCCTGGAGGAAGGGATGGATCAGTTGGGCCTGGAAGTCTAGGATGATTCATGGATCACTTACTCAGAGCTGAATGAGCCTAGAACTGATTTGGCTCAAACCCATACTTTCATAGATGTAGACTCTGAGATCCAGAAAGGTCGGGACTGGACCGGGATCACAGCCTGAGGGAGTAGGAGCCTGGGAACAAGGCCTGGCTCCTGACTCTGCTGGGCTCTGACCTGCACCTCACACCTGTGGTGGCTATCTCCTGGGAGTCCCGTCCCCTCAACCCAGCACCTCCACTTCACGGCACTCACCAGCATGGGCAGGCTCATGGCCAGAACCGCCCCCTGACAGCAGTGCCACCCGGCCCTTGAGGCTGTCCAGGTCAGAACGGAGGGCCACGCGGTGGCCCTGCAGGAGCTGCAGATTGGGGTCACAGGCCACCAGGCCAGCAAGGGCATCATCGGCACAGCCTGCCACGGAGTTCACCAGCTTTTTGGAGGTCTGCAGGAGAGGAAGCGGGGAGACGTTTCAGGGTGTGGTCAGCAGGGACATCCACTTCCTGCACAGCAAAATTGCTGTGGCAAAGACCCCTTTTTCACGTCCACTTGGGAACGCCAGGGACACAGCAGTTCTTTGAGCTGGGTGACGTTTTATTGGGTGCCTATTTCTGTGAGTTCTCTTCTTCCTTTTTAAAAAAATTATTTGTGGGGATGGCAGGTAGCATGGTGGTTGGGGCACTGGACTCTCACATGGCTGACTACAGTTCAAGTCCTGGACCTGGCGGCTTCCTTTCCCACTTTCCCTCTGTGTGTGTGTCTCTGTGTATCTCTCTGGTTAAATTGAAAAAGTGATAATAACAACAAACAAAATTAAGTAAGTCTTTAAATATACCATAAAAATTTTACTTACTTTATTTACTGAATTTTATTTATTACTATTTTACTTATTTATTTTTAGAGAGATTTTTGCTATAGGGCATGTGCACTTGCCAGAGAGACAGAGACAGAAAGACAGAAAGGTCTAGGCAGACTAGGCTCGGCTGAATTGCTACGGGGTACAGACAGAAGTGCACAGACTCAGAGCTGGAGTGAGTGAGAGCTTGCGCTCTGGAGCATGAGAACTTGGGTTCATATCCCACTTCTGGGGGCCAGCATGTGGTGTGGTGGTTGAGGCACTAGACTCCTACATGGCCAACCACAGTTCACATCCCAGACCTGGTGGCTTGCTTTCTCACCTTCCCCCTCTCTCTCTTTCTCTCTCTCTCTCTATTCCTGGTGAGGATGCATGCCCTATAGCAAATTAAAAAATAATAATAGATAAAATTAAATCATTATTATTTAAAAATCCCACTTCTGCCTTTCATTAGCTATGAGAACTCAATAAAGATAAATCACTGTTCTGAGTTTCAATTCTTCATCTATAAAATGGGGAGTTACTGAAATATAGTACATGAGAGGACTTCAGAAGTTTGTGGAAGATGAGGCCAGAGGTGGCGTGGTGGTTAAAAGTGCTGGATTCCCACATGGCCAACCACCGTTGGAGTCTCGGACCTGGTGGCTTGCTTTCTCCCTTTCCCTTTCTGTGTGTTTCTTTCTGGTCAAATTAAAAAATAATTTTAACAAATGTAATTAAATAAATATTTTTTAAAAAGTTCGTGGAATGGGACCAGCAGATGGTGTAATGGCTGTGTCGCAGGACTCCCATGTAGTCGACCGTGGTTCGAGTCCCAGACCCGGTGGCTTAAACTCACTCCGGGAGCCTGTGTGTGCATGCCCAAGATCCTGAGAGTAGAATGGAGGAGAAGGGATTGCGGCGTGGCCATCACCCCTGGGGGGTGATTTCTCGCTTTCTGTCTATCTTTGTCTTTCTGGTGAGCGCATACGCCCTATAGCAAAAACAAAAACAAAAACAAAAACAAAAAAACAAACAAAAAACACGTGCCCCATAGCAAAAAAAAAAAAAAAAAAAAAAAAAAAAAAAAAAAAAAAAAGTTCGTGAAAGATAGAGTTAAAGTATGAGCTTATTTGGTGGAAAAAGAAAACTTGAAATGTATACATAATTTTTTTTTCATAATACATACCTCTGCCAACTGTTTGAAAACCTGATCATATACCTGTGATGTAGTAAAAGTTCAATAAAAGGGAGCTTCTCCCTTTTCTTAAACAGGTTCTGGGGAGCTGAAGCCAGTTGCTGAAAGGCTGCAGGCTGGGATGCATTCCCTGTCTTTGTCCGGAAGGGGGAGAGACTGGGGCCCAATATAAACCTGGATGGCACTGTTCACAGCGCCACCTCGTGGTCCGGAGGGTGGCCTGCAGCTGGGCAGGGTCCCGCCGAGATGTACTTCCTGCCGCCGCTCCTTCCTGAGCCTGCAGGCATTGTTCCTTGGTGCAGCCTCACCTGGATGCCTCCCTGCCAGCCTTTCCTGGGTCAGGCCAGGCCCAGGTCCAAGCCATTAGCCTCAGCATGAGGAGAGTAGTCCAGGTCACGAAGGGGCGAGCAGAATAATGATCAGCTATGACTCAGACCTAAGCCTGATTCTAGCACTCTTTTTTTTTCCTTTTTAAATAATTATTTATTTAGTTTTACTTATGATTATTATTATTTTTTTAAATTTACTAAAGGGCACATGTGCTTACCAAAGAGAGACAGAGAGAAAGGGAAAGTGAGAAAGCAAGCCGCCAGGTCTGGGACTGGAGCCACAGTCGGCCATATGGGAGTCCTGCATGCCTACTCTAAGCACTCTTGGGGATGTCTCACTTAATCTTTTCCAACAACCCCATCTAGGAAAGATGATCCAGGCTAGGAAAGTGAGGCACAGTGAAATGACTTTGCCCCAGTTCACATAGCCAGCAGGTATTCAGGTGCTCCTGGCTCTTTGGGCTACATTGTGCTATTTTCCTGAGGGCTAAAAAAAGGTGAAAGGTGAGCAGAGGTTTTGCCCAAGGAAGGTATATGGAACATGGGGAAAGATTATTATTTTTTTTAATGAATGATTTAATTTTACTTGTTATTATTACTTTTTCATTTGACCAGAGAAAGACAGAGAGAAAGGGAAAGTGAAAAAGCAAGTCACCAAGGTCTCATGGATGTCCAGCACCTCGACCACTATACCACCTGCTAGCCCCGAGAATCCTTTTTAAAAAAAATTGCTCTAGGTCAAGGTTTCTGTAAAGGATCATGTGTATTAATAGTTGGCTGGTGGCAGGCTGAAATTTGAAGCCAGATTCGTTCAAGGCCTTTTTCAGTCCAGAACAGCTTTAGAGTTGGCCTGGGGCAAAAGCCCAGCGGCATGGTCAGCCTCCCACAGTGTATCCCATCTTTGGGACCAACCTAGACAAGCTCCAGGCTCAGGAATAAGCACAAGTCATTCTGCATGGCTCCCTCTGCGATTCCATACAGTGTCTATCACAGATCAGACAGCCGACAATGCTCTAATCTCAATGCATGACCAGTGGGCTGCCTGGCGCGGTGGTTAAGGTGCTGGACTCCCACACATGGTCAACCACGGTAAGAGTCCTGGACCTGAAGGCTTCCTTTCTTACTTTCCTTCTTTTCTCTCTCTGGTCAAATTAAAAAATAATAATAAATAAAATTAAATACATAATTATTTAAAAAAATAAACAAATGCATAACCAAGACTGGGTGCAGAGGGGCTCTGGAGGAACTCAGGCAACAGTCCTAGGCCTGGCTGGAACCAGTGGCCTCTAGGAAATAGAGGGAAGCAGAGATCAGATCCTGAGAAAGGATGACCCTATCTCTTAACCTCTGACCTTCAGCAATATCTCTTGGTCAGAGTGTGAGCAACTCCCAACATGCCCAGGTCTGAGATCCCCACTGCTAAAGACTGTGGTGGTCTTCCTCTGCCTTGGGCCCCCAAGGACTCACCATGGTCGGGACACTCTGCAGCAACTTGAGTTCACACCCTTGCACTGAGCCTCTGGAGGATGGACGATCCCGTGGGAGCTACCTGGGTTTGAACACAGCAGAGGCAGCAGCAGCACCTGTAAGAGTGGGTCCCGATACGAGCCACTGAAGGCACTCACGGCTGACTGGCATGATCACGCTCTCAGTGCCCTAGTTATTAGGGAGCTGCCCCAGACTTCGATCCAAGTCCAAACTCTAGTACGTGGTGTGGGGATGGAGACGAGCGTGGGGCTGACCAAGGTTCACGCCTGCACTTGGCTGCCAGAAGACAGATCAATCCATGTTGGGCACAGGGCTGTTTTTATGCCAGGATTAGTGCCCACCTCGTCATCAAGGAGCAACATGACCCACAGAGTAGCTTTGCCTTCCGCATGAGCATCAGATGCAGTGGAAAAGTTTACAAAGCTCTTCACACGCTTGTTGTCATTGGCTTTGGCACCACGTGGAAGGGCCAGTTTTTTGCTTGTTTTTACCTCATTTTACTTTAGGGAAATGTACTGAGAGTTCTAATTAATTTGTCAAAGTTTGTAAAAGTCCAAACTCAAACCCATGTCTAGTCTTTCTACAAAGTATTTTGTTTTCATGGTGCAATCCCTTCTCCATCTTGTCCCTCCTTTAGGGATTTTGGGCATGCCCTGCATGTTTGTCAAGCTGCTGGGGCTGGGACTTAAGCCACATTTGAACCATCCCATTCCTGTGGGATGCCTGTACCTTAACCACCAGGACAGGGGCTGGCCTGACCCTGTTCCTGCTGCTGCTAATTCAGTGCCTTCAGCCAGGCAGAGTCCCTGCTGTGGGAAACCTGACTAGTAAATTGCAACATCTTAGCACCCACAGTTCAGCCTGGTCCAGAGGTTTTGGGGCATCCAAGTTCACTGCGTGTGGCCAAGTGTGTGGGTGCACGTGCACCCCCCCCCCCCCCCAAACACACATACACTCCATGTAAAGAATCCAGACGTGGCTCTGCACCTAGCTCTGCTTGGGCTTCCTGGGGGAGATCAGAGGCAAACCAATTCCCCTTTGAGCCTCAGCTTCCTCATCTGTAAAATGAGGGTTGGCTCCCTTCCACCCTGAGGGTGCTCTAAGCAGCGGATCTTCCTGCTGCTCCTTGAGGAGACTGTCTAATGTGGGGTGGCCTGGCGGTTGTAGGGGTGACAGCCCTCCTAGACTGTTTAGTTCTCACTGGCAAAACTTGTTTTGACCTTGACGTCAGAATCTACACCGCAGCGGGGCACTAAGGGTACTAATACCGCTGGCCCAATGACCTGCTGGGCCCTTCAAAGTCGGAACAGTTAAGTTTAAAGGGGAGAGATGTGCGTCCAGGCATCCCCCGGAGCCGAGGTCAGATGAGAGCAGAGGCTGGATCTGGAGAAACTGGGCAGTTAAGGGGACTAGCCCGGTTCTAGTCCGGGATGTGCACGGTGGCAGCTCCTTCCTCTCTGTAGCCCTTCCGCTTCCAAGAGCCCAAGGCTCCTGGAGCAATGGAGAGGCTCGGACAGGGTCCGGGGACCGGGGTCTGCGGGCGAGGGGGTTGGCGCACCTCCCCCACACGCTCAGGCCGGCCCCAGCCGCCACCGTAGCCTCCGCAGCCGCTCCGCAAGGCCCCCTCCGGCGCGCCGTCATCCGGGTACTCCGCGCTCGGGCGCTCAGCGACGGGGCGGGGCCTCCGGGGCGGGGCTTCCCTTGGTTGGCTGCCTCCGGCTCTCTGAGTCCTCCGAGAGGCCAGGTGAGGCCGTCCCGTGATGCCCCGCGCCCCGGCCGCTCTGGCCTGCAACGTGTCTCTGGGGCGGAGGCAGCGGTAGTGGAGTTCGCTGCGCGCGGGTGGGGGCCCCCGGTCTCTTCATTCGTGTTTATCTCTCTAGCGTTGCGCTTGAGTCCCGACGGGCCGCCCCGGGCCGCAACATGTCGTACAACTACGTGGTAACGGCACAGAAGCCCACCGCCGTGAACGGCTGCGTGACCGGTGAGGCCGCCAGGGCCGGAGACCCCGACCAGGGAGGGAGCGAGCGGGAAGCTCCGAGGCCTAGGGAGGCCCGAGGCCCTAGGGCGGTCAGGCAGGACCGGGCACGGGGATCGGAAGGCGCTGGCGGCCGAGGAACCTTCCCCAGCCTTGCGATTTCCAAAGAGCTGTCCCAACACGCGTTGTTTTGGAGATTAGAAGCTGCTCTTGAGGGTCCCCTTTCGTCCTGGGAGGGGTCCCCTTGGCTTCGAGGACCGCACTGGAGCCGGTGGGACAGAGAGCGAAGTGTGAGATGATCTTGCAGTGTTTGTGCCCCGAGCCTGGCCTCGTGGTCGGGGGAAGGGGAGGCTGTGATGGCGACTTTTCCCATCCCAGGTCAGAATTTTCTTTTGGGGTTCTGGGGGAGGTCTCAGGAGGTGCAGCAATGTGAGGAATGGCCACACTCTCCCAAAGAAGGACAGGAGCCTCCTGCGGGCTCCCTTTGCCTGGGGCTGTTGTTTACATGAGAAAGATCGCTAGAGGACAGGGTTGGTTGGGCCAGCGGAGTGCTGGGTTTGCCTTCTTGACTATGTGCAAAGATTGTTAAGGATACCGATGTCCAGAGTTCAGGAATAATCATCTGGAATCCGCATGCTCAGCTGAATATGCAGACCCAAACTTGCATGTTTATATAAACCCTAGTCATGATTCCAAAACAGAACTCAGTCAGAGTGTTGGAGGCCCCTTAAACTGTGGATAGGGATATTAGTAGACAGCTTGGAGGTAGGACAAGGGATAAATGATGTGGACAATACAATGTCTTAATATGAAGCACAGAGAATTTCATTTGGCCTGGGCTGCTTGGATCAAGTTTTGTGAAACTTTGGATAAGGGCTGGAAGAGTTGAACACCTTCTCCAGCGTCTGACATTAGGACCTGCCACTGGAAATGCAGAGTCAAATCTGAGGAGACAGAGCCCTCTGAAGTTTGCACAGTCATTGTCAGTTGAGGGACACCATGCTCTTAGGGCCGGTCCTGTGTTCTTATTCTGATTAAGGAAGTAGCTTTGTTGAACTTCGGAAGTGAGATTCTTGGAGGGGCTAGATTAGGCAAGAAGGGGAGGAAATGAAGGGAGTTGGAAAAAGATGTGAAGTAAAGGCGAATTCTGGAGGTATTTAGGTAGAATTTGATCGGATTATGTAGAGGATTTGGGAGGCCCTTCCTCTGGCTTCAAAAGTTAGAGGATCTGTTCTTTCAGGACACTTTACTTCAGCTGAAGACTTGAACCTGTTGATTGCCAAAAACACAAGATTAGAGATCTATGTGGTCACTGCTGAGGGGCTTCGGCCAGTCAAAGAGGTTGGCATGTATGGGAAGATTGCTGTCATGGAGCTTTTCAGGCCCAAGGTAAGTGTTGTGAGTTGGGACAGACCTGTTGGTTATAGGTTGTTTCATATCATCTGATTGCTTTGGATGGGTAGAATAAGGTTTAGGAGAGAAACTCTTCGTCTGTCTTTAAAAAAAAAAACTGAAGTGCCAGAGGGTGTGTGCTCTCACCAGAGAGAGAGATAAGGGGAGAGAGAAAGCAAGAGCAAACACCTCCTCCAGTGGGCACGGTCAAACTGCAGTCCCTTTTTCCTCCATTGCTTCATCTCATCAGGATGTTGGGCATGCATGCCCAGGCACCAGGTGTGCATTTCAAGCTGCTTGGGCCAGGATTTGAACCATGGTTGACCATGGGAGATCTGGCTTCCTATGCATTGTGCTTAACCATTGTACTACCACTGCACTATGGGGCGGGCCCCTCTCTTTGAATGGCCCATTTCCAGTGTGTACTCTTCTTGAACAAGCTTCCTATAAGTAGGAGAGATTCTTAGGGAAAAATTAATCAAGTTAACTTCTTTAGGAAGGGGAGATTGAAGCAGTTTGAAATGCAGGTCAGCATTTTTGCTCATTCCATAGATATCACTTAAGGTACCTTTTAATAACTCTGATTTCCTCATCTACCAGTTCCCTGGATTACTGTGAAAACTAGATGTTTCAGTTGCTCAGGGCCTAGCACATATCAAGCATTAGTGGTTATTTTAACAGTTTTTATCATTCAAATAGCCACTTTGCTTCATCCTATTTTAACTGAATCAGACGAGAAAGCAATGAGTTCAAAGTTTTAATTATAACTCTTTGAACAAACCACTCATTTTTTTTTTTTTTTTAAGAGAGGTTTTTGCTATAGGGCGCGTGCGCTCGCCAGACAGAGACAGACATAGAGACAGAAAATGAGAAATCACCTCCCAGAGGGGATGGCCACACTGCAATCCCTTCTCCTCCATTCTCCTCTCGGGATCTTGGGCACGCACGCACACATGCCCAGCGTGAGTTTTAAGCCACCGGGTTCGGGACACGAACCGTGATCGACTACATGGGTGTCCAGTGACAGCCATTACACTAACTGCTCGTCCCAACAAAACACTCATTTTTAAAATAATTATTTTATTTAAGTTAGTTAGTTAGTTAATTAATTAATTAATTTTAATTGACCAGAAAGGGACAGAGCAAGAGCGAGAGAGAGACAGAAAGTGAGAAAACAAGCCACCAGGTCGGGCATTCAAACCATGGTCGGCCATGTGGGAGGCCAGTGTCCTTAACCACCACACCACCTGCCGACCCCAAAACACTCATTTCTTTGAGGTCTGTGTGAAATATGTAAGACCTTGTTGATGTACTTTAGCTTCTTTCCGCCTTCTCCAAATACTTGGAGAGGAGTGGAGGAGGCATTACATTCATCTTCAGAATTTGAAAATTCTGACACTGGGAAGATTGAGATTTAGCTTGAGGTCTAAATGGAAAAGGACATTGCATGTAGTGTAGAGGTGGAGAACTATGTAAGTGAGGACTGGATGTTTACGAGCTTTAGTTCTGGCCTTTTATATGTGCCCCTAGGGGCTGTGTGTGTTACTGACTCACACGTTTTCTCTTAGAGAATTTGGAAAGTTTACTTAAAGAATTTAGCATGCTTAAAGGCTAGACAGGGCTGTTGAAAAAGAACCTCTTTTGATAGCATACTGTTGGTTTCCAGGGGGAGAGCAAGGACCTGCTGTTTATCTTGACAGCCAAGTACAATGCCTGCATCCTGGAATACAAGCAGAGCGGCGAGAGCATTGACATCATTACGCGAGCTCACGGCAATGTCCAGGTGAGGTGGCCGCTTCGGGCTGATAAGAATTTTCAAGGGAGGGCCATTATGATACAATGTAGAAAGCTGAATTGCGGAGGGGCAATCTGCTATATAATCAGAGAAATAAGAAATACTAAAGGCTTGAACTTTTATGAAGAAAGGACTTCTGTAGTTTACTGAGAGTCCAAGGGACAGGATCAAACACAGATTCAGCATTTTGCAAAAAGGGATGCATTGACACTTGGGCTCCTTGACATGTTAAGTAGATGCCCCTAGTTCTACCGACTCTCTTAAGATTGTTCTTGTTCTAGGAAAGTGGTATCTAGTCTCTTCTGCTCTGGATGTTGAGGCTCTTCTCTATAATCCTAATTTTGTTTCTCAGGACCGTATTGGCCGCCCCTCAGAGACTGGCATTATTGGCATCATTGACCCTGAGTGCCGGATGATTGGCCTGCGACTCTATGATGGCCTATTCAAGGTTATTCCCCTAGATCGGGACAATAAGGAGCTTAAGGCCTTTAACATCCGTCTGGAGGAGTTGCATGTCATCGACGTCAAGTTCCTTTACGGCTGTCAGGCACCTACCATTTGCTTTGTCTACCAGGTACTGGATTGGGTGAAGAGAGGGAAAAACTGGTTTGACATGGGTGGGGGTTGGTTTTTGCTAATTGGAATGTTTGAATTTGGTAGTAAGGTGGGGAGAATGTTTAACATATGGGGTCATCGGGAAAGTCCTGACGCATTTTTGCATAGAAAAACACGTCATGACTTTTTCCAACGACCTAATATTTCTCCTGAAATGTTTTGAACAATGCAATTTAATACAGGTTAGATTTTGGTCGCTTCTTGAGTGCAGTAGTGCTTATTGTGGGGGTAGCAAGCTCTCTGGGGCTTTTAGCAGGTTTTAATCCTGAGATTATACTCTGGTTGTGGGCCTCAGAGATTTTATAGGGTGACCCAGTTTATACTTTGAGTCTCTTACTGGCATCCTAAAGGATTATAAAAACTTAGCTGTAAAGAAGTGAGCTAGAATTGGCCTGTAAAGCAAAGAGAAGAGTCTTGGTGATGCCTTAATTGTGTCTTCTAGGAAGAGGCTTGTGTTTTGTCTAGTACCCACTTTCTGATGACTTGTTGGCTCTTGATTTCTATTTTAGTCTGTGCCTAAAACTTCAGCAGAGCTGATCCTGGGCAGCTGTTCTTTAGTCCAGATCTGTCAAGTGGGGGTGGGGTGGCAGAGACCAGACTAACATGCCAGTATCTTGGTAGACACTCAGTCTCTTAGCGTGCAGCCCGAGGTCATTTCTTTTGACTGAGGGTGGGAGGCTGGTAGATGACGGAAGAAAGCGATCCAGTTCCATTTAGAGCGTGGGCGGGAAACACGTTGATAACCATCTGAAGTATTAGAAACACTGCTGTAGTTTTGTGTGTCTCTCAGTGTCACTGTCAGTGCTGTCGTTCTGAAGCTAGTTGGAATAAGGGTCAAATGAGTAAGGTCGAAACTGGTTTAGGAGGTTTTGTCTGATTTTGGTAGCTATCAGAGCTGAAATAAAAACTTTGAATTGTGTTCTCCTCTTCAGTTTTGTAAATATCAGGTCATGAGGACACTGATGTTGATGATTCAAGGCTGACTGTTGCCAACCCCAACTGCCAGTTGCAGTTTGGATCTTTATCACTGTATGTGTGTCTCAGAGGCCCAAATCCTACCTTGCTTGAACTTTTGTGAAGTTGGGTCTTACCCAACTCACTAATGGGAAAATTTTTTCAACAACTAAATATGTGTGTGTGCGTGTGTATGTGTGTGTATATATATATATATATACATACATACATATATATATGTATATATACACACACACACAATATATATATATATATATATACACACACACACACACACACATAGATATATACACACACATACACATATATATATATATAATTATTTCATTTAACGTTTTTTATTTAATTAGACCAGAGAGGGAGAGGGAGATGGAGAGAGAGAGAGAGAGTGAGAAAGCAAACCGCCAGGTCCGGAACTTGAACTGTGGTCGGCTATGTGGGAGTCCAGTATCCCCAACCACCACGCCACCTCCCAGCCCCAGCAGCTAAAAGTATGATCTCCTATTATATGTCAGAAACACAACTCAACAAATACTTTGGTACCTCCCTGTGAAAGGCAATCCTACCACAGGAGCTGTGACAGTGATTCAGATGTGGCCCTGCCCTGAAACATGCTGCCGAGTTCCTTCCCTGACTTCTTAGACTCTCTCCTGGCATTGTCCAAGTTGTCTTCCACTGGCTGGATGCAGTCTTCCCCATGCCTCAGCTCTTTAGACTCTTAGAGGTGACTTTGGAAGCTGCAAGGCCGACATGAGTCATGAAGAGAAAGTGGAGAGGAAGATGATCTTGACAATGGCAGGACTAAAGGTTTTGACTAACTTTAGAGGAGCAATGAATCTGGTCTCCCTATTGTCCCTCCTTCAGAATTCCTTTAAGAATTGTATAACACAGTTTTGGTACCAGCAGTTAGCATAAAGGATATGTTGCTGGACTCCCATGTAGTCGACCATGGTTCGAGTCCTGGACCTGGTGGCTTAAACTCACGCCAGGTGCGTGGGCATGCATGCCCAAAGTCCTGAGAGGAGAATGGAGAAGGGATTGCTGTGTGACCATCCCCCTGGGGGATGATTTCTTGCTTTCTGTCTCTCTGTCTCCCTCTGGCTTTCTGGCGAGTGCATACGCCCTATAGCAAAAACCTCTCCAAAAAAAAAAAAAAAGGATTATATAACACAGTTTAAAAGATCTTTCACAGATTTAGATTTTGAATATATATCAAACTTTTTTTTTTTTAATGAGACAGGATCTCTTGGGCCAGCAGATGGCATAGAGATTAAGGTACTGGATCCCACATGGCCAACCGTGCAGTTTGTGTCCCAGACCAGTGGCTTGAAAATCACAGTGGGCAAATGTGTGTGTGCCCAAAATCCAAGAGGAGAATGGAGGAGAAGGGATTATGGCATGGCCATACCCCCAGGGTCATTTCTCATTCTCTCTCTCTCTGGCAAGTGCACACACTCTATAGCAAAAGGTTTAAAAAGAGAGAGAGAGAGAGAGAGAGAAAGAGAAACGGAGAAATAGAGTCTCTTTCTGTTGTCCAGGCTGGCCTTGTAGTCATGATCCTCCTGCCTCAGTTTCCTGAGTAGCTAGGGTTACAGGCACTTGGTTTTCAGGTTTCTTTTCTTTTCTTTTTAAATTTTTACTATAGGGCTTGTGTGCTTATCAGAGAGAGACAGAAAATAAGAAAGGTCCTCCACAGAGTGATGACCATGCTGCAGTCCCTTCTCTATTCTCTTCTTGGGATTTCGTGCACACATGCTCAGTGTGTTTTTAAGACCACCGAGTCAGAGACTTGAACCATGCAGTTTACCATGAGAGATCCTGCTGCCCTAACCACCATGCCACCTGGCCGGCCCCCAAATCGTTTTTGAAAATCTTAGATTTAGCTTCTCAGTGTGTATTTCTCTATTTTGTAAGTTCCTCAGAGTCAAGGAAAACAGTATGTACACACACTCTCACAGCGCACAGTGCATGTGACAAGTTCGCTTTCCTAGCTCTTCAAACCTTTTTTTTGAATAGTTAGGAACAGTAGATCTCAGATGCCAGCAGTCTCCCCAGAAATTAATCACAGACTCAGCTGGTGACTGTCACTGCGACGTTGAGAAGGAAGGGAAAGCTGACCTGACACAGTTGTCAGATGCCATGTGGTGATGGCTCGTCCCTTTCAGGACATGTCTTTGTCCCAAGGTTTATACTTCCTTTTCTTTTGAGAGAGATTTTTGCTATGCTATAGGGTGCGTGTACTTGCTAAAGAGACACACAGAGAGAGGCAAAGCGAGAAATCATCCCATGGGGAGATGGCCACGCTGCATTTCCTTCGCCATTCTCCTCTCGGGATTTTGGACACGCGTGCACATGTGCCTAATGTGAGTTTCAAGCCTCTGGGTCTGGTACTTGAACTGTGGTCCACTATGTGGGAGTCTAGCGTTGTAACCATTCCACCGTCCGCTGGTCCCTTCAAGGTTTACACTTTTGTTAAAAAAAAGAAATATAGATAATTTGTTTTGAAGAATTATTTTATTTATTTATTATATTTTAATTTGACCAGAGAGGGACAACGTGTGTGTGTAGTGAGAAAGCAAGCCGCTAGGTCCGGTCCTTGAACCAGAATAGGCCATGCGGGAATCCAGTGTCCTTAACCACCACCATGCCACCTGCTGGCCACCAGGTTTACACTTCTCTTTTTTTTTATTTTGGAGAGGTTTTTGCTATAGGGCGCGTGCACTCGCCAGACAGACAGAGACAGACAGAGAGACAGAAAGCAGGAAATCACCCCCCAGGGGGGATGGCCACGCCGCAATCCCTTCTCCTCCATTCTCCTCTCGGGATCTTGGGCACGCACGCACACGTGCCCGGCGTGAGTTTAAGCCACCGGGTCCGGGACTCGAACCGCGGTCGACTACGTGGGAGTCCAGCGACATAGCCATTACGCTAACTGCTGGTCCCGCCAGGTTTACACTTCTAAGGGCTAACTATTCTACCTTTCCTCCCCCCATAGGACCCTCAGGGGCGGCACGTAAAAACCTATGAGGTGTCTCTCCGAGAGAAGGAGTTCAATAAGGGCCCTTGGAAACAGGAAAATGTAGAAGCGGAAGCTTCCATGGTGATTGCAGGTTGGTTGGGGATTTGATGAAGTTGGCCTCTCTTCCAGGTCTGGGCCAGTTCTCTATTCTCGCTCCCTCGCTTATCTTCCTGCCCCGTGTTCAGTGTCAGTCCCCTCAGCTGTGGGCATTGATTACTGTTTACTCATAGCTCCTCTCTGATGTGCTTGCTTTTGCTTTATTCGTTTCTGTCTTTGGAGGTTTTTTTTTCCTTCTAAGGTTTTTGTCATAGGGCACATGTGCTCACTGGGGAGAGACAGAGAGCGCGAGAGAGAGAGAGAGAGGAAGTGAGAAATCAACCCCTCAGGGAGGACTGCGCTGCAGTCCTCCTCTATTCTCCTCTCAGGATTTTGGACACACATGCGCATATGCTTGGCATGATTTTCAAGCTGCCAGATCCAGAGCTCGAACCACTGTTGACCATGTGGGAGTCCAGTACCTTAACCACCATGCCATCTGCTGTTCCCTCTTTGGGGTCTACCTCCAAAAGTATAACTTTTTATTCCTACCCCAAAGTATAACTTTTTTAAAAAAAGAATTATTTATTTAATTTTATTTATTCATTTGTTTTATTTTTTATTTTGACCGGAAAGACACAGAGAGAGAGAGATTGAGAGAGGGAAAGTGAGAAAGCAAGTCACCAGGTCCGAGACGTGAACTGTGGTCAGCCATGTAGGAGTCCAGCGTCCTTATCCACCATGCCACCTGCCGGCCCCATAACTTTCTTTTTTTAACTTTGAGTGAAAGGATTGGCCAGAAAACATTGAGATTGATTTGCATAATGGAACATGGAAATGAGTTGTTATTTTATTTGGCAAGACATAAAAACTGGAAGGGACTAATAGAGTTTATCTGTATGACTTCTGTATTTCATAGAGGAGGAAACGGCCAGAGGAACTTGTCCATGCCTGTGTATAGTTAACAAAGCCTGGGCAGGAATCTGGCTGCCTTCATACTCCATCCTATATGTCTTCCCCAATATTATATTGTCTGTCTCATCCAGTAGAGAAGGATTTTTTCTTTCCCTTTTTTTTTTTTTTTTTTTTTGTAAAGAGAGGTTGTTGCTATAGGGTAGTGTGCTCACTGGAGATACAGACAGAGAGACAGAAAGCAAGAAATCACCCCCCAGGGGGATGGCCACTCTGCAATCCCTTCTCTTCTCTTCTCCTCTTGGGATTTTGGGCATGCGTGCACATGCACCTAGTGTGCGTTTTAAGCTGCTGGGTCTGGTACTTGATCCACGGTCGGCCATGTGGGAGTCCAGTGATGTAACCATTGTACCATCTCGTGGTCCCAGGTAGAGAAGTTTTTAACTACGAGACAATTAATTGGCTCCTCTAAATTGTGACTGGAAACTGGGAGGAAATTAAGCAAAGATACACAAGTAGAGATGGGGGGAAAAGTAAAAGTTTTTCGTTAGAAAGGATCAGGAGTTCAGGAGAGAAAAGGGGGAGAATACATGTGGAAGGTCTTTGAGAAGATTCCCTATTCATAGGAATGTGAACATATCAAGAATAGCGGTAAAAATATTACCCAGGGGAGATAATGGCCAGTAAAGTTTCTAAGACGGGATCCTCAAAGAGGATGTTCAGTTCCTTGGACCTTGATGTTCTTTTTAAAGTCATAAAGATTATCTTAAAGTCTGCCTCAGGGCTCCCTGGCCCAGTGCCCTGGTGACTGCCAGTCTAAAGTGCTCAGTGTTCTAATGCTGTTGTCTTTCTCCCACAGTCCCAGAGCCCTTTGGAGGGGCCATCATCATTGGGCAGGAATCAATCACCTATCACAATGGTGACAAATACCTGGCAATCGCCCCTCCTATTATCAAGGTGAGTCGTATTCTTTTACTTTCTCTTCCTTCAGTCTTTTCTCCCCTTGCTCTTAACCCTGTTCCTCTCTTTCTTCCCATTTGTCAAAAGGAGAGTCATAGGCCTAGCCGTGATGGCACGGGTAGTGGGGAGCCACTGTGTGATGTTGGGGTCACATGGGAGGCCTGGGTTCAGATTGTGGATGGACGTGGACATGCTGAGCACACCAGTAATCCTGTGTGGTTAGGAAGCGGAGGAAGGATTGTGATGTGACAAGACCCTGTCTGGAGTACTTCTTTCTTTCTCTCTCTCTCTCTCTCAGGAAAGAAAGGAACTTAAAAAAGTGGGGGTAAGGAAGGGATTCACAAATGTCTATCATGTTACTTGCTGTGTATATAAGATACTGCCTTGGGTACCAGCAGATGGTGTAATGGTTACGTGGTTGGACTCCCACAAAGATGACCACAGTTCTAGTCCTGGACCTGGTGACTTAAAACTCAGGCTAGGCATGTGTGCACGTGTGCCCAAAATCCCAAGAGGAGACTGGAGGAGAAGGGATTGAGGCATGGCCATCCCCTTGGGAGCGGGATCACCTGGGGGCTGATTTCTTGCTTTTTGTCTCTCTGTCTCTCCAAGTGAGCACACGTGCCCTGTAGTAAAATCTCTTTAAGAAAAAAAAAAAAAGGAATACAGAGAGATTGGGTTTCACTTAAAAAGAGCTTGCTTTCTAACTAAGAGAAATAATAATCAAATAGGTTTCCATTTCCATTGGCTGGGACAACTGTAGTCGACCACAGTTCGAGCCCTGGACCCAGTGGCTTAGACTCATGCCCGGCACGTGTGCGTGTGTGCCCAAGATCCCAAGAGAATGGAGGAGAAGTGATTATGGCATGGCCGTCCCCCCTGGGGGGTGATTTCTTGCTTTCTGTCTCTGTCTCTCTCTGTCTTTCTGGCGAGCGTGTGCGCCCTATAGCAAAAACCTCTCAAAAAAAAAAAAAAAATCCCAAGTCATAAAAATTAAGCCTTAAGTACTTAATTTTATTGGGCTGCTTTATAGCCTAGTGGTTAAAGGAGCTGGATCCCACATGGCTGACTACAGTTCAAATCCTTGCTCTGGCAACTTAAAAAACATAGTGGGAGGATGTGTGTGTCCAAAATTGCAACAAAATATAGAAATGGAGGAGAAGGAATTGCAATGTGACCATGCCTCATCTGGGGGTGTTTTCTTTTTTTCTCTCTCTCTGGAGAGTGCATGTGCTCTCTGGCAAAAAAAAAAAAACAAAATAAAACCAAAAAAAAAACCAAAAAAAACCTCACCTTTACCTTTTTTCAAAGTTTGTCTTTATAGAGAGATAAAAGAGACAGGGGAGTACTCATAAGTACTCATAGCCTAGTGGTTAAGTGAGCTGGATCCTATGTAGCTGACCATTTTGAATCCTAGCCCTGGAAGCTTGAAAAATATGCTGGGCAGGACCAGCAGTTGGCGTAATGGCTATGTCGCTGGACTCCCACGTAGTTGACCACGGTTTGCGTCCCGGACCCTTAAAACTCACGCCGGGTGCGTGTGCGTGTGTGCCCAAGATCCCAAGAGGAGAACGGAGGAGAAGGGATTGCGGCGTGGCCATCCCCCCTGGGGGGTGATTTCTCGCTTTCTGTCTCCCTGTCTCTCTCTGTCTTGCGAGCTCAGCCCTATAGCAAAAACCTCTCCAAAAAAAAAAAAAAAAAAAAAAGAGGGGGACCAGCAGTTAGCGTAATGGCTATGTCGCTGGACTCCCACGTAGTCGACCGCGGTTCGAGTCCCGGACCCGGCGGCTTAAACTCACGCCAGGCGCGTGTGCGTGCGTGCCCAAGATCCCGAGAGGAGAATGGAGGAGAAGGGATTGCGGCGTGGCCATCCCCCCTGGGGGGTGATTTCCTGCTTTCTGTCTCTCTGTCTCTCTCTGTCTGTCTGGCGAGCGCACGCGCCCTATAGCAAAAACCTCTCCAAAAAAAGAAAAAAAAAAAAAAAAGAAAAGAAAAGAAAAACATGCTGAGTGCATATGTGTGCGTACCCTAAATCCCAACAGGATGGAGAAATGGAGAAGGAATTAAGGCACATGACTACACTCCGGGGTGCTTTCTGTCTCTCCTTCTCTCTGTCCCTTTGTCTCTCTCTGGGAAGTGCACGTGCCCTCTGGGCAGCTTTTTAAAAGAGCGGGGAGCCAGCAGGTGCTACGGTGGTTAGGTGGCTGGATCCTGTATGGCCAGCTGCTCAATTTGAGTTCCTGACCTGGCAGCTTGAAAAACATTGCCAGGCACTTATATGCGCATGCCCCAAATTCCACTATAGCGATAGAGGAGAAGGGATTGCAGTGTGACCACTCCCATGGGGGGTTGCTTTTTCACTTTCCTTCTCTCTGTCTCTCCAGTGAGTGCACACATCCTCTAGCAAAAAAATTTAAAAGGGGGGGGCATCCCCCCAAACATGGTTTCCGTGCTGCAGTCTATCCCCAGCCTCAGCCAGCGATCACAGGGGGCATGCCTGCATACCTGACGTGTATGGGAGGCTCTGGGATGGGGTTTTCCCATGTCAGTCCATTTGTGTTATTTTGGTGCCATCATCTGGCACCTTAATTTTACTTTCTTTGCCTTTTTTTCTTTTTTTTAAAGGTTTTTGCCATAGGGCGTGTGCATTTGCTGAAGAGAGAGATGGAGACAGTGAGAGGGGAAGTGAGAAATGACCCCCTCAGGGGTGGTGGCCATGCCGAAATCCCTTCTCCATTCTTCGCTTAAAATTTTGGGTACGCATGCACACGCATCCAGTGTGATTTTCAAGCTGCTGGGTCTGGGACTCAAACCATGGTTGCCCAGGTGGTAGTCTAGCACCTTAACCACTATACTACCTGCTGGTCCCAATTTTACTTTCTTTCTTTTTTTTTTTTTTGGAGAGGTTTTTGCTATAGGGCGCGTGCGCTCGCCAGACAGACAGAGAGAGATAGAGAGACAGAAAGCAGGAAATCACCCCCCCCCCCAGGGGGGATGGCCACGCTGCAATCCCTTCTCCTCCATTCTCCTCTTGGGATCTTGGGCACGCACACACACATACCCGGTGTGAGTTTTAAAGCCACTGGGTCTGGGACATGACAGAGAGAGACAGAGAGACAGAAAGCGAGAAATCACCCCCAAGGGGGGTGGCCACACCACAACCCCTTCTCCTCCATTCTCCTCTTGGGATCTTGGGCATGCACGCACACGCGCCCAGCGTGAGTTTAAGCCACCGGGTCCAGGACGCGAACCGTGGTCGACTATGTGGGAGTCCAGGGACATAGCCATTACGCTAACTGCTGGTCCCCCAATTTTACTTTCTTATTGTGGATAAATAACAGAATCTATGGTAGCATTTAAGGTCTAGTGACTACTCAGAACTGTTTCCTATCCTGTATATTTCTGTCTCTGAGTAGAATATGCAGTAAACTTTTAGAAGATACCCTTATAAATGGTCTTCAACAGCAGGTGGCATGATGGTTAAGGCGCTGGACACTCCCACATGGCCAACCACGGTTCGAGTCTCGGACCTGGTGGCTTGCTTTCTCACTTTCTCTCTCTCTCTCTGTCTCTCTGGTCAAAATAAAATGAATGAATAAATAAAATAAAATAAATAATTCTAAAAAAAATTTTAAAAAATTCCCATTTCCTGCTGTATGTGCTGTGCTGGTTGAGGGGAGTCTTTGCAATGTTGTAGCTGGGTGTGGAGGGGGTGATTTGCTGCATTTGTTTCTGGCTGTGGGCCACTTTGCTGACTTTCCTCTTCTTGCAGCAAAGCACCATCGTGTGCCACAATCGAGTGGACCCTAATGGCTCACGATACCTGCTGGGCGACATGGAGGGGCGGCTCTTCATGCTGCTTTTAGAGAAAGAGGAACAGATGGATGGCACAGTCACCCTCAAGGATCTTCGTGTAGAACTCCTTGGAGAGGTAAGGCTTGTCCCTATTCCTTTGCTGTATTCTCCTAGGTGCTCAGTGATCTGACATGTGTGGCCCCACACCATGACTGACTGTTATGGTACTTACCATGTAGCAGCACACTGTCGTTCTTATTGTAGAATTTGACTTTTGAATAAGTTTGATGTTGGAGAATCTCCCAGGATACTGGGTACTACCTCAAGCATTTAAAAAAATGGTGTGCCAAAAAAAGGCTACAGTCTGGAATGAACTTCTAATCTAATGCTGATAATCAGTTATGGGAGGAGGATCTCCCAAAGTTTAATACTTACACACACTGAGTTTTAGAAGTTTTTTTAGTTGCTTAGTAGACTGGAGGTGCTGAGATGAACAGTATCATTTGGAGCACTCACCTGCAAGGGAAATTGTAGATTTTTCTGAGTGAAGAGCTGTGTAGGGGTAATAAATGGAGAATCACAGACTTTAGGGACATTCGGGTAGCATTACTTGGGAATTTGAAATACAGGATTATTTCTGAGCTGTGGCTGCAGTTGGCGTTTTCTCAGCAGATGTCTCGGGGGTGGGTAGAGCAGTGTCTGGGTCCGCCGTGGAGTCCATGCTGATCTCGTCCCTGTGCTGGCGTTCTTGTAGACATCCATTGCCGAGTGCTTGACGTACCTCGACAATGGCGTCGTGTTCGTTGGGTCTCGTCTGGGTGACTCCCAGCTGGTGAAGGTAAGGAGGCATTGTCTTCTTTCCGTTCCCCACCCCCCACTCTGTCCTTACTGTGTCTTCATTAGATTTCTCTGATGTTTGGTGCCATTCAGAGTTTTTCCACTTCACCCACGTCCTTACTGTTCAGCTTTTTAAATTTAACATCCTGCTCCCTGGCTAGGTCTTTGTCCTCATGGTTCATTACGCAAATGTGCCAAGCAAAGTGCGAGGTGCTATAGATATTTAAGACCTACCTCCTACCTTAAAATAGGTCTTAGTCTAATATTACAGATGTCCTCTAGAATAGAAGAACTTGGGACCTGCTGTGCAGGAAAAAATGCATGCATTAATTTCACATTAATTTCTCCAAATTCACTCCTTCACTGGATTTCCATCTTTGGGAATTACAGATTTTTGCAAGTGTAAGGATCTGACAAATGAATCACAAACTTAAGATAGTTAGGGACCTTTTTAGAAAAATAACTAATTAATCAATTTTATTTACTACTTCTATTACTATTTTTTTAAAGATTTATTTACTTAATTCCATTTGTTATTATTTTTAAATTTTGACCAGGCAGAGAGAGAGAGAGAGAAAGGGAAAGCTCGAAAGCAAGCGGCCAGGTCCGGGACTCAAATCACAGTCAGCCATGTGAGAATCCAGTGCCTTTAACCACCACGTCACCTGCCAGCCCCAACTGTTACTATTATTTTTAATTTGACCAGAGAGAGAAAGGGAAAGTGAGAAAGCAGGCCTCCAGGTTTGGGAATTGAATTATGGTTGGCCATGTGGGAGTCTAGTACCCCAACCACCACACCACCTGCCAGCCCCAATTTAGGGACATTTTAAATTCTTGACTGTTTAGTGGGGTTATCTTTAGGACAACCATGTTCTTAGTCACCGGTCCCCTTATAGAAATATCCGTTGTAGCACAGGAAAGTTGGATATAGCAAGATGGAGAGTTCCATTTGAATAATGACGATCTCTTTGGGGTGAGTCTGTTGGGCTGTTCCAGGACTAACGTTACCGTTTCTTTGTAGCTCAATGTTGACAGCAATGAACAAGGCTCCTATGTTGTGGCCATGGAGACCTTTACCAATTTAGGACCCATCGTGGATATGTGTGTGGTGGACCTGGAGAGGCAGGGGCAGGGGCAGGTAAGGTCATCCTGGGAGTGGGTAGTTGGTGTGCCCACCAGACTGTCGCTTCTAGCTCTGCTTATTCAGAATAGGGAGTGTGTGCTGAAGGAACTTTTAAGAGCCTCACTCACTCATCCCAATGATTCAGGTAAAATGACCTCTTATTGAGTGACTTTCTAGGTCTGTTAGGCACTTTATGTACATTATCTATAATTATCTATAGTGACATGAGTACCCTTGTAAGTAGGGATCCTCGGCCATCTCAGAAGTGTGGCAACTCGGGACCAGCAGTTAGCGTAATGGCTATGTTGCTGGACTCCCACGTAGTTGACCACGGTTCGTGTACCGGACCCAGTGGCTTAAAACTCACGCCGGGCACATGTCTGTGTGTGCCCAAGATCACGAGAGGAGAACGGAGGAGAAGGGATTGCAGTGTGGCCATACCCCCGGGGGGGGGGGGGGGGGATGATTTCTTGCTTTCTGTCTCTCTGTCTCTCTCTGTCTGTCTGGCAAGCCCACGTGCCCTATAGCGAAAAACCTCTCCAAAAAAAAAAAAAAAATGTGTGGCAACTTAAGGTGGGAAAAATAAATAACTTGTACAGTGTCACCTAACTACTGCCAATTGTGCCTGGCTCCAGATCTTTTGCTCTTTCTAGTGAACTCGTTCCCCCTGACCTAAGGGAACTTGCTAGGAGCAGTGGTATAAGCTTTTTGCTTCTTGGAGTAGTACATCCTGTCTGCTTGGTGTATTGGAGAGACTTTGGGGATCAACTTCTGCTAAGTCTGCATCCACAAACCTGCCTCCACAGTAGAGGTTCCTGGTTTAGGTACAGCGTGCTTGCTCTCTGGGCATCAGTCTGATTACCCATCGCTTCAGGGGTTACTTAGAAACCTTTTTTCTACTTGCAGCTAGTCACTTGCTCTGGAGCTTTCAAGGAAGGGTCCTTGCGGATCATCCGGAATGGAATTGGCATCCACGAGCATGCCAGCATTGACTTACCAGGCATCAAAGGTATTGGTGGACATAAGATGCAGATCTTACTTTGGCCTGTTAATGTCATAGGGGCATATTTGTGAGAGCTAGAGGGAAGCAGATCAAACAGAGTAAAAAGTCATAGTGGCAGATCAAGTGTGGGAAGCTTAAACACGCTTAAAAGTACAAATGTAAATTTGAAAAAAGTACTGTTCTTAAAACTGGGTAATGGAATGGAAGAACAGATTATGAATTAAATTTTTTTGAGATTTTTTTTTTTTTTTTTTTTTTGGTTATAGTGCACATGTACTCACTGGAGAGAGAGAGAGAGACAGAACAAGAGAAGTCGTGCCCCTTGAGGGATAGCCATACCGCAATCCTTTCTCCGCCCTTCTCTGCTCTCAGGATTTTGGGCACACACGCATGCGCGCTTGATGAGTTTCAAGCTGCCAGGTTTAGGATTCAAACTGTGATTGACCATGTGGGAGTCCAGCGCCTTAACCACTGCGTGACCTGCTGGCCCCATATAAGTTAATTTTTTTTTCTTAAAGAATTATTTTTTATTTATTTATTCATTCGTTTATTTTAATTTGACCAGAGAAAGAGAGGAAAACGAGAAAGCAAGCCACCAGGTCCGGTACTTGAACCGTGGTCAGCTATGTGGGAGTGCCCTTAACCACCACACCACCTGCTGGTCCCAAACAAGTTAAATTTAACTTTGCTTAAGGAAACTGATAAAAATCCATAAAGGTAAAGGGAACTGAGGGTATCATTTAAGTATAAATGTAACTTTCAGGACAACAGTCCAAATATTCCTAAAGTCCAAAAGAATTATAATAAAAAATGATCAGGGAAAAGCTACCTAGGGAAAGACTTCTACAAGGTAAAAACAGTAAACAAACCCTGAAACAGCATGACAGACTTAATATCACATGTCATATCAGTAAATGTAAATGTAAACTAATCTGCTCTGAGGTAAAGATGATCTGATTGAATCATCAATAAAACCAGGTGCAGGTGTATGTATGCCCAACATTCCAAGAAGAGACTGGCGGAGAAGGGATTGCAGCATGGCCATCCTTCCTGGGGAGTGATTTCTTGCTTTCTGTCTCTCTCTGTCTCTCTGGTGAGCGCATGCACCCCATAGCAAAAAAAAAAATTTCTTTAAAAAAAAAAGAAAAAACAACTATCCTGTATGGGAGCTACATCTTTTAAAAAGTAATTAAAATCTAAGAAAAAGAAAACATGGAAAAGGTGAATAAAAACAGGGACATATGAAATTAGGAAGGAAGAGATTAAGTAACTGCCACAATCGAGTATTAGCTGAAAAACTCTTAAAGAGAATAAGAATTTATTAAGGTATCAGGATATAAAATTAATGTACCAAAGTGAATAGTTTTAAATGTTAACACAGTCATTTAGAAAGTGTAGTAGAGGGAGAGGCAGTTTACATTAGCAATAAAAAGATAAAAAACTAAGAAAAACATTTACTAAGATGTATAAAACGTATGCAAGGAAAACTATAAAATACTCATGAAGGACTGAAAGAATAGATCAAATAAAAAAGACATACCGAGATCTACAAATTAACGTAATATTTATTACAACAGAAATATCTTTGGAATTTTTTTTCCCTTTTTAAAAAATTTGCTACAGGGCATGTGCATTTGCCAGAGAGACGAGGGGGGAAAAAGGGTGGGAGAGAGTGAGACAGTACCCCAAAGGAAGGTGACCACCCACAAGCTTCTCCTCCATAATTCTCTTGAGATTGTGGGCATGCATGCTCATGTACCCAGCGTGTTTTTTCAAGTCACTGGATGCGGGACTCTAACCATGCAGTTGGTTATGTAGGATCCAGTGCTATGCTACCTGCTGCCCTGTCCTCCTTTTTTTAATTGCCAGAAGGTGTGTGCAGAGAGAGAGAAAGGGAAGAAGTAAGCACTCCCAGTGGGGTGTGATCATGCCACAGTCCCTTCTCCTTCATTTCTTCATTCCTTTGCACATACACTGACCCCGTTTTTCAACAGTGAGGGTCAGTACTCAAACTGGTTGGCCATGTGGATATGACTCCCTTAACTACTAGGTTATGGAGCTGGCTGGCCCTTTAAGCTTTTTCCTTGACTTACATGAATCCAGTGGGAAAAAGAAGCAGTAGGAATAGCAGAAAAACTTAAAAAAGACCAGTCAGGGGCCAGCAGGTGGCATGGTGATTAAGGCGCTGGATCCCACGTGGCTGACTCTGTGGTTCGAATCTTGGACCTGGTAGAAAACATGTCAGATTGTGTGCATGCATGCCCAAAACCCCAGGAGAAGAATGAAGGAGAAGGGGGAACCAGCAGTTAGCGTAATGGCTATGTCGCTGGACTCCCATGTAGTTGACCGCGGTTCGCGTCCCGGACCCGGTGGCTTAAAACTCACGCCGGGCGCGTGTGTGTGTGCCCAAGATCCTGAGAGGAAAATGGAGGAGAAGGGATTGCGGCGTGACCATCCCCCCTGGGGGGTGATTTCTCGCTTTCTGTCTCTATGTCTCTCTCTGTCTGGCGAGCGCACGCGCCGTATAGCAAAAACCTCTCCAAAAAAAAAAAAAAAAAGAATGAAGGAGAAGGGATTGTGATGTGGCCATCTCCTCCCAAGCCTGGGAGTGTGGGGTGATTTTTCACTTTCCCTACTTCTTTGTCTCCCTCTGTCTCTGTCCAGTGAGTGCACTCACCCCATGGCAAAAAAAAAATGAAAAGGCAGTAGGATGGGATTAGCCCTACCAAATGATGAAACATACTCATAAACTTTAGTAATTAAAGTGTAATTTGGAGACCAGCAGGTGGAGTGGTGGTGGAGGGCACTGGACTCCCACATGGCCAACTGTGGTTCGAGTCCTGGACCTGGCGATTTGCTTTCTCATTCTTTTTCTCTCTCTCTCTCATTCTGTCCCTCTCTGGTCAAATTAAAATAAATAAATTAATTAAGTTAAATAAAAAATTAATTCTTTAAAAAAAAAAAAAGTAAGTGTAGTTTTGAGGTCAGCAGATGGCATAGTGGTTAAGGCATTGGACTCCCATATGGCTGACCGTGGTTCGAGGACCTAGTAGCTTGATTTCTCTTTCACTCTCTGGTGAGTGCATGTGCCCTATAGCAAATTAAAAAAATAAATAGTTCTTTTTAAAAAATATGTATAGTTTTGTTACATAAATAGGTATAGCTTAATGGGCAGAATTGAAGTCCAGAAATAGACAAAATTATATGTGGAAATTTAGTGTGCAGTGGTAGTGGCATCTCAGTTCAGTGAGATAAAAACTTTTTTTTTTTTGGAGAGGTTTTATGCTATAGGACGTGTGCATTCGCCAGAAGGACAGAGAGAGAGAGAAAGCGAGAAATCACCCCCTGGGGGGATGGCCATGCCGCAATCCCTTCTCCTCCATTCTCTTCTCGGGATCTTGGGCACACACGCACATGCACCTGGTGTGAGTTTAAGCCACTGGGTCCAGGACTCGAACTACAGTCGAATACATGGAGTCCAGCAACCCAGCCATTACACTAACTGCTGGTCCCCAAGACTTTTTTTTTTTAAAAGAGATTTTTGCTATTCTCAGAAGAGAGAGAGAGAGAAAGCAAGAAATCAAAGGGATGGCCATGCTGCAATTCCTTTTCCTTCATTCTCCATTCAGGATTTTGGGCACACACGCACTCTTGCTCTGCTTGAGTTTCAAGCTGTTGAGTCCCAGACTTGAACCACGATTGACCATGTAGGAGTCCAGTGACGTAACTATTATACTATCTGCTGGTTCCAAAAGATGAGACTTTTAAATAACTGTTACTGGGATAACTACTAGTTATTTAGGAAAAGGTAAGTTTGGTCTGTATTGCTAGAATATAAATGGATCAGTGATTTAATGTAAAAAATGAAGCTATGCCAAAGCTAAAAGAGAAAGTTAGTGAATTCGTTTATAATTTTGGAGTAGGGAAGGTTTTTAAACTATGAGTTAAAGTATATAAGTCAAAAAGATTAATAAATTCAACTACAGGACCAATAGGTAGTGTGGTGGTTAAGGCACTGGACAATCCCACGTGGCCAAGGACGAATCGAGTCCCAGACCTGGTGGCTTGCTTTCTTACTTTCTCTCTCTCTCTCTCTCTGGTCAAAGTAAAGTAAATTAAAGTAAAATCAACTACATAAAAATAAAATACATATGCATATCAAAAAACCAAAATACTATTAACTAGTCAGAAGAAATGAGAAACTAGAGAAAAATATTTGTAGTTTATCTTATAAAGTCCTGTTCTTCCTATAACAAATTTTTAGAAATGGACAGGTGACAGGCCTTTGTGGTAAGAGAAATACAGATCTAAACCAAACAGCAGTAGCATTTTACCAGTAGAACAAAATCCAAAAGTTAAGACAACAGATTATGTTAGTGAGGCTGTGTGGAAAGACACACATCTGTGCACTGACCATAGAAGGGAATTCAGTGATATGAAAGCTGGATTTAGGGATTATGCAGTAATCACAATTTATTTTTTCGTTTTTGGGTTTTTTTTAATTGAGGATATATGCACTCAAAGAGAGAAAGAGAGAAAGCACCCTCAGTGGGTCATGATTATGCCCCCTAATTTTTCCTCCATTTTTCCCTTCCCAGTCAGGATTTTGACCATAAACACAGACCTTGTGATTCTCAAGCTGTCAAAGCCAGGATTTGAACTGTGGCCATGCATGTGGGTATGGCTACTTTAACCACTGTGTTACAGGACTGATCCTCCAGTAATCACAGTTCTGAGCTTCTGCCCAACAGATTTTCATGTGTGTTATAAATAAACTATGAATTTTAAAATGTTCTGTGTCAGAATAAATCCATACTATAATTCTATTTTTCCATAAACTTTTGAAGTCTCCCCCATACAAGCTTAAGCAGAATACTGAAAAGGTGTCTATTAGTGGGGACTTGCTCATAAGCTGGTATATTCAGAGTTGAATGCCATGGAGGTACAGAAAATGAGGAAACATCGTTTTGATAAAGGCTTCAGTGCGTATTGCTGCATGAAAAAGCAAGGCGTAGAACAGTGTGATAGGTTATTTTATATTTTTATTTGCTTGTAATACAGTGCTTATCTTATTTCCTAAAATAAAATATATATAAAACTCTTACTGATTACCTATTTGAGATGCGTTGGAGGAGGGTGAGTGAGACTTCTGTGTGTGCTTTTTCTTTTTTTAGAGGTATTTTTGCTGTAGGGCGCTTGTGCTCACTGGAGAGACAAAGAGAGACAGATAGAAGTGAGAAATCACCCCCTAGGGGAGATGGCCACGCCACAATCCCTTCTACTCTTGGGATTTTGAGCACACACATTCGCCCAGCGTGCTTCAAGCCAACAGGTCTGGGACTCGAAATGTGATCAGCCATGTGAGAGTCCAATGGCGTAAAACCATTACACCATCTGCTGGTCCTGTGTGCATATTTAAAAATGAATTTTGGACCCAGACATTTGAAGTGTGTACTGGATGCTACTGCTCAACAGACTGAAGCCATATGGGAGTCCCGGGGTCTATTCCTGGTCTATCCTAAAAAAACTGGGTGCATGTAATCCCACCACCTATAAAGCAAGAGGATTATGGCATAGTGAGATTATGTCTGACAAGAGACCACATAAAAATTAGAAAAAAAAGAAAAAAGGAATTTTGACTGAGTCAAAATATATGGAAATGTATTATCTAGTAAAAAAAAAAACAACTTTAAATCGTAAGCTCAAAATAGTTGTTAAGGGGCCATCGGTGGCGTAGTGGTTAAGGCGCTGGACTCCACATGGCTGACCATGGTTCGAATCCCAGATCTGGTGGCTTGAAACTCAAGCTGGGTGCATGTGCGCCCAAAATCCCAAGAGGAAAATGGAGGAGAGGGGATTGTGGCATGGCCATTGGCCCTGGGGGGTGATTTTTGTTTTCTGTCTTTTTGTCTCTCCAGTGAGCATACATGCCTCATAGCAAAAAACTCTCCCCACTCAAAAAAAAAGTTGTTAAACTGTCTGACTCCTTGAGAGTCTTCGAGCCAGGAAGGAGGCAGTGGAGTCTGCTCAGGGCCCTGACGCACAATCCCTGCTCTTCCTCCCACGGTGCAGGGCTGTCCTTTGCTAGACATGCTCCCCGAATGTTGGTTTGTGTGATGTGCATCTTACTCCTTGGTCCTTTTTCCAGGCTTATGGCCGCTGCGATCTGACCCTAACCGTGAGACAGATGACACTTTGGTGCTTTCTTTTGTGGGCCAAACCAGGTAAGAATGGGTCTGGTGCCAGCTCCAGGTACTGGTGTGAAGGTTGTCAGCGGGGAAAGTTGGTCCTGGGCCAATCCAGGTCTTCCATTCTCTTCTAGAGTTCTAATGTTAAACGGAGAGGAGGTGGAAGAAACCGAACTGATGGGTTTCGTGGACGATCAGCAGACTTTCTTCTGCGGCAACGTGGCTCATCAACAACTTATCCAGGTGATGACTGTGGAAGGGGCAGGCTTCACCATTTGCTCGAATGGGACCTAGAGTGCTTGCTGTACAGGGCACCACTGATTTTAAAACGCTTTTTGTGACTCTGAAAATAATGTAGAAACTGTAGGGCAAAAAAATTAAAATGACCTGATAACCAGTACTCAAAGGCAACAACTCTTCTCTTAGGGGTTCCTTCTTCTAACTTTATGTTTTCTCTACAAATGAATGTATGATTATTTCTTCTACAGACTGGCATCATTGTGTGTGTGTGTGCGCGCGCGCGCGTGTGTGTGTATGTATGTATTATATATATAAAATTAGGGGTCCTGTAGTAGCAGTAATTATATCATGTCTTCTGAGGCACTCAAAGGTTTCCCGTTCATTTTATTTTATTTTTAAAAAATATTTATTTAATTTTATTTATTATTTTTAATTTGATGAGAGGAGAGACAGGGAGAGAGAAAGAGAGAGAGCAAGCCACCAGGTCTAAGACTCAAACCATGGTTGGCCATGTGGGAGTCCAGCACCTCAACCACCACACCAACTGCCGGCCCCTCCCCTTCACTTTAACAGTGATACATACTTATCTGTAGAAATTTGGAAAACAGCAAAAATTGCAAAGAAGGAAACAACTTAGTCGTAATGCTACCATCCGTATATGACTGTTAGCAACCCTTTTTGCATATTCTACCCTCTTATTCTACCCTCATCCTTATTTTAAATCTTTTGGCGTTTGTTATCCACAAGAGCCTGATTTTGAGCTCCCTCCCACCTTAGCAGTCATTTGAAGTTTAGAGTGACCCTGACACCCTCAGATTTCTGCACATCCTCCTTCTGAACTGTTCCGCTCTGTGGCCAGTGGGTGGGGCACTCAGTTATTTGAGAATTAATTGTTTCCATGTTTTTATCCACCTGGTTTTCCTTTTAGCCAGCTGGCAGTGGTAGATTGGTAAAAACTGGAGGGAAAGTTGTCAGTTTGTGGACCAAATGTGGGACGTGCCCAGATACTGAGTCACTGCTTTGTCAGTGTTATCTAACTATTGGCCTGAAGACTGGCACCAGCTCACCTATCTGTTATTAAAGAGCTTTCATCCTTAAATGTAAACTCAATCACAATAGGTAAGATGAATCAATAGATAACAATGTCATCAACCTACTTTTTCTTTTAGTGGTAAAAGAAATTTATAAGGCATACTTTAAGACACTTTTACAGCCTTTACTAAAGCACTTTAAGTAAGTTTAATGGCTCATGCATGGTAAAAGAACTTGGATTTTTTTTTTTTTTTTTAATTTGCCAGAGGGTGTATACCCTTGTTGGAGAGAGACAGAGAAGGGGAAAGTGGGAAAGCGATCCCCATTTATGGTCACACTGCAATCCCTTCTTCATTTCTCCTTCCTTTGAGAATTCAGGCACACATGCACATGCATTCGGCATATTTCTCTCCTTGCTCTCTCTGTTGTTTTGTTGTTGTTGAGGTTTTTGCCTTAGAACATGTGTGCTTGCCCGAGAGAGAGAGAGAGAGAGAGACAGAGAGACAGAGAGAGAGAGACAGAAGGAAAATGAGAAATCACCCCCCGGGGTCGGGGGGATGGCCTCGCCTCACCACCAGCCCTTACTGTTCCTTTCTACCGGGATCTTGAGCGCACACGCAACACATGCCCAGAGTGATTATCAAGTTGCCAGGGCTGGGACTCAAATCATGGTCACCCATTTGCTGTAACCACTATGCCACCTACTGGCCCCAGAATGTAAGGTATTTTATGGGGTAGGGCCAGCAGATTGCATATTGTTATGTCGCTGGATTCCCACATGGCCAACCACTGTTAGAGCACCGGACCTGGTGGCTTAAAACTCAACACCAGGCATGTGTGAGTACGTGCCCAAGATCCCAGGAGGAGAAGGGATTGAGGCATTTCTTTCTCAATTTCCCTATCACTGTCTCTCTGGAGAGGGCACATGCCCTAAGGCAGAAACCTCTACCACCCCCTCCCAAAAAAAGAGGTATTTTATAGGTCTGACTTGGGGGTTGAGAAAAATTGTTAGACTGATGGTCATAGGGTCTTGCTCCTTTGATACCTTTCCACAAGATGTAGTTTCTGTTACTAAGCAGGCCTCAGTTGGGAAGGTACAGGTCTTTTTTCCCCCTCCTTAGCTGTAGTTGTATAAGCTGTAAGCTAGTCTCTTTCACTGCTTCATCTAAAAATGTTGCCTATTGTAACTAATAGTTGCAGGACTTTGGAAGAAAAACAAACAGCAGGATAGGCCTTATGTTGCTTAATGTTAGGGCTGTAACAAGCAGCACTTTCCCACTCCTGTGCAGATCCCTGCAGGTGTCTGGAGACATCTTCTCTTCTTTTTCTAGATCACTTCAGCATCTGTGAGGTTGGTCTCTCAAGAACCTAAAGCTCTGGTTAGTGAATGGAAGGAACCTCAGGGCAAGAACATCAGTGTGGCTTCCTGCAACAGTAGTCAGGTAGTGGTAGCCGTGGGAAGGGCCCTCTACTATCTGCAGATCCATCCTCAGGAGCTCCGACAGATCAGGTGTGTGCATTGCTCTGTCTGCTTATTTTCTTCCCCTGCTCTTTGAGATTTCTTTGGTCCTTGGATTTCTTCCTCTGCCATATTCCTCTTTGTTCAGCCACACAGAGATGGAACATGAAGTGGCCTGCTTAGACATCACCCCATTAGGGGACAGCAGTGGGCTGTCCCCTCTTTGTGCCATTGGCCTCTGGACGGACATCTCAGCACGGATCTTGAAGCTGCCATCTTTTGAACTCCTGCACAAGGAGATGCTGGGTGGAGGTAGGGATCATTTAGGGACCTGGATCGGGATCAGTTCTGAATGTGGAACCAGAACTCAGTGTCCCCTTTTTCTGCAGAGATCATTCCTCGCTCCATCCTGATGACCACCTTTGAGAGCAGCCACTACCTCCTCTGTGCCTTGGGAGATGGGGCACTTTTCTACTTCGGGCTCAACATTGAGACAGGTGAGAGCAGCCCCTTGAGTGAGGGGCTCTTTCAAAAACAGCGTGCGGGAGCCGCGTCGTGTGTTGCTTTTGAACCCTCGCGATCCTGCCGCTTGTCCGTTTGCTTTCCTTCCTCCTTTCTCCTGATGCCGTTCTCTCTGTAGGCTTGTTGAGCGACCGTAAGAAGGTGACTTTGGGCACCCAGCCCACAGTATTGAGGACTTTCCGTTCTCTCTCTACCACCAACGTCTTTGCTTGCTCTGACCGCCCCACTGTCATCTACAGCAGCAACCACAAGCTGGTCTTCTCCAACGTCAACCTCAAGGAGGTGAACTACATGTGTCCCCTCAACTCCGATGGCTATCCGGACAGGTGAGTCTCTTTTTCTTGTCTTCAGCAAGGGCCCTTGACTGAGAGCACCATCATGTTTTTTTTTTTTTTTTTTTTTTTTTTTTTTTTTTTGAGAGATTTTCGCTATAGGGCGCGTGCGCTCGCCAGACAGACAGAGAGAAACATAGAGACAGAAAGCGAGAAATCACCCCCCCAGTCCCTTCTCCTCCATCCTCCTCTCGGGATCTTGGGCACGCACGCACACGCGCCCAGCGTGAGTTTTAAGCAACCGGGTCCGGGACACGAACCGCGGTCGACTACGTGGGAGTCCAGCGACATAAGCATTACGCTAACTGCTGGTTCCCCCATCATGTTGTTTTCAAACCCCCTTCACACGCCCTCGTCTTTTTCTTTTTTAACCAGTGTTAAAATCAGTGAATAGCCGGAATGGGAAGTATAGAGTAGAAATTCTCCATGTGGCTGCACATTAGAAACACCTGAGAAGCTTTTAAAAAATACTTTCATTTTTTCTTAATATTTCGGAGAGCGAGATGGAGAGCGAGTGAGCATCCTCATGGGGAGTGCTCATGCCGCAATTCCTTGTTCTCCATTTCTCTATCCTTTTGGGATTTGGGGAATGCATGCACACATGCCTAGTGTGTTTTTCGGCCACTGGATCTGGGGTTTGAACTGCATAGTTGGCCATGTGAGAACCAGCCTCTTTAGCCACCATGCCATGGACTGGCCTGAATTAGAGTTTTTTGAATACTCATATTTCTTTCCCTTTTTAAATAATTATTTATTTAATTTTTATGAATTATTATTTTAATTTGCTATAGTTACCAGAAAGAAAGACAGGAAGAGAGAGCGGGGAAGTGAGAAAGCAAGCCACCAGGTCTGGGACTCTCACCTTGTGGGTATCCAGCGCCTTAACTACCCAGCAGGGCCCAGAGTTTTCCGATTTCTGAGTCAGTGAGTCTCAGGTTGGGCTCTATATTCTAAAGTTTCAGAGAACTTCCCAGGTTATCCAAATTATTAGTCAAGTTTCAGATCCCCTGATTTAGAGGTCATTGTGTATTCCTCTAGAGCAGGGTTCTCAAAAGGGAGGCCCCATTTAGCAGCAAGACTAGGAAGATTGTTAGAAATGCAGATTCTCAGGGCCACAGGTACATGGTGGCTAAAAGAACACCAGAGGGACCAGCAGTTGGCATAATGGCTGTCGCTGGACTCCCATGTAGTCAACCGCGGTTCGAGTCCCGGACCTGGTGGCTTAAAACTCACACCGGGTACGTGTGCGTGCATGCCTAAGATCCCGAGAGGAGAATAGAGGAGAAGGGATTGCGGCATGGCCATCCCCCCGGGGGGATTCCTCTCTTTCTGTCTCTCTGTCTTTCTGGCGAGTGCACGCGCCCTATAGCAAAAAAAAAAAAAAAAAAGAACACTAGACTCCTACGTGACCAATTGCAGTTCGAGTCCTGGACCTAGCAGCTTGCTTTCTCTCCCACCGCTCCCCCCCCCCCCCCCCCCGGTCAAATTAAAATAAGTAAGTAAGTAAAGTTGATTAAAATACTAAAAAAAAAAAAAAAAAGAAAAGAAATGCAAATTCTCAGCATTGGTCCCTACAGGCTGCCTTTTTTTTTTTTTTTTTGGAGAGGTTTTTGCTATAGGGCATGTGCACTCGCCAGATAGACAGAGAGAGACATAGAGACAGAAAGCGAGAAATCACCCCCTGGGGGGATGGTCATGCTGCAACTCCTTCTCCTCCATTCTCCTCTCGGGATCTTGGGCACGCACGCACACGTGCCCGGCGTGAGTTTTAAGCCACCAGGTTCAGGATGCGAACCGCAGTCGACTACGTGGGAGTCCAGCGACATAGCCATTATGCTAACTGCTGGTCCCAGACTGCCCTTTTTTTTAAGAATTAATTTTTATTTAATTTTATTCATTGTCATTATTTAATTTATTTTTATTTTTTTTGAAATTGGACAGAGAGAGAGAAGGAAAGTGAGAAAGCAAGTTGCCAGGTCCGAGAATCGAACCTCAGTCAGCTGTCTTCACCACACCACCTGCCGGCCCCACAGACTGCCTTTTAAGCCTTCCGGCTGACTCAGCACACACTATGAGAATCGCAGTGATAGAGCAGTGATTCTTTCTTCCCTTAATTTTTTTTTTTTTTTTTGGAGAAGTTTTTACTATAGGGTGCATGCACTTGCCAGAAAGAGAGAGACAGAAAGCGAGAAATCATCTCCCAAGGGGATGGCTGTGCTGCAATCTCTTCTCCATTCTCCTCTCAGGATCTGGGTCACGCATGTGTGAGTTTTAAACCACTGGGTCCAGGACTCGAACTGCGATCGACTACATGGGAGTCCAGCAACATAGCCATTACACCAACTGCTGGTTCCATATTACCATTATATGGAGAACTGTCAAAAATGTCAGACTAGGGGCCGGCAGGTGGCATGGTGGTTAAGGGTGCTAGACTCCCATATGGCGGACCATGGTTTGAGTCCTGGACCTGGAGGCTTGCTTTCTCACTTTCCCCCTTTTTCACTCTGTCCTCTGGTCAAATTGAAATCAATAAAGTTAAATAAAATAACTCTGGAAAAAAAAAAGAAGGGGGCTAAAAATATAAATATATATGTCAGGCTAGGCTATCCTGAGCAGTTATATGAGAATATCATTTAGGTGGGGCCAGGCATCAAAATTCTTATAAGACTCCCCGGGTGATTTTTAGCGTAGATTCAGAGTTGAGAGCTATTTAAACTGGTATAATTCCGCGTTGTTTTTCTTCCCTTTATGGAGTTGTTTCTAGAATCCTTCCCTTCCTTGAGTCTCCTCAGTCTAAACCCAGACCCTTCTTTCCAGCCTGGCACTGGCCAACAACAGCACCCTCACCATCGGTACCATCGATGAGATTCAGAAACTGCACATCCGCACAGTTCCTCTCTATGAGTCTCCCAGGTGAGGGAGGGGTAGCAGAGCTGCAGAGAGCGGTGGTCTGGGAGGTGGTGGAGGGTGCTTCCCACTTGCTGACTGGCACTGTTCCATTCTTGTTCTTCAGGAAGATCTGTTACCAGGAAGTATCCCAGTGTTTTGGGGTCCTCTCGAGCCGCATTGAAGTCCAAGACACGAGTGGGGGCACAACTGCTCTGAGGCCCAGTGCCAGCACCCAGGTCAGGGCAATGGGTGAAGAAAGATGGCATTGAGCTGGGGCCGTCAAGCTTTCTGTAAAGGTCAGGGCAATGGGTGAAGAAAGATGGCATTGAGCTGGGGCCATCAAGCTTTCTGTAAAGGGTCAGTTGGCAAACACAAGCCATGTGGTCTCAGTGGCAGCTCCCCCACTTTGCCATTGTAGCACAAGAGTAACCGCAGGCAACAGGTGGGCATAGCTGGGTTCCAATAAAATTTTATAAGGAACAGTTGCTACTTGGTGGCCTTTGGGCATGCATGATTCTTCCCTTCAACAGTTTGGATGCCTGGTAGGGCAAGTGTAATGGTACAGTATAGTGATACGTAAGAGCATGGAGTTTGGGGTCCGGCAGAACTAGCTTTGAGAATTAATGCTGGCTCTGTGACCTTGACCAAGGGTAGCCTTTAGGTTTCTCATCCACAAGAGGATAATAGGATGACCCAGAGCTGCATGTAAACCACTCAGTGGCGATGTTAGCTGATCATTTTCTTCCACATATTCTCTGCTTGTCTTGTTACCAGACGTCTTTGGGAGGGTCTCTTCCCTTAGTCCAGAGTGGAAGGTCTTTATGCTTTTTTAATTATTAGATTGTCGGGAAAGTCATGATGCATTTTTGCATAGAAAAATACGTCATGACTTTCCCAACAACCTAATATTACTATTTGAAGCACTCTTCTACCCTTCCCATTGAGAATGGTAGAGTTTGTCACTGGGCCTGGGATTTGAACCGTAGTTATCAACTTGGGTTGTCTGAGTCCCTTTTTAGCTTTGCCTGATTTGTGGCATCACTGTTTTATCTTCATTGACCCTTAGATTCCTGCCATCGAGATAGGAGATAGATAGCATGGATACAGTTAGGGTATAGACCCACTGGGCATTTGGGCTCCAGTCCTCCCAAGTTCCTGCATCACACCGTAGACTGATGTGTCAGTTGCACATATAAAGTGGCTCCTCATCCTTGGTTTCTGTGTCCTCTGAACCGTGCTGATAATCGAGCTCCACTCGAGCTGCTAGCTGTAGTTCTCTGCACTCAGATCCAGCCTCCCCCCTGATCTGTCCCCAACCTAGGTTTCAGCACCTGTTTGTGAGAGGGGTGACGTGTGTTCTCTGTTCTCAGGCCCTGTCCAGCAGTGTCAGCTCCAGCAAGTTGTTCTCCAGCAGCACAGCTCCCCACGAGACGTCCTTTGGAGAAGAGGTGGAGGTGCACAACCTCCTTATCATTGACCAGCACACCTTCGAAGGTGCACATGAGCTTTTCAGGTCCCTTGTACCTCGTCCTCTCCCAGCTAGGCTCTAGTACAGTCTGCAGACTTGGCAGTGTGGCCAACCATCCTAGGAGAAGAAAGGAGGGGAGGGGACATCTTTGAGCTGGCAGTGAATCGGGAGTGTTAGTGTCCTTTCTTCAGCATACACTGCTGGAGGACAGACTGAGGGGAGAGACTGCAGGAGGTGCATATGGGGAAGTGGGTGAGGTGTCCTCAGCCAGTCATCTCGGCTCCTCTCTCCATCTAGTGCTTCATGCCCACCAGTTTCTGCAGAATGAGTATGCCCTCAGCCTGGTCTCCTGCAAGTTGGGCAAAGACCCCAACACATACTTCATTGTGGGTACAGCCATGGTATATCCTGAAGAGGCGGAGCCCAAGCAGGGTCGAATTGTGGTCTTTCAGTATTCAGATGGTAAGTGGACGCTGCCTCCTGCCTCCGACAACCTGAAGTACTGGGAAAGTAAGCAGACGGGCTGAGGTTCCTGCCTCAGTTAAGTTGTACGAGGGGGACTTGTGCTAATTGTTGGGAAGAGGTGTTCTTTCCCTTCTTCTCAAGGGTGTTGATTGAGTTTTGGAGCAGATAAACCTGGACCCAAGTAAAATCTAGCTTGTATTCTTTTTCTGCTGTTCAAAAGAAAGAAAAAAGAGTGGGGAAGAGAGGTGAACTGATGGGTAAGAGTGCAAGGGCCAGAAAGCGTAAAGGTCCTTGTTTTGTTTTCCATTGGGTTGCTCATTGAGGTGCTCATTTCAGCTTTAGCACTTCGTGTTTATTTCTCCCCGTCTTTTTTCATCACTTCTGCCCAACGTGATTCTAAGACTAGCCGTCAGCCCACAGATTTTAGATGGCTGAGGGGGCATTTGGTTTCTTTTTTTTGGAGAGATTTTTGCTATAGGGTGTGTGCACTCACCAGACAGACAGACAGAGAGACATAGGGACAGAAAGCGAGAAATCACCCCCCCCCAGGGGGGATGGTCACGCCGCAATCCCTTCTCCTCCATTCTCCTCTTGGGATCTTGGGCACGCACGCACACGCGCCCAGCGTGAGTTTTAAGCCACCAGGTTTGGGACATGAACCGCGGTTGACTACATGGGAGTCCAGTGACATAGCCATTACGCTAACTGCTGGTTCCCGGGGGTCATTTGGTTTCTATCTTGAGATAGATCTGGAGTTTTAGAAGGGGAGGCAGATCTTGGATTCCATCTGTAATGGCTGCACAATAACTTGGGGTGCATACTTCAGGTGAACCCCAATGTGTACTCTCTTACTTTTTCAGCTGAGTGGTTTTGAGGGGCAACAATCAGTCAGAGAGACAATCAGGGATTGTTTTGACAGTTAAGTGTGGGCCAGAAAAGACACTCAAGAATGTCTTTTTGTCCCCCCAGGAAAACTACAGACTGTGGCTGAAAAGGAAGTGAAAGGGGCTGTTTACTCGATGGTGGAATTTAATGGGAAACTGTTAGCCAGCATCAATAGCACGGTGAGACCCTAACCACTTGGTGTTCTATTTTAGGTTGTGGATTTTATGTTTCCTGGGGCTACGCGTGTCCATTTTAAGGGCACCAAAGTGATGGGTGTGGAGGATGGAACTCTAAGATGGTGGTCTGGGAGGCTGAGGTTAAACCAGGCATTGGACTTGATGCCCCATGGGTATCAGATCTGAGTGCTGTGGGAACTGAGGAAGGTGAGAGCAGTAGCCCCTGCACTTAACGCAGGGTGTTTGTTCCATGTCAAGAGAATATTTCAGGGGACCAGCAGTTGGTGTAATGGCTATGTCACTGGACTCCCATGTAGTCGACCGTGATTTGAGTCCCAGACCCAGTGGCTTAAAAACTCACGCCGGCATGTGTGCGTGCGTGCCCAAGATCCCAAGAGGAGAATGGAGGAGAAAGGATTGTGGCGTGGCCATCCCCCCCTGGGTGATTTCTCACTTTCTCCTTCTGTCTGTCTCTGTCTTTCTGGCGAGCACACACACCTTATAGCAAAAACCTCTCAAAAAAAAAAAATAATAATTTCACACATATGGAACAAAATGAGTCAGATTGTATTATCCTAAACATCATTTAGATACTGGTCCCATGAAATATTCCATGCTCTTCACCCATAATCATTTCTTCCCTTGCAAAAATTTTCAGCTTTATTGAGTTATAATTGACAAAAATTGTATATATTTAAATGTGCAACTCCATTCTTTTTTAAATTTGTGATGGAGTGTGTGTGCACACTTGAGAGAGAGAGAGAAGAGCGCCTTCCACAGGGTCTGACCACTCTGTGATCCCCTCCCTCTATCCCTCCAGCCTGTTGGGTCTTTGGCACTTGTGCACATGCCCAGTGTGTCTTAGGCTGACTGGGCCTGGGATTTGCACTGCAGTTGTGCCATCAAGCCTTCAACTTGATGTTTTGATGTAAGAAATTACTTTTAATTGCCAAAGTGTGTGTGCACGTGCTAGAGAGAAACAGAGAGAAAGGGAAGAGGGAAAAAGCACACCTCATATCTCCATCCTGTTGGGATTTGGGGCAGGCATGCACACTCTCGTGGCATGTTTTTCAAGCCTCTTGGGCCAGGATTTTACCTTTGCTTGGCCATATCGGAACCAACTTCCTTAATTACCAGGCCATAGGGCTAACCCTTAAAATAGAAGATAAGTTAGGGGCCAGCAGGTGGTGTGGTGATTGAGGTGCTGGGCTCCCACTGGCTGACCTCATTTTTTTGCTTTTATTAGAGAGGTTTTAGCACTCACCAGAGAGAGAAACAAAGCAAGAGATTACCCCCCAGGGTGTATAGCCACGCCGCAATCCCTTCTCCTCCATTCTCCTCTTGGGATCTTGGGTACTCACGCACACATGCCCGGTGTGTGTTTAAGCCGCCTAGCCTGGGACTCGAACCATGGTCAACTACATGGGAGTCCAGCAATGTAATCATAACGCTATCTGCTGGTCCCGTTGACCACAGATTTTGAGTCCTGGACCTGGCAGCTTACTTTCTTCCTTTCTCTTTCTCTTGGGTCAAATTAAAAAATAATGATGATGATGAATAAAATTAAATGATTCTTTTTTAAAAAGGATAAATTTCACGAATCAAATAAATTTGGAAAATGCAGTATCCTGGGTCTCCTCTCTTGGAGCATCACAGTAAATTGTAACATGTTTGAAGTGCTAAGAAGACTTGAGTAAAGAAATATTATTTAAATTTATTTTATTTTATTAAATTTTGCCAGAGGGCACATGCACTTAGAAGATGGAGAGGGAAGAAAGGGAGAAGGTACATTCCATGGGGGATGGTCATGCTGCAATTCCTTCTCTTTCATTTCTTCCTCCTGTTGGTATTTTAGGCACACATGGAAATGCGTGTGCCCAAAATACAAGTATGTTTTTCAAGCTACCAGGTCCAGGACTGGAACTGTGAGGTCAGCCATGCCATGTAGGATCCAGCTGCCTTAACCACCATGCCACTAGCTGGCCTGCATAACTTTATGTTTTACATTGATGGTTTCTGGTCATATGTTCATTTAGGAAATACTAATTTTACACTTGTTGTATGCCAGACACTATTTTTGTAGCTGAGATGTAGGACTATGCAAAATGGACAAAGAGCTTTTGGAGCTTAGTGAGCAAATAAATCTATAGTACATGGATGTGAGAAGTAAGAGGGGCATGGACCAGAGGAACACCGGGATGACGTGGAAGGTGGGGAATTGCTGATACAGCAGGTGTCAGAGGGTCTCGTGGGAACAATGATACCTGGGCAGTTCCTGAAGGAGGGGGACTGAGGAAGCATTCCTGTGTCTGGGGCAAACACAGAAGTCTGGTGCTCAGGGGAGCAAGCTGTTGGGATGGTGAGAGGGAAGTCATAAAAGCAGCTGGTGGCCAGAACATATGGGACCTGGTGGGCTGTTGGAAGGCTTCAGATTTTACTCTGAGGGTGATGGAAGCTTCTGGTGGGTTCGAGCAAGAATTTGCACATGACTGAACTTGTATTTTGAAAACATAATTTCCCTTCTTTGGGAAGACTTAGGAGACTCAGGATAAGAAGCAGCAAAGTCGGTTAGGAAGTTCTTGGAATAATCCAGTCAGCCACCGATGGTTGCTGGGCCCAGGGCAGTGATGGAGGAAAGGATGCAGAGTGGTCAGATTCTGCCTAGGTTAGGAAGGGAGGATTGAGGGCCTTTAGAGATGTTTCAGAGATGAGGTGTGAGAAGTGGGGAAAGAAAGGGTCAGGGGTTTTGATGTGATGAGTGGGAAGGACGGTTTCATTTACTGATATTGGGAAGATTGTTAGTGGTGCAGGTTTGGAGCAGAAACCAGAGGTTTGGTTTTGGATATCCTAAGTTTCAGTGGTAACTGTACTAGAGGTTTGAAGTCCAGAGAGTGGTGAGGCTGGCGATGTCAGTGTGACAGTTACTAAGTGCATTTAAAGCTAAAAGTCTGAATGAGATCTCTTAGGATCATCGATCCACTGAACATGGGTAGAGAAAGAATTAGACTGAGCTTGGGACCATTCAGCATTTAAAAAATGGGTTGATAAAGAGGATCAAGCCAAACAGGAAAGGGTGACAAGTGAAGCAGGAGGAGAACTGAGAGAACAGTGTTCTGGAAGACTTGGAAAGAATATTTTAAGCAGGAGGAAATTGGTAAACTGCAGATGTGCCAGCAGGTCAGGTAAAACATAGAATTAAGAACTGATCCTTGCTAAGACCAGCAGATGGTGTAATGGTTGCATTGCTGATTCCCATAGGTAACCATGGCTCCAGTCCCTGACCTGGCAGTGTAATGGCTATGTCGCTGAACTCTCATGTAGCCGACCGTGGTTCGAGTCCCAGACCCGGTGGCTTAAACTCACGCCGGGCACGTGTACGTGTGTGCCCAAGATCCCAAGAGGAGAATGGAGGAGAAAGGATTGTGGCATGGCCATCTCCCCTGGGGGGGGGGGGGGGTGTGTGTGTGTGTGATTTCTTGCTTTCTGTCTCTCTATCTTTCTGGCAAGGGCATGTGCCCTATAGTGAAAACCTCTCCCTCCCCCACCCCCTCAACAAAAAGATATTCACCCCCATATTATAAAAAGCCATTTCCATCCCACATTGCTCTTTGGGTAGTGGTGCTGCAGGTTGAGCATTGAGTCATGGGGAACAGTTGTTCTAAGGAGATCTGGGTTTCCGGGCTGAGAGATAGTGTGCCCTCCCCAGGTACGGCTGTATGAGTGGACGACCGAAAAGGAGCTGCGCACCGAGTGCAACCACTACAACAACATCATGGCCCTGTACCTGAAGACCAAGGGCGACTTCATCCTGGTGGGCGATCTCATGCGCTCAGTGCTGCTGCTCGCCTACAAGCCCATGGAAGGAAACTTTGAAGAGGTAGTGGGGGGCTGGAGGACAGACTTCGCACTTAAGCCCTGGCCCTGTAGCTTTTGCTCTGGGGGTAAAGGATTATCAAGTCCAGCAGAGGCAAAAATGTCTTCCCTGAAGGATGTTTTCTGCATTTTTGACCTCCCAACCTGAATCCATGACTAGGCTCCATCTCTGGGTGGTTGTAGCCAAATGGCCTTCATTGGCCAGGTCTCAGTCTTCTGCAGGGGTAGGGTAAAAGAAAGACAAGACCTGGAGTTGGATTCCACACAAACTGCTGATTGGGTTTTTTTGTTGCCCGTTGTTTAAGATTGCTCGAGATTTTAATCCCAACTGGATGAGTGCTGTGGAAATCTTGGATGATGACAATTTCCTGGGAGCTGAAAACGCCTTTAACTTGTTTGTGTGTCAGAAGGACAGGTGAGCAGGCAGCCTGGGGATGGTGAGGAGGGCTGGAGCTCCTGGGTCTGCGGTAGATGAGAGTATTGGGTGCCACACTGGGTTCCATATTGGGCTCTGGTGCTCCTCTTCTCAGAGCTAGAATCAAAGGCTGCACTTCAGTCTGTTCCTGCTGGGCACCTCCTGCAGAGTGTGGGCTCCCTAGAGACCCTGCACACGTGTCCGCTGCACGTGGTCCTGTGGTGGGCAGGAGGTCCTGACCTGCTCACACTGCCTTTCAGTGCTGCCACCACTGACGAGGAGCGGCAACATCTTCAGGAGGTTGGCCTGTTCCACCTGGGCGAGTTTGTCAACGTCTTCTGCCACGGCTCACTGGTCATGCAGAATCTGGGGGAGACGTCCACCCCGACACAGGGCTCGGTGCTCTTTGGCACGGTTAATGGCATGATTGGTAAGGCTGACCCCTGCAGAGCCCACTCCCACACAAGCCTCCTTCCCAGGATCATCATCTGAGGGATGAGACCAAGGTGTTGACCAGAGCAGGCTGCAAAAAGCTTGTCCTCCCTCGTGCTTACCTGGTCTGCGCCATAAGAGAGGTGTACTGTGGGCTCTGGAGCTCTGCAGCTCACTGCCCACCTTGTTGCTTCAGGACTGGTGACCTCCCTGTCAGAGAGCTGGTACAACCTCCTGCTGGACATGCAGAATAGACTCAATAAGGTCATCAAGAGTGTGGGCAAGATCGAGCACTCCTTATATCCTTCCCAGAGCCATCCCCGTCCTGGGAAGCACGAACTGGTGCATGCAGGCAGCTGCTTTACCCCAGCCGCTCCGGAAATGGCTGTCCTAAGTGTCTTGGCTAGGCTATCGTAGGAAACAGGATTTTTTGTTTGGATGGTTTTTTTTTAGGTCTTTGCCATTGGGCACGTGTACACACCAGAGAGAGAAAGAGGGAAAGTGAGAAATCACCCCCCCATGGGGGATGTCTGTTGGAATTCCTTCTCCTCTGTTCTCTCAGGATTTGGGACACACATGCACATGCCAGTCGTGATTTTCAAGCTGCTGGTCTGGGGCTCAAACTGTCGTTCACCATGTGGGATATTGTTATTTTTTTCTTTCTTTTTTAAGAGAGATTTTTGCTCTAGAGCATGTGCACTTGCTGGAGAGGCAGAGACAGAAAGCGAGAAATCGCCCTCTAGGGGGATGGCCACACTGCACTTCCTTCTCCTTTTGGGATTTTGGGCATGCACGCACATGTGCCTGGCGTGTTTTAAGCCGCAGGGTCCAGGACTTGAACTGTGGCCGACTACATGGGAGTCCGGTGATGCAGCCATTATGCCATCTGCTGGTCCCTCTAAGCCTTCTGATCATCTCAGACTGTGGCTCAAAGATGGGGATGATGGAAAATAAGAGTGTTTTCAGATAAGTCCTAATTCCTTAACTGACATGTCCACCTGGAGATCCTTTCACACTGAAAGAAAGACAGAACCGGCCACCGGCTTCATCGATGGTGACTTGATCGAGAGTTTCCTGGATATCAGCCGCCCCAAGATGCAGGAGGTTGTGGCAAACCTACAGGTGAGTTGTGCAGTGTTCAGCCATGGGCCAGAAATCAAGTCCATCCTGGGCAGGGCAGGCCGGGAGCCATCAGAACCCTGGGTACCTCTCCTCAGGTCCAAGGTGCTAGTGGGCCTTTACGGCCCTTTATGCTCCTCACTGCACGAGACGGTAGTCTGACGTACTCTACCCTCTGGGGGAGCCACTGGGTACAGCCCTGTACTAGGAAGTTTAGCATCCTGGAAGAGAGGATGCATGCCAGGTGGTGACCTGTGAGCCAGTTTTGCCTCCGTAGGCCTTGTAGACTGCCCTGCTGGGAAGTGTGGGTTCCTGTGTGACAGTGGTCCAGTGTGTCTTTCCCTGGGCATCCCCTTTCCCAGCTGAGGAAAGAGCCCCACACCTCTCACCTCTTTTCCCCTTTTCTCCTTTCAGTATGACGACGGCAGTGGGATGAAGCGAGAGGCCACTGCAGACGACCTGATCAAGGTGGTAGAAGAGCTAACTCGGATCCACTAGCCAAGGGCAGGGGTCCCTTTCCTGACCCTCTCCAAAGGCTTTGCCCTCCTGCCTTCCCCCTCCTCTTCCACCATTGTCTTTTTGGCCATGGGAGGCCCTTCCCTATGCCAGCTGCCCCAGAAGCCACAGGTCACCTGTGTAGAAATGGGGCGATCTTAGAACTAAAGCCAGTTCACTAGAGACCTGGGAATGGGCTGAAGGTGAAATATTTTCTCCCTGGATTTTTACCAGTTTCACATGATTCCAACCATCATCTTAGACCACCAAGCCTTGATTGGTGTTGCCAGTTGTCCTCCTTCCGGGGAAGGATTTTGCAGCCCTTTGGCTGAAAGGAAGCTGTGTGTGTGCGTGCGTGTGCGTGTGTGCGTGTCTTTCTCACACTTAATGCATTGTCTTTTTACTTCATTTGGGGGTGTGGGGAGGTTGCGGGTAGGGAAGAGGGCTGGCGGGTTTTCTTGTCTTTGAAGTGAGAGCTTCCTTATATTTTCCTCTATTGCCTCTGAGCACATTGGTAGGCCAAGGGCTGCCCGAGTATAAAACCTGGAGATGGTGGATGATTTCCCAAGCCACAGCCCTTTAGTCTCTGGGAACTGCCTTCAGAAAGAAGGCGTTTGGGGGATGTGAATTGGTTGTTAGTTTCTGAGTTTTACCAAATAAAGTAGAATTGAGAAGGTACGTTTGCTTATGCTTTTCTTCTCCCCATCCAGAGCTGTCCAGCATCCAAGGTAGACCGCAGACTTAGGCAGTCTCTCCCCGTTCAGCCTTCCTGACGGCACTCATCCTTGCTGTTACAACAGCTCTTCCCAAGTAGACAAGTGACATCCGGACCTTTGCTTTGTCACGTGATAATTGTGGGATCCCAAGGATGACGAGTATCAGATATTAGAAACTGAGGGGGTCTCTCTGGTTGCCCTTGGCTTGAGAGTCACCATTTGATTCTCAGTTGCCTCTGCTAATAACCTGCAGGGCTGGGGGTGGGTGGTGAGGGGGCAGGTTGCCTGGGCTGCCTCTCCTGACTCCATTTTACACTAGGCGTGCGTGCAGCATCCAGCCTTCAGCTCCTTGGTCACAGCGCAGCTCCTCCGCTCTCCAGGATCCTGCTGCCACGTGCCTTCGGTTTTAATTCTGAGAAGGCTCAGCCAGAGAGAGCCTAAGCATCCCTCCCTGGGGTTTGGCCATCCACAACCATTTTTCCTCCATTTTTCCATCCCACCAGGATTTGAGCCACAGGAGCACGCACACACACACACACTCCTGGTGTATTTTTCAATCCCCCAAGGCTGAGACTAGAGTGGTGGTCAGCCACATGGGCTCTGGCTTTCTCTTTTTTTTTTGGAGAGGTTTTTGCTATAGGGCACGTGCACTGCCAGACAGACAGAGAGATGCCAGGGGACAGCCACAATCCCTTTTCCATTCTCCTCTCGGAATCTTGGGCACGCACGCACATGCACCCGGTGTGAGTTTAAGCCACCCGGTCCAGGACTTGAACTGCAGTTGACTACATGGGAATCCAGCGACATAGCCATTACGCTAACTGCTGGTCCCATGGGCTCTGGCTTTCTATGCACAGCACTTAACTGTGCTGTGGGGCTGGCCTTGCGGCGTGCCTTTTGGGTTCCCATTTTACTTCCTCTGGTCTAATCAAGTGAACCTTTGATGCTTCTGTTTTGAGTAGGGCACATTTGGGGCTCACCCTTCTGTCCTGCAAACAAAGCCCGTCTTTCAGCTCAGCAAGTCATTTCTACCAGTGATCCAGTGGGAATAAAGCCCGCTCTGTCCCGACAGTGGGGCAGAGTGGATCCTAGGTATTAGCTCATTGGATGCGTTGAAGCTGGCTGGCTCCTTTAAGGCCAGCCTTTGATACCGTGTCAGGAAAACTGGTTTCAAGTTCAAATTGTGGTTTGAGAGATTCTAGCTTAGGAAAAGAGCAAGGAAGCATCCCTGTTTTGAGGGTCTTCTGGAGTAAGTCTCCCTCTCTGGAGAGATTCCTTATGTTTTATCACCCTCCCCCCCCCTTGCTCTCCAGGGGTTTTGAGGGAGGGAGGTAAGAGTCTTGAAAAAATAATCAGCATCTCAAAAACCACAGTTTGGAAGCAAAACTGAACACTGTGATTTGAATTCTTAAAAGTCATGGTTCGAATTTGAAGAAGGCCTGCCCCTAAACTGGAGACCAGGTTTAATGAGACAAGCGAGCAAGTCTCCAGATTATAATTATTCAAAAACATACCATCCTAGATGGGAGGATGGACTCTAGAAAGGCCGAGATGAAAAACAAGAATGGGATGATTATTCCGGTGCTCTAAGGTGGCCTGACCTGTCGCCACTGGAGTCTGCTTCATCAAACAGAAGGCTATTACTTATCAGTAACTTTAGACTTGAATTTGGAAGCCAAGGAGTCCTTGCAGTGTTTTGCGCAGGGTTGAATTCCAGTAACCCTTCGGACGATGACGGTCTGCTGCCACATTCCCACACCCCCTCCTGAAAACCATTAATCGCCTCTGTAAGGGTGGAAGGCTGTCTGGAGCTTTGCTGCAGCCAGCTGGACTGGCTCCATTGCAAGGAGGCACTGATGAGCTAGACTCACTCCAGGCCTCCGCACGAACCGACCTTTGGGAGAATAATAGAAACACTGACTCATCGCATGACCACTTGGAAGGGTCACAACCCAGAGGCCGGCATTCCGCAGCCAGCAGCAACTGGGATCTGCCACCCTCGCACCCTCGGTGGACGGTCTCTCTTGTTACTGAGAAGCCACAAGCCACAGACGTGGGGAGAAGCAACATAGGAATTTCATTGCAGGTATATGCCCAAACTAGTCCTTGAATGAACAACATTAAGTTAAGAGACTCTGAGTCCAAACTGGAAATGCCTCAGGTCGAAGACAAGAAAAAACAGCCAACGCCAAAGTGCGAGAGTAAACTGGAGGGAAGGAGCAAGGTGAGTGCTTTAGGGCTAAAGAAACGAGGAATGAAAGAAATGCCAGGAGCTGTTGAAGTTATTTGGAGACTCACCAATAGGCATAAGGGACATCAGAAGTTTCTAGAATTTCTCCTTAAGGTAAATGTGGGTTTTCTTTTAAGCACAAAGTCACAGCTTAGCTGTTTCAGCTACTCAGTGGCCAGTACGGAGCAAGCCCTGCCAGAGAGTGAGTTTTACATGGTGAGTCTACATAAAGTAGAGTAGTCAGGGCATGGGAGAAAGACGCCATACAATACAACTGTATAAAAGACTTTTTTTTTTTTTTTTTTTTTTTTGAGAGATTTTTGCTATAAGGTGCATGCACTTGCCAGAGAGACAGAAAGCCTGAAGTCACCCCCCTAGGGGGGATGGCCACACCGCAATCCCTTCTCCATTCTCCTGTGATTTTGGTCATGCACACACACGTCTGCTGTTTTTTGTTTTGTTTTGTTTTGTTTTGTTTTTGTTCTTTTTTGAGAGGTTTTTGCTAAAAGGCTCATGTGCTCGCCAGAAAGACAGAGAGAGAGAGAGACAGAAAGCGAGAACTCACCCCCCCCCCCCCCCCCGGGGGGGGAACGGCAATGCCGCAGTACTTTTTTCTCCATTCTCCTTTTGGGATCTTGGGGCACGCACGCACATGCGCCCGGTGTGAGTTTAAGCCACCAGTTCCGGGACTTGAACCGCAGTCGATTACATGGGAGTCCAACAACATAGCCATTATGCCAACTGCTGGTTCTCATCTGGCATGACTTTTAAGCTGCCGGATCTGAGATTTGAGCTGCGGTCAATTACATGGGAATCCAGTGACATAACCATTACGCCATCTGCCGGTCCTAAAAAGGAGACTTCTGTCCTGGCTGGATGTGTTGAGAATTTGTGGGTAGTTCCTAGGGCCAGGACGAAGCACCTGTGTCAGCAGAGATGGGTCTAATAGCCGCCAGGGGAAAGTGCAACCTTTGAATGTTTGAGGCAAGAAGGAAAGCTACCCTAGGATTCTAGAGGTCCTTAGGATTCAGAATGGACATAAACATGGAAATTACATTCCTTTTACAATACAGAATATTCTGGCAGCCTAATTTGTTGATTAGAAGGTGAATCAAAACAAGTTGCGCTATGGGCTTAAATGTGAACTATCTGCAAAAACTCACCCACAGGTTCAGGTAGGAAGGTCAATTGAGCAGCTTGTGTTTAACAAAAACAACATAACACGACAGGGAACCAGCAGATGGCGTAATGGCTATGTTGCTGGACTCCCATGTAGTCCACCACGGTGTGGCCATCTCCCCTGGGGGGGTGATTTCTCGCTTTCTCTCCTTCTGGCGAGCACATGTGCCCTGTAGCAAATACCTCTCCAAAAAAATAAAAGGAAGACAAAAAAGACACCTAAGTTTTCCTTCACTGTAAACTCAGTAATTCACGAACTATGAGGATCACAGGGTTACCAAAAAAGCTAAGTGATACTAGATTGTATTAATAAAAACGAAGGTGTCTACAGGAGGTGACTCTAGGTTACTGTTGCCACACCTTGTTCATTTTGGGGCCACCAGTATGAAGGACTTCCGTCACAGGCTGAGGTAGTCAGTGGGAGGGCAACAGTGGAGGCCTTAACCAAAGGAACCGGGATTGTATAGATGAGAAGTAAAGACGTTTCCTAACAAATGGAGTTACTTAGAACCGATCCGGCTGCTTTTTGACAGAGTCCCTTATCTGGGGAAATATTTAAGCAGAAGTCTGACTATGGTCTGGGTGTGGAGGGGTTATTGCACGGTGCAGGAGGTAAAACGGGTCTCTCCCAGCGAGAGAGACTCACCCAGCACTTGCTCACTAGTCTGCCTCAAATCCCTGGTAGGCCTTCAGTCTCTGACCGTTTGTCCAGGCACAAAGAGAGCCTTCTAGTTGTGCTTCTGGGCTCCGCTGCCCAAGACTCCCGCAGCCAACTTATCCCTCACTCAGACCTGCAGCCCGGAGGGCCGACCCGGTGCCCCTGGGTGCCCAGAGGAGCCTATGGATTCCAGGACGGGGAGTGCCCCCAGCCAGGGAGTGGGTGGATCCACTCGTCCCCTAACCCAGGGTTAGGGTGCAGACCTGCTGGAATGCCTAGAACTGCCCAGCGGAGCAACGACCCAGGGTCCCGGGTTCCGATTTCCACGATTCTCACCTCTTGACGACACAGACTTGTCGGGCTTCACAGACGGGCGATACCCTGAGCGTGCAGCCTCCGGCGCTAGCCTTGCTCCTGAAGTCTCTTTTCCTTCCAGGGCCTCAGCCTGACGCCCTCAGCCCTTCGCAGGAAGCCGCCTGCCAAACCCAGGCAGGGGGTGTGGGCCGAGGGCGAAACCCCGCCTACAGGGGTCCCTGATCTTTGCCCCCCCGCCCCAGGCTCCGCGCCTCCCGGAGAGGCACCGGCAGACGCGCGGCGCTGCCTTTGTGTGTTTCTCTGCGAGGTGTCGGAGATCCCCCCAACCGTCCGCCTCGTCCCCTCGCGGCCCCCGGCCCCTCCTCTCGGCGTCCCCAGCCCCCCTGCTCAGCTCCGCGTGCCAGTTCGGGGATAGCTGGTTCGCTCCCTGCGGCGCCAGGAGGAGGGGCGAGGGCTGGCAGCCCCCTCCCCCGCGCGTGCGGCGCCGGAGCCCAGCCGATCCGGGGGGACCCGCAGCGCCGGTCATGTGGGCCGGACTGCTCCTCCGAGCCGCCTGCGTCGCAGTCCTGCTGCCCGGGGCCCCGACCCGAGGTCACACCGGGAGGAAGCCGCTCGGGCACTTCGGGGCGGAGAGGTAAGCGCCCCTCGCCCCTCCCCGAGTCCGCCCGGGGAGCGCTACCGGCGTGGAGCGTGGAGGGCAGAGGGGCGCCCGGGCCGCCGGCAGCCGCGGGTCCCGGCTCCCTGTGAGGCGCTGAGCGCGTGGGCGCAGCCCAGGGGGCGCGGACAAAGAGACAGCAACTCGTGCCTCTGGGTGGGTGCCTGTGTGCGCCTCTGCTGGGGCTGCCCAGACTGGTGGTGGTGGTGGTGGAGAGGACGCACGGAGGTCCAGGCCCTGGGTGAGCTCGAGTGTGTCTCCGAGCGCGGACCCCTGGCGAGGGCAGCCCAGAACGCGCCACCTGGCTTCCATACTGCCTGACTTTGGCCCCCGAAGGTGCCGGTGGCTCTACCTTGGCAGCGCCTGGCCTCTCCAGCCGCTATGCGGCTGGGGGCTCTGCCTGGGTCCCGGCTGTGCGCCCGCCGTGGACCTTGAACTGCTGGGGTCTCCGGGTTGTTTCGGTTTCCGCCGGGGTGTGGGTGCGTGCGGGGGCGGGGCGTGTGCCTCGGCGGCGTCCGGGAGGGATGCGGCGGCCCCCTGGGGTTTCGCCCCGCCGGCCGCGACGGTGCGTGTCTGTGCGTGATGCTCGAGCGAGGGAACGCGGCGTCAGCGGGCGGCCTGGCCGGCGGCCACCGCCTCCGGGGGGCGCGCGGCGGGGGCTGCCCCGCCGGGCTCGCAGCTCGCACGTGTGTGCCGCAGCCACCGCCAGTGCGTGCTCCGCGGCGTTTCGTAGTCCCCTGCCACCTGTCTCCGGCATCGCCAGTCCTGGGAGGTTTCTTGGGGACTCTGGTGGGCTCTCGGCCTCTGCCCACCAGCTTCCCCGGGCATCCTTCAGCTTGCCATTTTCTTGACACTGCCCGTCCCTTTCAGAGCCTCCGTGCTCAGCGGGTTAACCCCGTCTGAAGAGCGGGATCTGCTGTCCTCCCAGTCCTCGTCGCTGCTGCGGTAGCGGGGAGGGTGAGTGAGACACACTGCCTGGCACCTGGCACCTGCCCCCCTTCTGTGATGACTTGGGGGGGGGGATTCCTCCTGGCCTCAGGGACAGTTTTCCGTGGACTTTTCTGTACTGCCATGGTGCTCTGAGCTTCCCTTTCCAGAATATTGGTCACGTTTGACTCTTGCCCCATGTCCCTAGCACTTGGTGCCATGCTGAGCACATAGTGGGTGCTCTTTATAAATAAAGTTCTTGGCTGGCAGAACGATGCCCTCAGCAGCTGCTGAGCACATAGTGGGTTCTCTTTATAAATAAAGTTCTTGGCTGGCAGAATGATGCCCCAGCAGCTGCTGAGCACATAGTGGGTGCTCTTTATAAATAAAGTTCTTGGCTGGCAGAACGATGCCCCAGCAGCTGCTGAGCACATAGTGGGTGCTCTTTATAAATAAAGTTCTTGGCTGGCAGAACGATGCCCCCAGCAGCTGCTGAGCGTAGCAGAGCACAGTCGTGGAGGGCTTTCTTGCCTCTATTCTGTTGCTCCAGGACTCCCACCTGGGGCCAGGCTGCACCTCACCCTCTGTCTAGGTCATTCCCAGAGCTGGCTCCAGCCCTTAGCTCTTGCCCCTCCAGGCCTGCGATGGTACTGTTCCCCTTCTTGGAACAGCCTCTCCCTTCCTCCCCTTTCACTCACTGCCTCTGGTCCTCGCCCCTGCCTCAGCCAGATACGGCCCTTCCAGAACCTGACTGACCGCTGCCGGGTTCCACAGCCCATTCTGTTGCAGCTCCTGTCACACTGTGTTGCTGTCACCTGACTCTTCTCTGCCCAGTGTCCATTAAAGCCGGGGACAGTGGCTTGCTCAGGCTGTACTGCCATGCTTTGCCGTGCATCGGGCTCGCAGGTGATGCCTGCCTTTCTGCCCTCTCTGGACGCTGGGCTTCCTGCCCCTGTCAGCTTTGGCCTATGCTCTGGACTGAGTAAATCCTTTCGCCCCCAGCATGGGCAGCCTCGTGCCCTCACCCCACCCTAGAGGTGTTAGCTGCCCTAGTGCCGTCTTCGGGTGCCCTCCCTCCTCTGACTTCCCTTCTCATCCTGCCCCCACCAGCCTTCTGTTGAACACCTACTATGTGCCAGGCCCTGTGCTAGGTGCTGGGTGAACAAATAAGGAGCAGTTTTTGTCCTCGGAGTTGTAGGGTTGGGGGGGGGGGTGTGGAGATGATGAACAAACGCACTAATAATGCAGTGTCCCGGAATGTTATGTAGGGAAAAGGATAAAGCAAGATGAGGCAGGACAAGAGAGGCTTCTTTGAAAAGGTGGCACGAGCAGAGACCTGGGCAGAGGGAGAGAGAGAGCTGAGTGTACCCGGGGAAGAGCCTTCCCGTAGAGAGGCCTGAAGATAGCGTCCTGGGCCGCCTTCCCCACCCCAGGCTCTTCCCCCACGGCCCAGCCCTTCCTCAGCTCTTTCTCCTGGCTGCTCTCCTCTGCACGTCGGAGGTATCTGTAAGGGGCTGGTACCTCTTCTCCATACTTTTGTCTTTGTCCCGCTTCCAGAAGAGGCTGTATGAGTTATTTTTCTTTAGAAACTCGCTGTTTCCCTCTAGGTGGTTCTCCAGAACTGTGTGTTGACTGACTGACAGACCAGCTGGGAGGCTTTCCCGTTAGCCGATTCCTTCCTCAGTACAGACCGTGCGAAGTACTCTCTCTTCTCTTGCAGACGCCGGCTGGGTCCTCATGTCTGCCTCTCTGGGTTCGGGAGTGGCTGCTGCCCTGGCTGGGCGCCCTCCATGGGTAGTGGGCATTGCACACTGCGTAAGTGCCCGTCCCCGTGCCCTGCGCCTTCTCTGTCAGCAGTGGGCATTGCCAGCGTCAGGCCCCTGTCCGAGGGGGCACACCGGGGGCCTCAGCCCCCATCCCTCACCTGCATTTCTCCTCTCAGCCCTCTGCTCCTTTGGCTGTGGGAGTGGCATCTGCATCGCTCCCAACCTCTGCTCCTGCCAGGATGGAGAGCAAGGGGCCACCTGCCCAGGTAACGGGATGGCAGTGGCTGATGGGAACAACTGAGTCACTGTTGGAAAGCCCTTGTCCTCCGGGAGTGTAGGGCACGTAGGGCTTCGCAGCGTATCATCTCCAAACAGCCCTGTTAGCGCCTCGTTTTATAGATGAGGAAACTGAGACACGGAAGTTACCGTCTCACCCAGGGCCCCCTGCTAGGAAGTGCTGAAGCTAGTTCACTCAGGCCTGTTTGAGCGTAAAGTTTAGAGGCACCCTCCCACCAGACTTCGGGAGGAACCCCTGTGAGGTGAGGGGCTGTGGCTGTGGCATGGGCTTTGCGTGGTGCGTCATGTGCTCACCGGTGTGCTGCCTGTTCTAGAAGCCCATGGACCCTGCGGGGAGTATGGCTGTGACCTGACCTGCAACCACGGCGGCTGTCAGGAGGTGGCCCGAGTGTGCCCTGTGGGCTTCTCGATGACAGAGACAGCTGTTGGCATCAGATGTACAGGTGAGAGACTGGGACTGGTGGGGCAGGAGAGGGAGGGCAGGAATCACGTCTTCTGGAGGGTCTCGAGAGAGTAGCAACAGCTACACTAAGCTGGGGCAAACTCTGAAGTTTGAGCGTGGCAGAGAGGCATACAAACACACGTGTCACTTCTCTTGTCTCACACATATCTTTTGAGCATCTCATATGGGCAGGAGCTGAGCTGGGGGCTGGGACTGTGAGGGCCATCGGTTGGAGCTTCCAAATGGGAGATGGGAGACAAGTACAGGGCAAGGACAGTCTCATGTTTTGGGGACTGAACCAGGGAGGTGCAAGGTGCTGGGGCCCACAGGAGAGCATGGAACCTGGACTGGAGGTAGAGTTGGCCAAGGAAGGCTCCTTGGGAAAGAGACATTGGAAAAAGAAGGCAGGCCAGCATATGGGTGGCTGGGTAAGGCAGCTGGACCCCACATGGCCAGCTGCATGGTTCAAGTTCCAGACCTGGCAGCTTGAGAAACATGTGCAAGCCCAAATCCGGAAAGGAGAGAGAAGCAGAGGCAGAGGAATTGAAGTGTGACCGTCCCCATAGGGGATGCTCTTCACTCCCTGCAGCAAGCAAGCACCCTCTGGCCAATTAAAAAAGGAACAGAAAGAGGGGGCAAGCAGAACTCAATGATTATTTCATAAAAGGGTTATTTGTTTTTTATTTTAAAAGTATTATTTGTCTTACAATGATTATATATAAATTGTAAATTATAATAAAAAGTTATTATCAAAAATGATTAAAATAGGGAACCAGCAGTTAGCATAATGGCTATGTCGCTGGACTCCCACGTAGTCGACCGCGGTTCGCGTCTCGGACCCGGTGGCTTACAACTCACGCCGGGCGTGTGTGCGTGCGTGCCCAAGATCCCGAGAGGAGAATGGAGGAGAAGGGATTGCGGCGTGACCATCCCCCCTGGGGGGTGATTTCTCGCTTTCTGTCTCTATGTCTCTCTCTGTCTGTCTGGTGAGCGCACGCGCCCTATAGCGAAAAAAACCTCTCAAAAAAAAAAAAAAAAAAAAAAAGATTAAAATAAAAGGATATAGGGCCAGGCCAGCAGGTGGCGTGGAGGTTAAGGTGTTGGATCCCACATGGTTGACTTTGTAGTTCATGAACCAGACCAGGTGACTGAAAATCACACCAGGTATATGTGTGTGCATACCCCAAATCCTCCAGAGGAGACTGGAGGAAGAGGGATTGCGACATGAACATTCCCTCTGGAGGTGATGTCTCACATTCCCTGTCCTCTCTATCTTTCTCTGGTGAATGAATAAATAGAAGAACATAGAATAGTTTAAATATTGAAGAGGTTTTTGTTATAGGGCGCATGCGCTTGCCAGAAAGACAGAGACAGACAGAGAGATAGAAAGTGAGAAATCACTCCCCAGGGGCGATGGCCATGCCACAATCCCTTCTCCTCCATTCTCCTCTCAGAATCTTGGTCATGCGTGCAAATGCGCCTGGCATGAGTTTAAGCCACTGGGTTCGGGACTCAAACCGCAGTAGACTACATGGGAGTTCAGCAACATAGCCATTACGCTAACTGCTGGTCCTGCTATAGGTTTCTTGCACTCAGCGGAGAGACAGAAAGAGAAAGAGAGACAGAAAGCGAGAAATCACCCCCCCCTCCTGCCTGGGGGGATGGCCATGCCACAATCCCTTCTCAGGTTCATGGGAATGTGCGTACATGCGTCTGGTGTGAGTTTCAAACCACCAGGTCGGAGATTCAAACTGCCGTTGACAATGTGGGAGTCCAGCGATGTAACCATTATGCCATCTGCTGGTTCTACCTTTTGGAATTTTTGCTTTGTAAAAGTAATATTTCTCCTCCCGAATAGAAAAGTAAAAGATAATTCATTTTAGAACATTTGGAAAGTAAGAGGAGAAAGGTAAGAATAAACATCTAGAAGCTTTTACTCAGAGACATTGGTAAAATTAATTTATTTTTCTGCCCTTTCTCTGGATGTGTGTGTGTGTGAGTATGTATATACACACGTCCATGTATGTTAGGCATGCATGTATGTGTTATAAAATTGGGATTACACCTTAGCTGTAGTTGTGTTCATTATTTTTCCCATTTCATACTGTGAATACCGCTAATTTTTCCTTGCAACAAAATTGGGACAGCTGCACACGTGGCTACTGCAGTTAAGCACCTAGGTGTCCCTTACCCCTACATAGGTGGTCTGCCATGTGTCACTGCTGTAAATAATGCTGCAGCGAAGAGGCCTCCTGTTGGCTTCTTTGATTATTTCCTAGAAGGAGATTATTGGGCTAAAGAGTCTCAGTGAAGGTGTCTTGAGTGGGCTGCTGTTGCATCAGTTCCTCCCGGGGGATGGCCACGCCGCAATCCCTTCTCCGCCATTCTCCTCTCAGGATCTTGGGCATGCATGCACACACGCCTGGCGTGAGTTTAAGCCACTGGGTCCGGGACTCGAACCGTGGTTGACTACATGGGAGTCCAATGACATAGCCATTACGCTAACTGCTGGTCCCAACCTGATCTTATCTTAACCCACCACTCTAGCTCTGTCCCATCTGCTTTGACAGGAGTCCAGCCTGGGCCTCCATCCACTCTCCGAAGAGCCCAGCTAGTGTCTGGAAGCGTCTCAAACCCACTGGGTGCCCCCTCCTGATGCTCCTGGTCCTCTCAACTCATTGCTTCTCCAGGGCACACACGCCGTGGCTAGTCATTCCCTGTAGGGCATGTACCACTCCGCCGTGCGCCGCCCTCCCTGGGTGTGTGTCATGGCCCCTGGATTATCAGACCGTAGATCTCTGAAGATGGTGCTGTGCCTGCGTCACATCTATGTCCTTGACCACCTGTCTCCAGTCTGCTGCAGTCAGTGCTGAGTGGACACTCAGAGGAGTGATGCTGTTAATGTTTTCTTTCTTCCTTCTTCTTCTTCTTTTCTTCTTCCTCCTCTTCTTCTTCTTCTTCTTCTTCTTCTTCTTCTTCTTCTTCTTCTTCTTCTTCTTCTTCTTCTTTTTTTTAATTGCTATAGGGCGCATGGGCTTTCTGGAGAGTGACAGACAGACAGAGAGAGAGTGAGAAAGCTCCCCTCAGGGGATGGACATGCTACGTTCCCTTGCCTTCCATTCTCCTCTCGGGTCTGGGCATGCACACACATGTGCCTTGTGTATTTTTTAAGCAGGCAGGTCCAGACTCAAAACTCGTAGTCGGCCACAGGGATCCAACTAGCCAGTCTGTCGTTGACGATTTCAGCAGCCTTTCTGCCCATTACTCTCTGCCCTTTTGGGATTGCCCTGCTGACTTGGCCCAAAAAACAGTTCTGTGTCAGCCAGCCTCCTGTCCTCTGATCTGTGTGGGTCAAAGGGAGCCCCAGCTTTTTGGCTTCTTCTCGCAGGAGGTTCCCTCACTGCCAGTGAATGCCCTGGTATTTGCTTTTTCCTTGTGCGATGCAAGTGTAGCCTCCATGCTGCGGAGGTAAGGTCTAGGCTGGGTGCGGGGTGTGCGTGAGGCCTCCTCTCTGCATCACAGCCACACTCCGAGCAGGCAGTGCATGGGTGTTTTTTCTCTTCCCAGACATTGATGAGTGTTTAAGCTCTTCTTGCGAGGGCCAGTGTGTGAACACGGAAGGCGGGTTTGTGTGCGAGTGTGGGCCGGGCATGCAACTCTCTGCTGACCGCCACAGCTGCCAAGGTGAGCAGGCAGAGGAGGGGGCACGGAGGTGCAGCAGTGGGCACCCGGCCTCGCCAGGCCAGCACGTCGTGCTCACCGTGCCTCACTGCAGTTCGCCTTCACCGTGATCTCGCAGGGAGCTACCATTAGCCCCATTTTACTAATGCAGGAACTGAGGCGTGCCCAAGGCCAGCCCATTAGGACGAGGTGATGTCAGGGTTTGAGACCCAGCGTGTCCCTCGACTCGCTAGGATCTGCTCACGAGGGGTGGAGATGACGGCGATGCCTTGGGAAGAACAAGGTGCGGGGGGTGGGCAGGCTGAGCCCAGGAAAGAAGCCACTGAGATGAGAGAGGGCCAGGAGGGACCAGGGAAGGAGAGACAAAGGCAGCCTAGGGCTGCTCCAAGGCCTCCTGTGCTAGGGGTGAGCGTTGGTGCCTTATCCTGGGATAGGAACTGTGGTCTGTGGGAGCCATGGAGGGCTTCTCAGCAGGAAGTGCCCTGACCGTTGGAGCCCTTTGGTTAGAACATCCTGGAGTCTGCGTGGAGGATGGCTTGGGAAAGGCACCGGGAGAGGTGGGGAGACACAGGAGGCTGTGGCTGCTCTCCAGACCAGAGTCAAAAGTGGCCCAGATTAGGGTTCAGCCCTGAAGGGGGAGAGAAGTGGGCTGGCCCAAGGAGCTGATAGACTGATGTAGGGTAGCGAGGGGAGGTGGGCATAAGGTAGTCTCCGTGGCCCAGAGTGGGGTGGGAGATGGTGATGAACTGGGAGATGGGACCGCATCTTTCCAAACCTCCCTTCAGACACCGATGAGTGCCTGAGGACCCCCTGTCAGCAGAGATGTAAAAACAGCATCGGCAGCTACAAGTGTTCCTGTCGCGCAGGCTTCCACCTCCATGGCAACCGGCACTCCTGTGTAGGTAAGGTCGGGAGGACCCTGTAGCTCGCATACTTAGGCTGCCAATCAGGGAGTTGGACAAGGCAAGCCCGGGGACCGGGAAAGGTCAACAGTTGGACCTCCTGGTCCTCTGGAGTCTGAAGGAGCATGAGCTTCTGCTCAGAGCCTGCCCGTCCCCAGGTTGGCTTCACATGGAAGACCCTGGCTTGGAGTTCTTCTGGCCACGTGCCACTGTCATCCTGTTACGTTTCTCTCCTGCTCCTCTCCCAGATACACCCCAAGGATTCCTCTCTGCTCACCCATTTTCTTGGCTGCCTTTGCTCCCCTTGGTAAATAAAGCATGTTATGTCTTGGTTCCTGTGGTTTAGAAGGAGACCCCTGTTTTCTTAGCCCATTAGCAGAAATTTCCAGAAGGGGATTGGCATGTTTGGTTTGAGCTTGGCTCATGGGTTGAAGGTGGGGTCCCTTGGGCCTGAAAAAAGACCTTGTTCTAGTGGAGTTAGGCCTTTGTCCTAAAGCCTACCTTGAGTAGCCCAGTGAGTTTTGAGACTCTTTTTGGGAAGAAGAACAGGACAGTGGAAGGTTTGGAGATGAGACTCCCAGCAGGCTCGTCCCCGGCAGCCAGTGCTAACTGCTTCTGTGCTGGGGATGGGTCCCTGCTGTACCCTGGAAGGCCTACAGGATGGATGACCTTCTGAAGAGTAGCACTAGATTTCAGCCCTGCTCCCAGCTGTCCGAGTCACACTGCACACTCTGGGGCAGGGGTGGACCCCGTAAGAACACGGCAGAGAGACCGCCCTTCACCATCTAGTCTTTCGGGCTAAGGGATGGGAGGAAGAAGAGCTCTCTCTGTAGTTGGAACAAGACGGCTGTCAGCAGCGAGGCTCTTCTGCAGATGTAAACGAATGCCGGAGGCCGCTGGAGAGGCGAGTGTGTCACCATTCCTGCCATAACACCGTGGGCAGCTTCCTGTGTACGTGCCGCCCTGGCTTCCGGCTCCGAGCTGACCGCGTGTCCTGTGAAGGTGAGCGCCAGGCCCCGCCCTCTGTCCAGGCCCCACCCCCCACCAGGCTCTCTTCCTTCCCCACCTACTCATTTTTTCAGTTCATCTTATTTATTATTATTATTTTTTTGGAGAGGTTTTTGCTATAAAGGGTACATGTGGTCGCCAGAAAGACAGAGAGAGACAGAGAGACAGAAAGTGAGAAATCACCCCCCCCCTCCCCGGGGGATGGCCACGCCGCAATCCCTTCTCTTCCATTCTCCTCTTGGGATCTTGGGCATGCATGCACACGTGCCTGGCATGAGTTTAAGCTACTAGGTCCAGGACTCGAACTGCAGTCGACTACATGGGAGTCCAGCGACATAGCCATTATGCCTACTGCTGGGCCCTCATCTTATTTTTTTTAAGGAATTTTTTAAAATTTAATTTTATTTATTTATTAATTTATTCTAATTTGACCAGAGAGAGAAGAGAGAGGGAAAGCGAGAAAGCAAGCTGCCGGGTCCGGGACTCAAACCATGGTCAGCCATGTGGGAGTATCCAGCGCCTTCACCACCACGCCACCTGCTGGTCACCTCAGTTCATCTTATTTTCAACACCCACTTTCTTCTTTCTCTTCTTAGCCCATTTTTCCCTTTCCACCATTTCCCTTGCCCTTCTGTCTTCCGTCAAATGGTAAAAGGAACAAAGTCAACAGCAGCAGGGGAGCGTGTGGCAGAGGAGTCCCAGCAGCCTGGGCTCCCAGGGACAGCCACTCCCCGCAGGTGGGGTCAGGCCACTACCATACGCTCACAGCTGCCTGTGCATACGAATAGCAGGGGCGACTACCGTGCCCTTCGGTCTCGCTTCTCAGTGTGGGGGTCTTTCCGGGTCAGTGCTGAAGGCCACCTGTCCCTTCTAGCTCATGGCACAGTTTTTCCATAGTCCACATCGCCTGTGATGGCCGTGGGCTCACGCGCCCATTTCCTCTCTTACTCCAGCCTCACATCCTTGCCGGCTGCTCTGGTTCCGCATCTGTTCCTCTGCCTTCTCCCTCACCCCTCCCTACTCCTGCCTCGCCTCTCTCCTCTTAGTTTTCTAAGTGTGTGAGTGTGTGTGTGTGTTGGGCGCAGGGTCTTCTTAGAAGCTGCCCTGGGGACCAGCAGGTGGCATGGTGGTTAAGGTGTTGGACACTCCCACATGGCTGACCACGGTTTGAGTCCCGGACCTGGCAGCTTGCTTTCTCACTCTTCCTCTCTCTCTGTCTCTCTCTGGTCAAATTAAAATAAATGAATGAATAAATAAAATAAAATAAATAATTATATATATATATAAAAAAAGAAGCTGCCCTGTCGCCCTGGAGAGGACCCCGGCCTCTTCCTCCACCCTCAGTATCCCCTCCGGGGAAGCCAGGCTGGGTTGGGGAGCAGGGGACACACTCCCAACCTGTCAGTCATAGGAGTGGAGAGGCACAGGCTATTGCCAGGAGGGATCTCTGGGGGCTTAGAGATCTGTCTGGGGAGCTTGGAGCTCCCTTCTGGCCGGCCCAGAGGGAAGGCGGACCGCCCTCCAGCACCGCGGGCTCCGACCCGCTGCTGCTCATGGTGCTTTGCCTAGAGGCCTGTCATGTGCTCCTCCCTGCAGCCCCGGCAGCTGGTGAGACCACTGTGTTGAGGAAACCAGCCCAGAGGCATCCAGTGACTTGTGGGGTTTGAGTCCAGGTCCCCCTGAATCTCTCCTGCTGCCCCTGCTGCCTCCCTCAAGAGACTTTTGTGCTGTGCTTCCTTTCAGCTTTCCCGAAAGCTGTGCTGGCCCCGTCGGCCATCCTGCAGCCCCGGCAGCACCCCCCCAAGATGCTCCTGCTGCTTCCAGAGGCTGGCCGGCCTGGCCTGTCCCCAGGACACAGCCCTCCTCCTGGGGCTCCAGGGCCCCCTGCAGGAGTCAGGCCCACCCACCTGCCACCTCCCACCCCGGCACTACCCACAGCCTCCCCCTCTGCCCCGATGCGGCTGCTCTCCACCCTGATGGCCACTCCAGTGCCTACCGCCTCACTGCTGGGGACCCCCAGGCCTCCCTCACTCTTCCAGGGGGAGGCGGTAGGGACCCCCTCTTCACCCAGAGGCCCCGAGGCCCCGCGGCTGGCAACAGGACCCTCTCCCTGCTGGCACCTGGGAGCCATGTATGAGTCAGGGGGCCGCTGGACCGAGCCTGGATGTTCCCAGTGCTGGTGCAAGGTGGGTGCAAGGGGTCCGGGAGGTGTCCCAGTCTGGCGTCTGGGGCCTTGTGGCTGTAACTCCTGTGTGTCCTTCCAGGATGGGGACGTGACCTGTGAGAAACTGAAGTGTGAAGAGTCTTGTTCCCACCCAGTTCCCTCTAGAGATGGGGGGTGCTGCCCGTCGTGCACAGGTGAGAGCTGGGTCAGGGAAGGGCACAGTCCCACCTTGTCCCTTCTCCTGGCCCTTCTGCGGTGGAAGGCTGTTCCACTGAGTGTACTTGAAGGTTGTGAACCACAGCTCCCTGGGCCACTTCCAGAGTGTCTACTCTAGTGGGTCTGGGATAGGGCCTGACGGTGTACATTTCTCTTTTTTTAGAGAGATTTTTGCTGTTGGGCGTGTATGCACTCCAGAGAGATACAGAGAGACAGAAAATGAGAAATCACCCCTGGGGGCGGGGGGAGGGGTGGCCACACCTCAATCCCTTCTCCTCCGTTTTCCTCTCAGGACTTTGGGCAAGCATGCACACGTACCCAGCATGAGTTTTTTCTTTTCTTTTTTAAAGAATTATTTATTTATTGAATTCAAAATGTTTCGTTTTCTAATTTGACCAGAGAGAGACAGAGTGATATAGAAAGGGAAAGTGAGAAAGCAAGCCACCAAGTCTAGGACTTGAACCACAGTCGACCATGTGAGAGTCCAGCTATACAACCACTATGTCATCTGCTGGTCCCAACAATGTACATTTCTTTTCTTTTGTTTTCTTTTTTCTTTTTGAGAGGTTTTTGCCATAGGGCGTGTGCGCTCGCCAGAGACAGAGGGAGACAGAGAGACAGAAAGCGAGAAATCACCCCTCGGGGAGATGGCCATGCCGCAATCCCTTCTCTTCCATTCTCTCATGATCATGGGCATGCACACACGTGTGCCCAGCATGAGTTTAAGCCCCCAGGTCTGGGACTCAAACTACATGGGAGTCCAGCGACATAACCAGTATGCTAACTGCTGGTCCCACAGTGTACATTTCTAACAAGCTCCCAGGGGCTGGGGGTGCTGCGGGTCTAGGGACTGCACTTTGAGATCCACATGTCAGTCCTGCAGTATCCCTAAAGGGCACGTTTCATCTTCTGAGCTTCAGTCAGTCAGTCAGTCAGTGGGCCTCTCCACGTCAACTCTGCAGTGTCTTTCCCCTGCCCAGTGTCCCTCCTACAGTTGGAGAAGTCATTTCTAAATCCTACCCTCTCCCACAATTTTCTTACTTTTATTTGCTTTCTATTGCTGTTAGGATAAAGACCCCATTTTTGTTGTTGTTGTTGTTGTTGTTTTTTGAGAGAGATATGTGTGCTATAGGGCACATGTACTTGTTGGAGAGACAATGAGAGACAGAGAGACAGAAAGCGAGAAATCAGCCCCCAAAGGGAATGGCCACGTCACAATCCCCTTTTCCTCCATTATCCTCTCAGGATTTTAGGCACACACACACACCCGGCGTGAGTTTGAAGCCACCAAGTCTGGGACTTGAACTGTGGTTGACTATGTGGGAGTTCAGCAATGTAACCATTACACTATCTGCTGGTCTCTAGACCCCATTTTTAAAAAAATATATTTATTTAATTTTATTGATTATTATTTAATTTGACTAGAGAGAGACAGAGCAAAAGAGAGAGGGAAAATGAGGAAGCAAGCCATCGGGTCCAGGACTTAAACCACAGTCAGCTATGTGGTAGTCCAGTACCTTAGCCACCATGCCACCTGCAGGTCCTGACCCCATTTTTTTTAATTGCCAGAAGGCTATGCATTCTTCAGAGAGAGACAGAGACAGAGAGAGGGAGAGAGGAAGAGGAAGAAAGCCCTCCTCCAGTGGGCCATGGCTATTCTGCAATACCTTGTCTTCCATTTCCCCATCCTGTTGGGATGTGGGCCACATACATCCAATGTGTTTTTCAAGCCATCAGGGCTGGGATTCAAACTATGGTTGGCCATGTGGGATCCAGTTCCCTTAACCACTGGGTTACCAAGCTGGCCCAAGACCCAAATTATTATTATTATTTAAATAATTACTTATTTAATTTTATTAATTTTTATTACTTTAAAATTTGCTATAAGGTACATACACTCACCAGAGAGAGAGAAAAGGAAAGTAAGAAAGCAAGCTGACAGGTCCTGGACTCGAACTGCGGGAGTCCAGTGCCTCAACCACTGGACCCGACCCAAATTCTTAACAGGTTTCAACAGAGCTCCTCAAAGCTTTCTTCGTACATGAATCATTGGGACTCTTATGAAAATACAGATCCTCATTCAGTAGGTCTGGGGAGGGCCTGAGAGTCTGCATTTCCCTGGCGTTCCTGGTGCCATGTTACTGAGGGTGGTGGACTTGGAACAGCCGTTAAAAAGTCTTCCTAAGGATTAAACTAGAAATACACATACTGGTTTTCTTAGTGATAATTGTGATCTTTTACTCTGTCCCTATTACATACTGAGCCATAAATATAAAGTACTAGATACATGCTTTTTTTTTTTTTGAGAGAGATTTTTGCTATAGGGTGCATGTACTTGTTGAATAAACAGAGAGAGAGAGAGAAATCATCCCCCGCGGGGAATGGCCATGCTGCAACCCCTTCTCCTCATTCTCCTGTTGGGATTTTGGGCATGCACGCACATGTGTCTGGTGTGAATTTCAAGCTGCCAAGTCCAGGGTTCAAACCGTGGTTGGCCATGTGGGAGTCCAGTGCCTTAATCACCACACCACCTGCTGGCCCCAATAGTTTTTCTTACACTTGATTTATCTAATTTTTAAAGTGTATTGATTTCTTCCAGAGAGACAGACACCCCCGATAGGGTCCACAGGCCATGATCCCCCGCCCCCCAGTCCCAGCCGGCCGAATCGTACCCCGGCCTTTCCCATGTGAGCCCAGTTCTTTGTTACTGCTGCGCCCCCACCCGGCCCCAGGGTGCTTTAGGTCTGAGGTTGCCGATCCTTCACGTCCCCTGCAGGGTACGCGGTGGCCTTTCTGTTTTACAGTGAAGACAACCAAGTGTCAGAGAGGTTAAGTTCCATTTCTAAGGCCACTCAGGTCCGTGGAGCTAGCGGGTCAGGTTTTGAACCTAGAGCTGTCTGGCTGCCTTTCCTGCCTTAGAAGACTAAAATGTTTGGGTTCAAGGCAGTTCTGAGGTTTGCAGACAAGAGTGGAGCTTCCTGGGGCCACTGTACTGATTCTCGTGGATGTCCCCTGGATGGTCCCCCAGGGGTCCTAGGACCACACCGGGTACCGGACTCTGCCACTCCTGGGACATCCAGAGCAGAGAGAAGGTTCTAGATACATGATGCCTGGAAAAGTCGTGAGACCTCAAGCCTCCTCTCCTTTGAAGAGGCCTGAAGCCTCCACCTCCTGCTTGTCTTTCAAAGGCTGCTTTCACGGTGGCGTCATCCGAGCTGAAGGGGATGTGTTTTCACCTCCCAACGAGAACTGCACGGTCTGCGTCTGTCTGGTAAGCATCGCAAGAGCCCCAAAGCCTCAGGGGTGTTTTCTTAACCTTTGGGGGTTTTAGAGGAAGGGGGATGAGGCCGGATGTTAAAGGTGAGCTTGTTGAATGGAAGGGAGAGTTCTCAGGTTGTGGATTTTGGTCAGAACCTGTAGCATTTAGGAGGGTTGGGGAGGCGTCAGACCTTTTGGTGGGTGGAAGGGGGAGGTTTCTGTTGAGCCCAGAAGAGCCAACAGGCAAACAGGGTTCATCTGTTTAGGAAGAGGAGGGGCTGAAACTCCCTCGGAAACTTCCTACCAGGGAGGCGGTTTTTCTCTCCAGGCAAAATATTTGCCGGCACAATAAAGGTATCCACGTTTGGAAGGGAGAAGGCTCAGAACCAAACTCAGCTTAAGAGTGTTTTCCTTTAGGCAAGGTCAGTCCTCCAAGAATAGTTACTAAGCACCTACTGGGTGCCGGACATGGCCAGGTCCTGTCACATTTTCATTATGAGCACCCACTGTGTGCCAGGCCCATGGTTGGTGCTTTTCATTTGTTCTCACCCGAGGCTCCTGGCAGTTCTTGAGGCTTACTGTCCCTGTTCTACAGATGAAAAGACAAGCTGGGACAGGAGGGGGCAGAGCTGGGAAGTGAGCCAGGGTCTGTCTGATCGGGAAGCCTGGGCTCTGTCCCTAACCCTCACTATGACTCTCTAACCATCTTTACAAGTGCTTCCTGGTGTGGCACCCCGAGTGGAAGCTGCGGTGTAGGATCAGGGGCACGTAGACAGCTGCTGGGACGGTTTATGGAACTCTTCTGTGAGCCGAGCACACGGCGGCCGCGTGTTTGGTGCATGACCTCATTTCACAGAATCCTCAGCAGCCCGTGTGAGGGGCGCGATTCCAGCCTATCTCACATCACAGACACCGAGGCTCGGGGATGTGATATGCTTCATCCAGAGTCTTGTTAGTGGAGGAGCAGCCTGCAGATCCAAATGACTCCAAAGCTGGAGGCTTTTTGATATTGACTTTAGAAAAAAAAATTGTAGGGACCAGCAGTTGGCATAATGGCTATGTCGCTGGACTCCCATGTAGTCGACCGTGGTTCGTGTCCCGGACCCATTGGCCTAAACTCACGCCAGGCATGTGTGCGTGCCCAAGATCCCAAGAGGAGAAGGGATTGCAGTGTGGCCATCCCCCCGGGGGGTGATTTCTCTCTTTCTGTCTCTCTGTCTCTCTCTGTCTTTCTGGCGAGTGCACACAACCTCTCCAAAAAAAAAAAAAAAAGAAAAAAATGTTAAGGCTAGAAAACATATGTGTGCACATGAGAGAGAAAGACAGCATCCCAGTAGTGCCTGGTCATGCCACCGTCAATTAGGATCCAGCTCTCCGTCCTATTAGGATCCTGGGCCAGCATGTGCCTGGTGTGACGCTGCAGGGACTGGGATTCAAACCCCGGTTGGCCATGTGGGATTCAGCTTCCTCTCTGCAGCGTCTAAGTGCTGTGTATTGCGGGGCCAGCACCAACTTCAAATTTGGGAAATGTATTTATCGGGTCAGCCTTGTGGCCTAGTGGTTAAGGGAGCCAGGGCCTACATGGCGGTCTGAAAAACCATGTGTGCATTCCCCACGTCCCGACAGGATGACGAAATGGAGAAGGAATTGCAGCGTGACCATGCCCCATTGGGGGTGCCTTCTCCCTTCCCTCTCCCTCTCCTTCCCCCTTCCCCCTCTCTTGCCCTCTTCCTCTCCCTCTCTGTGTCTGTCTCTGGTGAGCACATGCACCCTCTGGCAATTAATAAAAAAGAATAAAAACATGTTTATTTTTTCCCTTAATTTGGGATACTACATGAAAGAGAGAGGAGCACCCTCCACAGAGTCTGGTCACAACACAGTCCCCTCCCCGAGTTGATCGACCCTGGTCAGTCATGCATATGCCCAGCATATTTCTAGCCGACCGGGCCAGGGAGTCCGACTGCGGTCACCATGTGGGATCCAGCTTTTTTTGCACAATGAATTGCTGCTGCACCACAGAGCCAGTTCATTATTATTATTATTATTATTTTAGATTTTTTAAAAGAATAATTTGATTTAACTTCATTTATTTATTTTAATTTAACCAGAGAGAGACTGAGTAAGAGAAAGAGAGAGAAAGAGGGAAAGTGAGAAAGCAAACTGCTATATCAGGGACTCCAACCGCGGTCAGCCACGTGGGACTTTAGCGCCTTTACCCACCATGCCACCTGCTGGCCCCCGTGTTTAGATTATTTTTGCCATCAGGTGTGTATGCTTGGTGGAGAAAGACAGAGAAAGTGAGAAGTCACCCCCCGGCAGGATGGCCACGCCACAACGCCGCCTTCTTCATTCTCCTCTCAGAATTCTGGGCACACATACACGTGTGTCTGGCCAGTTTTTCAGGCCACCAGGTCTAGGACTCGAACTACAGAGTCAGCCATGTGGGATCCAGTGCCTTCACCACCACACCACCTGCTGGCCCCCAGAGCCAGCTTATTTTTAAATTTAATTCTCTGAATAGCCAATACGATCCACTTGATTCAAAACTCAGATGCACGAGAAGGAGACCTCGGTTCTCACTGTCGGCCTCTGTGTGGGGTTTCTGACTAGGCACGTCTGGTAGGAAGTTGGCATGCTCTACCTTCTGGTCTGCCCTCCTCACCTTTTTCATGAAACGAGGTGTCTTAGAAAGGGAGCTGCTGTGAACCCCGCCCTAACAAAGGTTGGGAACTGGTCCCTGTGACCCTGCGGCATCTCAAGACGTGGTTCACAGCCACTCACATAAGCTCCCTCTGTGCGGCTTGCCTGTTGACGAGATCTGGCGTGAGGCTGGTTTGTGTTGGGCCAGAGGTTAGCAGAGCCCTGCGCCCCTCCCCACCCTGATGCCATCTCTTATCTCCTTAGGCTGGGAATGTGTCCTGCATCTCCCCCGAGTGTCCTCCTGGCCCCTGTCAGACACCCCCACAGTCAGATTGCTGTAACTGTGTTCCCGGTAAGTGACTCTCTTGGGGAATTTTGCTTTTTTGTGTGTGCAGGGGAGTCATGTCTTGGGAATGTATGTTGGGGTGTGGTGAATCGGGAAGAGAGCAAGGAGATTCATTTCTGCTTTAGAGACTTGGATCATGTGAAGTATTCTGAGTGCCCATTTTTATTGAGCACCTATTATGTGCAGAGTGGCTTGGACGCTGGACTGCTCCCAGTCCTGCCTGTCCCCCTCGCCCTGTACCAGGAGATGCCCTCAGCACAGGTGAGAAGGGGTTCAAGCTGACTCTTGGCGTTGCTCTGTCTCTGGATGGGAAGGGGTTCCCATTACCCACTAGTGAGTCAGTCCTTGGTTAGAAACATGGCTGTCCATCCTGAGATGACCTCATCACTCATGGATATTCCCGCTGTGGCTCCTGCCCCTTGCTCCGTGGGATACCTGCCAGCACTTGATCTCATGGAATCTTTATGTCACCACTTGGTGGGAGGACCACTTATGGCCCCGTTTTCTAGATGAAAAAACTGAGGCTTATGTGAAGTCACTGCTTAAAGACACATACCCGTGGGACCAGCAGTTAGTGTAATGGCTATGTCGCTGGACTCCCATGTAGCCGACTGTGTTGAGTCCTGGACCTGGTGGCTTAAATTCATGCTGGGTGCGTGTGCGTGTATGCCCAAGATCCCGAGAGGAGAATGGAGGAGAAGGGACTGCGGCATGGCCATCCCTCCTGGGGGGTGATTTCTAGCTTTCTGTCTCTCTGTCTCTCTCTGTCTTTCTGGTGAGCGCACACGCCCTATAGCCAAAAACCTCTCCAAAAGAAGAAAAAAAAAAAAAAAAAGACACCTACCCAGTTAGTAATGGAGCAGAGCTTGAACTCATGTCTCACTGTTTTCAAAGCCAGGAGTCTTCATGGAGTGCTGCGGGTGTGTGTTGCTGCCCCAGGGCCTCCTCCCCACCCGTTCTCCCTTTCCTTAAGCTGCCTCAACCCGAGACCGTGAGCTGCTCTCCCTCTCTCCCGTGCAGTGAGATGCTACTTCCACGGCCGGTGGTATGCAGATGGGGCTGTGTTCAGCGGGGGAGCCGAGTGCACCACCTGTGTCTGCCAGGTAGGGCGGCTGAGGCCCGAGGCCTGCTGCAGTGGTGGGTGATGGGAAGGGGGCAGGCTCAGGACTTGGCCCAGGACACCAGCTGCCACCTAGAACAAGGGAGCCAGCGAAGGCTCGGAAGGGCTTCCCCACGGCCTTCCCAGTCTCCTCGAAGTCCATTCTTCAGCATCGCTGTTTATAGAGCTGAGTGCTGGGGACACAGACAGCCCCAGGCAGCTCCAGTCCCCTCCGTCCGGAGGCCTGGTGGGTGATGGCCAGGGCTCCTGAGCCTTCTTGTATGGAGACCTGAGGGTACCTGGGTCTGATCAGGGGAGGAGCTGAGGGCACTGAGCCTCTCAGAGGGCACTGTGTGGGCGGAGGGCGGGGCCCGCAGACGTCCAGTCTGGCTGGAGCACAGATGGAGAGTAAGAGGCAAGGCCACGGGCAGGTTGTGGGGTCGGGTTGCCTAGAAGCAGGGCCTGTTTACCAGGGCGGGAACAGGGCAGGGGACGGCTGAGTGCAGATGTCTCGGGCTGGTCCTGTGGGGAGCTCTGGGGTGTGGACTGTGCACCGAGCTGCCTCCTCCGCCCGGCAGTCGTCAGTTCTGTGTGCTCTCTTTGCTGCCAGGAGTGGGATGCGCTTAGGGGCAGGGACCCGGGTGAGCGCCAGCAGCCCCTGCCTCGGTCAGGAAGGATCGTGCCAGCGGGGCTGAAGGTGCAGGATGCGGTCAGGGGTGCTTGGGGAGTTCTCTGACCGCAGGACAAGTAGACCGGAGGGGCCTGGGCAGATGTGGTTGCAGTGGGGATGGTAGGAGGGTCAGAGACAGCAGTGGAGGCCCCAGGGTGGGGCTGGCACACTCCCAGAGCCCTGCCCCAGCCTCATGCCCTTCCCATCTCCCCCGCTGCCCCCTGGGGACTTCTTTGTCACTTTTACTTGGGGTGGAGGTGGGGCAGAGAGGGTCGTGGCATCCCACCAGCCTCCTCTCTGCCATCGGCAGCCCAGGGTGGGGAGCTGCCCTCACTGGGCCCCTTGGCTGTCTTCCAGAATGGGGAGGTGGAATGTTCCTTCACACCATGTCCAGAGCTGGACTGCCCCCGGGAGGAGTGGTGGCTGGGCCCTGGGCAGTGCTGCTTCACCTGCCGGGAGTCCATGCCCATGACAGGTGAGGTCTCCCAGGTGCACCCCGCACAGGACTTGGGAGCCCTGAGGAAGGGGGCCGAATGTCACCCACCAAGACTGTCAGTGTGTGTATGTGTGTGTGTGATCTGCGAGGATGTGTACGTTTGTCTTTGTTATGAGCGTGGGTCTGTGTTTTGTGTAGCGTGTTTGTGTAGATGTCTCTGTGTGTTTATGAGTGAATGGCATGTGTGTGTCTGTGGGTATGAGGCGTCTGTCTCTGGTGGGGTGGTACCAGGGGTCTGGCAGGCACCTCTGCCCACCATCTCCCCTGCCCCTGTCCCCTGGCCAGGCTGCTCTCTCGATGACAACGGGGTTGCATTTCCGATTGGACAGATCTGGTCGCCTGGTGACCCCTGTGAGTTATGCATCTGCCAGGTGAATGACAGCCTGCTCGCCTTCAGCTGCTTTACCCGCTGCCCGCCTGCCTCGCCCCTGCAGAGGCTGGCCACCTCAGGCCCAGCCTCAGCCTTCCGCCCATGCGCTCAGGTTCCACGTTTACAGACAGGGTTGGGACCCCAGGTCTCCTATCCTCGTAGATGTCTCAGGACAATGGAGCTTGGCGGTCTGCTGTGAGCGCTGTGTGTAAGACGTGGTGCTGCTGTGAAGTTAGCGTCAGCCCTCGCAGCAGGTGCCCTGTGGCCCGGATGACTGAAGGAGCTGGGGCAGCCCGAGATCCTGTTGTTGAGGTCATTTCTATGAAATGACGGTGTTTTCTTTTTCTTTTTCTTTTTTTTTTTTTTTTGGGAGAGGTTTTTTTTTTTTTTTTTTTTTTTTTTTTTGGAGAGGTTTTTTGCTATAGGGCGCGTGCGCTCGCCAGACAGAGAGAGAGAGACACATAGAGACAGAAAGCGAGAAATCACCCCCCAGGGGGGATGGTCACGCCGCAATCCCTTCTCCTCCATTCTCCTCTCGGGATCTTGGGCACGCACGCACACGCGCCCGGCGTGAGTTGTAAGCCACCGGGTCCAGGATGCGAACCGCGGTCGACTACGTGGGAGTCCAGCGACATAGCCATTACGCTAACTGCTGGTTCCCTTTGGGAGAGGTTTTTGTTATAGGGCGCATGCGCTCTCCAGAAAGACAGAGACAGAGAGACAGAAAGCGAGAAATCATCCCCCAGGGGGATGGCCATGCCGCAATCCCTTCTTCTCCATTCTCCTCTCAGGATCTTGGGCATGCATGCACATGCGCCCGGCGTGAGTTTAAGCTGCCGGGTCTGGGACGCGAACCACGGTCGACTACATGGGATTCCAGCGACATAGCCATTGCACTGACTGCTGGTCCCCCATGACGGTGTTTTCTTCATGAACATGAACCATGTGACCTGCCCTTATCAGGAGGTGGAGGAGAAGGTGCATGAGGTTGAGGGTCAGATTGACAGAAATGCAAACACAGTTACACTTCTTACCAAGAAACAGTTGTTTTAGCTCATTTAAGTACATGCTGGCTTTCCTTTCTACCTTATTTTTTATTTTCTTAAGTTCGCTGTGGGGCACATGTGCTTGCTTGGAGAGAGGCCAAGAAATCACCCCCAGGGGGATGGCCATGCCACAATTCCTTCTCCTCTATTCTCTTCTTGGGTTTTGGGCACATATGCACATGTGCCCACTGTGATTTTCAAGCTGCTGGGTCTGAGACTCGCACTGTGCACTCAGCCACATGGGATCCAGCCACCCTAACCTCCATGCCATTGGCTGGCTCTTTCCTTTCTGCTTTAAAAGAGTTCTGAGTCCCTTAGAGCTTTTGTTCTCAAAATGAGGTCCTTATACCAGCAGCGTGGTCGGCATTACCCAGAAACCCCTGATAGACCTGGAGCATCTCAAGGCTCTGCCCACATATGGTATAGGTTTAGAATCTGGGCTCAGAATCTACATTTCATCCAGGTGATTTGTGTGCACCTGAGAGTGTGAGGAACACAGGCCTTAAGTGCCTATGATATGCCCTATGTTAGAAAGTTTTAGCGAGGCCAGCAAGTAGTGTGGTGGTTAAGGTGCTGGACTCCCACATGACTGACTGAGGTTCAAGTCCTGGACTTGGTGGCTTGCTTTCTCATTCTCTCTCTCTCTCTGTCAAGCACATGTGCCTTATGGCAAATTAATAATAAATAAAATTACATAAATAATTCTTTTTTTTTGGGGGGGGGGAGAGGTTTTTGCTATAGGGCACGTGCACTCGCCAGAAAGACAGACAGAGACAGAGAGACAGAAAGCGAGAAATCACCCCCCGGGGGGATGGCCATGCCGCAATCCCTTCTCCTCCTTTCTCCTCCCGGGATCTTGGGCACACACGCACACGCGCCTGGTGTGAGTTTTAAGCCACCGGGTACAGGACTCGAACCGCATCGACTACATGGGAGTCCAGCGACATAGCCTTTACGCTAATTGCTGGTCCCACGTAAATAATTCTTTAAAAAGAAAAAGAAAAAAAGCCTTAGACCCTGAGGCTAGCAAGTGTGTAGCTTGAGTTCCCACATGGCCAACTGTGGTTTGAGTTCTGGACCCAGCAGCTTGAAAATCTTGCCAGGTGCATGTATGTGCCCAAAATCCCAGAGGGAAGCGGAGGAGAAGGGATTGTGGTGTGGCCATCCTCCTGGTTGGTAGGAGGACAATTTCTCATTTTATTCTCTTCATCTCTGTCTTTGTTCAGCCAGCACATATGCCCTATGGCAAAAAAACATAAAAGAAGGAAGGAAAGCTTTGTACCTTAACACATGCAAACACATTTCATTTGAATTAGAATTCGGAGGAAAATCTATTGTGTGTTGTTTTTGTCCTTTGTGGCTGATATCAGGCACTGATATTATAAGAATATAATACAAGAATTTCATAAACATTCAGATTCTTAAAAATAAATAAATAAGGGACCAGCAGTTGGTGTAATGGCTATGTTGCTGGACTCCCATGTAGCCGGCGGTTCAAGTCCCGGACCCGGTGGCTTAAACTCACGCCGGGCATGTGTGCGTGCCCAAGATCCCGAGAGGAGAACGGAGGAGAAGGGATTGTGGCGTGGCCGTCACCCCTGGGGGGTGATTTCTCGCTTTCTCTCTCTCTGTCTCTCTCTGTCTTTCTGGCGAGCGCATGTGCCCTATAGCAAAAACCTCAAAAATAAAATAAAGAAATAAATAAAAAGAAAGTTAGTATGACACATTGGTCTTCTTCAGTAGCCATTTCCAGTGGAGCAATTTTCTATAAAAATAGGATTTGATTGTGTTCCTAGGCTTGGGGTGAGCCAGGGCTCTGGGGAAGAGCTGCAGAGTTTGGATGGGGCTACTAGTGCAGCCCTGGCTGTTGCTGGGGAGGGACAGTGTGGAGAACGGCCAATCTGAGGTCACCATGTTTGCTCAAACTGGCTGCTCTCCACAAGACAGGAAGCCAAGGAGAGGCGCGCGCTGCCCTGCCCTACCCTTTCTTCTCCTTAGATGTGCAGAACCTTTCTGGAAGGCTCATATCACCTTTCCCAAGTAGCCTGCCTTCCTTGGGGAAACCTGCCTCCTCCCCGCTGCATCATGGCACCTGTTAGGGCAGCCTTGGCCTGTTTGCAGTGTTGCCCTTTCTTTTTGGGGTGGAGAGGATGACCTAGGCAGGGAGGTGGGTCTGGTGCCACAGGTAGGGTCTTGTTGAAGTCCCTCCTTCCTTCAGGCAGATGGCTCAGTGAGCTGCAAGAGGACAGACTGCGTGGACTCCTGCCCTCACCCGATCCGGATCCCCGGACAGTGCTGCCCGGACTGCTCGGCAGGTAATTCTCCATCTGGCTCCCCACTTCCCAGGGCGGGGATTCTCAAGGGCTCCCAGCGTCCAGGCCCATTCTACACCAGTCTCATCTCAAGTCACCCCCTCAACAACTCTGTGGGGCAACCCCGTCTTACAGCTGGGGGACCTGGGACTCAGGCAAAGCAAGGCAGGCCCTGTCTGGGTGCTGGAAGACGACACGGAGAGCCCAGAGCATACAGCCTAGCAGAGGTGGGGGTACAGGAACCATACCTGTGAGGCTGTTAGAGAACAGTGAGAAGGCATAAGAACGATTCTTTATTTTAGAATATGAGGGGGACATCAAAGTTATGGCAAGTGGAATTACAGTTTGTTTACTTTGATGCAAAAGATTTTGAAATCCATGCATAGGTTTTTCTTTTTTTTCTTTTTTTTTTTGGAGAGGTTTTTCGCTATAGGGCGCGTGCGCTCGCCAGACAGACAGAGAGAGACATAGAGACAGAAAGCGAGAAATCACCCCCCAGGGGGGATGGTCACGCCGCAATCCCTTCTCCTCCATTCTCCTCTCGGGATCTTGGGCACGCACGCACACGCGCCCGGCGTGAGTTGTAAGCCACCGGGTCCGAGACGCGAACCGCGGTCGACTACGTGGGAGTCCAGCGACATAGCCATTACGCTAACTGCTGATTCCCGATTTTTCTTTTTTTGAGAGAGATTTTTTGCTATAGGGCATGTGCACTTGTTGGAGAGACAGAGAGAGATAGAAAATGAGAAATCACCCCCTGACGGGATGGCCATGCCACGATCCCTTCTTCTCTATTCTTCTCTTGAGATCTTGGACATGCATGCACACGCTCCCAGTGTGAATTTCAAGTTGCTGAGTCTGGGACTTGAACTGTTGTCAACTATATGGGAGTGCAGTAACATGACCATTATGTCATCTGCTGGTCCCAGGTTTTTCATAATATACATTTTCCATGAACATTTTGTAGAACCCTTGTAGTAATTTTTATCTTTTCCATTATTGTATTTCAAAATAACATTTTGTTAAGGAACATTTAGAAAATGCAAAGAGGGGCTGGCAGGTGGCATGATGGTTAAGGGCGCTGGACTCCCATATGGCTGACTGTGGTTTGAGTCCTGGACCTGGAGGCTTGCTTTCTCACTTCCCTTGTCTCTCTCTCACTATCCCTCTCTGGTCAAATTAAAATAAATAAAGTTAAATAAAATAAGTCTTTAAAAAAAAAAAGAAAATGCAAAGAGAAAAAAAATTTTAAAGGGCCATGATGACCTTTAACCTTATCCTTTAATCTATGCCACCTCCTAGCTGCATCATCTGACCCCTAAAAAGATTTTAGGGGTCAGTAGGTGGCATGGTGGTTAAGGTGCTGGATTCCTATATGGCCAACTATGGGTCAAGTCCTGGACCTGGCATCTTGAAAATCATCCTGGTCGCGTGTGGATGTGTGCCCAAAATCCTGAGAGGAGAATGGAAGAGAAGGAATTGTGGCATGGTCATCCTCTTGGGGGGATGGGGTGATTTCTCACTTTCTCTTTCTCTCTCTCTGGTGAGCACATGTGCCCTATGGCGCGCGCGCACACACACACACACACACACACACGATTGTATTGTACTCTTTAGGTTTGGGGTGAGCCAGGGTTCTGGGAAGAGCTGCAGGGAGAAGCTCCTTTTGCGACACACGCACACACCACATGTAAGAGATGTGTGTGTTTATTTGTAAAAGCTTTCCCTACTGCATTTGTACTTACAGCATGTGGTAAGTATCATCAAGACAGCGTCATTCAGATTGGGCCTCTGGACGTCAGAAATCAGGGAGAGGGGGGGCTTGGGGGAACATTCTGAGGTTTGGCTGTGTGGGGATGAGCAGAGAGGAAGTTGGGGAGAGAGAGGGCTGTGAGGTTCGCAGCTGTACCTCACTGTCCCCCTGCTTGATCCCTCCTAGCGAAGGGTAGAGGAGATCACTGAAGGCCAGGACACGGATCTTTTTGCTAAATCCAGTGCCAGCAGTTGGAGTGTGGAGTCAACACCCAGTTCAGAGGGGTGTTTTTTCACTTCCCTAACCCCGGGCGTTGCTGCCTGGGGAGCTGCATGGCCTGACCTTTGCTCTCCAGATAAGCCTCTGACCTGTGCCCTGGCCCGGTTGCTGGCCACCCCTCTGGCTGGTGCTCACTGCATGCTCTCCCTGGCAGGCTGTACCTACACAGGCAGAATCTTCTACAACAACGAGACCTTCCCGTCTGTGCTGGACCCATGCCTGAGCTGCATCTGCTTGGTACGGACCACCTGGACCTGACCCTGGGTCTGGGGGAGGGTCTCCAGTGACTGACATCAGCTCCTGCACTCAGAGCCCCAATCCAGAGACCTCCAAGAGAAGGGTCACTTCTGGCTCATGGTGAAAGTCTCCTTCCGGCTCTGACCAGGGTGAATCTTTAGCCAGAGCTAGAGAAAAATTTTAACTCTGGCCGGCAAAAGTCCTCTACTCTGGGTTTCCAGGGAGAGCACTGGGAGCTGGCTCCTCGCCATGGAAAATGTGGCCCGAGGATGCTTGCTGAGGGTGAAGGTGAGGAACAGGAACCCAGACTTACCAGAATTTTTTTTTTAAGAATTATTTTTATTGAACTTTATCCATTTATTTATTTATTTTTTTAAATTTGACCAGAGAGAGAAAGTGAGAAAGCAAGCTGCTAGGCCCAGGACTCGAACCGCGGTCGGCTGCATGGGAGTCCAGCTCCCTTAACCACCACGCCACCTGCCAGCCCCCAGAATCTTTTTAATAGACTTGCATCACCGAGCTCTTGCTGTGCACAATCCCTGTTCTAAGCCCTTGATCTGCATGAACTCAGCTAATCCCCCTGAGAGTTCTGTGGGGTATCAGCACCATCTCAGTCTCTAGATAGGAAACTGAGACATAGAGAGACAGTCATTTGCCTGAGATCCCTTAACTAGTTAATCAGGTGCCCAGAACTGAGTCCTAGTACAGGTTGAACATCTCTTATCCAAAATGCTTGGGATGGGAAGTATCTGGATTTTGGATTTTTTTTATTTGAAATATTTACGTATGTATAATGAGATATCTTGGGGCCACCAGATGGTGTAGCAGTGACGTCACTGGACTCCCGCATGACTGACTGCAGTTCGAATCCCGGACCCAATAGCCTGAAACTCATGCTGGGCATGCGTGTGTGTGTGTGTGTGTGTGTGTGTGTACCCAAGATCCCGAGAAGAGAATGGAGGAGAAGGGATTGTGGTGTGGCCATCCCCCCCACCCCAGGGAGTGATTTCTCACTTTCCCTCTCTCTGTCTCTGTCTCTGTCTCTCTCTGGTGAGCGCATGTGCCCTAAGGCAAAACCTTACAAAAAAAATTTATAATGAGATACCTTGGGGATAGGAGCCAAGACTAAACACAAAATTCATTATGTTTCATACACACCTTCTACAACATGGCCTGAAGGTGATTTTATACAAAATACTTGTACTGTAGTACAGATTTTTTTCCACTTGCTATCAAGTTGGTCGTCAAAAGGTTTTTTTATTTTGTAGCATTCTGGGTTTTGGATTTATGTTATTTATTTATTTTTTTTACTTGCCAGAAGGCACACATGCTCTCACTAGAGAGAGAGAGAGAGAGAGAGAGAGAGAGAGAGAGAGAGAGAGAGAGAGAAAGAGAAAGTGATAAAGCATCACACTCGGGACATGGTCATGCCGCGGTCCCCTTCTCCATTTCTCCTCTTGGTTCTTGGGCATGCATACACATGTGCTCAGCATGTTTTTCAAGGCTCCCCCCACCCCGGGTCTGGGACTTGAACTGCACAGTTAGCGATGTAGGATCCAGCCACCTTAACCACCGTACCACTGGCTGGCCCGCATTTTGTTTTGATTTTTGGACGATCATCCTGTTTTCTGACTCTGGGATGCATATTTAAGCCATACTGCCTCTAGTTTGAAAAAGCATGTTATAGAGTAGTGTCATTTAGTGTTTGGGAAATGAAAAGAAAAATCCTGTCGCTTGTCCTCCTGAAACCGTGAGTGCAGCCACAGTGTGTCTGCCGGGCACCCGCGTATCCGGACTAAAAGGAACATGTCTACAGGAAGATTGAGAAACTCAGGGCAAACATGCCTGTGGCCTTTGCATGACCCCCTGCCCGTGGCCTCACTGGTTTCCAGCCACATGCTCTAGGGAGCTGGCTCCTGGGTGCTCTCACCCCTGGGTGTTGCTCACCCTTCCTCGGCAGCTCAGTTCATGCGCTTGGTAACAGGCCCCGGGTTCATGATCTGGTGGGAAGACAGGCCTAGTTGAATAAATGCCCCCCTCCAACCCTCATGGACATTTCCGGGGACACTGGCTGCTCTGATGGGCACTCGGGGCTGCATGACCTGTGCTTCCTGAACGTCCCGTCAGCTGCCCGAGTGAAGGGCCTGTGCGTCTTCTGTGTCTTGCAGCTGGGCTCAGTAGCCTGCTCGCCCGTGGACTGCCCCATCACCTGCACTTACCCTTTTCACCCTGATGGGGAGTGCTGCCCGGTGTGCCGAGGTGAGTGGGACCGGTGCCCCATGTCCGAGGCTCTCGGGGTGGGCTCGGCTCTCACGGTTCCCCTCTCCTGTTTCTGCAGACTGCAACTATGAGGGAAGGAAGGTGGTGAACGGCCAGGTGTTCACCTTGGATGACGAGCCCTGTACCCAGTGCACGTGCCAGGTGAGCTGGGCCTGGGAGCCTCCCAGCAGGGGGCTGCTTCTTGCCTTTTGTCCCTTTGCCAAACATGGAGCCCCTTAGCCCATGTAAGTCCATCTTCCTCTTGCTGTCCTTCACCTTTAATTAACTGCCCGGCACCTTCGGCTTGGACGTCTCCTGCCTCTTTGCCGAGGGAGAAGCAGTTTCCTTAAGGTGGCCTGCGGTGGTGGTTTGACGTGGTTGTCCAGCTGAGGGCCCCGGCCTTGCAGACTCTAGGCCAGGACCTTGCCGTGGGTCCTACTGCTGGTACAAGACACCGCTCAGCACAGGCATAGATGCTCTGGGCCTCCTCATGGCTGTCCTTTTGCTTCCCCAGCTGGGAGAAGTGAGTTGTGAGAAGGTGCCTTGCCAGCCGGCCTGCCCTGACCCTTTGACCCCCGGAGAATGCTGCTCCTCCTGCCCAGGTAAGCAGGCCTCAGGGTCCTGCAGTTTCATCATCATCTTCTTCCGCTTCCCTCTTTCTAGAAGTGTAGCACTTGTGAGGGTCTGCATGTGAGAAATGCAGGCTCAGAGAAGCAGAGTGGTGTGCCCAAGGTTGCACAGCCGTGCTGGGGCTTGGGAACCTCATCTAGCGCTCACCGAGCCACACTGTGGCTGGAAGGCCATATGTTTGTTTAGTTATTGGGTTGTTAGAAAAGCCATCACGTGAGGACCAGCAGTTAGTGTAATGGCTATGTCACTGGACTCCCATGTAGTAGACCACTGTTCGAGTCAGACCCGCTGGCTTAAACTCACGCCAGGCACGTGTGCGTGCCCAAGATCCCGAGAGGAGAATGGAGGAGAGGGGATTGCGGCGTGGCCATCCTCCCGGGGGGTGATTTCTCGCTTTCTGTCTCTTTGTCTCTCTCTGTCTTTCTGGCGAGCACATGCGCCCTATAGCAAAAACCTCTCCCCCCCCCAAAAAAAAAGAAAAAAAATAAAGAAAAGTAATCACATGTGTTCCTATGCAAAAGACGTCATGACTTTTCCGACAACCCAGTTATGACTGTTCTTTTTCTTCTTCATTATTTCCTTCCTTAGTCTCTTCCTCTGCTTTCTTTCTTTAGTTAATTTACTTTTATATATTTTTAAAAGTGTATTTATTTTCTTCCATGAGGGAGAAAGAGAGAGAGGGACCTCAACAGAAACCTCACAACTGAGCTCCACCCCCCTCCTCGGCCAGCCCTGTGCAGTGGGCAAGTGCCTCGTGTGTGTTCAGAGAGGTCTCTGGATGCGAACTCGGAACCTTCTCGCGGGGACCAGCCTCGCAGAGTTGTATTTCTTCCCTGCCATCCCTTGACTGTCGTTGTTCACCTTTCCTGCACAGCTCAGCTCCTGCACTTGGGGACAGGCCCCTGTGGAAGAGTGAGCTCTGTGCACAGGCCAGCCCCCCTTTGCAGCATGCACCGAGGGCCCATCCCGGGTCGGGCACCTCGTATGTCTACATCCCCTCTTCACAGCAGCTCTTGGAGGCAGGCACTGTCATCCTCCCCTTTTGCCAGGTGAGGAAACAGGCACAGAGAGGTGACTGAAGTACCCAAGGCCACATCGCTGATGGGTGGGAGGGCCTGGATTTGAGTCCCGTCTGTGCTTCTAGATACAACATGGTATTGATTCCTGAGAAGTGTTGCCTCACCTTTCCACCCTGTCAGTGTCTATCTCTGGATCCTCATGCAGAGTTGTCCCTAATATACAAGATCACCTGCCATGACACAGTTTCCAAGTACTGATGTGGCTCACACCCAGCCATCTGAAAAAGCTCTCAATCTCTTTTGCTCATTTACCTACTTCTGCCTTCTTGGGTGACATTTAGGTTGGTCTGTCCTTTCTTTCTTCTTTCTTTCCTCTCTTTCTTCCCAGAATGGATCTACTATGGAAAATGTTTGGTCAGACATTTTTTTTGTTAAGACAACTTTTTTTTTTAAGGTTTTGCCATAGGGTGCATGCACTTGCTGGAGAGAAACAGACAAAGACATTGAAAGGGAAAATGAGAAATCACCCTACAGGGGGTGGGGGATGGCCACACCACAATCCCTTCTCCGTTCTCTGCTTAGGATTTTGGGCACACATGCACACACATCTGGTGTGATTTTCAAGCTGCCAGGTCCAGGACTCAAACTGTGTTTGGCCATGTGAGAGGCCAATACCTTAACTGCCACTCCATCTGCTGGCCCTGGTCAAGCTTTGAAAAAAAATTTTGCCAGAGGTTGTGTGCACTTGCCAGAGAGACAGAGAAAGAGAGAGAGAGAAAGTGAGAAATCACCCACCTAGGGGGATGGCCACACCACAATCCCTTCTCCTCCATACTCAAGATTTGGGGCATGTACACACATGTACACAGCGTGCTTTTCAAGCCACTGTGTCTGGGACTCGAATCATGCAGTCATCCGTGTAGGATCCAACCACTTTAACCTCCACACCCTTGGCCAGCCTGGTTGGGCAACTTTTTATCTAATCTCGTGAGTCTCTTCAAACTGTGTGGTGGAGTAACTGAGTCACTGGGCATTGGAGTGATGTGATAATTCCCATCACACAGATGGGGGTCCTGAAGAAAGAGGAAACCCATGTGACTGACCCCTATATTTCCACCAATTCTTCACTGTATGTTTATAGTTTGGATTGTTCCAATGCACCATGTTATAAATTACCTTACATGTGCCTTATTTTGTTTGTTTGTTTATTTATTTATTTAAAGAGAGATTTTTGTTATAGGGAGTGTGCACTCACTGGAGAGACAGAGACAGAGAGATCGAAAATGAGAAATCACCCCTCCCCCGGGGGGATGGCCATGCCACAATCCCTTCTCCTCCATTCTCCTCTCGGGATTTTGGACATGCCTGGCGTGAGTTTTAAGCCGCCAGGTCTGGCACTTGAACTGTGATCAACTATCTGAGAGTCCAGCGAAGTAGTCACTATGCTATCTGCTGTTTCCTATTTTGTGTTTTTAAAACTAGGAAGCTAGTGAATTTTTTCACTGATTGGTGGATTAAATTTCCTTTTTACTTTTATTTCATGAGAAAGAGCGCATGTGTGTGCAAGAGAGAGAGGGGGAAGCACCCTTGACAGCATCTCATCATGCCACGATCCCCCCCATCCCTCCAGCTTGTCAGGATCCTGGGTGCCCATGCATATGCCCTGCATGTTTTCAGGTTGACCTGGGGATCCAAACCCGCAGTCAGGCTCATGGCTTCCAGCACTGTGGTCTAGTAGGTGGGGGGACTACGTCACTGAGACTGGGCCTTTTTTTTTCTTCCCTTTTTTTTAGGTTCATTCATTAACTTTTTTTCCATGAGGAGGAGAAAGACAGAGACAGGGAATCCAACAGGTCCTCACGCCATGATCACCCCCTCCCGCCCCGCCGCCAGTCTCAGGCAGCCCAGGGAGCTCAGGGCCAGCCCTGGACCTTTCCGACATGGGTCCAGTCACGGAATGGCTGTGCTGCTCCTGCCCGTGCCTCTGGGTTTTGTCATGTAGAAAATGTCTGTTTAACTCCTGGACCTTGTGAAGAATATGTCTTATTTTTAGGGCAGCTTTTCAGGTCTGTAGAGGATAAACTATGGTTAGAACTGGTAGAGTGGGAATACCACCAGGCCTACAGTCGAATACTTTATAGATGTTTTTTTTTTGGAGAGGTTTTTGCTATAGGGCATGTGCGCTCACCAGAAAGACAGAGAGAGACAGAGAGACAGAAAGCGAGAAATCACCCCCCTAGGGGGGATGGCCAAGCCACAATCCCTTCTCCAGTCTCCTCTAGGGATCTGGGGCATGCACACATATGTGCCTGGTGTGAGTTTAAGCCACTGGGTCAGGGACTCGAACTGCAGTCGACTATATGGGAGTCCAGTGACATAGCGATTACGCCGACTGCTGGTCCCGAGCACTTTATAGATTTTATTTCATTTTAACACCATGAGCTCCTCTGTATGCTGAGAGGATTCGCAGCTTTCTAGAGACGAACTATTGGCTTCTGTGCCAGGCAGGGTGCCGAGCCTTTACCTGGGTTACCTCGTGTAAAAGCTCACAGGAATAATTGGGCGGGGCTGCTGTCAGCATGTCCCTTTTGCAGATGGAGAAACAGAGGCTCATAGAAGTTGTTTCTGGGGCCAGCAGGTGGTGTAGTGGTTAAGGTGTTAGACTTTCACATGACTGACTGCGGTTCGAGTCCTGGACCTGGTGGCCTGAAAATCATGCCAGCCGTGTGTGCATGCATGACGAAAATTCAAAGAAGAAAATAGAGGAGAAAAAATTGTGCCTTGGCCATGCCCCCCTGGGAGGTGATTTTTCACTTTTTCTCTCAGTGTTTCTCTGGTGAGCACATGTACCTTATGGCAAAAACCTTAAAAAAAAAAAAAAAAGGTTTTTCCTAGTTGATGGTGTTACACTCAAACCTAGGTCTCCCTCATTTCTTACTCCATTTCCCATCTCCTGCCTGAGATGGCCCAAAGAGGGACACACACAGCCCAGTTTCTATTCTTAGAATACACTGGCACACACCTCTAGCGCAAGAACTTCCACCAATGAAGAACACCTTGTTTTTTCTTCTTTAGTTTGCTATAGGGTGAGTGTGTTCACCAGAGAGAGACAGAGAGAGAAAGAGAAGAAAAATGAGACATCATCCCTCAGGGGGAGGGCCATGCCACAATCCCTTCTCCTCCATTCTCCTCTCAGAATTTTGGGCACCCACACACAGTCCCAGAGTGATTTTCAAGCCAACAGGTCCCGGACTCAAACTGTGCAGTCAGCCACGTGGAACCAGCTGCCTTAACCTCTACACGATCTGCTGGCCCAGGAAGAAAAATTTTTTATAGGATAGAATATGAATTTTTTTTCTGATGATTTTTGAGAAACTACAATGGCTTTTTTTCTTTCTTTTTTAAAAACTATTTTATTGAACTTTATTTATTTATGTATTTGTTTTTAATTTGACCAGACAGGGACAGAGAAAGAGAGAGAGAAAATAAGAAAGCAAGCCACCAGGTCTGGGACTCGAACCGTGGTCGGCCATGTGGGGGGTTAGTGCCCTTAACCACCATGCTACGTGGTGGCCCCCAACAGCTTTCTTAAGGTGTGATTCATATTATTCTCCAATGTGCACTTTATTTTTTTAATATTTGCTATAGGGCGTATGCACTCTTTGGGGATAGAGAAAGAGAGAAATCACCCCCCATGGCTGATGGCCATGCCACAGCTTTTTGTCCTTCATTTTCCTCTCGAGATTTTGGACACACACACATACATGCCCAGTGTGATTTTTCTTTTTCTTTTAAGAAATTTTTGCTATAGGGTGCGCACCTGTCAGAGAGACAGAGAAACAGAAAGCAAGAAATCACCTCCTAGGGAGGATGGCCATGCTGCAATCTCTTCTCCATTCTCCTCTTAGAATTTTGGGCATGCACGCATATGCACCCAGTGTGAATTTTAAGCCACCGGATCCAGGACTCTAACTGCGGTCAACTACATGGGAGTCCAGCTACATAACCATTTTGCCATCTGCTGGATCCCCCCACCCCCATGTGATTTGTAAGCCACCAGGTCTGGGACTCAACCTGCACAGTGAACAATGTGGGATCCAGCTGCCATAACCATCACATCATAGGCTTGCCCAAGACTTTATTTATTTATTTATTTATTGAGAGTTTTTTGCTATAGAGCACATGTGCTCTCCAGAAAGACAGAGATAGACAGAGACAGAAAGCGAGAAATAACCCCCCCGGGGGGATGGCCACGCCACAATCCTTTCTCCTTTAGGGATCTTGGGCATGCACACACACATGCCCGGCCTGAGTTTAAGCCACTGGGTCCAGGACTCGAACCACAGTCGACTACATGGGAGTCCAGCAACATAGTCATTACGCCAACTGCTGGTCCCTTAATTTTTTTTGTTGTTGAGAGGTTTTTGCTATAGGGCATGTGTGCTCTCCAGAAAGACACAGAGAGAAAGAGACAGAAAGTGACAAATCACCCCCCAGGGAGGATGGCCACAATGCAATCCCTTCTCCTCCATTCTCTTCTCAGGATCTTGGGCACGCACGCACACGTGCCCGGTGTGAGTTTAAGCCACCGGGTCAGGGACTCGAACCATGGTCGACTGCATGGGAGTCCAGTGACATAGCCATTATACTAACTGCTGGTCCCTTCTTAATTTTTTTTTTTTAAGAGAGATTTTTGTTATAGGGCATGTGCACTTGCCGGAGAGACAGAGAAACATCAAGCGAGAAATCACACCCTGGGGAGATGGCCACACCACAATCCCTTCTCCTCCGTTCTCTTGGGAGTTTGGGCATGCACACACATGTGCCCAGCATGAATTTTAAGCCACCAGGTCCCGGACTCAACCACAGTCGACTATGTGGGAGCCCAATGATGTAAACGTTACCTTGTTAGTCCCTCAAGACGTAATTTTTAAGAACAGCTTTAGGTTCTAAGCATAGGAAAGTGTGGAGTTCCCATCCATTGCCTGACTCTGCTCACCCACGGCCTCCCCACTATCGACAGCCCCCACCAGAGGGTTATGTTCGTTACAACTGACGAGCTCACCTTGGTGCGTCTTTGTCACCCAAAGTCCACACACTGAGGCCGAGACCGTCATTTGGTTCTCAGTCATCGTTAATATGCCCATTGTACAGATGAGGAAATGGGGCTCAGGGCAGATACGTGCCTTACGCACAGTCACGGAAACCTAGCAGAGCCACTTTGGGTGAACGGCCTCGCTCTGGCTTGCTGGGCCTCACCGGGTGTGCGAGCCCCAGTGCAGCTTGTCCCAGAGCCGCCTCAGCCACTGGGAGAACCACTGTGCACCTCGTTTTCCCATCCCTCCAGATGCCCCATTTCCTCTGGAAGAAAGGCAAGGGCTCTCCCCACGTGGAGACGTGGTGTTCAGCAAAGCTGCTCGAAGCCCCCGCGGAGACCTCAAGCCCGTCGTCAACTGCAGCTCCTGCCCCGGGCCTCCAGCAGTCCCCGCTCCAAGGCCGGTGCTCCTCCTTCTCCAGCTCCTCTTACGAAGGAACTCGTCTCACATCCAGCCTTTGCCTACAAGCTCCTCAGGAGCCCAGGCCTCACCCTCACCCCCTTTGGGGCCATGGGACACTTTTCCAGGGGAGCCTGGGGCCTCCCAGCTCCCTCAACTCTCACCAGGGTCTTCGATCCCTCCAGGAGCCTCCACTCTACCTCCAGCCCCGTCAGGGGCTCCTCAACCACTTCCTGTTACTCCAGAGCGCTCCTTCTCAGCCTCTGGGACCTGGACAGCATCCAGGTGGCCTTCTCTGCCTGCCACGCTCCTGCCTGAAACTTCAGCACTTTCTGCAACGGACCCCGGCCCCTCAGAGACCCCCATCCCTCTCCTCAGGCCTCGCAGACTCTCCCCCACCACCTCCAGACTTTTGGCAGCTAATACTGCCACCTCTGGACCCAGCCCCCAGCATCTCACGACAGGGACCTCGAGGGAGGAAGAGTCCATCGTGTAAGCAGACCCCTGCTGGAGACTCCAGACAGAACCTTGGCCGGTGGCCCAGGGAGCGTGTAGGGTGGCTCAGGGTGCACCTGGCAGGTGATGCCGGGGGCTTATACCTGCAGGGCTCCTGGCTGTGGTGGGAAACCCCCAAGGCTGGATAGAACCTTGATCCTAAGAAGCATCTGGAAAGCAGTATAAGAAATCAGCATCCCCGTGTTCTCTACTGTCCGTGCCACCTTCCGCTGGGTCACACCACAGACTCCTGGCAGAGCCACCAGGCTAGCTCATCCTTGGTCTTTCAAGAAAGGTCAGGGCTGCTGACAAGCCGTCTTCTTGTGGACGGGGAGAGAGAAGGCTGGGATCCAGCTGGGATCCTCCCGTCCACACACATCCTTGCCTGGGCTTTCCTGATTAAAGGTCGTCTCGGCTTTCCCAGGCTCCCTGCTCATTTGCTTCTCATGTGTGGGAAGGGGGAAAGCATCACCTCAAACCCACAGGTGGTCAGTGAACTCTCTTCCTTGACCTCCCTGTCTGGGACAAAGCTGGCACCCAGCTGGGGCTCGGTAGGGGAAGGCTCTCCTCTAAGCTCCTGGTGGCCTTTGACATTGGAGACTGTTTTCCTTTTTTTCGGTTTGCTTGCCCTGGGGCATGTGCACTCACCAGAGAGACACGAGAGAGAGAGAGAGCACCCCCTGGGGGATAGCCACACTGCTGTCCCTTCTCTATTCTCTTGGGATTTGGGGCACACACACAGGTGCCCCATGTGTTTGTCAAGCTGCTGAGTCCAGGACTCAATTGTCCAGTCAGTCATGTGGGATCCAGCGCCATCAAGCCACCTGCAGGCCCTTGGGAGACTTCTAAAGTTAGAGGGAACAGGCGGCTGGAGAGGGTTTCGCCAGTAGGTTTCCTGGGATGGGAACTTGGCGGTGATGGCGCTGGCAGGTTTTTGGGACAAGTCTTCGGTGCCGACATCTGGAGCAGGAGGAAGGGAAGCAGGGAGGGTGCCCTGTGGTGCCGTCCCCAGCGTAGCCAGCTTCTGTGGGGAGCTCCTAAGACCAGGCTAGCCCTTCAGAGTGCTCCTGAGTTGGGGCAGGGGAACAGGGCCTTGTGCTCCCACGGCAACCGGCATTCTGTCTGGGATGCCCCAGGAGAGCACGTGTGCTTGTGTGAGGCAGTTGGCTGCAGTTCCCTCAGGTGACAGCCGGGAGCCACCAGCCAACCTCAGCAGCTGGCAGGATCCATCCCTCTGCCCTGATGAGGTGCAGCAGTGCCCATGACGGATGGAGAGAGGGCAAGGCCATCAGTCGTGGAGGGAAGAGGCTCCTGGAGAGAGAAGTGCGATGGCCTGGAGGACAGAGCAACACTGTCACCAGGTCATCACTGGCTACCATGGAAACCCCTGAAGGCCACAGGCCTGGCGCCTGGCCCCGCCCACACTGCCGAGACCACCTTCTACTTAGCCCTTCTCTGGCCTTGTCCACACCCTAGCTCAGGAAGAAGGGCCTGCTGAGGTGAGTGGTGGCTGCAAATTAAGTAAAATAATTATTTTTTCTTATTTAAAAAAAAAAAGAGAGAGAGAGCACCAATTGGCCATAGCAGTAGGTCAATTGGAGGCACCTTGATTGCGTTTCTCTTGACTCTCACTCAGCACTTACCTCTGGGTCTGCCTCTGGGGAAACCCAGACTATGGTAAGGGTCACAGCACCGCAGTAAATGTAGCTGTCAACCATCTCTGGGACTCCAGCAGAAGAACCTCATCAAGTGAGAGGGAAGGGTGGAAAGCCTGGGCTGGAGGCAGCCAGCATTGCACATGTTCATCCTGAGCTCAAAAGGGGGATGGCCACGCTGCAATCCCTTCTCCCTTCTTTCTGGACTTGGGGCACACAGGCACACGGCATGAGTTTTAAGCCGCTGGGTTTGGAACTCGAACTGCAGTCAGCTATGTGGGAGTCCAGTGACATAACCATTATGCCCTCTGCTGGTCCCAGTTGTTTCCTTTTAAAACATTTCTCCTAGTTAACCAGTCATTTAACAAGTATTTACCAAGCACCTACTATGTGCAAGGACCTGCTCTTGCTGCTGGGGTGCTGACAGTAAGTCACTGCCCGTCTGGGTCTGAAACTCTCACAGAATACGTGATGACAGTCATGCAAGTGCCTCAAGGGCAAGGAGAGCTGGCCCCAGGAGTGGTCAGGGAAGGCTCCAAGGGGAAGTGGCATTGAGGCTGACACCTCCAGGCACTAGGGGTTAGCAGGTCAAAGAAAAGGGAGAAGCAACCCAGGCAGAGGGAACATACGTGCAAAAGTCTGAGGGTGGGAAAGAACTTGGGCTGTTGGTAGAGGTGGGACAAGGCCAGAGTGGAGGGAGCGCAGGGCAAGGAGGATCACGGTGCAGCAGGGCAGCTACCCAGGGACCAGAGAACGCCGGGCCTGCAAGTCTCCAAAGGTTTGATGTTTTATTCCATATGTAAATGAAATCATGAAAGACTTGAGTTTTGAGCTAGGGAGGAAGGTGATGACATCTATATTTCAAAAAGATTGTTGAGCTGTGGGAAACGGGCCAGAGAGGGTAAGAGTGAAACTGAGGAGACCAGGGCACTGGGTGGCAGAGCATCCAAACCTGAGAGCTCAGCCCTTGGGCCCGGGACTCCAGCTCGCAGCCTGGGTCTGCTGTTGGCTGAGGCGGGAGCTGTGGCGATCTTTCTAAAGTGTGTGCCAAGGAGCACAGGCCTGGTAAGCTTAGCAGGGTTACTAGGTTTGCTAGCAGAAGAGAGACAGCGCTAGCTAAGCTGTGGGAAGTGGAACTCACTTCGCGGTAGGACTTCTCCTGACTAATGGGGAACCATGCTTGCGAATCTTGGAGAAAGACCTGAGAGAATGTAGTCTGTTCTGGAGCCAGCAGGTGGCATAGGGGTCAAGATGCTGGATCCCACATGACTGACCTCAAGGTTTGAGTCCCAGCCCCGTGGCTTGAAAATCACACTGGGTGCATGTGCGTGCTTGCCCAGAATCCTGAGAGGACAATGGAGGAGAAGGGACTATGATATGACCTCCCCCCCGGGGGGGGGGTTGATTTCTCACTTCTCCCATCCCTGTGTCTCTGGTGAGGCCCTATAATAAAACTAAAACCAAAAAACTCTGGGTCAGTAAGTGGCATGGAGATTATGGTGCTGGATCCCACATGCGAACTTTGTGGTTCAAGTCCCGGAGCCAGCGGCTTGAGAATCATGCTGGGTGCGTGTACATGCATGTCTAAAATCTTGAGAGGCAAATGGAATTGTGGCATGGCCAGCCCCCTGGGGGTGATTTCTCATTTTCTCTCTCACTCTCTGTTTCTGGCGAGCACACATACCATGTAACAAAACTAAAAAAAAAAAAAAAAAAAAAGTATGTTCCATATATATTTTGAAACCACGTTTTTCACTGGACCTTTTGTTACAGAGCCCACGCTGAGAAACGCTGCCCTATTTCCTGTTAGCCTTTCTAGAGCACATGGGCTAATGAGCACACTCACTTCCCTCCTGCAACCTTGACTCAGGAAATGCAAACCCTCTTCTTCAAATTATGACGGGGAAGTGGCTTGGCTTGGTGGAGCTGGAGTCCTGGGAGGTTTGTTGTGACAATGCAGCCTGGAAAATCGCGGGGTGTCAGTTTCTGCCACCTCTCCTGTGCATGTCCCACAGACATCACCTTGTCCTGCCCACTTTGGAACACCACGAGCAGCGGCCACCTCCCCCGGAACGCTTTCCTTTGCTCTTACTGACTTGGGGAAAAGATATCTATCGTCTGCCTCAACCTAGACTTAGATGCCCTATTCTATGAGGAGACAAGGAGGCCAGTTGTTTTAGTCCCCAAGTCTGTTTCCAGCATGACCTGATGGGGCCCTTTAGTCTTTCTGGCTCTTTTATGAAGTTCCTGCTGCCGGTTGACTGTGTTTGATGCTGTCCAAGTGCATGCGGTCACTTCCGGTCCCCTGCCCTGGTGTTCTGAGCCGAGTGACGTGAGGAAGAAATACCCGCAAAAAGGAGCGGCTCTGTGAATATACTTTTCAGTAGGTTGTGTGTTTATTCTATAACATTGGGATGACAGGGACTGGGGTTAAGAGGCCACCTCCGCAGTCTCACAGGAAGAACAATCAGGAGAATTATATACATCTACAGTGGGCTCGGGGCTGAGGTCACATCTTCCCGGGAGATGGCTGGAGAGGTGCAGGCTTACGCCACGGGAGCCAGGCCGACCTGGTTGTTAGCTCTGTCAAAGACGGCGTAGTACTGGCGGATGAAGACGTCGCCCAGGATCCAGAGCTCTCCAGAGGCCGTGGGGATGTTCATTCCCTGGAAGCCACTGGTGCAGCCCTCCTGACTCTGGAGAAAAGGAGAATGAAATCGGAGATGGGACATGGGCTCAGCAGTGACAAGCATCCGGGGTGCCACGGTCTGGCTGCAAGGCACGCAGGAAGAGGAGCTTCCTGGCTCTGTGCCCAGGGCCGGGGCCGTTCTTGGCCTGGGGTCTGACTGTCTAAGCTGTTCACTGCACTGCTGCTTTCCACGGCTTGCTGGACATTATCTGGTGTTGCTGGCAGACACGTGAACCCTGACATCAGCATTGCAGCTAAGGGGCTTGGGGAGAACTCAGCTGCCAGGAAGGATTTTCGAAACGGATGACGCAGCCTTCGCTCAGTATTCTGACCCCGTTCAGGGGCACATTAGACCAGCTCTCAGCCCTTTTCCCTCACTAGGTCACTGGGTCACTGCAGCGACCTTGATCGCACATTAAAACCACGTGGGGAGATTTACCCCTCCCCAGGCCCATCCCCATTGCTCAGGCCCCACCCCTACTAAGTAAACCAGAATCGAGTAGAGGTGGTAGGACCGTCATGAGCCCCGAACCTATGGAGGTTAGGATTTCCATTTGCCCAACCCTTGGTAGCTCTGCTGTGGCCCACCTCACTTGATTACCCTCTCCACACTCTGAGGGTGGGGAAAGCTGTCACCTCTAGTGTTTAAATGAGGAAACAGGCTGAGAGACGTTGCTCAAGATGGATCTGCTAGTAATCGAGGCTCAGGGCTTGGACCCAGGTGCCCCAATAGACTCTTCTTTTTTCTGCCATTATCCTTTGCCTCTCTTTTTCTGGGGGTGGGGGGGACTGCATTCAGACTTTTCATTCATGCATCATTTTCTTTCCTTTTTTGAGAGGGATTTTTGCATGCACTCGCCCGAGAGACAGAGACAACAGAGACAAAAAGTGAGAAATCACCCCCTCAGGGGGACAGTCACACTGCAATCTCTTTTCCTCCATTCTCCCCTTGGGATCTCAGGCATGCATGCATATGTGCCCGGCATGAGTTTTAGGCCACCAGGACTGAGACTCGAACCATGGTCGACTAAGTGGGAGTCCAGTGATGTAACTATTATGCCATCTGCTGGTCCCTGTGCACCATTTTCAATATATTCTTTTTCTCTGGAGGCTGTCCAGACAGATGTCAGTTTGCCTATTGGCTTCAGCTGACAGAGTGCACTTGCCCTTGTGCAGAGGGACCATGTACCACATTCTGTGTGGATCCGTCTAGGTGGTGCCCAGAGCCCCCTTACCTGAAGGATGTAGGCACTGGGGGGCAGGGGGTACTGGACGCCATTGATGGTGAAGACAATGTCGGGCAGGTTGTTGATGGCGGAGCAGCTGACAACCATCTGGAAAGAGTGAGGGTGGTAGGTTAGAAAAATTCTCAGTCCTTCTGCATGGCACTCCCACCACCTGAGTCTCGGGCAGGCAGTCAGGGCTAGATGTACCTCGCCGTTGGAGTTCTGGCTGGCTCCGATGTAGCTCTGGATGTTGGCAATGGCGCTGGTTGGGCCGGACAGCAGAGAGGTGCCAGTGTCAACGATGGCCTGGCAGCTCCCACTGCAGGCGATGGGCTGTCCGTTCATGGTGATGCTGAGGGCGAGATGCAAAGAAGGGGCCCCTGAGTCTCCAAGAGCTAAAGCTTCCCAGGGAAGACCCAGGTGATCCCAGATGGTCCTTCCCCCATCCATTGGCCAATACATGAAATTCCAGTGTCTCTCATTCATGCACTTATTGATTCTTGCATTCATTTATCCAACAAATATTTACTGAGTGCCTGCTCTGTGCCACGCATGGGAGATGCAAAGCTAAACAGGACAGCAACAGAGCTGGCAGCAGAGAGCTCCTACTCCAGCTGGAAAGATGAGCTAGACAGAGGAGGGCAGGATGGGTGGGGCACACAGCAGAGCGACAGAAACACAATGGGGGGGGGGTGGGAACATCCAGGGAAGGCATCAGGGGGAGCAAACACCCCAAGGAGGCCAGGCAAATGAAGAGCTGGAGGAAGACATTATGGGTAGTGGAGACAGCATGTGGGGAGTGATGGAGATGAAGGAGCAGGGGCAGGAGTTGGAGGAACCGACGAAGCTTTAGCAAGGCTGGGCAGACATGGGGGGCCCTGGCTTGCCTGGGATTGTCACAGTTTTAGTACTTGGTTTTATGTCCTGGGGAACTCTCATCCCTGCATAGTTGAACACCCCAGCAGGCTTGTTGGGGAAGAAAACTGGGGAATGAATGAGGCTATAGCAGGGCAGAGGCGAGCTCTGAAGGAAACAGCGTAAAGGAATGGCTTGAGACAGTTGCTTGATTTTGGCCCTCCCCATCTCCGCAGAGATGCTCGGAGATTGTCCTGCTTCCTTGACCAGAATGAAAGTGGCTGTCTCGGCCTGGCAGGGACCTGGGGTTTCCAGCTAGCAATTCCCTTTCCCTCCAGTGAGACCTCTTTCTCAGGATCTCTCTGGCTTAACCGACTCCAGCTTCTTCCTGGAGTACGTTCCTCCACGCTGGCTGTTGGAAATCTAGTTAACTATGGATTAACTAGATTAACTAGGGGGATTTTGGAAATCTAGTTAACTATGGGTCCCTGCAGAAATAAGATCTGGGGCCATGCCCAGACGCTGCCCATCCATGGTGGTCTCACCTGTCCACAGTGATCTGCCAGTAGCCCTCAGCAGAAAGAGGCACCCAATTCAGACTTCCGGTGTAGTAGGAAGAATCGATGCCGCCAAATATCACCACGCTGCCACTCTCGTCATTGCTGTGGAAAGTAGTGCAAGACAACAGGATGTCCGGTGTGCCCATCCTAAGAGTGACCCTTGCCTGGACACTCACCAGGGCCAGGAGTTGTGTGAGTGTGTGACAGATGCACTTTCTTCTTGTTTTACACCAAACCCCACGCGGTGGTTGCTATTATTATTATTTCCACGTGATGATGACAATATCGTGGCTCAGAGAGGTGAGGCCCCTTACCCAAGGTCATTTGACCAGAGAATGGCTGAACCAAGATGAGAACTCAGGTCTTTTGGGTTCTAAAGTGTATGGTTTCTACCATGATAGTCGTAGTCGCCGTGGGGACCACAGAGACGTGACTGCATGACAGCGTTGGTTCTTCAGGACTTGGTGGTGCAGATGCTGTTTCTTGCCTGGGGGGAGTTGTGCTCCCAGGGGAGAGTTGTCAAATTCTGGACACATTTTTGATGGTCATGACTGGGTGGAATACAGGGTTCTACTGGGCCATCACGGGTAGAGGCCAGGGGTGCTGCTAAGCAACCTTTGATGCATGGGACGGCCCCTGACAAGGAATGATCTGGTCCCAAATGTCAATACTGCCGGGACTGAGAAGCGCAACTCGAGTTGGAGAGATGACATGATCCCACGTGAACTATTGGTCGCCACGAAAGTCATGACATGCATAAACACGTCATGACTTTTCTGATGACCCAATATGTAGGTACTCACAGAGACAGATTATGTTTATGAACCAACTCGAATATGAAATGGCCTAGAGGAAGAAATGATAAAAGGGCCCTCTTCTTCCTTTTATTTATTTATTTTTTTTGGAAAGGTTTTTGCTATAGGGAACGTACGCACACCAGAAAGACAGAGAGAGACAGAGAGACAAAGCGAGAAATCACCCCCCAGGAGGATGGCCACGCCGCAATCCCTTCTCCTCCTTTCTCCTCTCGGGATCTTGGGCATGCATGCACATGTGGCCGGCGTGAATATAAGCCACCGGGTCCGGGACTTGAACCACGGTTGACTACATGGGAGTCCAGCGACATAGCCATTACGCTAGCTGCTGGTCCCATCTTATGTTGGGATTTGGGGCTTGTAGGGTTCAGGATTTGAACCACGTGATCAGCCATTGGTATCCACCTTAACTACCATGTCACCAGCTCACCCCACCAGTGAAATCTCATTTTTTTTTGCTCTGAAATTTTGATCCCTATTTTAAGTGGATTCTCTGTAAACAGTGTCAGTTGGGGCCGAGGGTGAGAGAACTTATGCAGGAAGGCAAATGGCCAATGACATTTGAGTTACGTCAATCAAAGTGATGAAGATCACACTGGTGGCTAAGATGGAACGGAGACAGTTGGTCGGGGATTTGGCATGTCACTCTGCACAGGTACGCTTCTCTCTCCTGCCTTCCAGATGGACTTTCCAAATCCCTTGCTTTCCAAGACCCTCTCCACCAACCCTGCCCTGGGCAGCTCCCTGCTTGTCCTGGGGACTGTAACCTCTCCAGGGCAGGCCCCTCCTCCCCGACTTACGAGCTCAGGTAGACGGAGAAGAGGTCCTGGGAAACCAGGCCCTGGTTCCACATGTTGTCGAAGACGGGCGTGGCTCCAGAGGAGGCGATGTTGGGGTAAGCCAGACCCAGGATGCCGTCGAAGGGGCAGTAGTACAGGAAGGAGCCAGGCTCTGTCTTGCTCAGACCGAAGATCTGGTTGGTGTCGGCGATCCCTCCGACCTGAGTAGGACATCAAGGTGATGGTCACCACCAGCTCGTGTTCACAAGCACTGCTGGGCACCAGCCCTGGGCCCAGAGCCACTCAGATCCTTTTGCAAAGGACTCGATTGGCTCCCAGGGCATCAGGAGGGGAGAGGGCCACCTCCTGGGATGCTGCCATTGCCCTGGAGGAAGCAGTGTGGCCCCAGCCTGTGACTTGGGGTGAGATTTTGCAGCAGAGCAAACGGCTACCATGTGTTTGTATTTCTGATGAACAGAAGCAAGATCAGGCACTTGGGGCTCTTGACCCCTGCCATGCTCAGAAGGGGGTGCTTTGGAGCTTTTCTGACTCAGGAGGGCTGACGGTGGGAGGAGGAGAAAGAGCAGGAGATGCTAATAGGGAACTCAGGCCTTCTAGACCTTCTCCCCAACCCCTCCAGAGCACCCAGTGTGGATGGGGCTGAGGCTGGCTTTTGGCTCCAGTTCCCCCTCCTTACCTACTCCCACCCCACCTAGAAATGTTTGTGACATCTCTGCCACTTCTCCACCCCCCTCGCCCACCACCTCCCAGTCAGGTTGTCATGACCACTGAGACCCAAGCATGAGCTTGTTCTGGGAGACGCGCTGTGGTGTTCAAGTTCCTGGCAGGAGCTCACCTGGACGGTGTCGTATCCGAGGATGCCTGTCATGCTGCCAGTGCCGTAGGCAATGGAGACTGTCTGGCTGGTGGCCTGGTAAGTGGAGGACTGCTGAGGGTTGAAGCGGTTGTGGTTGGCTGCAGGGCAAGAATGAAGACAGCATCAACCTCCAGGAGCTGGGGAGGGGCGGGGGCTGGGGACGTCTTCCTGGGATAGGGTTTCTTGGCCCTGGGGGAGGCTCTGGGGGAGAAAGGTGACCTCTTCCCTCAGACCTTTGGAGCCTGAGAGAGCCCAGGTCCCATTCTCATCTTGTTAGATCAGTCAGGACCCTCTTTACTGATGGAAGGTCCCCAGCCAACCCCGTGGCTGTCCCAAGGACCCTCTATGCAAACTCTGAGAGGAAGAACATGGCCGCCATGGTGATGAGTGCCTTCACACCTTGTGGCCCCACATCTCCAGTTCTGACGTGGATGACTCCACGGGCGCCCCCTCTTAATTAACACTGGGCTAGGGCTAGCAGGTGGTGTGGTGGTTGAGGTGTTGAGCACATTTCGAATTCTGCGTTGTTTTCTCACTTTGTCTCTCTCTCTCTCTCTGTCTCTCTTTGGTGAGCGCATGTACCCTATAGCAAATTAAAAAAAATTAGTAATAATACATATAAATAAATAAATAATAATTAAAAAACAAAACAGCAACGAAAAATACCCCTCAGGTTATAAAAGCTGGGGAGGGGGGCTGGCTCCATCGCTTGGTGGTTAAGGCAGACAGATCCCACCTGACTGACCCACTGGAGTCCTGGAGCCGGCAGCTTGATAAATAGACTGGGTGCATGTGTGTATGTGCCCAAAATCGCAAAAGGAGGGAGAGATGGAGAAGGTGTGGCCATTCCTCCTTTCCCTCTTTCTCTGTCTCCCTGAGGTGAGCGTACACGCCCTTTAGCAAAAACAAAAACACACGCTGGTGGAGGAAGGAACTCGAAACACTGTCCATGACTTCTAGTGACCAACTCTTTTTCCTCAGCAAATCCATCAAGGATTGTTGTCGTTCTTAAATGAGCTCATCACTCATCTCTAGCATGTCCTCGCCAGGCCGCAGAGCCACTGTCTCACGGGGACTCGTATCCCGGCTGGCTGTCCTGTCACCCCTCAGCCTGCCTCGCCTTGGGCCCCCCTCGATTCTCCCCTGGCAGTGGTTATTTAGAAGAGCTTCTTTGCTGATTCATCCCTTTATCCCCCAGAGCGCCTGAGCCCAGCACTTGACCCGAATTAGGTGCATGGTAAAGGCCTGTGGGGTGAATCTCCGAATGACTCCAACAGGCTTGGGGCTGGATTATTTGATGCCCGAGAGTGTTGAGGGTTCCCCAGGTCAGCTGGTGCTGGGGGGAAGGGGCAGGGCTGGGCTGGGCAGGCCGGGCACTCACAGCAGGCCGGACTGGAGCAGTAGACGGAGGGCACCCACAGGTTGGAGGAGCCGGTGTCAAAGATGACAGTAAACTCCTGAGCGGGGGTTCCGATGCCGATGGTGCCGAAGTATTCCATCTGCCGGGCCGGGACAGCATAGGTCATAGACCGGACCAGGACCCCTCATCTGGGGCCTCCCCAGGGACTGTCTCTGGCTCACGTCCTCAGTCCACCCCCCCAGGTTTTCCTCCATTGTTCCTTTCTCTCTCCATCCAATGCATGTCCTAAGCCCAGCCCTAGCCTCCACTCCTCCTTGCAGCCTTCCTTGATCACTCCCCTGGCTGGAGACTCTTCTCTCTTTAGCACCATGAACAACTCACAACGATCTGCTTTGCCCTCCCTGGCCATCGCCTGTATGTCTTAGTCTTGCCATTCTGGGGCGTGTGTTTCCAGAGGACGAGGTGGAACAGAGAGCACCAACGGAGTAAAGGCTTCAATGTTCATTTAGTAAATGGTGACTTAGGAGATATGTCACCTAAAGACGGACACCTGTCAAAATCTCTTCTTCCTAAACCTCGGTGGAGAGCAGTTTCCAAGAAAAGGCACCACCAGTGTTTTCCTTCCGGGTTGCAACACCTCCCCCTTGCCCTCTCTGTCCCAGCCACACTGGTTTTCATGCTGTTCTTTGATGACGACAAGCTCATTCTCACCCCAGGGCCTTTGCACCTGCTAGTCCTGTGCTAGGAAAATGCTTGTTTTAGCTCCTTCTCTGGCTGCCTCCTCCTTGCTGAGCACTCAGAGCTCTATTCAAATGTCCCCTGTGTGAAGAGACCTCTCTCTCTCTCTTTCTCTCCCCCTCTCTGTCTCTCCATCTCTGACAAAAAACATGCCTCTGTCAGCTGAAACAAAATCGCTCTTCCCTCATTCCTCTTGCCCTTACTCTGCCTAATTAATTTTTCCTTGTGGTTTTTGTCATCACCTGAGATCATCTTCCCTACTTGTTGGTTTGTCTTTTCCTCTAGAATAAAGCTCCATTGTTCGTCATTGCTTTCTCAGCAAGTTGCCTAGTCCTGGCACACAGTAGGTGCTTCATAAATATTTGTTAAATGAATAAAGGAGGCAATGTTTCCTGAGCCCTCACCCAGGGCCAGGCTGTATGCTAAACACTCCGGATTCCTTACTGCATTCATTACTTCCACCTCCTGATGATGGTGGAGAGTGGGTTTGTTTTTTCAGAGGAGGAGACTGAGCCTCGAAGAATTTAAATGACTTTCTCAAGCTCACATGGCTCACAAGCCATAGGACCCACCTTTGCCCCAGGTCTGGCAAATCTCAGACAACATTGCTTTGTACCCCTGACTCAGTGTGTTCACAGAGAGGCCCACAACATCCGGGGCCTTGGAAGGCTGGGCCTTCCAACTGAGTCTAACACAAGTCTGAGGGGTCTTCCTGCAACTCACGTCTGATCGTGTAACTCCTTCTGTACAAGATGAATCTGTGGCAATTAGAGTAGACCATTTCCGTGTCTGTTCCTGGCTTGTGTCTGGCTCTGCCCTTCACTCCCTGAGGCCTTACCTTGTCATGGGTAAGGCCCTCCATGCATGTGGCCCTTCTCACAAAGGCACTGGGCTCCCTCCTGCTGCAGTGTTTGGCCCAAGCCATCTTGCTCCGTGGAATTCTCTCCCCTCTCCCCTCCTGCTCTTCCTGTATTGCTTCAGGGGGGCCTCCCTGACCGTCACATCCCACACTCTCACAGCCTGCCACCTTCACTTGGCGGTGCCCCTCCTGGGTGCTCTCTTCACTGGTCTGTGGGGCTCAGTGATGAGCGCCTCTCTCTGTTCTAGACCTTGAGCTCTAGACAGTACCTCTGCTCCCTGTGTATCCCGGAGCCCAGCAGAGGGCCCGACCTAGCAGGTTCTCCTAAATAAACACTGAAAGAGTGAGCCAATGAATGAATGAGAGCGACAGCGCCGAGTGAGCTTTCCCCAGTTCCTGCCGGGATGCTCAGAGCCCTGGCCTATCCTCCAACACCTCTGGGATTGGCTGAGTCCTTGGACCCTCCCCGCTGTCTGCTCCCCGCACTCACATCCAGGTAGTTCTCCAGGGGCTGGGTGGACACCATGGTGGCAGCTTCTCTGGGGAAGTACTTGCTGGCTGGGTTGGGGGTGTGCTTCTTCAGGTATTCCTCCATCAAGCCATGCTCAATCAGGGTCTTCCTCAAGGACTTCTTTCTGGTGAGGGGGACCCTGTGGCAGAGTATTTGAAAATGCATGGTTTAGCAGGAAGAAGGGATTAGGCAAGGATTCTGTTTCTGGGATGTTGCGGAAGCCCCAGGAAGAACAGAGCTCCCAGAGAGAAAGAAGCAAGGAAGAGAGAGAGAGGTTCCCATTTCCCGCCTGATAATGCAGGGAGGTGAAGTGGGTGCTGGGGACAATGGAGCTGGGACCCCACGCCAGACCGGGCCTCTGGGCCAGCCCTTCTGCTCAGGTCTGCAGTGTTGTCCCTGCAGTAGGCAGCAAGAGAGGGAAGAAGGAGATGGTCGAAGAGAGACAGGAGTGTTGTGAGGGAAGAAGAAAATAGAGGAGGGAAGGAAGGAGAGGTGAGATGCAGCAGGAGGAGAGGGCCCCTGGAAACCGTCCTTCAGGCAGCATTCGCCCGGGCTCACCTGATGAGGCACTCCGAGAGCGCCACCAGGCTGAGCAACAGCAGCCACTTCATGGTTCCTTCTGGTCCCAGGCTGGGGAGAAGGCAAGGCGAGTGGATGATGTGGAGTGGCAGCAGGGCTGCCCCTTATATATGGTCCACGTCCTCACCATCCACCGTATCAGCCTCCAATGTCACCGCAGTCTAACCCCAAACAGAATGTTCCTGATAAGATTGCCCCACCCCGAGCCACGCTCTGACAAGTTTCCAGCTGAGTAGCTTTCCGTTGTAACCCATACCCCGCTGCAGGGATGGACCAGAGGGGATGTGAGCCATTGGGCGATGGAGTGGTGGCTTCTTTCTAAAGTAATGAGAAGGACCTGCGTGAAAACGTTACAAAACTGAGTGCTTGCATGAATTCGGTTAAAAGTACAATTAACACAAGATTGAACAAGTGAAAAGAAACTCAGTGTACCCTAATTTGTCCTAATAGGACAGATGACTGTTTTTGGTATAGGGTACATGTGCTCACCAGAGATACAGAGGCAAGGGGTGTGTTGGATCATGAGAAATCACCCCCCAGGGACCAGCAGTTGGCGCAATGGTTGTGTCGCTGGACTCCCATGTAGTCGATCATGGTTCGTGTCCCGGACCCGGTGACTTAAACTCACGCCGGGTGCGTGTGTGTGCGTGCGTGCCCAAGATCCCGAGAGAAGAACGGAGGAGAAGGGATTGTGGCATGGCCATCCCCCCTGGGGGGTGATTTCTCGCTTTCTGTCTCTCTGTCTCTCTCTTTCTGGTGAGAGCACGCGCCCTATAGCAAAAACCTCTCCAAAAATAGAGAAGAAAAATCACCTCCCAGAGCGGATGGCCATTTCACAATCCCTTCTCCTCCATTCTTTCGGGATTGAACATGCATGCACACAGGCCCAGTGTAACTTTCAAGTTGCTGGGTTTGGGACTCGAACTGCTCAGTTGGCAGTGTGGGATCTAGCTGCCTTAACCTCCATGCCACCTGCTGGTCTGATGACTGATGTTCTTAGAGCAGCTTCCTAGTTGAGCAAACGGTCGTGTCACTAGAGCTACTAAGGCAATGTGCATGGTTGTAGGTCAGGACGCGTCTCCCAACGTAAATGCCATTACGGGGCGGCTGGGTGTCGAGCCTGTTGGACTGAGGCTGGGGCAGTAGTAAATGCAGTTCACAGGGGGAGGGGGAGGTGCGAGTCGAAGAATGAGGCCTTCCTTTCTTGGAGGAAGCAAACTTGAAACAGGCCGTGTTTGGCGGGTGAATCTGCTTTTCTCCTTTCCTGCTCCTCTCCTCCTCTCTCCTCCTCAGAGATCCCACCTGGATCTGCTCATCCAGACATTTATAAGTGGGTTGAAACCAGCTGTCATGGAGAAACCAGCCCATGTGGGCCAATTCTAGCAGAGTGTGAACGATGTCGAAAGGCTCGCTATTTATTTATTTATTTATTTATTTATTTATTTATAGAGGTTTTTGCTATAGGGTGCATGCACTTGCCAGACAGAGAGACAGAAAGCAAGAAATCACGCCCCTGTGGGGGGATGGCCACACCGCAATCCCCTCTCCTCCATTCTCCTCTCGGGATCTTGGGCATGCACGCACGCACACGCGCCCGGCGTGTGAGTTTTAGGCCACCGGGTCTGGGATGCGAACCACGGTTGACTACGTGGGAGTCCAGCGACATAGCCATTACATTAACTGCTGGTCCCGAGAGAGATTTTTGCTATAGAGTGTGTAGGCTCCCTGAAGAGACAGAGAGAGACAGAGAGACAGAGAGAAATCACCACTGACCTCCACACACCCCCAGGGGAGATGGCCACGTTACAGTCCCTTCTCCTCTGTTCTCCTCTCAGGATTTTGGGTACACACACACGTGCGCAGTGCCCAGCATGAGTTTTAAGCCACCAGGTCCAGGACTCAAACCACAATTGACCACATGGGAGTTCAGCGACTTAACCATTACGCCATCTGCTGGTCCCTATTTTTGACTTAGAGAAAGAGTGATTTTCTCACGCATGTTCTTCAACTTGGAAACAAGGACCACGTGCTTGGAGGGTAGCGGGCTGAGCCAGGAAACCCTCAGGACTGATGCTGGGGATCCAACCAGGAGGAAGTTGTTCATGTTTTATTAATCTGTTATCTCTCTCAGCGAATTACCTGGAGCATGGAAGTGTTTAACGCAGTTTTAAAATGAATTGCATAGACACTTAGTTAAGAATAGCTTGGGGATATGGCTTCGTGTGGGGTCCTGATTCCATAATGAGCTATTTTTGCCTTTAACCAATCATTCTGGTAGCTTAAACTAAGACACATCATTCCCACACTTCTTTTTGGTAGTGAGGGGTGAGGGATCTTAGCTCTATAGACCGCTTGTGTTTAGCTCAGTGTGGTAAGCAATGCAATTGTCCCAATTTTACAGATGAGGAGGCTGAGGCACAAAGAAGTCATGCCACTTAACTGAGGTGACACAGAAAAGAAGTGACTGAGTGGGGGTCAGTAAGTGGTGTGGAGGTTTAGACGTCAGATCTCACATGGCCAGCTGCACAGTTCGAGTCCTGGGCTTGGCAGTTTGAAAATCACTTTGGGCACGTGTGCGTGTGTGCCCAAAACCCTGAGAGGAAAATGGAGAAGAAGGGATTGCGGCGTGGCCATCCCCCCACCAAGTAAGTGATTTCTTATCCCACCCCCCCGCCCCCGTTCTCCCTCTGTCAAGTGCATACACCATATAGCATAAACAAAACAAACAAAACTAACTGAGTGGGGGCTTAAATCTATGTATTTTATTTTTAAAAATAATTATTTATTTTATTTTATTTATTCATTTATTCATTCATTTATTTATTTATTTATTTTAGTTAGACCAGAGAGAGACAGAGGGTAACAGTGAGAAAGAGAGGAAGTGAGAAAGTAAGCCACCAGATTCAGGACTTGAACCCTGGTCAGCCATGTGGGAGTGTCCAGCGCCTTAACCACCACACCACCTGCTGGTCCCCGAATCCATTTATTTTTAATGTTTGTTCTATTTTATTCATGCCAGTGCATGTGCACATGTGGTCAGCTCAAGAGAGGACAGAGGGGGAGGGCTGTAACCTTCCCACCTGGAGTTTCTGGACCCCATTGATGGGAAACTCTTGGGTTGGTGAATGGAAGTCTTCCCACAGGAGAGACGTTAGCAGCCTATGACAGGCTGACTTGCTTGGTGACACCCGTTCAGGGTGTATGGCAGACAGTTGCTAGGGTGCCCCCCAATTATCCTTGCCTACTTTATAACCCCCTCCTGCCGAGCATGGGCAGAACCTGTGACTTCCTGCTCACCCGCAGGATATATCACAGCGTATGGAATACCACTTTTGTGACTCTGGTACAAGTGGAGTGTCCCTTATCCAAAATGCTTAGGACCAAAAGTCTTTCAGATTCTGGATATTTTTAGATTTTTGAAATTTGTATATAAAATGAGATTATCTTGGGGGATGGGATCCAATCTAAACACAAGATTTTGTGCATATTTAATATATACCTTATATACATAGCCCGAAGGTAATTTAATTCACCATTTTTTTTCTTTGGAAAGATTTTTGCTTAGGGTACATGAACTCACCAGAGAGAAAGGTAGAAAGTGAGAAATCACCCCCCAGGGAAGATGGTCACGCTGCAATCTCTTCTCCTCCATTCTCTGCTAGGGACTTTGGGTGCGAGTGCACACACACATACACCAGGTGTGAGGGTTTTTTTTTTTTTAATTATTTATTTAATGTTACTTATTCATTCATTTATTTTTAAAAGTATTTTCTTTTTTTTTTAGAATTATTTATTGTATTTATTAATTTATTTTAATTTGACCAGAGAGAGAGAGAAAGACAGAGAGGGTAAGTGAGAAAGCAAGCTGCCAGGTCCAGGACTCAAACTGTGGTCGGCCATGTGGGAGTGTCCAGCGCCTTAACCGCCACGCCACCTGCTGGTCCCTGTTCATTCATTTAATTTGACCAGAACGACACACACACACATACACACACACACAGAGAGAGAGAGAGAGAGAGAGAGAGAGAGAGAGAGAGAGAGAAAGGAAAATGAGAAAGCAAGCCACCAGGTCTAGGACTTGAACCGTGGCCAGCCATGTGGGAGTGTCCAGTGCCTTAACCACCATGCCACCTGCTGGTCCTCTCCTCATGAGTTTTAAGTCGCTGGGTCTGGAACTCAAACCACAGTCAACTTATGGGAGTCCAGTTATGTAACCATTATGCCATCTGCTGTCCTCAGATTCACTATTGCAGCATTTAGACAGCAACCCATCACATGAGGTCGGCCGTGGCATTTTCCACTGGTGGCATCATGACAGTGCTCAAAAGGTTTTGGATTGGGGATGCTTGACCTGTGTTCATGACTGTAACTTTCTTTTTTTTTTTTGAGAGGTTTTTGCTATAGGGCGCGTGCGCTTGCCAGACAGACAGAGAGAGAGACATAGAGACAGAAAGCGAGAAATCACCCCCCAGAGGGGATGGTCACGCTGCAATCCCTTCTCCTCCATTCTCCTCTCGGGATCTTGGGCACGCATGCACATGTGCCTGGCGTGAGTTTTAAGCCACTGGGTCCGGGACTTGAACCGCGGTTGACTACGTGGAAGTTCAGCGACATAGCCATTACGCTAACTACTGGTTCCTCATGGCTGTAACTTTTGTCTTGCCAGCCAAATCACCCCCTTGTTGGTTCTGCTGAAGCAAGCTGCACGATGGTGTGGCCCACATGGCAAGGAACTAAGGGTGGTCTCCAGCTAACAGCCAGAAAAGAATTGAGGCCCTCAGTCTGACAGTCCTCAAGGAACCCAATCCCACCAATGATCACATAAGCTTGGATGTGGATTCTTCTCCAGTCGAGCCTCTGATGAGACCGAGGCCCTGGCTAACACCTCTACCGTAGCCTGAGAGGCCCCAAAACTGAGCTAACCTGAGCTTGGGTTTCTGGCCCACAGAAACTATGAGACAATGGGAACTAGCAGTTAACGTAATGGCTATGTTGCTGGACTCCCACGTAGTCAACGGCGGTTCGCGTCCTGGACCCGGTGGCTTAAAACTCATGCCAGGCGTGTGTGCGTGTGTGCCCAAGATCCCGAGAGGAGAATGGAGGAGAAGGAATTGCGGCGTGACCATCCCCCCTGGGGGGTGATTTCTCGCTTTCTGTCTCTATGTCTCTCTCTGTCTGGTGAGCGCACGCGCCCTATAGCGAAACCTCTCCAAAAAAAGAAATTATGAGACAATGAACGTGAGATGCTGTAAGTTGTACATTTGTGTTAATTTGTCAGCAGCAATAGAAAACAGGGCTAGAAAACGCCTTGAAAACTCTGCAGAGCTCTATCTGGCTGCCTCACACTCCCTGATTGGGAGCTCTCTGTGAGTGCTTTCAACTCTCTTCCTGAATGCTTTGAGACATAAGACTTAAAAAAGAGGGACCAGCAGTTAGCGTAATGGCTATGTTGCTGAACTTCCATGTAGTCGACCGCAGTTCGAGTCCCGGACCCAGTGGCTTAAATTCACGCCAGGCACGTGTGCGTGTGTGCCCAAGATACTGGGAGGAGAACGGAGGAGAAGAGATTGTGGTGTGACCATCCCCCCTGGGGGGTGATTTCTCGCTTTCTGTCTCTCTGTCTCTCTCTGTCTCTCTGGCGAGCACACGCACCCTGTAGGAAAAAAAAAAAAAAAAAAGATTTGTTCCTAGGGTTGGACAGTGGTATGGTGGTAACAATGTGGTGCCGGGCAAGACTGAGCCATGTGGGTTTGTGTCTGGAGGAGTACCCTGGGCACGTGTGTACCCACAGTCCAAGCTGAGTTGAGGCTGCAGGTGGATCACAGCATCAGGATCTTGTTGGGTGCTCTCTCTCTCTCTCTCTCTCTGTGTCTCTCTGATTCATAGGAGAAATGAATACATTTAAAGAAATGATTATTCCTGGTTTAGCCTCACTGACAGTTCCGAGGGGTGAAGTGATTGGTGCAGACTCATAGAACTAAGTGGTAACACAGGCTGGGCTAGAACTTGGGTCTTGAAAGTCTCTTGCCCCAGCTAGGCTCTGTGCCATGTCCCTCCACCTGGTCTCTGCCCATGAGTTAGAGTGTGAAGTGAGCATTCCACAATGGCCGTAGCCTCCATCCCAGGGGCACTCAGGGAAGCCATTCTACCCCCTTGGGAGGGCAAGGAGAGTCCTGATCCTGGGACTAATGCTCCCCATGAAGTCTGGTGACCAGCCAGGGCTGATCTGTGGCTGCCAGCAGGAAAGCCACGTCACCACATCGTGCCAGACTGGCCTGGCAGAAAGATTAGACAACAACGTTTACCTTGCCATTAGCCTGCCTGGCACTTGGTACGGCAGTGCCTTGCTGCGAGGGGCACCGAGAACACCGTCTCTAACTCAGAGCAGCCCCTGCCAAGGGCACAGGTGTTCAGAAATGTTCCAAGAACCTATCAAATCAAATGGCGGCAGGAAATCTAAAGAACACATTTATGGCAAGATAGAGATGGCGCACCGACGCACGATAAGGGTTATCAAGCTGGTTTGATAGGCCTCGGGACGGCTGGTCCCCGAGGAGCTTTCAATCAAGGGCTCACCTCAGGAATACACTCTTCCAATGACACAGAAAACACTGTTTTTTTTTCTAGCCCCAGGCCTGGGCTCCTTCTCCAGAGATGAATGCAGGCCTTAAAGTAAAATTTGTAGGAACATTTTTTTTGACCCAATATACAAGTGATACACGATTATTAGAGTTTATTTATAGGTAAAGATTTTTAAAAAGAATTATTTATTTAATTTTATTTACTATTATTTTATTTATTTATTTTACTTTATTATAATTCCAATTTTCTATAGGGTACATGTGCTCGCCAGAGGGAGACAGAACTTGAACCATAATTGGCCACACGGGAGTTCAGTGCCTTAACCACCACACAACCCCCGAGGAAAGAGAAAAAATATATATAATTTTTGTCATAGGGAGTGTGCATTTGCCAGAGAGAAGAGAGACAGTGAGAGACAGTGAGAGAGCGAAAGTGAGAGATCACTTCCCAGGGGAATTGGCATGCTGTAATTCCTTTTTCTGTATTCTCTTCTTGGGATTTTGGGCATGCACACACACACACCCAGCATAAGATTCAAGCCACCAGGTCTGGGACTTGAACTCCTGTAAGCCCTGTGGGAATTCAACACCTTACCCACCATACCACCTGGGGCACTGAGAAATTTTAAAATGACTCATAACTACACTACGCAGAACTAGCTGCATTAATGTTGTATATGAATATATTTATTTTCTTACCAATAAAAAACGTATAGTATAATACAAATTGTTTTGCAGCCCGCTTTTAAAAGAAAAATTAAGCATTCGTGTATTTTTTGAGTGATTTCTTCTTTTTTATGGTGTTTCCTTTAAAAAAAAAAAATGGCTCTAGGGTATGTGTACTGGCAAGAGAGAAACAGAGAGAGAGAGGAAGGGGGAAAGTGAGAATGCACCTCCCAGGAGGGACGGCCATGCCCCAATCCCTTGTCTTCCATTCTCCTCCTGAGATTTTGGGCACTCACGCAAATGTACCAATTGTGAGTTTTTTTTTTGTTTGTTTTTTTTTTTTAGAGAATTACTTATTCAATTTTATTTATTCATTCATTTATTTTAATTTGACCAGAGAGAGACACGTGGGGCGGGGGAGGAAAAGTGAGAAAGCAAGCCACCAGGTCCGGGACTTGAACCGTGGTTGGCCATGTAGGAGTGTCCAGCACTTTAACCACCACGCCACCTGCTGGTCCTGTCAGTTGTGAGTGTTAAGCTGCTGGGTCCAGGACTCCAGCCAGGTGGACCACGTGGGAGTCCAGCCATGTAACCACCTGCTGCTCCCGAGAAAAGATATTCTCCATGTGCAACAGCAGGGATGACTCCTGAAGACTTGAAGCTAAGTGAAACAAACCAGCCACCAAATGACAAACACCGTGCAATTCCACTTATACGTGATACATAAAGACGTCAAATTTATAGAAACAGAAAGTAGAAGGGAGGAGAGAAAAGGGAGTTACAATTTTGCATGACCAAAGAGTAAAAAGGACAACCCACAGACAGGGAGAAAATATTTGCAAATAATGTGTAAGGGATTAATATCCAGAATATATAAAGAACTCTTAAAACTGAACGGCAATACCGCCACCAGGTACAATGTTAGTTTAACCAAATGAAGAATTCTGGAGCTGGACGGCGGTGAGGGTCGCAGGGCAGTATTAAATACCACCACCGGACTGCTCACTGAAAACTAGCTAAGGTGGTAACTTCTATGTTATGTGCATGTTACGACTGTAAAGTTAGAAAAAAGAGAAGGAGTCATTTAGGCTCTGGTAGTTCTGAGTCTGCGTGCCTTGATCAAGCCACAAGGGTGCTGGGGCCTGAGGTCCCAGCTGTGCAAGACAGAACCTCAGGAAGTCCAGAGGAGGCCGTGGCCCCTGGGAGTAGGGGTGTGTGGGAGGGGGCAACGATTCCCAGGAAGAGAAGGAGGCAGGGCTGGTCCGTGCTCACCAAGGATTCTGGTATCTGCTTTGGGGGAAATATAAGAAAAGGTCTTGGGGGAAGTAGTGGCAGAAATTCAGGGCTTGGTAGAGCAGGGGTTAACCGGAACTAGACAAGGAAGTGTTTGGAACCTGGGAGTGGGCCCGGAGAGGATAGACAGAAAGTGGGAGAGGATGGAGTTATTAAACAGGGGATGGAAAATTCCTGAGAAGTGGAGCATAACCAAGGAATTGGCCTGCAGTCTCCAAGCAGGGGCAAAGGAATTCTGGGAAGGCTTCCTCTGCCCAACCCCCGCCACAACTCCTCAGGGAGCCTCCCCTGAGCTGCACCTGCCTGGGGCCCCACAGTGGCCCTCCTGGTGCTGGTGGCCTGGGGTGAACCCTTTGGGTCAGAGGCTAAGGTCCAGCTAGCTTGTCCTTGGTATCTCTCATGCCACGTCGCCCCCAGGTGAACACGGCTCTGGGCCTGACCTCCTCTGCCTTTCTGATCCAATCTGATTCCATCTAGGTCCTGTTCCCTTCAGGAGGTGACCTGAGTCCAGATTTCTCACCTGTAACTCTGCCATGTTTGGTTACAAAGGAGGGAGGCTGGGGGTGTGGTCCGAGGGTATCAAGTGCTTGTCCAGAGTCTCCTGTAACAAATGGGCAAAGCCATTTTCAAAGCAGCCAGAGCACTCAGCTGCCCCAGTGCCCAAAGAACCTGCAGCAGCAGCTTCGGCGGGGGGGGGGGGGGGGGGGGGGGTCTTCATGCTTTGCCTGGGGTGGGGGGCAAGGCAGCAAATCTAAGTGGAAAACTCTGGCGTCTTCTCCTCCTCCTGGTGCGTGTGTGTGTGTGTGTGTGTGTGTTTTGTTATTGTTATTGTTATTGTTTTGTTTTGTTTTGATTTGATAGGTGCTTGCTATGTTGCCCAGGCAGGTCTCAAACTTGTGATTCTTCTGTCTCCCACATAGCTGGGAGGGTGGGTGCCACTAGGCCCGACTGTCGGTCATCTTCTGTGGCCTACTTCCTGCTTTGCATCGCCCACGTTGCCCAGGTTCCAGAGTACCGTAGCTTCACAAGCTCTTTGCCTCACTCATCTGTTCATTCATACATTCCATATGGCAGGCTTGGCAGAAATGCGTCAGCTGTAAATTTTGGCCTCCGTGGATTTACACTGAGTGGAAGAAATAAGACCCATATGTAAGTCTCTATAATATGCAGAAGAAAATGATAGTAATAGTTAGCAGTTGGCGTAATGGCTATGTCACTGGACTCCCATATAGTCGACCTCAGTTCGAGTCCCAGACCTGGTGGCTTAAACTCACACCGTGCGCATGTGCATGCGTGCCCAAGATCCCTGGAGGAGAATGGAGGAGAAGGGATTGTGGTGTGTCCATCCCCCTGGGGGGTGATTTCTTGCTTTCTGTCTCTCTGTCTCTCTCTGTCTTTCTGGAGAGCACACGTGCCCTATAGCAAAAACCTCTCTCCCCCCAAAAAAAAAATAGTTAATGGAGGCAGAATTTTGAAAAGGATATAAAGAGAATGAAAAGCTATGAGCCATTCAGAAAAAGGTGCTCAGTTCCAGGGGACATCTGGGAGGCCGTTATGGAAGAGGAGGCATTTGACCTAGCTGATTATATTCAGAAGCTGAAATCCACATGAGAGTACATTCCCCCTCCCAGGGCGATGGATTTGAAGAAGCATCTGAGCATGGCACAGATTAGATGTGGAGTGAGTGCCCAGGCTGGCCCTCTGGAAGGAGGTCTAGATTGCTAGGATAGATGGAGGAGGCTGCTGAGCCTGGCGTGATTATGTGCCTGGGGGGTGGAGGGACTCCTGGCCTGCCCCTCTCTCCAGTCCTCGGTCTCACGACTGGCTCAGGTAACGCCCTAGCAGGGCTTTTCCAATGGGCCCTAACGAGGGGATGGACGCAGGGTTCGCAGGGAGGTATTATAGTTCCCAACATCAATGCTGAGGGCTGGGGCTGGGGCTTGGGCTGAGACGGCTTGCCTGCCTGGCCTGTGCTGCCTGGGCCACTGAAGTCTCCCAGTGGGCCTCACCCTCCCTGCCTTTGGGCCTGGCGCATGTTGGTCCCTTTAAGGGTGCTTCTCTGCCATCAGCTGGTGCATCCATCAGAGTCCTTGTGGGACAGGTGGCCCACCCAGAGGTTTGATGGGAGCGACTTAGTGAACAGACCTCATGGGGGGGGGGGGATGGTCAGGGATAAAGGACTCCCAAAGGGATGTAGGAGGCAGCAGCAGTGGGAAGGAGACTGGCAAGGAGAGAGATCCGCACAACCGGAATCTGGCAAGAACTGGGGCCCAACGCTGGGCGCTGGAGCCTGGGAGACAGCCCCTAGACTCAGGGCAGGGCGGATCCCAGCAGAAGGCTGTGGAAGGCAGAGGGAGAAGAGCGCCCCCTGCCGATCCTACCTGTCTTCAGCTCTAGCTCCATCGCGCCCTCCTGCAACGCCCTTGTCCTACCACTCCTCCAGCATCAGCGAGATGGTGCCTGACCACTGCAGTTGGCTGCGCACTCACACACGGCCACAGTTTCCTCATCCTTTCACTTCAGCACCGACCCTGGCCTGGCCCAGAGAAATCGGTCCAGAACAATGGTGAAGCGGGTAAACGGGAGGCAGGCCTTGCTCGCTGCTGCTCCTGCCTCAGTGACCCTGAGTGAGCATTCTGTGAGTAGGTGAGTGGCAGGTGTCCTCGGCGTTTCAGGTTCTGTATCTTATCCATGATGGACAGCACATGTGTGCGTGAGGGAGAGGGGGAGGAGGGAAGCACAGTCGGCGGGGTCTCTCCCGGCTGCCATCCCCTCTTCCCAGCACTCCAGTTCCTCAGGCTCTTGGGCGTACATGCACATGGCACGTCTGCCGGCTGACCTGGGGATTTGAACCCACAGTTGGCTATGTGGCTTCTAGCATTGTTGTTTAATTTGTCACTGCCTGTTTCCGGAAGCTGGGCTGGTGTCCTCACTTATAAAACAGGGCAATAAACTCAACCTGATGGGTCGTTGACAGAATAAACGTCCATAAAATAGGGAGCAAAAGGCGTAGGGCCCTGCTCCCCGCACTGTGTGGCAGGAAGGAAGGAAGGAAGAGTGACTCTGTTTATTGTCCAAGCGCTAACAACTATCGTGAGAAATGAAATCACTTCTAACTTTCTCCTCCTAATGTTAAATAGTTTCCTTTATATTTCCTTCACTAAAAAAAAAAAAAAAAAAAAAAAAAAGGGAGGGGGCCAGCAGGTGGTGTGATGGTTAAGGCACTGCACACTCCCACATGGCCAACCCTGGTTTGAGTCCCAGACCTGCTGGCTTGCTTTCTCACTTTCCTTCTCTCTGTGTGTCTATCTTTCTCTGGTCAAATGAAAATAAATGAATAAATACATAATTCTTTAAAAAAAAATTGGGACCAGCAGATGGCGTAATGTTTACGTTGCTGGACTTCCACGTTGCTGACCATGGTCTGAGTCCTGGACCAGAGGCTTGAAACTCATGCCAGGTGCATGTGCTCAAAGTCCCAAAAGGAGAATGGAGGCAAAGGGATTGTGTTGTGGCCATCCCCCATGAGGGGTGATTTCTTGCTTTCTGTCTCTCTGGCAAGTGTACTCACCCTATAGCAAAAATCTCTCTCTCTCTCAAAAAAAAGTGCATGGGACCAGCAGTTAGCGTAATGGCTACGTCGCTGGACTCCCACGTAGTCGACCGTGGTTCGACTGTCTGTCTGGTGAGCGCACACGCCCTGTATCAAAAACCTCTCCAAAAAGAGAAAAAAAAAGTGCACATATATGTTTGTCTTTTTTTTTTTTTTTTTTTGAGAGGTTTTTGCTATAGGGCGCGTGCGCTCGCCAGACAGACAGAGAGAGACAGAGAGATAGAAAGTGAGAAATCACCCCCCAGGGGGGATGGCCACGTTGCAATCCCTTCTCCTCCATTCTCCTCTCGGGATCTTGGGCACGCACGCACACGTGCCCGGCGTGAGTTTAAGCCACCGGGTCTGGGACTCGAACCGCGGTTGACTACATGGGAGTCCAGCGACATAGCCATTACACTAACTGCTGGTCCCTGTTTGTCTTTTTTTTAACTTGCCTTTTTTTAAAAGAATTATTTTATTGAAATTTATTTATTTATTTAAATTTGACCAGAAAGGGACAGAGAGAGAGAGAGAGAAAGTGAGAAAGTAAGCCGCCAGGTCCGGGACTCAAACTGTGGTTGGCCATGTGGGGCTCCAGCACCCTTATTCACCATACCACCTGCCGGCCCCTATATATTTATCTTAGGCCAGCAGGTGGCACAGAGGTTAATGTGTCTGGATCCCACATGGTTGACTCTGTGGTTCGAGTCCCAGACCTGGCAGCTTGAAAATCACCTTGGACACGTGTGCATTTGTGCCCAAGATCCTGAGAGGAGAATGGAAAAGAAAGGATTTTGGCATGGCCATCTCCTCTGGGGCGCGGGAGTTGGGGGAGTGATTCCTCACTTCCCTTCCCTTTCTCTTTCTGTCTCGGAGGGCAAAACCTTTCTCTCTCCTAAGAGAGGGTAAGAGAGAGACAGGAACCCTGCCAAGGTCTTCACATGGGGACCCACTCCTAGTCTCAAATGCCCAGGGTTATGGGCTCTTGGCATGCTCAGGGAAGCCCCAGGACAAAAACCTAGGCAGTTTCCCACGTGTGTGGAGCTGCATTACTGCTAAACACTACCTGGCCCCAAATTTAAAATTTAAAATAAAAATTAAAAAATTTATTATTATTCAATTTGACCAGAGAGAGACAGAGAGAGAAAGAAAGAATGAGAAAACAAGTCACCAGGTCCAGGACTTGAGTCGCGGCCAGCCATGTGGAAGGCCAGCACTTTCTCCACCATGCCACCTGCCAGTCCCCCAAATTTCAATTTCTAAAATGGCTCCTGCCAAAGCAAATGAAGGGAAGGGCAAGGTGGTGATGCAGTGGTAATAGATATATGTGAGAAAGTCCTGGGTTCATTTCTTTCTTCTTCTTTTTTTTTTTGGAGAGGTTTTTGCTATAGGGCGCGTGCGCTCGCCAGACAGACAGAGATAGATAGAGAGATGGAAAGCGAGAAATCACCCCCCAGGGGGGGATGGCCACACTGCAATCCCTTCTCCTCCATTCTCCTCTTGGGATCTTGGGCACGCACGCACACGCGCCTGGCATGAGTTTAAGCCACTGGGTCTGGGACTCGAACTGAACTGCGATTGACTACGTGGGAGTCCAGCGACATAGCCATTACGCTAACTGCTGGTCCCCAGACCTGGGATTTAAACCGTGAAGTCGCCATGTGAAATCCAGCACCTAAACCACCATGCCACCTGCTGGCCCCCTCTTTTACCTTAAAAAGAAAGATTTTACTCAATCAACTTTTGTTATTATTGTTATTATTATTATTTTAAAATTTGACCAGGGAGAGATAGAGATAGAGATAGAGATGAAAGAGAGAGAGAAAGAGAGAGAGAGAGAGAGAGAGAGAAAGTGAAAAAGCAAGCCGCCAGGTCCACCAAGACTAGAATAGCAGTTGGTCATGTGGGAGTCCAGTGCCCCCTCTTCTACTCACCAGCAGGTGGCACTGGACACTCCCACACGACTTCCTGAAGCCCCTTTGTCTCTCTCTGATCAAATTTAAAAATGAATGAATAAATAAAAAATAAAAAATAAATAATTATAAAAAAAAAATTTTCTATGGTAAGGAAGGCATTTCCTTTCATTCTCTTTATTTAATTATCTTTTTGTATTTGTTGACCAGATTGGAGTAATAGATTCTGGTTTTATCCAATGAGTTATAATTAATTGTTATTATTTACTTTCATGCTTAAATTGTCCTAGATTTGGCCCATGGGAGCCCTTTAAACTGGCCCCATCTATTCTTTGACATGTTCTGACTGAATCACGTCCCCTCAAAATTCACGAGTTGAGGGAACCAGCAGTTAGCGTAATGGCTATGTCGCTGGACTCCCACATAGTCCACCGCGGTTTGTGTCCCGGACCCGGTGACTTAAAACTCACGCTGGGTGCGTGTGCGTGCGTGCCCAAGATCCCGAGAGGAGAATGGAGGAGAAGGGATTACGGCGTGACCATCCCCTCTGTGGGGTGATTTCTCGCTTTCTGTCTCTCTGTCTCTCTCTGTCTGGCGAGCGCATGGGCTCTATAGCGAAAACCTCTCAAAAAAAAAAAAAAAAAAAAATTCACGTGTTGAAGTCCTAGCCCCCAACACCTCCACTCGTGACCATGTGAGAGAGAGTCTTTAAGGCAGTAAAGAAGGTGAGCTGAGGTCAGGTCAGCAGCATGGGCTTGAATCCAAGATACGTGGGTCCCTCTAAGAAGAGGAGATTAGAACATTAACACTCAGAGAAGGCCATGTGAAGACACTGGGAGGAGGTGGCCCTCCGCGAGCCAAGGAGAGCCCTCAGAAGAAACATCCCTGCTGCCGTGTTGATCCTCGACCTCTGGCCTCCAGTGCCGTGAGAAGATAAACAGCTGTTAGTTAAGCCACCCAGTCTGTGGTGTTTGCTACGGCAACGAGTAGTCAGCGATGTCCACACTGCTTGATTTTGTAGGGTTAGCTTGAACCTAGGACATCGTGTTTTATTTTCTTCTTCATCTTCTTTAACATTTATTTAGTTATCTATTTGTTTATTGTGATTTTCAAGCCAACGGGTCTAGAACTTGAACCGTGGTCACCCTAGGGGGAATCCAGTGCCTTACCCACCACACCACCTGCTGGCCCTTACATGGTGTTTTCTTTGGTTTCACCTAACATTCATTTTCAATTTTTTTTTTTTTTTTTTTTTTTTTGAGAGAGAAACTTGGTTATAGGGCACGTGCGCTCGCTGGAGAGACAGAGAGAGAGAGAGTCAGAGAGACAGAAAGCGAGAAACCACCCCCCAGGGGGAATGGCCACGCCGCAATCCCTTCTCCTCCATTCTCCTCCATTCTCCTCTCGGGATCTTGGGCACGCACGCACACACACCAAGCGTGAGTTTTGAGCCACAGGGTCTGGGACTCAAACTGTAGTCAACTACATGGGAGTCCAGTGGCGTAACCATTATGCCATCTGCTGGTCCCTATTCCTGAAATATTTATTGGGCATCTGTGATGTTCCATGCCCTATTTTAAGCACTGGGAATTCATCAAGAAACAAGACAGACCCAAATCCCTGTCCTGGCGAGTTTATACTCCAGGGAAGAAGATGAGAGTCAGGGTACATGAGTAAGGTACACAGCACGCGAGATGGTGACGCTCGAGGTGCGGCAGAGAGGAAGGGGCAGGGCGTGTTGGGGAGGGTTAGCATTTTATTTTATTGACTTATAGAATTATGTTATTCAACTTTACTTACTTATTATTTTAATTTGACCAGAGAGGGACAGAGCGCACAAGAGAGGGAGAGAGAGGGAAAGTGAGAAAGCAAGCCGCCGGGTCTGGGACTCAAACTGTGATTGGCCACGTGGGAGTCTAGCACCCTTAACCACCACGTCACCTGCTGGCCCCCTTTATTTTTCTGGGGGGAGAGATTTTGCTATAGGGTGCATGCAGTCACCAGAGAGACAGAGAGAGAAATGCAGAAAGAGATGCAGAAAGTGAGAAGTCACTCCTTGGGGGGATGACCACGTCGCAATCCTCCATTCTCCTCTTGGGATCTTGAGCACACACACCCACGTGCCTGACATGAGTTCAAGTTACCGGGTCCAGGACTCAAACTGCGGTTGACTACATGGGAGTCTAGTGACGTAACCATTATACCCTCTACTGGTCCCTACATTTTATTTTTTACTAAAAATCCTTTTTTTTTTTCTTGCTATAAGGCGCATGTGCTTGTGAGGGAAACAGAAAGACAGAAAGTGAGAAATCATCTCCCAGGGGAGATGGCCACGCTGCAATCCCTTCTCCTTCAGTCTCCTCTCGGGATCCTGGGTACACACGCACACACGCCTGGCGTGAGTTTAAGCCACCGGGTCTGGGACTTGAACCGTGGTTGACTACATGGGAGTCCAGCAACATATCCATTATGCCAACTGCTGGTCCCCCAAACCTTTTATCTTTATTCATTATAGGATGAGAGAGAGGACGAGAAAGACAGGAGCACCCTCTATAGGGCCTGGCCATGCCGCAGTCCCCTTCCCTAGTCCTCCTGGCTGTGGGCTCTTGGGCACTCAACCGCCCGTGTACCCAGCGTGTTTTAGGTGGAACAGGCTGGAGAGCTGAGCCACAGGTGCCAGGTGGAAGCTGGCTTCTCTTGACAGCACCTACTGCTGCACCACGGAACTGGCCAGGGGTTAACATTTTAGGTAGAGAGAGCCCCATGGGAAGGAGGAGAGTTTGTGTAGAGAGCTGAGGCTGGTGCGGGAGGGAGGAAGAGAGAGCGCTTGCTACCTCGATTTGAGCCGTGCTTTCCTTTGTATGGACGTAGCCCACCCTCATCACTTTGAGAACCAGGAGCAGGTTCCTTCCTGTTGATCTTTTTCTTGTGTTAGAATCTAGCTAGGGTAGTTTCCAACTTTTTGGTATATCTAGATTTCCTGGGAAAACCTTAAGTTTGGGGGTCTGTTTGTCAAAATGGGATTTGAAACCCTAAAGGTAGGAGAGTTTACATGCTAATGGCTTCATGTTGCTGAATAGCCACGTCAGCAGATGGACCACTTGAGCAGTCCACTAGGGAGGTGTTGAGACCACGTGGAGTGTGGATGTGTGGGTGTAATACCCAGACAAGCCACCAGGTGTCAGCCCTCCACGCCCATCTGCTCTGACATGGCTTTCCTTGAGGGAAACAATTTGCTCTGTTGGGAAACCAGGCAGTCCAGGCAATGATACCTCATCCATTGCGGTCTGGACTAGATTCTGGAGTCCTGCTTCATTCTGCCGCACCTCTCTGCCCCACAGAGAGCAACCTCGAGTATTAGTACCATTGAACACGAAATCCTTTATTGTCCGCGGAGAATGGAGCTTCGAGGAGCACCAAACACGGCTGGAGTCAGCTGGGCTGGGTGGGACCCCCTCCCTCCCCCGGTGTGTGTTGAAGTGTGCATTTGGGGCGGCCTGGAGGAGCCCTGGCATTTACACAGCAGGGGCCAGGCCAATCCTGTTATTGGCCCTATCAAATGCAGTGAAGTACAACCTCAGGAAAACATCTCCCAGGACCCAGATGTCCGAGTAAGGCTCGTCACCTACAGACTCTTCAAAGTTGCTGCGGCAGGTGCCCAGATGATTCTGGAGGAGGAGCAAACAGCATCAGCCGGAGCCCTGGCTTGCCACCCCCCTCCCCCGCCCCCCAAGACCTGGAAGTGTCTCCGCCCATTTTCCCCCTTTCACACGAGGCCAGTGGCTTCTTCTGCAGCCACAGAAGCGGTCGCCCACCCAGGACCCAGGCCTGTTGTACGGCCCTAGCTCTCACCTCTGCTCTTTCTCTCCTCCTGCCCGTGCTCAGGCTGTTCCCTCTGCAGAGGGCCCCTCCTTCTCCCCCTAGCCCCGCCCATTCTAGACTGAGCCCCTCTGGGCAGCCTGCCATGCTCCCGCCTCAGCCACCTCTGGCTGACTCGGTGACTTTCCTCAGGCTTCCCCTGGGACCGGGGACTTCCTGTGTCTACAGTCCTTGTCACGCTGCTCACCCTGGCCTGCAGACTTGTCTGCCCTTGCTGTTCCGACACAGCCCTCTGCGTGCATTAGGATGGAGGCCACCCCAACCCCAATAGGCCTCCTCCTGCCTCCAGGAGGCTGGGGGTTAGTTAGGCTATTTAAATTCCCTCTCTTCCTCTCAGCCTCCGCTGGACTTCTGTGGGGAGCTGACATTTTTTCTTTCTCTTTCTCTCTTTCTTTCTTTCTTCCTTTTTTTTTTTTTTGGAGACGTTTTTGCTGTAGGGCGCATGCGTTCACCAGAAAGACATAGAGAAACAGAGAGACAGAAAGCGAGAAATCACCCCCCAGGGGGGATGGCCACGCCGCCATCCTTTCTCCTTCATTCTCCTCTTGGGGTCTTGGGCACACACGCACATGCCGAGTTTAAGCCACCAGGTCTGGGACTTGAACCGCTGCTGACTACATGGGAGTCCAGTCACATAGCTATTATGCTAACTGCTGGTCCCGAGCTGACATTTTTTCTGAGCTTTAGTTATGCTGTGTGGCCCCTGCGCCTCCTCTCTTCATGCTGACATCCTAGCCACCTGCAGAGGGAGGTGTGGGGACCCTCCTTACAGAGGAGGGAGCTGGGGCTAAGTGAGGCCAAGCTGCGACCTGGGGCTAGGGTGACTTATCACCCGGATCAGGACAGTTTGGAGGTGGGAAGGGTGCACTGTTAACAGTTATGGCATGGCAACACACTGGGAAGTGCCGGCCAACCCACTTGTCACCACGCCTTTGGCCTAGTCAGGTGTTGTGGTAGCAGCCCTCCCTGTGCGTTCATCAGAATGGAACGCCCTGACTGAACGGAAGCTACTGGGCTGGGTGGGTAGGGGCAGTGTGCTCCCTTCCTTATCTCTAGCACCAGGCCAGCACTGGGCGCTTGCTCAGAGTTTATCTGAAGGTGAGGAACGTCTCAGACTGCCCTTTGCTATCCACATGTTTGTGCTGTAGGAGGCGCCAGCCCTGCCAGTGAGCTCTGCAGCTTTTGCAATGGCACATTTTGGCCTCCAGGGGGAGCCTTTCTCCCAACCATAGCCCAACTTTTTTTTTTTTTTTTAATAGTTTTGCTCTAGGGTACATGTGCTCACACCTGAAGATGAGAGAGAGAGAGAGAGAGAGAGAGAGAGAGAGAGAGAGAGAGAGAGAGAGAGAGAGAGAAGAGAGAGAGGAAGAAAATAATAAAGCATCCCCAGGAGGGATGGCCATGCTGCCATCCCTTCTCTTCCATTCTCTGGGGACACAGCTGGTGTGTTTTTCAAGCTGCTGGGTTGTCTGAGACTTGAACCATGCAGTTGGCCATGTGAAGTCCAGCTGCCTGAACCTCTATGCCATCTGCTGGCCTTGCCCAACCATTCTTAGATGTCCTGGGATCTGGGGCTGGCAGGTGGCATGGTAGTTGAGGTGTTGGACACTCCCATGTGGTCAATCACAGTTCAAGTCCTGGACCTGGTGGTTTGCTTTCTCACTTTCCCTCTCTCTCTCTGGTCAAATTAAATAGTAATAATAATAAATAAATAATTCTTAAAAAAAAAAAAAGAGAGAGAGAAGTCCTGGGATCTGGGGCTCGGCTCCCAGGGCTGGGCCCCTCACCTTCTGGGTATAGGCACTAGCTGGCACTGGGTAGTCGCCACCATCGATGGTGAAGACGATGTCAGGCAGAGTGTGGACGGCATTACAGTCGACGGCGTACTGTCACGGGAGACAGGAGGGAGAAGTCGGTCAGCTGATGCTTCGGTGTGTGGGGAGCCCGATCGACCCTCTGGCCTGATCCCTACCTCGCCGCCATAGGAGTGTTGGGCATTGATGAGTTCCTGGATGTTGAGGACAGAGTCCCGGGGGCCGGTCAGCAAGGAGGTGCCGGTATCGATGATGGCCTGGCAGCCGCCATCACAGGCAATGACCTCTCCATTCACGGAGATGCTGAGAGAGCGGGACAAAGCGGGAACCAGGATCATGCCAGAACCCCCACCCCGGCTGTCTCTCAGCAGCCCTGTAGCTCAGACTCCTCTCTGTTTCCCTTTGGGCTGGCCACACTGGTCTTTCTTGAACACCCCAAGCTCTTTTCTGCCTCAGGGCCTTTGCACCTGCTGGGTTCCTCCCCAGGGCCACCCCCACCCCCTCTGGCTAATTCTCCTGTCCTCCAGGCTCTGGCTTAGGCGTCACTTTCCAAGGAAGTCTTCCCTGCAGACCAGATCAGGCTCCCCTGCTGGCCGCTGCCGTCATTCCCTCGCTCATTTCTAGCTGGTGCTTGTCATTCGTGGCATCAGCTGATCGTGTCCTCAGCGCCTGCCCGGCACACAGCAGGCACTCAACGTGTTTGTTGAATGAATGAAAGAACGAATGAGTGAGGGACGAGTGGAGGCTGTACCGGCCGTCTGACAAGTTACAGGGCTCACAGAGTGAAGACGGGGTTCCCTGGGGCAGCTGTGCCCAAGTGGCAGGAAGGGAGCCACAGTCTCCTCTGGAGGAGGCGTCTTCCTGCATGTCCCTAGCTCAGATGCTGACCCCAGATGCTGAGGTCCCCCTCCCAGGCAACGCCTGAGGCAGCCCGAGGGGAAGGCCCTGGGCACAGAAAGCCTCCGAAGGACAGGCCTTCATCCCACAGCAGCGCATGAAACCCAGCCTGGCTTCGCCTCTATGTTCCCAGGCACCCCCGGGCCCCCAGGTTCCTACTCTGTCACAGTCCCCCGCCCCCCTGCCTGCCAGGGGTGGCGGTGGGGTGGGGTGTCCTTTGCATGACTGGCTTTTAGTTCTCGAGAATGAGGCAGACCTCGCTGCTGTGGGTATCTTCTCTCAGGGCCTAACCTTCCCGGCTTGCCTGGCTAAATGGAGAGTCCTGGGTAAACCGGGACGGTTGGTCACTCACTGCGACTCTGTTCAGCCTGGTGCACTTCTCCTGGGTCCCCTTCTTGCTGCACTGTGGGCACTTAGACTTCAGTTCATGCCCAGCCCACAGAGCAGCGTGCTTCTCCCCCACGGCGAGGGCATCTTCCCAGGGATTTCGGTTCCCAGGTCTCCCCGCCCCCTACCCTTGGTGCCCAAGGCTCAGGCCTGACCTATCTTCTCTGCTCAAAACCCTGGTCAGGAGGCCTGGAGGGATTATGAATCCATGGGTGGGGTGGATGTGTCTGTGTGATGGTCTGAGGCTGCCTGTGTGTGACTGTGATTGTGTGTCTATTGTGTGACCGTGTGTGACGTACATGTTTGTGTGCGTATGTGTGTGCACGTATTCGTATAACAGTGTTTGTGCACATATGTGCATGCACACATGTGTGTAACAGTGTGCACGCATACATGTGCATGCATGTGTTAACAGTGTCTGTGCATGTGTGCATGCATGTGTATAACTATGTGTATCTGTGGGCTGTGTGTCTGTGCATGCATCTGTGTCCGTCTGTGTGTAGGGGTGGCATCGCTGGGGCAGGTGTCAGAGGCAGGCTTACCTGTCCATGGCTAACTGCCAGTAGGTGGGCCTGGACACGGGCACCCAGTGGAGGTCTCCTCGGTAGTAGGAGGGGTCCACCCCTCCGAGCATCAGCATGCTGCCCTTCTCGTCCTTGCTGCGGGGCGGGAGGGAGAGGAAGGGCTCGGAAAAGTGGCAGTATTTTTCAAGCTCAGCGACACGCCAGGCACTGCCGAAGGGTTTGCTGGTCGCCGCTGACAATCCGCACACGCCTGTGGGACAGGCACCGCTGGGATCTCCATTCTACGGAGAGGAGACGGCGGCAAGGAGGGGTGAGCTCCGGCCCAACATGGTTGCTGGGCGGCGAGTGAAAGGCTGAGGCTTGAACTTGGTTGCTGACCACCTCGCCTTCCAGAAGGTGGCCGTGTCCCCTCCGGCAATCAGAGCTGGTATCAGACTGATAAGCGGAGGGTGCCGTGGCCAGAGGGCTCTGACCCCCACATGTAGCCTGTCATTTTGCAGAAAAATCGAGGCCTGAGGGGACCTGAGGCCATGTGTTCAGGATCATTCTAGGGGCTTCATGGAGCCCAACTGTGCAGGGCACAGGGCCCTGCTGGGAAGTCCTCACCCTCTGCCGTGGCTGTCCTGGGTTTCTGAGTACATTTAAAGAGTCTGTTTATTGGGACCAGCAGATGGTGTGGTGGTTACATCACTGGATTCCCACATAGTAGACTGTGGTTTGAGTCCCACACACCGGGGACTCACCCCCGGGTGCATGTGCGTGTGTGCCCCAAATCCTGAGAGGAGAATGGAGGACAAAGGATTGCGGCGTGGCCATCCCCATGGGCAAGTGATCTCTTGCTTTCTGTCTCTCTGTTTCTGTCTTTCTGGTGAGCACATGCAGCCTATAGGAAAAAACAAAAAACCCAAACCAAAACAAACAAACAAAAAACAAAACTCTCTTTTAAAAAGTTTCTTTCTTTCTTTCTTCTTTGAGAGAGACAGAGACGAAGAGGGAGAGAGCTTAGCCTTAGGCCCTTAGACGCAGGCTTTGTCTGTTCCCATGGTGACGCGGTGCAGTGACTATAACCCTGAAAACATCTGCATTTTTTCAGAAAAACTTTAAAACTTTCTTTCTTTCATGAGAGAGAGAGAATGAGACCCGGAATAAGAGTGAAAGAGAAAGAGGGACGCCCCTAGAGGGTCTGCATGCTGCGATCCACCCCGTCTCAGCCTGCCCAGATCCTGTGCTGAGGGAGGTCTGAGGACACGCGGGGTCCAGTTACGTTACTGCCATGCTCCTAGATTCTTAATAGTTTTGAACAAGGGCCCCCATAGTAGCCCTTTTCTTCTTTTTCTTTCTTTCTTTCTTTTTTTAAAAAGAGAGATTTTGCTATAGGGCATGTCGGCTTGCTGGAGAAACAGAGAGACAGAAAGCGAGAAATAACCCCCCAGGGGAGATGGCCATGCCGCAATCCCTTCTCCTCCATTCTCTTGGGATCTTGAGCACACACACCCAGTGTGAATTTCAAGCCACTGTATCTGGGACTTGAACCGTGGTCGACTACATGGGAGCCCAGTGACATAACCATTATGCCATCTGCTGGTCCCCATAGTTGCCTTTTACACTGGACCCTGCATAGTATCTAGCTGGTCCTGGGCTCATGGTGAAATCTCCATGGGGCGGAAACCTCCCCCTGACTTCTCTCCATCAGCAAATCCCGTTGCCTCTTCCTCCAACACAGAGCTAACTCCCTCCACTCTTCCCCATCCCTGCCACCTCCCTGGACCAAACTGGCACCCTTTCTTCTAAAGAGGCTGCAGCCTCTACCCTGGCCTTCCTGCCTCCACTCTGTTTAGGTCATTCTCCAGCAGGCATCTAGGGGGAGCTTTCAGAAATGGATGCTGGATCCCATCTCTTTTTTTTTTTTTTTAAGAGAGATTTTTGCTATAGGGCCCATATGCTCGCTGGAGAGAGAGAGAGAGAGAGAGAGAGAGAGAGAGAGAGAGAGAGAGAGAGACTGAAAAATCACCCTCCAGGGGAGAATGGCCACACCACAATCCCTTCTCCTCCATTTTCCTCTCAGGATTTTGGGTATGAACACACATGCACCTGGTGTGAGTTTCAAGCCACCGGGTCTGGGACTCGAACTGTGGTCGGCCATGTGGAAGTTCAGCGACATAACCATTATGCCATCTGCTGGTTCCCAGATCCCATCTCTTCCCTGCTGAACCCCAGAGAAGCCTTGCCCCTGCATCTTCCCCCCCACATAGCCCAGTGTCCCAGCCACACTGCCTCGGACTCACCGGCTCAAGTAGAAGGCGAACAGGTTCTGAGCAATGAGGCCTTGTTTCCACAGGTTGTCGAAGACGGGGGTGGCCCCTCGAAGAGCGAGGCTGGGGTAGCTCAGTCCCAAGATGCCGTCAAAGACAGCGAATTCCATGAAATTGCCAGGCTCCTCCTCGAGGCTCAGGCTGAAGGCCTGGGATACGTCCACAAGGCCCCCGATCTGCAGGAGGGAGGGTGTTCCTGCTGACAGGGTTGAGAAGGGGGGCTAGGGCCGGATGGGGGTGGAAGTGCGTGAGGAGAGGCTGCTAGCCCCCAGAGAGGCCCCAAGGCCAGGGTGTGCTGTGGGTTGTAGCTGAGACAAACGACAGGCAAGGACCGGGTTCTGACCCAGTGCTGCCATGGGTTTAACCAACCTCACGGCCTCTGGATTCATTCAGATAGGCTTGTTCTTTTTTTTTTTTTTTTCTTTTCTTTTTTTTCTTTCTTCCTTCCTTCCTTCCTTCCTTCCTTCCTTCCTTCCTTCCTTCCTTCCTTCCTTCCTTTCTTTCTTTCTTTTGCTGTAGGACTCATGTGGTCACCCCAGAGAGACGGAAAGCGAGACGTCACCCCCTAGGGGGGATGACCACTCTATAATCCCTTTTCCTCCATTTTTTTTTTGGGGGGGATCTTGGGCACATACTTACACATGCCTGGGGCATGTCCTCTTTTTATATGTGAGAAACGGAGATTCTGGATGTGACCAAATGGTCCTCACTTGAGAACAAATGGGTGGAGAGCAGGATAGTCTTTTTTAGTTTTTGCTAGAGATACCCTCACTCACCATAGAGAGAGAGAGAGAGAGAGAGAGCGAGAGAGAGAAAGTGAGAAAGCATTCCCCCTGGGGCATGGTCACATCGCAATTGCTCCTCCTCCATCTCTCCCTCCTCTTGGGATTTTGGGCATGCATACACACATTCCTGCTGTGTTTTTCTTAAGCCATCAGCTTCTGGATTCGAACCACGTGGTCAGTCATGTAAGATCCACCTGCCCTGCCCCTAATCCTCAGGACACAAGCCAATCCCAGGATACATTTTTTTTTTTTTTTTTTTGAGAGGTTTTTGCTATAGGGCGCGTGCACTCGCCAGAAAGACAGAGAGAAACAGAGAGACAGAAAGCAAGAAATCACCCCCCCCGGGGGGATGGCCACGCCGCAATCCCCTCTCCATTCTCCTCTCGGGATCTTGGGCACGCACGCACACGCGCCCGGCATGAGTTTAAGCCACTAGGTCTGGGACTCGAACCGTGGTGGACTATGTGGGAGTCCAGCGACATAGCCATTACGCTAACTGCTGGTCCCCCCCCCATACTTTTTTTTGCACCACCATGATGTGATGACAGACACAGCGCGCACTAACTGCAAACTGCAAAGGTAGTCTTTTCTGCACCCCTGGGAGTAGTAGCCCCCTAGACCATGTAAGCCACCAAAGCTCTTGTGAAAATCCCCTCGGGAAACTCTTTAGCGAATGTGTGTGTGTGTGTGTGTGTGTGTGTGTGCGTGTGTGTGTGTGACTGCGTACTGAGCACTGCGGTAGGCAGCCCATAGTATTTATTAGATTCACAGAGGTCTCCAAGGCTCCCCAAGGCAAGAACTCACTGGCCAGTCAGGTCTCTCCTGAATCTGTGCCCTTGCTGTCCCTGCCTGTCCCCAGAGCCCCAGACCAGGTCTGTTCTCTGTCTGGAACACCCCACTCCTGCACGCGTTCTGGTTCACAACCCAGCTTTGTCTCGTGCTGGCTCGGTGACTTCGGGCCGAGCATGTGCCCGCTGGCTTGGTAAAATATGACAGTAGTGCCTGCCACGTGGGCGAGAACGACATAAGTTTTTACAACTCAAGTGCCCAGCACAGCGTGAGAGTAGGACAGTGGATGATCTTTACCCACTTCTGTCCCTGCTCCCAGCAAACCAGCCTTGGAGAAAGGAGCTGAGAACCTGTGTCCTTGAGCACCTCCAACCCACGCCCTCACAACCTGGGCTAGCCCTCTGGGAGGAGGCTGTGAGCCAGCAGGCACAACCTCCCCACGGGCCGGCTTTGGGAAGATGGGCACACCCCAGGACCCCACAGCTGGTCCTGAGAGTGGCAGTTGTGCCCAGAGCCAGCCCTCCCTCGGCCTCTGGCTTCCATGTTACCTGAACAGTGTCGTAGGCGAGAAATCCTGATATCTTCCCGGAGCCGTAGACGAGGTTAACGGGCTGGCCGGAGACCAGGAAGGTGGAGGACAGCAGAGGGTTGAAGGTACGGTGCTTGGCTGCAGGCACAGGGGTGGGCGTCCCTCAGGCCGACAGCACCAAGGCTGGGGCAGGGAGGTCAGGAGACGGAGCCGGGCACTCACCACAGGCCCGGCTGGAGCAGTAGATGGAGGGCACCCACAGGTCAGCAGAGCCCGTGTCAAAGACAACCTTGAACTTCTGAGGGGGCGTCCCGATGCTGATGACGCCGACGTAGGCCAGCTGTGGGGGCCAGGGAAGGCCTAGTTAGGCCAGGTCTGGCCACACTCAGCTGTTCCTGATTTCCAGGGTGCGAGCCTTCATCTGGGTATCCCCACGTCTCCTGAGATTACTCTCCAGTGGCACCACCTCGCAGCCTCTGCTCAAGCCAATGCCTTCATTTGAGACGCTCTCCGATCTCCCCTACCACTCTCCAAATCCTTTTCATACCGCAAGGCAGTTTGGGCACCTCCTCCTCCAGGCAGTCCTCCTAGGCCACCCCAAGGCATTGCGCTCTTTCCTTCCTCTAAACTCAAATCGTCTTGTATCCATACCACATGGTTGGCTCTTCTATTTGACATTTGTTTACTTTTTTTTTTTTTTTTTGAGAGGTTTTCGCTATAGGGAGCGTGCGCTCGCCAGACAGACAAGAGAGAGACATAGAGACAGAAAGCGAGAAATCACCCCCCAGGGGGGATGGTCACGCCGCAATCCCTTCTCCTCCATTCTCCTCTTGGGATCTTGGGCACGCACGCACACGCGCCCGGCGTGAGTTTTAAGTCACCGGGTCCGGGACACGAACCGCAGTCGACTATGTGGGAGTCCAGCGACATAGCCATTACGCTAACTGCTGGTTCCCAACATTTGTTTACTTTTGACATTTGTTACATGTGTTTTCCTGGCTAGGCTGTAAGTTTTTGAAGAAGAGACAAAACCTTTATTATAGCATTCCACACCGGAGAGCCTTGATAACTTATTATTATTATTATTATTATTATTATTATTTTTAGTTTGCCATAGAGTGTGTGCACTTGCCAGAGACAGAAACAGAGAGAGAGAGAAACCACCTCCCGGGAGAATGGCCACAACACAAACCCTTCTCCTCCATTCTCCTCTTGGGATTTTGGGCACCCCAGCACATGCACCCAGTATGTTTATCAGGTCACAGGGTCTGGGGCTCTCACCACATGGTCTGCCATGTGGACTCAGCTGCCTTAACCTCCACACCACCCGACTGGCCCTGGGCTCAATAACTTTTTATTGGTGTGATGCTTGGGGCTGAATTTCTTCTACCTGTGGTGCTGAACTTGTCATGTGATTAGACATGGCCCAGGCTTCAGTGACTCTTTTAGTCAAGGAAGAACAAGTAGGCCCGCCAGCGGCATGGGAGTTAAAGCAACAGGATCCTCATGGCCAACTGTGTGGTTTGAGTTCTAGACCTGGTGGCCTGAAAAACATGCCGGCACATGTGCGTGCCCAAAATCTCAAGAGGAGGCTGGAGGAGAGAAGGGATTATGGTATGGCCATCCTCCCTGGGGGGTGCTTTCTCACTTCCTCTTTCTCTCTCTTTCTCTCTCTCTCTCTCTCCCCGCTTGGCCATTGCTGGGCCCAATCACCATAGACCAATAACTGAGGGCAGGGTGTTTTCTCTTCCGGAGACGGATCCTGGTCCTCACTGTTTATGTCTGCACAAGCCCAAGCCCTAACTTGCCGGTTCATACCCCCAGTGAGCCCCACAGCCTGGAGGGAGCCCATCCTCCCTCCACACTCACATCCAGGTAGTTCCTCAAGGGCTCGAAAGATACTCCCGGGTCTGGCTGCTTGTGAAGAAACTTGTAGGCCAGGCTGTTAGGATACTTCTCCAGGTAATCTTTCAGCGTGTTGTTTCCCCGGAGGTTTTCGCGCATGGATTTGATCTTCATCAAAGGGATTCTTTCACCAAGCATTAAGAAGAGACACAGCCCGAGACTGCAGGGGACTCCACGCCACGATGTGGCCCCCACACCTTGCATTGCAATTGCACCCTGCATTTTCCAAGCCTCCTTATGAACGTTATCTTATTATCCGGCCAGGCTGCCCAACACAATGGGAAGCTCATGACAATGGACCTAGGTCTGAATCCAGCTTCTATTGTGTAATCTTAGGCAAGCCATGTAACCTTTCTGAGCCTTCAGCATCCCTATCTATAAAAAAGATGGAATGATGGACCCAGTGGGTGGCGTGGTGGTTAAGGTGCTGGATACTCCCACATGGCTGACCACGGTTTGAGTCCTGGACGTGGCAGCTTGCTTTCTCACTTTCCTCTATCTCTCTCTTTCTCTGTGTGTCTCTCTCTGGTCAAATTAAAATGAATGAATGAACGAATAAATAAATAAATAATTCTTTAAAAAAATTAAAAAAAAAGATGGAATGATAACACTCCCTTCGCATAAAATGTTGGGGGTCTTAAATGAGATGGTGGACATAGTCCACCTGCTATGGGAGGCCTCCACAGCGACAGCCATTAGGATTGCTGTCACCATGTCGATCTTTGTCGATGCAGCCCTGAGAGAGAGGCAGAATGGGGGTCATTACCTCTTTTTACAGGGGAGAAATCTGAACAGCAGGGAACCTGTGATGGGGGCTGTGGTTACACAGCTTGTTAGTGGCAAAGCTTGGTCTAGAAGAAGCCCTCCTATTCTCCAGGGTTCCACCAGAAACCAGGGTGGGCAGGAGGGTGACAGTGTGAGAAGGAGCAAAGGAAGAGAGCTGACGCCACTTGTCTCATACTTACGTGACCAAGCACTCTGAGAAGGCCACCAGCCCAAGGACCCCAAGCCACTTCATGCTTCCTTCCTGGGTTTAAAGTGCTCCAAGCATGCAGAGACCTTCAGAAGTTGCTCATTAAATATTCTCTGTTTGCCCTATCATCCCCTCGAAGGCCACTAATGGAACTTGATAAGAAATACACACCTTCCCCATAAGATCTCCCCCCCCCCCCCCCCGCCAGTGTTCGTGAGAAGGGGACATAGAAAATTCTCAGAATACAGAGATTTCTATTGTAATCTATTTCTTGGGGCTTGGCTAAGAAAACCAAAACAGAGTTACTGGTCTAACAAGGAGTGGGGAACTCTTGCTATCTTGGAGATAAAGGCACTGTGAAGAAAGTGATAAAAGTAAGTGCTGAGACCAGCAGGTGGCATAGTGGTAAAAGCACTGGGCTCCCCCATGGCCGACTGCAGTTCAAGACCTGGACCTGGCAGCTTGAAAAAAATCACGTGCACATGTGCCCCAAACCCCAAGAGGAGAATGGAGGAGAAGAAATCGCAGCATGGCACTTCTTTTTTTTTTTAATAATTATTTTATTGTGCTTTATTTATTTATTTTAATTTGACCAGAGAAGGGGGGAGAGAGAGAAAGAGAGAGAGAAAGTGAGAAAGCAAGCCTCCAGGTCTGGGACTCAAACTGCAGTCAGCCATGTGGGAGTCCAGTGCCCTTAACCACCATGCCACCTGCCAGCCCCCGCAGCATGGCACGTCTCCCTAAGAGCAATTTCTTACTTTCCTTCTTTCTGTCTATCTCTGGTGAGTGTACACACCTTATGGCAAAAAAAAAAAAAAAAAAAAAAGAAAAAAAAAAAAGAAAAGAAGGAAAGAAAGAAGGAAAGAAAGAAAGAAACGTGCGAGGTGCCATACTTAAATCTCGTGCAGCCCTTGGCGACCCCTGAGGGTGCATTGCTGTCCACATTTGAGAGGAGATTGCTAGAAGGAAGAGATGTCAAACTGCAGAGTGCAAGGTTGGAAGGAGCCCCTGACATCCAGGTGGACCTTGGTGGTGGGATGGCACAGATTAGGGACATTTACGATGCCAATCTGCCTCAAAGAGCTAGGCTAGAGCAGTACGACAATCACACACTTTTAATGTTGGAAGACATGTGATGCACACACCTAAGAGACATCGTCGGCATTCAGAAAACACTTATTGAGGTCACACTGTGTGTTGGGCACTGTATTAGACCCTGGGAAACCAAAGTCAAATAGAACACGAGCAGTCCTTGCCTTCAGGGAGGCTGCCATGTTGGGCAGCGTTGACAAAGCCCAGACCCAGGAAGCAGGGGAAGTGAATGGAGGGAGGGCTGAGAGGGAACCAAGGGCTCCAGGCCACTCTGTCCCACCACAAGGCGGCAGACTCGACTCTGCTCCAGCCAGTGGTTGCTGTGCTAGAAAACAGTCACATTGCCAGGTTGGTCAAGTTTTCCAAGAGAAGTTAGAAGTCTGGATTTTTATGTGAAATCTGTGATATTTTTGGGAGAGATTTTCGTTTTAGGGCATGTGCGCTCCCCTGAGAAAGACAGAGACAGAGACAGTGAGAGGGAAAGGGAGAAATCACACCCCTGGGGGGGATGGCCACGCCACAATCCCTTCTCTATTCTCTTCCCGGGACTCTGGATGTGTACAAACATGCTCAGGCATGAGTTTCAAGCCACCGGGTCCAGGTCTTGAACCATGGTCTTCCAAGTGGGAATGTAGTGACATAACCGCTTCACCATCTGCTGGTCCCAGTGAAATCCGTGCTCTTTAAGTGTTAGCCACTAATTATTCCTCCCCCCACTCCCCCCCCCCCCAAAAAAAAAAAAAGTGGTGTGGACTGGACTGAGGCTGTAGGCTGTGCAGAAATTTATTTCTGGCCTAGAGGTAGGCGAAGCGAGGGGGCTGAGAGGTTTCAGTTCATGCTGGTTGAATGAGTTAGAGACTGAATACATCCTAACCAAGTTAGTTTCCCTTCTCTCTGTAAAGAAAGACCAGCGGGGTCAGACAAATCTAGGAACTTAACATTAATGTCTACCTGAAGAGCACCTGCTGATACCCCTGAGAGGATCCAGACTTTGAGACATTTTGCCACTAACCCAAACATATGAAGGAATGTTAAAAAGTTCTTGGAGACCAGCAGATGGCATAATGGCTACGTCGCTGGACTCCCATGTAGTCAACCACGATTCAAGTCCCAGATCCGGTGGCTTAAACTCATGCTGGGCACATGTGTGTGCGTGCCTAAGATCCCGAGAGGAGAATGAAAGAGAAGGGATTGTGGCATGGCCATCTCCCCTGGGGGGTGATTTCTTGTTTTCTATCTCTTTATCTCTGTCTTTCTGGCGAGCACATGTGCCCTATAGCAAAAGACCTCTCCAAAAAAAAAAAAAAAAAAAGTTATTGGAAAACATGGAATTAAAATAAGAAATATAAACTTTATTTTGCAGGACCAGACCGGCAGGTGGTGTGGTGGTTAAGGGTGCTAGACTCCCATATGGTTGACCATGGGCTGAGTCCTGGACTTGGCGGCTTACTTTCTCACTTTCCCTCTCTTTCTCTCTCACTCTATCTGTCTCTGGTTAAATTGAAAAATAAGTAAATGGTTTAATAAAGTTAAATAGAATAATTATATAAAAAATATAAACTTTGTTTTGTAACATAAGCTCCATCAACTTTAAGACACTTTTGTAAGCGATGATAACAGTCATTTAGGCCACCTTTAAAGAACAGAGGCTCCTAGGGATTGAACCATGTCAATACTGTCTTTGTTTTTAAATGAGCAGGGTCTTCCTAAACTTGATGGAGGGCCAGCTGATAGCATAATGGTTGCATCACTGGACTCCCACGTGGCTGATCATGGTTTGAATCCCGGACCTGGCAGCTTGAAACTCACACTGGGCACATGTGCATGTGTGCCCAAAATCCTAAGAGGAGAATGGGGGAGAAGGGATTGCAGCACGGCAATCCCCCCAGGGGGTGATTTCTTGCCTTTTGTCTCTCTATCTATACAGTGAACAAAAATTTCTTTTTTGTTTTTTAGAGGTTTTTGCAATAAGGTGTGTGCGCTCGCCAGAAAGAGAGACAGAGAGACAGAAAGCGAGAAATCACCCTCCGGGGGGATGGCCACGCTGCAATCCCTTCTCCTCCTTTCTCCTCTAGGGATCTTGGGCACACACGCACACGCGCCTGGTGTGAGTTTAAGCCACTGGGTCTGAGACTCGAACAGCAGTCAACTATATGGGAGTCAAGTGACACATAGCCATTGTGCCAACTGCTAGTCCCTCGAACAAAAATTCCTATTAAAAAAAAACCTTAATGGAAAATGTGTATTCTGAAAAAACTAGGCATGAATTTAAAAAATTCTTTTCACTAAAAATTAACATGTATTATCTTATTATAACATGTTTGAACAGGAACTAGCTTGAGGCACTATGCAAGAGAAGGCATCAGTTTGAAAAGAGTCCCCTAACAGAGCAACAAGAATTCTGCTAAATTGAGTAAAAAACAAATATCAAATTTACTGCGAAGTTTGCCTGGAAGAATGGTGAAATCCTTTATGGTCCTTTATGAATGTTTATGGAGACAATGCAGTTTATAAATGGATAATTTGTTTTAAGAAGGGGCATGGGAACCAGCAGTTAGCGTAATGGCTATGTCGCTGGACTCCCACGTAGTCGACTGCGGTTTGCGTCCCGGACCCGGTTGGCTTAAAACTCACGCCGGGCGCGTGTGTGCTCGTCAGAGAGACAGAGAGAGACAGAGAGATAGAAAGCGAGAAATCACCCCCAGGGGGGATGGCCACGCCATAATTCCTTCTCCTCTATTCTCCTCTCGGGATCTTGGGTCACACATGCACACACACCCAGAGTGAGTTTAAGCCACCGAGTCTGGGACTCGAACCGCGGTTGGCTACATGGGAGTTCAGCGACATAGCCATTACGCTAACTGCTGGTCCCGGAAAAAATGAATCTAGCTCATGCCCTCCTTAAAGAAGACTAATGATTAACGTCAGAAACAGTAGCCAAATCATAGACATCTAAGCTGGGTCCATGTACATAACTCTGATAGAAAAATCAAAACTGAGCAAGCTCTCAGCTCTACAGGGGCCCACACTCTTGCACCCAGTTCAGCTGTAGACATGAGCAGAACTTTAAAGAAGTGGGACCAAGATCCTGAAGCATTCCTTGGAAGAACTGCAGCCGGAGAAGACATATGGCTTTACCAGTATGATCCTGAAGATGTAGCATAGTCAAAGAAATGGCTACCAAGAGGAGAACGTGGTCCGCTCAAAGCAAAAGTGGACCAGTCCAGAGCAAAGGTCGGCTGGGCGGTGGCCACTGCGTAGACCAGACACTGCTCTCTAGCATGCCTCGCTCCGCCTCCTCTGCAACCATGTCTGATAAACCCAATAAGGCTGAGCTGGAGAAGTCCAGTAAGTCAAAACTGAAGAGGATAGAAACGCAAGGAAAAATCCACTGCCTTCCAACGAAACGATCGGCTAGAAGCAAGCAGGCGAACCGTAAGGAGGCGTGCGCTGCCAATACGCACCCTCCATTCCACCAGCGCTGCCTTCTTATTTTACTTCTGTTAGCTGTTTTACTTTGCAAGATGGAAAGAGGTTGATCAAGTTTCAATGAGCGTGCTGCCCCTTTCACGTCAAAGAATCGAGAATTACGGACAACGAAGGCGCACCTGCCTCATCCATCTGCCCATCTGGCCAGCAGGAAAGGAAAAAAACTTGCATATTGGTAAAGGAAGAAGCTGGGTGGGACGACAGGGAAATGCAGAGTAATAACTAAGCTGGTCCAAGGTGTCCTGCAGGCTGTAAAATGCAGAGTGCCATTTTTTTTTGTTATTGCTGTTCAAATGATTTTAACGATCAGAATGCACATTTAAAAAAAATATGTTGGGAACCAGCAGTTAGCGTAATGGCTATGTCGCTGTACTCCCACGTAGTCGACCGCGGTTGGCGTCCTGGACCTGGTGGCTTAAAACTCACACCGGCGCGTGTGCGTGCGTGCCCAAGATCCCAAGAGGAGAATGGAGGAGAGGAGATTGCGGCGTGGCCATCCCCCCCTGGGGGGTGATTTCTCGCTTTCTGTCTCTATGTCTCTGTCTGTCTGGCGATAGCGCACGTGCCCTATAGCAAAAACCTCTCAAAAAAAAAATTGCCAATATAGGTTCTCTTCCTCTATACAAGATGGCAGGTTAAAAAGCTGCACGAAGCAGGATACTAAGGAGAAGAAACCTGAAACCAAGAAAGCTGATGCCAGTGGCAAGGTTAAAAGAGGTGACCCCAAGGCTAAAAAGCCCAAGAAGGGGAAGCCCCATTGCAGCGGAAACCCGGTCCTAGTCTGGGGCATCGGCAGATACTCCCAGTCTGCCGTGTATTCCAGGAAGGCCATGCACAGAGGAAATACTCGGCCACTAAATCCAGGATCGAAAAGAAAAAGGAGGAGAAGGTTCTTGTGACTGTCACAAAACCAGTTGGTGGAGACAAGAGTGGTGGTACCCAGGTGGTTAAACTGCACAAAATGCCTAGGTATTATCCTACTGAAGATGTGCTTCGAAAGCTCTTGAGCCACAGCAAAAAACCCTTCAGTCAGCATGTGAGAAAGCTGCAAGCTAGCATCGCTCCTGGGACCATTCTGATCATCCTCACTGGACCCACAGAGGCAAGAGAGTGGTTTTCCTGAAGCAGCTGAGCAGTGGCTTGCTAGTTGTAACTGGACTGCTGGTTCTCAATCGAGTTCCGCTGCGTAGAACACACCAGAAATCTGTTATTGCCACCTCCACGAAAATTGATATTAGCAAAGTAAAAATCCCAAAGCACCTTACCAATGCTTACTTCAAGAAAAAGAAACTGCGGAAGCCCAGACACCAGGAAGGTGAGATCTTCGACACAGAGAAGGAGAAATACGAGATTTCAGAGCAGCACAAGGTGGATCAGAAAGCTGTGGACTCGCAAATTTTACCAAAAATCAAAGCTGTTCCTCACCTCCAGGGCTACCTGCGATCCGTGTTTGCCCTTACAAATGGAGTTTATCCTCACAAATAGGTGTTCTAAATTTTTTGCCAAGAACCTAATTAAATAACTTATATGTGTGTGTGTGTGTGTGTGTGTGTGTGTGTGTGTGTGTGTATAAAGTTTTAAAACCTGAAAAAAAAAAAAAGAGCAAAGGTCATGGCCAAAGGTTTTGGAAGTCCCAAGGCATTTTTGCTTGTTGATCTTCTGGGGAGCCAAACAATAATGACATTTGAGTGTCATGAGAGTATTTTGAGAAACTTAGCCAAAGCTTCAGCAGAAAAATGTCCATCCTTCTCCACAACAATGCTTCTGCTCATTCCTCGAATCAAAAATGAAATCCTCAGAAGTTTCGATGGAAAATTGTTAGGCCTGATTAGGCTTCTTCTTTTGTTTCCTAACTTTGACAAAAATCTTTAAAAGGCACCAATGGACAAAGGGTTTTCAAAGAGTTAAAAATGTATATTAAGAAAAAAACTACATGTGGATGTCAAAACTTTCTACACCAAAATAAACTCATATGTAAATTCCATTTTTCCATGTACTCTTTGAAGTCCTCTCACAGAGGTGGCTTTTACATACACACATATGTGTGGACATATATTTATTTTTTCAGTAAGAATTAGTGAAGGAGGGCCAACCAGTGGTCTGGGTACTAAGGCAGCTGTATCCCACAAGGCTGACTGCGTGGTTTGAGTCCTGGGCCTGGAAGCTTGAACACCACGCCAGGCATGTGTGCGTGCATATCCAAAATCCCAGACTCATCATGAAATAATCAGTCTAGTTAAAATCATCAACGGTTGCTCAAACCAAAACCTGGAGAATTGAAGGGGGAAGTTCACGATGAATGGATCAGGCTGACAGCCCAGGACTCACAGGTCAACCTGTAAAAGTGGGACAAACAGAAATGATGTATTCATTGAAATGATGTAATAAGAAATATATGGAACTACCTATGAAAAAATGTTGATAATTTCTTTTTTTAAGCTTTAGTTACTTATGTATAGAGAGAAAGAAGGCAAGGCAGGTATCTCTAGCCTTCTAGCTAGCTGTGATCACGGCAAATACGAATAAAGCCACTGTAAATATTCATGTATAGATTTTTGTGTGAATGTGTGTTTTCAGCCTTTTTTGGTAAGTCCAAGAGCACAATTGCTCGATCATACGGTAAGAGTATGTTTAATTTTGAAGGAACTTCATTGCTGTCTCCCAAAGTGCAATCCCGACAGCCATGGATGAGGGTGCTTACTGCTCCACATCCATGTCACCATTTGGTGCTGACAGTGCTCTGATTTTGGCCCTTCTAATTGGACCCATATGCTTTTTTAAATAAAGAAATGACTTAAAAACGAGGTCATTATCTAGGAAAAGTCTTAAGAGACAATAACCAAATGCAACACACCCTCTAGATCCCGAGTCCTGATCTGCACTTTTTTTTTTTTTTGGAGAGGTTTTCACTATAGGGTGCGTGTGCTCGCCAGACAGACAGAGAGAGACATAGAGACAGAAAGCGAGAAATCACCCCCAAGGGGGGATTGTCACGCCGCAATCCCTTCTCCTCCATTCTCCTCTTGGGATCTTGGGCACGCACGCACACGCGCCTGGCGTGAGTTTTAAGCCACCGGGTCCGGGACGTGAACCGCGGTTGACTACGTGGGAGTCCAGTGACATAGCCATTACGCTAACTGCTGGTTCCCCCGAGTCCTGATCTGAATACGTGAACTGAAAAAGGCATGTTTGAGAGAATCAAGGAAATTCGAACTGGGGCTAGATATCAAAGCTGGTCATTTTATTTAGAATACAAGAATATTGAGGATTTTTTTCCATAAAAGATCCTTATCTCGTAGAGATGAATAATAAAATATGTACAGTAAAATAGTAAGTCATTGATTTTAAAATATAGTAGCAAAAATAAATACTAAAAAAAAAATTTTTTTTGAGAGGTTTTTGCTATAGGGTACGTGCACCTGCCAGAGAGACAGAGAGACAGAGAGACAGAAAGTGAGAAATCACCCCCAGGGGGGATGGCCATGCCGCAATCCCTTCTCCTCTATTTCTCTAGGGATCTTGGGCACGCATGTACAAGTGCCTGGCATGAGTTTAAGCCACCGGATCCAGGACTCGAACTGCGTTTGACTATATAGGAGTCCAGTGACATAGTCATTATGTCATCTGCTGGGAAAAAAAAAAAAAATATATATTTTTTTTTTCTTTGATTGCTAGAGAGCATGTGCACTTGTGTGAGTGTGTAAGAGAGTGAGAGAGAAGAGAGAGAGAGAGAGAGAGAGAGAGAGAGAGAAAGCACCTCACAATGGGACATACAACAATACTTTTTCTTCCATTTCTCTATCTCATCAAGATCTTGGGCATGCAGGGCCAACAGGTGGTGTGGTGTTTGGGGCTCTGGACTCCCACATGGCCGACCACAGTTCTAATTCGAACCTGGTGGCTTGCTTTCTCATTTTCCCTCTCTCTCTCTGTTTCTCTGGTCAAATTAAAAAAAAAAATAACAATCATGATAAATAAAATGAAAAGAAATAATAAAAAACAGAAAGGGAACTCAGCCTAATTGGAGTCTCTATTGAATCCTCGAGTTTCCCAGTTGTGCCTTCTGTCCTGTACCCATTGATCCCATCGCACAGGGTTCGAGTGGTGGAACGTTCCACTGGGCAGGCATGTAAAGGCTTCAGTCCACTCCTCTCCATTCTGAGTCCACAGCTGTCATTGCAGGGAGGCACACTACCGCCAACCTGGGACGTGGCCCCAGAATCCCGTGCAGCACGCGACCCCTCAGCGCGTGCTCCACTAATCTGCATTGGCACTCAGTAGGAGCGACTGCTGTTCTTGAGCAAGTCCAATCTTCTTCTCCCGGAGACACTGAGAACGGGGTGAGTGCTTCTGGGTTGCAGGCATCCTCTTGCCACCAGGGCACAGGCTCGGGAGCTCTGAGAAGGGACAGGTCAGAGTGCTCAGTTGCATTCACCACCTCCAGGGCAGTGGGCAACGCTCAGGTCTGCAAGTGCTCTCAGGGGCACTCCCTTCCCCTTCTTCCTCAGGTCCCACTCCACTCCTATGGCTGGACCTGCCTTAGGAAAGCAGTGTGGGAGTTGGCTCTCCAGGGTGCCAGGCACAAGGAGGGCAGCCCCAGCTGCAGTGGCTCCAGTTAGTGCCTGACTCATGCCCAGCTTGGCAGCCCCGTAGCTTCCTTCTCCTTCTTGTTATAACCCTCATTGGCAAGGCTCTGGCCTGTGCTTAAAAAAATGAGCACTTTCTCCTCAGACTATGACACCTTAAATCCAGTGTCTTTTTCCCCCGTATGACTGAGTTAGGAGGCTCAGCGGCGGCCAGAACCAGGACTCGTTACTTCTCTGGTGCTCAACGAAGATCATGGAGTTTGAAGGTCATGACTGGGGATGAAACCACTCATGGGGACTTTGTTGTATGGATCTGGATGGAGAAACAGAACAGACTGAGGCAGACCCACCAGGAGAGGTGGGGGGTCTCCTGGGTCCCACCTGATTGTGAGTTGAGTTCCAGCCACAAGGCCTCTTGGTCAGGTGCTAATGTGGGTGCCCCATGGCTACCTTCCAAGAAGGAGTGGGAGAACCAGACTTTGACATGGGAGCGGCCACCTCCAGGGCCCCTATGGTCACACTGGGGAAGATTAGACAAGAGCGTTTACTTTCCTCCTGGCCCTATCAGTGTGCTGGGTGTACCACCCAAGAGGACAAGCACGGTCCAGGTGGTGGCAGTGACTTCCACTGTGCTCTTGGGAGCTGGGGCCACTGCGATAACCAGCTTGTCCACCTGGCTCTGACCTAGAGCAGACTCAGCTGTATTGACCGCTTGGCATCTCCTACCTTGGGCTGCAGTGGCCATAGGATTTGCCATTCTGCTTAGGGGTTGTCGGCTCTTTGCTGGTAACACTCTCCAGGCCAACGATTGATGTGTGTGATGAGTTCAGGGTGGGCAACCTGTAGCTTAGCTAGTCCCCTGGTCAACAGTGGTGTGTTCAAGTATGGAAGGAAGACCGTTAATGGAAGAGCAGATATTTATTGAGTTATTACCTTGGGCCTTCGCAATGACTAGTTCCTCTGTCTGGAATGTTCTTCTCTTAGTTCTTTGGAATGGTTGACCCCTCCTCCATAGTCAGCTGCCATCTCAAATGTTACCTCCTTGGCAGGTCACCCCTGGGCACTCTGGTTTCCAGGTACAGAGTCTGACTCATAGGGGAGGCCCCATAGATATCTGGCAGATATGTTTTTCTATGTGATCTCCATGGGAACACTACGAGGTTGATACTGTCCCCAATTTAGAGATGAGGAACCTGAGGCTTAGAGGAGCTAAGTAACTCCCTCAAGGATTGATGGCAAGTACGTGGTAGAGTCAAGATTTGAACCCAGGTCTATCTAATCACACATTCCACGCTCTTGGCCACACTGTGGTTCATTGGTGCTGGGCTTGGGGATCAGTAAATGATGCAGGGAAAAAAGGGAGGAAGGGAGGGGAAAAGGGAGGAAGGGGGATGAGGAGAGGAGATAACCAAGGAAGGAGGCTCAACGATCTGAAGATATTCATCCAGGACTGGCAGGTGCTTTAGTGGCTAAGGTGCTGGACTCCCATGTGGCCGACCATGGTTTGAATCACAGACCTGGCAGCTTGCTTTCTCATTTTCCTTCTCTCTTTCTCTGTGTGTCTTTTCTCTAGTCAAATTAAAAAATAACAATAAAATAATTCTAAAGAAAAAAGAAAATAGTCCTCCTATCAATGAATGCTTCTTGAGGGTCTCTGAGTCAAGCACCCAGAATGGCTGTGTGAAGGGGAGAGCCGCAAAGGACAGTGCCCAGAGTACAAGTGCCAGGTCATGGGGGCTCTGAAGTCCCGCCCTTGATCAACTGCAGAGACATGCCCTGCCCAGTTGTAGCCACCTGGAGGGGCCAGTTTTCCTGACTCTAACAAAGGCTCTGAATGGGCTAGCCACAGCCTCACACTCAAGGAAACACAAAGTTAGAAAAACATGTGGGGGTCAGCAAGTGACTTGGTGGTTAAAGTGCTGGATTCCCACATGGCTGACCGTGGTTTGGGTTCTGGACCTGGTGGCTTGAAAATCACACTGCATGTGCCCAAATTCCAGGAGAAGAATAGAGGAGAAGAAGGGATGTGGCATGGCTGTCCACTCTGGGGGGTGAGCTCTCACTTTCTCTGTGTCTCTTTCCAGTGAGTGCACGTGCATGTGCCCTATAGCAAAAACCTTAAAAAAAAGGGAGAGAGAAAAAAAGAGAAACATTGTGATATTGCTGAAGCAAAGGCATGGCCAGATATCTCAAAAAGGGGATGCCTCGACTGGAAAGTTAGGAAGGGTTCCTAGTGGAGTAGTGGAGGTGGCAACTGAGCTGAGTCTCAGTGAAGGCAAGGACTTCACCAAGTGGCCATGGGGAGGAGGGATTGTCAGTCAAGGAGGGCAGAACTGGCATCATAATGGATTTAGGGGATTGGAGATTGCCTGGCAAGTTTAGATGGCAAAGGTCTGGAGCCTGAGTAACGTCCATCAGTCAGAGAGACAGTCTGTGCTGCAGTAACAAGCAGCACCCAATTCATGAAGACTACGGTTTCTCTCTTGCCTTCCTGATCTGTCCATTGTAGGTTGTCCAGGGGTCTGAGCTGAGACGACTTCACTCAGGAATACAGCCTGGTGGAGACTTTACCATATGTAATGTCCCTGGTTGCCACAGGAGTGGGATGGACCTGTGCCAACTCATACGCCATCCGTGCCAGGAGCATCTGCCAGGAGTGACATGAGTGTCACTACTACTTGCGTCTCACTGGCCCAAACAAATCAACGGCCACACTGATTCCAAGGGGCTGTGGAGGTGTAACCCAGCTGAGTTTAGAATGCAGACCAGAATGACCTGGAGAACAGCACTAATGATACATGGGACAGGGTGGGAAAGGAGAACAAAGCTTTGCATGCCCCGGATAGGCACTTGGGTTTTGTCCTGCGGGCAATGGGGAACTTTGAGCAGGTGTGTGAGATGTAAGATTGCGGGGACTTGGGGAGAAAGGGGTAAATTAAGGTAAAACCTGGGAAGGGTGCAAGGGCTGAGGGAAGACGAGAGAAATGAAGAGCATAAAACCAAATAGAAGGAAGCTGTGGGAGCGGGTTGGGAGCGTTTGGACACTGAGTGAAGGTTGGGGTATGTAACTTCCAACCATTTATTTCATGGGAAGGAGGGAAAGTGGGAGAAGGAGGTAGGAGGGGAAGAGAGACTGGATGGACATTTTGTGAGGCTGCTTAGATTGGAAGATCAAGGCTTTAGTGGAGTTTAAGGTTTAACTTTAAGGTTTAACTTCAAATATATAAAATATCTCAAAAGTTTGATGAAAACAAGGGACTTATTTAATGGTGAGCTCTCAGAGTAGAACAAGAACAAAGGTTAGGAATTGTGGGAAGGCAGACTCAGCTTTAATTTGATAACAACTTCAGTTATCAACTTAACGTTGTTTGAACTATGTGCCAAGCACCCTGCCCGGATGGGGGAATGTGTGTAACATTTTGAAATGTTAGTTTCCTTCCTATTTGCTTAGATATAGGAGTGAAGGAGTGAAAAGGTAATGTTCCATGCTAGGGTTGTTTACTTTTTTCTTGTCTTTTTTGCTAGGGGGCATGTGTACTTTCCAGAGAGAAACAGAGAGGGAGAGGAGAAAGCAACCGTGTGGGGATGGTCATGCCGCATCCCTTCTCCTGCATCTCCCCCCTTTGGAGATTTTAGGCTTGCACGTACACGCGTCTGTTGTGTTTCTCCAACTGCTGGATCTGGAACTTCAACTGTGCAGTCCACCGCATGGGATCTGGTTGTCTTAACCGCCGCATCACAAAGCTGGCCTATTAACCGTTTTTATTTTTGTTCTTGGTTGTTTCCTTTCTTTTCTTTCTTTTCTTTTCTTTTCTTTCTTTCTTTTTTTTTTGTGTGTGTGTTAGAACATCCGTTTATTGTGGGCAGCATGGAGACAACACGGCTCACAGCTCTTCTGGGTCGACCGGCGGTTGTTTCTTTTTTTTAAAAGTTCTTTTCTTCGGAGAGAGAGAGAGAGAGAGAGAGAGAGAGAGAGAGAGAGAGAGAGAGAGAGAGAGGTAGAGCGAGCCCCGAACAAGCTCTCAACGCTGTGACCCATTCCCAGCCTTGGAGCCAGCCTTGGACATGGGTATGTGTACCTGGATGACTCAGGGAGGTCTCCGGAGGCCAAGCCAGAACCTTCCCACGTGGGTCAGCCTGACGGAGGGTTGCAGTTTACTGTCGGACACTGTCTGGCACTAGTGCTACTTCCTGAGGGTGAGAGGTGGTAGAAAATGGCTTTGTTGTGTTCAAGGACAGCACTGAAGAAAAGGTCCACCCAAGCCAGTATTTAGAAGATGAAGTGTAAAGAGTGTGGGGAGTGAGGGAGGGAGGTAAGGGCCAGGACTGAAGAAGGAGGGAGCCCTGTCTGGGGAGAAAGGGGCATGGCTGCCATGAGCGCCGAGGCTGGCTCTCCTGCTCTGCGCAGAAGGAAGGGATAGGACGAGATCGTAGGTATGTGGGTGCCGGCCGACTACCGAGCACATGGCCTTGAGAGGAGCTGGAAGAATACCCCAACATCCCAGTCTGGCCCTGGCCTGGGCTTCTCGAGGAGCACTTCTGTGATGTGCCCAGAGAAGGAGAGCACTGGCATGTCATCCTGCAGTGGAGGCAGCCATGGCTCACGGGGACAGCCCCGTGGTGTCTGGACTCAGTTGCCATGTCTTTTCCATTTTCATGACACCACAATAATCTAGAAATCTTACCAGATTCTATGGAGGGGAGGAGGAATGGGATATAAATTCTTTCCGGCCTGGATGGGGAGGAGGGTCAGTGAAGACTGAAGTTGAGTGAAAGAAATAAAGGAAGCATAGGATGCCATTTAAGAACCCATGCTGGAGCTAGACGTGCTGAGTTCAAATCTGAGCTTGGTTATGCACAAGCTGTGTGACCTTGGACAAGCCCTTGCCCTCTCTGTGCCTCACTTTCATCCTCGTTAAATGGATAATAGCAATAGAACCTAATGGGTTAACATTTGTAGAGTGCTCAGACATGCGGTAAGTGCTATGTAAGTATTACGTAAAATCAACCATGTATTCTGGACTCGAATTCATATCTTCTGTATCTGCCTTACATGGGAAGCTTATCCAGGACCTAGGGGTTAGGACGTAGGCGCCTGTTAGTGTAATGCAATGTTTTGAGGGACCTTGTGGTTCAGTCCTTGTCTTAACAGCTGGGGAATCAAAGCCCAGAGAGCAGTAGGACTTGGCCAAAGCCACTCAGGACCAGGGTGATGACTTAGTGGCAAAACGGGGACTGGAACTTAAGAGTGGGAGGGCTCCGAGTCTGAGCCTGAGCTGATTCCATCCTGGGTGCTCTCAGCGGTCAAGCCGTGGGAATGAACAGGCTGCTTCGTGAGCCTCCAGGCCTGGGGGATGAAGCAGGGGCTGCCTGCAGTCCGACTGGTCCGGGGGTTGTGTCATGGACACCGTCCAGAGGAGACACTTCATCCTAAGGTCCGGCTGGCCCAGATGTTGGGGAGATTGCGTGACTTCTGGCTTTATCCCGTCAGTACCAAGTTGTTTCTGAGGGCTCAAACACCCTCAGCTGTTGCTGGGAGAGTGCTTGCCCAAACACCATTGAGGATCCAGTGTCACCGCGGGCTTTCTGTCGCCTGGGGACTGAGCCTGTCTGGTCCTGTCTGGGCCCTTGATAACAACCACGCCACTCCCTGCATCTGTCTTGCCTTTTCTTTTTTTAAAGAGAGATTTTTTGCTACAGGGTGTGTGTACTTGCTGGAGAGACAGAGACAGAGAGACAGAAAGTGAGAAGTCACTCCCCAGGAGGGATGACTACACCACAGTCCCTTCTCCATGCTCCTCTTGGGATCTTGGGCACTTCTACACACATACCCAGCGTGAGTTTTAAGTTGCCAGGTCCAGGACTCGCACAGAAGTCAGCTATGCGGGCGTCAAGTGATGTAACCATTATGCCATCTGCTGGTCCCACGTCTTGCCCTTGAGTCTTGTGTGTGTGTGTGCATGTGTGTGTGCAGGGATGGGTTTAAATGTCCTGGGCACCACTGGGGTGGAGGCACTCTTGCTCCAGCTGGGGGCTTCTCCATGGCTCATTGGAAATGTCTTTTTCCTAACAGGGTGTCTGCCTCTGGGGACCAGAAGGGTTGTCCCTGAAGCCTTGGAGGATCCCAGACATGATGCTAGAGTGAGTAGAAGAGGTGTGGGACACCCCGGCATTATCTGAGTTTGCGTTTTCACCCAGCTTTGTGCGCTTTTGCTTTGTACCTATGACTTACCTTTGTGGGATCTAGTGTGGCAGCCCACAGGTACAGGTGGCCCTTAGTCAGAGGCTTCCCAGCTCCCTTACCTTGGCTTGACCAATTTATAAAAAGTTATTTTAAATTTAATTTTTAACAATTATTATTATTTATTTATTTATTTAGCCGTAGGGTCTGTGAGAAAGAGAGACAGTGAGAAGGAAAGAGAGAAATCACACCCCCCCCCAGGGGGGGATAACCACTCCACAATCCTCTCTGTATTCTCCTCCCGGGATTTGGGGCATGCACACACATGTGCCTGGCATGATTTTCAAGCTGCCAGGTCTGGGACTTGAACCGTGGGTGGCCATGTGGGAGTCCAGTGCCTTAATCACTACGCCACCTCCTGGGCCTGGGTTGGGCAATTCTGAGGCACGACTTGTATTCCAGAGCTCCCCCGTGGGGTCAGCCTGGAGGTTTTCTCTGCAGGACTTGCATGAAATCATCTCTTAATTGACTTCATCCTCTTCCCTGCTGGCTTCTCTGTTCCCTCATTGGTTTCCTAGAGCAGCTTCGGAAGAAATCACTTGGACAAGACACCTTGTCTCACTGGCAACTTCTTCTTCTTTTTCTTTTTTTTTTTGGAGAGGTTTTTTGCTATAGGGTGCGTGCGCTCGCCAGACAGACAGAGAAAGCGAGAAATCACTCCCCAGGGGGAATGGTCACACCGCAATCCCTTCTCCTCCATTCTCCTCTCAGGATCTTGGGCACGCATGCACACGTGCCCGGCGTGAGTTTAAGCCACCGGGTCCGGGACGCGAACCGCGGTCGACCACGTGGGAGTCCAGTGACATAGCCATTACGCTAACTGCTGGTTCCTATCTCACTGGCAACTTCTAGGGAGCCTGACCTAAGACAGTCTCCGTCAGGCAAGCCGATGGTTAGGTTTTCCTCCCATGGTTTGTAGAGTACCTTGACACTTTTCCTGCCATAAGTGCCATGTCTTGATTTCCTGTACCACCCACTAGACCACATGTTCCCCAGGGCAGGAATCTCACTTGGTGTTCGTAAGTCCAGGTAAGCAGGCATAGTCTCTCTCCGCCATGAGCTAATTGCCAAAACCAGGCTAGCATGCAGGAAATCTCTATTAGGTTGCTGTAACCCAAGTGCGAGTTAAAAGAGGCTTAACCGAAACACGATTTGTTTCTCTCTCATGTAACAGTCCAAGTGGCTCTTCTGAGATGGGAGCTCAGAATTTTCCCTGTTGCTTTGCCATCCTCAACACGTGGTCTTTAACTCCTGGTCTAGTATGGCTCCTCTAGCGCCTGTCATTACGTCTGCATTCCAGCTAGCAGAAATAAAGAAGGAGAAGCAGGATATGCTCCTTTCCTTAAAGGCATAATCCAGAAGTTGCAAATATTACTTTTGCTCATATCTCTTTGGTCGCAATGAAGTTGTGATGGTACTTGTAGGTGAAAGAGAGGCTGGGAACTGTAGTCTTTTGCTAGGGGGTCAGGGATGAGGGTAAAAGATGAGATTTACTTACGAAAAAATAAAGGGGGGGAATAATCCGCAGTCCCCATTATACTCTCCTGTTTCAGTGGTGATAAGCTGGGTTACACTATGAAGATATACAGCCCCAAATCTCAGAGGCCCAACACAGCCAAGTTTTAGCTCTCACCACGTCAGACACGGGTTGGCAGGGAGCTCTGCTCTTCACAGTCATGGCGGCACACAGGCTGGAGAATGCTCCGTCTTGAAGCAGGGGAAGGAGCCAGGGGGCAAGTTGGACTCTGGTCCTTAAAGGCTTCCACCTGCAAGTGACGTTTCACCTCCACTCAAATTCCATGGCTATGACAGACCTTGGCAGGGGTGGGGAGGATGGCTGGGGACAGGGAAGTGTGGTCCTGCTACAGAATCTCCTGAACAACAACAACGGCCACCGCTCCTGGTTGATGTGCTTAGACTTCACTCTTCCTTGGTTCCCCGTGCCCCCTCTGTCTCTTTTACCCTGTACTGTATGCACAGATTTGGAGCAGAATGTATGGGAGGACATACACTAGGCTGTTAATAATGGGGTGAATTAAGAAAAAAATCCCCAAACTACATTTTTTTTTCCCAGAGAGATTTTTGTTATAGGGTCTGTGCACTCGCCAGAGAGACGGAGAGACAGAAAGCAAGAAATCACTCCCTGGGGGGATGGCCACGCCGCAATCCCTTCTCCTCCATTCTCCTCTCTGGATTTTGGGCACGCACGCACATAGCGTGAGTTTTCAGTTGCTAGGTCTAGGACTCGAACCAACTACATGGGAGTCCAGTGATGCAACCATTATGCCATCTGCTGGTCCCATCCCCAAACTATATTTTAACCATGTTTATAATCACAACTTTCACGGATAAGATTATGTTTATGTGTGGTTTTACACATACATTTAATAAAATGATAAAAAAAAAAAAAACAACAGATTTGGGGCCGGCAAGTGGCACAGTGGTTAAGGGCACTGGACTCCCACATGGCCGACCACAGTTCAAGTCTCAGACCTGGTGGCTTGCTTTCTCACTTCCTCTTTGTCTCTCTCTGATCAAACTGGAAAATAACAATGATAATAACAAATAAAGTTAAATAAAATAATTCTTTAAAAAAAACAGATTTGAAAAACATAAACTCACCAAACCCAACGAGAAAATAATAAAGTCATACCATATTACTGTGGACCTAACCGTTCCCCCTCCCATTTACATATGGAAGTCCTAACCCCTAATGTGATGGTATTTGGAGAGGGCCTCTGGGAGGCCATTAGGTTTAGCTAATGTCATGAGGGTGGAGCACTCATGCTCAGATGAATGAGAAGAGAAACCAGAGGTCTTCTTGCTCTTTCTCTTTCCACTGTGTGAGCACACAGTAAGAAGGTAGTTATCTGCAAGCCTTCCCATGCTGGCACTCTCATCTTGGACTTCCAGCCTCCAGAACTGTGAAAAAATAAATTTCTCTTTTCTAAGTCACTCAGTCTATGTTTTTTTTCCCCCCCCCTCCTATTCAAACAAACCTGGAGGTAGGCTGTCCAGAGTTTGAATGGTTTCCATTTCCAAGATCACCTCATAGTACAGTGTAACTGCAGGAGTTCCAGCCATCACATCTAGAATCGAAACCACAATCCGGAAGATGAGGGAAGACAAAAAGACACCGCCCAGATAAATCAGCTCCTTTAAAGCACCCTTCCAAGAAATGCCTCCCAATACTTCTTATATCACAAAGTTGTCCAGTGATGACTGATAACAAAGGAAGTTGGGAATACAGTCTTTTAGCTGACTGGCACATTGCTATCCTAAGTGAAATAAACTGTTCTCTACTTTTAAAGAAAAGTGGAAAATAGATAACTTTGTGGGCAGCTACCAGCCCCTGCCTTCATGACATGAACATTTTCTGGATTGTGTAGGCTGAACTGCTGTCCACCGTGTGGGACCAAGCAGGAGGGGAAGGGACTGAGAACCCAGCCAGTCAGATCTGACTTCCAACTCCAGAAAAAAAAGGACAAGTAACACTTCACTGAAGACCACCTGTAGACCCAACTGGGCACTACACATACCACGTGACGAAACTTAAAAACTGCCGCTCCAGGCCAGCAGGTGGTGCGGTGCTTCAGGTGCTGGTCTCTGTCTCTCTCGCTCTCTCCTTCCTTCTCACGTTCTATGGCAAAAATCTAAAAACAAACAGACAGACAAAAAACTGCTTTTTCAACCCAATCCCCAAATCTCTCAAAACCTCAGCTTCTCCATTGCCTTGTGACCTGGAACTCTAACCTATCCGTCAAGCCTTCTTTGCTACATTCATCCATTCATCCCTTCAACTAGAATAATGAGATCGGGGCTGAGCAGCTGAACAAACATAAATGCACATACCAGCAACCTCCACCCCCACTTTTTAGAAGGGGATAGGGAGGAAGCACAGCGAATGGTTCTACGTCAATAGTTTTTGCTCCTGATCAAGGTCACTTGAAGGAATGATATGCCTGGTGATAGGAAGATCTCCTTCTTCCCTCTCAAATTCCAATCAAGAGGGACCAGCAGTTAGCCTAATGGCTATGTCACTGGACTCCCACGTAGTTGACCATGGTTCGTGTCCTGGACCCGGTGTCTTAAAACTCACACCGGGCACGTGTGCGTGCGTGCCCAAGATCCCAAGAGGAGAATGGAGGAGAAGGGATTGCGGCGTGACCATCCCCCCTGGGAGGTGATTCCTTGCTTTCTGTCTCTCTGTCTCTCTGTCTGTCTGGCGAGTGCACACACCCTATAATAGCAAAAACTTTAAAAAAAAAATTCCAATCAAGAATGTGACTTTTATGAGGTCGGAGATGGTGTCTTCATCTTTGGTATCTTCACGTTTCTAGGCCTTAGGAGTGTGGGTATTCAGTGAGTGCGAGTGAAACGAATGACTAAAGGAATGAGAAGAAACAGTAAGGCGCCTCCTTCTTTAACTGGGCTACTTGTGCCTATAACATTCCTTTTTTAAGAAAAAATTTTCGCTATAGGGCATGTGGTCGTGTGGAGAGACAGAGGGACAGAAAGTGAGAAATCACCCCCCAGGAGAGTTGGCCACGCCGCAGTCCCTTCTCCTCCATTCTTCTCTTGGGATTTTGGGCACATGCACAGGCACCTGGAGTGAGTTTCAAGCCACTGGGTCCAGGACTCGAACCACAGTTGACTACGTGGGAGTCCAATGATGTAACCATTACGCTGTCCGCTGGTCCCCCCACTTTTTTTTGGGAGGAGTCAGAGGATACCCATGCTTGCCAGAGAGAGACAGAGAGAGACAGAAAAAGTGAGGAAGGACCCACCCTTTCTCCCCGCATAGGGAATTGCAGCCCTGTAATCCCTTCTCCTCTATCTCCCTTCTTTTGGGATTTTGGGCATGCACACACACATACACGGTGTGTTTTTCAAACTGCTGGGTTGGGAACCCAAACTGTGCAGTTGGTCATGTGGGATCCTGCTGCTCGAACGACCACACCACAGACTTGCTCATACCTTTTTTTTTTTTTTTTTTTTTCCCTTTTTCACACGTATCAAAGCCACTCAGGATAGGAATAAAATTGCTATAACTGAGGCACAGCATGTGAGGACGTAGGTGCAAGTGACAGGAACCCAGGAACCAGGGGAGCGGGGCTAGTGCCAGGGTACCCTGACAAGGCCAGCCATGGAAAACGGCAGAAAACAAGATAGAAAGAGCACGCTCTCTATGGCCACCTGCCTCAGATGACCCATTTCCTGCCACTTTCTCTCCTCCCTCCTTTGCCCTAATTCTTCATCTTTGGTTATTCAGAAGGGCCGGCCCTCACCTCCTCCTCTCATAAGATGATTTGGCAGTGATCCGGGACCTGGGAGAGTATGGCGAGTACGTGACAGCTTGTCATTTCTGCTCAGCACCCTCAGTGGAATCGTTGTGTCTGTCACATTCACGGGTTCTTATTGTTACTGGTTTAGCTTTGGCAGTTTCTATCATTTGCATAAAATGATGGAGAAAAATAGTCTCTACCTGTCTAGAAAAGTCACTGCCCAGGGTAAGCGAATGTGCAAATACAGAACAGGAAGGGAGAAGTGTGAGATGTTTGAAAACACACAAGGGGAGCACTTACCCAGTCTCTATTGTACAAGAGGGGCTTTCTGGAAGAAATAGAGCCTACGACCTAACGGCTGTGAGTGACCGAAAACACAAAAACAACAGTGGCTTATATAAAGTGGCTTATTTCTCTCTGGTGTTAAAGCAGCATCATGGCACTCCACAGCATCAGGGCCAGGCTCCTTCTGATTTGTTGTGCTCCCAAGTGTGGGCTCTACTCCTGTGGTTGCCTCCTAGTTCAAGATGACTACCCTAGTTCCAGCCATCACGTCCATGTTCCACCCTGCAACGTGGTACCAGTGCGTCAAAGGATTGCTGATTATTAAGTCAACCTAATCCATCAGTAGTGTTTTCTAATTATTTTTCCCTCAAAAGTAATACATGTGCAGAGTTAAAAATCATGTAGCACAGGGACCAGCAGTTAGCGTAATGGCTATGTCACTGGATTCCCATGTAGTTGACTGCGGTTCGTGTCCCGGACGCGGTGGCTTAAAACTCACACTGGGTGCGTGTGCGTGCATGCCCAAGATCCCGAGAGAATGGAGGAGAAAGGATTGCGGCGTGGCCATCCCCCTTGGGGGGTGATTTCTCACTTTCTGTCTCTCTGTCTCTCTCTGTCTGTCTGGCGAGCGCATGTGCCCTATAGCAAAAACCTCTCCAAAAAAAAATCATGTAGCACAAAAGAGCTTATGACAAAAGGATAAGGTTAACCATCCTGCTCAGAAACAGTTTATTTATTGATTAAATTGTCAGGGTTCCTGTGCTTGCCAGAGAGAGGCAGGGAGACAAAGAGAAGAGAGCGAGAAAGCACCTCCCTCAATGGGGTGTGGATGACCACGGCAATCCCTTCATCGCCATTTCTCCAGCCTGTTAGGATTTTGGGCACACACGCACATATCCCAGGTTGGGGCCAGGATTTGAACCACTGTGGATCATGTGGGATCTGGCTATCTTATCCACTAAGCTACTCCAAGCCCCGTAGGAAGTTTCAACCGAGCTTTCTGGTAGCCATGGTCAAGAGGAATCATTGTGACCTTATGTTCAAAGTGAAATGTTTGCCATGCCAACCACATGGCATCCCACGAAAGCCATCCATGTCTCAGACTGGTCAGCTGAGTCTGCCTTCCCCACCTGCACCTCCTAAAGTAGGCAGTGCTCTGAGGGGTGATCACTGAATTGGAGAAGGGTGATTACCTGACACCAGGGTTGTTAATTCATAGACTCCCAGGCACCCTATAAGATGGCAGGATGGTCTGCCCAATAGGGGCAATGATAGTTTTTTAGCTAATCAGATTCATTCCTCTAGAATGTAAAATAGAACATTTGAGAGATCCGCTGAACGCAAAGATTGATGACATGAAAGAACATGATCAAATTAGGGAGGATGAAGCCTTGGCTTTTGCCGTGCCTGGGGCTGTTACTGCCGCCAGACTTTTCCCTTGTGTGAACCAATAATTCTTATTTTTGCAGATGCTGGTTTGCACTGGTTTCTTTCACTAACGATAATGGTTAATTCAACATTTAACGAGGTTTTGAATTTTAGGTGGCACGATTTCCTTCGTCTAATAAATCCACATCCTGGGGTCCCACTTTTACAAAACGACAATTACTTATGCCCGCTGAGAGGCAAGAGAGAATGGATTCACTTCCAGACCCTGCTCTTCAGCACAACCTGCACAGGTAAGACCACGCTCCGGTCAGTCGTCGTCCTTGCATTTCTGGACAAGTGCGGATCTGAGGCCGTCTGCGATTTATAGCGATCTACCCACACGGAAGGGACTAAGTGTAATCTAGGACCCCGGAAACGTGTCACTTTTGGGTAAACTCCTCTGAGTTATTTTAAGGAGCCCCCAAATCAGTTCCAAAATGAAAGCAGGGAGGCTGTTAGCCAAGGGACATAGGTCTTTGGCCGCTCTTGTCCAGGGTCCAAACATAGAAATAACAGTGCGGTTGACCTGGGGATTCCACAGTCGGAGCTTAGCCCAGTCTAGGGCCTCTCCTAGGTGCTGGGATCCCACTCGTTTCCTCTGGGTCCTTTTTGGAGCACCCTCCCCGAACAAGGGCGGTATCATTTAGAACTAGCAGCCCCGCCCTACAGAAGCGCCAAGTTCGCGCAGGCGTACTCGCCAGTCGCGGCCTGGTCTCCGCCCAGTAGGCGGAGCCACGGGTGTAGGCGGGGCCATAGGCCCCCGGGGGCGGGGTTGGGACGTCCGAGCGCGCGGGAGGGGTCTCGAGGGCCCTCTCGTGGGTGTGGTGGCAAGTGACCACGGGTGTGTGCGTGTGGGCCGGTGTCGTGGTAACTCAGAGGCTCTAGAAGCAGGGCACCCAGCGTGGTCGCGGGACGAAGAGCGTGAGCCCACTCCAGTGCCCGGACGTTGGGGGGAGTGTCACATCCGGCGGGAGGGGGCGGGCCTCGCGGATCCCGGAAGTGTGGGCGCGGCTGCGGTTTAACCAGCGGTAGAGGTGGCGGCGGTTGCGGCCCGGGCAGGTGAGCGGGGCTTGGAGAGGGTCCTGGCTCTGCGGTAGGCAGGCGGAGCCGAAGACCAGGGGTGGGGGTGACGCCGACCATGGCTCCTGGCGCGACCCCGCCTGCCCGCCTCGCCCTGGCAGAGGCCGGTGATTGGGCGCGAGGGGCGCGTGACTCGCGCGGAGGCCGGCGCCCCTGCCCCTCGCGCTGGGAGGGAGCGGAGAGAGGGAGGGCGCGAGGCTCCGAGGCACCGCCCCGGCTCCCGTGCAGGTGGTGTCTTCAGCCCCGCCCCAGCCCCACTACCATCTCCTTCCTCCGCCGGTATGCAGCCCCTCGCCCCTTGTTTGAGCATCTGGCAGTCAATTCAGGTGATGTTAGAGCCAGCTTGCCTGTTGTACGGATGGACAGACTGACGCCCGAGTGAGTTCCGACTTTCCGGAGGACGCATAGGAGGCCAGTGGCAGAGTGGGTTTGGAGGAACTCCTGGCCGACTCTTCTGGAAACCAGGGCACTGAGAGGATGGAAGTTTTAGCCTTCAGTCTGACCTTGTCCTTTATTCCGGACCCAGACTTGGACCACCCAGCGTCATCGATCGATCATTACCCCTGGGTTGTCAGGGTGCAAAGGACAGGGGTGTATATGTATACCCAGTGTGTGCTTAGTTCCTTTCCACTTCCTCCTCACAGCCTGGGTGGGAGGTGATTTCCTACTTTATGGAGCGGGGAGGAGGTGCTGCTGGCTGTGTTGTAAGTTAAAGGCAGAGGTGATTCTACGCCTCAGGGTTTCATTCAGTCCCCGAGCCAGGCGGGCTTTGTCAGCTACACCTTGTCCGGGTGCACGCTTCTGGCAATGTCCACCTTCAGCCTCATTTCCCTAGGCCTCAGGAGTTTCCCAGTTCCCCTGTTGCTGCCTCAGGGAGACTCCATCTCCTTCTTAAACTCCATGCCTCATAGCCAGGAGTCCCATTTCCTACCTGCTCACCCACGGTTCTGCCTCCTGGCTTGTTCAGTTCCGTGGTTTTCATCCCTACAGCTGGAGGTGGTGGTGACGGAGGGACTTGGGAAGGAAAAACTCTTTTCTTTGGCCGTTGTCCAAAGCTGCGTCCCTGTACAGATTGAGAAGTGTTGGGGTGAAATACTGGATGCTGAAGTGAGTGAGCGTTCTTGATGGTCATAGTGCCCAAGATAATCTTCTTGTAGATTATCTTGGGACTCTGGCATGTTGCCTGTGCAGTTTGCATAAATAAATAGTAAACTTTCATTGCAGACTTTATTTGGGCAACTTCTGGTGGCCACTTTGCTGGTAACACTAGCTCCGATTTCCATGTGCTGTGCACTGTCTAGGGTCTTTCTGAATGTACTGAATTCCGAGAACACTACAAGAGGGCGGTGATCCATTTTATAGATGATGTCCAGGAGCCACGGAGATATTAGGTAACATGACTAGTGTCACATAGCTAGTAAGTGGTGAATGGGAATTTCTAACATGCTGACGTGGTTAAGGATTATCTGTGATGTTTGTTAAAAATACAGAGACCCATTGCTGGAGATTTTTTTCTGTGATAACTGTCTGTAGGGAGACCTAAGATTTTTTATTTATTTCTTTTAGTTTGTTATGAGATGGGAGGGGAGGGAGTGAGAAATCACCCTCCTGAGTAGGATGGCTAGGCAGTCTCTTCACCATTCTCCTGAGAATATTGGGAGCTCCTGCACGTGAGCATACACACACGCTGTAATTTTCAAGCTACTAAGTCCAGAACTTGAACATGCAGTTGGCTATGTGGGATCTAGCCAGATGCCTTAGCCTCCACACCACCTGCTGGCCCAAATCTTATATTATTTTTAGTTTTAGTGTTTGTTATAGGGCACATGCACTCACCAGAGAGACAGATAGACCAGGGTTGATGAAGGGATGAAAGTGAGGAATCACCCACCAGGATGGAAGGCCCTGCAGCAATACCTTCTCCATTTTCCTCTTCGGATTTTGGGCATGCACACACATGCACATGTGCCCAGTGGGTTTTTCCAGCCACTGGGTCCGGGATTTGAACTGCGCAGCTGGCTGTATGGGATCCAGTTATTCCCAACCACCACCACCAGCTGGCCCAAGAATCTATTTTTAGCAAGTGCATTGGGTGATTCTTACTGTAAGACAAGTTCAGGAAGTACTGCCTTAAGAGCTTTGTAGATTTTCTGGGAACTGGTAGCTTGGAAGTAAGATTATAACCAAGGATTCTAGTTTTCTTTTTGCATATGGCTTTGAAATTTGCTAATTTACTGTTGGAAGGACACTGGCATACCTAGCCATGTGAGTCATTTCTGAACAGTGTTGGCCAATAATAGTAGGGATTTTCCAAACTTGACATAATCAGGTCATTGAAGACCTTGTTGTAATCCAGTTGGATCTCTGTTGTGAGGAAATTCTGTTAGATGTCTCCTCACAGGATCTGGGTTTTACAGAAAGTTTTGTTTGTTCCTGGGTGGTTGCCCCATGACAGAGGGCTCTGAAGTGGCAATGTCTCCAAGGTTTTGCTAGCTTCATAGGCCTGTTTACTGCCGAGGCGGCCCTTCCACTTTATTTCTCTCCTCTTTATCTGCTTTCACTGGTTTAGGTGAAAGACTGAGCCAGTATCAGACAGGTTTATCCTGATTTAGCTGGGGCTGACAGGTGGGGCCCTTGAGGATTAGGATGGGCTAGGGAGGAGAGAGAGTCTTAATCACGAACTTCAGAAACTTAGGCCAGGTAGGCCTAGCATCAAAGACCTGTACTTTTTTTTGTTTGTTTGTTTTGGAGAGGTTTTCACTATAGGGTGCGTGCGCTCGCCAGACAGAGACAGAGAGACAGAAAGTGAGAAATCACCCCCCAGGGGGATGGTCACGCTGCAATCCCTTCTCCTCCATTCTCCTCTCGGGATCTTGGGCACGCACGCACACACACACACACACACACACACACACGCCCAGCGTGAGTTTTAAGCCACCGGGTCCGGGACGCGAACCGCGGTCGACTACGTGGGAGTCCAGCGACATTACGCTAACTGCTGGTCCCGAAGACCTGTACTTTTAATACTTTAATCAGAACTTTCAATGTCCCTCTCTCAACAACTCATAGACTAGTACAGAGGAAAAGTCAACATGAAGTACATAGCAGGCCACCCAGTGACAGTAGAATACACAATCTTCTCAAATGCTCACAGAACATTTGCCAAGAGAAACCATATCTTGGACCACAAAATGAGTCTCACCAAATTTAAGACAATTCAAACCATACTGAGTATGTCCTTTGTTTACAAAGAAAGTAAACTAGAAATCAGTGTTCACTGGCAGGAAAATAAAGTTATACTGTAATGCTGAGCTTTTACTACTTGTAATTCTGCCTGAAGAAGGACCAGGTTAATCAGCAATAGGACGGAAAGTATTTGATTGTGTATTCTGCTGTCACCGGGTGACTTGTTATGTAAACTTCAAGTTGGTGCAAATGTTCTGTAGGCTTGCTTTTTCTTTGTACTACTCTATCAGTTGTTGAGAGAAGGCATTCAAACTTCTAACTATACTTGTGGATTTGTCCATTCCTCCTTGTAGTTTTTTTAAAAAAGAGTTATTTAACAATTTATTTATTTACTTAAATTTGACCAGAGAGGGAGGGGGAGGGAAGGGGGGGGGGAGAGAGAGGGAAAGAAAGAAAGAAAGTGAGAAAGTAAGCTGCTGGGTCCGGGACTCGAACCGCAGTTGGCCACGTGGGAGTCCAGCACCCTTAACCACCAGGCCACTTGCAGGTCCCGCCACCTCCTTGTAGTTTTTTTTTTTTTTTTTGAGAGGATTTTGCTATAGGGCACGTGCGCTCTCCAGAAAGACAGAGACAGAGAGACAGAAAGCGAGAAATCACCCCCCCCCCCATGGGGCATGGCCATGCCACAATCCCTTCTCCTCCATTCTCCTCTCAGGATCTTGGGCACGCACGCACATGCTCCTGGCGTGAGTTTAAGCCACCGGGTCTGGGATTCGAACTGTAGTCGACTACATGGGAGTCCAGCAACATAGCCATTATGCCAACTGCTGGTCCCGACCTCTTGTAGTTTTATCACTTTTTGTTTCATGTGTTTCAAAGCTAGGTTATTAAGTGCATAAACATTTATAAGTATTTTTTTTTTTTTTTTTTGATGAATTGACCTCCTTTATTGTGAAATGACTTTTGTCATCCCTGGAATTGTTCTTTGCTCTAATATCTACTTTATGTGATATTAATGTAATCCATCCAGCCTTTTAAAAATGAGTGCTAACAGTTGATACCTGGGATATAAAGAACTCCCACAACTCAAGAGCAACAGAAAATCCAATTCAGAAATGAACAAAAGACTTGAATGGATATTTCTCCAAAGAAGACATATGAAAATAGTGCAAAACATGTGAAAAGATGTTCAACAACATTAGTGATTAGGGAAATGCAAATCAAAGCCACAGTGAGGGACCAGTAGGTGGTCTGGTGGTTGGGGTGCTGGACTTCCATGTGGCTGACTATGGTTTGAGTCCTGAGCATGATGGATTACTTTCTCACTCTCTCTCTAGTGAGCACATGTGCCCTATAGCAAATGAAAAAAAAAAAAAAAATTCCACGGTGATAAAAGTAATTTCATGATAGAGGAGGTCAATTCACCAAAGAAATCACCCCACCCCCACCCCCACCCCACAGGGGATGGCCAGACCACAGTCCCTTTTCCATTTTCCTCCTGGCATTTTGGGCATGCATGCACATGCGCCTTCTGTGATTTTTAACCCATCGGATCTATGATTCAAACTGTGGTTGGCCATGTGGGAGTCCAGTAATGTAACCGCTATACCATCTGCTGGTCCCAAAATAAGTAATTTTTTTTAGAGAGATTTTTGCTATAGGACACGTGTGCTCATCAGACACATGCCCAGCCTGTTTCAAGCCTTCGGGCCCAGGACTTGAACCATGGTTGGTCATGTGGGAGTCCATTGATGCAACCATTACACCACTTGCTAGTCCCTGAAATACATAATTCTTAAAAAATCCACAGTGAGATGCCACTTCATACCCATTAGGATGGCTAGTACAGGAAAAGAAAAATAGAAAATAAGTGTTGGAGAGGATGTGGGAAAAGTGAAGCTTTGGGCATTTTTGGCGGCAATGTAAAGTGGTGCAACCACTGTGGAAAATAGTATGGCACTTCTCAAAAAATTAAGTGTATTGACGCATGACCCGGCAGTTCCACTTCTGTGTGTATTACCCCAAATAAATCGCAGTAGGGGCTTAAACAGATATTTGTACAACTATGGTCATACTGGCATTATTTACAATAGTCAGAAGATGGGAGCCACCCAAGTGTCAGTGACAGATGAGTGGATAAACAAAATGTGGTATATACTTTAGATACTGAGTATTTTAATACTGAATATTACTCAAGTATATACCAGCCTTAAAAAGGAAAGAAAATTTGATACATGCTACAGCACATGTCAGCTTGTATGTATACATTATGCTAAAGCAAACAAGCCAGTCACAAATACAGTATGACTCCTCTTATTACGAAGTCATTAGAGTAGTCAAGTTCACTGGGACAGAAAGTATTGATAGAAAGGTTTTTGTCATGGGGTGGGGCAGGAGATGATGGGGAGCTAGTGTTTAGTGTGTACGGAGTTTCAGTTTGGGGTAATAAGAAAGCTCTGGAGGCCCTGCTGTGATAACACACACTTGTAAGGCACTGCTGCTCTGTAGGCTGACAACACATGACAGGCCAAGATTTGATTCTCGGCCTGTTCTAAATGCCAGGCGTGGTTAGCGCCTGTAGTCTCAGCTACTCCAGAGGTGAAGACAGGAGGATCATGAGGGACAAGATTTTTCTTTCAAGGAAAGAAAAAAGTTCTGGCATAGGAATGATTGTTCAACAAAGTAAATGCACTTAATGCCAAAGAATATATTAAAAACTGGTTAAAATAGTTTTATGTTATATTTTACCACACTTAAAAATTGATTGATATTTTAGTATTTTTTTAAAAAAGAATTATTTATTTATTTATTCATTTATTTTAATTTGACCAGACAGACACACACACACATACACACACACACACACACACACACACACACACACAGAAAGAGAGAAAGTGAGAAAGTAAGCCACAGGTCCAGAACTGAAACTGTGGTTGGCCATGTGGGGGGTGTCCAGTGCCTTAACCACCACACCTCCTGCTGGCTCCAAAATTTAGATATTTTTTAAAAAAATCCTTTTACTTTTAAGCTGTCTTTATATTAAAGTGAGTTTTTTTAATAGACAGCATATAGGTGAGTATTGCTTTTTAAATTAGTTTTGTAATGTTTGCCTTTTAATTGGGATGTTTAGAGTGTTTACATTTAATGTGATTGTTATGGCTGGGTTTAAATATACCATCTCTCTATTTGTTCTCAATCTATTCTATGTTCTTTGTTGCTGTTCCCATTTTTTTCTGATTTCTTTGGGAATGAATAGTTTTTATGATTCCATTTTGTTTCTTGTTTTTGTTGGCTTTTAGGTGTTACTTTTCCTTTTTGGCAGTTGCTTTGCACCTTTAATTTATCACACTCTATCTTCAAGTGATATTATTCTCTGTTACTTATAGTTTAAGAACCTTGCAGTAGTATACTTCCATTTTCTGTCTGGACTTAGTATTGTCACACATTTTACTTCTACATATGTTATAAATCCCGCGACACATTGCTTTAAACAGTCAGTTACCTTTAAGGAGATTAAAGAGAAAAGAAATGCTGTTTTATGTTTACTCGTTTGTTTATCGTTTCTAGTGCTCTACATTTCCCCATGTAGATCCAGATTTCAGTCTTGTTTCATGTTCTGACTTGAGCGCTTCCTTTAATATTTCTTGTAGTACTAGTCTGTTGGGGACGAATTCTTCCAGTTTTTGCATGTTTAAAGAAGTCTTTATTTTGGCTTTATTTTTGAAGGATTTTTTCCCTGAGCATAGAATACTAGGTTGACTGTTTTTCTTCCAGTACTGTGAAGCTATAGTTCAAGTGTCTTCTGCCTGCATTGCTTCACAGGAGTCATCTACTCTTAGTTTTTGCTTTTCTGTTTGTAATGGGTCTTTCTCTCTGCCAGCTGCTTTTTTTTATTTTTTATTTTTTTAATTACTCTGTTTAAAGAGTTTAATTATGATGTGCTTTGGTGTAGTTCTTTTTTTTTTTTGGAGGAGAGAGGTTTTTTGTTGTGGGGCGTGTGTGCTCACCAGAAAGACAGAGAGAGACAGACAGATAGCGAGGAATCACCCCCCAGGGGGGATGGTTGTGCCACAATCCCTTCTCCATTCTCCCCTTGGGATCTTGGGTATGCATACACACGTGCCTGGTGTGAGTTTAAGCCACCGGGTCTGGGACTCGAACCGTAGTCGACTACATGGGAGTCCAGTGACATAGCTATTATGCCAACTGCTGGTCCCAGTGTAGTTTTCTTTATGTTTCTTTTGCATAGGTTAATGGAGTGTTTTGGATCTGTGGGTTTATAGCTTTAAACCTGGGCCTCCCATGCAGCCTCAGCCACTGTGCAGCAGTACCCTGCTGCTTGTGCTACTGTGGCCAGGCCCCATTCCGTATACTGTCATTGCAGACATTGTAGTCTTCATTTCTAGGAGTTTGATCTGGATCTTTATGTCTTCTGTGTTTTTACTTGATTAATCTTTACTTTATTTCTTGAACATATGGGTTGGTCATAGTAATTGTTTGAAAGACCTTGTGTGCTAATTCTGTTATCTATATAATTTCCGGGTCTATTTCTTTTGATTGTTTTCCTCATTATGGGTCATATTTTCTTGCTTCTTTGTATGTTCAATACTTTTTGATTACATGTGATATTTTGAATTTTGCATATTGGGTGCTGGAAATTTTTATATTTCTGTAAATATTCTTGGCATTGTTTTGGGACACTGGTAAGTTACTTGGAAATAGTCTGATTCTTTAAAGGCTGTTCTTTGGTTTTGTTAGCTGGGATCAAACAGCCATTTAAGACCAGGGCTAGTTTTTTTCCCGTTACTAAGTCAGTACCATCATCAGTTTTTTACTCTTGTAGGGAACTAATGTCCTGTGAATTACAAGCTTTTTCCACTGTGGCGGGTGCAGACACAAACTATTCCTGGCTCAATTTGAGGTCCAAGGGTTATTCCCTCTCACCCTGATCAGGACGGAGGGGGACCTGCTGCAGGTTTGCAGGACTCTTCTTTAACTCTCTCATCCCTGGTACTTTGTTCTGGCTGCAATGGCCTCTCTGCATCCCTGAACCCTCTCTATAGCCCTATGTGCCGTGGCCTGGAAATTCTCTAGGCTGTAAATAGGGACAACTTAGAGCATACCTTGTTCTTCCACTCAGGGCTCACTCTTCCAGGTGGCCTGATGTTTGGTATTTGAAAACTCTTGTTCCATTTGTTTTGTCTGACTTTGACCTTTTAGTTGTTTGAGGTGGGAAAAGAATTCTGGTCTTTGTTCCTCCATGTTGGCCAAAAGTGGAAGTCCCTGCCCAGTAAGTACTCATTGGGTGCCTCATCTGTTCTCAGGTGCTCAGATGCAGAAATGAAATGAAGAAATAAAGCACAGGCTGTGTCTCTTGAGGAGGGCTGACTTCTAAATAATAAAAGCCATGCGGTATTTGCAGAGTACCATGGGAGGTGGGGTGGAGGAAGGAGCAGGGAAAGCTTCCCAGAGGTACAGACGTCTGAGGGGCCAGCAGGCGATTTCTAGATGGAGAAGGTGGAGGGAAGGGCATTCTGGGTGGAGGAAGCAGCATGAGCAAAGGCAGCCTGGTAAGTGCTGGAGCTCCGAGGGCAGGACCCTGGTCTTACTGATCTCAAGATTTACAAATAACTGGAAATTCCTATGCTTTTTGTTCTGGGAATAGAAGGTAGAACAGAAAGAGCTGGGTTGAGTTGACCTGCCCATGAAGTAGTGGAGGGAGATGGAGCTAGAAGGGGAGGTTAGGGGTCAGCTGACACAGGGCCTTGGAGGACAGGCCAAGGAGCACAAGATTTGGAATAATATAAGCTCAAAGCCACCAGAGCTCTGATCGACTCTTCTCTGCAGGTTGCTGGGTGTGTAGAAGAGGGCTGAGAGCGCCGGCTCTGTCGGAAGCAGGTGGGCAGCTGCCATGAGGCTGGCTCAGGGTAGACGTTCTGCACGAGGGTGACAGTGAACCCAGAGCCCAGTGCAGCTGCCGATACAGCTCTGTCACCTTACCTTGTGACTGCTCGGTAATGGCCTTCGTGATTTCTGCCCGAGCCAATAGGCAGAGGAGTCTCCAGTTACTCTCTTACCCAGAACACACCCATTTGCCTGATCTTGTTCCTTGGACCCAGAAGTTCCTAGGCTTATCACTTAGCCCTCTCACTGGCAGGGGTAGGGTCTGCAGCTGCCCCACCTTGTGCCAGGCTAGGATGGCCAGAACCCAGCAGCAGCAGGGGTTTCATCATCCTGGGCGCTGAAGAGACACATCTTGCGTGGCCCTGCACACAGTCATAGGTGTCCGTCCTGAGCGTGCCTCTGCCCTGATCTTCATCTTGATCCTTCTTCAAGGGACAGTCTAGTCTACTTGCTCGGCTTGCTCTGTGAAGATTAGACGTGTGGGGTGGGGAGGATGGACAGCTGCTGACTGAAGTCCTTTCTGACCTGTCAAAACAGAAAGGGCCATAGAGGAAACCAATGAAAGTTTGATGTGAAGTCATTTAGGACTCCCCCTCGCCCCCAAGTTGGACCCATGGACCAAACAAGGAGGAGGTCTTGCCAATGACTGAGTTTTGCTGTCAGGAAGTTTCAAGAATAGGCTACATATTAGGTCACCCGTTTCTGGCCATGATCCCAATTGAAGCTGATGCTATCTATCTGATGACATTCATCATGGAGTTAGGTTGCACTGCTGACTGACATCTTCTCTGGGGGAATCTTAAGTTCTCCTTCTCCAGGGTCCACCTGGGAAATGCCAGAGTTGCAGGGGTGAGAATGGGCTGAGCGTGTGAGCCCAGCTCTGGTGAGGAAAAGCATGACTGTTTATTGAGGCCTGCCTGAGAGCTGGGCCTTAGACCTTCCAGACACTAGTTCATCATTTCATCTTTCCAGAAATTCTGTCTTAGTGAAGAAATCAAGGCACACAGAGGTTAAATGACCCGTCCCAGCTTCCCAGCCAGTAAGTGACCGAGAGCTCAGGGCTGTCTGCCCTCTTAACTCTGAACCTTTACTCACAGTCTCCATGCAAAGCAGAGGCCTGAAGGGGGCGCTGCTCCTGGTGCTGCTGGGTGCTTTGGGCCCTGTGCACACGTTGAGGTGTTTGGATGTCAGCCCGAGAGCTGGCAGAGGGGAATAGCTACCAAGCTGGTATTTGTCGAGCACAGCCTTATGCTGGGTTGAACATGATGTAACAGGCTCTGGGCTCCTAGAGTCTAGTTGAAATATTACCAGTAATAACGACCACTAAGTTTGTTAGGGCCAGGCGCTGTGTTTCATGAGTGTGGACTTGATTGAGAGGTGGCTTTCTGTAGTGGTGAAGAGTGTGGCCCTGAAGCCAGATGAAATTTCGCTGGTTGAAATTCAGGCACTAGCATTCGCTCCCTGTGAGACTGGGCAGGCACAGAACCTCTTTTCAGCCTAGTTTCCTCCTCTGAAAAGAGGAAAACCCAGAGCTGGGAGGATTATGTGCGTAGTTTCAGAGAGCATCTAGAACAGCATCCTGCACACGAATGCTCTGATGGGTAGCTGTGGTGGCTGTCGTCGTTCCAAGAGGTTCAGAGGGGAAGTGAGAGGTAGGTGGTAAAGCTTTTTTTTTTTTTTTCAAGATTTATTTATTTAATTCTACTTGTTATTGTTATTTTTAATTTGACCAGAGACTTAAAGAGGCAGAAAGGGAAAGTGAGAAAGCAAGCTGCCAGGTCTGGGACTTGAACTGCAGTCGGCCATGTGGAACCCCAGTGCCTTTAACCACCACACCACCTGGCAGCCCCGGTAAAGCCTTTTTTCTTTTCTTTCTTTTTTTTTTTTTTTTGAGAGGTTTTTGCTGTAGGGCGCGTGTGCTCGCCAGACAGACAGACAGAGACAGAGAGACAGAAAGCGAGGAATCACCCCCCAGGGGGGATGACCACGCCTCAATCTTTTCTCCTCCTTTCTCCTCTCAGGATCTTGGGCACGCACACACACGCGCCTGGCGTGAGTTTTAAGCCACCGGGTTCGGGACGTGAACCGCGGTCGACTACGTGGGAGTCCAGTGACATAGCCATTATGCTAATTGCAGGTCCCCAGTAAAGCCTGTTTTGACCCCCTTCCCTGACTGCTAGGACATCACACTGGAAAGGAGTAGAGAAAGGGGTCTTGGGTCAGGGGTGGGATAAGTCGTGGGTTGTGGGGGTTGAGACCAGCAGAAGCGAGGGGTCCTGGTGGTGGTTTTCAGATGGTGTTCTGGGAAGGTGTTTTGGAGGCCCCCTTGAGGTCAAGGGGAAACAGCTGGGAGGGCAGGGCTCCTCCCATTCCTCTCCTCTGAAGCATGCCCTTTGTGACCTGTGCTGCACAGTGGGGTTTGGAGCAATGCTTTGTTTGGGGAAAAAAAAATTCCCCTTAAAAAAAAAGTTGAAAAACAGCGGAAGTAGGGCACCCCAGGCAAGTGGAAAAAGAGGCTGGAGACAGCGTGTCCTGACTGGTTGGAAGGGTGGTGATAAGGGGAGGAGGGAGAGAAGAGATAAGCTAATCTTAGGAAAGGCAGAGGGAGAGGAAGTGGTGCTTTAAGAAAAATTAATCCAGAGGCGTCTGACAGGATGGCTGTGAGGAAGAGACACGGGGTAGGGGGGGTGGGGGGGTGGGAAACCAGTGTGCAGCTCACAGAAGGGCAGGGACGACTGCACCTCAGAGACTTTGGAGCATTACCCCGACAACAGCTTGGCAGTGGGACGTCAGAGCAAGGAGACCACATGTCCAAGCTGGCCTGGAGGACTGGGAGTGAAGGCGAGAAGCTGAGGTCACTCGTGGACATGGAGGGTGGGAGGGCTAGGGTTAAAGTCTGGCTTTCGGGAGACAGGTGATGAGCAAGGTCTAGCAGAGATCTAGGCACGGGGTGTCCGCAATGCTGGGAGGCAGGTGTGAGGCTGGAGGTCTGTCAGATTTGGGAGGAGTCCCTTTAGGGGATGGTAGATCCTCCAAAGAAAGTGAAGTGCTGGGGGCCCCTTGGGGACTCAGGCTCTGCAGCTTGCCCTCTGCTGCGGGAGCGCCTCAACCATGGCGTGGAGGAGCCATTTCCCGAAGTCTCTGCCACTCCCCAGTGCCTGCCACCTTGGGCACAGTGAATAGGTTCAGCCATCTTCGATTTTCTCACGTGGGGCCCCTGCCTTGGGCGAAGTAGGGTCAGATGGAATTTTTCAGTGGACTGAGAAGCATTAGGTTGTAATGTAAATATTTATGGAAACGTGACAGTTTCCTTTGTAAAACTATAGAGTGAGAATTTTATATTCCTTTCATAGCTGTATGTGAGAGGGGAGAACAAGGTGAACATTTTTTGGAGAATGAAGTATGTATGGAGAATGAGGTGAAATTTGTGAAAAAACTATGCATGGGGGCTAGCAGATAGCATAGCAGTTAATGTTGCTGGACTCCCACCTGGCCAACTGTGGTTTGAGTCCTGGATTCGGTGACTTACAATCATACTGGGGACATGTGCGTGGATGCCCAAGATTCCAGGAAGGGAATAGAGGAGAAGGGATTGAGGTATGGCCATCCCCACTGGGGAGGGGGAAGTGATTTCTCACTTTCCCTCTCAGTGTCTTTTTCTCTATCTCTATCTCCCTCTCCAGCTAGTGCACATGCCCTAAGGCAAAAACCTCTTTTAAAAAAGAAAAGAAAAGCAAAAACTATGCGTGAATTTAAAATTCTTTATACCAAAACAAACTCATAATTTAATTCCATTTTCCCACAAACTCTTTGAAGTCCCCTTGTGTGTGCTTATATCTGAGAATTTTTGTTCAGATTGGCTTGGAGCATGTTTCAGAAAGCCTCACGGTTGCATCCCTTGGGGGTCTCTTCTTTCAGAGTCCTCTGACTCTATACCTAGTTAGGTGCCTCACCGGGTTGGCAGGCAGCTTCTTAACGATAAGCTGGAAGGGGATGTGGGTTAATGCTGCCTGCTGCCTGCCAAGGGCCAGTCCCGTTGCTCGGTGGTTTTTCTGGCGCCACTCGAGACTGTCTTGTTTAATTCTTATCAAATCCTTACAACTCTGCGATGTTGGTCATATTAGCTCCATTTTACAAGTGAGAAACAGTGTGAAAGACTAAATAATCTGCCCATGGTTATATAGCTCACCGAAGGTCAAGCTGGAATTTATATCTAGGACATTTGGCTCTGAGGCCTGAGCTCTCACCTCTCCACTCACGCTGTCTTCACTATGTAGCACAGTAGGGTAGGAAGGGATCTCCAGCCCCAGTCCTCCTCCTGCCCCACTAATTCCTTGGAAAGAATGGAACCCCCAGAATGGAACTCTCCTTTTCTGCAACTTACACTCCAGATTTTCTGTGGGGAAAGTCAGTTCAGTGGAGTTGAGTCAGGTGGGAGGGGCGTGATGATCTGAGTTGTTTATCACCTCCTATGGGAAGTCAGGAGACAGAACAGTCTGATGCTTGGGTGTACGGCTGGAGTCATGGTGGGAAAAGAAAGCTAGACCAGGTCAACACGTTAAACAACACGGTCAGGAAGGTGTCTGAGGCAACAACAGGGCTTTCTGACATGAGGGAGGGGGCCAGTTCGGTCTAACATAAGCAGGTTGAACCTTGAGGGTTGCTATGGTAACAGCTTCTTCTAATAGCATAGGTAGATGTGAGAAATTATAAAAAACCGAGGGCTTTTCATTTCTCCTTGCAGTGTGATTTTGGGCCAAGGTTGCTGGCATATAAGTGTTGGCGGGTAACTGGGGAGAGTGATTGGAGCGGTGTGTAGGGAGTGGTGTGTAGCTCCCAGGTGCTAGGAGCCATGGAGGCTGGCACCTGCCTGCCCAACCCCAGAGCGCCGTTAGGATTCAGTAATAGCATTTTGCTTGACTCACTGTTGTACCCCAGGGCTTTCAGGAGTCACCCGTAATCATCAAATTACTCTCAAGAGACAGAATAATTAATATTTGTGTAGTGTTCAAAGTTTGCAAAGCCCTTTTCTGAGCCACACAACAGCCCCAAATTGAGGTCAGAAGACTTGATCAAGGTAATACCTAAAGAGCTATGGCACCAAGGTGCAACCCTGGGGCATCTGTGCCCAGGTTCTGTGCTTTTCTTCTCTGCATCCTGTGGGAGGATGTGTGGGGAGAGCTGGTGTAGACCCAGACGGAGTGGGGTCCCACAGTCTGCCTCAGGGGCTGGTGTCTCGTACTCCTGTCCGGGTGCTCTTGCTGCCTAGCAGTGCTGCAGTTTGCTTGCTTGCAGAGAATCTCTGATCGGTTGAAACTATTTGTTTTTGAGTTAAATAATCTTGACAAAGATTCTCATTGCATAAGAACCATCAATATTGCCTTTTGCTTCTTCTTAGTTTGCTATAGGGCGCATGTGCTCACTGGAGAGAGACAGAGAGAGAGAGAAAGAAATCACCCTTTCCACTAGGGGGGATGGCCACGCCGCAGTCCCTTCACTTCCATTCTCTCAGGATTTTAGGCATACACTCATCCACCTGTGCTTGGCATGTTTTTTTTTGTTTGTTTGTTTTTGTTTCGTTTTTTAAATTTTTTTTGGAGAGGTTTTCGCTATAGGGCGCATGCGCTTGCCAGACAGACAGAGAGAGACAGAGAGACAGAGAGCGAGAAATCACCCCCCAGGGGGGATGGCCACGCTGCAATCCCTTCTCCTCCATTCTCCTCTCGGGATTTTGGGAAAGCACTCACACGCGCCCGGAGTGAGTTTTAAGCCCCCAGGTCCGGGACGCGAACCGCGGTCGACTATGTGGGAGTCCAGCGACATAGCCATTACGCTAACTGCTGGTTCCCTGCTTGGCATGTGTTTTTTTTTGTTTTTTTTGTTTGTTTGTTTGTTTGTTTTTTTTTTTGGAGAGGTTTTTCGCTATAGGGCGCGTGCACTCGCCAGACAGACAGAGAGAGACATAGAGACAGAAAGCGAGAAATCACCCCCCAGAGGGGATGGCCACGCCGCAATCCCTTCTCCTCCATTCTCCTCTCGGGATCTTGGGCACGCACGCACACGCGCCCGGCGTGAGTTGTAAGCCACCGGGTCCGAGACGCGAACCGCAGTCGACTACGTGGGAGTCCAGCGACATAGCCATTACGCTAACTGCTGGTTCCCTGCTTGGCATGTTTTTCAAACTGCAAGATACAGGACTTGAACTGTGGAGTCAGCCACGTGGGATTCAGCTGCCTTCACCACCATGCCACCTGCTGACCCATTGCCATTTACCCGCCCCTCCGCCCCCCATCCTCCACCTCCCCATTAAGGACAAATGCAAAAGGTTACTCTGATCTTGAGCCCTTACTTGCAAGCCTTCCTCCCTTCTGGGAGTGGTGAGAAATGGCAGCACCCTTGGCCTAAATCCGCACGCTGTACCTGCTTCTGAGCTTTCTATCTCCCATAGATCATGTGCCCTGTGTTCAGGGCATGTGGGGTCGATTTAATCCAGATATAAAGTGATGGCAAGAAATTGAGTCCAGAGATAAAAGCTGCAGGTGCTAGCTGGCCAGAGGCCCTGTCCGTCCCTCACCACGGTGGGTGTGCTCCAGGGGCCTGGCGCACCTGGCAGTGCTGCGTCTTCTGGTTGCAGTGCTCCAGCTCTTCGGCCTGTGCCCCCGCCCCCTTTCCCACTCAGTTCTTTGCGGCCCAAAGTGGAGCTCCGGGCTGTCTGTAAAATCTCTCGGTCAGGTGTCCCTCTGCTCGCTCCCCCTTTGTGTGATCTATTGTCCTTGCACACGTCTCCCACAGAAGGTGCAGTTCAGTTCAGGTGACAAGCTGCAGCCATAGGTTTGATGGCCCACCCAGAGTTTTTCACAGCTTTGAATTGGAGATGAAAGTTAAACATGGGGAGCTGCGCACAAATCTGGATTTCTAGCTCTCCAGGAACACTGGCAGGTCTGGCAAAGCTCTGCCCTCCTCCCAGCAGGAGGTGGCTGGAGCCTGGCCAGGTGTTGTCTCCCAGAGAGACACACTCCTCCCTGGCTTGGCACGTAGCCTTTGACTGGCTGGCTGGGCCCTGGTAGGCTGCTGGGGGTTGTAACCTCTGGTGGAGGTGAGAACTGCAGAGAAAGTTATTTTTTTTTTAAAGAAGAAAAAAAAAAAAAAACAGAGAAAACAAAAAGAAACCTTTTCTTCCTCAGGGGCAAGGGGCACATCTTCTTCCTATGGCAGAGAACACAGATTAGCTCTGTATCACTTTCACTGCTGGTTCATCTGATCACCTCTGAGCTGATGTTCTCAACCCAAAGAGATGTGATGTTGGGCTGCACCTGTGCCCTCTGAGCAGCGCCCGCCTCGCCAGCCATCCCATCCCCGTCCTGGCCACTCAGACTTGCAGTGGCTCCCGCGGGGCTCTGCCGCTGTCCCTCTGTCACCCCCCACCCACAGTGAGACCTCTAGGTCCATCAGAGCTGCTACCCCTTACCCCATTGGTCCCTTTCCCTGTCCCCTGTACTCATAATGATTCGTTGTGAGATTTTTGGCCTTTTAAAATCAAACTGGGTTCCTTGAGAGTTAGGGTCTGATTTTACACAAGAAGGCTGTGTCTGGCTCATAGTGAGGACTCAGCGGTTACTGCCATCCCTCTGCCCTGGTTAATCTTTCCTCCCTGACATGAGGCCCTCCTCAGTTCTTGGCACACGGTAATCGCTTCATAAGTTTGTATTTAGTAAAGGAATGAAGAAAGGAAGGCAGGCATGGCTGAGTGGGAGAAGGCCTCGCTCTCCACCCCTACTTCTTGTGCAACTTGTTCCCAGCTTGCTGACTTGTTTCCTTCCTCTGGGCCTCCATCGTGTTTTTGGCAGACATTATGTGCTCTCTGCAAGCCAGTCTATACCAGGCACTGGAATACAAGATGAATTAAGCAGTCTCCTTGTCTCCAAGGGGCATCTCTCTTTTCACTTCTTTCTGCTTCCCATAATAGCACACTCCAGACAGCACCAGAGAAGTACCCAGCATCCTCCTGGGCATCTTGGTGGAAGGAAATCTGGCTGGTTCAGAGCCCTGGGGCAGAGGGAGGAGGAAATTGGACTTGTCAGACCCTCTAGAAACATGGGCTCTGGGTCCCTGTTTATCATCTTAGCACCCCTCTGGTTCCCTACTTTGTGACATCCCAGTCATGGCCACTCTCAGAAGTGCAGTTGGACTTTCCCAACTTGTTGAGTGACTGGGAGTCATCGGCCAGCAGCAGATGCCCAGGCTTCAGAGGTACCTTCATAGATGGCAACTTTATAGGCCTTGGACAAAATATTTTCCTGTTTTGTCCTTCTCCAAATTACAGACTTGGGTGCATGCTGCTTTCAGCCTCACTGAGGCTTTCCACCTGGCAGGGTGATTGAGGGGCAGGCTATTGTCTCTGGACTTGTGCAAGAAAGGCACCGAGAACCTCCAGGGGTGGGTGATGCTGTGGTAAATTGCACAAGATGGCACTTGCCTGCCCAGTCTGAGCTGTTGTATGAGGATGGTGAAGCGAGCCACTTCCATGTTGGGGGCAGGGACCTAGGAGTGGCCAGGGTAGTTAGCATGCTTGCGTGGGGTGTAATCTCTATCTTGGGCCGTAATCTACATCTAGGCCCTATAACTCAGCTCTTTCCTTGCTGCAGCCTCGTGATGGGCAGAGCAGGTAGGACAAAGGTGTGGCTAAAATGAAGACTCCAGAGGAGGGAAGAGACTGGGCCCTCAATGATTTGACCCCCAAGAAGCTCACTGGACCTGGAACAGTACACTTCCTATTTCTTCTTGGAATTAATTTCTTCTTTGAAATAGGGTAATTAAGCCCTGCGCTTACTTTACTTACCAGAGTGATTATATGAATTAATGGGAGAGTTTGCAAAGGCCTCTGATCTCAGAAGAAAGGAACCATGTGACCCTGAGTGTTTACCTATCTTAACAGTAGGGAAAATTGAGTCCCCGAAGGGAATGGTTTAACCTCCAGCTGTTTGGCAAAGTTGAGAGTGGGGTCCTAAGCATACTTGTTCAAGAAGAAATGGGGAGGTGTGTCCCTTGCACACGTGGAAGTGCTTTCTGAAGCAGGAGAGGCCAGTGAGCAGAGGAGGCAGCAGCTGGGGGGTAACTGCCCTCAGCACTTCCCTGACTCAGGCTCCATGTAGGGTGGGACCTATTGCCTTTTGGGAGCCTGACAGCGTGGCAAGCATCCTTGTGTAAATCTCCCTCTGTCCCTCCCCTATACCCTACACCCCACCTAAGTTAGCCAGAGTGTGGGCTCTTGCGAACTGTAGCTACATCATTCTGCCTGTTGGTCTTGGTTGTATGGTGGCTGACTTTGATGACGCCTTACTTGGTAATGCTTGTGGTCACGGGATTGCTAATCTAGAGCTTAAATACTGGCATGTGCCCATACAGAGCTGAGGCCTTTGCTCTTTCTTTGTCAGATGGGGCTACGTCCACCTGAATTCCCTCAGAGTGTTGCAAGAAGGAAAACTAAGACAAGAGATGCCAGACCAGTGAAAATGGAAATGTCACTAAAAGTTAAATTAAGAACCCTGGGAATTCTGATGTTCTAGATCTGGAGGACTTAGGGCTCTGGCCTTAAACAAGAACTCTGGGTAGTTCTGATGCACATGTCAAGAAAGCTGGCCTGGTGAAGGCACCGCCATTTCTGAGCTATGTGACTGTGGGCAAGTTACTTCACTTCTCTAGGCTGCCTCAGGGAAGTTGGGGTGGTACCAGTACCCACTGTGTAAGATGGTTGTGAGGGTCCCCAAGTACTTACATGGTGCTTACTATGTTCCAGGCACTGCTCTTAGAGATGGAGAAACTGAGACACAGAGAGGATGAATAACAGAGCTAGTAAGTGGCAAAGCTGGGATTCAGACCAGGTAGTCTGGCTCTAGAGTCTCTTGTAACCTCTAGGCAGATAGCCTAAAGAATGTTTTGAGGACCCCAGGGGTCTCCAAGACCCTTTTAGGCCATCCCTAAGGACAGAGTGATTTTCATAACAATTCTTAGTACATTATTGTGTTGCTCACAGAAATACCCGAGGCTGGGTGATTTGTAGAGAATAGAGGTTTATTTGACTCATGATTCCTGTGGCTGGCAAATCCAAAGGCATGAGGCTGGCTACAGCATTGTGGAGGACAGAATCTTAGGCAGAGTGGCTGTCTGTAAGTTTCTGCTTGTTCTGATCTCTTTTCCTCTCTTCTCAAACCACCAGAACTCAGTCATAGGGGCCTTGATCTAATAACCTTATCATTCCCAATGGCCTACGTTATTATGAAGGGATTAAATGTCCACTTAACACCTTTATAGTACAGCCAAGTCCCAACACATGTATTTGGGGAGTCATTCAAACTATAGTAAATTCTAAGGTAGTATTTTTACTCTCCTCTTGTATGAATATAGAGTGTTGTTCTCAGAACTGCAGCTCCTGGGATCACATTTTCATTCTAGAAGCTAAAAGAATGTGTGCTTGTGTATTACTGTGTTTTGTAAAAGTTCTCACTTTTAATTTCTAATACAGTATTATATTGAAAGCTTTAATCCACATAAAAAAAATTCTTTGGAATCCTCAGTAATGTTAGGAGCTAAAAGGGGTCCGAGGAGCAAAATATTTGCCATCCATTGTTGAAGGCTGTGTTGCCTTCAGTTTTTGTTTCCCTGTGGTCAGTGGTTGAGGGAGAATTGGTGCTGGTCCTGGGACTCTCTGGCTCTGCTGAGAGCTCTCTGGTGCTGGTGTGGAGGAACCTGCCTGTGTGTAAGACTGAGTCCTGAACCTGCTAGTGTTTCTGTAGGTGGTGCTGCACACTGTGGTTTGTGCGTGGCCAGCCAGCTGCCCAGGGCTGGAGCTTCTGCCCTTGGCCCAGCAGTGTCTGCTGTGCTCAGCCCTGACTGCAGGAGGGAGCAGACACTTTGTTCTGTGGCTCTTCACTGCCTGGGTAGAACTAGCACATTCTCAGCTGGGCCATGCTGGAGGCCTTTGTAATAGTAAGTAATTTCTGTGGTGTTGGAATCATTGGACAGAGTTTGTTCTAGGCCAGGCCTCATAAACCAACACTTGGCCTGTATTATCTCGTTGAACTTAGCACCAACCCTATGAGGAGATGCTGCTGTTCTACCCGTTTACAAATGAAGACCCTGAGGCTCAGGTGGGTATCACTTGTGTGAGCACCCACAACTGGCAGGTAACAGGACCTGTCCTTAGACTAGCTGTCTGACTGGAGGCTGTGTCCCTGATGTGTCTCCAGCATCATCAGATGGCACTTCGACCATGGCAGATTCCCTTGGGTTTGTGTGCTAACAGCTGTGTGCCTCCCTGCAGTTCTCCTCCACCAGGTCTTTACAGCCAGCATCTGCCTTCACCTTTCAGATCGAGGGTTTTTGGAGCAGCAGGTGAGATGTGGAAGAGTACAGGCTTGAATCTTGGATCTGTCATTTGTTGGCTGGGTCTCCGTAATCTTTATAACCACCCCCCACCCCCATCTGCATTTGGGACCATTGTGGCAGCCTTGCATTATCAGGAGAGACAGCACAGCTAAAACTCACAGTACAGGTGCTTAGAAACCAGTGGCCGCCATTTTGACACGACCCGCATGGAGCTATCATCTTTCTAAAAAATCTGGCCCTGGACCCGCTGTATCAGTGCCTTCAGGAGGGACTCTGGATTTGCCCTGGCCTACCGACGCAGAGCTCCATGGATGGGGTAGGGCACCCACATTGCCAGTGAGTTTCCCAGGATTCAGGTGCACACTGAAGTTTGGCAATCCCTGTTTAGGAGTTGGGGGCTACATTCAGCCCTCAGTAGATAACAGATAGTGGTGATGACCCTGTTGGGATAGCATTTTGCCAGCAGAGTGACCATGTAATTTGTTGTTTAAGCCAAGACATTTATTTATTTCTTCCATCAGAAAGAGAGACAGACACAGACACACACATACACAGTGAGAAAGAGGCACAGTCCACCCTTAGCCCCAGCCTGATCATGAGTATGTACATGTGTACTCATCATGTACAAGGAGGCCTTGGGACACAACCTATAGGGGTCCAGTTGTGTTAGCGCTATGCTACACAGGCCCCAAACCAGGACCCTTTTGAATATAAAAGGGGATACCATTAATAGCTGTGCTGAGACTTAAGGAGTGAACCAGATCTTCCTGGCAAATGGGAGCATGTGGTGGTTTTCAGTCTTTCCTGTTGTCTTTTGATGCCCCCTTCCTATTTCAGACAGAGAAACAGACTGGAGGAAGTCACTCTGTCTGCACAGTGGTAACCCCTCCTCGGTTCCAGAATGCCTTCTTAGCTACGTCATTGTCGGTTCACTGTAGCGGAGCGCTGGTGCAGGAGGGTGTGAGGACCCTGGCTTTCTGTGATGGTGGGACCTTTTGAAAACTAACTTAACTTTTGTAATGAGAAAAACCAGCATAATGGTGTGTAACACCTATCTAGAAAAGATAAAAACAGGTAACACTGGAGGCTTCTGTCAGCAGAAAGGAAGCGGGTGCCTGCTGTGTTTGCGCTTCTTTTCCGCAGTCCCCAGGCTTTCCTCCTGGGCCTGGCTGTGATCCAGCTAACACAGATGATTGATGGCCCTCTGGGCAGTGACTGGGGAGGGACTACTGAAGCCAGCTCTCCGTCAGACACACATCCGATCCAGGTTATTTGATTTCCTTCTGATTGTCTGAGAGGCTGATTTGGTGATTTTTTTCTGCGCTGAGGAGGACATGCTTGTGACAGTCCGTTTTGGTGACACGTGGAGAGGGCTGCAGTTACGGAGAATACTTGAGGGAAACCTGAGGTTATTGGTGCGCTAAATATAACAAGCAGTGACACAGCTGAGCCTGTGCTGTGAAGCCAGCACAGTCCCCGTGTAGGAAAGTTGGTATATTTCTGGTTCAGACCGAAATAGACACCTACCAGAGGGCATGATGGCATCATGCTTGCAGGCAGCTGTGGGCCAGATTTAGTCTTCCTCCCTGCTGGCTCTCCGCCCTGCCTTTCCCTGTCTGCTCCTTGGGGAGCTCCATCTAGCAGCACGCGGGGTCATGGTTTGGCCGTCTGGTGGTGCTTTCTTGTATCCTGTTGTTCATAGTTTGGGGAGAAGGAGCAGCTTCTTGGTCTGCCTGGGAAGAGAGGGTGGGCAGGGCCATGGGAATGTGCTGAAGGGGACCTTGCCCTTCCTTGAGCTTCCCTGTGGAGTGTTGTCACTGTAGACAAACTCCAGTTTGTTCTTGACAAATAATATTGGGTTAGAAAAGTCATGACACAATCTTGCATAGAAAAACAGAAAAAAATGTCATGACTTTCCCAACCACTCCATATGTATGGGCTCCGGGAACCTGTCCCCCCAAGCCACCCCTTCCTCACCTGGGTTTCACTGTGTGTTCACAGGGAAAGATGGAGACGCTGAAAGACAAGACCCTGCAGGAGCTGGAGGAGATGCAGAATGACCCGGAGGCGATTAACCGGCTGGCCCTGGAGTCGCCTGAGGTAGAGGGAGGCTGTCGGGCTTGAAAAAGGCCAGCAGATGGGCCTTTCCAGGAGGGCTCTCTAAGGATGCTGGCTTAGTGGGAGTTTTAGTCAAGTTCATCTGCCTTTGCTATGACTTCATCCTGGTTCAGCTCAGCTAGAGGAACCCCTGAGGTTCCAAGCCAGTTCCCAAGTGCTCTGAGAGTGCAAGGGAGTCAGGACCCCCGTGACTCAGGCCCCTGGCACCCTCAGGCACCCAGATCCCCAGGAGTGCCCCTACTTGCTCCAGTCTGAATCTATAGGCAGTTGCTCAAAGCGCTGATGTGGTTTTGTTTCCCCACCTTCTCCCAAGGGCCGTGTGACCCTGAGTCTCCAGTGATTCTGAGGCTCCTAGAAGGCTTGGACGGAGCTCATCTGATTGAGTCTGTTTTCTGTCATAACTGGCATCTAATCCTCTGAGCTCCTAATCAGAGTCCTTATGGGAATAAGCGTAATTTCCCTCTGTCTGAATAGAGCGTCATACTTACTAAGCAACTTTCCCTGCCTTTCCCATCTCCTCCTGTGACCTGTGAGTCCCCTGTGAGATGGGAGAGGTCAGCCAACTGGATGTCACCACACAGCGAGTGATACAGTCACCTCTTGAGTGGCCGCAGCCTGCCCATTGGTCTGGAAACTCCTGCCTGCTGCCCCTGATGTGAGGACGATGTGAACATTAAGAACGATAAGCTCAGGAACCAGCAGTTAGCGTAATGGCTATGTCGCTGGACTCCCACGTAGTCGACCGCGGTTCGCGTCTCTGACCCAGTGGCTTAAAACTCACGCCGGGCGCGTGTGCGTGCGTGCCCAAGATCCCGAGAGGAGAATGGAGGAGAAGGGATTGCGGCGTGACCATCCCCCCTGGGGGGTGATTTCTCGCTTTTTGTTTCTAATGTCTCTCTCTGTCTGTCTTGGGGCCCTATAGCAAAAAAACCTCTCCCCCCCAAAAAAAAAAAAAAAAAGAACGATAAGCTCATTGAATTAGCATTTCAAGTATATTTTCACTTTCACTGATGAATAGGTATGGTATGTTTCTTCTGTGAATTCATAGAATGTTAAAAAAATAAAAAGACTAAAACGAAGCTCCACATCTGTTTCTCACTGCTGCCCCTCCCCAGAGCACTCCTCTCACTGTAGGGAAGGCTTGGAGTAGATGAGCTTTTCGCTCCTGTCCTGGCTTGTGGTCTCGCTGCCCACCTGCCTCTCTTCCCAAGTGAGGACTCTTCGCTGGGGTTGGAGGTGACTGCGGATGGGATTGAAGACTTCCTGGTGGGCAGAGTGTGAGGAGAGGTATGGGGACTCCACGCAGCGCATCCTGCCTCCCTGCAGCTTTATTGCTGTCCTGAGCCGAGCTCGCTCAGCAAGGGCGTGAAGCAGAGCTTGTCTTGGTTAAGTGCCAAGGCTAACTTGAATGGATCATTAGGCTGTGAGCTTGACCAGGGCCTTGTGATCACCTGGCATACGTACTGGGCAAAGTGCAGGTCTGTCTGTCTTCGGCTTCTCTTCATTGCCATGCGCTAAGCATAGTGTTTCTTGAATCTATGCCAGGAATTCCAAGGCCCGCTTCTAAGGTACATGAACTTTGCAGAAACAAGCCTTTACATAATTATAATTAATTGGCTTCCAAGCTGGGCAGGCTGATAGCATCTATGATGAAACATAGATAGAATCATGGAAAATGTAAGCAGAAACCACCTCATGGGCAAAAGACAACTGGGATTTTGTGGCGTGCAGCCATGCCTGACCGATCGATTTGTATTCTCTGAGGGAACACATACTTTCATGGATCAGGCAGAAAGGAAGTAGGGCAAGCTGCTTAGACTTTCAAAAAAGCCTTCGACCAGCTTCACTGCCATGGGCAATAGCAATAATTGAGCCACTGTGGGATTGTGAGAAGAGAGAGGAGCTCATTTAGTTTGGGATATGGACATGGCTGGGAGAAAGACCTGCTAGGGTCTGTTTCTTTGTGTAGACGAATGTGAGTGGTAGGACCCAGGCAGGTTGGGGGAGCTCCTTTAGGTGGGGTGTTAGAACCATCTTAGTGACCTCGTATTCATGACTGGTGGAGGGCTTCGTAGTGAACCCCTGGGAGAAAAAGGTTTGAGGAAGCCATGAGGATGGGAGAGGGAGCAGAAATGGGCAGGATGAGATTTAGTGGAAAATGACACAGGTGGATTTGCTGGTTAAGACCTAGGGAAAAGGCAGTGGATATATTTGAGGGTCAGGTGATCCATGGGCCCTGCAGGGGGAGGCTGAGCAGGAGGGCTTCTGGCCCCCCACTTTGTCAGCCATGTAAATAAAAACTTCCGTGGCTAGTCAGAATTAGTTTGAAACTTAGCAGGGTTTATGTTCCTAAATCATTATGCTTGTTCACCCTTAAGAGGGTGTTTGTGGCAGCAAATCAAACAGCCCAGATATCTAGGACCAGCTTGCCATGAGGCAGCAGTGTGGCCCTGGGTTGGTCGGACCCTGGACCCTGGACTCTGCAGTTCCTACTCCTGATAGCTTGTCCATGGAAGGCAGAGAGCAGCGGTGTCCCTCTTTCCAGCCTGGAACATGAAGAGCAGGCTGTAGGCATGCCCCTGAGCACAGGCCCCCTCTTCCTGGATGCCCACTGGCTTCCCGTGTCTGGTGGGGATGAGCTAGTCTTGCCTGATGTGTTACATGCTGCCTGTGGCAGAGAAGCTGTACAGGGCAGGCCCTGGCTCCATGCAGAAGCTGGTCTTGCTGAACTATGCTCTGGAGCAGGTGCCAAGTTCTCTCTTCTTGTGCCACACGGTACTGTCAGTGTATTGTCCCCTCTCTATGGCAGTGTGGTGAGTCTGACTCTCTAGCTCTTGTGTCAATAAAGAGGGTTTCAGGGACCAGCAGTTAGCGTAATGGCTGTGTCACTGGACTCCCATGTAGTCGACCGTGGTTTGAGTCCCGGACCTGGTGGCTTAAACTCACGCTGGGCGTGTGTGCATGCATGCCCAAGATCCCGAGAGGAGAATGGAGGAGAAGGGATTGTGGCGTGGCCATCCCCCCTGGAGGGTGATTTCTCGCTTTCTGTCTCTCTGTTTCTGTCTGTCTGTTTGGCGAGCGCACGCGCCCTATAGCAAAAACCTCTCAAAAAAAAAAAAAAAAAAAAAAGAGGGTTTCAGGACACAGGATGCTAGGAAGGGTCCCATGGCTTTTGTCTCCTGGTGGGCAGCCACTGAGGGCCTGGCAGAGGGGCAGTACTTCTTGGTTTGTGGAAGTGTTTTCAGAGGGCACATCCAGGGACACATTAGCTCATCTGTACAACTTTTCTGCAGGGCACACATGTGGCCTGGGAGGCAGGGACAGGGCCCTCCTAGATCAATGTCTTGGTCTGGTCCAGGGCCCTGGCTTTTTGACTCAACTTTATTTTGGGGCCTGTTTCATATTCAGCCTCTGCTCTGGCCTGGACAACCTTAGTTTACCTTAGTAGGTCTGTTGACTCTAAAGCTTGGGCATAAGTGAGTGGAACTTTTGGTCCCCTCTGTCTTGGAAAGCCTCTGATTTCCTGTGAATGGGTTCACTCCCTCCTGCTCTGCACACCCCATATGTGCCCGGCCCATGTTCATCATGAGGCCCTGTACAAGTTACAAATCTTCAGTTTCCCATGTATGTCCACTGCATGGGCTGTTGAAGATTAAGTAAGGTGCCAGGTCAGAGTGCTTTGCTCAGGGTTTAAACCCGGGCTTCTCCGACCGTAACTCAGGGCCGAGGATCACCTGCATCTCCAAGGTGAGCGATGAGTCCCAGAAGTCCTTGTGGGAGGTTGGTGGTGATGGTTGCCATTATCTTCATTTGTCTTGCTCACTTAGGTCCAGGACCTGCAACTGGAACGGGAGATGGCGCTGGCCACTAATCGGAGCCTGGCGGAGAGGAATCTGGAGTTCCAGGGTCCCCTGGAGATCAGCCGCTCGAACCTCTCAGACAAATACCAGGAGCTCCGGAAGCTCGTGGAGCGGTGCCAGGAGCAGAAGGCAAAGCTGGGTAGGGACCGCTGACCCTGGAGTGTGGTCCAAGTGGCTTCTCTCTGAGCTCAGGGTTCCTGTTCAAGGTTGGACCAGGGGCTGGTCCTGTGGCCTGGAGGCTAAGGGAGCCAGATCCACATGGCCTAAAAACACGCTGGACACCCATGTATGTGTGCCCCAAATCCCAACAGGATGGAGAAATGGAGGAAAAGAGATTGCAGCGCGGCCATGCCCCATTGGGGTACTTTTTGCCCGTCCCCCCCCCCCTCTTTCTCTCATATGAACATATACGTCCTTGGCAAATTAAACCAAATAATTAATTAACAACAAACAAACAAAAAGGACTGGGCAGAGTAGTTGGAATGGCACGGAGGAGTAGATTCCTTTCCCTGTCTCCCAGATAGGGAAGGGCTGGCGGTTACGGAGGCTCGCTGTGTTCCGGGCCCTGTGCTAGGTATACATACTCTTCCTTCACGTGGGTAGCCATACAGCAACAGTTGTTGCCATTGCTCTCGTCTTGTAGATGAGAAAAAGGAGGCTCAAAGAGACGCGAGAACTTGCCTCAGGTTACTCAGCCAGAAACAGGTGGAGTCGGGATTTGCATCCAGAGTCTGTGTCCTTTGCTGCTTCTGGTGACTCAGTTACGTACCTTATAGAGCTGGTCCTGCACACTGGCTGTCAGAGTGGGCTCTTGGTGACCTGAGACCAGTCACCTGTGAGGACGGGCAGAGCTGACCTGGGCTCCACAGGAGGAGAGCTTTATGCTCAGACAGTAGCTCTCCCAGTGTGGCACAGCATCGTGGAAATGGGTCGGCCGACCCTGAAGCCTGAGAATACTCCCTCCTTTGTCTCCTGTAGAGGCTGTTTGGCCAAGGTCTGGGCTGGGCTTGGTCGGGCTCTTCTCTGTGCAGGATGGTAACCCAGGGGAGCTGGACTGGAAGGACTCCAGAGTGGTGGCCGGGCTGCTGCCCATGAGGCATGCGGAGTGCTTGTCCTGAAATCCCAGCTCCAGCCCAGAATCAGGACACACCTTTGAAATGCCAACCTTTCCACCCTGTCTTACAGAGAAATTTTCATCAGCACTGCAGCCAGGGACCTTGTTAGACCTCCTGCAAATCGAAGGCATGAAGATTGAAGAAGAGTCAGAGGTGAGGTGGCGAGTTGACACCCCATCTTCCTTGGATAAGGTGTCGGGTCCTGCAGTAAGAGCCCTTGTAACGAGCAGCAAATGTCTGCAAAGCCCGAGATGAGGGAGCGCGAGTAGATGGTGAAGATGAATGGCACCTTTCGTCCCAGTGGAGCCTCACTTCGCCACAGATAACAGGAACCCAATCTCACAAGCTGAAGTGGAAATGGACAGGCAACAGCAAGGCCCTGGGGCAGCTGGCAGGCCTGCCTGGGAGGACAGTGAGCAGGAGCCCTGAGAGACTGAAGCCAGGCCTGCTTAGCCCTCTGCTCTGCCTGCTTTCTGCTTCCCTCTGGGCATCTCTCCAGTGTCTGTAGCTAGACTGGCTCTGTCTGCTTCCCTAGCTCTGGATGAAAGAAGCTTCCAGGTTTTCCCAGGCCCTGGGTTAGTGTGCATTAGCAGCCCCGTAACTAGCCTTTATCCAGTTGTTCCACACATGTGCAGGGCCACTGTGAACCCGGCACGAGGCCATGGATGGGTGGGCAGTAGTGACCGCACCAGGCATAGTCCCCTGCCCTCGAGGAGCTGGGATTCTAGTGAGGAGACTGAATGAACAACTGTACCTATATGTCAGCAGCATATATGTGAGGGCCATGAAGGAAAATCCGCAGATGGGGACAGGGGAGGGGAAGGCAAGCCCAAGATGGAAGGGCCCCAGTGGAACTCTGAGGCAAAGCGAGAGGCCTGGGTCTTGGCCAGCCCTGTGATCACCAGACATTATGTCTTCTAGGCCATGGCCGAGAAGTTCCTGGAAGGCGAGGTGCCCTTGGAGACGTTTCTGGAGAACTTCTCCTCCATGCGGATGCTGTCCCACCTGCGTCGGGTTCGTGTTGAGAAACTCCAGGATGTGGTGAGGAAGCCTAGAGCTTCCCAGGAACTGGCCGGCGATGCTCCTCCACCCCGCCCGCCACCGCCGCCTCGCCCAGTGTCCCAGGCGACACCCTCTGTAGCCGAAGAGCAGCCGCCACCACCGTCAGGCGTGCCTCCGTACCCTTTGCCCTATAGCCCGTCTCCTAGCATGCCCGTGGGCCCCACTGCCCATGGAGCCCTGCAGCCGGCCCCTTTCCCCGTGGTGTCACAACCTTCCTTCTACAGTGGGCCTGTGGGCCCCGGTCACCCGTCAGCCCAGCCGGGATCCCAGGCTGCTGCGGGCTACTCCTGGTCCCCACAGAGGAGCACGCCGCCCCGGCCAGGCTATCCCGTAGCCCCAACTGGTGCCTCTGGCCCTGGCTACCCCGTGGCGGGGGGCCGAGCTCCCAGTCCTGGTTATCCTCAGCAGTCCCCCTATCTTCCAACAGGAGGAAAACCTCCCTACCCAACGCAGCCCCAGCTCCCAGGCTTCCCAGGACAGCCCCAGCCCTCATTTCCCCCTCAACCCCCTTATCCCCCTGGGCCAGCCCCTCCTTATGGGTTTCCACCACCTCAGGGGCCTGTGTGGCCTGGATACTAGATGCTGTCCTGGCCCTTGGCAACCCCTCTCCCTGCACCACAACCTTCAGCCTGCCCTTCGTTGAGATTTGAGGTGGAATGAGAGTGGATTGGTGCCCATGTGGACTCGAATGGAGGCCTTGGAGGGGCCTGGCTGGGAGCTGCAGGCCCTGGGAGACCCTAGGCAGAGGGACTGGGTTGGCTGCGGCAGATGGTCACAGATCTTGCTGGCCTTGCGGCCACAGGTCCCCCAGAAGCTCCTTTCAGTGACTGGCTTTGGCTTTTCTGGTCTAGCCAGACTGGAGGTCTGGGACCTCTTGTGGGTGTGTGAGAGCCAGTGTGTACACACGCTTGTGAACGTCTGCTTGTGCCTGCACTCAGGATGTCTCATCCCAGTGCAGTTACCTCAGTGACGAGGTAGCTGCCCCTGCTCAACCTCTCTCCCCTGGCATTTGGCGCATTTGAGATGGAGCCTCGTGCCAGGGACTGCTGTTCTGTATGTCTGTCCATTCCATTCAGAGGTTCTGCCCTTGGTGGGGGAGACGGAGATTTTTAATCCTATGAAGCCATAATTTAATTCCCACAGGCCGGTGTCGGGCAAGCTTGTTCATGAGCTGGTTTGAATGACAGTGGCGCCAGGAGAGTGAGGAGGATGGGAGTCATGAAAGGTGACCCCAGACCTCACTCAGGCTGGTTGGGAAGTCCAGGGGGCTGCCTGGGCCCTCAGCTGGAGGGAAGGGACAGCTCCAGCCCCGGAGATTGTGGTCACTTTGGAATTCATTTAGGAGTGGAGGACAGGGTCACCTCCACAGCCAGCCTTCTGGGGGCCCTGTACTTGTGGTTGGCTTTCTCCAAGGCTCGCTCACCTGTCCACCCCTTCAGTGCCTTGAATCTCATTTGCAAACAGCCCTCTCCCTCTTCACCCCTCTTCCAGCCCCCTCGGTGTAATTCTCCCTTGTCTGCTTAAGACAGACATCTAAAGATGCCCTAATGGTAACTTCCCAATGGTGCTTTCTGAAACGCACCTCTCGTCTTCAGAACGTAAAGAGCAGGGATTGAGACTCAGTTCCATGGGCCCGGCACGTTGTGGGGCTATACGCATGTCCAGTAATAAAAATGATTACAGTAGACCAAAGGGGGTGTGAGGAATGAAGCATTAACGTGGTCGTTCCAGATGTGAACCAGGTCTCAGGGCAGACTCTGGAGCTGCTATCGGTAGGAAGTCGTATGTGCCTTGAAATGTCCACTACCCAAGCACCCAGCATCTGGTGGGCCTGGGGGTGTTGGGGGCCAAGGAGGAAACGACCTTCTGGTGCCTGCCCCCCTCCCCGGCCTGCGTGCCATCAGCGGGTGTGCGTGATGCTAGATTAGCGCTGCTCGTTCCTTACCAATTGTGCTCGCTTCTCCTAAGTTATTTATAAAGAGAAATCACTAATGGACTCTTCTGGTTCGAGTGCTTCTGAACTGGATGAGTGGTCGCCCGGATGTTTGTATAATTAATTGCCATAATAAACTTTAGTTACATGTAGTGCTGCGGCTCTGGTGGGTTTGAGAAGTGAAGCTGCGGCTGTTTGTTGGGGGCCTCGTTTTTCTGCAGCCCCCAGGATCGTGCTCTACTGAAAGCCGTCTTTGATTATGTCTCACGTGCCATCTGTACGGAAGCGTACATCCTTCTGCTCCTTCAGCGCCACAGCCTGGCTCAGCCACACTCCCCTTTCCTTGTCCAGGTCCCGCTCTTCGTTTTCCTCCTTTGCCATTTCCTCGCTGGAGCCGCCATCTGGTTTGCTTTGTCCTGGGCTGCGGCATGCAAGGCCACAGCGTCCCACTAGGGGGCATTCGGTCCTCAGCCCAGCTTGGGAGGCGCTGTGTTCCTGCCTCTTGCTGGGCTGGCAGGGCCATCTGCTCGTCAGCCTGATTGTGACCCATCCAGTGTCTGAATGGGATTGTAGGGCAGGGCCACTAAGCTGGCTGCAGACTCAACCCTGTTCTGCCACGTCCCAGCTGGCCTCCCGCCCCAGCATCACTCTGAGCTCGGCCAAGGAGCTGGTTACCGTGAGGTCCGAGAGGGTGTCTGGCTTTCAGTGAGAAAGGCAGCTTGGAGGGCGCCAGGAGACGGTTTCTAACAGTCCCTTGGGTCAGGCGTCCTGCCTTTCTTTCCTGCAAGGTGGCCGGCAGGCTGCCTGTGGGTGGTGCCCAGAGATGCTGGGAGTCACTAGTATTAAATACTCGGCAGGGCTGCCTGTTTGGTTCTCGTGTGCACTGTCTCTTTGAGTCCATTCGACCCTCCCACCCCACACACTTTTAAATGGGGAGGAAGCCACAGAGTAAAGGGTCCAGTGACCAGGGTGTGCACCCTCAGGGGCAGAGGCAGGACTTGCACCTGGGTCTTTTGGGGCCTGGAGACTACAGGGACACTTCAACCACGCCTCTGTGTCCTGGGAGACCGTGCTGAGAGTTGCCAGGCTTCTGTCAAATGTTTCCTGCTCTCTGCACCCTGCTGACTGTGGCCTTGCTGTGCAGGTGCCTAGGATTGAGGAAACATGACATTGGGGAGAGCTAGAGGACGACTCGGCTTTGTAGGAAGAGCTGAAAGTCTCACACTCTGGGAGCATAGTCCAGTCACTTGCTTTGGCTTGTTGCCAGATCATGATGGGGTGTGTGGGGAGCCGGCTTTGTCAGGACATGGTGAGCTGCTTCAGCTGGCCACTCGGTGTGTCACACCCTGCTGCCTCTGCTCTTCCCTTCTTGGGCTTCCATACCTCAGACTGTAGCATGTGCTTGGACACAGGCCTGCCCTGCACCCCCATCCCTGCATCTGGCCCATAAATCACTGTGTACCCTTGGCTAGACCAGAGACCTCTCGCTGCAGAGCCACCTGCATGGAACAGACCCTACCTGTCCAACTGGGAGCCCCAAAGAGATTCTTAGCAAGGGCACTTTACTGTGCTGGCTGGGATGAGGCCATTTGAGATGTCCTCTCAGCCGTGTGTTCCACTCTGTACTCCCCGACCCCAAGATGCATGACAACTTTGAAGTAAGACTTGCTGTTCAGTAGTTGCCTTTTTTTTTTTTTTTTTCAAATGGGAGAGGTTTTTGGTATAGGGCGTGTGTGCTCACCAGAAAGACAGATCACCTCCCAGGGGGTATGGCCACGCCGCAATCCCTTCTCCATTCTCCTCTTGGGATCTTGGGCATGCACACACACGCGCCTGGCATGAGTTTAAGCCACTGGGTTCAGAGCTCGAACCGTGGTCGACTACATGGGAGTCCAGTGACATAGCCATTACGCCAACTGCTGGTCCCGTGTTCAGTAGCCTTAAGTGAACTTTCCTTTTGAGTCCTCAGTTTCTTCAATATGTGATGTATGTGCCAGAGCCAGAGGTTACACGTTCAAATGCTTCCCAAAGTTCCAGGTAACAATTTAGGGTAGGAATCTGGGGAGTGGAGGACACACAGGTAAGTGTAAGGGGTGCCCCTGCTCTGCTCTAGCAGGTTGTTGTGATGTAAGAAGGGACCTTGAGGTTGCCCAAGGCACAGGGGACACCTTACATCTGGCAGCGATGGGCCTTGAGATGGGCTGGATGGGTCACGCATGGAGCAGCAGCGCGGGCCAAGGCTGCAGCCGGGCCTACCAGCTGAGGTCAGAATCCAGCGTCAGAGCTCTCGAAGACTGCAGTTGGCTTTGTTCAGTTGCACAACTGATTTTTTTTTGGAATATGGTGCTTAAGTCTTATCAGCACTTGGAAAACAGTTTTCTAAAGAGGGTTTCCTTTTCTCAACTGATTTTTTTTTTCTTTTAATTTGCCAGAGGGTATGTGCACTTGCTGGAGAGAGACAGAGCCAGAGAAGAGCAGAGGGAGGAAGATTCCTCATGAGGAATGGCCACGCCACGATCCCGTCTCGATTTTTCCCTACTGACAGGATTTTGGGCAGGCATGCATGTGTGAGTGGTGTTTTCCTCAGGCTGCTGGTCCAGGACTCATACCAGGTCCAGGACTCAGACCGTACAGATGGCCATGTGGGATCCAGCTCCCTTAACCACCAGGCCACTGGCTGGCCCTGGTTTATTTGTAATTAGGCCATGGTTGTTTCGAGACCACTGTTTGGTGGCCTCAGATGTTAAAGAGCTTTTCAAAAAGGCAGATAAGAGATCTTCAGTGCCTCCCATTCTTTCTTCCTCCCTAAAGCAGCCTCCCTGGTCCCTTTTGAGGGGTCCCCTTCCCCTACCAAGTGGACAGATAGATGGTGGCCCTTATTTATGGATTTCTAGTAGGTCAGGGCAGGACTGTGGCCTGTGCGTGGCCACCTGGGCTCTTAGGATGCAAGACCTGGTGGGGGCAGAATGCTGACCCTGGTGACCCCTCCTCGCAGCTCCCCTGATTCTGTGAGCACCCCCACTCCCAGCCAAGATCCCATATCCCTCTAATAACTCTTGGGCCCCTGTGACGGGGACTGCTGATACCTGGCTCTCGGCAGATAGAAGGCCTCAGACCCAAGATGTGTTTCCATGCTGCCTGGTCCTCTCAGGGAGCTGCCAGAGGCAAAAAGCCTCCACGATCCCTAGCACAGCCTCTTGCTTTACCAGACCCCGGGTTGGAGATCTCCCTCTGCACGACGAAGGACACTGAGGCGCCAGAGGATTAGGTTGTGTCTAGGACGGCTGCGTGGTAGAGGAAGGAGACTGCACTGAGCCAACTGTTTAAACCAAGGAAACATCCAGCCCTGTCCCCTGACCTTTGGGTGAGAGGGTTTACTACGGTCCGTGGGAACTGCCCGGGCTGGGACTAACAGTGTGTAATGAAAAACTGAATTGGCGACGATTTGCTAGTTGCCCTGGGAGGACACTGGTGCCTTTTGGGCCAGAGGAGCAGTGATTGTCGCTCTCTGGAGAGGGAGGCACCTTTCAATGAGGTGGGTGGGACGAGAGTGAGGAGGCTGGGTCGGGTGGCCCTGGGCCACCCGGGTGACCGGTGACCGCATGGCTCCCTTCCTGTGGATGCTATAGAGGCACTAAGCTGCTTTTGTGCTCAGGGCTGCAGCCCTCTGATCACAACAGCTGCAGGGTTCCCAGGAGACTCCTGCTCTATGGGCACCCCACAGGGATCCCCGAGGGCAGGCTCTGAAGAGAAGAGGCCAGAGCCCTCTAGTTCTCAGGAAATAAAGCATTATTTACAAAGAACATATTAAAAGATACACTAGAGAAACCACCCCACCGAGGTGTGAGCTTCCTTGCCATTCCTCATTGGGGTCAGGGAGGAGGAGTGAGCTGACTTTCCAGCAGGTGGGACGGGGGCTGCCAGGTCAGGGAAAGGGACCCCCCTTCTGGGCACCCCCGAGTTTCTCCTTGGCAGGATGCTTGTTTTCAGGATCTGTCCTTTCATAGCTTCCAAACTTGGAGGGGCCAGCCGGGTCTTCTCCCGGGCTGGGGTACAGTGGGGGACGTAGGGCCGGCCTGCCACCGCTGCCCACGCTCTGGCCGGGGGTAGACACCAGGTTATCGTTTTCAAGTGGCGGATGCAGAGCTTCCTCAGGACAAATAGGTCTGGTGTTGTGTTCCTGGTTCCAGCTCTGGGGGACGAGAAAGAAATGTGTCAGGGGAGGGAATACCCCAGAGAAGATTCAGGACGTGGGGGACAGGCCCCATGTACTGTGCTCAGGCAGGGACAGCCGCTGGGTTTCTGCAGCAGGGCTTCTGCCAGTTGATCGGCCGCACTGGGGGCGGGGGGGGGGGGCATTATCCCATCAGGAAACTCTCAGGGGCTCTGTTTATGTGGTCTTCCAGGGGGGAGTCTGAGGGCTGATTTTGAAGGTCCATGATTTCCTCTGCTCTAATCGCCAAGTCAGCTCCCATCACCTGGATCACTGTTGTTTTTTCCTCCCTTTATAAGAATCAAGATGCATAGGGACCCCTAGTCACGTGTGGGCAGGGTGGGGATGAGGTGAGGGGCTGCATGGCTTGGGGTTCTGGGATGCCAGGTTGGGCGGAGACAGGCATACCTCTCAGAGTCTCTGAGTCCCGTGCAGATCGTAGTCACTGTCGGATGAGTTGTCAGGCTGGGTGGAGGAGAGGTGCAGGGCCCCTTCCAGAGCTGGAGAAAGAAAGGATGCTGTTTACAGATGGTAGCAGAGAGGTTGCCCTGCCAGGCTACACAGAGCCCCTCCGAGCCAGAGTCGGCCCACAGTGGGGCAGAAGATCACAGGGGCTTTATGAGCTAGTGACATTCCCAGTCTTGGTTTTGATCAATTCAGCCAAGCATCCACTAATGATGCTGAAGTCCAGGTCCCCCGGAGCTTAATTGTTAGCCCTAGTCGGGGAGCCTTCAGGACAGGGCTCCTGCTGCCCACTTAATGGTTCTCCTCTGGCCCCAAGGAATCCAAGGGGCCTCATTTACCATCCAGGCCCACAAGGCCCTGCAGGGAAATAGGCCCATTAGGTCACAGCCAGGCTGGGGTTAATGGCATCCCGGTGCATCCCTCTCTCTAGATGAGTGGTTCACTGTCTCAAAAGGGACAGCTGAGGCTTGTGAAGGCTGCATCCTTTCCACACCCCTGCTGTGGTCTACTGTCCAGCAGGTGGCTTGATCCCCCTGCCTCTGGGGCCTCCCGTCCCTCTCCGGGCAATTACATGACCTACGTGGGACCTGTCCTGGTAGGGCTGCTCCAGCTCAGCCTTCGTGCCCACTGGTGCTCACCTGGGTACGCGGACACCTGGGAGTTCCTGGGAGGCTGACTGTACTCGTTATCCACATGGGAGGCTGTGGGGTTCTCAGCCTGGGACCGGACGGTCGCCGTGTGGTTGCGGTGGAAAGACACTAGTGAATGTAGGAGATGATGTTGTTAGACTTGGTGCTCTGTCCTCCTTCCCCAGAAGGCACCCAGAATTTACTCTCCTGCTCCCATTATGTCATGGGGAGAGGGTAAAGTACCCAATGCCCATTCACTGCATCTCCTTCCCATTCTTTCTGGGGAGGTTCCTGCTAGCAGGGTCAGTGGCAAACCCAGCTTTGGGTTGGCCAGCAATCTGACTGGTGGCGGGGCCTTCAGCTGGTCAGGCAATTGGAGCACGAGAAATAAGGCAGAGATACTCCATGCCTCTCTCTGAGCCTAGGTCTTTACATTATAAAAAAAAGACTGGACTACACAGAGCCTTCTTGAAGAACTTGGTCCTGGACTTGTGAAGGGGAAGAATGTGGAATGGGAGGCAGGAGCAGGGCTGTGCTTCCATCTTTTAGGGTAGCTTGGCTTGGCCACAAGGAGAGAGGATGCAGACCAAGGGTCGGGGCTGGGCTGGCTGCACTGAAATATTCTAAACTGGCCCTTTAAGTAGTTCTTCATGAAACTAGCTTGGGCTAGCCATCTTAAATGTAGCTCTGCTTTGGATGGTTACAATGCAAAAATAATCCCTAAGGGGCCCAGCAGGTGGTGTAATGGTTACATTGCTGGTCTTCCATGTAGTTGACCACAATTCGAGTCCCAGACTGGGCAACTTAAAACTCAAGTCGGGTGTGTGTGCGCGTGTGTGCCCAAGATTTGGAGTGGAGACTGGAGGAGAAGGGATCATGGCTTGGCCATCCCCCCCAGGGGCTGATTTTTCTCTTTCTGTGTCTGTCTCTCCAGCAAGCACACACACCCTATAGCAAAAAAATCTCTTAAAAACAAGCAAACAAACGAAGTCCATTAAGGTTCTGATAAGTCCTGAAAGAAAGAATCCTGTTCAGCTTTGCTTAGCTCATGGCTTTCCAGGGGGTCCTCTTTTGTGGTCCCTGTGTTGGGCAGTGCTGCCAGAGTGACTGCCAGGGACCACTGGTTAAGTCAACCATGGAAATGAGGCAAGGGAGGGGGGACATTGCGGTCTCTGAGGCTTCAGAGGCGAAAACCACTCAGCCGTCTGCCCCGTTGAGGAGCCTCGGCCCTGCCTGGTGTGAGCATGTCTGTTGACCACAGTCACATCTCAGAGGTGCGGGAGGCGGCTGGAGGCCTCGGGCAGCCCCTGGCTCCATCCGGGACCAGCGGAGGACCTACCTCCAGGGACACTTACTGTTCTGGTTCATTCCTGTGGGGCCGATCCACTGGCGCTGCTTCTTCTGGCGGACTGGGCGACAGAGGAAAACATGTCAGGGAGGGGCAGGTCGTGCTCAGGTGGGGGCAGGCGCTGGGAGGGAGGGAGGGAGTGCGGGTGTAACTGGAGGTGGGGCTGCTGGGTTCTGCGCCCTGATGTCTCTGGTAACCTCAGCTTTTTAACTCATTTCAGAGGACAGCTGGAGCCATCTAGTGCCAGAGGACTGCTGAGGGGGGCCAGCAGTGTCTGGTCCCCCAGAGAAATGACCACAGGTGTTTAGAACGAGAATTCAGATCTGGGCAGGTGCTTGGGACCCAGTGCTGCCCACCTCTGGGCTCTGTTTTCAGCCTCCCTAACCCCACTTCCTGGTCACTGGAGAATGTTCTGAGTTCTGCAAGGCAAGAACAACCCCCGGCACTCACAGGGGTGCAGTGACCACTTGGCTAGCCAGAAAGCTGCGGCTGGAGAGAGGAAGTGGCTCAATCAGTGTCCTGGGGCGCTGTCAGTGGTTAGACTGGCCTGGGACACACGTCTCTTGCTGTCAGAGGCCATGCTGGGGACCCTGTGGTCCCGCCATGGCTAGAGAATAGCCACATCCTCTCTCTGGCCTGTAGTGAGTCTCAGCTCAGCCCACATACAGGCACGTGGTTACAATTGTCCTGACGTTCTATTTCTGGCCAGTGGGCAGAGGGGAGGGCTGGCTGGTGACGCAGAGGGGACCCTCCAACCAGCTTTCTAGAGGTGGGACCCCCCCCTCGTGGGGCTGTAGTGCAGCTCCTCCAGTCTCCCATGGGGGGCAGGGTGGCTCAGGGCAGTGGCACCCACATTTCTTCACCAGCTTCTTGTAGGCGAGAGGGCCACACAGGACCAGCAGCACCACCAGGAGCACCAGGGCCAGGACGATGCTTGCCACGGTGCCCGCAGCCAGGCCTGCTGGGTTTGGATCCTGGCCTGGGGGAGGGGAGGAGACAGGTCAGTCCCCACCCTGGAGGCTGCTTGGCTTCCCCGTCACCCCTGCTCATCCCAAGAGGCACCCGCATGTTCGGAAGGCAGTTGCCCACCCACCCGGCTGTCCCTCTTATCAATCTCTGCAGTTCCCTGCTACCATCTGTCCGTCTCATGGATCATCTGACACTTGATCATCCAGCCATCACTTGCCACCATTGTTATAAGCTATTTAACCTTCTACCATTTGCCAGTTATAAGTGATCACCTTGCCCTCATATAGCAATAAGTGATCGATGACCAACAGCCAGCCAGCCCTCCCGCCTGTCATTCATCCATTCACTTATTCATCCATTTCTCTCTTTTACCCAATTCCCCTTTATCTACCCCTTGGCCTTCCAGCATCCTGGAGGGGTAGAATACAGGAGGAAGGGGTACCTAACAGTGATCTGCTGTTGCCCTGCCTAGTCCTCTGCTCGTTGCTGTCCAAGCACCTTTGCTCTCTGACTCCTAGACTCCCCTCTCTCCCCCTCCGGGGCCCTCTGTGCACCTACTGGGCCGGTCCTTCAGAGACCTGCTCGCTGGCTGGGCCCCAGAGGCCAAGTCCAGGACTGCCCTCAGCCCACCGTGAGCTGTTGGCAACTCACATGTGACGAACACCCTCTTGCAGTGGGTTTTTATCTCCCGTAGCTTGTGGCACCGGGACAGCTTCTTCTGGGAACAGGCGAGCCCCCGGGAGGTCTTCTGGCTGGTGTCCAGCAGGCGGTAGGAGCTGGCATTGCCACACTGCTGCTCCTGGCACACCTCGTTCCACCGCTCCTTACTCCTGGCCCCGGAGCTGTCACACAGGGCTGCCCACTGCAGGCCTTGGCGCACCTCCACGGCTCCTTCACACATGCCGCTGCCCCCGACCAGGCGGCTCTGCACCTTGGGCTGGAAGTCTGGGGGGAGAAGCGATGGGAGATTAAGTGGCAGGCTTACCTAAGCCTGCATGCCTGGCCCGTGGGGCCCCATCGCATGGCGAAGCTGGGGCCCTGGCAGTGATGAGGTAACCCGTGGATCACCAGGCCTTCTGCCTTATCTCCTTCTGCGTCCTCTATCTCTTCCCCTGAACAAATTCTCTCTCCCTGGTGTCTGGGCAGCTGCCGGCAGCCATCCTGTGAGGCAGCAGCAAGGGCACTTTCAGTAAAGGCCAGTGATGGCAGTGCCATGGCCCGCACCATGCCAGGTGGAGGTGAGAAAAGAGTGTGGGGAGGCCCACCTGGGTCTACTTTCTTCCAGAAATGCCCTCTCCTTCTCTTGCTGCTCCTTGGGAAGCGGGAAGGCTTTTTAGAAAAGGAAAACTGAGGGGCCAGCAGGTGGCATGGTGGTTAAGCCACTGGACATTCCCACTTGACTGAGCACGGTTCAGATCCCAGACCTGGTGGCTTGCTTTCTCACTTTCCCACTTTCTCCCTGTGTCTCTCTCTCATGAAATTAAAATAAATAAATGAATAAAAAAATAAAAATTCTTTAAAAAAAAAAAAAAAAAAAGGAAACTAAGGCCCAGGGGCAGAAAAGACTTCATGCTCTGACTCCTGGCAGTTCACGGGTGAGACAGAGCCCAGGAATCCTGCCACTCAGGCCCCGAGTCCTGGAATTAACAGAGACTCATATTCGTTCTTGCTTATCTGGGTGGGCTGGGGTGTTCATAGCTAAGATTCTGCACATGTTCAGTTCACAGTGGATGATGATCTCACCAGCTTCGGCCAATTGCCATGGCAACGCCAACCTTCACAGTCCCAGTAAATCTGCTTAGAAGAAGCTTCAAAGGATTGGGCATGGTTTTTCAGGTTGTAGCCCTCATGGGGCTCTTAGCTGAGCGGCAAGAGGAGCTGGGAGCCAGTCTGCCCTCTCCTCATCAGGCCCAGAGACCCTTGGGGCTCCTTGCCAGGAGTTTTACTTATTCACACTGGGTACCCAAAGGGCTGGGGGCAGCCCTGCTTGCAGGTAGCTGAGTGATCCCGGCCAGTGCTTCCTGGATCTGTGTACAGAAATCACTGGGCACCTGGCCAAGATTCAGTAGGTCTGGGGTGGGGCTCAAGTCTGCATTTCTAGCCAGCCCCCAACTGAGGCCGGTGCAGCTGGTACAGGGCCACGCCTTGAGTAGCCGAGGCTAGACAGCAGGCTCTGGAGTGAAGATCCCAGCTAGTGCTCTACGGTACTGGGCGAGAATTTTTTTTTTTTGGGAGAGATTTTTGCTATAGGGCATGTGCTCTCACCAGAGAGACACAGAAAGACAGAGAGACGGAAAGAGGAAATCACCCCCCGGGGGGATGGCCACACCGCAATCCCTTCTCCTCCAGTCTCCTCTAGGGATCTTGGGCACGCACGCACACGCGCCTGGTGTGAGGTTTGAGCCACTGGATCTGAACTTGAACCATGGTTGTCTATGTGGGAATCCAGCGACTCCTGTTATGTTATCTGCTGGTCCCCTGGGCAAGAAATTTAGCTCTCTGAGCTTTGACTTCCTTGTCTGTAAAATGGGGGTGATAATAGCCCCCGTCTGCTAAGGTCATTGTGAAAATGAAAGAATGCCTTGGGATGGCCTCCCACGCAAGATAGCCTGGATCCCCAGCACTCCCGGCAGTGGAAACCACCACCCCTCTGGGCACGCTATGATTATTCTTCCTTAGTTTGAACTCTGGTCTCTTCCCCTGAGTTTTCTCCACTGGTCCTGGTCCTGCCCCCTGAGGTCTCACGGCTTCATCTGCCTCCCTCCCTCAGCACCCCCAGCAAGTTACTCTCTTCATTTTGTTGCTCCCTGGCTCAGGACCCTCTGCAGAGAGCCTCACTGGGGCGCCTCTCTAGTTTCTGTCTTTCCCCGGTGTGCTCTGGCTCCTAGGCCTTGGGGACCTCCCAACTCCCAGCAGAGCCCCACCCGCATCTCTCAGGATTTATAAACCTCCCTCCTGCCGGGCTTGCCCCTCCGAGTGCTCCATGCCTTGGCCCAAGCTGCAGCTTGCACCCACAAAGCTTTCTCTCCTTTGCTCCAGCAAACCCTGGCAGAGAACGCACCTCCTGGCAGTGCTGCCGTCCCCTTCCCCAGGTGGCAGAGGCTAGTGCGTCCTTTGGGCTTAGTCGGTGCCACTTTGCAGATTCTGAGCACCGAGTGCGAGTGTGCCATCCACGCTGCCCTACCTCTTAGAGGCCCCTGCTTCCCCTCTACTCCCCATTGTGCCTCACACCCTGTGCTGCATGCAGGGGGTTCCAGGAATGTGACCATCTGAGGTGCGCCGGGCCTCACTCACCTGAGCAGACGAGGGCAAGAGCGCGGCCGCCTTCCTGTGGCTGGATCTTCTGGAAGCACTGCCCCAGGGAGGCACAGCTTGCATTCTGGACCCTCCACAGGATCGGCAAGGGCCTGGGCTCCTGGGGATCTCCTGGGCCTTGTGTCCCGACTGCCTCGGCCTCTGGAAGATGCTCCAAGAAAGAGCCGCACTGGACAGCAGCACAGATGAGGTTCTCCAGCCTGTGGTCCCTATCCTCAGTGTCATCGCTGATGGTACCACCCAGGCTGCCGCTGTAGAACTCCACCACGCCGGCACACTGCAGGTGCCCAGGCCCGGCCACCAGCTGCACCCTGGGAGGAGCTGAGAGAGGAGAGACCAGAGGGGAGCCAGGCCTGAGCTCTGATGGCGTCTGGCAAGCACGCAGGTGAACGTTGACTGCTGGCAGTTGGCCTTGGGCAGTGTGAGGCCCCTAATATAGCCTAGGACGCGTTTACACTAAACATTGCCGAGGTTAGCTGAAATTCAAATATAGCCCAGCATCCTGAGCTTTTATTTGCTAAATCTGACCCCCCAACCCCATGGGGTCAGAATCCTCTTACCTGTGGGTTCTGGAGTGGTCGTGGGTGGGGGACTTGTGGACGGAGGTGTCGTCGTTGGGGGCTCTGCAAGGAGACACTGGTGAGGGAGTGGTGGGTGACTCTGGGAGGGAGGAAGGAGAGGGGAGGAGGGAAGAATGGAGGTGGAGGGAGGGCTGGGGATAGCGAGCATGCTGAGAAAAACCCAGAGCTTGTTATTCAAGTACCGCTTGCCAGAGTAAGCCCACTCGACCCACATGTTGTCTGTAAGACTCCTGCAGGTGGGCAGTACCACCTCACTTTACGGATGGGGAATGGAGGCTCGGAGCGGACAATGAAGTTAGCTACTGGCAGAACCAGGTCCTCAACCATTTCCATTCTACCAGAGAAGGTACCAGCACCCACTCAGTGCTCCCCCGCCAGTCCCCACACCAGTGTTGTAGTTGGGGTAAGGTAGTTATAAAGTGGGGACCCTCTTCCCCTTCCACTGGCCTGCTCAGGGAGCTGACCACAGACCCTGGGAAGACTCCTGGGGCTGCCGTCCAAACCAGTGTGCCCACGTGGGCAACTGCCTACTCACCCAAGCAGACCAGGCCCAGAGGGAGGCAATTCATCCTGCTGTAGCTGCAATTGGAGAAGGACCCCACATGTCCAGGGCAGATGATCTGTTTCCGGGGTTTGTTGAAGGAAGAGATAGGGGCGAGGAGCAGAGCCTTCCCACAGAGCAGCTGCTGGCAGACCTTGGAGGCCAGGCTGGGGTCTCTCCAGACAACCGGGCTCTGGCCCCAGCTCTGGCTGCATACCGTACTCCACGAGTCCTTGTAGTAGACCTCCAACTGGCCCTGGCATCGCGAGTAGGAGTTGGTGAGCCTCCCCTGGAAACCTGGGGGTCAAAGAGACGTGGGGGGTGCTCAGGCTGGGAAGGACCGTCTACTGGGGCTCCTCACTGCCTCCTCCCTCCCTGTGCCCTGTGCCCAGCCAGGCTGCCTCCTTCCCCACTGGCTACCTGCCTTGCTCCTTATTTGGCTCTTCCAGGGCACTGTAGGAACTCTCCAGAAACTCAGGTTAGGGTGTTCCTGACCCAGGCAATCCCAAAGCTGGGCCTGGAAGGTCCAGATCTCAGAGCCACAGGGGATTGGAGCAGTGAGCCAGGTATTCTCAGGGCTCTATGTCCAGAAGAATTGCTCTAGTCCTGGGACTTTGGGCCCAATAGGTTTGAGGTAGGATATGATATGTGTACGTGTGTTTTAATTTTATTTATTTAAATTCATGATAGACTGTGAAAGAGAGAGAAAGAAGCACCCTCCACAGGGCTGTTATGTCACAATCCCCTTCCTGCAGTCCTCCAGCCTGGTGCATTTCAGGCTGACAGGGCCAGGGACTCAAACTGTGATCGGCATGTGGCTTCCACAATCCAGTACACCACCAGCTGCACCACACAAGCTAGGCCTCTCCTTTTTTCACTTTTAAAGTCAATTTTTATTGAAGTACAATTTACATCCAGTGACATACACTCATTTAAAGGGTACTGTGTGATGGAATTTGACAAATGTACACATGCATGTAACATAATCTAGATGTGAAACATTTCTATTGCCAGAAGGTAGTTCCCTTATGCCCCTTTACAGTTAATTTCCCAGCCTCAGGCAACCACTGGTCTGCTTTCTGTCACTAGAGATTAGTTTTGCCTTCTCCAATGTTATATAAATAGAACCTCATGTGTGTGTGTGTGTGTGTGTGTGTGTGTTTGGGGGAGTTGCTGTCTTTCTCTCAGCACGTATTTGAGATGTATTCATGTTGTTGTATATATCAGTGGTTCCTTCTGTTCTTTTGCTGAATAGTGTTTTGTGGTATGGTTATGCCACAGTTTGTTTTCTCATTCAGTCTTTAGGTAGTTTCTGTTTTCTGGCTGCTGTGAATATAGCTACTATGAACATTTGTGCACAGGTCTTTGTGTGAACACACGTTTCCATTTCTCTGGATAGATACTAGGAGTGGAGTTGCTGGGTTATAGTAGATATGTGGCCTGTATGATTTTACAAAGCTTCCGGGGGGAGGGGGTGAATGTGCGTGTGTGTTTGCATAAAGAGCTTCTGGAAGGATATGCAATAAACGTCACTACCTGGGTGGTGAGGTGGGGTGACACTGGACAGATGTGGAGCAGAGAAGGAAGTGAGACTCTGGACATGGATCCTGAACTTCAGTTGTGAAATATTGCTTTCAGAGACTTCCAATGAAGATTTTATGGTGAGACTTCTTCCTCACTTATTTCTAGGTCAGAATATTCCTCTATTCCCACTGATTCTAATGCACAAAGAGTGAAAATGGAATGCAAGAGAGATTGTAGATCACCTCCTCCTGCACGCCTCTGAACACTCAGATTGAACTTGAAGAATTAGAAGAAATGCACCATCTATCAGAGATGACTAGAAATCACTGCAGGGTCACAAGAAATATGGAAAACCAAGAAAATACCTCTCCTCCAAGGAAAAATAACTCCTCTTCATCCTCAGACAATATGATGAAATTCATGGAAATGTCAGATAAGGAATTTAGGATTTTCATGGTGACAAAGCTCACAGGGATTGAAGAGAAGAGAGACAATGAACTGCCAAAGAGGCAGGGGAAAGGAGCTGACGAGCTTCAGGAGGTGAGGAAATTCTTGTAAGATCTAAAACAGGAAATTGACACTATTAAAAAGAATCAAATGGACCTGTTAGACATGAAGACTATAATACAGGAAGTCAAAACCTCCCTTGAAAGTATTAAAAGCAGACTAGATCATACCGAAAATCGAATCTCAGATGTAGAATATAGTATTGCTGGCCTAGAAAAATCCACCACGAAGACTGAGAAAATGCCCCCCCAAAATATGAGAATACTATACGAGAAATACTAAATACCATCAAACATCCAAACATCTGGATAATTGGTATCCCAGAAGGGGGAGAGACTCATAAGGGCATTGACAATCTATTCCATGAAATCCTAGAAGAAAACTTACCAAACCTAGAGAGGCATTCAAAGATCCAGTCCCGAGAAATACAAAGGACCCCCAATAGAATCAACCCAAGAAGATCTTCTCCAAGACATGTTATAGCCAGACTGACCAAAACCACAGACAAAGACAAGATACTAAGATTGACAAGAGAGAAACGTCAGGTGACCTACAAAGGATATCCCATCAGGCTGACAGTGGTTCTTTCATCTGAAACAATGCAAGTGAGGAAAGAATGGGAAAATAGATTCAAAGTGTTAAGGGAAAAGCAATTGCAACCAAGAGTACTATACTCAGCAAGATTATCCTTCATGGGGAGAAAAGACAAGAACGTTCTCGAATAAACAAAACCTGAAAGAATTTACAACACCAGACCAGATCTCTTAGAAGTTCTGCAGGGAGTGCTATACCAGGAAAATTAAATACAGTCACACAGAATTAAGAGTTCAAAAACTAAGAAAATGGCCAACTTAATCATGGGGACCAGTCTGGAGTTGAATATTATATCCTAGAATTTAAATGGGATAATTGAACCACAATAGAAGATAGATTAAGTAGATAAGACTGAACTGGTGAAATAGAGTTTTATGACTTTTGAGTAAAACATTGCTGATTTTCTTCTAGGCTTTGTTTTCTGGTTTTAAGGATTTTTGTCTTGTCTTGAGCTGCCGATAAATTCATGTATCTACTATGTGAACAGAATCCCAATCTGTTTCCTGGCTTTAAGTTTTAAGCATATTTCCTTAGCATTTCTTTGATTTATTAAAGCTAAATCTGCTTTTCTTGAAATTAAAAAATATAGTAAAAAATACATAATAAGTGACTGTAATAAACTATATAGCATCAGCTAGGTGCTACCTTATAGTATATTCATTCTACTCAGGGTTTCATGCCTAAAGTCAGACATGTATTCACAGATATGTACATATCAGCAGAGCTTACTATTGAAAGCAGTTAGATTATTTAAGAAATTTTATGAATCAATAAAATGTGGGGGGAAAAAAGGAATGGGAAAACAACTGAGATAGTGTGGGAGGAGGGTGGGAAATGGCAGAGGGTGAGAAATAGGGGGAAATATATATTTTATATATATACACGAAACTAGAAATGGAAAATCATTGACGATAGCATGTATGATTAAGCTACTATGCAGCATATTCTGGATGGGAAGTCACATTGTGTATGCTGTGACAATGCTCAGTGAATGAATGTAAATTAATTAATTAAAAACAAAATATTAAAATAAATACATAAGTAAAAAAAAAGAAGTGAGACTCTGTACTATAGATCTTTTATATTTTTAAGGGCTGGCGCCATTGTCAGATGGTTGCTCACGGTCTGAATCTCAGTCCTGATAGCTTGAAAGACACACCAGGTACGTGTGCATGCGTGCCCCAAATCCTGACAGGATGGAGAATTGGAGGAGAATGGATTGTGGCATGACGACACGCCATTAGGGGGTGCTTTCTCCCTCTCTGTGTTTCTCGGTTACTCTCTGATAGTACACACACGCCTTCTGGGAATTAAAAAAAAAATAAATAAATAAAATGTGTTTTTTTTTTAAGAGTCCCCCCCCCCCCCGCCCCCAATTAGGGCTCGGGTACTCATCAGAGAGACATAGATAGTGAGAAGGAAAGTGAGAAATTACCTCCCAGGGAGGATGACCATGCCGCGATCCCTTCTCCGTTCTCCTCCTGGGATCTTAGGCACGCATGTACACATGCCTACCATGATTTTCAAGCCACCGGGCACAGGACTCAAACCATAGTCAGTCATGTGGGAGTCCAGCTACACCATCTGCTGGCCCCCAAATTAGATATTTTTATATTAAAACATTTTTAAGCCAGATGAATGTATTTTTATTCAATAATTTTTTTTTTTTTAATGTGAAAGGCATTTCTGGGTCTATCTAAAGTGGAGGTTTCCCGTTTGGGGGGGTCCACTGTTTTCACCCCACAGGTGAGGAGACTCTGGTGCTAAGCACAGGGCCAGGGGCTTGCCAAGGTCCGTGGGCTAGAGGCAAAATGAGCTGGCCTCTACACCTAACGCTGGAGGGATGCCTGGCAGGCTTCAGCCCGGCAAGCTGACTCATGGAGACCTCACCAGGGAAGAGCTTTTCTCTCCATTTCACGGGGGAGGAAATTGGGGCTCACAGAGGTCAAGCAGCTTGCTTGAACTCAGAGCTAGGATGTCAGTGCAGGATCTAGGCCCAGGCTGAGGACCTGCCAAGGCCCTGTGGGCCCCTCTGACTGCATGGTGACTTAATGGGACCTCTAGACTCATTGCCCCAGAATACATTCCGTGTGATGTCCTAGCCAATATGATAAAGACACATCTGTGGTGAAATGAGTGTGGAAGCTGCCGAGTGCAAACTAGCTTGGCGTGTTTCTCTCCTGCAGGACTTCTCAGAGCATTTACTAGGCAGGTGCGCACTGTCAGCCCCCCTGGGAGATGTGCTGTTGCCCACCCCTTGTCAGACATGTTCCAGGGAACCCTGTATGGGCACCACTGGCCTCTAGGATTCAAGTTCAACCTTCACGCAGGACATTCAGCACCCTTTGCAATCTGACACAGCCTCAGCTGCAGATGCCTTTGACTGTGGAGCATCTGGCAGGACTGGGTAGGAAACAGGCCTTTGCAAGGTGCATTAATGGGCTATTGTGTTTTCTGTGTGCAGTGAGCAGGTAATAATCATTATTATCAGGAGAACTGGCATTTATGTGGTGCTGTATGGCTGTCAAGGCTGTTCACCTGCAGATGGGCATCTTTTAAAAAAAATTTTTAAGAATTATTTATTTTATTTTATTTATTATTATTATTATTATTTTAATTCACCAGAAAGAGACAGAGAGAGAGGAAAAGTGAGAAAGCAAGCTGCCAGGTTCAGGACTCAAGCCGCAGTTGGACATGTGGGAGTGTCCAGCATCTTAACCACCATGCCACCTGCTGGCCCCTCAGATGAGCATCTTAACTGTGCATGTGTCTGTCCCTGTGTGTTTGTGTGTATGGTGGAGTTCACTCTCTCTGTGGAGGGTGGGGTTCAGTCTGGCAGGGGCAATGGCTTCTTAAACGTCAGGTCCCCCATAACCTGATGGAACCACAGCCCAGCTCTCCCCTGCCCCAGGCCTCCCTCCCTGTGACTCTTCCTTACCTGGCTCATCCCAGCTGGACCATCCGAGGCAGGCAGTGACTGCAGAAAGAAGAGAGGAGGGTCAGGAAGTGAAAACCCCTGCTCCTCTCCCCAGCTTACACGCACCCCCTGCTTGAACCACGGCCCTTTCTGCCTCCCCATTCTCCTCTACCATGAGGTAAAGGAGTTTCATGATGCCTAGCAATTGTGAAATCAATGGAGTGGGTTGCAATCATCGGTTTAAAAAGAAATAAAACAAAAACCTATGGTGAAATTGATTTTTCTTCAGTGCACAATTCTGCATGTTAGCACAAATAGATGTGTGACCCCCATCACCAGTTTTATCACCCCTTTCTCCCAGTTGCCCTCAGATGATCCCTTTATAGTAAAGAAATCATCCGTTTTTTAAATACTAGAATAAAGTTAGACTGCCCCATCTGTTGTGAGGTACGGGTCACTTTTTTTTTTTTTTTTTTAAGAGAGTTTTGCTCTAGGGCACATGTGCTTGTGAGAGAGAGACAGAGACAGAAAGTGGGAAATAACCCCCCAGGAGGGATGGCCATGCTGCAATCCCTTCTTCTCCATTTTTCTCTTGGGATCTTGGATCTTGCATGCACATGCGCCCAGCATAAGTTTTAAGTCACAGAGTCTGGAACTCGAACCCTGGTCGACTATGTGGGAGTTCAGTGATGTAATTATTATGCCCTTTGGTGGTCCCAATAGGGTTCACTTTTTGTATGTTGGGGATTGCAGTGTAAAAATGTGCTGTGTGTGGCGTTCATTCAGAGTTTCTTCTTCTTCTTCTTTTTCTTTTTGAGAGTGTTTTGCTATAGGGCGCGTGCACTCACCAGAAAGACAGAGAGAGACACAGAGACAGAAAGCTAGGAATCACCCCCCAGGGGGGATGGCCATGTTGCAATCCCTTCTCCTCCATTCTCCTCTCGGGATCTTGGGCATGCACGCACATGCATCCGGCATGAGTTAGGCCACCAGATCCAGGACTTGAACCACGGTCGACTACATGGGAGTCCAGCGACATAGCCATTAAGCCAACTACTGGTCCCCATTCAAATAATTTCAACTCCAACGTTTTAGAAAACCAAGAAATGAGCCAGAAAGGGAAACTAAAACAGGTTTGCTACTTCTAGGATTCCCAAGGCAGGATAAGAACAATAGCAATTTATCTGCAACAGCACCGTTTCCAGAGGTAGACCAAAGCTCAAAAAGACGGAGGGACTGGCCCAAGGCAGTATCGGCAGGTGATGAGGGAGACAAGACCACGGCCCCACTGGCTGCGGGTCTGCAGGGGACTGGCCTTCCCCATGTGCTCTGCCTGACCTGGGAGTAGGGGCAGAGAAGCCCGTCCCACATGGGGCTCTCTGCAGAGCTGCAGCCGGCCAGCGTGCCTGCGTCTGGGGAGATTTCATCTGGGTGGAGACAGGGTCAGGTAGGAAGCTTGTGGACCTCGGAGCCCTCCCTGCGCGTTTGACACTGCCCAGCATCTCAGTTACAGAGCAGGGACTCTGATTTCCATCTCTCTGTCTCTTGGACTTCTTTCTGCGTTGGCAGCTGGGGACAACACTGGGCCAGGAAGCCTGCTTTACATAGTCAACGGCTGTGTTTAAATCGCTTGTGTGAAATTGTCGATGGGTGTTAAAAACGGGGGTGTTTTAAAGAAGCTGTGCTTGCCTGAGTATTCTCATGGTGATAGGATTTTAAGGAGAGGTGCCCCACCAGCCTGTCCTCCCCTTAACTGAGACGTCTTGTGTTGAAGTCATCGTGGCCCAGGGAGAAGGTTCCCCGATCCTCGCAAGATCCCATCACAGAGGACCTGGAAGCTGTGAGCCTGAGAAAGGAGAGGTCCTTCTCATGGATGGGGAGAGTGGGGCTGGAAGCAGTGGCCAGAGCTCTGGCCCAGGTAGAAATGGATCATCCAGCTGTCAGTCATCTGGCCTAGTGTAGCGGGCCGGGCAGTCTCAGGAGGACATGGTGGAGAGATGAAGCAGGAGGGCTTTTGCCCTGACCTTACTTCTCACCCTGACCTCTCAGTCCGACCTCTCACTCCCACCTCCCTCCGGTACCATCACTCTACTGGGAGCAGGGCAGTCCATCTTTACAGAGTCATTCCTTTGGCTGAACCACGAGGCAGCTTGAAGTGGTGCTGAGGAGGGAGAGGGGACCCAGAGATCTGACCTTCATCCTGTACGATGCAGGTTGAGTTTTGGTAACTGAAAACTTCCAGCTCTGACTGAGGGACCTGGGGGCAAGTCTCTCAGCCCCTCTGAACTTCAGTTTCCTCATCTATAGCCTGGGGATGAAAATGGGACCAGCTTTCTAGCTGGTTGTGATCCCTACCTCACAACACATGGTGTAGGATGTGAGGATGAGCTGAAATCATTTGTGCAAAGCACCTAGCCCAGTGACTGCCTGGCCTGTGTGCAGTGCTCAGAGCTCATGTGTCTGGTCTGTGGAGTGGCCTGGGCCTGGGCAGATGTGGCCAGGAGGGAGGACACCCTGTCTGGGAAGCACAGAGTCAGACCACAGGCTTATCACTGCCCTTTCCCACTTGGAAACTTGAGAATGCCCAAGTCATCAGTCATCATTCATTATTAAGGCAGCAGCTAACTAGCTAGCTCCTCTGCAGAGCACTCAGCGGGATCCTTGCAGGTGTCGTCAGTCATCCCACAGCCCCACTATGTGAGTCACGTGTGCGCACGATCAGGAGAGGCCAAGTGCCCAACGGCTAGCAAGTGGTGGGACCTGGATTCCAGCCCCAAGTCTGCCTCTAAAGGCCATCCCCTCCGCTCTCAGCCACCAGCTGTCCCTCCTAGATGCCAAGTTTGGAGACACAGAGATGAACACGACCTTGACCCTGCCCCTGTACTTGAACAGCCAGACCCTGATGCCTCTGGGTGCAGGGACTGGGCCTGACCATCCTTGGAGATCTCACACAGAACAGCCCAGATCCTTCCCAGAGGACAGTCTCAGGAAGTCTGAGCAACTGGAGAGCCACATAAATTCTGAGAAAGAAAATGCTTTGTTGAGTAAAAGTGTCTCTTCATTTGACAGCATCACCTCCCTCGGAGGGCCTGCCTGGTCCTCAGAGGAACAGTGTGTCTTTTCTTCTCCTCTGTCACCATCACCATTGTCAACACCATCGCCACCATCTACACTGGTCAAGTTTTCACTCTTTCAGACCTCTTATTTATTTATTTTGGAGAGGTTTTTGCTATAGGGCACGTGCGCTTGCCAGACAGACAGAGAGAGACAGAGAGATAGAAAACAAGAAATCACCCTCCAGGGGGATGGCCACGCGGCAATCCCTTCTCCTCCATTCTCCTCTCGGGATCTTGGGCACACATGCACACGCGCCCGGCGTGAGTCTAAGCCACCGGGTCCGGGACTCGAACCGTGGTTGGCTACATGGGAGTTCAGCGACATAGCCATTATGCCAACTGCTGGTCCCCAGACCTCTTATTTTTTTTTATTTTAAAATTTTTTAGGGATTTTGTTATAGGGCACGTGTTATAGGCCTGAGAGACAGAGAGACAGAAAGCAAAAAATCCTCCCCACCTCAGGGGGTGATGGCCATGCTGCAAGCCCTTCTCCTCCATCCTTCTCTCTGGATTTTGGGCATGCACACACTGTGCCTGGCATGAATTTCAAGCCCCTGGGTTGTGGACTTAAACCACGGTCGGCCACATGGAAGTCCAGTACCTTACCCACCTGATAGTGGCATTCCAGATCTTTTTATTTTATTTATTTTTTTTACAGAGATTTTTGCTATAGAGTGCATGCGCCCACCAGAGAGAGACAGAGAGACAGAAATAGAAAAATCTCTCTCTGGGGGTTTGGCCACACTGCAATCAATCCCTTCTCCCCTATTCTTCTGTTGGGATATTTTTAGGCATGCACACTTATGTACCTAGTGTGAGTTGTAAGCCACTGGCTCCAGGACTTGAACTGTGGTTGACTATGTGAGTCCTGCGATGTAACATTACACCATCTCCTGGTACCTCCAGGTCTTTTTGTACATTAACTCGCAACCCTGACCACCGTGCTATGAAGTAGGCACTATTATTTTGGTCTCAGTTTTATAGATGAGGGAGCTGAGAGAAGCTAAATAATGTGCTCAGACAGCTGGTGAGTGCTGGCTGTTTTTCTTTCTTTCTTTTTCATTTCTTTCTATTTTAAAAATTATTTTATTATTTCTATTTTTTTTTTTTTTTAATTTTCACAGGGTGCATACACTTGCCAGAGAGAAAGAGAGAGAAAGTGAGAAAGTATTTTCCAGGAGGGATGGCCACTCCACAGTCCCTTATCCTTCATTCTCCTTGGGATTTTGGACACACGCACACATGCACCCAGCTTACTTTTTTTTTTTTTTTTTTGGAGAGGTTTTTCGCTATAGGACGCGTGTGCTTGCCAGACAGACAGAGACATAGAGACAGAAAGCAAGAAATCACCCCCCAGGGGGGATGGTCACGCCGCAATCCCTTCTCCTCCATTCTCCTCTTGGGATCTTGGGCACGCACGCACACGTGCCCGGTGTGAGTTTTAAGCCACCGGGTCCGGGACGCGAACCGGGGTCGACTACGTGGGAGTCCAGCGACATAGCCATTACGCTAACTGCTGGTTCCCCACCCAGCTTACTTTGCAAGTAGCCAGGTCCAGGACTAGAACCGCATAGTCAGTCATATGGGATCCGGCTGCTTTAACCACCATGCCACTGGCCTGGAACTTTTCTTTATCCTGCTGGACAAAATGGCTTCCCGTACCCTTGGAGAGAAGCCTATGATGGCCTGCCCTGTGTTTCGCCAATTCTTGCAACGTTCCTAGTGTGCCATCGTGATCAAAAGGAACGCACTTGTGATTCTGTTCGGTCGGTACATCAGGCGGTGGGAAGACTGAGCCATGAACTCGCCAGCCCGCTCTGTGTCTTCATCTGCGAAGTGGGGACAGTAGACTTCGCAATCTCTGCCTTCTTCTTGCTTCGACCTCTGTGAGCTGCAATCTCTAGTTCCCGCTGTGTCTCCGTGGCTGGCAGAGAGAGGGCTGCGGTGGATGGCGAGAGCTTGGCTGACCTGGAGGCCCCCTGGGTGTTTATTGCTTCTGCTTGTCCAGGGACGTAATCAGGTTTTGATCATCCACGAGCTGTTTACATTCTTTTTACTGCTTCTCACAGGGGTCAGGCAACATGCTCCTTCTCAACCCTACAGAGGGCTCAGGTTCTCTCTGACCCCTCTAGGCTACGAGTTACTTCTCTTCTGTCCTTTCTGGAACCCCTGCAGCCTGAGACCTGGGGCTTTGCTGCTGCCAGATCTCAAACCTGAGACCCGCTAGGCCATGAGGGACAAGAGGCATGGGTGTGCTATGCCCTTTCCTTATCTGCCCCCCATAGCTAAACTTGAGCAGCCAGGGCTCAAGCATTCTCCAAAGGCCCCGCCTTTCCCAGGGAGCCCCCACAATTTAAGGCTTAGACTGAGTAAACCCAGGCAAAATTCATGGCTGAAAAAGTGATAGTGAATCAGAAGAATCCGTCACTTTCCCCAAGCCTTGGTCTCTCCATCTCTGCTTGTGTAGAGATGTGATAATTCTGCAATCCTTCCCCCCGTTTATTCATGCTAGAATGTGCCCACATGTGAGAGTGAGAATGAGAGAGAGGGGGCCGTCACCCCCCACAGCGTCTGGTCACGCTGCGATCCCCTCCTCCAGGCCTCTAGCTCGCTGGCTCTTGGGCACTTGTGCAAGTGCCTGTTTTTCAGACAGATCAGATCGGGGGCTCAGACTGTGACTGCCACGTGGGATCCAGCTTCTCTTGGGCAGCATATTGCCAGCTTGAGAGTTAATCATTTTGACCCTGAAGAGGTCCAGATGAGCACTGACGAATCCCAGAGAGCAGATCTGGGACATTTGTACTCTCATCCCTGCCTTCTCTTTCCTCCCCTCCGCAGCCCTGTATTCGGGATGATTCTCTGGCTCTCTGTATGGCATGCCACGGGCCGAATCTGGCCATGGGTGAGTTTTATTTACTCCACCATAGTGCTTATGATTTTTGAGCCATGCCTCTAGACAGTTCCTTTTCATTTTATTTTGATTTTCAAGCAAATCCCAAGATCCAGATGCTTTTGAAAAATAGGACATCTGGGCCAGCTGGTGGCATGGTGGTTGAGGTGACTGGATCCCACATGGGTGACTGCACAATTCGAGTCCTAGACCTGGCAGCTTGGGGAACACACAGAGCGGATGTGCTTGCCCAAAATCTTGAGAGGAGGGAGAGATGGAGGAGAAGGGATCGCAGTGTGACCATTCCTTATGGGGTGTGTGGGGTGCTTTCTCACTTTCCTTCTCTCTCTTTCTTTCTTCTCTCACTTTCCTTCTCTCCAGCAAGTAGACATGCCTTCTGGCAAAATAATAACAATAACAATAATAATAATAATAATAAGACATCCGCGTCACACCAGCAACAGATCTCTGGGCACTGGCCTATGCCTTCTGTTTGCCAGCACTTGCAGCTCATCCTGTGTCTGGAGAGCCCAGGCCTCACACACACGGTGGTGTCTGCAGTGAAACACGAGTCTCACACTGAGTGCGATGCAGCAAGATTATAAATAGGTTCCTGATCACTGAGGTTGGGATTTGCACCAAATGTGTTTGCCAGAAATTCACAAATGCCTTTTTGGTTCTGGAATTGCTCATGAACGTTCGTGGACCCACACAACCAACCCCATTTTGCAGGTGGTGAGGTCGCATGGTGCACGGGGTGAGTGTTCAGCAGAGCCCAGGTCAGAGGCTTCAGGCCCTGGACTCCCCACAGATCCTGCCTGGACCCTCTGGTATTTGCCTTGGCAGCCCCTGCTCACTGAGAAATGGGGGCCAGCGTGTGGTCTGCCTAGGGTCCAGTGGCACCAGGGGTCTCTGGGAGGGGCTGGTGGTAATCACAGCCGTAGCGCTCCTACCCTCTGCTGACCCCTAGTGAGTTTACACAGAAGGCATTTCTTCTCCAAAGCCCTGTATGAAGGGGCCACCCCCATTATGTTTCATAGAAAAGGAAAGTGAGGGCCTGACTGAGCGTGGTTCAAAAGCCAGATGCTCTCTTTTCTTCTTAAACAAAGATCTCCCCAACAGTGCCTAAACCTCTCCATAACGAGGGATGTCCGCCCGCCTTTTGGGGAGGGACCTGGGTTTTCCTTCCTCAAATCCTCTGTGCTGGCTGACTTGGAAGGCCCAAGCCTCTCGTTTCTGAGACAACAGTAATTGGCAGAGCTGTGTCTAACTCGTTGCTGTGTCAGGGCTTCAGGGAAACAACGATCACAAAGGGCCGAGTGGTCGCAGGTAGGGCGTCGGATGAAACGCTTGGCTTAATGATTAGGAATCTTTTATGTGCAAGACGCACAAAGGCTCACGGGGAGTTTAAAGCAGGAGGGGCCCCGGGGATGGAACCCGCGGAAGGAACAGCAATCAGGTCTCTAATCTTGCTCACCAGGGTCTGTACCGACGGGTGGACAGCGGCCTTCACTGAGTATCTTGCGATTCCTGTCTCGCCCTGATGGCCTGGTGTGTCTAATCGGACTTGCCCGAGTTCCATGCCACATCCCGTGTCTCCACCATCTCAATGACAAGCCCACCTTTTTGTTCAGAGCTCTACTGTCCCCAAATTCTTTCCATGCATGGAGGCTGGTCCTTCCTGCCCACAGCCCTGTGAAGAAGGGACCATCCTTCCCTCTCTTTTCAGGTCAGGAAACTGAGGTTCAGAGAGGCCGAGTGCTTGGCCAAGGTCACACAGCTGCTGGTGGAGTCAGGACAGAAAGTCCATCTGTGTCGCCTGACGGCACCGCCTGGGAGTCCCCCAGGGATACCCCAGTGCCTGCTCTGTCTGTGGGATAGATGGGGAAACTGAGGCCAGAGGAAGAGAGAGGCTCACTCTGGATGCTTCCATGGGAGTCTCTGGTGGTACTTAGGACCCCTGTCATCTCGCTGACGGCCACCACCCGTTTCCCGTCCTGTTCCTAACACATCTGTCCTGGCCATGCCCCCCAGAAAGAAGGAAGGATTAGGGTCCCCATGGGAACTGTGCAAGACCAGCCCCCAGGGGCACATGATGGGGTAATAGTGATGGTGATGGTGGTGGTGACGGAGGAAGGGAGCCAGGGCCACAAACCCTCGTCTGCCCCTTGGAAGCCCAAATCCAAGTCCCCTCGGTGCGCCTGGCAGGAGGGTGCTGCAGCCTCTGTCCTTCTAGCGTGCCAGTTCCTATGCTCCCCTGCAGAGATGCGAACGTGCCCACCACGAGCACGCGACGCCTGCGTGACCGGACCTTCTGCAGTCTGAACACTGAGTTCCCAAACGCACCTGGTCCGGGTTCCCGACAGGGCTGTGGGCCTGGGGAGGTGCTCTCCTCTCCTCCCCTCCACCCTATGTGTCTCTCCAGGGTAGGAGAAGCCTATGTCCTCCTGGAGGCCTCTCTGCCACTCACAGCACCCAGCGCCCTCCACGCTGGCCTGCGTCCTGTGCTCCCAGGCCCTCCACCATGAGCTCGCTCTGCTCCTTCAAGGATTTGCTCCAGCAAGACCTTCCTGTGAGACCCACCAGAGCCCTCCACCTCCCCCACCCCCCGTGCTCCCGGTCCCCGACCCCTGCCAGGTCTGTTTATCCCCGCGCCATCCATGGCCTTCCAGTGCCCATACAGTCACTAGCTTAGCTGGTCTCCTGTCGGTCTCCCCATCACACCCTGAGGGCTACCTCAGAAACCCCGGGGCAGGGGCATTGTTCACTGCTGTGTCCCCAGCACTTAGAGCCGGGGCCTGCACAAAGTAGGTGCTCAATAAATACTTATTCTCTGAATGAGTCTTATATAATCATTCCAATTATCTTTTAAAGTGGGCATGGCTACCAGTCTCCCTCATTTTTTTTTTTAATTTTTATAATTTGCTATAGGATGCGTGTTCTTGCCAGACAGAGAGAGAAAGGGAAAGTGAGAAAGTGCCCCCTCAACGGGCATGACCATGCTGCAATTCCTTCTCCTCATTTTTCTCTCGGGATTCCGAGCACACACTCACATACACACGCGCGTGCGCCCCCCAGTGTGTTTCTCAAGCTGCCAGGTCCAGGACTCGAACGGCACAGTTGGCCACTTGCAATCCAGGGGCCCCAACCACCACACCTCCGGCTGGCCCTCAGTCCCTATTTTTATAGATGAGCAGGCTGAGGCTCTGCAAAGTGTTTTGATCACTTATTGGGTGGCCAGATAGAAATCAAACCTCCCAACTTGTGCAAACATGAGCACACATGCACACACAGCACTCACATGCACACATACATGAGCACACAAGCACATGCATGCACAAACATGAACATACACACAGAGTAGTTCGGCCAATTTTGTCAGGTTGAGCTGAATTCTCTCCCTGGTCAGTGCTGGAAAAACCCATCTGAGAGGGTGGAGCCAGGCTGAGTGACCCAGAGAGCCAGTGCCAGCCCCACAGCCCTCAGGTCCCTGCCTCCGTGCTGCAGGTAGGTGGGGAGCTCGGGGCCTGCTTAGGCCCTGCTCCTGGGTGTTCACGGCCAACCCGGGCGTCAGCTCTGCGGCCTGGGACAGTGGGCAAGAGCCCCCTCCCGCTGGCTGTGGGTGCCCAGCTCCTCTCAGGCCTGTCCTTCCCCATTGCTCTGCCCTTGCTGTGCCCTCTGCCTGGGACCCTCTTCCCTCTTTTCTCTGCCAGGCTGGCTCCTTCCATCATTCAGGTCTCAGACAAGACACTGCCTCGTTAGGGAGCCGTCCAGTCGCCCAGTGCTCAGCGTTACTGTGCACCCCGTGTCCTCGGCTGCACTTATCGCAGTGTTTCAGAACTGTGCATATTTCAGGCTCTCGGTTACTTGTGCTCTCTAACCGTCTCCTCTGTCCGTTGGTCACATCCACGAGGACAGGGACTCTGCCGCGTCCCCAGCGCTCTGCACAGAGCCGCATCATACAGATGCTCATTAAATATTTTAGATGATGAGGGGATAGATGGATAGATGACTCCCTCAGGGACTGGGACGGAGAGTGCGACAGCTGGGCGAGCGTCAAGCCTCTCCTCCTCTGGGAGTCCTGCCTCACCTCATCTCTTGTTGGCCCTGGTAATAGTGCTTTCTAATAATAATAATGTCGTCGTTTATGTTTATGGGCACTTGCTGTACTCTGTGTCGGGCATAGTGCTAATGCTCGAGGTGCACTATTCCCGCACCTTTATGAGGATCTATGAAATACTGTTATTATTCCCAGTTTCCGGGGGAGGAACTGAGGCTTGAGGAACTAGTCCCAGGTCACCCGGATGGCAAGTGGCAGACGGGGATTCAAACTGCAGAGTCCAGAACTTTCCCACTCTGGAACTGGCGCCTGGAGTCCCTGTGGCTGGCCCGAGAGGGCTGTGCCCTGGTCAGAGCCGCCACCCCTCTCCCCCTGCAGCAAGTGAGTTTCAGGCAGGTTGGGGACAAGAGGGCACAGCTGTGGGGGCCCCTGCCTGGTACCGCCACCCCAGGTCCCCAGCCTCATTTCAGCTAGGAGGTAGCCGTGTCCCCAGGGCTCTGGCACAGATGCAGCCCTTCTTGGATGGACTTGACGGGTCTGTGCTGCTTGACCCCAGCCCCGGCCCGTGTAGAGGTTGTGTCTGGCGCCATGTTCCTGTGTGGGAGTGGCTTTGCTGTCTTCACTCCTAGCTAAGGGCACGGGGGGTCCTCCATGAGGGCAGGGGTGCAGGCTGGAGTCAGACTGCTGCTCCCCCGCTGTTCCACCCTGGGGCCACCACTGGGCTCTTCTAGGCCTCAGCTTTCCCACTGCCAAATAGGGGAGATGGCCACCTACCTCCCAGGCCGCTGTGACGTCGACAGGACAAAGTGGCCTTGGAAGGGTTCTGTGGCCCAGCCGTGGTGGCGCAAACAGGAGGATGCAGCTGTGATGGGGCTGCCTTGGATTTGGTTCCGTACACAGATCGGGCATGGCGGCCTGTGCCTGTGGGCCTAGCTCACCGGGAGGCTGGGGCTGGAGGACTGTGGGGAGAGCCCCTCTTTCACGTTAAAAAAAAGCGCGTTTTGTAAACTGTGACCCCTGGGCAGAGGGAATGTCCACCACTCTCCTGTGGGTTGTATCGCTTACACACACATACACACACATGTACACACACGCACACACACATACACACACACGCACACATACACACACACTGGGACCACCTGCTCCTGGGGCTCCAGACGGGCCCCATGCTGGGGAGAAGGTGCTGCTTCCACACCTTCCTGCCCAGTCCTTCCTGGACCCTTGGCCATGATGGGACGCCAGTGGGAGGCCTGCCTGGTGGGGCCTCTCCCCGTACCCAGCTGGAACCGGGCTGGACCCAACCTCCAGTCCTGGAGGGCTTGGCAGGCACAAGTGAGGAGTGAGGGGAGTTTAAGGGTCTGGTCCTAGGGATCCCCAGAGTCACGGGGCCCTACTGTCTCTAGGCCTCTGACTGTGGCACAGAGACCTTCTGTACCTCCTGCTGCTACATGTAAGAACAGCCACAAGAATGTGTGTGCACGTGTGCCATTGTCACAGACGTGGGGGAAGGTAAGCCTACACTGGGAGGCCATGTCGTATCTACAAAAACACGCATGATTCTCACACACGCATTCACACAGACTTGCACACTCCTGTGCACACTCACACCTGCACACCCAGCCTCTAGGAGGGGACTGGGGCTCCCTGCTTAGGCAGGCAAGTCCCTGAGTCCTTTCCCTCTGAACTGGGGAGCTGCTGTCTTCCCGTTCCCACCCCGGAGTCCAGTACATCCCCATCCTGCTATACCCACCAAACCCTCGGAAAGCAGGCAGATCCCTTCCTTTTCACGCCCCTCACCGCCCCCTCCTCCAGCATTTACTTTTTTTTTTTTTTTTAAGAGAGATTTTTGCTATAGGGAGATAGAGAGGTAGAGAGACAGAGACAGAAAGCGAGAAATCACCTCCTGAGGGATGGCCAAGCAGCAATCCCTTCTCCTCCTGGGATTTTGGGCACACATGCACACACGCCCTCCCTAGCATTTGAAACATGGGGAAACTGAGGCCTGGAGAGGTGCGGGGAACCCATCTGAGGTCACACATGATCAGCTCTGAACCAGGGCTCGGGCTTCCCAGGCCGCAGCGCCCACCACCTCCTGGCTTGCCCAGGATCCTCCAACTGACCAATGTCAGTGACTGCCCAGCAGGAGGCTTGGGGCCTGGAGTGGGAGCAGACCTGGCCAGAGCTCCCCGCGGGACTGACGGAGGGCGGTATGTAAGGGGAACTAGGGACCAGGCCGTGTGTCTCTGACATGGGCTCAGCTGTGCGCAGAGGTGGTCCCACCCTGTCCAGCTACTCTGCCCAGAGCACCGTCAGAGCTTCCTCAGGAGATGGCATTTCCGGTCCCTGGATGTCACCAAGGGAAGGCTAGGCATTCACTGGGGTGGGGTAGGGGTGCAGAGGGAAGCCCACACGGGGCTGGAAGACTTGCTTTCTAGGCGGAGAGTCTGATTTGGGCATGGATCCTGCCTGAAAGGCCCTAAGTAGCAAGACAGGCAGGGTTGGGGCCTGGGTGGAAGCCATGCATTGCTCCCTGGGGAGCAGACAGGGGTCCTGGTGGCCCCGACCTGCTTGGTGCTCTGGAGTGGTGGCTGGCAGGCCCCGGAGTCAGGCTCTGAAGAACCAGGATCTCTTCATTGTACCATCGAGCCCAGGTCCCCGGGCAGAGCCCAGGCAGGGTACTCACCCAGCATCCCCAGCAGGTAGCAGGTGGCCGGCGGCAGTTGCTGCAATCCCATGGGCATGGCTTTCTCCTGCCTCAGCCTCAGCAAGCTCCGCACCCGAGGGCGAGGGTGTCTGGCCCGAGTCTTGCTCCCAGAGAGGGAGGGGTGGGGCGGCGGGTGCAGACAGGGGTGGGACAAGGTAGCAGGCAGTGCGGGGCCTGCGTCACACATATTTGAAGTTGAACTGTCAACTTCCTCCTGGCAAAACCACCTGCCCCAGTTCGAATGGCAGCCCTGGGCTCTGTGAGCTTCCTGCTGCAGTGCCTAGGGCTGGGGCAGAGCTGCGTGGTCATGTCCAAGCCAGGACAAGGACAGCACCCCAGAGAGACAGGGCTGGGGGACAGAAGGAACCTTGGGGAGGGACGGGGGGCTGACAGAGGAGACCTGGCTCCAGCTGAAGGCAGGCCTGGGAGGTGGCGGGGTGGACAGGGGAGAAGTCTCTGGGGCAGGGGTCTCATGGAGAGGTCTCTGAGCTGTGCTGGGGTAATGAGAGGTGGGAGTGGGGTTTGTGGCATCAGTTCTTGCTGCAGACTGATGAAAGACCACCACGAACCCCCTCACTTCTGCGTCATGGGGAATGAAACTGCAAGCTCAGGGCGAATCCCCGTGCTGTTCCTTAACACAGCGTGCTATGGGTTCCTCCACGAACACCGAACTGTCACAGCCTGAGTGTGAGCTTGTGAGGGTCCCCGTCCACATCGCTGTCGGTGGGGCTGCCATCTCCCCATGGCCTGGGGAAGGAGAGGCGGGGTCTCTGGGACTCTGCAAAGTGGGTGGAGGAGCCCGAGGTAGGGGAAGGGCTAGGCCCTCCCTCACATCCTGGTGCACAGAGCCGCTTATAACTGAGAACATGCCCCGTTTCCAAGTGGAGGCTTGGTGGGTTTCGGGGTGAGACACCTGCTTACTTTGGGAAAGAACCCAGCGGAGGAACGAGGAACTCACATTAAGGAGTGGGGACTTCTGCAGCAGCTGTGATCTGCTGGGAGCCACGCTCACCTTCCCACAGGGCAGTGCAGGGGCCTCCTTCCATCTCTAGAAGCGCCACTGCCCTCCGTCCGGGGTGGCTAGGCCTGGCCTTTCCGTCTGTCCTTCCTGGTCCTGCCTCTGGAAATCCCAGCCTCTCCATTCATTTGTTCATACATTCATTCCATAAATACCTACTGTGTTCCAAGCACCAGGGATACAGAGATGGAGGAGGACGCAGAGTCCCCACGCTGCTGACACTCCAAAGACTCCCGGGTTGTCTCTCTCTTAGCGACTGTGTTTATCAGTCACACAAGCTGCTCGGCAGCCCAGTTCCCGCACTCCGTTTACAGACTACAGGGAAGTCAGTGGAGTGTGCACAGAGCACCCATCTCCAGCCCCCCCCACCACCTGCTTTTATCTTCCTGGCCAGTTTCCCATTGGACAGACGAGGAAACCGAGGCTCATAAAGCCTTATCACATACTCGCGCCCCGGAGGTCAATGGGAACCCGCAATGTTCTCACTCCACAGCCCTTGTCAGCAGCTCCAGTCCCTTACCAAAAGCAGAGAAACGAATTCTTTTTTTAGCTTTTTATTTGATCTCCGCGTCTTCATCACAGGCAAGAATTCGGTGCTTGTGAGTTTCTGGAAGCCCGGCTCCCGCCTGCCCCACGCCAGTGAAGGGGGTCTGTGCACTCCCAGAGCCTCCTCCTCTCCCGGGTCGCAGCCTCCCAGACTCGCTCCTCGGCCTCCTCCGCCCCCCACCCCCCACCCCGCTGGCTCCCTGCCGCCCACCCCCATTAGTTACCCCCACAGCGCCCCGCCCCTTGCACCTCGTCCCGGCTCAGCTCAGACCCCATCCCTGCCCAGTTTCCTGTCCTCCGCACCGCACTTTCCATGACACAAGAGGAAGTCGGCTGAGCCCGGCTGGGTTTTCCAAGCCACCCGCCGGCCCGGGTGGAGGCCCAGGGGGGAGGGGCGAGCGAGCCCCCAGGCCGCTGGCAGAACCTCCTCGGCCTCCACCCGGAGAGGCACCTGCTGCGCTGCCCAGAGTCACACCAGGTAACCTCGGGCGCCGTGTGCGCGGGTCTGTCAGCCTCAGCCCCTCCGCACCCCCGGAGACCCCAGCGTTTGCCCTCTTCGCTGAGGCAGAGGGGCCCTGGGGAAGGGGAGGAGCTGAGCGAGGAAGGGAGGGGCGGCCGGAGGAGAAGAGGGAGCCGGAGTAGGACTTCAGTGTTTGTTGAATGAATAAATGAGTGAATCTAAGGAAGCTTCTTACAGATGGTGGCCAGAGGAGGGCAGGAAGATTCCTCTAAGTATTATTGATAGTTTGTTGAATGACTCAATGACCTGAGTCCTTGAAAAGTTCCATGTGGCAGCCTCATCGGGGTGGGGGTCATCTGGGTCAGCAGGCTTTGCAGCGCCCCTCCCAACACCAGCTCCGGAAGTGGATCCCGGCTCCCAGCTTCCTTCCTGCTAGTCAGATCGCCGGTGGGAGTGAGGAGAGGAGAAATAGGGGGTGGCTGGCAGGGCAGCTGATGGATATGCAAGTATAGGAGGTGGCACTGGCCCCGGGGCCTATGTCAGTCTTGCCTGTGCCCAGAATTGTGTGACCCTGGGCGAGTTCATGCCTCTCTGGGCTTCAGGAGGCTCATCTTTGAGGGAGCCGGGTTTTTGGTTCTAGGAACCCAGCATGAGAAGAGTGGGGCCATGTGCAGTCTGGTGGTGGCGGGGGACACTTCTGGGTTCTGGAACTTGGAGGGTTTGAGTCTTGCGCTTGTGAGAGAGTGTCAAGTGTGGAGACTTTGGGGAGCGGGCAGAGGACAGGAGGCGGTAAAGCTGTAAGGTCGCACTGGGTAGGGCGGGCTGGCTCCAGGGTATCTCAGTGTGTGCAGTTTTTCTGAGCTCCAGGTGGGGGCAGGGCTGCTCAGGAGGCCTGTCCCACCTACAGGGACAGGTAGAGGACCTCTCCCCACCCCCAACACCTCCCAGACAGCAGGGGCCTCAAACCCTGTGGTGAACCCTTGAGTGAACACTCATGCGGACCTGCAGTCCTTTGGGGTGCTAGACTGATGCTGGAGAACCAGGGACGAGCACAACGGGGCTTGGCTGGCAGGGAGGGCTCCAGGTACCACGAAGCTGACTGTGATGGCGTGGTCCGGCTGTGGGCCTGGGAGGGCAGGAAGCTCTGTCTAGGTGGATGGCCTTGGACTAATCACCTCCTCCATCTGAGACTCATCGTCCTGTGTAGCAGGGTTCTGGAAAGTCCCAGGATGGTGACATGGCGGGCTCATAAACCCAGTGCGCCCAAGCACAGGGCTGGTCAGCTCGGGTCAGGGCCACCCCAGCCTCCTGGGTCCCACTCACCTCTCCCTTGCCTGAGCTGTGTACGTGGGAGCCATGAACTGCCTGGCCCTTTCCGCTCCCACCCCATGGGGTCTGATTTGCACACACCCACAGCCTGTGGCCCCCCAGACTGAGTTCATATTATTTTCTGTTGCTCCTGTAAATGAGATTGGTCTGGTTCAACTACAGGGCATACATTTGGTTTAAAAAATAAGGCCACCTGGGCCAGTAGGTGGCGTGGAAGTTAAGGCAGCTAGATCCCACATGGCTGACTGCATGGTTCGAGTCCTGGACCCGGCAGCTTGAAGATCATACTGGGTGTGTGTGCGCGTGTATTTGTGTGCGTGCACTTTTCCTGAGCTCCAGGGGGGGTGGGTGTGCATGCACATGCCCAAAATCCCTGGAGGAGAATGGAGGAGAAGGGATCGTAGCGTGGCCATCCCCTCTGGAGGGTGATTTCTCACTTTCTCTCTCTCTCTGCGTCTTTCACAAATGCACATACCCAATAGCAGAAAAACAAAACCAAACAAACAGAAAGAGAAGATGAGGCCAGCTAGTAGCGGTAAGGCAAGTGTTAACAAAACCATTTTTCACACGAAATAGCCGAGGATCAGAGGAGCGAGGTGAAAGTCCCAAGGCGCAGGTAGCCAACAGTGAGGTTTGAGCTGGAGGCAGTATCCAGGCCTGGGCTGTCCCTTTCCCTTTCCCCAGGGAGCCCCGTTCTCGCCACAGGGTTTGAAGCAGGTGTTGTCTGGGAGGGCCTGGGAGAGTGGGTGTGTTGGGGGTCCGGGAGGTCCCCTGACCTATCCCTGAAGGTGGGACAGGCCCCCTGCCCCAGGCTGGCACTTCCCCTGGCACTTTCGGGGTTTCTCTGGTGTAGTAGAGGTCGTGTGTGTGCTTGGTCCAGCCCAGCTGCCTCAGAGCCTCAGATCCTGTCTGTAAAACAGGTGAACAGAGCAGACGGGACAGGGTGGGGCAGGCCGGCTGTCCTGTGACAAAGGTGCACGTGGGTGGTCAGCGTGGCGGGCGTCAGAGCTGCCTCTCCCAGCGTCAGCGCCCGGCTCAGCGTTCCCATAGCTCTCCTGCCGCTTTCTCATTCTCCCACCCAAGCCAGCTATTCCTTGAACATGTGGATGAATGGGTGACAGGGAAGCTTCTGGCATGGGCACATGCGACAGATGAACAAGCCCCAGCCCCGAGCTTCCAGCTTAATGGAGACCACCCGTCAGGCAGCTGGAGCGGCAGAGAAAGGCTAGGCCTCGGGAAGCGTGTCCAAGCCAACCTCTGGGAAAGTCGGGGAGGCTTCCCAGAGGGGTGACCTCCCTTCTGATGGAGACCTGGAGGACTTTTTCATTTTGGAGGTGGGGCTGCTTTTTCCAGACTAAAGGGAGAGTGAGGACAGGGGCTTCTGGGGCCCGCTAGTGCAGGGGCTGTGCCGCTGCAAGTGAGAAGAGTCTGGGAGTTGGGGGACCTGGACCTGGGTGCTGGCTCAGCCCCTCACTGGCTCTGTGCCCGGGAGTGAGTCTCTCACGCGGGCTTTGTTTATCTGTGAAGTACAGGGGCTGTAGCAGATGGTCCCTGTGACTCTTCAGTCTGTGACTGAGGCTTAGAATCTTATTTAAAGAATCCATTTACTGGAACGGGAAAAATCGATACAGTCTTTTATGAAGGACAAGGTGGGGAAAGCTACCTTTTTTTTTTTTTTTTAAAGCTCATAGACATAGTATTACTTTTAGATGGTCACTAGGTTGCAAGACAATGTATATAAAGGTGTTCAGCCCACCTAGGGATAATGAGAAAAGACAGGGTAAAGAGCAAATAAATTCCAACCCAGCTCCATTCTGGAATACTATACCATAGTCGAAAAGAGGAGAGAGATCCAGTGTACTGACACAGAAAGAAGCTCACTAGAGAGAAACAGAAAGAGAGAGACAGAGAGACAGAGAGAGAGAGAAAGAGTGAGAAAGCAAGCTGCCAGGTCTGGGGCTTGAACCACAGTTGACCCTGTGGGAGTCCAGCACCTTAGCTACCATGCTATTTGACATTTTGCTCAGATACTACATTTCAAAACAATCTGTATATTGCGATCTTATTATGATTTAAAACAAAAAAGTGAAAGGATGTGTATGCTTGCTACAGACAGAGTGAGAGTGAGGGAGACGAAGAAAGCAACCCCTCAGTGGGGTGTGGACATGCTGAAACCCCTTCGCTGTCTCTCCACCTGTCGGGATTTGGGCCAAACACACACACATGCCCCATGTGGTTTTCAAATCCCAGGAATAGGATTTGACCCATGTGGTCAGCCATGTGGGATCTGGTTCCCTTAACCACCAGGCTGTGGGGTTGGCCCACAATCATATTTTCATAAAGCAAAGATATGTGTGAATTCAGTATAGTTTCTACATTTATGAAAAAGGTTTGGGAGACAATGTATCAAAATAGTAATAATAATAGAGATTGTGGAGGTGGGCTTTAGTAGATGGTAATGTGAGTTGAGTAGGGCTTTTATTTTTATTTTATGTACTTCTATGTTGCTTCATTTTTTCCCCCAACAAGTGTATTATAATTGTATGATAAATTTTAAAAGTAGCATACAAAAGATCTGCAAAATATGTTCTGAAGACTGGGCCAGTAGGTGGCATGGAGGTTAAGGCAGCTGGATTCTACACGGCCAACTGTCTGGTTTGAGTCCCGGACTTGAAAATTGGCTTGGAAATCATGCAGGGTGTGTGTGCCCAAAATCCCAAGAAGAGAATAGAGGAAAAGGGATTGCTGTATGATCATCCCCCCAGGGGGTGGTTTCTCACCTTCTGTCTTTCTCCTGTGCGCACACACACCCTATAATGAAAACAGAAAAAAAAAAGAAAAAGAAAAAGAAAAATAATTAAAGATAAAAGTCTACATATTGTACTGTTACATATAACATATGACATTCTTATAATATTATTTTTCTTAATAATACAAGAAATTCGTGTTTACTGAGAAAAATCGGCAAATACAGTAGAGTAATAAAGAAAACATAAAACCAGGACCAGCAGTTAGTGTAATGGCTATGTTGCTGGACTCCCACGTAGTTGACCACGGTTCGTGTCCTGGACCCAGTGGCTTAAACTCACACCGGGCGCGTGTGCGTGGGTGCCCAAGATCCCGAGAGGAGAATGGAGGAGAAGGGATTGTGGCGTGGCCATCCCCCCTGGGGGGTGATTTCTTGCTTTCTATCTCTCTGTCTCTCTCTCTGTCTGGCGAGTGCACACACCCTATAGCAAAAACCTCTAAAAAAAAAAAAAGAAAGAAAACGTAAAACCACCCCCAACCCTACCATTCAATATGACCAATATCAATTTATTAGGGTAAATATTTTTACTTTTTTTTCATTACCATAATTACACAAGAAGATTTTTTTAAAGTTTGTGGAAAATGAGATTAAAGTACGAGCTTATGTTGGTACAAAAAAATTTTTTTTTGAAATCCATATGTAGTTTTTTTCACAGTATTCATTTTATATGAACTTTTTGAGGTCCTCCTCATGTGAAAGATATATACCTGCACAAAGGTGTGTGTGTGTGTGTGTGTGTGTGTGTATAGAGACATTCTGAGGGCCAGCAGGTGGTGTGGTGGTTAAGGTGGACTCCCATGTGGCTGACTGCAGTTTGAGTCCTGGACTGGTGGCTTGCTTTCTTCCTGTCTGTCTCTCTAGTCAAATGGAATAATAAATAAATAAATAAAATTTAATAAATAATTCTTTAAAAACTCATGGAAAAATAGAATTAAAGTCTAACTTTATTATAAAAAAAAAAAAAGATATATTTTGAGGGGCCAGCAGCTGGCATGGTGGTTAAGGCACTGGTCTCCCACATGGCTGACTGCAGTTTGAGTCCTGGACCTGGCAACTTGCTTTCTCACTTTCCCTCTCTCTCTTTGTCTCTCTCTGGTGAATTAAAATAATAACTATAATAAAGTTAAATAGATCATCTTTTTAAAATTATTTATTTAACTTTATTTATCATCATCATCATCATCATTATTATTTAATTTGCTACAGGGTACACATGCTCACCAGAAAGATACAGACAGAGAAGGTGAAAAAGCAAGCCACCAGGTCTGGGACTCGAACCACGGTCAGCCATATGGGAGTCCAGACCCTTAACCAGCACACCTTCTGCTGGCCCCAAGTAAATAATTATTAAAAAAAAAAAAAGACATTTTGAGAATCTTCCTATGTTATAGATTTATATATATGGTTTTTTAAAAAATGACTCTACACTGACTAATATATAAAAAAGTTCTAATTTTTTTTAATGAATCCCTATCATTGGATGTTTGTATTTACATTTTTTCTTTTCTTTCTTCTTCTTTTTTTTTTTTTTTCCTATTAAAAATAACTTTGGGGCCAGCAGGTAGCATGGAGGTTAAAGTGCTGGATCCCACATGGCTGACTCCGTGATTCAAGCCCTAGACCCAGTGGCCTGAAAAACACACTGGACACACGTGCATGCGTGCCCAAAATCCCGAGAGGAGAAGAGATGAGAAGGAATTGTGGCGTGGCCATCCCCCTGGGGGATGGTGTCTCACTTTCCCTCTCTCTTTCTCTCTGTCAAGTGCATACTTGCTATGAGGAAAAAAAATCTAAAAGATAAAAAACACTTTGGGATAAATATTTTTGCATAATCATCTTTTTTCCCCCATATCCTTATTTCTTTTAAGTAGGGTTATTTGAATAAAATGTTATGATCATCTTAAATACCAAAAGGTTTTATGGACATTGAATTAACAGCTGGGAGGGGGTATCGCAGTAACACAGCTGGACCCTGGGAGTGGTCCTGGGTTTGTGTCCTGGGTCCTCCCTGAGCATGCTGGGTATGTGAGTGTGCTTATCCGTGGTCCAGGCTGGCTGAGCCTGGGGTGGGCTGCAGCGGAAGACCCTGTTAGCTCACTGCAGACACGCAGGTACAGGACACCGCTGTGTGATGCTGCAGCCATGTGGGAGGGTGCTGGGTTTCGTTTCTGGGTTGACCCAAACATGCCGGGTGAACCTGTGGGCGTCCCTGTGATCCTGGCTGGCTAGAAGACTAGTGGTGGTGGGGGTGGGGCAGTGGGATAAGACCCTGTTAAGGGGTTCCTCTCTCTCTCTTTTTCTCATGAAAAATAAATAAGCTTAAAAAAAGTAGTTGCCATTTGGGACCATTTGGGACAGATATCATCACTGTCCCTGTTTTGCAGAGGAGAGAGTGAGAGCCCAGTGAGTTTCACTGGCCTGTGCAAGGGGTAGAACTGAGACTTGAACCCAGATGCTTCATTTCTAGGACTTTTAATTAAATGTAAGATATGTACAAAAAAAAAGCATGTTACTCATGTACAGCCTCAATGATGTCACAAACTGAACATACTTGTGTAACCAGCCCCCAGATCCAGACATAGTACCTGGCCCGGAGCCAGAAAGCCCCATCAGGTGCCTCATCCAGGCCCTCGCTGCTCCCTACCCAGTTCTCCACCGCCTGGACTTTTGTAGTCATTGGTTGGTTTTGCCTGTTCCTGAACTTTATCCAGATGGTATCCCCAGTCTGTACTTTTCCTTTCTTTCTTTCTTTTTTTTTTGAGAGGTTTTTGCTATAGAGTGTGTGCACTCGCCAGAGAGACAGAGAGACAGAAAGCGAGATATCACCCCCCACGGGGATGGCCACACCGCAATCCCTTCTCCATTCTCCTCTCGGGATCTTGGGCACACATGCACATGCATCTGGCGTGAGTTTTTAAACCACCGGGTCTGGGACTCGAACCACGGTCGACTACATGGGAGTTCAGTGACATAGCCATTACACCAACTCCTGGTCCCTGTACTTTTTAGCATTTCCTCCCTCAATGTTCTGCTGGAGAGACTCATCCATGTGATGTGGAGAGCAGGAGGCCATGCCTTTTCACTGCTGTATAGTCTTCCACCGTGCGATTGTACAGTCTGTTTACCACAACGTGCACGTGTGACGCTCTGCTGCCACCCACAGATAGCTACACATCACAGAGTAAGCAGGACTTTCTCTGGCAGGGCTAGAGACTGAGGAGGGTGTGAACCACACAGAGCCACAATGACAGAGCAGGTGCTTTCGTAATGGCAGAGTGACCTCGAGATGGCCTGGCTGGGGTGTGGTGGAGACAGTCTGACTGCTTCCTTGTACTTTACGGAGTGCTCTCCCATGCCAGCCGGTGGCATGGTGGTTCAGGTGACTGGATCCTGCATGGCCGACGACACAGTTAGAGTCCTGGTCCTAGAGGCTTAGAAAACATGGCACGCACATGAGTGTGTGTGCCCAAAATCCCAAGGAGAGAATGGCGGAGAAGGGATTTCTATGTGCTCATCCCCCCGGGGTGCCTTCCCAGGCCACCTGTCTCTCTCCTGTGAGTGCAAATATAGTGTTCTCTCAGTGGGCATCTCACTTCACGTCCCTGCCAGCTGTGCCAGGCAGGGGGTGCCTTGCCCGCCTGCATGCTGTGAACGAGGAAATGAGTTTCACAGTGGGGAGGGGGGATTCCAACACCTCATAGTGTAAAAAACATAACGGGGCCTGGGCTCTCTGCCCTGGGCTACCTCTCACTCTGGGTGTCTGGCCTTGCCTGCTTCCTTTGAGGGGACTCTTAGTCTTAGATGTTCGAGCCTCCTTCTGAGAAGGACTTGGAGCCAACACACGTCCCTGGCTTCTTTGGAATAAAAACCTGGCTTCCCCCTGAACCTCACCTCATTTCATTTGCAAAACAGAGGGAGGCTCCCACTCCCCTCCAGGGCAAGCTCTGTGGTCCCCACTAGCAATAACAATCCTCAACTTGGAGTTGGCAGTTGTCCTCAGCAGCAAAACCTGCACTTTCACATTCGTCATTGTTATCGTGTCTTGTGCATAACAACCCTGGAGGAAGACTGCGCCATGAGAGCACTCTGGTCCACCGCGGCCAATGACAGGTGGATCGTAGGGCCCTGGCTCAGCCCGGGAGGACTGGCCCCTCCACCCACACTGGGCACTGTCCCCTGGGGTGGGGGGTTTCTGTTAGACATATCACATGCTGAGGCCTTCGATGGGGCCAAAAACCAGCCCCCTGGAGGCCCAGAGATGGCAGGGGCTTCCCTGGGACACAGCAAGAAGGTCAGGCCAGTGAGGGCCCAGGGCTCTCGTGCCCTGCCCTCTGCCAGCCAGGACTGGGTGAGGAGGCCCCAGGGCAACCTGCTTCCCGGGGGCAGTGTCCCTAGGGGCGTGGCGCAGGGGGTTAAAACAGGCTTCTAGAACGCCCGTGTAAAATGGGAGTGAGGAAAGCAGGCCGAGCTCCCAGACCTGGCCTGGCAGGGCACCCCCTCCCCAGCAGCCTGCACTCCCCTACAATCCTGCTGATGAGGGGCTCAGGATCAGCTAGTGCCTGTGCTCCCCTTCCGAAATTCCAGAGGGGGGTTATTTGTAACGGAGTCATGTGATCCCGCTATCCGTGGGCGGGCAGGCACAGATACTGCCTGTGAAATGCTGTCACACCGATTCTGTAACGAGGCCACTCGGCCAGGCGTGACCAGGCTGGGTGGTAACGTGTGTCGCCGTGGCATGTTGGCCTCACCTGCCTGGGGGCTGGGTCCTGCACCCTGGTGGGGCCTTTCTCTGTGCCTGCCCCATGTCCCGTGTATGTGCAAGGCCAGCTGAGCCCTCACCCTCCACCTCCCCCAAAGCCAGGCACTGAGCAGGAAGCCCAGGCTTGATGCTCGGGCAACGTGCCCAGGGGTTAGAACTGGGTGGGGTGTGGGAAGAAGTGTGGGGGTGGAAGGAAGCTGGTCCTGCCTCTACTCTCACCCTCAGCCAGGCTCTGGCCCCAGGCTTCCTCCCCCAGGAAGCCCTCCTTGGTTCCTATTCTCTATGGAGATACGACCTGCCCTGTCTTCCGCCATCCTTTTCTCCTCCAAGCTCTTTTCTGACGTCCCTTCTCTGACAAAGGGGTTGGACAGAAAAGCAAAAAGTCTGAAGTTCTGTAATCCTGAGGGCTCGTTCCTCTCCAGGTTCTGCTCACAGCCAGGGGGGGCATGGGTGGTCCTAAGAAGCCCCCAGCCAAACTTTTATTTAGCTTTGTGGGGAGAACGGGTGTTTAAGAATTCAGATGAGAACTTTCATGAGGGGTCCAGAGCTCACCCCTTGGATCTCAAAGAGGGCGGCTGTCCTGGGGCAGAGGGCTGATGTCAGGGATCAGAGGGGCTTCCTCATATGCTGAGGTCCACGATGGTGCAAGGCCAGACCAGCTGCCTCTGCGAGTGGGACCTTTCAGGCCAAAGGATACGCAAAATCCCTGGATAGAGTGGTGGCATAGTGGTTAAGGCACTGGACTCCTATGTGGTCTACTACAGTTCAAGTCCTGGACCTGGCAGCTTAAAATTTACGCCGGGCACACGTGTATACCTTCAATTCTCCTCCGAATGGAGGAGAAGGGGTTGTGATGTGGCCATCCCCCCTTGGGGGTGATTTCTCACTTTCCCTCTCAAAGTCTTTCTCTCTCTCTCTCTCTAGCATCCCACGTTCCCTATGGCTAAAAAATACCTTAAAAATCCCTATAACAGAAAGCTACTTTATTTGGTGGGGGGAGTCCTGCTATCCCCTGACCCCCAGTTGTGAGCGACTCTACAGGGAGGCCTTGGGGCCCACGCTGAGGAGCTCCTTTCATTCTAGCTAGGGTTTTGGAAACCCTGGAGCAGAGCAGAGCCATCACAGGGAGCAGCCAGAACAGTCCCAGGCAGGACAGGTGGCTGGGGACAGAGCGCCAAGCATTGAGAGCTGCCCAGCATTGGTCTAGTTTTGCTCCCTCCAAGGGCTGCCCCCCGCCAGGGAAGTTGTCTAAGAACACCCTGAGCCCAGCGTGGCCCGACCTCGGGATCCGGGTTTGTGCCCCAGGGTTCTATCCCAGGCCTGGCATCCTGGGTGTGCACCTGTGCCGTGCTCTGGAGAGGAGGCCCACACTTCTGGTCTGACTTTCAGCACCACCCTCGCACCGACAAAGGCTCGCGAATCGCTGCAGGACAAGGCAGCCCTGCATGGAAGCGTGGTTTTGTGTGCTGCTGGCTGGCTAGGTTTTGCTGCAAAGGATGCAATTTCTCCCCGCTTAGGAAACCGCCACTTGGTGACCCAAGCTTTGTGCTTTTTATGCCTTTATTGGTAGGCTGTGTGTGCAATCGATCGTCTGCCAGAGATGACAGCTTACTTGCATTTCCGTAGTCTCCCCAAGTCCTGTGAGGAAGAGGCCCCTGCTCTGAGAAAGCTCTCATGAGGTACTGGCTGCTGGGGCCTGTCTTATTCATATTCAGAGCTGAAATAAGCCCCCTTGAACAGAGAAGGAAACTGAGGCCCCCCCAAGGTCAAGAGACCAATACAGGCCCACACAGCCTGCCGGTCCTGAATGGTATCTGGGCTTTTCGATTTCTGATCCTGGGTCCTTTCATCCCATTATTCCCCAACCTCACGGCCTTCCCTGTTGCTATGGCAACAACTGAAAAGGGGCCGGAGGGAGTTAATATTTCTAGTACTTTCCATGCGGCAGTGGTTTAACCTACTGCTCACCACAAGCCTGCAAGCATGGGGTTCTTGCCTGCACCATGGTGGCTTCAGCTCAGAGTGGATGGATAACTGGGCCATGGTTCTGTGTCTGACCCGAGTCCCCACGGGTCTCACAGAACCATGCTTTCCCCTTGAATTTTCGTGAACCCTTTTGGCATCACCATGGGCTTTTCCGACTTCAGGGACAAGCCGCTCATTTTAAGAAGAACTCTGAATTCACCTCAGAAGTGCAATGGGCCGAACAGACTTACTGCTGTCTCAGCCGGCCCTCTGCTTTTTGCTGATGGAGAGGCGTCACAGCCCCGAGGATCTGAGGAGCTCAGAGAGCAGGACTCGCACTCCAAGCTGTGTCTGCTGGTGAGGGCGCTGCCTGGCCTCACTCAGGAGGAGGGCTCCCTGGTGGTGGTGGCCCTTTTTGATGTGCAGTGCTTTTTTCTAATCCCCGGGAGTGTGGCCAGGCCTGGGACCTGTGACTTGCTATGACTACCCTCGGCTCCTGGGGACAGGGTGGGATGACCACTGCCAGGTTCTCAGAGGAAAGTAGAATCTGTAAGTGACAGAAATGTGATCTGTTATCAGCTATGTGAATTGTGAAATGCAATTTCCTTTCCTATTTGTTTTGACAGTGAAAAAATTCAGATGTTTTATCAAAAGGTTAGAAAATAAGAAGGTACCATTTCTCAGTTAGATAATCTGCCCGCATCCCCTTGGTGTGTTTGCATCTGGGCCAGGCCTAGGGGTGTGGGTGCATAGAGGACAATGCGGCTCAAGCAGGAGAAAGAGGAGGCTCCGAGGCCTCCGTCTAGTCCTGCAGGCCCAGCTGGGTGGGCCCGTCTTGGGGCATCCTGACACCCTTATCCCTCACTGCTTGCCTCTGACTCAGTTGCCCTCACTGACCTAAGAGCAGGAGCCTGGTTTTCTTTTCTTTTCTTTTCTTTTCTTTCCTTTCCTTTTCCTTTCCTTTCCTTTCCTTTCCTTTCCTTTCCTTTCCTTTCCTTTCCTTTCCTTTCCTTTCCTTTCCTTTCCTTTTCTTTTCTTTCTTTCTTTCTTTTTTTTTGGAGAGGTTTCCGCTATAGGGCGCGTGCGCTCACCAGATAGAGACAGAGAGACAGAAAGCGAGAAATCATCCTCCAGAGGGGATGGTCACGCCGCAATCCCTTCTCCTCCATTCTCCTCCCGGGATCTTGGGCACGTACGCACATGCGCCTGGCGTGAGTTTTAAGCCACCGGGTCCGGGACGCAAACCGCGGTCGACTACATGGGAGTCCAGCGACATAGCCATTACGCTAACTGCTGGTCCCTGGTTTTCTTTTCTTAATTACCTTTTTATTTTTCTGATTAGCAAAAGTCATACTTATCTACTACCCCTGGTACTAAGTTTGGAAAATACACGAATCTCCTCCCAGAACCCCAGCACCCAGAGATTTTCACTGTGAGTCCCCAGCTGCAGCTGTTCTTTCACTCCTTTGTCAGCTGACCTCCCGGACTTACCTCTGACTTTGTTAGCACAACCTGTTAAATTTTTATTTATTTCAACTTGGCTCTTTATTTTTAAAGCTTCCCCGCCCCCATGTTGGAGAAAGTTTGGAAAGCACAAAAGGATATCTTCTTGCTTCCTTAAGCAAAACCGAACAACTCTTACTTCTCCCTCCCTGAGGTGACCACTGTTCACAGTTTAGAATGAATAGGGTCTTCTCATCTTTTTGGATTTTTTTATAAAGTACATTTGGGGCCAGCCAGTGGCATGGGGGTTAAGGCAGCTGGATCCCACATGGCCGACTGCATGGTTCGAATATCGGACTTGGCAGTTTGAAAGACATGCCAGGCATGTGTGTATGTGTTGCCCAGAATGCCAAGAGAAGAAAGGAGGAGAAGAGACTGGGGTGTGGCCATCCCCTCTGCAGAGTGACTGATTTCTCACTTACCCTGTCTCTCTCACCGGCCAGCACATGTGCCCTATAGCAAATTAAAATAAATAAATAAATATTGACTAAATAAATGTAAAGATGTAAAGTATGTATTTCCCTAGGTGAGAGAATATGGCGTAGAGGATTCTGGGTTGGGTTTGTCACGTAGCATTTCCCATGTTGATGAAAGCAGAGGCCCTCGTATGTGGTCTGTTGTGTGCACAGACTCGACTGAGCACTTTGCAAGCATCGTCTCGCTTCATTCTCTCCTAACCTTACAGGCACAGATGGGGGAACTGAGCTGACCTCATCTGGCGTCTGAGAACCAAGGAGAAGCAGGATATTGGTCTTGCAACCTCAGCCAGCTTAGTACCGAGGTCCCAGCTCTTCTTAAGCACTAGGTTATGTCGTCTCTGAATTTTTTTAAATTTATTTCTTCTATGAGAGAGGGAAAGGCGCCCCCAGCAGAGTTGTCAGGAACAGCTGTCCTAGCTTCCCGGCATGCGTGCCGCTCCCCCTCCCCCTGCATATACCAGGGAGACCTCTGGATAAGAACCTGGGACCTTCCCATGTGGGTTCAGTTGCATTACTGCTGCACCATGTCTGTCCTCTTCTCTGAAATTTTTTTAAGTATACTTACTTTCAGAGAGGAGGGGGCACCCCAAACGAGGTCCCCACACCACAATCTATCCCCACCCCAGCCCCAGGCAGCCAGGACCGCGGATACACGCACACCCACCCTGGTGGCCAGGGAGGCCCCAGGATTGGAACCAGTGACCTCCCCCCATGTGGGTCCTCTTGTACCAGCACTGCACATAGTCTGGTCCTTCCTCTGAATTTCTAATAAACTTTCTTGTTTCATATAAAAACAGCAAATGATCATTGTTAAACATTCAGAAATTACTGAATAGCTTAAAGGTTATTCAGAATTCTCTCACCCAGTGATATTTGCTGGGACTCTCGGCAGTGTTTTTTTTGCATATCTAGACCCTGTATTTTTAGGGCTGTTAGGGCTGACGTTCTCCTAACGGTTTGGTTTTGAATGTGGTGTTGTTTCAAAGATAGGATCTTATAGGTATTTCCTCTTGGAAAAAACATACTTTTCATTGATGGTTTATCGGTCGATTGAGTGAGTGATTTGAATGGGTATGGTCCTTTCCCTGAGGCTGAACGATCAGGCTGGGGCTGGCTTTCTGAATTTATACAAGAATTCAGGGCTAAACAAGTTTCTGCCTGAAACCATTTCTGCACCATTTCTTTAAGATTTATTACCCACAACCAAATGACTGAGCTGAGGGTTTTTATAGCTCCGAATTTACATTGCCAAATGATCTCCCAGATGGTCAATAACGCTTTACTCTTTAATTAGCAACATCCTGTTTACTCCTCATTAAATGAATATAAAATATTATGTCATTTCGTTAACATGCCTTTATTCCTAACGAAACTGAATTTTTAGATGCGTTTATTGCTGTGGCTTCTTTCATGAATTGTCTAACACGACACTCTCCCATTCAATGTTCTGTGATGATAGAAATGGCCGTTCTCTGCGGTGTCAAATAGCCACCAGCCAAATGTGGCTATGGAACACTTGCAATGTGGCTAGTTCAGCTGAGCAACTTTAAAATGCCCTTTTATTTACATTTAACTTAATTTAAGCTTTGAATTTCGATTTAAATCTAAATTTAAATCCCACAGAAGGCTAGTGGCTACTGTATTGGATGGCACACTCCCGAGTCTTTTCCTAGTTAAATATTGGGGTGTGTGTGGGGGGGGTGATTTGTATTGATTTGAACAAGCTCTTTATTTATTATGGGTATTCGTCGTTTGTCGTAGTGTTATGCAGTTTTCCCCAGGTTGTATTTGACCTTTATTTTCTTGTGCACGTTGTTTGTAGCCAAGTCTAGTGATCTTTCTTTTGTGGTTTCTCCCATAGCTTTAGGGTTAGAAAGTCTTCCCACACACAGAGGTTTGATAAATACTCTCATCAACTTTATTTGAGTCTTTTTGTGATTTTTTTTCCCTCCTTACCTCTTTAATCCACCCAGAATTAATTTTTGTGTGGTGTGAGGTATGGGATGTCTCAGTCACCTCTGCGCCTGGCATACATTTTATCTTAGATGGGACACCTGATGCTCTGCAGGTTAGGTTGGGGTGAACAGTAATTAAGCAAGGTGAAATTAAATAGATAAAGTACTACTATTTTTTTAAATTGTTTTTTTTTTTGTTTGTTTTTGATTTTTTTTTTTTTTGAGAGGTTTTTACTATAGAGCACATGCACTCGCCAGAAAGACAGAGAGACAGAAAGCGAGAAATCACCCCCCAGGGGGATGGCCACATTGCAATCCCTTCTCCTCCGTTCTCTTGTTGGGATCTTGGGCACGCACACACATGCACCCGGCGTGAGTTTAAGCCACTGGGTCCAGAACTTGAACCACGGTTGACTACATGGGAGTCCAGCAACAGCCATTACGCTAGCTGCTGGTCCCAAAATTGTTGTTTTAAAATTTTGATGTTTATGAAAATTTCAGGGACTAGCAAAATAACTCTGGGGCCTGCCTGTGGCCTGGTGGTTAAGGTGGCTGGATCCCATATGGCCATGCGGTTTGGGTCCTTGATGGCCCAGGTGCTTGAGAGACACACTGGTGTGTGTGTGTGTGTGTGTGTGTGTGTGTGTGTGTCCAAAATCCTCCAAGGAGGGAGGAATGGAGAGGAAGAAATTGCAGTATGATCATACCCCATGGAGGAATGCTTTCTTGCTTTTTCTCTTTCTTTCTCTCTCTCTCTGTGTCTCTCTCAGTGTGTGAATGTACCCTCTGGCAACATGGAAGAATAAAAGAGGAAAAATTAAAAATTCTGATTCAAAGCTGTTTTCAAAGAAAGATACAAAACATACCTACCATGTCATACCAACCATGTTTGAAAATATTGGAAGAAATAGTCTTAAATATTAATAATTGCCTTCGAATGTTGATATTATTTTGCTGCTTTTTAACAATCCCCTCCCCCCCCAGCAGACTGCAGTACTTCGGTGGTCAGAAGTAGTAAATACAAGGGACCAGCAGTTAGCATAATGGCTATGTCGCTGGACTCCCATGTAGTCGACCTCGGTTCGAGTCCCTGACCCGGTGGCTTATACTCACGCCGGGCGCGTGTGCGTGCGTGCCCAAGATCCCGAGAGGAGAATGGAGGAGAAGGGATTGCAGTGTGGTCATCCCCCCTGGGGGGTGATTTCTCGCTTTCTGTCTCTCTGTCTCTCTCTGTCTTTCTGGCGAGCGCAAGCGCCCTATAGCGAAAACCTCTCCAAAACAGACAAACAAACAAAAGAAGTAGTAAACACAAGACGTGGAGAACAGAAGTAGCTCATTTGCTGCCTGGAGCTCCCCGTGCCATCACCCACATGTCTGTCGTTCACACAGTCACGTCCTGAGCCCCGGCGGGTTGGCTTGATGACAACGGTCCTCCCTGGCCAGCAGGGACTGGAATTCCTTTTTTTTTTTTTTCTCCCAAAACTGATGACTTTTATTTGCTTTTCATAAATTAGTATTTCATCATTTATGTAGAATTATGTTCATTGAACAGTGTTATTTAGCAAACTGAAAACTTGCTGATTCTGATGGTTCACGATGAAAGCATGTTGACTGCATCGGTCTGTAAGACAGCCTTGGACTGAAAGTTTTTCTTGGTGGATCATAGCATGTAAGTTTGCTGAGCAAGTGAGACATTGTAATTTAAGACCGTTTTCTCATCTCTAAAATAAAATAATAAGGGCTTTGCGTGGGACCAGTGAGGGTATACTCATCTGTTATACACACACACACACATACACACACACACACGTAAGCAAAGGGGTTTCAAAAAGTTCATGGAAAATATGTACTATGAAATAAAATACACTGATTAAAATTTTTTTTTTTGCACCAAAATAAATTCCCATTTTAATTTAATTTTCCCCTTAACTTTTTGGAGTCCTCTTATACACACACACAAAAGGCACATATGAAAATACATTCAACAAGCACTGACATAAATTTATAAAGAACAACATTCCCTTAGTCCTTTCACTCCCCACTGACCCCACTTTTTAGATATAACCAACACTAAAAGTTTGATCTGAACCTTTATTCATTTATTTGTTTCTTTGACAAAACAGAATCACATCATACTTATCACTGTGTAATAGTTTCTCTTCCCTACTTTATAATAAGTTGTCATGACTAGTCTGTTCCCCCCGGTTATAAGAAGAGCACAGCAAATACGTCTTCAGGCAGGTGTGCTGTGTATTTTTAAGGATGAATTGCTAGATACCGAGTTGCTGTGTGCATATGAGTATTTAAAATTTTGAAAGCTATGATGCCTAAGTTGGTCTTTTAAGAAAGTTGAAGATAGAAAAAATTCTCATTGCTGCCACCTCCTCATTCTGGGAATTATTGATATTTTGTATTTTTATTTATATGGTAGGTATAAAACACCCGATTAGGGGCCAGCAGGTGGTGTGGAGGTTGAGGCAGCTGGACTCCATACGGCTGACTGTGAAGTTTGAGTCCTGGACCCAGCGACTCGAAAAATATGCTGAGAGCATGTGCGTGTCTGCCCGAGATCTTGAGAAGAAAATAAAGGAGAAGGAATTGTGGCATGGCTATCTTCCCTGGGGGGTGATATCTCACTTTCTTTCTCTCCCACTCTGTTTCTGTCTGTCTCTGACAAGCACATGCTCTCTATAGCAAAAATTAAAAAAAAAAATCTAATTATGTTTTAAAGTGTTATTTAATTATCAGGGAGATTGAATATTTTGTCATGTTTTGTAAACATTTATATTTCTTCATCACTTAACTATCTATTCATTTTTTTCCCTGTTTTTCTTTTGGTTGATTTATAAAAGCTCTTTATGTATGTAATGGCTATGAATTCTTTGTTGCATGTGTTGTAAAGATTTTCTTCCAGTCTATCATCTGTTCGCAATTAATTATTTTTAGGACATCTTTCATTCATTCACTATTCCTAACTTTTAAATGTTTATGTGGTCAAAAAAATTTTTTTCTTTCTCTTTATGGCTTTAAGCTTTCATATAAAGCTTAGAAAGACTTTTTCCTCATTGAGGTAATAAAAATTGTTTTCTATATTTTCTTCTAGTATCTTTGCTGTCTTATTTTACTACACAGAAAATTTTCATCAGACTGTATTTTATTTTTGACTGTTGTATGAGATATGCGACTTGTTTTAATTACTTATTGGGTTGTCAGAAAAGTCATGACATATAAATGTGTCATGACTTTTCTGACAACCCAATACATTTGTTTTTAAAATTTTTCCTTTCCAGTTTTTTTTTTTTTTTTTTGGAGAGATTTTTGCTATAGGGCACGTGTGCTCGCCAGACAGACAGAGAGAGACATAGTGACAGAAAGCGAGAAATCACCCTGCAGGGGGGATGGTCACGCTGCAATCCCTTCTCCATTCTCCTCTCGGGATCTTGGGCACGCACGCACATGCGCCTGGCTTGAGTTATAAGCCACCGGGTCCGGGACTTGAACCGCAGTCTACTACGTGGGAGTCCAGCGACATAGCCATTACGCTAATTGCTGGTCCCTCCAGTTTTTCTTTTTGGAGAGTTTTTGTTGTTGTTGTTGTTTTTTTTGCTATAGGGCACATGCGCTCGCCAGAAAGACAGAGAGAGACAAAGAGACGGAAGGCAAGAAATCACCCCCTAGGGGAGATGGCCACGCCACAATCCCTTCTCTTCCATTCTCCTCTTGGGATCTTGGGCATGCACGCACATGCACCCTGCATGAGTTTAAGCCACTGGGTCCGGGACTCGAACCATGGTCGACTACATGGGAGTTCAGCGACATAGCCATTATGCTGACTGCTGGTCCCCTCCTTTCCAGTTTTTTGTTTACTTATTTCTTTCATGAGCTAGAGAAACGGACAAGGATAATCCCTCTAACAGGACCTTAATGCTTCAATCCACCCCCAGCCTCAGCCAGCCCTGGATCATAGGCTCACTCATGCCTGGTGTATGCGGAGGGGATCTCTGGACATAAATCCAGAACCTTCTGTCACAGAGCATTGTGTTTCAGTTTTTTTTTTTTTTTTTTTTTTTTTTTTTTTTTGAAAACTTTTTGAAAACTCCACATTTCCCCCCTATGATTGAAAACATCACATTGTTGAATTTCCTAATACATTATATTAACTTCTTTCTTTGGTTTCTCTCTTCTTTGCCTTTAATTAATGTATTCCTAAAATGGTACGTCCAGATCTAATTTCTACAGATCTTTTACACTGTACCCTTGATATGTGAATGACACTGTTCTTTCTCTAAAACTTCTTAGTCATTGTCATTTATCTTCACAAGAATTTCTGAAATCTCCCCACCCCTGAAAAACCCCATTTGATTTAAATTTCAATGCATTTATGGATTGACTTGAAGTAGAATTAATATGCTTTTGTGAAAGTTTATCAGAATCGATATGGAGTCGCTGTGTCGATCTGAGTTAAGCCCGGACTAAGCCAAGCTGAGGAAGGCCATAGAGGGGGCGTTTTCTCACGCTGGTGCGCCTAACGAGAACTGTCCCAAGGACTGCCAGAACCACAGCCCTGCACAGAGACCACCGCAGCCTCACACAAGGGCCACTTCTGTGAGTAGCTGCCCAGTGCCGGCCTGTCCAACCTAGAACTGACACCACTCTTGTTCTTGAGCCTGGTAGCCTTGGATAATCGTCCCCAATTTATGTAATCCCTTCTCATTTTTTTTTTTAAACTATTGTCTTTTCTTACCTCCCTGAATATGGCTGTAGTTTACTATGGCAAGTGTATTCTGCATTGTAATGCATATTCCTGAATAAATAGGTTTTTCTTTCAGAGAACCTCTCTGTCTGTTTGTTCTTTAAAATATTGAGCCTTCCCATTGAGGAACTGATAGTAGACTAAATAAACTGTATGCTTCAGGTCTCAGCTTGCCGATTTATAAAGAGAGAAGGTTGGGTTTCATATGATGTTCCCTTCAGGTTCTGTAATTAAAAACAACACCAACGGCATCAGTAGTCACTACAGGGCCTTAAGCACCATACTGGGGCCTAGAAAACAAAGGTGTGAAAGACAGAATCTCCATCCTCAGGAGCCCTTCGTCCGAAGGGGAGATGCAGCATGTCCAAGAAATGTCGACCAAAATGCCCGATTAAGTTTTCCAGATTCATGAGTAAAAGCAGAAGAAAGAAAGAAATATTGGGTCATCAGAAAAGTCATGATGTTTTTTTCTATGTTTTTCTTTTTCTTTTTTTGAGAAATTTTTGCTATAGGGCACATGTGCTCGCTGGAGAGAGTAAGAAATCACCCCCAAGGGGGAGATGGCCACCCACACTGCAATTCTTTCTCCTCCATTTTCCTCTTATGGTTTTGGGTATGCACGTACACATGCCTGGTGTGAGTTTCAAGTTGCCAGGTCCAGGATTTGAACCATGGTCGACGACGTGGGAGTCCAGCACCTTAACCACTACACTACCTGCTGGCCCAGTCTATTTTCTATGTAAAAATACATCATGACTTTTTAGATGGGCCAATACATGGCTGGCAGGAGATGCAGCTGTCAGCCTAGCCACTGACATTGTTGGACATGCTTTGCAGGTAGGCAAATTCATCATTACTTTTAGTGAAATAAAAATAGTAAAAAAGGTAGGAAAATAAATTTAGTACAAATAAAAGTTCTAGTGGTACTTGTATCGAAATTCCTACAAACTCCCACCTTTCCCGGATATCTTTCTGTTTCTAGTGACCAGCTTGTCGTGACTGTTTCTGACTTAGTAAAGAATGTGTCCAGGACCAGCAGTTAGCATAATGGCTATGTTGCTGGACTCCCACGTAGTCAAACATGGTTCGAGTCCTGGACTCAGTGGGTTAAACTCACGCTGGGCACATGTGCGTGCGTGCCCAAGATCCCGAGAGGAGAATGGTAAAGGGATTGTGGTGTGGCCATCTCCCCTGGGGGGTGATTTCTTGCTTTCTGTCTCTCTCTCTCTGTCTTTCTGGAGAGCGCACGCGCCCTATAGCAGAAAACCTCTTCCCCCCTCAAAAAAGAATGTGTCCAGGCAGGGACTCACGCATCTTCTGGGGCCAATGGAAATTCAGAGACCCAACTCTTTATTGTGCACACCAGGGACTTGCCCAAGGGCACACAGAGAATGAGAGTCCGAATTCCAGAAGGCTCTGCAGGGCCGCTTGATTAATTCTGTTTCCCGCTGGGCCCTGGGGGATTGAGGGCACAGCCCTCCTTTCGGCTGAAGAGGTGGGGCAGTTGCAACCCTGCCCACCTCGACTCTGGGCTGAGTAGTCTGAGGGTCTGGCGTGTCTGGGGTGTGGAGGGTGGGGACTGCCCCCTACGGGGCAGGTTCATACCACATCCTGCTGAATCAGTCCTCTTGGGAAGCCCTGACTCTTACCTTGAAAATTCCCCGTGGTTCCCTGCAAGTGGAGTCTGGGGCCCTGGTTTCTGATCCTCGATCGGATTTGACTTGAGCAAACCTCTCCTCTCTCGGGCCTGTGGGAAGTGTGGACCAAATAGGTGGTTTCTAAGGGCCCTTTCCTGCAGGGTCCCGACCCACCAAAGCTGGCTCGTCTGTGTGTTTTGGTGTCTCCACTAAAGGTTGGGTCTGCAGCTCTGTGCGTCCATCCAGAGTAGGATGACGGGCCGTGGGGAAAGCGTGGTGGCTAAAGATCCGGGAGGAGCAGCATGACAACCTGAGGCTCGCTCACTGTGCAGCAACCTGGGTTCACAAAAGGCTATCTTCCTGCCAGCACCAGGCTCTCTGGGACCTGCCCTGTGCACGGGGTGTCATTCCTGTCCCCTACTGCTCTAGGCAAAGGCTCGCAGAGAGCATGACTGTCCCCAGGTCACACAGTCTAATTAAGGCAGCCCGGCTGGGTGGATGCTCATGGAGAATGAAAATTGGGCCTGATGATCCTGAAGCTCACAGGACTTTCTCCCCACCACCCCACTCTCCTGGGCAGGAAGTCACTGTCACCCTCTCTTGTGGGACTGCCCCAGGTGAGGTGCCTCACCCTGCATGATGGGGTGGGGTCCTCAGGCCCCATCCTTGTGACCGGCCCCGTGCAGTCCAGGCCCAGTCCTCCTTCCTCGCTCTCACTGAAAGCAGTTTCTTTCTTGAAGACTCTGCTGCGCCTCCCGCCCCTGAGAAGGCCCGGCTCATCTCATGGATGAGATGCAGGGATGTGGGTCCTCCTCTGTGGGTGGCTCCTGCCTCCTTTCTTCCCTGCACTTAACAAGCGTGTGCTAAGCACTGGCTGAAGGCCTGGGCTGGAGGCCGAGTCCAAAGGTGGAGAGAACGCGGTCCGTGCATGGTTCTGATGCTGCCTGGGTGAGGGGCTTTACCCGGGTGGTCGGGGCTTCGGTAAGCTTCCCCAGGCTGCTGGGGACATGCTCGAATGTTCCTGACAGAAGGCTGGCTCCCCTCCAGAGGCCCTGACACGAGCGCGAGTCTGGAGACTAGCCGGGGATTCTGTGCCCTGAGGCCTCGGGGTCACTCTTGCTTCAGCGCGTGTTCCCTAAAGCAGGGCAAGCCCGGTGTCCTCACCTGTGGGCCTGGTTGGCGTGTGATCACCGGCCCTTGATTGACGGCAGTGACAGCACTGCCAAGCCCTGGCCGCACTGAGGGCCATGCTCCCCATTAGTCGGGACAGCCCCGAGATGCGTCCGTGTCTGCTGAGAGCGTCTCTGTTTCTCACCGTGGCGGGCGTCTCCTCTCCCTGCACTGCAGGACACGGTTCTTTTCTCCCTGTCTGGTCCCCACCCCTCCTCAGTCCCCCACAGAGACTTGGCTGGAGATGCCAGGCTTGGCCACTGCCCACAGCTGACAGATGCTGAGGCCTGGGCACAGAGATGGCCCTATCAGGATAGGCCCTTGGGAAACTTTCAGAGTGCTTTATTTGTGTCTCTAAAATGGTGCCCCTTTTCTGCTTTATTACTAAGAATAGTGATCTGTGTTAATTGTAAAAGTATTCCTTAATATAAAAAAGAATAACTTTTCTCTAGGTTCACGAACTAGAGACGACCACTGCTAATGTTTCTGACATAGTTTTCGGGACACTTTTCTGTGCAAACACGTACACCTTTTTATTTTTTTTTAAGGAATTGTTTTATTTAAATTTATTTTTTTCTTTATTTTAATTAGACCAGAGAGAGACAGAGTGTGAGAGAGGGAACGTGAGAAAGCAAGCCGCCAGGTCCGGGACTTGAACCGCGGTCAACCATGTGGAAGTCTAGTGCCCTTAACCACCATGCCACCTGCCAGCCCCTGGAAATATGTACACTTTGAAAGCAAAACAAGAATGGGCTCATCCGACACATAGTTTTGTGCTTAATATCATAGCCGACTTTCTGAGTGAGGAAGACGAAGATGCACGTTTGTAGATTTCAGGGAAGTCATGATTTATTGATCTTGTTCCCATCTGTGGCTGCTCAGATGGTTTCCATCGTTCTCTCAGTGGCGCTGCTGTGATGAACAGTCACCATAGGTACTGCCTATGCCCCGTCCATGACAGCTTTGTATAAATCTCTAGGTGTAGCGTGTTGGGGTCACAGGGCTTCCTGTGGTTTGAGTAGGAGCTGCTTCAGCTCGGGGGGAAAGTCAACAAGATTCCCTGCTAACCTCTCAGGCCCACTGGAGCCCCCAACCCCTTCCGGATCCTCCTTCCCAGCCCCAGTCTCCCAGTTTCTGACTGACTCATTTTCTCTACTGCAAGAGCCTGCCAGTTTTGTCTGTCCCCTATCCAGCACGGTCATCGTCATTGCCTTGTGCCTGATGGTGCTGGTCTGGAGAAGCAGGAGGCCAAGGTGAAACTGAGCAAGGGCCGAGTTTGGCGTCGGGATGAGGAGGGGAGGGATTCTTGCCTGTCCGTGCTGCTGTCTTTGGACATATGTGTATCTCTTGGCCTGTGCAACAAGGATGCTGAAACCCTGCTCTGGGCTTCAAAGCTCTTTATAAATTGTAGAAGACAGGGACCAGCAGTTAGCGTAATGGCTATGGTTGCTGGACTACCATGTAGTCACCTGTGGTTTGAATCCCAGACCCGGTGTCTTAAACTCACGCCGGGTGTGTGTGTGTGCGTGCCCAAGATCCCAAGAGGAGAATGGAGGAGAAGGGATTGTGGTGTGACCATCCCCCCCGGGGGGGGTGGTGGTTTCTTGCTTTCTGTCTCTCTGTCTCTGTCTTTCTGGTGAGCGCATGTGCCAGAAAAAAAAAATAAAAGACAGGACACATGTGAGGGAGACGGATGACCGAGAAGGCAAGTGGCATCTTGATGCATCAGAATTGAGGAGCCCCTTGTCCTCCGCTCCAGGACACAGGAACCTGCCAGAAACACACCAGGAACCTACAGTCCAGCCCTGAATGTAGGCACTGAGGGGCCAAGAGGAAGGGGAGAGCTTCGTTGCCATGGCTATAGGTCCCAGAGGAGGTTGCTGGCCCTGGACTCATTTAGCATCACATTGGGTGCCTTCTCTGTGCTGGACACTCTGCTCGGTGCTGGGGAGACAGCAATGAACAAAACAGACCAGGAAGGTGACCTCATGCTTCTTACAGTCACATCTGGGGAGACGGAAAAGGAACAACATGAATAAATGAAATTGTATGTCAGATGGCTATAAAGGCGAGGGAAGTGGAGGAGGTCGAAGCAGGGGAGGGGAAACGAGAGGGCGGAGTGGCAACTTACTATTATTATTATTTTAGATTTTTTTGCCATAGGGCACACCTTTGGCAGAGAGAGAGGAGAGAAAGTGAGAAATACCCCCCCCCTCCTCCCCCTGCCCAGGGAGGAATTTTGGATGCTCACACATGCCCAGTATGTTTTTTAAAGCTGTCAGGTTTGGGATTCGAACAGCAGAATCGGTCATGTAGGATCTAGCAGCTTAACCACTACACCACCTGCTAGCCCGGGAATGAGAACTTTAAATAAGGCTGTCAGAGAAGGCCCCACCTGAGAGGAATAACACTTTTTATTTGACCTAGGTAAGAAGGGTAATGGGAAAAAGGAGAAGGTTGATTAGAAACATAGTGTTAAGGAGAGGAATTGAACCTCTGGTTGGAGAATCTTAAGTTTTAGGCAATTACCGGGCTCCCCCTTCCTGCCTTCCTCTCTAGCCTCACTTTTTAGTAGCCTGTTGTCTGTGTGTGGAATGGAGGAAAGGGTTGCTATTTTGGGCTTGCTCCGCCCCCCACTGAGCAGAGGAAAGTGCGCAGAGTCCATCAAACACCAACCCCAGTTCTCTGAAAAACTAGGTCACCCTGAAGCCCAGGGCCTCCATGCCTCGCTCCAGGCATGTCTGTCATTGATCCGAGATCGCGTGTCGCCGCTCCTGGTGGGTGCCATCTGGCTGCACGCACTCTGTTCGATCTCAGAATGCAAAGCAGCTGACTCCTCTGCCGGAGGAGCAGCATGGGTGGTGCAGAGGGACCTGCCACATTCACTGCATTTCCACACACAGACTCGGTCCCCGAGCTGGCCGTCCACCCTGGACACTGGGCAACACCAATGGCCCCAATCTTATGTTTTGCAGCAAGGATTCAAAACTCAGCAAAACCATCCCTGGCTGAGCCTTTGCATTGTTTGATCTAGCACATACAACTTCAGCTCTGAAAACCGATGTGTAGACAGACACTGTTCATGATTTTTTTAAACACCTTTTTAAGAAGGTTTAACACACACACATCTGCACACCCACATGCACATACACTCATAACCACCACCCAGCTCCAGAAAAATACAGACATTTCCACCCCTCCCCCCAGACGCCCTCAGGCCTCCTCCCATCGATCACTCGCTCCCCCCAAGAGCTGAGTCCTCTTCTGCTTTCCGTCCCTGTGGACCACCTCTCTCTCTTCTTGAGCTTCATACGACGGGATCACAGGAGAGAAGTCTTTCACTTCTGGCTTATCGGGCTCATCACTATGCCTGTGGAATTCACCCTGGTTTGGAATGTAGCAGTGGTGTATGCGCTTTTTTTTTTTTTTTTTTCTTTATTGCTATGCTGTATTCCATTGTATGAACACTGCATTTTGTCTGGAGTCCATGATTTTACTGTAAGAGGTGTGAAGCTCTAAATGCTGACTCTTTTTCAGGACCATAACCACAGAGCCTGGTCCTGAAAAAGATCCTAACAAGAACTTTGTCCAGTGGGACCAGCAGTTAGCGTAATGGCTATGTCGCTGGACTCCCACGTAGTCTACTGCGGTTCGCATCCCGGACCCGGTGGCTTAAAACTCACGCCGGGAGCGTGTGCGTGTGTGCCCAAGATCCCGAGAGGAGAATGCAGGAGAAGGGATTGCGGCATGGCCATCCCCCCTGGGGGGTGATTTCTCGCTTTCTGCCTCTCTGTCTCCCTCTGTCTGGCGAGTGCACGAGGCTTATAGCAAAAACCTCTAAAAAAAAAAAAAAAAGAAGTTTGTCCAGTGAATGAATGAGTGCATGATTGTTCTGTCCTTGCCTGGGTTTCAGTGGGTGCTGGCTAACCATGCAGTGCGTCACCACGCCTATGGACTGCCTCTTAGTCATGCTAGCGTTCTCTATCAAGGACCATGTAGATTGTAATGGAAACCTCTGGGAAGGATCGGGAGTCTAGAAGTTCATGCCCTGCCTCCTGCTCTGTCCTGGGCAGGCTCACAGCAGACCTCCTCCACCTGGTTATAATCCTGGTCCTGGGGTTACTTGAGCCTCTGATGTGACCCTTTGGTCCTCACTGTTGGGAAAGGGATGCAGACATTCCTGCATTATGTGGCCGGAAGCAATGAGTGCTCTCCAGGCCAGGGCGAGGAGCCTGAAATCCAGAGCCCTGCTGTGTGACTGTGGCCATACCACTGTCCTCTCTGAGCCTTGCTTCTCTCGTCTGCATGGAAAGCCTGGTTTTGTTCCATTCTGGGTTCTCTCGGGGCTTTTGCTTACCCTTGCCACAGTTGGCTGGGGGGCCCTGTAAGATGGGGCAAGTGAACCATATTTCAGAATATCCCTCCTCTGTTGGCTGCAGGGATGGGCTGGTGGGCCCAGTGCTGCCATCCAGAATTTTATCTCGAGGCAGAAAGCCATTGCCTAGCCAGGAGGCTGGCAAGAAGGCTGCACCCCCAGCTCTGCCCTGGCCTGTGTCTTTGATGGTGAAATGTGAAATCAGGAAGCGGCTAGCTCTTGAGTGAAGTTGTATCGAAATGAATCCATCAAGGCAAATGGGATCTTGATTTTTTTTCTGTTCCGTGGTTGCTGTTTCCTGAGTGGAAACGTGAATGGTGACAGGGTGCTTTCAGTAGAAAACAAAGTGAGATAGATGATAGAGTAAACATGAAGTGGGAATGTTAAAACCAAGCTCTCCGTGGGGAGACGGGCCCCTCCTACAGGCACTTGGATCTTCTGCCTTCATACACCGAGGTGGGGGTCTACGTAGTCTAATTAGATGGCATACCTATGATCATTCCATTCCTGCTCCCTGACAGACATCATTAATCAATTACCATATTTGTTTCTGCTGAGTTCAGATGCAGCTCAGATTTATTCTCAGCATAATAAGAGTTTGAGCCCATTAGATCTGGTAGGTGAATTAAACCTTTTTAAAAACTCTGACCTATCCAGAGCCAAGCAGTATGAAAAACTGGAAACCTCTAACATGAAACAAGTCTTTGGTGTGATTTAATCTAGGTACTTACATGGTGGAATTTGAGAGCACAAGGAAGAGCCACTCAGAACCTCCTGAAATACCCAGTTAGAGTCATTGCTTGGGGAGCCCTTATGAAGGCAGGCACTGCAAAGGTCTTTACCTTTCTGAATAGCACCTTAGGGCGGAGTTCATAGCCTGAGATTGGTCTGGGCACAGCAGGAGAGCTGAGGATCTTTGGGAAAGGAGAAGAACGTGCTTCACTTTCTTGGTCAACTTCTTTTGGGCAGAGGCCAGCCTTGGGTTCAAAACAGATATGAAAAAGTGATGCCGACAACACAATGGCAACAAGGCCTCTCGTGCCTGTAGGTCACTTTACAAAGTGCTCTCACATGCTCTGACCCTCCTACCTGAGGTATCATTACTTCATCTTTTTTTTTTTTTTTTTTTGAGGGGTAGAGGTTTTTGTTTATTTGTTTTTTGCTATAGGGCGTGTGCACTCACCACACAGACAGAGAGAGACAGAGAGACAGAAAGTGAGAAATCACCCCCCAGGGAGGATGGCCACTCCGCAATCCCTTCTCCTCCATTCTCCTCTCGGGATCTTGGGCACACACGCACACGCACCCGGCGTGAGTTAAGCCACCAGGTCCGGGACGCGAACTGTGGTCGACTACGTGGGAGTCCAGCCACATAGCCATTACGCCAACTGCTGATTCCTCATTACTTCATCTTAAACATGAAGAAATGGGCCAGCCAGTGGAGTGCAGGTGAAGGTGGCTAGATTCCACATGGCCAACTGCACGGTTTGAGTCTTGGACCCAGCAGCTTGAAAAACATGTCAGGCACGTGTGTGTTTGTGTCTACAATCCTGAGAGCAGACTGGAGGAGAAGGGACTGTGGTATGGCCATTCCCCCAGGGGGTCACTTCTTACTTTCTCTCTCTCTGTCTCTCTCTGGTGAGCACACATGTCTTATAGAAAAAAAAAAGAAAAAAAAAGATGAAGAAACAGACACAGAAACATTTGGGACCAGCAGTTGGTGTAATGGCTATGTCACTGAGCTCCCATGTAGTCAACCGTGGTTTGAGTCCCGGACCCAGTGGCTTAAACTCACGCTGGGCAAGTATGTGCTCGTGCGTGCCCAAGATCCTGAAAGGAGAATGGAGGAGAAGGGATTGTGGCGTGGCCATCCCCCCTGGGGGGTGGTTTCTCGTTTTCTGTCTCTCTGTCTCCCTGTCTTTCTGGTGAGTGCACACGCCCTATAGCAAAAAACCTCTCCAAAAACAAGAACAAACACAAAGGAACAGACACAGAGACATTCGAGCACAGCCTGTAATGGCACTCAGCTAACAGTGGTGAAGCTGCCCTGTGCGACCTCAGCACTCATGATCTTTCCATTGCCAAGTGAAGTGCCCACATCGATCTCCTGGTTCTTGAATTCCTTTCCTACTTAAAAAAGGTATACCTATATAATACATATATATGCAATTTATCTATGTTTATCTATATTTCCCATGAGGGAGGGAGCAGAAAAAAGGGATACAGACAAGCCCACTGGGGCTTCACACCGTGACCCTCTCCCAGCCTCGGTCAGCCTGGGTCATGAGCACATGCACGAGACCCCAGCACTCAAACCTGGCCCCTCTCCATGTGGGGTCCAGCTGCCTTACTGTCGTGCCTCTGCCTGGCCCCTTATCCTACTAATTACCTTACCCCACTGTTAGTCTTTACATGCTGGTCTGTCTGCTCACTGTGTCCAGACTAGACTATGTCAAAGGCAAATGTAGAGTGGTGACCATCTGTCTTTCTCACCGGTCATTCCATGAGGCTTGGCCCCATCGCCCCAGCTGGTGGGACACATCTTAGGCTCCTGTCCCCCACCAGCTGACCCCCCAGCCTTCTTGGTAGTACTCTGTGGTTCAGCGCCACATCATGTTGAAAACATGGTAGGCAGGAGAGGTTTGGGGTTGGAAGTGAAGTGAGGGGGTCGACTTGGCCCCTGTTTTCAGCCTCTGCATTGTGTCTGCTTTTACACTGGAGTGAAATCCACATGCTGAATGCTACAGTGCCTTAAGGTGACCTCCCTCCTTTCCCCTCGCTTTCTCATTTGGCTCTCTGTAAGTTGTTTCGGCAGGGTTTTTGTGGCTCTCAGGCCCCTCTGTGAAAACCTACAGCTTGGTCCTGAACCTCAAGGAGAAAAGAGAGAAAAGATTCACTATAAACTCCATCTTCATAGAAGTTCAGCAGAGGGGTCTCTTTACACTGTCCCCCAGTTTAGTCCTGTGTGGCCAGAACTGTGTCTCTTCATCATCTTCTTCTCTACAGTCTCTGTTCTACCCAGCTTCACCTCGCAGCTGCTAGAAGGATCTCTGTACAGCAGAAATCTGGTCACTTCACCATTCCCCTCCTCCAATTTAACCATGTAGTTCAAGGTCTTCCACTGTGTGTCCTTCTCCCCCATCATGCACGCCAGGCAGGCCATGGAGAGGAGCTTAATTGGACTGGACGGGGGGGGGGGGGACATCAGGGAGTGGTAGGGGCTACAGTGATTATAAATAAAATAAAATAAATAATTCTTAAAAAAAAAAACAAAAAAACATAGGCCACCAACAAAGCATTTCTGTGGGCCACATACCCACATGTTGTGACCACCTTTGCCCTATGTTCTCCGCTCACGAGATGCAGGAGGTTCTCCAGAAATGCCACGCTCCTTCCTCTCTGTGTCATTCCCTGTCCTGCTGTTCCTAGCAGGCCAACCTATCCTCGCATTACGTTCATGCCAGTTAAGTGACTTTGGGCCAATGACTTCCCTTCTCAGTGCCTCAGTTCTGCTTCATGAAGTGGGAAGTGATAATGGTCCCCCCCTCCACGGGTGGCTGAGGAGATGACAGGAGTTAGTGCATGCACGGTGTTAAAAGCGGTTGACATAGTGTAGGTGCTAAGCCAAGGTGTGCTAACGTCGTCACTGCCATCATCGTTATCGTTGTCATCTTTCTAGTCTTGGTTGTCACCGCTCCTGAGAAGCTTGCCTGGACTCCATAAGGACAGATTGTCCCCACCCTCCTGACCCTCTCATCTCACTGTATTGATTATTGGCGTCTCAGTCCGCTGTGGGCTTTTGATTCTTTGAGAGGAGTAACTGTCTTTCTGTACAGACGCCTAACAAATGCTTCGTCTGAAAGGCCTCCGCAGAGGCTGTGTGGATGGCCTTTGAGTGAACGTTGGTGCGGATACCACTCGATATTTCAGTCCAGATTCTGGTTTTCCCACTCAGGCCAAGGCTGTGCCTATTCCGGAGGCAGAGCAGGGTGGGCTGCTCTGGCCCCATGGCGGGGTGACATCCATCCCTTCCAACAGGTGCCCCCACTGATGCAAGTGAAGAAACAGGAAGTGAGATGGACGGACATCAGCCAACCTAGTTTCCAGTCGGGTGTGAATAAGAGGGACTGAGCCCCCAAACCCCCAGGCTGGGGTCAGGGACGTGAGTCATGGTGTATCATTGAGATTTTTCTGGATGCATTTTCGGTTTCAAAACCATGCGGCACTCTTACTGTGTATCGAGAACTGCCGAGCCGAATGACTGTGTCCCAAACAGGATGGCGCCATGTGTGTCTGGGAAGTACCTGGGAGTTTTCTTTGCTCCCAGTAAGGTTGTGGCTGAGCTGTGGGGCCTTACAGTGATGTTATGATCCCGTACAGTAGCGATCCGGAACCTGGGCCCTGACTAATTCTTCTGCCCTTGGGCTGGTGTTTAAGACAAAAAAAAAAAAAAAGAAAGCAAGAAAAAAAAAACCCTCTGTGGTTGCAACCAAGATGTAACGATAGACTTTGAGCCCCGAGAGTCTCACCCAGCCCACTCTGGCACGTTTTGGGGATGCTGTGAAACTCTACTGAGCTGCCTGTCATCATAAGAGAACCAAGAGAGTGGGGGGAAGACATGGAGACCAGCGAGAGTTCTGTTTCTCATCCGTTGTACAAACAGGCGCTTGCCGGAAGCTACCGGAAGCTGTCTCAGTGGGAACGAGGTGGAGCTGCGCGAGGGCCCCGTCGAGTCTTTGCTGGGAATGATGGAGGTTTTTCCACTTTCTCATTTTCCATGACTCTTGTACAGTTATGACCCGGGACTTTTTGTGTGTGGGGTCCTGGTGGAGTGTTTGTGATGTTCGGGAGTTCTGGTGGGAGTCGGGTGGGATGCGGATGGGGTGAGCCTGAAACTTGCCCCAGATGTGTGTTCCACTCCGTAGTACCAGCTACCCACATCGTTTACATTTCTTCAAGTGCTGCATGGTCTGACGCAAACCATATGGGATCTGGGGCCGCTGGGCCTGGTCCTCCCTGGATAGCTTGACAGGGAAAGTTCTTCTGCCTCTCTGAGTCCAGCTTCCTCACCAATAATACATGTGTGATATACGCTGGTTGGGACAGAATTAAGGGGATAATGTCGGCTTGAGGTGCAGGTCCAACTAGATTGACCACGAACCTGGAGAAGGCCAGTCTCAGTGCCTGCCATGGGCAGGTCCTATCCAAAGCCCTTGACCTAATTCCATTTATGTACTGCTATATTCAGCTTAAATTGTATAAGCTTCAGGCCCAGCAAACACAGACCTGATCATGCATCATAAACAGTGAAGAACTGGTTTCGTTGACTGTCAGAATCTTGGCTTTATCTTTGGATAGGGTCCAGCTATTGGCGTATTTGTTCACACTGTGTGTAGTTACTGTGAAAAGCATTTACTTATTACCCCAAATAAAAATCACATCCTTAGGGCCAGACAGCTTGTGTAGATAATAGCTGGATAGTCCTTGTTAGAAAATAAAAGTTGATGGGAACCAGCAGTTAGCGTAATGGCTATGTCGCTGGACTCCCACGTAGTCGACCGCGGTTCGTGTCCCGGACCTGGTAGCTTACAACTCACGCCGGGCGCATGTGCGTGTGCGTGTGTGCCCAAGATCCCGAGAGGAGAATGGAGGAGAGGGGATTGTGGCGTGACCATCCCCCCTGGGGGGTGATTTCTCGCTTTCTGTCTCTATGTCTCTCTCTGTCTGTCTGGCGAGCGCACGCACCCTATAGTGAAAAACCTCTCCAAAAAAATAAAAAAATAAATAAAATAAAATAAAATAAAAGTTGAGGAGTTTCTCAGTCAACATGGCAGTTAACAGGTACACTGGCCACTTCAGAATGACAAACGTAGGGTATTAAAGGAAAGGGTAGTGATCTGTGAGGTGAGCAGGGCAGGGGTCATTATTATTCTCTTTTAGTGGCTGTATCAGCTGGCCTGTGGAGTCACTGAGGTCATTTCAGTTTGTGGCCCTTACAAGACAGTCAGTATTCAAGTCCAAGTCATCAGAACCCCAAGTTTAATGCTTCTTCAATGGACACCACGTTGCTTCTCCAAGAAGCTGCCCACAAGGAAGACCCTAGAGTATATTAGCTGACAAGCATTTGTTCTTTTTGGAGTGACCCCATTTTCACTCTACCTTCTGAGAGCTGACCAGAATGAAAATGAATGCTAGGGGCTCTGTTTACTGAACCCCTTCTGTGTGCTGGACTCTGTACCCCTGCAGCTCACCAAGGCCTCTCGATCTGGCCAGGTACACCTCAGTCTCCTTCCTGGATTAAGGTCCGCAGACAGTCGAGGTACTTCCCCTCCCCTGCTTTCTCTCTTTGGTTGTCAGGGTTCAAGGTTAACCTTAGGAGGTTGGCAATGGTTCAACTTGTGGAAAACCAAAACGCCCACTTGAGGTGTGATGACCCTTTGATTCTGTGACTCTGTTTTTCCAGGTTGACTTTGGTATAGTGTTCGGGAGATTTTCTTGGTTCTTGATTGCCGTTGAATGTAACCCACCTGACAGGGTATGTTGGCCATTAGCTGTAGGTGGATAGCCCCACCTATATATCTTCAGCTGGGACATGTATCAGGGCTGGGGAGACTTCTAGAACATTGGAACTAGAAAGGGCTTTTGGATGTGTCTATTCTGAGGTTGCAAGAACGCCTTTGGGGGTCAGGCGGGTGTCTGTACCATCTCAACCAGGCCAGGGATAAACCAGCAGGGAGAGGAAGGGCTGTGTGCACTCAAATGTAAACTTCTCAAAACTCTGCTGACCAAACCACACTTCGTACAGGGCAGATCAGCCCACGTGCTGATAGTTTGCAACTCGAATGTGATCAGACCCCTGCATTGCACCAGCAAGAGCGAGATCTGCGGTGGCAGTGACTTGCCCAAGGTCGAGTAACAGCAAGAATGCGAAGAGTCTCAGTCTGTCATTGTAAATTCAAAAACAAAACAAACTCTGGGAACCAGCAGTTAGCGTAATGGCTATGTCGCTGGACTCCCACGTGGTCAACCGTAGTTTGCGTCCCGGACCCGGTGGCTTAAAACTCACGCTGGGCGCGTGTGTGTGTGTGCCCAAGATCCCGAGAGGAGAATGGAGGAGAAGGGATTGCGGCGTGACCATACCCCCTGGGGGGTGATTTCTCGCTTTCTGTCTCCCTGTCTCTCTCTGTCTGTCTGGCGAGTGCACGCGCCCTATAGCAAAAACCTCTCAAAAAAAAAACCAAAACAAAACAAAACAAACTCCTTGATTCGCAGGTGAGGTCTTACACTTTGTTAAGTGTGGTCAGACAGGTTATTTTGGCGGGTCCTAGTAGTAACCTCATATTAAATATGGAGATATCGAGGTTCAGAGAGTTGAGCCATCCTCAACTGTATGCTGGTGCCCTAACCCCCTCTTTGCTTGGGACAGTTCTGATTCACGTAGGTTTTCCTTTTGTCATTATTAAGAACCCCTTCGGTCCCCAATATGTCTTGGCTCGGGGAGAGTCACAGGCCATGCTATCTACAGGGTTCCCGGGGGAGCACAGCTCGGATCCCCTGAGGAGCACAGCTAGGCCCTGACCATGCGGTGCTGACTGCTGGTCTTACGAGAAGGACAGCAAACCCTTGGAAGAGGTGGGGCAGAGTGCCTGGTGAGAGGAGCACAGGCTGTGGGCCTATCTGACCCGGGTTTGAATCTGGGTTCTGCCACTGACCTTACTAAGTTACTTAAACTCTCTGCACCTCGGTTTCTGGATCCGTAAAACGGAGATCATGACAGCTGCTTTGCAGCCTCGGTTTGAGGATTCAGTGTGAGAGATGTGGAGGTCTCTTGGCACACAGCGTGCGTTCGTCGGTGTTTCCACGGGGCTAGCGAAGAGCACGTGGACAGTGGGCCCCTGTGGGGAACATGACGCTGTAAAACACTTGAGGCAATTAGTAGCCAGCACCCGCGGTGACCGACTGCCGATGAGTGAGGGTCTGAGCAGCACCCTGGCTGGCGTGCTCAGCAGTGCTGGGTGGAGCTCGGAGGAGCCGAGATGGAGATCTCTGTGACTCTGCCCTGCTCACTGGGGAGGGGGGTTGGAGATGAGCTTCCTGAGTGGGAGGGTCACAGGTTGGGATCTGGTTAAGATGGGTGCTCCCAAAACCTGCCGTGGTCGTCAAGTTAGGAGAATAGAGGCATGGACTGCTGAAGCTGGTGAGTTTGCCAGGGCTGCAGGCCCAGGAGTGTTCTCCAGGGAACCTAGGGAGAAGCACCCAGGCTGGGGCCAGGCTGTGACTCCACAGCAGAGGAGCCTGAAATCAGCCTGGCTGCCTTGAGGCCCAGCAGCTCTCAACCCTGGCTGCTCTTTGGAATCCCCTAGGGAGCTGAGAACAAAATCTTCCTCTGTCCAGGTTGCACCCCAGACAAAGGATGTTGGATTCTGGGGTGGTGCAGACATCAGGAGTCTTGGAGGTCACCCAGGCATCGCCAGGGTTGAGCCCCAGGGTCCTGAGCAGTGCTCCCGGCTCAGCCCCACTCCTGGGTCCCTCCTTTAGGGACCCGTTTGTCACTGTGACTACTAATGATCTGTGAGCAAATGGATGTGGCTGCAAAAGCACTTTGTGAGCCATTGGGCCTCCCAGGCTAATGGGCCAACCGTCAGTGCATCCGGCGGCAGCTGAGGGAGCATTTTGCTGACAACTGAGCCTCCTCAGGCCCCCATGCCTTGGTCAGGCCTGGGGGTATTGGAGTATTGACTAGATGAGGAGGAGAAACACCTTTAGGGGCTCTTAGAAGCAGATCTGGGGTGTGCACTGGCTGGAACTTGCAGGCCATGGTGCAGTGGCCAGCTGCATGTGGCAGCAAGCATGGGCTGCCCTCTGAGCTGCTAGGACAGTACTGGCGAGGAGGGGGGTGACAAGAGCTGTCATTTACTGAGCACACGGCTGAGGCCCGGCCGAGTGCCGAGAGATTTATGTCTTAACTCATTTCATCTTCACGTCAGCCCCCGAGGCTGAAACCGATACTGTCTCCATCGCAGAGAGGAAGGGGCCAAGGGCCAGAGATGTTAGCTATTGTGTCCACCGGCCGAGCTGGCTAAATATTGGCTGTTGTGGATTCCAGATCTCCACCAGAGTGAGCCCAGTGTGGTTACCCCACTCAGCTGCAGACATGTTGATGGCTAGAACTGGCTTCTCCAGAGCGCATTACAATGTCCAAAATGCTTTTGCATATAGTATCTGAGCTGATCTTCATGCAATATTATGTGCCAGGTACGTTTGTCAAACTCAGCTTTATCGGGCGATTATTTACAGATCCTAGAATTCACTCGTTGTAATTGTACAAGGTCCTGAGTTTTGGTAAATGTTCAAAGCTGTGCAACCATCGTCCTATTCGATAACAGGTCCAGTGCCCCTAGAAGACCCCCTCGTCCTGTGTGCAGGCACTGTCCGGGCCTGCCCCCAGCCCCAAGCAACCACCTGTCTACACTGTCTCTAGTTTTGCCTCTGCTGGACATTTCCTATAAACGGCCTCACATAGGTGGGCTTTTGGACTGGACTTTTTCCACTTACTACAATGTTTCCGAGGTTCGTCCATGTCGAAGCACTTGGTTCTTTCTCGTTGCTGGGTGGTATTATAGTACCTTCTATTTGCCCATTCACCAGCGGACGGGCATGTGGACTGTTCTCAGTTTTGCGATCAGGCTCTCTGACTGTCTGGGTCCATTTTACAGGCGATAAAACAGCATCTTGAAGATGATTACCGTTCCCATTTTACAGCTGAAATTTCTTGTTGGCTAACCTACCACAAAGTTCCACGGCAGACTTGAACCCTCGTGAGCTCAAGTCCAAGCCCATTCCACGGTTCCCTAAGGTGCCTGGCTTCAGCCACAAGCTGGGGCAGCTGTTTGCCCATTTGCTTTGGGGATCCCCGCTCTTTCTGCTCCCCACCTGGCCTGCCGGGGCAGTAGCCAGCTAGGAAGAACTTCCTTGGCCGCAGAGTCCTGGAAATCAATTTAAATTGAATAGAGGCTCACTCTCTCCTGAGAGAGACTGGGCCAATTTCCTGCAGGGGGAAGGAAGACAGTGATGTGTGGTTTGGGCTTGACCTGGCTCCCCAGTGGAAGAATGAGGAGTTTGCTGAACACTTGGGCTCTTTGCGGTTAATTAACCAAGCTCCCAGGGGCTGAGAAACTAGCTCAGAACCAGGCTGCTTCGGGGCACACAGGCTGCATCTTCTGGTCTGTCCTCCCTCCCAGTGTTGGGGAGACCGTGCTGGCTGTTCTGGGGACTGACTTCCCAGCACTGCCCCTCAGGACATCCATCTTCCCACCTGAGGCCCCAGGTCTCTGGCCTCCAGGGCATAAATCCACAGTGCAGAATTCAGGTCGCTGCTGGGAGGAGGAGACGGGCAGGGGTTCCCATCAATGGGTTCACCACCCGGCCTAGCTCCCCGCTTATGTGTGTGGGGGTGAGGTCAGGGCTCACCCTGTTCCCTTGCCCGCAGGTTTGAAAGGCCTGCTTTAGGGAGGCCTGGGTGAATAGGACGGGCAGACAAGGACTTGCAGACCAAGACCTGCCTGCAGCTACCCTTGATAATGTGGAGCCCCGTGTGGGGTTTAGGTTGGCGTAGGATGCTGGGCTTGGAAGGACAGATCCCTGGGCAGGAATGGAAGTGTGGGTGCGATGAGCATTCCTGTACCTTTGACCTCCATGCGTCAGCTGTCCTGAGCTCCTGTTTCAGGATGGTACTCATCTCTCCTGGGGGGTATTGAACAGGGACACAGATCCTGGCTCTGCCATCGTCTGTTTAACCCTGGCCCAAGTCCTCTTTTCTGAACCTCGGTGTCTGCGCCTGCAGGATGGGGAGATAACATTTGCCTCCTCCTGAGTGTGTGTGTTTTAAATTTGCCAAAGGGTACATGCACTCACCAGAGAGACAGAAAGAATGAGAGAAAGTAAGAAGGCATCCCTTGCGGGGAATGGTCACGCCACAATCCCTTCTCTATCTCTCCCTCCTTTTGGGATTTTGGGCACTTATGCACATGTGCCAGCATGGTTCTCAAGCTGCCTGGTCTGGGACTTGAATCAGGGAGATGACCACGTGGGACTCAACGCCTTAACTGCCAGGCCATGGGCTGGCCCCTGCTGGGTGTGTTTTAAGCATCAAAAGGAGAAAGGAAAGCACCTGTGATTCAATCTAGGCTTGAGGGGTCCCATGCTTCGGTGTAGCCTGATCAGGGTACGAAAGCCTCTCATTTTCCTGGCTTCCTTCCCAGCCCCTAGGCAATGGTAACTGCTAACGCCTGCAGGGCCTGGAAGGGAGTCATTTTGTACAAGCGCTTGGAACACTCACTGATTTCCTCCAGAGGCGATGTGTTAGTTTTAGCTGGTGATTATAAGTCAAAGGCCTAAATGCATAGGAAGCGGCTTGTACAGAGATGTTGATGAAGCCTAAGGGAGCGGGGTTGGCAATGGCCTTTTCAGGGCCTTGCACCGGGAATCTTAATGATTCTCCTATCTTGGCTGTGCCGTGCGGCATTGAGATGAGTAGCTGGGTCTGCGGAAAATATCGGAACCCGGAGGAAGTATCATGCAGCCATTACCAACAGCGTGAGGGTTTGCAATTTCGGGCAGTGCTGTCTGCAGGGTGTACAGCGCTGCCCTCAGTCTACGTGTGTAGATTTACGGTGTAAGCATAACTTCGCATTTTTGTTTATAAAGTATGGAATATATACTGTATAAATATGTCATTTTAATTTTTAATTAAAATGGGTTAATTAAGATGGGTTCCAATTCATATGAGTTCTCAGATTTATGTAATAAAAATAAGCGTTTTATGTAAATAGTTGCCCCTTCGTGGACACCGTGTACCAGGCATTATCAACAGCCCTTACTGTGTCTTAGAGAATCCTCCCACAACCTTTCTTTTTCTTTTTTTCTGGAGAGGTTTTTTTTTTTTTTTTTTGTTTTGTTTTGTTTTGTTTTTTTTTGCTATAGGGTGCGTGCGCTCTCCATAAAGAGAGACAGAAAGCGAGAAATCCCCCCCCCCCCCAGGGGGGATGGCCATGCCGCAATCCCTTCTCCTCCATTCTCCTCTCGGGATCTTTTTTTTTTTTTTTTTTTTTTTTTTTGAGAGGTGTTTGCTATAGGGCGCGTGCGCTCGCCAGACAGAGAGAGACAGAGAGACAGAAAGCGAGAAATCACTCCCCAGGGGGGAATGGCCACGCCGCAATCCCTTCTCCTCCATTCTCCTCTCAGGATCTTGGGCACGCACGCACATGTGCCCAGCATGAGTTTAAGCCACTGGGTCCGGGACGCGAACCGCGGTCGACTACATGGGAGTCCAGCGACATAGCCATTACGCTAACTGCTGGTCCCTCCTCTCAGGATCTTGAGCATGCATGCACACGCGCCTGGCATGAGTTTAAGCCACTGGGTCCGGGACTTGAACCGGGGTCAACTATGTGGGAGTCCAGCGACATAGCCATTACACCAACTGCTGGTCCCCACAACCTTTTAAGGCAAATCCTCTTCTTCCATTTCACAGACAAGGAAACTGAATGAGAAAAGTTAAAGGTGGCCTGGCTAGGAGATGAAGTAGTCAGACTACTACCCATTCTCTGCCAGTGTGACTTCCTTACCCTTTAGGCTCTTCTGTTAACACGTATCTATGCAGAAGGGGGTGGGAGTCTAGAGGAAAGATACTTAAATGGGGACATTCGTTGTCTCAGGATGGAGACATTGTTTATGGATGATTAAATTGTTTTCTTCAGATAGTTGTGCATTTTCGAAAATGCCAGCATATGACTGTAGAATAGGTGAACATTTTTTTCCCCTCTACCCTCTTAGGTGAAATGGTTGGGGCCTGAGAATCAAACTAAGAAAAGACAATCGGGAGAAGAGGTTTATTTCACGTGCACTTGGGGGCTTCACAGGCAAGATGTGAAAATCCAAAGGAGTTAGTAGACCCAGGGGTTTATATACCATTTTAACAAAGGACAGTAAATTGTGGGAAGGTATATGAGGACACTAATGGAAGATGAGGGTTGTTTAATTAGATTTGTTGTGCAGACTCAACTTGGCTTCTTCCCCATCGATAGGAGTTATTTTTTTTTTTCTTTTTTTGGAGAGGTTTTTGCTATAGGGCGCGTGCGCTCGCCAGACAGACAGAGAGAGACAGAGAGATAGAAAGCAGGAAATCACCCCCCCAGGGGGGATGGCCACGCCGCAATCCCTTCTCCTCCATTCTCCTCTCGGGATCTTGGGCACGCACGCACACGCGCCCGGCGTGAGTTTAAGCCGCCAGGTCCGGGACTCGAACCGTGGTCGACTACGTGGGAGTCCAGCGACATAGCCATTACGCTAACTGCTGGTCCCAATCGATAGGAGTTATTTACATTTCCAGTGATTAAGAGTTGTCCTGCTCTTTGTGTATGAGGAAAGGTAAAGGAGACACTTTTACAAATGGAATTTTTAAAAGGTTATTTATTTGTTCCATGAATGAGTGAGCAAACGACAGAGAGACAGGCATCTGTAACAGGGTCTTCACACTATATTCTACCCCAGCCTCAGCCAGTCTGATCACATCTACAGGGAGGATTTGGCTTGCAAACCTGGTACCTCCTCACATTGGCCCAACATTTCAGAGTGTTACATTACTACTGCAACGCCAGCTGGTCCTACACATGGATTTGTTTTTGAGGGGGGTAGAGGTTTTTGCCTTAGGATGCATGTGCTTATTCGAGAGAGAGAGTGCGAGAGAGAGACAGAGACAATAAGAAAGTGAGAAATCAACCCACCAGGGGGATGGCCACACCACAAGCCCTTCTCCTCTATTCTTCTCCCAGGATCTTGGGCACACATGCACATGTGCCCGGCATGATTTCGAGGCCACTGGGTCCAGGACTTTAGCCATGGTCCACCATATGGGAGTCCAGCAATATAACCACTACACCACCATCTGCTGGTTCCTACAAATGAAATTTTATGCTACTCTTATGAAAAGAAATCTAAACTCTGCTTTTAGATAGAAAGGAGGAAGTCTGGGGGCCAGTAGGTGGTGGGGTGGTTAAGACACTATACTCCTACATAGCCAGCTGCATTCACGTCCCAGACCTTGTGACTTGCTTCCTCTCTCTCTCTCTCTTTCTTTCTCTTTGTCTCTCTCTCCGGTGAGCACATGTGCCCTATAGCAAAAATTAAAAAAATAATAATAATAAATAAAATTAAATAAATAACTCTTAAAAAAAAAAAAAAGGAGCAAGTCTGAGAACAAATTGCTTTTAGTTCAAAATAATCCTTGGTCTTCAGTGTCATATCTGAGTGGCATACACTGATCCCCTCCAACTGTGTATTACATTTAGACCAAGAGAAATGTGATTGCATTTCATGTTTTAAATATGCTAGCTTTAGGGACACGGTATAAAGGAGAAAGATCTGTGCATTTAAAATGTCCACTGCAGACTTACGTATTGGGTAGAAAACAAATACACCTCTTAAGACTTGGCTAAGGAGAGGACCACGAGCTGCTTGGATAAAATAGTCACTGAAAGCGACAGTCTGGGAGGTGATGGGGCAGGACCCAGGGGGGACAGACCAGGACCTGGGAGGACACAGGGACAGGGGCAGGGTGCAGTGGTTTCTTGGGGGGGACACAGAGTGGGGCTGCAGGGGCCTCTCTGCTTTGGACTCCCATGGTGGCTATTATTCCATTCATGCCGTTTTGAATCATGGAGGAGTCAAGGGGAAAAAGAATCAGTCAATTCATTTGAAAAAGAAAATAAAAATAAACGAATGATGCGCCGTCAGAAAAGATCGTTTCATTACAAAGTAAAAAAGAGAGAGAAAAGAAAAGCATCCTTTTTCCATGGCAGCGAGACTGCGGTGGTTCTACAAAGAAAACAGAATTTGAGCGGGCTGTGACGGCGTGTGAAAACTTCATGTCAAGGGTTCTGAGTGCTGAAGGTCGCAACCGCTAGCATGGCTGAGGTTTGCACAGCTCTTGCCATATGCCCTTGGCATTTGCAGTATGTCAGCCTTGTTCCAAACACCGTTCAGGCTAGAACCCAGCAACCCAGGGACAGGAGGAAACTGAGACCCAGAGAAGGGAAGGAAACAGCTACTTAGCAGTGCGAGGTGGGCACGGATCTTCTGCATGTCACCAGACAAGAAATTACAGGGAGACTAAGAACTAGCTCGCGCTCACACGGGGGCCTGCGCGGTAAACGCTGGTACACATCATATTTGGGAGCAAGGTTTAGAACCATTGCTTTGTGGTGCAGGGCGAGGTGTTGGGCTAGTCATTTCAAGGACTTGTAGACCCTGCAGCATGAATTTGCCATCACCCTTCCCTATGGTCAGGTGTTAATGACAGCTTTGGCTAAACTTTAGTTAGAAAGGAAAGGCTGCTGCAGCCAACGGGGTAGCTTTCTGCAATCTCTTGGAAACCAGGCAGCTGGTAGCTTCAACTATGGCAGGGTCAGAAGGGAGGGGGTGGGGGAGGGGCGGGATGAGGAGCAGTTTCTTGCTAAATTGTGCTGATCTGGCACAGGGGAAGCACAGGGAGAAGAGAGTACCCTCCTGGGCCTGGGTGGAAGGGGCAGGGAAGGCTGTGTGGGAGGCCGGTGGTTGGAGCTCACAGTGGTACCTGGTGCATGCGCCAGAAGAGGAAGGCCAGGCCAGGCCAGGCCAGGCCAAGCTGGGAAGATGGCCTGCATGGATCTTAATGCCCAGAAGGAGGGTGGCGTCTGTGTGGTCTGGTGCTGATGTGACCGGATGTGAACTTTGCCCCTGCCTGTGTAGCAGCAGGAGAACTATACGTGGTACAGGACCGTTTTGTTTTTCAGTTTTGCCAAAGGGGACATGCACTCACCAGAGACAGAAATGAGAAAGCACTCTCCCCTGGGGAGTGGGTGGATATCTACGCCACAGTCCCTTCTCCTCCTCTTTTGGGGATTTTGGGCACATACCCAATGTGTTTGATCAAGCTGCTGGGTCCAGGACTTGAACCGTGCAGTTGGTCATGTGGGATCCAGCTGCCTTAACTACCACCATGGCACCAGCTGGCCCTGTTTGTTTTTGTTTGTTTGTTTGTTTGTATTAATTTAGGCTTTCTTTTAGTCACCTTACAACCAGGTAGGCCACTAATTTAGAGTTTTGTACCCACAGGAGATGGGCTTTCGACGATAATTTTAGTTTACTGATTATTGCCTTCACCTGGTGGGTGGAAGAGGGTGGGCAGGTATGTTTTGATGGGTAGGAACAGAACATGGAGAGGTGGAAGAAGACGTGGGAAGGACCTCCAATTCACTTGTTCTGAAGCTATGGCAATGAGGGGTGACCCAGATCAGCCCGTCAGAGTGGCTCTCCTTGGGGAACTCAATCATCAAAGGTGAGGAAGGGCTGAGAGGCAGGGGACCATGCTCTGACCAGTCTCCGACTTCTGACATTTATCCCCCTTTTCATTTCCCCGTGGATAGGAGGCAGCAGGATAAAAATAACAGAACAGTCTGGGTGATGGGAAAACAAGGGTAGAAAATAAGATGAATTTGGGCCAGCTGTTGGCATGACGGTTAAGGCAACTGGATCCCAAGTGGCCAACTGTGGAGTTCGAGTCCCAGACTCAGTGACTTAAAAAACACACGCATATGTGTGCATGCGTGCCCAAAATCTCAAGAGGAGAATGGAGGAGAAGGGATTGTGGTGTAGCTATCCCCGCTGGATGTGCTTTCTTACTCTTTCTTTCTCCTCTGCAGCAAGCACATATGCCCGATAGCAAATTTAAAAAGAAAAAGAAGAAAAGATGAATTTGGTGGGAAGGTTATCCATGAGACATCATCCCATGAAATCTGCCCATTTGATGGGCGATGGGTCACTGGTTTACTTCTGAGCTTCCTAGTGGCCAATACAAAGAGTTGGGGCTGGCAGATGGCATGGTGGTTAAGGTGCTAGAATCCCACATGGCCAACCGTGGTTCAAGCCCTGGACCTGGCGGTTTGCTTTCTCTCTCTCTCTCTCTCTCTCTCTCTCTCTGGTCAGATTGAATAATAATAAAAAATAAAATTAAATAAATAATTCTTTTTTTTTTTTTTTTAAGAAGAATCAATCTCAGAGGCCTGAGGATCCTCTCTATTGTCTCAAAAGCTAGTGTCATCATCTCCGTGAGCAATAAACAGCAAGCTTCATGAGACTATTTTTTATGAGATCCTTCATTGCCTGAAGGTCTGCACCAGAGCACAACTTAGTGAAGGCAGTTCTTTAGGTACCAAAGTAAATGCTTGTGAAAGGCATTCATATGCTGCTAGAGGTAATTACTATTTTAGCAGAAGTGTATGCACTGGACAGAGGATGGGGCCTCTCTAAGCCTGGTTTCTAGAGTCAGAGACATTGTTTAAAGCTAAGATTCTCATTGAAGGTTTTCCCTAACTGACCCAGTTAGGGAAACTGCCCAGTCCTCTCCTCAGAATAAAGTGATGTACAAAATATGTTTAGAACCAGCCGGTAGCATGGTGGTTAAGGTGGCTGGATCCCACATGGGTTTGAGTCCCGACTGGACAGCTTGGAAACACACTGAGAGTGTGTGTGTGCGTGCCCAAAATCCCAACGGAAGAATGGAGGAGAAGGGATTATGGTGTGGCCATCTTCCTGCAGGATGGTTTCTCACATTCTGTCTCTCCCTCTCTGTCTCTGTCTCTTTTTCTCTCTCCTCTCCAGCGAACACACATGCCCTGTAGCGAAAACAAAACAAAACAAAAAAAGCAAAACGAAGAAGTGCGGGCCCATAGATGCTCAGTTAAGTTTCCTGTTGCTGCTGTTGGGTTAGGCCCATCTGCCTGGTGGAATCCCACTCTCAGACTCGCTACACATCAAAAGCTCTTTACTAAGAAGAGGCCTGGTTTGGGGGAATTTGAAAGAGTTCTGGTGCTGATGGGAGGATTGTTGAGAGTTGTGCTGCGGGCGAACATCAGTTCAAGGCATCCTAATGTGTGTGGGTCTGGTTGGGGGGTGGGGTGCTCAAGAAAAAACTCGGGTACGAAGAAATGGCAAGACTCAGAGCAGTCCGTGGAAAAGAGAACCCGACAGGGAGAGAGGCAGGTCCGTACAACTGCATTCTTGAGCGACGCTGGCCTGGCTGAAGACAGCCGCACTCCTGGCATTTACGGTCCAAGATGGCGCAGGAAACCACCTTCCAGTCACCCTCTGGACGGGAAAAGAGGGACCCGTGAAGCCTAGTGCGTATTTGAGAGCTTCCGCAGTATCATTTCACAGAGAGACACTATTAGCAATGCCGTTTACTCTATATTACACTGAGCACTGAACTTTCTTGAGAACGCGGCTGCCACTCAAGAAATCAGAGAACACTACCCCCAGAGGCATCTTGAGAACCACTCAATGTCCCCCATGTCCTTATCTTGCAAAAGGGAAATTAAGGCCCCCACCGGGAGAGTGAATTACCAGTAGGCAGGTCACTAGGAAGGAGGCAGACCCCCAGTCCTGCTCACTCACGGATAGGTTAAGGACGGAGTCAAGTGTGACAGTCTGGATGTGCATCGAGGGGGCACTGGCTAAAAAAATGCTAGTCCAGCAACACAAGATGTATGGGCGGAAGTATTTTAATGCCGACCATTAAAAACAAATGAGGTAGATGGACTTTTATGGATATGAAAGGCTGTCCGTGACATATTGATGAGTGAAGGAAGCGGCTTGCAGAATAACGTGCATATGTCTCTGTGTGTGTGTATCTGTTGTACAATAAAATGCTAGAAGTAGAAGGATTTTAGATGATTTTTCTTTCTTTTTAAAGTTCGGTGCAGTATTGAATGTTTGGCCTTTTTCCTTTTTTTTTTTCTTTTGATGGATTCATTCTAATAAAAAGCTGTAATAATTTTGAAAAGTGTTAATTGCTCTTTAAAACTAGGTTTCAAAAAATGATCCAGGGTGGCTGGCCCTGTAGCTCAGAGGGTAGGCACCATGCAGAGGAAACTGGATCCCACGCTGGGGACTAGGCTTGGAGTCCGGGCCCCAAAGGCTTGAAAAAAATACACCAGGTATGCGTGAAGCACTCAGGGATGGAGAATTGGAGGAAAAATGGCTCACGGTGTGATCTGGCCCTGTTGGAGGTCTCTTTGTCTCTCTCTCTCTCTCTATCTCTCATGCTCATGTATCCTCTGGCATAAATAAATTATTAATGGGGAGCCAGCAGATGTCATGGTGGGTAAGGCATCAGACTAACACATGCTCGACTGCAGTTCGAGTCCTGGACCTGGAGGCTTGCCTTCTCACTTTACCTCTCTCTCTTTCTCTAGTGAGAGTGTGTGCTCTAAAACAAATGAAAATAATAATAATAAATAAATAATTAAATAAATAATTCTTTTTTAAAAATTTTCAAAGAAATAAGTATATGCTCATGGTACAAAACTTGGGGACTGTTTTTAAAAACTGAACAGAAAGAAAAAAAAATTCCCATCCAATTCCACTAGCCAGAGTGTCAAGCTGTGGGGGCAGAAAGGTGTGACACTTTCACTCACCCATCAGAAGGGTCACAGCGGACACAGCTGTGACAAAAGATGGGTTAATAGGAGAAGAGCGTAAGAGACTGATTTAACTGAAGTTTTACGTGATACGGAGCTTTTGGAATGGAAGACCCAAAGACCCAGGGAAAACTGTCTCTTCCTACACTCAGGGTTCGTGAAGACTGAACAGCCATTTACAAATGTGACTGGACAGAAGGGTGGGACTCCCCAAGGCCTGTCAAGATTCTTCTCTGCCTTTCTGAGTATCATCCATCCTCCCTGTACGGGGCAGGACCCTTGTGGAACAGAGGTCTTCTGGGTCTTCTGGCCCCTGCAGGGCCTGCCTCTGGCAGGAGGAATTGTGGTTTCCATGACTCACTTTGGAGAACAAAGAGGAGCAGGGGCGGGAAGGCGGGAGTTCGGAGAGACCTTGGCTCTGAGGCCTTCTGCTATTTTTCAGATTAAAGTACTCAGCAGGCCAAGATGCCATCCTTTGGGGTGTCATATTCTGAGCCCTGACATTGGGGCTGAGCATCCTGCTGGGATTTATAGAAACAATCACTTCTGAGACCTCTATAGTTCTATGGGCTCTATTAATACATGCCCGAGTGGACTGGGTCATCGGAAAAGCTACAACATTTTTCATGTGTCATGACTTTTCCCATGACGCATACTAACTGAGTTTTCCGATGTTAGACATCATGGTTCTCATTTTGACATAGGACGCACACGGTAGAGGACAGTTGTGCAGGGGCCTTCAAAAAGTTCACGGAAATACAGGTTATGGAAAAAAAGACATGGATTTCAAAAAATTTTTGCACCAAAGAACTCATACTTTAATTCCATTTTCCCTTGAATGTTTTAAAGTCCCCTCATGGGTGTGTCCACAATATTATCTTAGCTCCTAAACATGGGGCTAAAGCAGAGGCATGGGTAAAGCCCTTCGTACACATTCCCCAATTACTTTAAAAAACAGTCTCTAGGGTTTGGCAGGTGACATGGTGGCTAAGGGCGCTGGACTCCCACATGGCTGACCGTGGTTTGAGTCCCGGACCTAGTGACTTGCTTTCTTTCTCTCTCTTGTGCTCTGTTCCTCTCTGGTCAAATGAAAATAAATAGTTAAAGCAACTGTCTTTTAAAAATATTTACTAATTGGGGCCAGCAGATTGCATGGTGGTTGGGGCGCTAAACTCCCACATGGCCAAGCACAGTTTGAGTCCTAGACCTGGCAGCTTGCTTTCTCACTTTCCTACTCTCTCTCTCTCTCTCTCTGTGACTTTTTCTGGTGAGCGCACATGACCTATAGCAAATTTTAAAATGATGATAATAATAATAATAACAATAAAAATAAGTAAAATAAAATAAATAATTTTTTTTTCTTAAAAAAAAGAGTTTTTTTTTTGTTATTGTTTGCATGCAAACTCTCAGCAGAGAGACAGAGACTCTGAGACAGAAAGTGAGACATCACTCCTCAGGGGGATTGCCATACCATGATCCCTTCTCCTCCATTCTCCTTTTGGGATTTTGGGCACGCACGCACACACACATACACATACATGCACCTGACATGAGTTTTGAGCTGTCCAGTCTGGGACTCGAACCACCGTCAACTACGTGGGAGTGTAGTGACATAACCCTTATGCCATCTGCTGGTCCCGGATAAACAATTCTTTAAAAAATTTACTAACTAGTTAATGATCTGTGAACACATCAGGCTAAAAATCAGCAGGTGTGGAGCTCTGAAGTCGGGGAGTGTCGTTTAATGTTGACTTCACAACTTCCGCCCAACTCATTCCAACAAAGGACATGAGGAAAGATTTGGTGTTAAAGCATCCGAGGTATACCAGATAGAAGGACCAAGGAATGAGGCCACACAGGTTAAAGTCTGGAATGACGCACTTCTCGTTATTAACTTTGGAAAGTTCTCTCTAAACCCGAATGGTATGTGTGTGTGTGTGTTGGTTGGGGTTGGGGGGCTGGCCTTTGTAAATAAGCATTTATTTTAGGAAAGCTAACGTATGATACATACCACTAATAGCAGTAAACACACAAATGCCTAGCAAAACTCACAGGAGAAAATACCATTGTAATGACTAGAATTTTGAACTATATTTTTATTCTTTTCTACAAAATATAATGCAGTGATCATGGTAGACTTAAGTAATTTTAAAGTTTACCTAAAGGATATACTGGCAAGAATTACTGAGAAAGTTTTGAAAAACAGGAGTGGTAAAATGGAATTTGCCCTTCCAGATATGAAGATTGAAGTGTTTTATAAAAATAGACCTAGGCCAATGTTTATCTGATTTAGGGTGAAGGAAAGACTTACTCAACATAGAATAATGCAGGAGGCTACAAAAGAGAATAGACTAGACAAATCAGGAAACACCATCAGCAGACGCTCAGCTGTTTGATAACTAAGAACACATGTTTGCAACATATAGGAAAAAAGATAAACATCTTTCATATTTATTCCTTCCTTTAACATTTATTGAGTGCTTACAATGGTTGAAGCCCGTTGATAAATGCTGAGAATTCAACGGTATATTAAAAAAAGGAAAGAAAAAGAGAAGACTTTAATGAAAAAAATCGATGAAAATATAAGCAGCTTACAAAAGAGATGACAAAATAGCCAAGAAGCATATAAAAAAACCCAAGCTGTTAAATCATCATGAGCCTGTGATAAGTTCAACAATGAAAAATAATTTTTGCTCTAAGACAGTTTAAACTTTTAGAACAATTCAACTGAATTTTGACCATTTGGAGGATCAATTGCTTAAAACATTCTGGACACAATTTTATAACGGTTTAATTTTTTTTAAGTGTAATCTGATCTAGAAAACTAGCTCCAGGACTTTACCCTAAGCAATGAACTAAAGATGCAGCCAGGTTTTACTGACAATAATCCTTATCACGGCGTGATCTCTCACACACACACGCATACACACACACATGCACACACACACACACACACACACACATGAGTGGACTCAGCTGAAATGTTTAACACTTGAATAATCGTTTAATAAATTAAGGTGCGCTTATACAGTGGAATAAGATGTAAACATTTAAAAAATCTTTCTTTCTATGATTTTTTGATAACATATTTTCAAGATGCAAAGAAGTAGAATACAATAATATACTAACTTTTAAATTATATGTTTAAAAGCATTCAATGCTCATACTTGCATGTGTACTGAAGGACTGAACAGACTTGAAAAAAATTTGGAATGATATGCATCTGGTTATTAACTTTGGAAAGGAACTTCTTATTTCTATCTTTACATTTTTAATTAGCAATATTTTGTTTTTAAATGTTTTGCCATGGGAAGCATAGATTTTGTAACAACAGACGTATTTGAGGAAGCTAACGTACGATAACAAATCCAGCGAATATCAGTAAACAAAAACACCTACAAAACACACAGGAGAAAATAACATTACGATGATTAGGAGTTTGGACTATGTATTTATTCTCTTCTATGGTTTCAAAATTTTCTACAGAAAATAAATGTTGTAGCTTCTCTAGCTGGGATGCAAACCAACTATTCTTATAAAATGCCTAAAATGTCAAGGTGAAATTTCGTAATAATTTTTCCGTATTCAGGTGTCCAAAAATTCAGGAAACAGAAGATAAACTCATTTTAAGACGTGATGTTAGTTACACTTCCAAGTACTTTGCTTAATATATTTTTCTCCAACCTGTGAACACTTTTTGGGTGAAGTATCTCTAAATTGGAAGCCGTGAGTTCAAGTGTTAATCTGGAAAAAGCATGATGCGTAATTGCTATCTAACCTTATTTCCCAACTTTGTGGACACTTGGTAATATTTCCGTTGCACTGGAAGTTGAAGAAGAACATATGGGGCACAGTATTCCCGTGCTGTTTATGTTTGCCCAGTCGAATCACTTTGGAAAATGGCTTGCCAGTTCTTACGCAGTCTCACACACACCAGCTACCGTCCAACGCCGTCATTCCACTCCCAGGTATTTGCTCAAGAGAAACGAAAACACACGTCCGCGCGACTCAAATGTGAATTTTCACAGCCCCCGCTGCTCTTAAGAGCCCCGAACCGAAAACTGTCCAAATGTTCAGCAATGGGAAAGGCATGGCGGGTGGTGTGTAACACACAGACATCTAGATACCCATATTTCTCTACAATAAAAAAGAACAAACTGCTCCACAACGGCTCGGTGACTCTCAGCACCTGCTGCTAAGAGAAGAAGGCAGGAACAAGAGTGCCCAGTGCGCAGTTGCATTTTTATCCAATTCTGGAACTGACAGAACTAAGCTGTGCTAACAGAAAGCCGATCCGTGTGGCCTGCAGCCGGGGTGGGGGGCACGAGACTGCCAGAACGTGGCCTAGGGAACTTCGGAGGGCCGGGGAAGATGTTCTGTAGGGTGATGGTGCTGCTTCCACGGATAGAGGTAGGTGTTTGTCAAAACTCACTCAACTGTCCACTTCGAATGGGTCCGTTTTATTGTATGTAATTATATCTCAGCAAAATTGATTTCTTTAAAAAAATGTGAGTTTATTCCACGTAGAGCCAATGACATAAATGAGAATAAAGAGAGTGACAGTGGCAGCAACGAACCAGGCTCCAGGCCCTTCTGAGTGTGGGGCCTCCACGGGTCCCAGGGCTATTTTCTTTCTTTCTTTCTTTCTTTTTTTTCTTTTTTTTTTGAGAGATTTTTCGCTATAGGGCACGTGCGCTCGCCAGACAGACAGAGAGAGACATAGAGACAGAAAGCAAGAAATCACCCCCCAGGGGGGATGGTCACGCTGCAATCCCTTCTCCTCCATTCCCTTCTCGGGATCTTGGGCACACACGCACACGCGCCCGGCGTGAGTTTTAAGCTACCGGGTCCGGGACGCGAACCCTGGTTGACTACGTGGGAGTCCAGCGACATAGCCATTACGCTAACTGCTGGTTCCCCCCCAGGGCTATTTTCTGACTTTCTGGATATCTTCAGATACCAGGGTGTGTGTGTGTGTGTGTGAGAGAGAGAGAGAGAGAGAGAGAGAGAGAGAGAGAGAGAGAGAGAGACTACAAATGGAATCTTACTATAACTATTTTATATTTCTTTGTTATTGCTGGAGGGCACGACAGTCTCCAAAAAGAGAGACAGAAAGAGAAAGAGAAAGAAAACACCCCTGAAAGGATGTGGCCACACCTTAGTCCCTTCTCTCCAATTCTCCTCTTGGGATGTTGGACACACCTGAACAGTGCCCAGCGTGTTTCTCAAGCTGCTAGGCCGGGACTCAAACGTGCGGTCGGCCATGTGGGATCCAGCTGCCTTAACCACCACGGCACCAGCTGGCCCCGAAATGGATTTTTTAACGGAATTGTACGCCAGGGTCACCTTTCCAAGTCAGGAAGTGGAGCTCTGCGTGTCCCCACAGAGCATTCCATGGGCGTGTGCCCTAACTGTTTAGCCCATGGATCCTGGGTAGTGTCTGAGCATGTTTGCCATTTCTCGGCCGTCAGCCTGCAGCCGGCTCCCCGCACAGCAGGGCTATGTACAGCAGAAGCTTCTAGGCCCTCTTCCCACAACCTGGCCCCTCCTTCTCAGGCGCGGCCTCTGAGTGCTGCTTACGGGCTGTTTGTCTTGAGCATTTCCCTTCCACCTACTTTTTCTCTTGAGCTTTTAATAGAACTTAGTCTCTATAATGATCAGAGTCTTCTTAGCTCAGAGGCTGCACCCCTACCCTCCCTCTAGGGACTGTGGGACAGACCCCTCGCACCTGAGTCGTGCCTTGTCACTCAGTCCACGAGGCTGTAGCCCGGGGTCCTTGGGGTCAAGGAGTCCAAGCCCCCGTCCCAAGTCATCTGTTAAATGTTCCCTGCATTGCCCTCAGCCCGGTCATGCACTATGAAGGGGTATGGAGCCTCAGGATTTCCAGAATCCACCATGAGACATCCCAGTGGAGCAGGGGCAGGTCTACATTTCAAAGAGAGGCTCAGTTGGGCATTCCACCCCAGCACACTCCTGGGCCTCCTGCAGCTGGCCTCGAGGGCCTCAAGGTGAACTTCACCTGCTGTCAGCCAGGCACAGTCAGTCAGGGCCTGGGTCAGGCTGCACGGCGCCGACAGCTATCAGGGTTGTTCAAAACGGAGGAGGAGGATGGCTAACTAGCTTCAGGGGCCTCAGGAAGTCACCTACTCCCTCCCCTCCGCTTTCTCTGTGGGACACGGTCTGTGCTTCAGGTGATCCTTAATGATCTTTAAGGTATGGGGTTGTTCCAGACCCCAAAAGTCAGGGTCCTGTTTTGCCTCTTCCAGAGCAGAAGGCACTTCCTTCAGCTTAGGACTTCTGGGTGTCTCGCCTCAGCATCTAACTCGGCTCCCAAAGCACCGGCAAATACTCTTCAAAGAGAAGACAGGCCTATGGGTGGGGGTGGGGCCCTCGGGAGCAATGGCGGCTGCTGTTTTCTCCTGGCTGGACGGGCGACTCTGCGTCCCCCTGGGGGCTCTGTGGTTCCTGTTAGCGATGCCCGGCGTTAACAAGCTAGAGAAAGGGTTCTCAGACCACCTAGATGCTGGGTCCAGGGAGTGAGACCGCAGTCAGTCCGCTGACGGGGTGGGGGGGGAGCGGCTATGCGCACTGTCACCAAGGAGCAAGGTGTAAGGACAGATTTAACCCGTGATGATGGCTGGCAGGGAGAAGATGCAGCTCAGCTATGACCTGTGCAGAGGTGACTGGTGTTTCAAAGGGAGAGTGAAGGCGCAGGGACGAGGAGTGAGCAGGGGCTCAAGCAGAGTTATGGAGATAAACAACGAATGGAAATTGAGTGAGAAGGAGTCTGGCAGGTGGCGTGGTGGTTAAGGGCACTGGACTCCGCATGGTCAACTGCAGTTCAAGTCCCAGACCCGGTGTCTTGCTTTCTTGCTTTCCCTCTCTCTCTCCCTCCCTCTAAATGAATACATAAATAAATTTAAATAAAATAATTCTTAAAAAAATAAATTGAGTAAGAGGAAGAGGGCCAGGTAGTGTCCATGTCAGTGTCAAGTGGGACTCCTGCCCTCCCACAGAGATGGGAGGGGTGTCCTTCCTCATGAGAGGGACAGCTTCCAGGCCCTTGAGACGGACACTCCTGGGCTGTAGGAGATAGACATCCATCTCAACGCGAAGGAGAAAAGATTTACAATCGTAAGTTTCTAAAATAAATGCTCTAAGAAAAGAGAGGCCTGCAGCTCATCCTCCGGTTCTGGCTGGAAAAAAAAAAAGTATGTTTTTTGGCAGCCTGAACTTTTCCAGACAGAAACTCAGGCAGACTGAGTTGCCCCAGAGACGCTGCAGGAGGTTCGAGGCTGTCAGAAGCGTGGCTAGAGCTTGGTTGATCTCGGTGCCGGGGCTGGACAGAGTATTTCCTGCTAACAGTTTCTGCACTTCTCCACACAGAGTCTCTGCCTTTCTTCATCGCTGGGCTAGGCTGGCGGTCTTCCAGTGGGGAGAAGCACAGTTAGTCCCGAGGACAGCAGTTTCCAGATCCTCGGCTTCCTTCTGGGCTTTCTTTCCTCCCAGTCCACTCATCACAGCACTTTGTCTTTCCCACCTGCCATTCATAACTGCTCGTCATAGACTTCATTCAAAAGATGTAGGCCTGTGCACCAGGCGATGGTGTGGTGGTGGTGCAGCCGGGCCCCACGTGGAAAAGGAGCTGGGCTTGAGTCCCAGTATTCCCCCAAGCACACCAGGCACACGCATGCTCATAATCTGGGCTGCTTGGGACTGGAAGTGGATTGCAGCATGGGGGTCCTGGTTGCCCCCCCCCCTCCTCTCTCTTACAAAACAGATGAGTAAATGTAGGAGAAAAAAAGATGCAGGCCTAACCCCTCCTAGATCCTGCTGGGCAGAAAAACCTCCAGGGCACCAACACAGGGCCAGGTGGAAGTGTCAGCATTGGCACCGAAGAATTCAATGACTCTGAGATGGGTAACAAATCATTCTGCAAGTCAAATGGATTCTGAGGTTTATTTCCACACCTTAAAAATTGAAAAATAATCTGAGGCTAGATGACTTGCGTATTTATCTTGGACAGAGTCAAAAAACTTGAGGATTATCATTATAAAAAACATTCCTTCTAGTTGAACATACTCGGCATTCACATCTATGCCAAGGAAAAATAGGATGCTAATTCCTGTGTTGTTCTAGCAACATAGAATATATTAACTAATTGAAGGAGAGAACCCTAACAGCGTGTTAAGGTATGTTAGGATATATTTCCAATGAAATTTAGCCTTTTGTGGCAAATAATTATTCATATTGATAGAATAAATAAAATCTAAATTTGTAGTAATTTTGCTTTGGGTACTGAAGGCCCACCAAGGTGGCAGAGTGGTGATGTAGCCCTCTGTGGTGGGGCCATAGGGGGAAATCCTGGTTCACCTCCCAGGGTAGGTGCCAGGTGCCCAGGCTGCTGACCCCACCTAGCTGGGGCTGGGATAGGATCATGGCATGAAGACCTTGCTGGGGGTACTTCTCTCTCTCTCTCTTTTCCCCCCACCATGGAATAAAGAAACTAAAAACATGTAACAACAACATAATCTGCGAGACATTTTATCAGAGCCTTATGATCATGGGAAATAATAGCATTTTAACTTATATACTTTCCCCGCAAAGAATTATAGATAATTTCTAGAAGACATAAAAGCATGAAAATATGTTAGGATAATATTATGTGGAAAGAATGGATTAAGAGTTGAAGGAGAGGACTGGCAGGTGGCATGGCAGTTAAAGTGTCTGGAATTCCACATGACTGTCCATGGTTCGCGTCCCGGACCTGGCAGCTTGCTTTCTCGCTTCCCCTCTCTCTCTGTCTCTTTCTGGCCAATTTAAAAAAGTAAATAAATAAAATAAGGACAATCAATAAAATTATATAAAATAGTTCTTTAAAAAAAGAGTTCAAGGGTGACCAGCAGTTGGCGTAAAGGCTACATCGCTGGACTACCATGTAGTCGACCACGGTTCAAGTCTTGGACCAAGTGGCTTAAACTCACACCAGGCGCGTGTGTGTGTGTGCCCAAGATCCCGAGAAGAGAATGGAGGAAAAGGGATTGCGGCGTGGCCATCCCCCCTGGGGGGTGATTTCTTGCTTTCTGTCTCTCTGTCTCTCTGTCTTTCTGGCAAGCGCATGCGCCCTATAGCTAAAAATACCTCTCCAAAAGAAAAAAAAGAAGAGTTCAAGGAGAGAAAGTAATGATGTAAAGGTATTAACTAATAAAGAATGACTTATTCATATATTTAAAAAATGGATGATGGTGGATATCAAAGTTCTATTCTACTAGTTTACTTAAAAGGATGATGTAATGTAAACTTTCTTTTAAAGTGTCAGTGTTGAAAATATGGCATTGATATGAGTTATGAATCACATCCTGCCTTGCTGAATTTAAAAAAAAAAAACAAAACATTTTGCCTTTCTTCGTGATAGAGCCTGCGTGAGTGCAGTTGTCAACAAGAGAGAGAAAGACACGAGCTCCGTGGGGTCCTCCTTCACAACCCCCTTCCTCCAGTCCTCCAGCTCATCTGCTCTTGGGCACTCCACGTGCCTGGCGTGGTTCAGGCTGACTAGGCTGGGGATTTGAACCACGGTCACCACGGAGAACCCACCTTCCTTTGAGCAGCACATTACCACTGCACCACAGAGCTGGTCCTCAGCAAATTCTTTTTTTTTTTTTTTTTTTTTTTTTTTTTTTTTTTTTGGAGAGGTTTTTGCTATAGGGTGCGTGTACTCGCCAGAAACACAGAGAGAGCCAGAGAGACAGAAAGTGAGAACTCACCACCCAGGGGGGATGGCCACACTGCAATCCCTTCTCCTCTATTTTCCTCGTGGGATCTTGGGCACACACGCACACACACCCAGCGTGAGTTTAAGCCACCGGGTTTGGGACTTGAACTGCGGACGGCTACATGGGAGTTTAGCAACATAGCCATTACGCTAACTGCTGGTCCCCTCAGCAAATTTTCTGATGAAACAGTTCAGAAAACAGTTTTAAAATATGTGAGGGGGGCTGACAGGTGGCATGGTGGTTAAGGGTGCTGAACTCCCACGTGGCCGACTGCGGTTCAAGTCCTGGACCTGGTAGCTTGCTTTCTCACTTTCTCTTTCTCTTTCTCTCTCACTCTGTCCCTCTTTGGTCAAATTAAAATAAATAAATAAAATAAAGTTAAAAAAATAATTCTTAGAAAAAATGTGAGAGGGCTAGAATGTAGCTCTCTTGAAACCACTCCACTAGACCAGGGTAAGCACACGACCTCCCTCAGCCACATCTTGCCCAGTACCTGGTTTTATATCGTCTGCCAGCTCAGAGTGGTTTTCACATTTTTAAATGGCTTAAAAAAAAAAGGATAAAGGAGATTATTTCATGACACATACAAACTACATGAAATTCAGATTTTAGCATCCATAGATGGTTTGACTGGCCACACTCATTCTTTTACAGAATATCTATGGTTGCCTTTTACAGTGCAGGTTGAGTGTCAGTGATCTGGAATGCTTGGGGCCAGAGGTGTTTTGGACTTTGGTTATTTTCAGATTTTGGAATATTTGCAGCTACATGTGGGGTTGGGACCCAAGTCTAAACATGAAGTTCATTGATGTTTCATATAAATGTACACATTTTGACTGCAACCTGTCACATAAGGTCAAGTGTAGAATTTTCCACTTGTGGTGTCATGTCGATGCTCAAAGATTTTTGGATTTGGGGACATCTGGGATTTTTTATGATCTGATTAGGGGTGCTGAACCTTTATTCTGACACCATATGGCAAAGCTGAATAGCTGAATAGTGTGACCGAGACAATATATCTGAGATATTTACTATCTAGCCATAGGAATTTTCGCTGACTCTGCTGACCTAGACCACGGACTCAAAAAGCCTCGTCATGGCTCCAGCTCTTCTCCTGACCATGCTTATATCAAAAAAGGAAGAAAAAAAAAGGGCTGTTTAGACAAAGTGACCTCAGAGTTCTCTGCCAGCTCTAAAACTTTGAGAAGTCTCAGAAAGAGCTTATACACAAGTACTAATGGCTGATGTCTTCAAGGGCTATCTGTGTTTAAGGCATCTACTCAGGAGGAGGCAACGACCTCTAACGCACAGGGCGAAGTGCTACAGGCGGGATCTCGGGCACCAGCTTCAGCCGGCTTCAGAGCTTGTGGTCAGCAGACCAAGGTTTGTAAAGATCAATCTGTCCAGCTGCCAACACCTACCACTGTCTCTAGAGGCCAGTCCTGGCTCATCTCAAACCCACACACTTCCCACAGGCACAGACGGAAACAGCTCATGCTAGCCCAGCTGCGGGTGCCAGGCTCAGCACAGGATGGGCAGCAGGTCTGCTTTCCATGCCCTTAGTCTGTCTAGGAAAAGCTCATGTCCTGTGTGGGCCTTGTAGGGAGCTACAGGAGGTGCCTTGTGAGTTACAGGCAGGCCACACCCTCCTCCCCGCAGGTGCTGATGCTCCAGGTCCCCCGGGGGGATGCCATCCAACCCCCACCCCGTCCAGCGGGCTGTGCAGCCGCTCAGCGTGTCTGAGCCAGAGAGAGGTGCAGCACACAGAGGAGGGGAAGTCAGGCATCCAGGGTCCCCCTCTGCCCTCCCCCAGCTCCCCCGGCCAGGGCACTGGCCATGCTCTGCTTCCCCATGGGTCCAACGGGACCGAGCTGACTTTAGTGGAAGGAGAGGCCGCAAGCAGTGAGGCAGGGACAGCAAACCTCACAGAGGGCAGCCTCTCCTGGCTCCAGTCCCAGCTGGTTATAGTCCAGTGCTGAGGTCGCAGGCCTGGGCTTGCCAGACTTTTCAATATTCCAAAGAAACCAGGACTCTGAAATTCTATGTGAAATCTGAATTTCACATGTTGACAATTCATTTTTATAAAATTTAAAACATGGGAGAGGCCTCAAAAGGCACGTGTGGGCATCTGCTGTGATAGCACATGAGGCTAAGTGCTGTGCTCTGGAACATGGTATCACGTGGGAGGCTCAGGTTTGATTTCTGTCCAACCTGAAGGCTCAGAGCAGTGGTGAATGCCTGTGGTCCCATGCAAAAATGTGGCATGACTTTTCCAACAACCCAATAACTTTCTGAAAGAGAGCCAGGTGTGGGATGTACCTGTGGTCTCTCTGAGAGGCTGAGGTAGGAGGAATGTGAGATGGCAAGACCCAGTCTTAGCAAAAGAAAAAGAAAATAAGAGAAGCACATCTGGGCCAGCTCTGTAGTGTGGTCGTTAAGGGAGTCGGATCCCATATGGCCAACTGTGGCTCAACTTCGGCCCAGGTGGCTTTGAAAACATGTGGGGTGTATGGGCCCCAAAAATCCTGACAGGAAGGAGGAAGGGAGAGAAAAGGATTGTGAGGATGAAATGCGACCATGCCCCACTGGGGGGTGGATTCTCTCTCCCTCTCTGGGTGAGTGCCCTGGCCCTCTGGCTTTTAAAAACAGCCCCCACCCACACATCTCTGGGCCCCTTTTTGAGCCCTGGGCTGTCAGTTTGAGACCTTTTAGAGGGAAAACCGTTGGATTCTCTCTCCCTCTCTGGGTGAGTGCCCTGGCCCTCTGGCTTTTAAAAACAGCCCCCACCCACACATCTCTGGGCCCCTTTTTGAGCCCTGGGCTGTCAGTTTGAGACCTTTTAGAGGGAAAACCGTAATCTTTGAATTCCAGGGTCAGGACTGCCATCTCAGCTCTGGCCCTGGCCAGGTGGCCTATGGGTTTGTCACTGCAGCCTTCCCTCTGAGCGTCAGTTCATCTCCAACGTGGGGAAACGTCCCCAGACTCTGCAGACTTATCACCAGGGTTAGCCCCTCCTCGAGGGAGAGGGTCCTCGGTGTGTGGACGGCCCGCTCCTGATGGGGAAACGCGGCCACGGTTTCCGACGGCAAGAGAAGTGGGGGTGGGGATGACTCCATGGCGGACTCCAGCTTCTGCCGCCAATCCGTGTCTCAGTTGCTTCTGGGAGGGAGGGCTAGACTTACCGGGGTCACGTGCCATCACCAAGCTCCTCTTGCCCGTGTAGACACTGCCAAGGGCCCTTCTCGAGGCCCCTCCACCCACCCGAGGAAGCCTCTCAGACCGGAGGTGTTCTCTATCCCACTGCACGGGACCCTGGGGAGGGGGCGGCTGCAGAGATGGCGCCGATAAACTTGCATGACACGCGAGGCTGCTTTCCGGTTTTCGCGTGGGCGTTTTCCTTTTAGAGGAAAATCAAATGTCCTCCAGTCGATGTGTGAGAGGGGTCCATGGTCTCTCCCTCCTCTAGGCACCATGGCCAGTGTGGGGACATCCCCAAAGACAGGACTGCAACCCCTGGTGCCACCTCAGCTGCCCAACGTGCAGTGGCAGAGCCCAGGCCTGAGACCCCTCGGATCTGGACCAGGGGCTGGTTCTGCCCTTAGTCGTCTGTTGTCCCCTAAGCTCTGGGGCACTGTCAGGCACTACCACAGATGGCTTTAAGATTAAACATGTTTGATTGAGTATGGAAAGTGCCTGGAGCAGTTGGAGTAGACCGAGAGAGATAATTGCAATTTAAATGACAACAGAAACCAATGAAAGAGTAACATTTGTTTTAACGTTGTAGTACAAAAAGGATTTCCCCCTGCCTTTGGAATAACACTTAGGATTCCACCCCACCATGCCCCAAAGGCCTCCTTTCTAATTACTTCTTATCCTTTCATCTTGCTTAATTAAAGAATGATGTGTTGAGGGACTTTGGTGATCAGAGGTGTCACTTGAGTCTCAGGGTCGGCTCCATGCTGGGGAGTGAGGGGTGTCCCAGCCCTCTCAGGCAGGGTCAGTCTCCTGCAGCCTGGGACTTACTGGCTGGGGAACAACGAATGGTCTTGCCTGGGACCTTCAGAAAACCTGGGCCTGTCCTGGGGGAGTGAGGGGGGAGGGGAAGCTGGGAGGAGGGGCAGGAGAGAAGAAAAGGGAGTCATTGTTTCAAATTGGGGCAGAAATGAAGGATGCCAGTAACATCTATTTACAGCTTTTTACAGACCTTTTGGGGACACAGATGTTCAGGTTGCAGCATAACCTATTTATAGGAACCCATGTCAAAGGAGCCAGCCAGCCTGCTTCTCAAAGAGAGCCGACTAACCGAACACCTTCCGACGCAGTGTCAAAGCCATGAAATTGACTTCTTTTTGTCTTTTTTTCTTTTGAAAGTTTGTGTTTTTTTCCATGAATGAAAGAGAGAGAGAAAGAAAAGGGTTCACATGCCACAGTCCAGCCCCTAACCATGGGCACATGCATGCCCGGTGTGCACAGGGAGGGCTCTGGACCCAAACCTGGGGCCTTCCACGTGGGTCTGCCTTGCAGAGCGCTGCATTGCTGTTGGGCCCCCATCCCGGCCTAGAATCTTTTCCTTGAAGGCTGATGGACCTGACGTAACAGCCACCCCATCTCTGCAGCAAGGAAAGGTCACACTGTGGGTGGCAAGGTGGCCTTCAGGGCCAGTTTCTGGACTTTTCCTGGGAGACGATTTCCACTTCTCCTTGACTGTGGCATGTCAGGGAGACCTGCTTTCCTCACTGGAGCGGGCCTGTTGGTGTTTCCATTTCCATTCGCCTTTACAGGGTAGCGTAAAGGCAGCCGCAGCTGGGAAAGGGGCTGGCAGGCAGCTCCAGCGCTCACTCTTCCCCTTACGTGGGTGACAGAGTCAGCACCGAAGGGGACTGTTGGATGTCTGTGTGTGAAGAGCTAAAGAGTGAGGGTGTTTGAAAGGCACTTGCACAGAAGTTGAAGACAGCTCTTTCCTTCCTTCCGCAACACGTATTGAGCACCCACTGTCTCAGACTCTCTGCTGGGCGCTGGGAATACAGCTGGGAATAAAGCAGGAAGAGTCCCTGTCCCCTGGAGCTGGCATCCCAGTCTGCCTCCTCTTTCTGCGTGGCTCTCTGTGTGTGTTGTGGGGAGCTTCCGGTCCCGAGCAGGCGCCACGGTCCTGCATTTAGTCCAACACTGACTCACAGCACTGGGAGAAACCGGGAAGGAAGAGCTTTGAGTCAGGACTACCTAGGTGCCCTTAGATTCTGTAGCTTCGACCGAGTATTGGAAGGTCTTAGGTTAATCGAATCTCTTGCAAAAGTAGGCTTGCTCATTCCACTGACACATGTTTCTGTAAATAGCACCACATCTTACCCTAGAGATGAGCAGAGAAAATGATCCTTAGCAAACATTTATAAAATATTATATATTACATGTATATGTATGTGTGTGTTTATATATATTATATATATATATATATATATATATATATATATATATATATGTAATTCTAAGACATTCTGCTAGACATGGTGGGGGAGGGAGGGAACAGAAAGGGAAATAAAAAGCCTTGGAGGAACTTGGAATCTTTATGGAGAACATGAAAAATATGAGACAGAACAATGCCCTGTAGGAGTGAACAATTAGTCTGCCTCCGTGCAGACGCAGATGGACTCTTGCGGTAGTGCTTGCAGCTTGTACCTATCCTCGGGTGAGTGCGCACCCCCACGCGCTTCCTTGCTCTGTCAACTGAGATGGCTTGGGAACCGCCACACTTTGCTAGCGACAAGCACGCTAGCATCCCGGTCTTGTTTTCTGAGATTCTTTTTCAACATAAAGGAACCAGCACAACTTGGAGAAATGGCTGAGTATTTTTCTTTCTTTCTTTTTAAGGTTTTTTTTTTTTTCCCATTAATTTCTTCTGAGAGAGAGAGGTGCTTTTAACAGGGTCCTCCTGGACACACACCCCTGCATACAGGTAGGCCTCGGGAAGTGAACTTAGAACCTTCCTGCATGGGTCTGGTTGTACCACCACCTGGTCCCAAGAAATGGCTGGTTCTGAGACCAGAGCAAGGAACACACGGGATGAACCCAGCTCCTCTCCCCTACCCCCTACCTTTTTTGGATTGTGGTAAAACACACATAACGTAGAGCGCACCATCTTAACCAGCTCGACATGTGCGGTTCGGAGGTACTAAATACGTTCATGGTGTTGCCACCACCGTCATCCATTTCTTGCACCCTTTCCACCTTGCAAAACCGAAACTCTGAACTCATTAAACACGACCTCCTCAGACGGCTCCTGCTGCAGCCCCTGGCAGCTGGCCTGCTTTCTGTCTCTATGCTTCGGGTGACTCTGAAGTACTTCATATAAGTGGAATCACACAGCGTTATGCCACTGGCTTATTTCACTTAGCATGTCTTCATGTGTTGGTAGCATACACAGGATTTCCTTCCTTTGTAAAGCCTGGAATACCTCAGAGTTTCCAAAAAGGGGACCAGCATTTAGTGTGGAGGTAAAGATGGCCGAATCCCATGTGGCAGACTGCACATTCAAGTCCTGGAACCGGCAGCTTGAAAAATACATTGACGCATGGCATGGCCATCCCCCCAGGTGGTGCTTTCTCACTTCCCCTTTCTCTCTCTCTCCCTCTCTCCAGAGAGTGTAGTAGCACTATAGCCAAATAAATAAATAAAAAGAATGAAAGAAAAAGAAAAACAAAAGTAAGGAAGGTCTCCAATAAACCCACCCCAATAGGAGCAGATGAGACTGTCACAGGAGCCAGGTCCCAAAGGCCACATCTGGGACGGCTTCACATCATATTAGACTATCACCCAAATACCCGTGAGCCCATACTGATACAAATGACTGAATAAATTGAGGAAATCCGGCAAATCTGCCATGAAGAAAAATTCCACATCATTTATGTAAATTACTTTATGTAAATTACAGGCCCGGAGCGTACCCCTCCATTCCTGGGTGTGGGCTGTGCACGGTGACTTCCTTCTAGCAGTGCAGTTTGGAAAGCAGAGAAAGCGAGGGGCCTTACAGTGGAGAGAGCTGAGAAGGGCCCAGGTCCACTCGCACTGGTAAGTGCTGTCAATAATGTACCACGGATGGGGTGTATTCGGGTACTGGAACAGCACCTCCCCCTCTCCCCTTCCTCCCATGCCCAGCAGCCCAGTCAGAGCGTAAGAGAAACATCAGAGAAATCTCAGTAGAGGGTCGTTTTACAAAACACCTGACCAGATGCTTCTCAAAACTATCATTGTTATCAACAACAGAGCCTGAGAAACTGTCAGAGCCACGAGTGTAAGGACATGTGATGAAGAAATGTAACATGGTCTCCTGGGTGGGGCCCTGGAGCAGGAAAGGGACATTAGGTAAAAACTAAAGAAATTCAAATAATGTATGGACATAGTTAATACTGTCTCAATATCGGCTCACAGATTGTGATACATTTAGCAAGCTAATGTAAGAGTTAATAAAAGACGCCGGCAGGTGGCCTGGTGGTTAAGTGCTGGACTCCCACATGGCCAATTGCAGTTCAAGTCCCTGACCTGGCAGCTTGTTTTCTTACTTTCCCTTTCTCTCTCCCTCTGTTGCTCTCTGGTGAGTGCACATGCCCTACAGCAAGTTAAAAAAAATAATAATGATAAATAAAATGAAATAAATCAGAAAAATAATAATAGGGGAAACTGAGTAAGGGCCATAGTGAAACTATATTATACCTGTACTTTTTCTGCAAGTCTAAAACTATTTTTTTAAGAAAAGGTAAATTTGTTTTAAAGTTTATTTATTTCTTCAATGAGTGAGAGAGAAATATGTATATATATATAGAGAGAGAGAGAGAAAGAGAGAGAGAGAGGGAGAGAGAGAGAGAGTGCACCCCCAGCAGGGTCACGATGCTAAGATCCACCCCAGCCTCAGCCAGCACTGGATCGTGGGCATGGGTGGGCCTGGCATGCTCCGGGAGGTCTCAGACACAAATCTGGAACCATGGCTCAACGTCACAGTGTCACATTTTACTGTTGGGCCATGGTTCAGCCCCAAAAGTTCATTCTGAAAAATGTAATATGTGGGTGGTGAAGGTGGCTGGATCCCACATCACCAACCACTTGATTTGGGTTCCAGATCCACTGGCTTAAGGAATATGCCAGGCACGTGTGAGTGCATGGCAAGGTCCCCAAAGGAGGGAGAAATGGAGGAGAAGGCGTTGCAGTGTGACCATTCCCTATGGTGGGAGGATGGTGATTCTCAGTTCCTATCTCTGTGTCTCTCTGGAAAGTGGCAAGCACATGTGCCTGTTGGAAAAAAAAAATTCAATGAAATATGCCTTAAGAAATATGGGAATATTTGCTTTCAGAAAGGAGCGGATGGTCATGGAGTAGCAGGAAGAATGGGATTGGACACTTGAGGATGCCAATATGGAGCTGCGTCCCGCCCCCATCTTATCACGCACTGACAATGCTCTTTCTTCACTAGCTTGAACTGGCGTGTCTGCTCCTGGGGCCCCTGGTAGCCCTGGGGTCACCACCTCTGGACCCCTGGGGCCCAGGAAGGTTGGGATGCAGAGACGTGAGCTCTGCCCTGGATACCATTCCATCCCAGTGCCACCCATGACGGCCCGGCTGTGAGCTTCCCAAGGGCAGGGACCTTGTCCTCTCTTGGTGCCCTGGCTCTGCAGTGGAACTGGCCCTGAAGGTGCCCATAAACCTGCAGGAAATGAATGTTCCAGAACGCAACTGTGGGACAGGATTCTGAGTGTAATCAATGACAAAGTGAGAAAGCAATGCTCTCCTCAACTCTGCGCAAGTTCTTCTCTGGAGAGCAGGAACGTCTCAAGTTGATTCGCGGATGTCTTGCACACCTGTCTCCATGTGTGACGAGGAATGGGCAGGCCCCAGGCTCAGAAACAGGACAGATGTATCTAGCAAGAGTCACAACGTCACTTTATTTTACAATTATCTTCAACTTATAGCAAGTGATACTGATTTTCCACTTACAGCAGGAACACACTTTTCTTTAAAGTAGTTTTCCATTGTGATACATTTCCAGACGAAGAAAAGTTGAAAGCATACTACAGAGAATTCCTGGATACCCTTCATCCACATTCACTTATGTTATTATTCTCTCTCTTCCCACACAGCCCCACCTCCCACATGGATTTTATTTTTTTCTGAACCAATTGAAAGTATGTTCTCTGTTTATGCCTAAATATGTCAATATTTCAGTGTGTTTTTCCTAAAAGCAAGAATATTGTCTTCCATAGCTATAGCACTCTTTTCAAGACCAGGAAATCAGGGGAGCAACAGTTAGCGTAATGGCTATGTTGCTGGACTCCCATGTAGTCGACCACGGTTCGAGTCCCGGACCCGGTGGCTTAAACTCATGCCGGGTGCATGTGCGTGCGTGTCCAAGATCCCGAGAGGAGAATGGAGGAGAAGGGATTGCGGCGTGGCCATCCCCCCTGGGGGGTGATTTCTCGATTTCTGTCTCTCTGTCTCTCTCTGTCTTTCTGGCGAGCACACGCGCCCTATAGCAAGAAAAGAAGAAAGAAAGAAAGAAAGAAAGAAAGAAAGAAAGAAAGAAAGAAAGAAAAAGAAAGGAAGGAAGGAAGGAAGGAAGGAAGGAAGGAAGGAAGGAAGGAAGGAAGGAAGGAAGGAAGACCATGAAATTATAGCGATATGATAGTATTATCTGAACCGTAGACCTGATTCTGACCTCACCACCCTGCAGGGGCTTCACAGCAGACGTTCCCAGGTCGTCCCTGCTTTCAACTGGCATCTCTCTCTAGTTCCTTTCATCTGAAACAGTTCCCGAGACTGTGTGTTTTGTGACATCAGCATTTTTGAAAAGCGCATGCCAGATGTTTTGTAAAATGTCTGAAGATTTCTTTTAAAATAATTTCAGTTTTTTTTTTAAAAAAAAAAGTGAGTCTATTTAAAGGAAAACTAGTAAGTGACCAGAAGAACAAATGGTCCACAGATAAAGCAAAATCCTGACGCTAGAAGGATAATCATGAGAAATGCTGCGTTGCATCCACTTCCTTCTGCCCTTCTGTCCTCACTCACCCTGATGCATAGGCCCTGGGAAGCTGGGTCAGGGACCGTGGAGAAAGAGGTGACACAAAGGCTGTCCCAGACTGTAAGCAGGGAGCTCACATTCAGGGGGGGGAGAGTCGGAGTGCTGGGTCTTCTCCTGGGAGCTGGCGAGGAGCTGAGAGGAAGACATGCTTCTTGGGGGGCTGCATGGGGCATGGCAGTCCCTGGTGGGGATGGCTGCTAGATCAGGCCACAGACGCAGGAATGGAGAAGAAAGCCTAGCAACGCAGCAGGAGGGCTTGAGGGTGGACAGGAGAGGTGGGCTTCCTGGGACCAGAAGGGAAGGAGGGGATCCCTGGGTCTTTACTGGACAGGGCTCAGGAGTTGGTGCAACTGCCATCACCCCTATCCTCTGAAGGGCTCCCCCTAACTGGACGGGCCTCTACCTGGTTATTTCTGGCTCTGCTCTACCTCCCTCCAGGCTAGGGGTCCTGAGTGCAGAAGGCCACGAGGACCTTGCCTGACCTTAGACCCTAGAAGGGCCTTCTCCGAGGACTGGTCATTCCTGCCAGAGGGTGAGGTCGGCATGAGCTGGGGTTGTCCTGCAGAAGACAGCCCAGTTGGGCTGTGGCATGTCTATAGCATGGGCTGAGTCCCTCCTGCTGTTGGCAGGGTGCACCCACCTCTTCGGCTTACCAAGAAGGTGGGACGGAGGAGGGCAAGAGCAATCAGGAAGTCAGGGCTCTGGCCACAGAAGGGGGCTGTGGATCTGGGGAGAAGAGGGTGGCAAAGGTCTTGCTGTGTCTTGGCCACACAGGAAAGTTAAGGGATTACTTACTGCCACCCCTCGGCCCAGTTATTTCAGTATCTCTTCCTCAGAAGTGGGCACGCCTCGATGCCACGCAAGGGAGACAGCGAGACCCGTGAAGGGGGAGGTCACTCCCCAGAAGGGGACCTCGAGAGGGAAGCAGGAGCCCCGGGGCTGGATATTTCTGGAGAGAGAGCTGTGTGTGCTGCTGTCAGGACCTGGAGGACAACGCGCCTGTGAGTGCAGGAACACGGTCATTTCTCTTCCTCCTCTGAGAGAGTGCAGGGTGCGAGGGTGGGCCTCACCTGGGCTTGGCTGTGGCAGGGAAGGCAGAGACTCTAAGGCAGAGGGGGTGTTTGTGAACAGGTCCGTGGGAAGCTCTGAGAAGGAGAATTAATTTCAGCAGAGCGCATGGCCCTGGGAGATTACTCCCTCCCTCTTTCTGCCCTGTGGGGGTGGCTGGGGGCGTGGGAGGGGCTGGGGTGTGGTGGCCTTGGGAAAGGGAGTCAGAAAGGGAGCACCTGCCTCTAGCCAGGATGGGGAGGGGGTCCTGGGGTGGGGGAGGCAATCCTTCCCTAAGGAAGGACGCCCCGTGGGGCTGGCCAGTGGCACAGCAGTAAAACACAACGCTCTACCAGGCCGACCCACCTGGGAAGGTTCTGGGTTTGTGTCTGGCGACCTCCCTGAGTAAATGGAGCCCATGATTCCAGCTGGCTAAGGCTGGGGTTGGGTCAAGGCATCCGGACCCCACTGTCTCTGTCTCTCTTTCTCACTCATGAAAAATAAGTAAATAAATAAACTTAAAAAGCCAAAAACAAAACAGATACCCCACGACCCTCTCTCAGCCTCCACCTCCCGCTCTCCAGCCTCCAACCTGCCCGCTCTCTTTCCTGCTCCCCTGCCCTGCTCACTGTGCAGTAGCCTCCGGCTGGAGTCAAGCTCCCTCGCCCGAGCGAGGTGCCCCTGAGCTACTGGTTCCATGACTTCTCTGGGCTTCATGTTTCTTACGCTGAAGACAATGGAGACTGGACTACCTGTGGCCCTGGGGGGGGGTCTGGGAGTTAAGTGAGCCGCATGCTAAGGTCAGCAGGGGCTGGGTTCAGGGTTCAGGGTGGACCCAGGCACCTTGGCCTGGCCTGGCTGTCTCTTCTACCATCTGCCCACGTATGCCACTCCCCCCTTGTCTTCCTCTTTTCCTCTCCGTGGCATTATCCCCACCCCTTTCTCTGTCTCTCTCTTCTTTGTCTTCCTCTGTGCTATTTCGGTCCTTCCTCGGTGATGTTGGTGAGGGGTGAGCCTCTTTTCATGTCAGGATGCCAGCACCCCCGTCACACTGGTAAACAGCTGAAGGATGTGGTGGGAGATGAACTTTCCACTGGGTGGCTTTGAAGTCTTCCTGTCCTTGATGGGTCTCCCCGCTCCTCCCTGTTTGGAGACTCCATCTCATCCTCAGGAAGCCAGGATGGTGGCCGAGGGCCACGGCCACCCTGGGCTCCGGCCACCTCTGCCATCTCCAGAACCATCATGTGGACTTTGCGAGGGGCAGAAAGGGAAACCACAGATGGGGCGATAGGGAGGGATGGGGCAACAGGGAGCTGCTGAGAGCGGCTTGGCAGGTGTACTTCTGGGCGAGGTTTCCAGTGGAGCAGTCGGGTACCAGCAGGCGATGCCCGGTCAGGGAATGGGTGCTGGGGCCTGAGCTCCCTGGGAGTGGCCTCAGTGCCTCAGAGCCATGCTGATGTGCCTGTAGGTGGGACAATCCTGCCAGGGCTTCCCCCGGCCTTGTCCCCTACAGCTCCCCCAGACACCTGGAAGGGGTGTACATTAATTGTGGGGCCTGAAGACTGGGATGTGGCTCCAGCCAGGCATTTGGATGGACGGACACAGAAACAAGACTTTTGCGTAGATCTCACCACCCTCAGGAAGAGGCCACGGGGAATGGCAGCCAGGGCCTGGCCACGCCATGACAAGCTGACAGCCCTGGGAAAACTCTGAGCCTCCCCCAAGACTCAGCTTCCTAACAGTAGATGGGATACCGCTGGCATCTTGGGGGCTGCTGTGAGCATTAACGAGTGGATACTGGTAACGCGCTCGGGTATGGAATGGAAGCCGCCATTATTAATGTCACTGCCATCATATGATTGTGACTGGAGGCTGTGGTGCTGAAAAACCATCTCTCACGTCCATGATTGCTCTCCAAATCCTGGTCTCCTCTGGTCCATCCCTTCCCCATCTCCCTGTCTAGACCACAGTGCTCTGTAGCCACCTCCCAACTGGCCTCCCTCCCTGCAGGCTCCAGACCCCTCAAACCCTCCTGCACATCACAGCAGTGGAGACCTGTGGGAGGCTGCGCACCAGCGAATATCACTGATTTCTCAGAGAGCAAACAATTATACAATGACAAAGGCCATGATTGGCTCCCCTTCAAAACCTCACCTTCAAAACCATACTCTGATTGGCCACTTCCCATAGCAAATCGGTGAGCTTAGAATCCCTCAGATTTGCATATCCGGCATCTCATGATTGGTTCACAAAAGCAACCAATCAAAACCCACCTTTTACAATCCTTCATTTAACCAATCACTGCCCACCAACATGTAAATAACCACGATCCCTGGCCCACAATCACTGGACGACCCTGAAGACCCTGAAAAGCTGTAACACCACGTTGTCTCCGGACGACCCTGAAGACCCTGAAGAACTGTGACACTGTGTCATCTCCGTGCTGCCCACAATAAACTAAACGGATGACCCTGAAGAGTTGTAACACTGTGTCGTCTCCGTGTTGTAACACTGCGTCGTTCGTCCCATCTCTCACTCCTTCCCTCAGGAAACCTGTTCAACTGTCCCCCAGGTTGGGACAGAGACCCTTCTAGAGCATCTGTATCGTCAGCTCACTTACCAGCCTTAGAAGCTGCTCACGATTTCTAACGACCTCTAGGGCAATAACCAAGCCCCGGACCCAGGACCGAAGCGCTTCCGAGCTGCTCCCAGCTGGCCTTCCCCACCCATGTAGCCCTGCCTCCAGGCTTCAGGCCTGCACGTGTTGCACCGAGAATATCCTTCATGCTCTTGTCTGTCCAGTAAACTCCTACACAGCCTTCAATGGCCCGCTCCATTGTTCCTCTGTTGTTATGTGTCCCCCCACAAGCCCTGGTAGCTACTGGGTACTTCCTCTGTCCAAACAGCTTCCGTGCCGACGTGGTGGACTCCCACATAAAGAAGCATTATGTGTTTGGGCAGCCCAGGAGACAAAACTCAAATATGGCCAACGTTACTCTGGAGAATCCCTTAGAACAGTTCCCTGAGATGCCCTGAGACATGAGAGGAGACAGGAGCCTAGGAGCGTGGTTAGAAGGCCGCATTTGTGTAAGAAGCAGGGGCACAGGAGGTTGTCCTATTTGCTTTTATGTGTATACCAGAGAAACAGCAGTGTTTACCCGGGGTGGGGCGGGGAGGGAGGGAAGGGAGAGGGAGAACGAGAGCCGTGGAACAAGATTTTAATTTTTGTTGCTGGAGGTTTTTGTATTTCTAAGTTTCTTTCTTTCTTTCTTAAATGAAAGCAAGACAGACAGAAACAGTACCCCCAATAGGGTCTTGGTGCTGTGATCCACCCCCAGCTTCAGCCCGCCCCAAATCACGGGCATCGTGTACTCCATGTGCTCAGGGAGGTCTCTGGACGCAAACCTGGAACCTGCCCACTGCACGTAGCGCTGCGTTTCACCACTGGGCCGCCGCCCAGCTCCGGTATTTGGAGTTTTGAACATGTTATCATATCTCCCATTTAAATAGAGAGAGAGAAAGGGGAGGGAAGGAAGAAAGACAAGAAGAAAGGAAGAGAGAAAGGGGCGAAGGAAGAAGGTGCTGCCTCAGAAAGGCGCCTGTGTTTGTCTGCCCCAGCTCCAACCGAGATGGCTCTCCCTGCAGCGTGAGATCAAACCGATGAAATGATGGGCTTGGGTTTCAGGCGCACCGTGTATGAAAAATGTGACTCTAACAACTGAAACCCCATGTAGCATGACAAGATGCCCACAGTTGAGCAGTGCCACGGTGGGAGGGAACAGAATCCCCTCCCCGCCCCCCCGGCCGTGTGCCCTATCGGCTTGGTGGTTCTTTGTCTTTGTTTTGCGGCTGAGCAGATTCCCTTGTTCCTGTGGGCTAAACATCTTCATGATGCGCCCTCGCTGTGCAGTTTCACACTGGGGCTTTGGAGTCAGGTGGAAAAGGTGTGTTAGGGCCCGCTGCTGGTGTGTGGCTAAGGTGGCTCGATCCCACATGGCCAAGTGTGTGATTGAAGTCCTGGAACTGGTGGCTTAAGAAACACGCTGGGTACGTGTGCATGCGTGTCCCAAATTCCGGGAGGAGAAGGGCTTGCACGTGACCATCCCCTGTGGGGGTACTTTCTCACTTTCTCTCTCTTTTTTTATCCCTCTGGCAAAATTAAAGCAAAGTTGTGCTACCTGCCACACGGAGTAATTTTTGGCTAGTCACTTAACCTCTCTGAGCCTCAGTTTCCTCACTGACCAATAAAGGAAGATAATAACTTCTCAGAGTCCTCTCAGGGACTAACACTGCCTGCTTGGCACTTTGGAAGTGCTACCCAGGGCTGTCACCACCCCACTCTGCTGCAGTTACTGGCCTCTCGCTGTCACCCCCAGAGACTAGAACTCCTTAAGGACAAAGGCCTGGTTTCTTTGTTCTCTGTGCCCCAGAGGCCAGCACAGAGCCTGGCTCTACATGGGTGCCAGGTAGTGAATGCGTCCGTGGCCCCAAGGTCAGCATCTGAGTGCAGTGGGGCCCGTGCTGCTGGTGGCCGGGGAGGTTGGTATCTCCAGGTTGGTATCTAGGCTGGGGCTCTGGCTGTGCTCCGCAGTATGGCTCTGGTGGCCCAGGGACAGGAACAAATTTTCCCTGGAAGTGTTATAGTGAATGGCTAGACTCTGAGGATAGATGGCCTGTATTTAAATCCAACTGCTGGTACCAGCAGTTAGCGTAATGGCTATGTCGCTGGACTCCCATGTAGCCGACCGGGGTTTGAGTCCCAGATCCAGTGGTTTAAACTCACGCCGGGCGCGTGTGCATGTGTGCCCAAGATCCCAAGAGGAGAATGGAGGAGAAGGGATTGCAGCGTGGCCATCCCCCCTGGGGGGTGATTTCTCGCTTTCTGTCTTTCTGTCTCTCTGTCTTTCTGGCGAGCACACGCACCCTATAGCAAAAACCTCTCCAAAAAAAGGAGAAAAAAAAAAGAAAAAAAATACAAGTGCGCCATTTTTTTTTTTTTTTTTCAATCCCTTCTCCTCCATTTTCCTCTTGGGATCTTGGGCATGTGCTCCCACGTACCCGGTGTGAGTTTAAGCCACCGGGTCCGGGACTCAAACTGCGGTTGGCTACATGGGAGTTCAGCGACATAGCCATTACGCTAACTGCTGGTCCCAGTGCTGCCATTTTTAAACTATGTGACTTCAGACATTTTACTCACCCTCTGTGGGCCTCAGTTTCTCCACGTACGAAAAAGGGGTAGTGTGACAACTGATGGTCCCCAGCCTCATCTCTCATCAGCCTGGACCATCCTATCCCTCGTGAGTCATGCAGTTTCTTGCTTTGGCCATTGATTGGAACGCCCCCTCTTGGCTTCCCTGAGTAACTCCTACTCATCTGTTACCACCCAGCCCACGCATCACCTCCCCAGGGAGCCCTCCCTGATGGCTTCCCTCTCTCCCGGCCAGGAGCGCTCCAGGGCCCCATGAATTCTTGGCGCATCCTTCTTTCCCAAGGGCAGTCAACTCGCTGCCATGCCTCCGTTCTGGGGCTAAGATTGCACCTCCCCCCACATCAAAGTTTCTGAAATCCAGACTCAACTTCCATGTCTGTCTAACATCATGTGTTTCCTCTTGCAGATCCTTGAGGTGTGTGTATATATAGATATATATGTGTGTGTGTGTAATATATACCTATATATACATATATATACACATATATATACACACACATACATAGATACTTTTTTATTTTAAGATTATTTGCTATAGGGTATACATGCTTGCTGGAGAGACAAAGAGAGACAGAGAGACAGAATGCAAGAAATGATCCCCTGAAGGATTGGCCACACCACAATCCCTTCTCCTCCACCCTCCTTTTGGGATTTTGGGTACACACACACAAGTGCCTGGCGTGAGCTTGGAGCTGAGGGTCTGGGATTCAGACCTTAGTTGACCACTTGGGAGTCCAGAGCCCCAACCACCATGTCACCTGCTGGCCCCCCTTGAAGTATATTATAGCTGAGGCTCTCCTGAGAGTGGAAGGTGACTTCCCTGTCAGGCTTGTGGGGGGCTTCCAGTCCCAGCACAAGGCCTGGCACACGCTGTCTTAATAAGGGGCAGGCTCGAGTCCCTGGGAGGCATAGGGATGGGGAGAGTCCTCTCTGAGCAGCTCTGGTGAGGCTAGAAAAATGAGGGAGGACTCGAAGTTCTCACTAACTCCTGTCTGAGCCAGGGGCAGGGGCAGGGGCAGCAGGGGTAGTGCTGATTGTGACTCAGCTGCTGTCTCTCTCAGTGACCTGGGACCAGCCCTTTTCCAGCCCAGACCTCTGTCCTGCACTGCCTGATGAGGGTGGGACAAGACTCTCTCCATGCCAGCCCTGCCCAAGCATCAGTGCGCTAGTGACCCCGTGAATAGCTGCAGGTCCTCTTGCCGCCCCTTGCTCCTTTTACGACTTTGCGCCTGTATTAATCCATCTGCCAGCAAGTGGGGGCATTTATCACCAAGCCTCTAACCCTCACCGAAGAGTTGCCATGTGACTTTGCAAATTTACAGCAAAAAAAAAAAAAAAAAAAAAAAACAAACAAAAAAAAACCTTGGAGTCTTGAGTGGTTCTCAGCGGCCACAAAATCAGGAAGGGCTAGAGCCGGAAATTGAACCTTAGGTGTCTGACAAGAAGAGCTTTGAGACCGGCAGGTGGCATGGTGGTTAAGGCAGCTGGACTCCCATGTGGCTGGCTATGGTTCAAGTCTCGGATCTGGCAGCTTGCTTTCTCACTTTCCTTCTCTCTCTGTCTCTCTCTGGTCAACTTCAAAAAAATCAAATAAAACAACGACAATGAATAAAATTGAATAAAATACTTTAAAAAAAAATAGCTTTCACCCTGCCCGCCTCAGTAAAGGCTCCGCCCCCAGGAGTCCCCCTTTCCACCCCCCAGGTCTGGGGCGGGCTCAGAGGGGCCATCACCGGGCAACCACATCCTGCGACGGTTGCCCTGGGGAGCCAGCTCTCCCTACACCTCTGGGGCAGGTGAACAAAAGCAGGCGACACCCAGCCGCCCTGGGAGGGCAGCCACAGCCCAGCGTCCTCCTTTAACCTGGGGCGCAGGGAGGGCTCGAGGAAACGCGACCCGCAGCCCTCACTCGTTGCTGGGCACCGGCCTAGCCGCGGGGCTGCGATCACCACTTCCCCCTTGCGGGACGCTGCAGGAGATGCCCAGAGTCCAGAGTCCTCCGTGAGCCCCCAGTTCTCCTGGCCTTTTATCCAGCTCCGGCTGGGCCAGCCAGCCCCTCTGCCAGGCAGCTTGGAGCATGAAATCTCTTCGCAGGATCTGCCCTGGGAAACGTTGAGTGACTCAGACCGCAACTCCTTGAGCGCAGCAGCCTCGCTCCGCAGTCAGGGCTGGGACGCAGCATACCAGGGAACAGAGGCTGCTGAGTGCGCCAGGCTTTCCACCTCCTCCTGGAGGGCAGGCCCTGGGTCTTCCTGTCCCAGGATGCCTGCATTTTTCACTGTGCTGAGCCACAGTGGGTTTTCCAGTTCACCCAGACCAGGTTTCCACCTGGGTTGGCAAGAGCTGCCGGATTCAGCACACACAGACGCATGCGCACAGAGAGCAGGCGCGGTCGCTGTTCCTCTTGGACAACCCCAGGAAGATGACTTGGTGCAGATGTGACCTGACCCCTTGCTGAGGCTTGCTCTGGACACCAGAGCATGCTCAGTGCATTCGCACGGCAGCTCTGCAGTGCTGGAGAAGGCGGTTAATGCCTTTCAGACAGCGACAGGCAGAGATTGGCGGAGCGATACCCCAGCTCCCCCACCGGGGTGGGACAACTCTAAGGTGTATTCCTCAGGGGTCTGCAGGATCGAGCCCAGGTGCTTACAGTAGCAATCTGTTTCATAAACACACTTTGTACTTCTTCCTCTCTTTTCTCTCTGCCTTGTTGGCTCTATTTATGTATGTATGTATGTATGTATGTTAGTGTCAGAGGGTGAGCATGCATATGCATGCAAGAGAAAGAAAAAGAAAATGAAGAGAGAGAGAGAGAGAGAGAGAGAGAGAGAGAGAGTAAGCAGCCCTCTACAGGGCCTGGTTATGCTGCAATCCTTTATCCCCCCTTTTCCCCATCCTGTCAGGATCCTGGACATACGTGCACCTGCTGGGCATGCTCTTTCAAGCTACTGAGTCCAGGATTCAAACCTCGGTTGGTCGTGTGGGATCCAGCTTCGTCTGCACAGAGCTTAGCAGTTGCACTGTGGGGCCACCCATGCTGCGTTTTCTTATCACGCTCTCTGGGATTCCTCCCAAATAAGGACTCGCTTAGCTCAACCCTTTGTCTCATCTGCTTCTGAGGGATTCAACACACGCCCCCTGCGTGCACACCCACCCACATACACCCACATGAACACGTATGCCACCCATATGCACACGCTCACACACACACACACACACACACACACACACACACACACAAAGAGTTCAGAACTTGTCACTCGATACCCCAGCTTTATTCAGCAATTCAGTTTAATCTCAGGATACTCAGAACAGGACGCAGAGTCTGGCCCGAGCCCTCGGCCTCTCTGAGGCTGCAGACAGGTTCACGGCTCTGGTTGGAACATCGCACATATCTGTGCTTGTCCCGAGAGCATCCCTATCCATCCAAGGAGATGTGTCCATTGCAGGCTTAGTGCCACCTCTGGGCCCCTGGCAGACAACTCTGTGCCCTTGCCCCACGGACACTGGGTCCTTGACTCTGCTAACTGGGAGGGGGCTGGGCTGAGGCCATCTTTGGGAACCACAGGAAGCACAGAATAAAATCGGTTGTCCAGGACTCATCCTCGCAGAACAGATCTGTGGCCCTGGGGGGCTCGAGGATGTCTGGAGCAGGACTGGCCTCGGGCTCCTGCTCTGTGTTGGGGGCTGTGCCCAGGAAGGCTACAGTCCCTGCCCAGCTGCTGCTACCCACCTGAGGACAGGCCTGGGTCTCCAGTGTGCAGCGCGCCTTCTCAGCCCCCACCTGTCAGGGTGACAACAGTTCAACAGCCCCCAGCTTGTGGGGCCTCTCTGGGCAGTCCTGGGACACGGGCCTTTCTGCCTCTCAGTAGCTCTGCACCCTCTGAGCTGAGACTCAGGGAATCAAATCACCAGATGCACAAGGATCAGAAAGGGCCCCAGGGGTCATCCATCCAACTCTCCCTGCAGCTGTCAAGAGGTGCCTGGACTCTGCTGTCCCTCCCTGAGATAGAGAGCTCCCACCCATCGGAGGTGCACCCTCCATCCTGGGGCAGCTGTTCTGGTTGAGGGAGGGCTGTGCCACAGGCTCTGTGTGATGGGTGGAGACTGAGGAGAGGGCTCTTCAGGGGAGGTCCATGAGGGTGACCTGGCAGGGGGAGCAGGGGAGTAGGGACAGCAGGAGGGAGCCATCCAGGGTCCTTGGCTAGACACAGTCTAGCCTGCTCCAATGTCATCGTAGTCATCACTGTCGCTGGAGTCAGGCTGGGGGTTGGAGGACCCTGTGGGGCCGAGAGGCTCAGGTCAGCAGGAGGCCCAGTCCCTGCTCCTGCTTCCCCCCAGAACAGAGCTGAGCAGGCCAGGAGCACCTCCCTCTCCCCGGGGTGCTGTGGGAAACCAGGTGATTACCCAGTTCACTGCCATCTCCTGGCTAGAAGGGCAGCCCTGAGGCCAGAGCCTGTGCGCTTAGCTCAGGGCTGGTGTCCCCAGGGTGATACAGTGCACGAGAGGAACCGTGGCGTGCTGGAGCCCCTCTGCGATCACTATCTCCCCCTAGGAGCCAGCGAGCTGCTTTGGCTTGAATGCCTCCACTGACAGGGAGCTCACGTCCTCTCAAAGCCACTCCTTTGAATGTCTTCATCCCATCCGCAACCATTTCCCCTCTCGCTTCATTGTTTCATTTTGTTTTCACAAATCCCTTTCCCTCTCTTCTTATCCCCTTTCTTTTTCATTTTCCCTCTTGGGCTGATATATCCTGTGGACACAGAACTCCCCCTCTCATCCACTCCCTGGTCGCTCTCTGTCCCCCCTTCCAAGATGCCCTCCCCTGCCCTTGGCACCTGGACACCCAAACTGCTCCGCTGCAGGGGCCTGGGGTGGCGGCTGGAAGTTCCCAAACTGCTCCGCTGCAGGGGGCTGGGGTGGCGGCTGGAAGTTCCCAAACTGCTCCGCTGCAGGGGGCTGGGGTGGCGGCTGGAAGTTCCCAAACTGTTCCACTGCAGGGGGCTGGGGTGGCGGCTGGAAGTTCTGGTACCACTCCCCGGATGAGGTGCTGGAGCTGTCGTCAGCTGAGGGCCCTGCTGGAAACCCCAGGACCCAGTCACCCTCTGCCAGGAGACAACCTGTTCGTGAACTGCCAGAGCCAGGAGGCCCTCAAGACCCCGGAAAGTCCAATGGTGAGCTTAATCAATGAGGACGTGCAGGCCCAGAGAGGGAAGGAGACTTGTCCCCCGTCATATGGCGAGTGGCTGAGGAGCTGGGCTGGACTCCGGAACTGAGCCTGGCTCAGGACTTCCAGCTTTCTGCTTTCCCCCAGCCAGGTTGACTGCAGGACGAGGGGCTGGGAGACACCACTTACCCGAGAAAGTTGCCTGAGAGCCAGCCAGTTCCAAGTTCGGGGGCTGCTCCAGGATGGAAGTCCTCTCTGAAGAAAATGCTTGGGGGTTCCATGGAGGTAGCCTGCTGCTGGGGCTATTGCAATAATCCTCCCCAGAAGACGTGCTAGACTCACTGTTGCTCCTTGGGTGACACGGACGGCCCAGGGAAGGGGGGTTTGCAATGCAGGGTCCAGGGTTGGCAGTAGGGACATGGGAGTCATGCAGCTCTTCAAGTCCTGGGCCACAGAAGGGAACATGGTGGGAAAGAAGCAGCCATGCAGAAAGAGGCTTTAAATGGGACCTGAGACAGAGCTTTCTGCCGGAAGGAATTGCTAGTCAGGAAGGTGAGGGAGGTTGTTGCCCTTCTGGCTCAGGGTGGGTTGAGCTACGAAGCCCAGAGGCAGGGCTGTTACCTAGCTGCCCAGCACGTCCCTCCCCAGCCTGGCTCACCTTCCTCCAAGGGGGGCATCCGGAACCTGCACTGCTGGGCCTCCTCCTCTGTGACCCGGTGCTTCTGGGAATCTGCAAGCAGAGGAAGCAGTGGGGCCAGGTGAAAGCTCAGCCCCTGCTCCTCGGAGGCGAGGCTGGTGTCCCTCAGGGCTGGGAGGGTGCCCCAGGGTAGGACAACCTCGGAGGTAGAGAGGGGCTTAGCCTTTCTCATCAGGTACCAGACAGACCCTTCACCTCATCCGAGGACAGACCATGTTTACTCTGAAACCAGCGTGGGCACAGCTTGCTGCAAGCCCTGGCTGAAGCCCTGGGCTGCTTCTCCTGCTGCTTAAAGACCTTTCAGGCATCTGCGTTCTCGCCTCACACCCGGGAAAGTCTGGGCAGGAAAAGGCCAATGTTTGCCACTTCAAGGAGCCTTCCCAAAACAGAAGTTGGATGGTCTGGAATTGCTGCACCACGGGCTTTAAGAACCTTCAAGTTTCAGAATCAGACAGACGGAGATTCATAGTCTTATGAATCCGAGTGTCTGGGATCCCGGGGACAACCCTGAGCAGTCTGGCACCACCGGCTTTTAGACTTGATATTCTAGGACTTTGGACTCTTGGTCTTGTGTCTTACATGCCTGGACTCAGAATCTCATCCCTGTCCTCCCAAACACAGGCCCATGGACTAGCAGAAGCAGAATCATCCCTGTTCCCCCCCCTGCCCCCAGAGCCCTGAGGCAGTGGGGAGGGCAGAGACGGCCAGCTGTTCCCAGAGTCCATCCTCTCTGCAGTAGGAGACCCCCGGCCTCTACCCAGCTGCCCCAGGAGAGAGGCTTGGCTTCATGTCCCTGCCTCTCTCACAGCTGGCAGGTGTCTGTCCTGGATGGTGGAATATCGGTGAGCATCTCCAGCCTCCTGTCTGGCCATTTCCTGCTGCCTGGAATGTGGACGTGGCCACGAGTCATTCTGGACCCCGAGGACAAAGGCAACATCTCTGGGACAGCACAGCAGCGAGAAGGAGTCTGGGTCCTTGCCAGCTTCTCGGGACTCTGTCATTCGGGGTCTCTGACACACACAGCCAAACTCTCATCCTAACTTGCATAGTAGGTGCAAGTGGGGCTCTTGAGTGATCCCACAATATCTGTGGGATTCTCTGGTTGAGTCCAACCTCCCTGCACTGCCCAGGCCTTGCCTTCAGTCCTGTCTGTTCCCATCAGGCAGAGAGGGGAGTTGGCCACGCCTGCTAAGAGGTGCTCCTGGCCTAACAGTGGAGGGAGGGTGGGAAGGGTGGGGTTGGTGGGGCCGGGCAGGGCAGGAGGGATGCAGCAGGTATGAGCATGCAAGAAGCCGTCCAGCCATGCCTCTCACCTGGAGAGAGCCATGCCTCTCGCTCTGTCTTACACAGACACAGCCAACCTAGTGGCTTTCACGGGACCAGTTATGGTCGTCAGACCCGACATGGCCAGAGTTGAAATGCCTCGAGGCATCCCCAGGCTTGCAAAGCACTTTAAAGACTTCAGTGTTGGACCAGTTATGGTCAACCCCATTGTTAACAAGCGGGATTCTGCCCACGCCATGGCAGATCTACTCTAAGTCCGTCCCCAGTGTGGGAGGATGGGCCTGGGGAAGCTTGGCCCCGACACTCACTGTAGAAGGTGGTCAGGGCCACTGGAGGCTGGGCGCTGAAGTCATAGTGCTCGTAGTCTGAGTCCGAGCTGGAGTCTGAGTCCTTGGGGGGTGGGGCCAGGACCTGGATGGGCAGCTTGGGAACTGGGGAGAGAACAGAGTGGGTGGGAGAGGGGAGAGCATGGGAAAGTGGCAGGCAGAAGGGCACAGGGGGAGGTGGCAGAGTGTGGATGGTGGGGACGGGAGACAGGAGAGGGCCAGGTAGCCCAGGACCGCCACAGGACCATCCAGCCTGGAGCTTCCAAGCTCTCCCCGCCCATTTCAAATATGGGAAACTACGCATTTCTTTCATTTATTTAGCACACACCTAACATAGCACTCACTACCTACTGGGTACTGCTCTGACATTTGCAATTTTCAGATAAATGGTTACTGTGTGCAGAGAATAGCTTATATTTGGCTGGATTTTGTATTGGTTTTCATGTCATGGAATTCTGTTCGATAAAAGAGGTTGAATATATTTCACAATGCAATGTGATAGACCTTGAATTCCTTTGCAAGACTTTCAAGAGGTAGAAATCCATATATCATAAATGATGGATGATTCGTTCCATTTTTTAAAAAAACTCAGAAAATATGATATAAAACTATATTCCAAGAGAATCTTGATGGGGCTCTGCTGGGCAGGCCGTAGAAAGAGGTGAGGATATCACAAACCTACTAGCCCGTGAGCGAAGCCGAGCTTTCTCATGAGAACCATAATCCAAAATGTCCTTGGCCTTTATCTATCCAGCTTGGCAAGTCTAGAGTCCTAGGATGACTGAACTGGAAGGTCATCTGCCCATCAAATTCCAGAGAAGGTCTTGACCTGTTCAAGGTCACACAGCCACAGGTGGGCTGGCCCAGAGCTCATCCCCGGGTTGGCACTGTTTTGAACTAAGCAGTTCGGATCCTTTGAAAAGTATACCCTTTGTGTTCTCCCAGCCCTCCCAGCACCAGGGTGGGTGACCTCCTACCTTCTTCTTTGGGGATGGTGATGGGGACCGCTTGATAGCTATTGATCCCCGCTGGGATGGTGGTGGGTAGGTGCTGGTGGTTCACAACAGGGAGGGCTGAGGGAGGGGAGGCAGAGATTCTCTAAGTCATTTTTTTTGCCCTCTCCTAGTCTACCTGTTCTGTTTTCATCTCCTGTTTCAACCTGCCCCTGCCCAACACACACACACACACACACACACACACACACACACGAGTCTGGCCTTTCCATGGGACCCACATTGGTGGGTCTACTTCTGTGAGGCATGCTGGGAAGATCCATCCCATCAGGAGAGGTTTCTGGGGCCAGGAATGGGTGGCCATTGCTTCTGGGGTTCCGCCAAGGCTCACGTCCCTCTGGGACGGCTATACCTGCTCCCTCCCTGGCCCTGGGCCTTTCCGGTAGCTCCCAGAACTTTGCACCTACCGTATTTCCCCTTCACTTTCAAGAGGATGACAACTATGGAGACGAGGGAGCCGAGGAGGAGGATTCCCAGAAGGATGCAGGAAATGAGGAGCACGAGCTCCCGAGATTCATCTTTTACTGGCGTTCTCACAGGAGGTCCTGGAAACAACAACTCCAATTCAGGGAGAACGGGGATGGACGCAGACTTCCGGTCACCCTCCTACCTTCTCACCCTCTCGACAGCTGAGCCACGTTCCTTTCCAGCCAGCCTTCCTCCTCCTTTCCTTTCCTATTTTTAAATTTTGTTTGTTCTGGGTGGGTGGTCCCTCGGAAACCTGGCTCTGGCACCTGGTGCATATAGTAGGTGCTCAATAAATCCATATTCAGTGAATGAGTAATTGACTAAATGAATTCACTGCTTGGAAGCCCCTCCTGGCTACCAGCCCACAGGGACTCTGTGCCAGCAGGACCCATCCTTCCTATAGACACTCCCAGCCCCCATGAGGGCAGGAGTGAGGTCCCCGTAGCTCTGCAGCCCCTGCCCTGGGGTGATTTCTTGTCTTTGCCTCCCTCTTGGCCTCACCCTTGCTTAAAATAACATGAAGCACAAGAACAGATAGAGACTGCAATGAGGTGGTACCTGCCCCACATGGGACCAGAGATGGGGACCCCACCTGCTCAGTGCATATGTCCTGGTCTGTGCAGAACCCAGGCCTGGACAGCAGGAGTGACAGCAGCACTGGGGCTATGGGGGATGGGATGAGACCATCTCGGCCTCCTGGCTGGCGGCAGCGTCTGCTTACTCTGGGAGATGGCCCTCTTCCTAGCTTCATTTTCTCTCTTCCCTTCCTGTCTGTGTCGGGGCCAGTTTGGGCCAGAAGAGGAAGGTGGATGGAGGAGCAGGGAGTGAGTACAGGGGTGTAAGGGGGAGTCTGGGCTGTGGAGACTCCAGTGAAACCAGCCAATGCAGGCCTAGCAGGACTGTGGGGCCTAGAAAGACTGTGGCTGAGGGAGAGGCTGTTGGAGCAAGGGCCAGGGCTGGTCCTTGGGGACCAGATCTCCACCCTGACCTCAGGAAGAGAGAGCATGTGAGGGGTGCCTGCAGGTCCCAGCAGGAGCTCACCCTACAGCCCACACAGTTCCAGCACGTCATGCCCTCCCCTGCTCACATCCACTGCCTGGCCCCTTCATTCTCTCCTCAAGCCCTGTCCACCCTCCTCTGGGGTCCCTGTGAGAGGTAGGGAGGGAGCCAAGAAGCAGAAGAGAATCTGGGTGGCCCCTGTGGGGACCCCGGGGGGCTGTGCCTGGACTGCGTGATCGTGGGAGCAGCTGACGTCCCAACAGTATAACCGCACTAGCCCTGTCTACACCCTGTATGAAAATGAACTCACGGGAGCCTCACAATGTTTGGACAGGTACTATGATTATCACAGGGCGAGTGCCACCATGCCCAAATCGTGTGCGTTGAGAGAGACAGAGAGACACGAGAGATGGACTCGATGCCGCAATCCTCCAGCCTCCTTAGGTTTTTGCCATAGGGCGACTTTGATTATCATCAGTTTTATAGCCAAGGGAGCTGAGCTCAGAGAGGTTATGAATTGCCTTACATCACACAGCTAGTAAGAGGCGCAGCTGGGGTTTGAGCCCCAGAAGTCTGCCCGGATGCTGGCCAAGCTATGCACAGCCGGCCGGCAGACCATGCAGCAATCTGGGGAGAGCCTCGGGTGTACATTCTAGGCGGCTTTCGCTGGCTGACCTCCAACCCTGAGCCTCAGCTCCTTCCTCCAGGGAAGGGTTATAGCGAGATTGCTCCTATTCAGTTGTGGAGAGGCGTGAAGGGTTGGGAAATAAATGGCTCTAAGTGCTTATTTCCTGGACATAATAAACACTGGCTGGTACCCTTAGCCTCCCAGCACCCTCCCACCCGGCTCGGCTGGCCGTGACTCCCCAAATGAGGGAGTATCGAGTCTCTCTCCGGCTCTCCCTTCCTGCCCTACGGAAGCTCACAGGATGGTAAGATCAGGACTGAGTGAGCCATGGCTGACTCAGCAGAGAGAGGCCGTACGGGGAGCTTGAAGCCCCTGAGAGCCCCTAGGAGACAAGTTCATTGACAGGAGGGGGAGGGTTAGAAGAACACACCATCAGCACCTCCCCGCAATACCCCAGGCAGACAGACACACGTGCATGTGTGAACACACACACACACGCAGAGGCACCCAAGCTCCTGAGACACTGCATGCCCACCCACACTCACCTACAGTGACCGGCTGAACACTCGCGGGCACTTCGGAGTGGACACGTTGTGCAAACTCCGAGAACCTGTCAGAAAGCACCACGCAGTCACACCACAGTCACTGGGCACCTCCTGTGCCTGGCCTCATGCCAGAAACTGAACAAGACAGACAGGTGACCCAGAATGGGTAGCACGATCCCCTCTGAGGCACAGGGCCAAGGGAACTTGCCCTTCTCATCCCCCCTCCCCACCATAAGAGGCTAATCAACAAATGATCCTTTCTCATTTTTTTTTAGACAGACAGAGAGACAGAAAGTGAGAAATCACCCCCCAGGGGGGATGGCCATGCCGCAATCCCTTCTCCTCCGTTCCCCTCTCGGGATCTTAGGCACGCACGCACATGCGCCTGGCGGGTCCGGGACTTGAACCACGGTTGACTACATGGAGGTCCAGTGACATAGCCATTACGCTAACTGCTGGTCCCCCCTTTTTTTATATATTGGCAACAAATGATCCTTTCTTTCTGTTCTAATCTGCTACAGACTGCAAACCCCTCTCATTGTCTCAAGTTTGTTCTTCTCAGCTGCAAGAGACAGGGAGCTGGCATTACTGTCAGCAGACAGGGGTGCTCAGGAAAGGACTGGGCTTCGGAAGCCATTAGCTGACTTCACAGCTACCCTGTGACACGTCCAGTACCAGTGTCCACCTATGCAGGAAACTGAAGTCCCGGGAGGTTAGGAAACTCAGAAGCCTCCCAGCTGATAAACGGCACAGCTGGAATTGGAAGCAGGTGTCCGACCTCCGCAGAAATGCAAATACTGTGCAGGGCTAACCCTCGCTTCTTCACACTTGAATGCCTCTGAAATCGGGCTTCGATCACTACTGTGACGGTATCTCAAGAGCTGCTTTGAGCAGCATTTATTTTTCTTTACGGTACATAAAATGATCAGGGCGTGCCATCATCAATCTCATCCTAGAATAGGTGAGATATGGTAGACCCTAACTCATAGAGTGGGGAGAAGCCTTAACTGAAACAAGAGTCACTGAGGACTTGGCCATGCCTGGCACATAATTAGGGTTCCAGAGGCTGTCACGGATGTTAGTGTTCGTGTCTCCTAATGTTTTTGGTTACTGCGATCGCCAGCCCTGGGATGGCAAATTGGTTCCATCTCCTGAGCCAATTCCAGTCAACAGGGACCCTTGCTTAGCCTATAATGATGCCTTCATAAATATTTGATTTGTGATTCTGGGGCTGAGCTGAACTTCTCTAGACAAGGACACCCAGATTAAGGAGCAGGTGTTAATCTGCCTAGGTGCTGTAAAGGCCATAGTCCATTTTATGGCTATATTTGCTGTTGCTGATCTGGGCCAAGGCATGGGCTACGAGTTGGCTATGAGTTTTTAGGACATAGATTCAGGTAGAATTCCTGGTTCTAATCTGGGGGTGGAGTGGGGTGGGTGGGGGTAGGATTACCTGAGCAGAGGACCCTGGCTGCCAGCGACTGGCTGCAGAGGTTGGAGTTGTTGAACCGCCAGAAGCAGTCAGAGAGGGTGGGCTCCCCTCCTTCGCACGAGTAGTACATCCTGCCTGACAGGGAGTGGGGCAGCCCCTTGGGTTGTTCGACCACGGTTCCACAGCCCAGGGCCCGGCAGAGCACCTGGGCCTCTGGTGAGTACCACACACTGTCACACACCGTGCTCCAGATCCCTCGGAAGTACACTTCCACCTGCCCTTCGCAGGGGTCAGCGCCTCCGGTCAGGCGCCAGGACTGGTGCTCTGTGGGAAAGGAGTGGGGGTAGAGTCAGGTCAAGATCCTTCGGGCCTAAGTCCCTGCCAACCCAGGCCCACCAGTGCAGGCACCTCCTGGCCCATCAGTTTCTGGATCTTGTGTATTCTCCTTCCTGCACCTGCACAGTCTCATCTGCCCGATCTGCTCTGGCCAACCCTGCTGAGTATCCTAGACTAAAGTGAGGTCTGTGGACCAGTAGTATCAGCACCACCTTGAATCCTGTTAGAAAAGCAGAAACTCAAGCCCTGCCCCAGACCTACTGAATCAGAATCAATGTTTGAATTACTACTCCCATGCATTAATATGCATTATTCCTGTGCATTTTAAAGAGAAGCACTAGCAAGACCAGTATCGTATGGTCTCACCTGGATGGCCCCACAGCATCCTCGGGGGCCTTCCTGCCCTCAGCCTCCCCTTGCTGATTGAAACCAGGTGACCAGTCCCACTCCCAGTGGGGGAGGAATCCCGCCTTTATTGTCACCTCCTCCAGGAGGTGGGTGAGCTTATCCCTCCAGATCTGGATCACCTTTCTTAGGGCGTTTACCACTTTCCCCCCGGAAATCTGCCTGAACTCATCCTCCCTCCTGGACTGTAACCTCCCAAGGGCAAGGACCATCTCTCCCGCAGGGACTCAGGCCTGGCGCCCAGCAGGTCTGCAGAAGTGCGGAAGTGACTGCTGTTCAACTGTGCGCTCACTGACCTGAGCACACCACGCCGGCGTCTTCCTTGTGGCCACAGTAGTGGTCTCCTAGCTGCCCTGGGCAGTCCCACAGGTAGGCCTCGGCTCCGGAGCAATTCACCTGGTCCCGGTGGATGGGCCCTCGGCCTGGGGCGAAGTGCAGGCCGGGCAGGGCCTGCACTGCCCAGCCACAGCTCAGTTGCCGACACACTACATGGGCGTCCTCCAGGTCCCACGTGTCGTCGCACACTGACCCCCACTTGCCGTACTCCAGCATCTCCACGCGGCCGGCGCAGGGGCTGCTGCCGTCCACCAACCGCAGTGCGCGGTTCTCTGGGGGTAGGAAGGTTTCGCGTATGGTGGGGCACCCGGAGGGGAAGGGAGGGGTGGGAGCATGGGTGGGACTGGACCTATTGAGAAGGGCTGTAGCCTAGTGAGCTGGGCTAGGAACTCCCTCTGCGCTGCCAACGCGGGGTGGGCGGAGCTGCAGGCTAGTGGGCGTGACCAGAGGTCTGTGGGCGGGGCTTGGAGGGCGTGTCGGAGCGCCAGGCAGCTGCTATGTATACTAAAGGACCCTGGGTCCCTGATGTATTTAAGTACACCGCATGGAGACAGAGGTCCAGAGAGGTTGGGGGTGAGGGGTGGGGACGGTAAGTAAGGCTAGAGGCCGGGTTAGCATTGGGAACCCAAGGGGTCGGGTTGGAGACCAAGTGGGGAACCCGAGATCTAGTAGGGGGAGAAGAATAGGGGCCAGATCTGAGGACATGCTCGGATCTGGAAATAAGATGTGGCCCTACTGTGTGGGAGCCAGTTTATGTCCGCGTTGGTGGGGAGCGGTGTGGAAGGGCCAGAGGGCGGGGCCTGAGTTCGACAGTGGAGGGAAGGGCCGAAGCTGACATTCTGGAGCGTGGAGCAGGCAGGGTTCGGGTGGCGGGTGGTCGCGCGGGGCCGTCAGTTCGTACCTGCACAGGTGACCTCGGCCGGCTGCCCGTCGCGGCTGCACGCGTGGTCCATCACCTTGCAGAGCCGCCAATCGCCGTTTCTGCACCATACCGCGGGTGCTGAGGTCTGCGTGGCGTTGGCGGTCCCGGTCCCGCTGACGTTCCCCGCGGCGGGCACAGGCGGCAGCTCAGGGGTCGACAGGGCTGGCTCCACAGGCGTCTCCGCCCCGCCGCAGCCCAGCACGCGGCACACCGCCTCGGCCGCGCGGCTGTCCCAGAGCGCCCCGCACACGGGCTCCCAGGACGCCCCGAGCAGCAGCTCCACCGTCCCGCTGCAGCGGCTGCTCCCGTTCACCAGGCGGACGCCGAGCTGCTCCCCTGGAAGTGTCAGAGGCGTGTTGTGAACTCGAATTCGTATTCGGCTGATCCCCGGGGAGTAGGGGAAAGACCAGCAGTTGCTGGGGCTCCAACGCTGACCCTGTGCGTGACCATGGACAGCGCCCTGCCCTGCGCTGGGCCTCCGCCTTTCAGCCTGCGTGATGGAGCGGGGCTGGTTCATTCCCTAGCCTCCTTTGAGGCCTGACCCTCGGGTTCTTGGCAGTCAAGAAAGTGGGATTCGGCGGTGACCTCGAGGTTAGGCTGGGTGAGTCCTGGGGTGATCCTGGGGTGACAGAGTACTAAAGGGGCAGTTCCCACACATCCTCGCTCGCTTTGTCTCAGACACACCTTTGTTGAAAGGGCACAGTTCTGGGTTTGGGGGCCCTGAAACAGTGGTGCCATGCTTTCCTCCCAGGCCACTCTGCCGCTATGAGGCTGTGCCTGCAGGGTGCCGGAGTGACCAGGGGACCCTGGATTGTACCCGTAGTGCCAGCACTCAATCTGCACAAAGCAGGTCCTTAACAAATATCTGTTCAGTAAATAAAGGACCCATCGGGCAGAACCCCACCCAGCACCCCAACCAAGAGCTTGTTAGCTTGTTCTCGATAAGCCGCCTTTATTATTTGGACTATCCTTTCCTAACCTGTAAAATGGGAGTGCTAATATGTCACTGCGGTATTGAACGGAAATGGAATTACATAGACAAAGACCTGGCATATTAGAGACCCTGAGGCAAGTCTTATGAGGGTGAATGAGACTACCTGTGCTGGGTGAATACCTCGCCCACACATGTGTGATCTATGAGTGGCCGCTCAAAGGCGGTAGTGCTGAGACCTCTGAATCTAATGGTAGAATTTGGGGTACTGGGACAGGAAGGAGAGGTATTCTCTGAGGTCATAGAGCTTCTCTGATACCCTAAAAGTCCATTGTCCTTTCTCATCACCCTGGGAGATCCCTACTTGGTTTCAGAAAGCTGACCATGGATGCCCAGAAAGATCATTTGCTCACCTGAGTCCAAGAGCTTGTTCTCTGCTCTGCTGGTGTTGAGCTTGCTGGATGAGGTTGGAGATGGAGGACCTGAAATTAACCAGCAGCAGTTGAGTGAGTGAGCTCACCGTGGAGGGCACGGTGGCACCTGCTGGGTAGGAGGTGCTTTCTGGGTCCTGCTGTGGTTGTATGAAGCCCTTAGAGAGACACAGTCCTCCACCTTGGGTGCATTGCCTCCCTTCAGGGCAGGGACAACTCTTGAGCTTTGGAGCTGCAACATTTCCCATTTCCTCTATTAATTGCACACACATCCTCAGAAATCAAAGTAGAGCAGGGAAGGATGACAGTAGGCTTTGGCCAGTCCTACTTATTGGCTGTGTGACCGTAGGTGGGCGGCTTAGCCTCCCTCTGTGAGTCCCAATTTGTTGGCAGTAACACAGGCAAGTAAATGCGGCAACCTGTAAAATACTTGACTTGCAGAAGAAGCTTGAAAATGGTAGTGAAAGGAAATATTTTTGTTTGGAGAATTTGTTTGGGACTTTTTATACCTTTTGGCACATCCTAGGCTCGAAACTATTACTTTCAGACACTGCAAAATGAACATTCACTAAGGGCCTCTTATATGCCAGGTCTTTGTCTATGTTACTCCATTTCCATTCAATACTGCAGTGACATATTGACGCTCCCATTTTACAGGCTAGGAAAGGGTAGTCCAAATAATACAAATCAATTGCCTGTGATATTGTTCATTTGTTCTCTTGTCCCCACCCCTGAAACCACTCTCCACTCTGTCCCAGGAGGCTGACTTGTTTGGACCAATCCAGCATCTTCCTGAACCTTTTGACTTCTGTTGGGTTCAGCCAATGGGGAGCCCCAGCAGAGAGGGGAGGGAGGAAGGAGAGTGACGTCATGACACTTACTCTAGTGGCTCCTTCCCTGTGAGGTCGTTCGAGCAGGCTTTCCCTGAACAGAAGGGACAGTGTCTCTCAAGGTAGTTACCTCCCCTTCACTCCTCCTCAGTCTCACTGACCACTCCATAGCTTGCTTGTGTGCCCAGAGTGATGAGGGCTCAGCTGCTCCACCCTTCTACCTTGTCCTTTGCAAATAATCCTTTTGTAAATAGGTCCCCTTCAAACTCTCCTTTTTTAAGTGTGCCACCTGTTTTCTGTTGGGACCCTGACTGGTACCTGGCCTGCAGCTACCCAGCCAGCAAGCAGCAGAGCCTGAATCTGAACACTCCCCGAGGAATGGGCTCCGCACTGGGCTGGGTGGGATGTCCTGGTTTGCAGTGCATGAAGGGAGGCTCTGGGGCAGGGACCGCTGTGCCTGCGAACAAGCTCCTCCGCATTTCCCAGCTCCCCTGTGCTTGGAGGAGGCTGCTGAAGACTGGGCAGAACAGGTGTGCCCACTTTGGAGCCAAAGCAGGTAAGAGGCAGAAAGCCCCCTCCACCCGTCTCTTCCCTGTTGTGGGATATTAGAGGCTCCGGGTTCCAGATGCAACTGGAAGATGGAAGGTGATGTAGACTCAGCTTGGGTTTTATGTGGGTAAGAAGTACTGAGGTGTATATCACGCTGGGTAAGGTCTTGTCACAATCTAAATGATGTATAGCGATTTAACGTATGAATAATAAACAAACAAACAAACAAACAAACAAGACGTACACCTTTGTTGTGTTAAGCCATGAAGAGCTGGGGGTGTTCCTGTTACCACAGCCTTGCCCGGCCCCGCCTGACTGCTGCACATTCTCGTAGCTTCACCTGAGAAGATTCCATGGACTCACAGCCAGGGCAGCACGAGCATGCGCACCTGTGTGCACACTCACCCCTGCAGACACAGCCCTCCTACCAGCATCCTGTGGGTCACTCCATCATCCAGGCACAATGTCATCAGACCTCGAATTGGCCGTCCTCACTCACTCCCTGGTTGGCTGCCCAGCTCAACCCCTCAAAGGGGAAATGCCTCTGAACTCAGAACTGAAACACTGCAGCTAATGTGATATTCAGAGCAAGAATTCAGAAGCCCACAGCTAGGATTTCAGAATTTCGGTTCCCACAGCAACGGTCCAGTGCTACAGTGTAGTTCTCTATATTTCTACATGTGCAGGGGAAAGGGACAATTGGGATGCTGGCTGCAGTGTGTATGTGTGTGAGCGTGTGAGTGTGTGAGTGACTGTGGAAGTATGTGATTGTGACCATATGTGTACATGTGTGTGAGGGTGACTTTGTGTGGGTGCATGCAAAACTCTACGTGACTCGTGTATGTTTGTGTGTGTGTGTGTGTGTGTGTGCGTATGTGTGTGAGGTAAGTGGCCCTTCCTTACTTCTGCTGGAAGGGAAGCCATTTTCTCATGCACAAAGGCACATATTTTTTAACAGACTAGAAAATTTGAGGGACAGGACTCAAGGCTGAGTCAGCCATGTATCCCCAGGATGCCCAGTCCAACGCTGGTTGATTGACTGACCAAATGAATGAAAGGGCAGGAGCTGCCGGCTGTAAGGACAACTATCACCAAGGCAACTCATTGCAACTGGATGTACTCAAGGGTTTTGATTTTTGTGTCACAGGCATTCTGTTCCCTGCCCCAAGGAGGGAAACTGCCTTTGTGTTCTCAAATTTCTGTGTTCAAGAAAAGAAGTTACCTCGCATCCTCCTTCCACCCAGGCCCCTGTTCGTGGAGGCCTCAGTGCATGATCTGTGCTTCTCAAATACCATTGCCTCTTTTGCCTGGCCCTGTGCTTTATGCTTTTCTTTAAATCAGTTCACTTTTTTTTGCTGCAATAAATTTATGCATAAGAGAACCTTTAGTCGTTCTTGGGAATTTGCTTTATAGCATTAAGATGCCTGAACATAAAAATGTTCATTGCAGCTTTTTGAACGACAAAAACATTGTTGGAATCAGAGTAAATGCCCGTCCATGAGGGAACTGCTGAATAATTCACAGTTCATTTACATCACGGCATCTTACGCAGCCTTTAGAAAGAATGAAATGGATCCACATGGGTTGGAGGGATTTTTGTGCTGTGTTGACTCAAGAAAGCAAAATGTAGAGCATAAAACATAATAGGAGTCAATCTGGGTAAAACGATGGCCCTTCTATGAGCTGCTGTGGTTATGTGGACATGAACATACGTACATGCATATGGAAGAGCACACGACAAATTATCAAAATGGATGATCAAATTAAAAGGGTGAGCTTTGGACCAGCAGGTGACGTGGTGGTTAAGGTGTTGGACTCCCACATAACTGAGCTTGGTTTGAGTCCCTCACCTGGTGGCTTACTTTCTCATATTCCTATTCTTTCTCTCTGTTGCTCTCTGGTGAGTGTACATGCCCTATAGCAAAATTAAAAATAATAATAAACAAAATAATTCTTTTAAAAAACAGAGAAAAATAAAGAGAAAGAAGAAAGAAAAAGAGAAAGAAAATAAAAAGAGAAAAAAGAGAAAGAAAGAAAGAGAGAGAAAAAGAAAGAAAAAGAAAGAAAGAGAAAGGGTGAGCTTCAAGGAAAGGAGTAGGGAGAGCAGGGCCGTGGCGGGGTGTGGCCTGTGCACAGGACTTTACGATTAGAAGGGCCTGGTCTGGACTTAATGCTTTGCTATCTCTGTCTTGAAATTCTTAATACATCGTCGAACAAAAGACACTACATTTTCACTGTGCACTGGGCCCTGTAAACCACAACACATAGCCGGTCCTGGGACACAGTGATGCCAGTGGGAGAAGAGAGGAAGAAAGCAATGAAATAGAAAGATAAAAGGCTATACTTTTAAAAGCATGTTTGTTATGATTCCATTTATGTAAAATTAGGTGTATATGTGGACATGCAAACATAAGCACTTTAATATTGCTTGCCTAAAATAGAAGGTTATTGCAAAACTCAGCATACTAAAAATAAAACCATGTTAGAAATGTTAAAAGACACATCACCATCAAATGGACTATCTCTGATAGAAGAAATAACAGAGAAATGAAAGAAAATAAATACTTTTCTTACCACATGAGTCAGTGTTATTTAATGCTAAGTTCATTTACCACCTGGAGTGAACCGGGTGCTCCCAAATTCATCTTGAGTTGTACCCAGTATTCTAGGTAGTTATGGACCAAGGAGGGGGAGGGATGGAGAGTGGTTTCAGAGTAGGAGAAGAAAGAGACTAGGAGAACTACCCCAACCCAGGGAGGAGGCAGCTTTGCAGACCAGTCCCAAGCACAAGCTCGGAGAGGACAGGACCTTAGACCGAGCATTCAAAAGACTCCAGGTGAGGAGGACAGCAGGTGGCATAGTGGTTAAGGCGCTGGACTCCCACATGGTCGACCATGGTTCAAGTCCTGGATCCAGTGACTTGAAACTCACTCTGGGTGTGTGTGTGTGTGCGCCCAAAATCCTGAGAGAAGAATGGAGGAGCTCGTATTGTGGGATAGCCATCTGCTTGGGGGGGGAGGTGATTTCTCACTTTCTGACACTCTGTCTCTCTGGTGAGTGCACATGCCCTCTAGCAAGAAAATTCTCTTTCTCTCAAAAAAGAAAGAAAAAAAAAGAAAGTAAAAAAAAAATAATAAAAAAAAAGGACTCCAAGGGAAGGCCAGTGAAGGAAACCATGAGCACAGGAGGGATAAAAGCACAGAAGAGCCTTCGAGCCTGGGGCCTGAGGCAACGAGACACTGCTGCTCTTCCTGCCTGTGGCTTTCCTGTGGGCCTCCACAAGATGGGAGACTTGGGGAGATAGGAGACCTAGACACCGTGGGAAACCGAGGTTCCAGCAGGCCCTGCGTCAGAGCGAGGCCAGTGGAGAAACTCTCAGGTCTAGTCAGGGGCTCTAGGAACACCACCCTGGGCACACTCCGCTATATGTGTCATGCACACGACCACTGTGAGCAGGGAACTGCCGCCCCTTGGCACCATCACATGTGCAGAGGAAATGCAGGTGCATACTCCATGCTAGCTGAGCGGATGACACGTGAAGCGATGCTCAGGAGAGCGGGAGACAGGGCGGAGAGAGAGGACCACAGGAACACAAAGCAGGAATCTGTAGAAAGAACCAGTACGGGAAGGGCAGTGTGTGCCACCCGCCAAAAGCACATTTTAAAAAATCAGTAGGGAGACCAGCAGATAGTATGATGGTTATGTCACTGGACCCCCACGTAGTTAGCTGTGGTTCAAGTCCCAGACCTGGAGTCTTCAAACTCACACCAGGCATGTGTGCGTGCATGCCCAAAATCCCAAGAGGAGAATGGAGGAGAAGAGACTGTGGTGTGGCCATCCTCCTGGGGGGTAATTTATTGCTTTCTGTCTCTCTGGTGAGCACATGTGCCCTATAGCACAAATCTCTCTTTAAAAGAATCAGTAAGAAGTATTTGTAAGTATGTGTGTCAACAGCCAGAACAACAATGACAACACCCAAACCGAGCCCTTTGTCACAGTAATTCCACTTCCAGGAGCCTGCCCTACAGAAGCAGTCCTGAGTAGCAGACACACAGAGGGTGGGGGCCATGCTCCAGAACCAGGTGGTTCTAGGATTCCCTTTTCCAGCTGAGCACCTTCCTTACTGAGTGACGCAAGCAGATCCCTGAAACTCCCTGAGTCCGAAGTACCCCCTCTGCAGGTGGGAACAAGATGGACTGATGGCGCAGACTTGTGAGGATTGGATGAGGTGACGTACGCCAGGCCCTGAGATGCACAGCAAGTGCCCAGAGGTGTTGAGCTGGTCCAGACAAGAGGCTTCTGGCCGCATTGTTTCTGACAGATAAAACAAAAACAAACAAAAAACCCCCACGCCCAAACTGGAGTCAATGGAATTGTCTAAAAGTGATTGGGAGACTGATCAGGAAGATACAGCACGTTAAAAATGTTGACAAAATAAAAATATCTACAAGGAGTTTTAGACTCGGCTTGGTGGCGCCGTAAGTAGCAAGTTGAACTGTAATGCTGGAAGCCACAAGGCCGACCACAGGCTTGGAGCCCCAGGTTTGGATCCTCAGGCAAAAGTGCCCTGAATGTTTGTTCATGCCCAAGAACCCCAAAAACTAGAGGGCTGGGTGAGGGGGTTGTGGCATGATAAGAACCTTTAAAGGGTGGTCTTTTCTTTATTTCTCTCCCTTTATTTCTGTCTCTCCTCTCTCATTTGCTCACGCAAGTGCTCTCTATCATGAATAAAATCAACTTTAAAAAGTTTCTAATGGGGGCTGGCAGGTGGCGTGGTGGTTAAGGGGGCTGGGTTTCCATATGGCCGACCACAGTTTGAGTCCCTGACCTGGCAGCTTGCTTTCTCACTTTCTCTCTCTCTCTCTCTCTCCCCCTCTCTGGTCAAAATAAAATAAATAAATACATAAATAAATAAAGTTAAATAAAATAATTATTTGGGTGCATGTATTTGCGTGCCCAAGATCCTGAGAGGAGAATGAAGGAGAAGGGATTACGGTGTGGCCATCCCTCCCGGGGGGCGGGGGGGGGGGTGATCTCTCGCTTTCTGTCTCTCTGTCTCTCTCTGGTGAGCGCATGCACCCTTTAGCAAAAACCTCTCCAAAAAGAAATAATAACAATGAAAAGAAATAAAATAACTCTTAAAAAAAGTTTCTAATGATGTGGAGGAATGTTTATGACACAACATCAAGAGGAAGAAGCAGAACATGGCATTATAAATATGACCTATGTGGGGCCCACAGATGGCATAGTGGTTAAGGTGCTAGACTCCCATGTGGCCAACTATGGTTCGAGCCCCAAACCTGGCGGCTTGAAACTCATGCTGGGCACATTTGCATGCATGCTCAAAATCCTGAGAGAAGAATGGAAGAGAAGGGATTGTGGCATGGCCATTTCCTCCTGGGGTAATGATTTCTTGCTTTCTGTCCTTCTGTCTCTCTCTGTCTTTCTGGCACACGCAGGTGCCCTGTAGCAAAAATCTCTAAAATAAATAAGTAAATATGACTTACAACTCTCTCCTTCAAGCCCTCTCCCACCAGCCAGGTCTTCAGCTTCTGAAGGTCTGCCAGGGCCCAGAGAGAGCCCAGGTTCAATTCCATTGTATCCTTTCATTGCACCCTGAAAGAGTCCTTGGTGGGTCTGGACACATGTAATTACATAGTTATTTTGGTCCTGAACCGTTCAGTAGCCATTGGTCCCACTGAATTCCAAACATCCCACAGGCAGGGGCTGCGTCTGCCATATACCCAGTACCTTGCTCAGTGCCTTGCCCAGAGGAGAAATTCAACGCACTTAAAAAATGAATTTCAATCTTTACTATAGAAAAGAGATCAGAGGAAAAATGAAACACATGCCCAGATGGTGAATTTTCCTGTTTTTGTTCTGCTTTGTGCTCTAAAGTTTTCAAATGTTCTACATCAAAATAAAAATGAAAGCTCCCCAGATAAGCACACAGGGCTTTTTCCTGGCAGGGCGAGTGGCTGGTTGGTGGTGCGAAGTCGATGCGTTTCAGGACTGGCTGCTCAGTCCTTCTGCTTCCCTGAGCCTTCCCAGAGGGCCTGGGCAGATCCTGTGACCAGTTTCGTTCCTTAGTAGCTGCATGACCGTGGCCAGTCCCTCTGCTAGTCTGATCCTGTGACTCTCATCCATGAACTGGAGTCCATAAAGTTTCTCACAGAGGCTTCTTGTGTTTGTAAACAATAGAGACCATGTAGATGCGGTTTTTGTCACTGTCCAGGCCAGTGACCTCGCTGAATGATTGCAAAATCTGAGGCCCAGGGGAGGTATACCCCAAGGCCCATAGAGAGTCCAACTCCCAATACGGCTGTCTCCCAGTTAGACCAGCTGCTGCTCTGGGCACTGTTGGGGTGGCCGCAGGAATGGCAGCCGGCCCCTGAGGCTACTGCCCCCTAGCCTTGGGAGATTCTGGCGATCTGGAGACCACCGGGCATCTTGTTTATACAGAAAGACGTTCTGTGTCCTGAGTAAGGATGCCAAAGGCTGTGAGAACCCAGGCTGGCATGACTGCTTCCCCCGAGGCCTGGCTCAGACCTGGGGCCAGGTATTGAGAGGGGGCAGTGCGGGTTCCGGGAGCTGTCCAGAAGCACCCGCCTGCCCCGGCTCTGAGTTTCCATGGGCGGCAGCTGGACGGGTGCTCCCAGTTCATAGGTGGACATTGGAGAGGCAATCGGATGAGTGCCCAGGGTTTTATTCCAGCCCACACTGACGGGAACGGTTACGTTTCAGGCATTCCTGGTCCAAAATTCAAGAAGAAAAGGGAAGGCCATTGTGCTGCTTCCCATTGGTCAGGTGGTAAAAAGGGAGGCCCTAGGACTCAGGACTCAGCAGGCGCCCATCGCAATCCTTCTGGCGCAGCTCAGGGATGGAAACCGACATTGATTCAGGACTTTTTACGTATGTCCCTCCTTTTATTACTTCACATAAATGAAACAATTTAATTCTCACAGCAAGCCCACAAGGCAGGGAAACCAAAGCAGATGATTTTTTTTTTTTTTTGTAATTTACCTAAGATTACACAGTTGGAAGATGGCAGGGCTGGGATTTGAATGAGGGTTGTCTGTTTCTGGAGCCTGTACGTATATATGTATTTATTTATTTTAGGTTTTTGCAATAGGGCAGGTACGCATGCCACAGAGAGAGTGAGGGAAAGTGAGAAACCATCCCCCAAGGGGGATGGCCAGGCTGCCATCTCTTCTCCTTCGTTCTCCTCTTGGCATTCTGGACATGCTCACATCTGTATATGGCATGATTTTCAAGCCACTGGGTTTGGGACTTGAACCATGGTCAGCCATGTGGGAGTCCCGTGCCCTAACCCACTCACAACCTGCTGGCCCCAGAGCCTGCATTCTTAACCATTCTACCCCATTGGGTCGGAATCCAACATCCCGATTTCTGCTTTGGCAACAATGCCAATGAGGCAGGCCGTTCTGATGACCCAGGTGGTTTTCCAGACTCTTTCCAACCCTGCAATACTCGATCAGCCCTGAGCCTAGAGGTGAAACCCACTCCTCACCTCCAACCACACAACTCAGCACACAGCCCTGTGAGGCACTAAGTTCCGAAAGGGTCTTTGCCTCCAAAGATGAGCAGCAACGGGAAGACCTTCCTTCCCTGGGATAGGGGCCCTGGGATGGCCTCTCACCGCATAGCCAGGATGGGGCCCGACAGCTGAGCCATGAGCTGTCCCCACCCCCTCCGCGCTGGCTCTCACACCCTCAGCTGACCCCACCGCCATCTAAAACCTCCTTGTTTCAATTGTGAGGCCAGAGAAGAGACGGGCCTCTTGGAAAAGGAGGGTCAACCACCAGTAAAACCATTGAACTTAGGAGGAAACCCCCCCAAGTGGGTGGACACCTAGACTATGGAAATTTTTGAAAAAAATTCTCCTAGTGTTTTAGTGGTGAGCAATCAATACAAAAGCTAGAAAGAAGGGGAGAAACGTGTAATCCTGTTAAATTGGAAAGAAGCATGGCTTCGCAAGTAACACACTTTTTTTTTTGGAGAGGTTTTTTTGCTATAGGGCGCATGCACTCGCCAGACAGACAGAGAGACAGAGAGATAGAAAGCGAGAAATCACCCCCCAGGGGGGATGGCCACGCCGCAATCCCTTCTCCTCCATTCTCCTCTCGGGATCTTGGGCATGCACACACGTGCCCAGCATGAGTTTTAAGACACTGGGTCCAGGATGCGAACTGCAGTTGACTACGTGGGAGTCCAGCAACATAGCCATTATGCTAACTGCTGGTCCCAGTAACACACTTTGATTGAGGGGAGTCAGAGTCCCCACTTAGCGGACTTGGAGAGGTCGTGGTGACACCCAGTTGGGCTGATTTTACTGTTTCATGAACCTGAGGCTTTCCCAGGGGTTCAGTCAGACAGTGTCATCCTTGCCCACAGAAGGTGACTGCGGTGGGTGGACAGGGTGGCACCCAGTGTGGCTCTCCAAGCCCAGGAGGGTGGGGGTGATTTCTTTTCCCTGGGAGCAGAGGGGAAAGCCAGCAGCTTGGTCATTTGCTAGTATTTCACGGGATTTTTTTGTTTTCATGGTCTCCCATCATACCTAGGGAGGGCTTGGGGAGGCAAAGAAAATTGATCGACAGAGGACGGTGCCTAGTGAAGTTTCAAAGAGTCCCAGCCCCAAAGGACTTCAGTCATTCAGGTCAAAAGACTCCGGCATTTTAATTTTTAAAAATTTGCTATAAGGCACATGTTTCCCAGAGAGAGAGAGAGAGAGAGAGAGAGAGAGAGAGAGAGAGAAAGCACCCCAGGGGTGGCAGGTGTCACAATCCCTTCTCCTCCATTCTCCTTTTATGATTTTGGGCACACATATGCACGTCCCTGCCATGATTCTCAATTCGCCCTATTAAAACTTTCTTTTATCACCGTGTCACATGATGGTGTTTGCCTGCGTGGCTCCTTCCCTTCATGCCTGGCATTTAATTCCCCTCCTCCCCACCTCCAAATCCAAGGGGAAGCAAAAGACCACGATTCACAGTCCCCGCTACAAGGAAGTTTAAAGATAAGACCAATGCGACATGACAGGCTTTGGGCGTGTTCCATGTCTGGAACTCTCCCTCTTCCTCTCTTGCCCAAGAAAGTGCCAGAGGATGAGCCAGGTTCTCCTGGAAGCTGAGAACCGAGTCTCTTGCCCACTGCATTCAACGTTTGCTGGCCTTGTTCCACATGCTGAGAAGTGGGGCTGGTATTGGGGACACGAGCACAGTGGGATGTTCAAGGGTGCAGGAAGGTCACCACCTTCCCCAGGCACCGACCCATCTGCCGAGCGGCCGAGCGGCCTCCACTCAGGAAATCCTTTCTTTATGCTTTAGAGGAGGGACGCTGGGGGTAGACAGAACAGTGATCTGAAACCATCTCTGCCCATCACAAATGTGTGACTTTGAGAAAGTCACCAAGCCTGGCCAGGTTTCAGCTCTAACCTGGCACTGAGCATCGCGTGCGGGCCACGCAGGATGGCTTTGAGGGGTGCACGGATGATTTATGTTCCACGCTTAGGATGCGGCAGATGGCAGCTGTTATTATCCATCCGAGGCTCTTGCTCAGTGCCTGGTGGGTACGGGAGGGCGGCTGGCCATCCATTACATATTCCACCGCAGGCACCAAGATGACTCGGAGGGGCCCTCAGTCCTTTTCTCTGCAAAGGGATGATTTCCATTTCCCCAAGGGACATTCTTTTCTCCTCGCTCCCTGTCTTCCTTACCAATATTATCAGAACTGCCTCAGACTCACAACTTGGCCGCTGTCTTTCCTGGCTCTGCAAACGTGGTGTGCAGTGTTCCTAGAGAGGAGATGCCGGCAGCAGTTGCCACGGTAACAGGAGTTCCTCTGAAAGAAAAGGCTCTTGGGGTCCTGGCCCCAAGGCTTACTCAAGGCTTGCCAAGCTGTACCTTCTTTGCATAGTAAGATGAGATACCGCCATGAACACCTCCCAAAACTCCAAAGCAAAACAGGAAGGATTTGGCTCCAAGCAAGTCCAGCAGGCCCGAGACGACGGCCTTTCTCGGGAATCTTCTTGATTCCCCTATAAGAATTCAGACCATGTGAGCAGAGCAGGGGGGCGTCCAGGCCCCTCTCCTAGAACTCCTGTTCTATAGATCTTGGGTGAGGCCCTTGCTTCTGGCTGGGAGAAAACCATCCAGCAAGTCTGAAGCTGCAGAAAGAGCACGGACTTGGAATCAAACATGCCCGGGTTTGAAATCCAGCTCCCTCTTAACTCTGGTGTGGCCCTGGGCAAATCTCTTCATATGCCTGACTTGCCTCCCTCACCTTATAGGCACAAAGCCTCTCAGGACTGGGGTAAGATCACAAGAAAAAGGTACTAAGGAAAACTTAGTACCTGTACTGCACGCTGTAAGTGCCCAAGAAGATCTTGTTGGATCAGTGGCACATGCGATCTACATGTCTGTGTGCATGTATGCCAGGTAGAAAAAGCAGATTACTAACAATGTGCAGAGTGATCATATCCTTAGAAATGCGCTGCATAGAAAAATGATTGATGAGGGGCCACCGGTGGCATAGTGGTTAACGTGACTGAATGCCATGTGGCCAACGGTGTGGTCGCATCCCAGATCCAGTGACTTGAAAAACAGGTGTGTGTGCTTGTGTACCCAAAATCCTGGGAGGAGAATGGAGGAAAAAGGATTGTGGCACGACTGACTCCCAAAGGGATGCCTCCTCACTTTCCTTCTCTTTCTGTTGCCATCTCCCTTTGGCAAGCACAAGCATCCTCTAGTAATTTTTAAAGAGAGAGAAGTCACGAAGAACAGTCACGCAGAAGAGACTAATGTTGACGCCACATGACTACAGATACAGAAAACCTGACCAATAGGCGTTTTTTAAAAATGACTGATGATATTCTGCAAAGTTTAAGATGCTCCTACATGGCCCTCTGTATCTGCAGATTCTGCAACTGTGGATAGAAAATGTTACATTGTTGAGCCATCTGGTGGCATGGTGGTTAAGGCAGTCAGATCCCACGTGGCCAACAATGTGAGTCCTGGAGTTGGAGGCTTGAAAAACATACCAGGTGCATGTGTATATGTGCCCCAAATCCTGAGAACAGAGTGGAGAAGGGATTGTGGTGTGGCCATCACCTAGGGAAGTGATTTCTAACTTTCCTTCTCTCTGTCTCTCTTTGGTGAGCATACATTCCCTATAGCAAAACTTAAAAAAAAAAAAAAAAATTACATTGTAACTGACACATACTATGTAGTTAGACCTAAGGTTATTATGTCTGCACTGAGCATGTACGAACTTTGTCTTGTCTTGCCATTATTCCCTAAACAATACAGTAAAGCAACTATCTGCATCACACTTACATTATGTTACATATTAAATCAATCTAGAATTGATCTAAAGTCTACAAGAGTGTGTGCACAGGTTCTATGCAAATACTATGCCATTTTATCTGAAGGACTTGAGTGTCTAAAAATTTGAGCCTTGGGGGTCCTGGAACCAATCCCCTGTAGATACTGAGAAACGAGCATATTCTAGAAAAAAAATTTCTGGTATGTTTACACACAGACAAGCACAGGGATAGTCATTGCAGTGTGGTTTGCAATAGAGAAGAATTAGGTGCCATTTAACAGTTCACCAGCTGAAAATAAACATATTGGGACCAGCAGTTAGCATAATGGCTATGTTGCTGGACTCCCATGTGGACTGCGGTTCACGTCCTGGACCCGGTGGCTTAAAAAACTCATGCCGGGCACATGTGCGTGCGTGCCCAAGATACCAGGAGGAGAACAGAGGAGAAGGGATTGTGACATGGCCATCCCCCCTGCAGGGGGGATTTCTCACTTTCTGTCTCTCTGTCTCTCTCTGTCTGTCTGGCGAGTGCACACACCCTATAGCAAAAAAAAAAAAAAAAAAAAAAAAAAAAAAAAAAAAAAAAACCCTCTCCAAAAAAAAAGAAAGAAAGAAATAAACATATTGACATATTGTCAGGTGCCATGGACTGGATTATTCAGTGAAACGAATGAAGCAGATCTACATTTTTCTATCCACTTAGATAGATCTTATAAACACAATGAGAAAAGTTAACTAGTAGAACGATATTTCCAGTGGGATACTGTGTGTTTAAAAACACATACAACACATGTCTTACTACCATCCATTCTGCACGAATGCATTTTATGTAATAACCGTATAAAAGATGGAAGATAAAGGTACACACCGCACTCTGAAGAGTGAGTGTTCTGGAGAGGAAAGGATAGAAAGTATTTTAACAATATCTGTATGACTTTCTTTCTTATTAGTATAGATCAGTGAAAATATAAACACTTTTAAAACCTGGGTGGTGGGGATGCATGGAGATGGTTTAAAGACTATCCATGCATTTCTTTCTGTTTGCCAAGTTTCTAACAAAATGTGGAGAAAATTCTGTTATGGGGCAGAGACAACAGTTATCTTTGAAGGTAGACTTATTGATACTTTTTTTTCTATGTTTTTATGTATTTTCTTTTCTTTTTGCTATATGGTATGTGTGCTCTCTCTCACCAGAGAGCGAGTGAGAGAAAGGCAATCCCTTCTCTTTCAGCATCCTCTTGGGATTTGGGGCACACACACACACATGCACCCAGTGTGATTTTCAAGCCGCTGGGTCTGGGACTCAAACTGCGCAGCTGACTATGTGGGATCTGGTGCCTTAACCTCCATACCATTTGCTGGCTCCAGTATTTTCTAAATTTCAATAACATTTTTACTACATATTTTAGGGATGAAATTAAATTTTAGGGATCAAATTGAAAACAATTTTTTTTAAATTAGGGATCAAATGAAAAACAAAATTAAACAAATGAAAGCTTATATAAACAAAAGCCTTTGTAAACTGTGAGTCGTATCAGTGCTTCTGGCCAGAGCTGCGCGTGATCATCCGTGGGTAAGAAAGCTACGGGGTTTGGGGATTTTAAGTGCCTTAGTCTCTTTGACAATGCACTGAGGTAGGGGTTATTATCATCACCACTTTCCAGATGGGGAAATTTAGGATCTAAGAGATCAAGGAACTTTCTGGAATCATAGAGCTCATAAGAGGCAAAGCAGGGATTTGAACCCAGATATAGGGTCTCCTGAACTCCCTCAATGACCACTTGATAAATGCTCAAAAAATGCTACTCGTCTTGTTAATAAAAAATCTCGATAACTCAGCACCAGCGTTTTCTGAACAGGCCCAGGCTGGGCTCTGTGATGGGAGGCAGAGGTGAGGGAGCCCTGGCCTACGCTAGCCCAGCAGCCCTCCAGGAGGCCCACATGTCCAGAGTGGACTCAATTCCCGTCTCTCCGAGGTAGGTGCAGACAGAGGCATGAACAGCTTGCTCAAGGAACTCAGAGAGGAGAGGCCCGCTCTGTGAGTGGCAGGGTGTTGAATCCAGGAAGCTGCTGCAGAGGAGGTGACTTGGGGCTGAGACTTGAAGGTCAAGGAGAGTGTCACTGGGGCAGGGAGAGCAGATGCGCATTTATCGAGGACTGTGCGAGTGCTTTGTACACATTACCTCACGGGATTGTTATTATAAACCCATTATACAAAGAGGCTCTTTAAAACTTCAGAAATGAAGTAATTAGCTTAAGATCATACGACTGGGAGTTGACAGAGCCGGAATTCAAATCAAAATCTGTGCCCAGCTTCACCTTTTGCACTGTACCAGAAGGCCTCGACACGTGAGAGGAGGTGGAAGGGCGTTCTGGGGTGAGCAATGCCTGGAGGCAGGGTGGGACTGGCGTGTGGGGCTCGAGACTCGAGATATGAAATTCAAGAATAACCCTCCCCACGCTTCCCCCAGCCTGGCTCTAGTGCAGCAGCTGGACTGGAGGAGGAGTGGAGGCTGAAACTGCTGGGCTAAGCATGGCCTTCCAGGAGGCCTGCCCCCACCCACTGCCTCTCAGGAGGGCCCTTCGAAGACTCCCAGTGCTGGTGTGGCAGTTTCTGGGTGAGTGATGCTTGAGCGTGGGCCAGGGACGAAAAGCCTCCCCATCCGGGAGGTGACGATGCTGAGACCTTTGTGAAGACCTTCCCCTACGGGAAGGACCCTTGAAGTCAGGCACCCAGGAGCCATCAGCGTCATCAGCATCTCTCCTTGGAAGGGCACACCCTTTCCCGAGCAGGTGGGAGTGTAGGCTGGGCTGAGGCAGAGCGTCTCCCTGAGGCAGTGGGGACCAGCCCCGGGTCAGCACAGGCTCGCCAGACACAGGCGCCATCAGCTCCTGCCCTGCAGCTCCGCCCCACCCACCATCCACCTCCTCTCTTTTTTTTTTTTTTTTTTTTTTGAGAGGTTTTTCGCTATAGGGCACGTGCGCTCACCAGACAGACAGAGACAGAGAGACAGAAAGCGAGAAATCACCCCCCCATGGTCACGCCGCAATCCCTTCTCCTCCATTCTCCTCTCGGGATCTTCGTGAGTTGTAAGCCACCGGGTCCGAGACGCGAACCGCGGTCGACTACGTGGGAGTCCCGACATAGCCATTACGCTAACTGCTGGTTCCCCACCTCCTCTCTTTAAATAAATCCAGGTTCAAAAAGAAACTGGGGAAGGCACGAGGGGGATTCATCCTGATGCCCTGTGGCCGCTTGGTGTCATTAACAGCTGGAGACTGGCAGCGGCCAATGGCCATGTGGATCCAGGTGACTTGAGATCCAGCTAAACCCATGGATTCAAGCTCGGGAAATAAATATGGGGTCCCCAGAAGGGAGATAACCTCTGAATGCCTGTCATGTGCCCACTGTTTTATACACGAAGGGACTCAAAAGTTCCTGCAAATTCATACTATGATAAAACTGTTCATAGATTTCAAAAAATATTTTGCACCAAAATAAACTCATACTTGGGGCCGGCAGGTGGTATGGTGGTTAAGGGCACTGGACTCTCACATGGCCGACTGTGGTTCAAGTCCCAGGCCAGGTGGCTTTCTCTCTCTCTCTCTTTTTTTCTCTCTCTCTCTCTCACTCTGCCCCTCTCTGGTCAAATTAAAAAGTATAAATAAATAAATAAAGCTAAATAATAAACTCATACTTTAATTCCATTTTCCACGAACTCTTTGAAGTCCCCACATACAAAACATGCATTTCCTTATTTTGTTTTAATTGCCAGAGGGCACATGTGCTCATCAGAGTTGGGGTGGGAGGGAAGAGAAATCACCCCCCCAGTGGGTGGTGATTTCTCTTGCAATCCCTTCTCCATTTCTCCATCCTGTTGGGATTTTGACATGCACCTGCACCTGTTGAATTTTTTTTTTTTTTAGAGGTTTTGGCTATAGGACGTGTGCTCTCGCCAGACAGAGAGAGACAAGAGAGACAGAAAGCGAGAAATTACCCCCGGGGAGATGGCCGCAATCCCTTCTCCTCCATTCTCCTCTTGGGATCTTGGGCACGCACGCACACGCACCCGGTGTGAGTTTTAAGCCACCGGGTTAGGGATGCGAACGGCAGTCGACTACGTGGGAGTCCAGCGACATAGCCATTACGCTAACTGCTGGTCCCCACCTGCTGAAGTTTTTAAGCCCCAGGGCTGGAGTTGGAACAGCAGTCGACCATGTGGGATCTGGCTCTGTTAACCACTAAGCTACAGGGTGGACCCCACGCATTCTCGTATTAATCTTCATAAGGTGCCTAGGAAGTCTCAGTTTCCCAGATGAGAAAGCTGAGGCTCAGCAGCATGAGATGACTTGCCCCAGGTCACAGTTGCTAAGAGGCAGCATCAGAATTCAGCTTCAGGTCTCTCTACCTCCAAACCCACACCCTTCACTATCGGGCCATACTACAACCCCATAGTCACCTCCCCAAGTCACTTCTCAGGTGCTTCTGAGGTGGCTCCAAGTCCTTCTAGGTTCCCCCCTAGTAACCTTTCTAGTCAGGAAGTGTCGTTTATTCATCCGTTGGCTCCTTCCTTACTCCCACCTAGGCTCTGCTGGGCCCCACGCCCTGCTGGAGAATACAGAAGTACTTGTGGTTATAAGGTAGAAGTCCTGTCCCTGGGCTCAGAACAACATGATCAGGGGGATAGAGGTGAGAGGGAATCATTTCAACTCCAAAGGACAGGGGATGGAGTCCAACCATTGGGAGGGCTCTGAGAGGATGAGTTAGAGTTCTCCAGGAGGAAAAAGTAATGGAGAGAAACAGATATCCAGGACTTCGTCAGCCTGGAGGTCTACCTTGCACCTTTGCAGAGGGTAATAGGCCCAGGAGGAGAGATTTTGCAGAGCAGTGACCAGCCCTCTCTCAGCACCCAGCCGCACACCCGACCACACACACACTCTGCAGCTACAGCCTGGCATCCTGGAGATTCCCCGTTCTTCTCAGCACAGGAGCTCCGGCCCTGACTTCAATGCTGAGAAGGCGTCAATGCCTTCTTGGGCCTGGGACCAAGATGACTAGTGTCTTTGGTCAATGCCACTTGCCATCAAGCAAAATCTTCATGTCTTCAGGGGCCAGGTGGTAGTGCAGCAGTGACACAATTGAACTCACACGGGAAAGGTCCTGGGTTCACGTCCCCAGATGCCCCTGGACACGCCAGGTACATGCATTCCTGTAATCCAAGCTGGCTAGGACAGGGTGTGGGTCATGCCATGGGGACCCCCTTGAAAGTGACTAGACAGTCCCTCACTCTCTCCCATGGAAATAAATAAATAGAATTTTTGTAAGAACTAACCGAATGGGGGCCGGCCATTGGTGTGGTGGGTAAAGGTGATAGATTCTCACATGGCTGACTGTGGTTCAAGTCCCAGACCGGGTGGCTTTCTTTCTCACCTTCCCTTTCTCTCTGGCTAAATTAAAAAAATAATAATAACAAATGGAATTAAATAAATAAATAATTCTTTTTTAAAAAAAAAAAATCCTAATTGAATGGTCAATGCCAAATTATGGTGGACTCAGTGAGTTTTGAAGAGGTTTGAGGTGGGTCTCCCAGGCTCTGGCAACCAGCTCCCATTACCTTAGGGTGAGGGTCTGACTCAGCCAGCTGGCCTCGCACCTGCTCACACCCAGCCTGCCTCGCACCTGCTCACACCCAATCTGCCTTCCATTCTCCTCCTCGGGTTGGCAACTTCATTTCCACACTCCAGAGCCCTGGAGAGCAGAGAAGCCAAGAAGCTGGCCTCTATAGGCTTGGGAAGAGCACGGCAGAGTTAGAAGGGTGAAAGCTTTTGAGTCAGACTGGCGTGGGTTTAAATCCCATCTCTTCTTAATACTAGTACCTGGATTTCTTAGCCTTTCTTTACTTCAGTGGCTTTTGCCAACATAAATGGTGATGTCGATACCAGCCTCCTGGGGCTATGGGAAGAGTCCCCAGGGCCTGACTCTCCATAACCATCTTGGTCACACTTGCACAGCCTCTTACAGCAATCTGGAAGCCCCAGAACACCCAACTAAAAGCATTTTCGTAACTCTATTGGCGGCAAGATCTGACCCGAACTGATATAAAACTATTCATAGTCTTCCTTCATTCCACATGATGTGAAAAACCATGTATTCTGCTGCAGAAGTGTGAATGTATTCCATTACAGTGGCTGCCCAGACCCCGCTGAGACGTTACTTAATATATACAGTATACGCACCGTCTCACTTTTCTAAAACCCCCAACATTCAAATGCTGAGTTATCCCTGGCCCCACAGATTCCAGAAAGAAATTAGAGACCCAAAATAGTTATCGATGCAAAAGCAAGTCCAGAAAAGTCACCCTAACTTCTTCCTCTTCCTCCTGCCTCACCTGCTCCAATGGAAATCCTCCTCAGAAAAAATGATCTCTTCTAGGGACCAGCAGTTAGTGTAATGACTATGTCGCTGAACTCCCATGTAGCCAACTGTGGTTCGAGTCCCGGACCCAGAGGCTTAATCTCACGCCGGGCGCGTGTGCATGCGTGCCCAAGATCCCAAGAGGAGAATGGAGGAGAAGGGATTGCAGCGTGGCCATCCCCCCTGGGGAGGTGATTTCTTGATTTCTGTCTCTCTGTCTCTCTCTGTCTTTCTGGTGAGCGCACACGCCTTATAGCAAAAACCTCTCAAAAAAAAAAAAAATCTCTTCTACAAATGACTAAGAAAAGGCAAACGATACGAAAGTGAGCAGAAGGCAGAATAGGCCCTTCACAGGAGAGGACCCGTGCAGAACTCGCAGATGCGGGGAAAAGCCCCCAGTCTCATAGCGATCAGAGAGCCGCATGGTAAGCCCGCAGTGAGACAGGACTTTGTACCCACTGGATGGGCATCGACGAGGATGCACGTGAGACTGCGGACCGGGGAGGACGGGGGTGAGCTCCGTCCCCTGCTGGGAGAACAAGGTTGGAACAAACACTTTAGAAGGTGCTTCCACAGCCATGACCCAGCAATGCCACTGCTGAAGAGTGTGGGGGCCCTAAGTTGTTTGTCTGCACCCATAGTAATAAATGACCCAGCGGACACAGCACACATGTGTGCACTTACACAGCTACAGGTTGAATGGTGTCCTCCCAAGAAGAATACTATTATAATTCCCACTATTCAGAACGAGGCCTTATTAGACAATAAGGTCTTGATGTAGAAAATCACATTAAAATGAACTCATTAAAGTGGAGCCTGAACCATATGGACTGGCATCCTCATGCACTCGAAATGTGGACACAGACACCTGCCCTTAGAGAGGATGCCACATTAAGATCAAGGCTGAGCTCAGTCCCCTGTTTCTGTAAGCCTCAGGACACCAAGGCCACCAGCAAACCACTGGAGCTGGAGAGAGATCTGAACAGCTTCTCCCTCACAGCCTCACATGGGACCAGCCCTGCTGACGCCTCCATCTCAAATCCCCAGAAGTGTGACAGTCTGTTTCGCTATCCTGCTACCAAGTCTGCGGTGCTTTGTTGCAGCGGCCCTGGTAAGAGAAGTCACTCTGTTTACACACACGCATGCAGCAGAAGGTGCCTCCAGGGGCAGGAGCAGAGCGGAGCTTGGAGGAGCTTCTGTGGGATTCTGGGAAGGGGGTGGGGAGCCAGCAAGATGGAGGGATGTGCCCCTCTTCACCTCGGGGTGCCCGTAAAGACTATAAACCCGTAAGTGCCTCTCAGGACTGAGTTTCCAGGCTCTGCTGGCTTGGGTCAAGCTGAGATGTTCCCAGGCCCCCAGACGCAGCTAACCAAAAATTACCCAGAGAGCTTGGAGGAGGGCTTCAGTCTAACTAGAGCACGGAACTGAGGAGCCGACCTGCAGGTTGGACCCGTTTGATCGGAGAGATCTGGGAATCTGCTCAAGGTTGCAGTGGAGGTGGTGGAGCCTGGAATCGGCGCTGGCCTCACAGACCCAGATCTGTGTGCTCACCACCAGCCTGACGCCCATCAATCAGCACACCCACCTTTGTGCTGATTGGGCTAAACGCCCTTGACAGGCCAGACTTAAAAACTCCCCCTGCAAAAATGAAAGGCCGGGTTATACAAAGGTGCTGGGTGAGATTTCTTTTCTCCCTGCATTCCTTTTAATGTGGTTGTTGTCACATTTTTACAAGGGTGACTAATGTTCATGTCATGCGTGAATGTTTAGCTACAGAAGAATTGGGTCGGAGTGAAATGAGGGTTGGTAGAATTGAGACAAGCCACTGTTACGGCCCTGGGAAAGTCCTGCCCCTTGTTAGGGCCTTGGTTTCTCTGTGGTCAAAAGGGTAGGTGGGGGGACGACCAGCAGTTAGCGTAATGGCTATGTCCCTGAACTCCCATGTAGCCAGCCACAGTTCAAGTCCCGGACCCGGTGGCTTAAACTCACGCCGGGCGTGTGTGCGTGCGTGCCCAAGATCCCGAGAGGAGAATGGAGGAGAAGGGATTGCGGTGTGGCCATTCCCCCTAGGGGGTGATTTCTCGTTTTCTATCTCTCTGTCTGTCTTTGTCTTTCTGGTGAGCGCATGTGCCCTATAGCAAAAACCTCTCCCCACCCAAAAAAAAAAAAAAACAAAACAAAAAAAACAAAAAAAAAAAACAAAAGGTGAGGACAATTGGGGTTGACTGCAGGAGTTGGGAGTTGGGGGTATCCTCTTGGCTAGCCACCCCTGGTTGTGGGTTACCACTCAGACTGTGTGTCCCTCTCTCACAACAGTTTCCCTCAGCACTGTCCCTACCGCACCCACCTCCGCATCCTTCCACCTGTTAGGGAAATGTCCCCCTGACTGGGCTTCAAACAGAAGACCATTTAAGATATGAGGGGGCTGGGAACCAGCAGTTAGCGTAATGGCTATGTCGCTGGACTCCCACGTAGTCGACCACGGTTCGCGTCCCGGACCCGGTGGCTTAAAACTCATGCCGGGCGCGTGTGCGGGCGTGCCCAAGATCCCGAGAGGAGAACAGAGGAGAAGGGATTGCGGCAGCGTGACCATCCCCCCTGGGGGGTGATTTCTCGCTTTCTGTCTCTATGTCTCTCTCTGTCTGCCTGGCGAGCGCACGCGCCCTATAGCAAAAACCTCTCCAAAAAAAAAAAAAAAAAAAAAAAAGAAAGAAAAAAAAGATATGAGGGGGCTTACCCATGTTTAGAATTGAAGTGCCAATTTATTTTAGTGCCAAAAAAAAAAAAAAAAATGAAATCCATGCAGTTTTCCCATCATACTCATGACTGTGAACTTTCTGAAAATCTCTCAGACAAGATTAAGTGGTGTTGAATCACACAGCAGTGAATTATTTTCCAATTCTCCTCCTTCCGACTGCATTAAGGAGAAAGTCTCATTGCGGGACTGCCCCGTCTTTAACACCTAATACATTTTACAAAAGGGAGAGAGAGCCAGGCTTGGAGAGCTAGCCAGATGTTTAATGACACTTTTGTTTTCAAGGTTTTATTTGTTTATATGAACATATTTTTTCGGGGGGGTTCAGAGGCGAGGTGTGACTATATAAGTATATTCTACTTACTAAACTAATGTTGGTTTGAGAGATATGGTAGAGATAAAAACTTCTGGGTTCAAGTAAACTTCCTTGGTTTCAATAAGTTTTGATATAAAAATATTTGTTAAACACTTATTCATAAGGGCAGATCAGATCACATCTCCTTTTACACAAAGGGACAAAAAGTTAAAGGAAAAATAGCATTCAAGTGCAAGTTCATTTTGGTGCAAGACAGTTTTAAGTCCATACATAACTTTTTCTTAATACTCATTCTCCATGAGCTTTTGGAAAACTGCTAATACTTAAAATGCTCTGAGAATTTCCTGTTTCCCTTGGATTCATTCCATACCCCATGGTCTGTGTCCCCTGCCCCTGACCGTGTCTCCAGCTCCATCTCCTCCACGCCCTCTCCCTTTGGAATCGTCTCTAGCATGTCAGCCTCGGTCCTGCTTCAGGGCCTTTGCACGCGCTGCACCTTCTGCGAGAATGTTCTCCTCCCTCATCGCGGGCTCCCCCGCTCACCTCAGCATGCCGGTCTCTGCGCAGACGCCCTCAGAGGGCACACCTCCATCTCCGTCCGTCACTGTCAGGCCCTTTGCTTTGCCTGGTTCCCTTTGGCACACATTGCTCTCGGCACTGATTCTGCTTTAAAAAACGTGTTTACCTGCGTGTCTACTTTCCCCATTAGGGGATGGAAGCTCCTTGAAAACTGGGGTTTTGTTCTCTATCCTCTGGCCGAATACAGTGCCCCACACGTAGCAGGAACTTAACTAATGAGGGGCAAAGACTGTAAAGGTAGAAGGAGAACTGGCTCTGGGGGCAGAGAGGAGCCGAGGCAAAGCAGCAGGGCAGCTGGGAGGCATCCACCTGAGGGACAGCTCAGACCTTGGCCTCGTCAACGCCGGCCTTCGGTGACGAGAGCCCACTGGCTCCCACTCACGTGGCCTGTGCCCCCAGCCCCTGCACAGACTCCTCAGGCATCTGCTGTTGCTGCCTGCAGACCCCACTCTGCTCAGGGTCATGATAGAGGTTGGGGTGCCTGGGCACTTAGAGCTGGGTCTTCTAATGTGCCCCCACTTCTATCACATGGCGGAGACCCAGAGGCACCCTCCCCTACAGAGAAAGCAAAGACTCACTTTCTCAGGATGGCTGGTCCACATCTCCCAAGGGCTAGAAACACCCCAGAGCTTCTTCCTCAGCCCATGGCCCTGCACCTTGCCTCCTGGTCTGTCTCAGTTGCCATTTCTGGCAGAAGGCAGCTGGGCCGCAGGAGCCTACAAAATGGTGGGCGGAAGCCTGGGCGATCCTCTGTCCCCCTCTGCTGTGCCTGTGAGCTCTTGTCCTGGCTTCAGCCGCAGGGGCAGGTGTGGCCATAGGGTTCTCCTGTATCTTCAGGTACACCACAGCCCACGGCATGGCGAGGCTGTCCAGCCCAGGCTCTGAGGGCGACTACTGACCCTGCTCCACAGCTGGGGAATAGAAGCTCAGCGTGGCTGCTCAGCCCGGAAGTGACAGCTCAGACCACATGGTTCCATGACGGCCAGCCGATGGTGGTGAGGTGAATAGTCCCCAGAGAAGAGGGGACCTTTCATGCAGAAAAAAAATTTTTTTGGAGAGTTTTTTTGCTATAGGGCGTGTGCGCTCGCCAGAAAGATAGAGAGAGACAGAAAGCGAGAAATTACCCCCCAGGGGGATGGCCACACCACAATCCCTTCTCCTCCATTCTCCTCTCGGGATCTTGGGCACGCACACACACACGCCCAGCATGAGTTTAAGCCACTGGGTCCGGGACTCGAACCGTGGTCAACTACATGGGAGTTCAGCAACATAGCCATTACACTAACTGCTGGTCCCCCCCCAAAAAAAAATATTTTAGAGATTTTTGCCTTAGGACACATGCACTCAAAGGAAAGAGAAAGAGACAGAGACAGTGAGAGGGAAAGTGAGAAATCACTCCCCAGGGGAGACGGCCATGCCACAATCCCTTCTCCTCCTGGGATCTTGGGCACACATGCACAGGCTCCAGGCATGATTCCCAAGCCACCGGGTCCAAGACTCAAACCAAGGTCGGCCATGTGGGAGTCCAGTAACATAACTGTTATGTCATCTGCTTTTTTTTTTTTTAAGTTGATTTTACTTCTTCCATGAGAAAAAGTGTGTGTGCGCACATGCACCCATGAGAAACACACGCAAAGGGGTACCTTTGACAGGGTCTCCTCACACCGCAGTCCCCTCCCCTCGCCCTCCAGTTAGGCAAGGTCTCAGGGGCAGGCATGCTTGGCATGGTTCAGGTCAGCCCCCTGCTCTCAGCACTCCACATCCCCACAGTACCATCTGACCCATCGGGACCCATCGGGACCCATCAGACCAGGCCCTCAGCAATCTCAAGGCAGCCGAGTCCCCTGCCCAAACCCTCCTCCATTTTCAGGGCTGGGAGAGAAGACTGGATCTGGAGCCCTAGGACTCCAAGCACTAGTCGTCTCTCAGCCATCTGATCCAGGAAACGTCGCTTCTCCCCTCTGGGCCTCAGTCACCACGTCAGTAAAATGGGGGAGACTACGCCTCCCTCCCAGGGCTGCCGTGAGGGGAAGGCAGGTTGATTATTTACAGAGTGTCGTTCTCCTTGCTACTGCCCGGACATCTGCACGTGTGTGGTGCGTGCGCTCCTTCCACGGGTGCACCACTGTGCTTGGCATGTCCACAGGTGATAGCTCATGGATTCCTCGTGACACCCCAATCTGGATGAGCCATAAACAAGCACCTGGACCTCAGCTTCTCCCGGGATTGGGGCCCCACCCACCAACATGACTTTTTTTTTTTTTTTTTTTTTAGAGATTGTCGTTATAAGGCGCGTGCGCTCACCAGACAGAGGCATTAGAGACAGAAAGCGAGAAATCAACCCCCAGGGGGGATGGCCATACCACAATCCCTTCTCCTCCATTCTCCTCTCGGGATCTTGGGCACGCACGCACACGCGTCGGGCGTGAGATTTAAGCCACCAGGTCCGGGACGCAAACTGCGGTCGACTACATGGGAGTCCAGCGACATAGCATTACGCTAACTGCTGGTTCCCCCAACATGACTTTTGAACCAGCAGCTCCCCATAGCCACCCCTCAGGGGCAGTCTCATCCCAGGCTTCTACTCGGCTGGGTCCCTCAACACGAAATCCGTTTTCTCTGCCTTAACTTCTCATGCATTTTGCCTTTGTAGATGCACAGAAGTGGCGAAATCAGCACCAGAAGTTCCATGCAGCCTTCCCCATTACCCCCCGTGGTGACACATTACACAACCAGTTCATTACCAAAACCAGGAAGTTAGCATTGGGACAACCCAGCCTAGACTACCCTTGTTACTCAGATTTCCCCAGGTTTGGCACGCACTCCTCTTTTAAAATATCACTATGCCTGGGGTCAGCAGTTAGCATAATGGCTATGTTGCTGAACTCCCACATAGTTGACTGCGATTTGAGTCCTGGACCGGGTGGCTTAAACTCATTCCAGGTGCGTGTGTGTGTGTGCCCAAGATCCTGAGAGGAGAATGGAGGAGAAGGGATTGAGGCGTGGCCATCCCCTCTGGGGGGGGGGGGGGTGATTTCTCACTTTCTATCTCTGTCTCTGTCTGTCTATAGCAAAAAAAAACTCTTCAAAAAAAGAAAAAAATAAATCTCCATGCCTGAAATTGTTTTGCTTTCTTCTCCATATGAAAAGCCTTCTTGTCCTCAATGTCCAGCCCCTGGACAGCACTGTACCCCTTTCTGGAAAGCTGGCCCTTGTCATGCTGTCCTGTCCCTGACTCCCAGCTCCTAGAGACAGTGTGGTGGTCTGAGTGGCTGAGAAGGTGGGTTGGGAGACCTCCAGACATGAAGTGAAACAGGATCAGCCACCAGCCTGGGGTAAAATATATAACTTCCTGAGTCTCAGGTTCCCCACCCATAAAATGGAGATGATTGTTCCAGGACTGTCAGGGTGGGGTGGGATAAGCACTCCAAGCTGCAACTTGGGGAATGGCAAGTCCCGCATGGTGGTTACAGTTCTCAAGGATTGCACCTGTTGTCCTGCCTCTCCCAGGCTCACCCTGCCTGTTTGACCCACTTCCTCTCGACACCCTAAAGCGATCCAGGGCAAACCTTCCTGTCTCCCATCTCAGTGCCAGCACAGGGCCTAGCCCACAGCAGGTGCTGAATAAATACGAGAAGAGGGGGGCCTCCTGCCAGGCACACTTCTCCTTGGCTCCTGGTGGCTCTTTAACTTCTTCATTCCTGGCCCCGATGTGCACAGTAGCTGCCAGGCAAACCCATGAGGCTGTGCTACAGGGAGGAAGCAGCCACCCCTGATCCTGTCTGTTCCTAAGAAGCTCTCTAGGAAGCCCTGGGACCTCGGATGCCCTCAGGGCCGTCCCTGGACTCTGGTGAGGCTGCAGACCAAGGGAGTGGCAAATAGGGAGAAAGCTCATACCTGAATGGAGCCCAGAGGGCAGCCAGCCTGGAGGTGAGCCAGGGCATTCTTTCATGGTGGAAAGAGCATGGGGCTGCCAGCGGGGAGACCTAAGCTCAAGTCCTGATACTCAGTAGCTGCCGATTTTGGACAAGCCTCTTAGCCTTGCTAAACCTCAGTTTCCTCATCTATAAAATGGGTTGTCGTGTGGGTGGACAAGCACGTCGTGCAAATAGCACTGCGTTAACCGCTAGATCTTGCATTCACGTACATGAGGGATCATCTTTGGCCTTACCGTGTAACAATTACCAGCTAACATTTCTGAGCCCTGAATTTTGTTTGGGTATTTTTAGAAACATTATCTATAAGAACTTTCACACCTTGGTGACCTGGGTGTTTTCTCTCTAGCAGGCAGGCACAGAAATAACTCTGGGGCTATGCAGAACTGGAATTTGGACCCAAGTTTTGCCTGACTGCAGGTTCCATGATACCACATGGCAGGATGTTGGCTGGGATTATGAGACTGCACCCATCCTGTTTCCAAAAGCTGTATCTCTACTCCTCCTTGCAGGTGGCTGCCCTGCACCCCAACCTGGAAAGTCTTGAGGTACATACCTTGGGTATAAGAATTTTGGGGCTGGGGACCAGTGGATGGCGTAATGATTATGTTGCTGGATTCCCACATGGTTGACTGCTGTTTGAGTCCTGGACCCTGTGGCTTAAAATTCATGCTGGGTGTAGGGCCAGCAGGTGGTTTGGTGGTTAAGGATGCTGGACTCTTACATGGCCAACCACGGTTCAAGTCCTGGACCTGGCGGCTTGCTTTTTCACTTTCTCTCTGTTTCTCTCACTCTCACTCTGTACTCTGTCCCTCTCTGGTCAAATAAAAATAAATAAATAAAGTTAAAATAAAATAATTTTTAAAATTAAAATCAAACAAACAAACTCATGCCAGGCGTGTGTGTGTGCATGCCCAAGATGCTAAGAGAAGAATGGAGTAGAAGGGATCACGGTGTGGCCAGACCCTGTGGGGGTGATTGCATGTTTTCTGTCTCTCTGCCTCTCCAGTGAGTGCAAACGCCCTATAGCAAAAAGCTCTCTAAAAAAATTGGGCTGAGTCCTTACTGTTCAATTTGCCCATTTTTCCAGGGAGGAAACCAGAGTCTGAGAAAGGAATTTACTTGAGCTTACCCAGCAGGTTAAGGCCAGAGCTAGATCCAAAAGTCCACTCCCCTCCCCATGCTGCATGGGCTCAGTTTTCTGGAACTGAGTCAGGGAATGTGAGTTACGGGGACAACTTCAAGGCTCACCAGGGAAATCCAGGGGCTTCCTGGGGTGTCTGGGACCGCCTGAAGTGAGCGGATGTTCTGCAGCTGAGCAGCCAGCTTCCCAGGCTCTGTGCCACCCCTATTGTCCTTTCTCTGGATCAGAATTTCCATGCACAAACCACATATCCAAAGGTCTGCAAAATGTTTATTGTGGCACTTTTCACGATTGCTAAGTCATGGAAGCAACCCAAATGCCCATGAACTGATGAATGGTTAGAAAAACTGTGGCACATATATTCAATGGAATACTATTCATCCATAAAAAACAACAAAACCCTGGCTTTTGACAGGAAGTGGATGAATGTGGAAGACTTACTGCTGAGTGAAGCAAGCCATGCTATGAAGGAGAGGCATTGTATGTCCCCACTTAATATATACCGAGTGTCTGCACTCTATGATTGAAACTAATTGTCTAAAGGATATAGAAACACAGTATATAGATGTAAATACCAGATATAGTGTGTGTGAAAGAGGAGGGTCTGAGGAAGGACATTTGGGGGAGGAAAAGTATTAATGGCACAAAGAGGGGTGGTATTATCTGTTGAAGATATTTCATAGTTTTATCAACAGTACTAGGGAGAAATGTTCACCTGTTGAAATATCCATTTTGTAAGACAAATAATAGTGTGATTGAATATATGAAAGAAAATGAAATGAAAAAATAAAAAAATTACATTAAATTAAAAAAAAAAAAAAAAAAAAAAAAAAAAAAAAGGTCTGCAAAATGAGTTAGGGGTCACTGCCCTGGCATTATACATCGCTAAGTGACTCGGTTAGGTAGCTCTGCCCCTGTATTTCCCTTTCAGCAGGGATTCCTTGGGGGAGAAGTCTTCCCCTGGGGCCATGGGCTAGTCATTATTGCCTCTCTGGTATGCGCAGCACTCCCTCTTTGAGCAAAGGGAAAGCAGCAAAGCCTCTGGCTGGAATTTAATGACATCATTTTGTTTCCTTCTGTTTATTATCACCGCTGTAATCATTATGGTGATTTACAATGGCTTTTCCTTCAAGTGATCGATAAAGTTTCTCATTTCCTTTCTCTTTCTTTCTTCCACTTTCTTTGTTTTTCTTTTAAATTTGACAGAGGGTGCCTGTGCTAACTGGACAGTGATAGAGAGAGGAGAGAAGGAAAGTGAGAAATCACCCACCTTGGGGAAAGGCCGTGCAGCAATCCCTTCTCCTCCATTCTTTCTTGGGACTTGGGGTATACGCATAAATGTACCCAGCATGTTTTTAAGCCGCTGGGTCTGGGGCTCTGACCACGCAGTTGGCTATGTGAGATCCAGCCACCTTAACTGCTGTGTCATTCATTGTCAGGCCCCTGTTTCTCCTAAAAAATAAGTGTATTTACACCATAAAACATCAATTAGGGAGCTAGGTTAAGTGATTTGTCAGACTGGTGGCACTTTAGCAAATGGGGATAGATGTGCGGGAGTGAGGGCCTAGGAAGCACTGCTCCAGGTCACTCTCAGACCCTTCAAGTCCCCAGGGGCTCAGGGTAGAATGGGGGCAGGGAGCTGGCAGGCACTGGGACTGGGGAAGGCACCGGGACTGAGGAGTCCCGCCTTACAGGGTCTACTCAGTGCTGGCCTGGACACCTGCACGGGCCTTAAAGTTGGTGGTTTCCATCTGTGGTCCAGGGAAGGGTAGCCCTGTATCTGGGTGCACCACTCCCACGAGGTAGTTCCTGGAAGCCCTACAAGCCCCCCACCCCCATCCTGAAGCCTCAGTTGGGAACACCTGCTCATTCTTCTTTGCCCCAGGAAGAAAGCTGATTCCTTAGCTTCAGAATGCAAAATTCAACACCTGGGGAGGCTCACTTTAATTCCCGATGATCTTGCCTGTCAGGAAATGGGGCCAGCTTCACCATTAATAACGAGGACCAAGGACCTTGTATGAGAAGGCCCGTGGTTCAGACTCCTGGTCGACCTGAGCAGACTGGGTGTCCCCGTGGTCCTGGCGAGCTGGGAGGGAGGATCGCAACATGACAAGAACCTGGAGAGGCCCCTGTCTCTGTCTCTCTGTGTCTTTTTCTCTCTCTTAAGAAATGAAATTTTTAAAAATTATAACTTAAAAAAAGGGCCCTGTGGCAGCACAGCGGTAACACCACTGTATCCCCGTGAGAAAGGTCCCAGGTTCATATTCCAGGACTTTGCTGAGCACGTCAGATGCAAGTGATCTGGTCTGACAGGCTGGGGGTGGATTGTGGCAGGAGACCCTCTTGCGGGTGATTGTCTTTCTGTCTACCTCTCTCTTTCATGGAAGAAATAAATAAATAAACTTTTAAAATAGATAAAGGGCAGCAGATGGTGTGGTGGCACGCTGCACTTCTACATGGCTCACTATGGTTCGGATCCTGGACCTAGCGGCTTGCTCTGTCACTTCCCCTCTCTCTCTATGTCCCTCTCTGGTGAGTGCATGTGTCCTATAGCAAAATTTTAAAAAGTAATAATAATAATAATAATAATAATAATAATAAAATAATTCTAAATTTTTAAAAAAGAAGTAATAAATAAGACTTGCTCTGTGGTCTGGTGGTTAAGGCAGCCAGATCCCACATGGCCAAACACAAGGTGTGAGTCCCAGACTTGGTGGCCTATGAATCATGCGGGCATGTATGTGTGTGCCCAAAATCCCAAAATAGGGAGAAATGGAGGGGGAGGGATTGTGGTATGGCCTTTCCCATTGGGGGAGGTACTTTCTCCTCTTCCTTTCTCTCTCTCTCTCTCTTTTTCTATGGTGAGCTCATGTACCCTCTAGCAAAAATAAATAAGTACATCTTTTAAAATACAAAAATAAATAAATACATTACAGCAGATGGTGTAATGGTTACATAGCTGGACTCCCACATAGTCAACCGTGGTTTGAGTCCTGGACCCAGTGGCTGAAAACTGATGCCAGGCACGTGTGCATGCATGCCCAAGATCCGGAGAGGAGAATGGAGGTGAAGGGACTGTGGTATAGCCATCTCCCCTGGAGGTGATTTCTCATTTTCTGTCTCTCTCTGTCTCTCCAGTGAGCACACACGCCCTATACCAAAATTCTCTCCAAAACCAAAAAAGCCTCTATAATTGGATATTAAGTGAGGGAGGCTGAGGGTAGTGTTTCTCGATCATTCTAGATCTCTCTGTAATCATTTTCCCATGGCTAACCATGGCAGCCCCAGGGCCCTGGGCCTAATCCACACCACCATGATGGCGATGGCCATGCTAACTGTCCTAGGCAGCACTGACCTGTGACCAGAGGACCGCACTGGGCCTGCCATCCATTACTTATGTGAGCTGTGGTCTTGCCAGGCAGGAAGAATATGAGAAGAAATCAAATAACAAAGTGAAGCTACGTATTGATTTCATCTAATCAAGTGGTGAGAGGATCTAATCTGGGAGAGAGGATTATGGTACAAGTTCCAAGTTATTTTTGTATCACTTGGATCGGGTGGTCCTGGGTCAAGGGACCAGTCCAACGGGCGGGCAGAAGCTCTCAGTCAGCCGCACAGGAGACTCAGCCCTTATGTTTCAGCAAAACGACAAAAACGCCGACCTCGACCTAATCCACCAAGATGGAAAATTCCCACCTGCCTGGGGTAACCCAAGTTTACCCGTGGTACACAATTATCCTCCTTAGTAAGTGGCTTTTAACCTCAGCAAGACTAGAATGTGGAAGACGGATGAGAAAATAAACCAACACCCGTAGTATCTATACATTTGAGTGTCATTTGGGGCGGGTCCCGTGTGTTGGTGTATAGAGCCCACATTTGTGATATTTAAGAACATTTGGCCCTTAGAACTTCTTCTGAATATAATCGAGGCAGGGCTTGCCGGGCCGTTTCCCAGCAGAACCCACGATGGAGAAGTCTTCTAAACCTTCATGGGAATGTCTATTATGAAATAAAGTATAATGAAATAGCCACTTTTTTTTTTTTTTGCACCAAAATAAACTCATACTTTAATACCATTTTCCGAAAACTTTCTGAAGTCCCCTCATACCACCGGTGACCCTCAGGGTTGAAGGAAGCAGTATTTAGTGGCATCAAATTGTATCACAAGAAAACTATTCCCTGTTCAAAGAGGTTCTGTCATGAAAAGTCATGAAGAAACTAAGATTAGAGTCAGGGGATCTTCATCTCCTCCCTCATCTCCCCTTAAACAGAGAGGATGGGTGGAAGCATCGGGCACCAGGCCTGGGTATTCTTTAACTTTTTTCTAGGACATCATAGAAATGGGTTTGGGCACCATTTATTTTTATGCTTCTCTCTACCTTTTATTTATGGCAAATGATCTTGGTTTTTCCACTTAGAATAGTGATGTAAAGTTTCCTTTCAAAACTAAGCTGGTGTTGGTAACTAAAAGTGAGTCAATCGAATATCAGCACAGTTTCAAAACCATGTAGTAAACAAGCGTATTGGGAATGGAGTGGGCCAGGCAGGAGCTGCCAGGGTAAGACAGAGACAGCAGCGTAGGGAGCTGCCCTCGGCCCTCGGCCCTCGGCCGACACTAGGTCCCCGAGCTCTGCCCAGGCTCCCGCCTTCCCTTTAGGCACTCTTCAAGGCCAGCTTGTGGCTGAACTGGCCTGCCAGCAGCTCTAGCACACAGGCACCCAGCGTCCAGCCCAGCACTGGCCCTCCTTCCTGCTGGGCGGCTGTGGAAGAGGCTGGTCTGAAGCCCTGGGTTGGGAGGGCCATGGGCAGCCTGCAGACCTTCTGGGCCCACCTAATCCCCGGGTTGTGGCTGGGCCTCCCGAAGAGCAGAGAGTGGCAATGATAGGGCGATGGGAAGGGACAGGCCGCACACTGCCCCTGTTTGTCTCAGCTCAGGACAGAACATGACTGAGCCTCAGGAGCTGTGGCTTTGAGGGTCCTGGGAGAGTGAGGAAGACAAAGCTGAGGCCGGACCCACGGAGACGATCCCACATCCAGGGCGAGATGGCCTTCCCTGAGCCAGTGTGAGGTCAGCGGGCACAGCACAGGACAGAATGGATCCCCTCAGTACTCCCCCACATGCTGCCAGTCCTCCTGGTGGCCTGCTGGACACCCCTCACACCAAACCGAAAGTACTGGGCTCCTCCCTGGCGGCCCAGAATTCTGTTTTCACTGTCTCCCCACAGTCCAGATGTGAGCATAGGCAGGGACAGGATGTCTCGTCCTCTGGCCTCTGCCCAGCTCTGGTCAGCTGAGACCCCACACTCAGTCGGGTGACCACAGCCCAGTGGCCAATGCCTTGGCACCTGGGGGCTGTTCAGGACAGGGACAAAGTGGCCCTCAAGAGCCCTCCTGCTCCTTTGTGTCCGAAACTACCACCATGAAGTGACTGGCTGTCACGGGCCCCCTGTGGCGTCCCTGGTTCTGTTGCTGGGATCGCTCTCCCGTGACGTGTAAGTCTGCTAAGCCTGGAGACTCAGCTTTGGTGATGAAAATACCACCAGTGGGCCTACCTCGTGGGCAGGGCAACGGTTCTCTCCTGAGAGCTGACCAGCAGCAGGGAGTGAGGAGTTCTTACGCTTATGGGGTGGGGGGAGGCATGCCCCCCCTCCTCAGCCCAGGGGACCCACTGGTTAAGTCCCAGCACCTGGTGCCCATCGCCTCACTCCCAGGAGGTCTCTGAGGACTAGAGCACCGGCCAGGCACAGCCCCGGCCCCTCAGGGCTTCCTGTGCCCTCTCCAAGCCCCCACCGCTATCAGCACAGCCAAGGCCTCCCTGGTACCAGAGTGTGGTCTTGGCTAAAAGGTTCCCAAAAGACAGGTACAAGAAACAGCCAGAAAGGGGGCCGCTTTCTCCCACCACAACAGCAGGAGAGGTCGGAGGGGACTACCTGAGAGGACTGTGGTCAGCCATCCAGCCGCGGCGAAGTAGAGCCACATGTCTGCTGCCATCCCTGCCGGCTACGCGTGGCCGCCTGTGGGAAGCGCCATCCTGGGGCCAGGAGGCACACCGGGCCGCTGTGCGCCCTCTCGCTCGCTCTGCCCCGTGCTGTTCCTGTTCCCGTCTCGCTCTCTGCTGCTCTGCTGTACACGTATGTGACCAAACCCAGCCTGTGAGTCTCATGCTCTGTGTTCTGCTTGTGGTTTTGGTCTCCAGGAAGCCAGTCTGGTGTTACAGGGTGGTGGGGAGAGCCCCAGCTGCCTCTGCTGGGAGCCCACCAAAGCCAGCTGAACCCTGAGAGACATGGGGTGACACACGCACGCACACTTCCCCAAGGGTCTCCTGAGGAGAAGGAGAAGGAGGGACCAGCCTCACTTCTGGTGTCCGAAAGGGGGACTTGATGAAGATGCTCAGTGAACACCTGCTGTGAATGAGTGAGTGACACACTGTCCTCACCCCACAGAGCCTGGCTCTCATGGAGTGAACCCCAAGGTTTCCCTTGTCCGTGGGTGCAACGAGGCTGGGAAGAAGGAGAGTGTAGTCTTGATGCACTTTTGAGAGGTAACAGCTGAAACATCCCCTCTGAGAAAGGTCAACTGGGAAGGGCCCGAGAGACGGTCGTTCCTTATCTCTTACAGAGAAGGGTGCAAGGCCCAGGTGGGAACTACCCCTGAGATGGCACAGAAGGGTCCAGCTCCCCCACCTCTGTGGGAGCTGGGCCTAGGAGGACAGCAGGATGGGGAGGCCTTTGGGCCGGAGAGACAGCAAAGCCGAAGGCTGGAGGAAGGAAGCCCAGGGCTGGGGGAAACGCTGAGTTGCCTGGTCAGGCTGCCGCAGACTGACGCTACAGGGAGGAGGCAGGAACCAGGTGGGTCTAATTCACCACTGTACTCCTGTGGGCACACAGTCGGTGCTGGAGTCCAGAAGGGGGCAGGTTCTGAATCCTGACTGTCCCATATGTTCTCAGGGTCACCCCTTCTACCATCTACTGCCTGCAGCCTCGCTTGTCTTCCTTTTCCTAACTGTGGAAGGGAGAGGACTCCTCCGTTTAGTCCTAGACCCAAGGAGGCATTTGGGGACCATGGGAGCCAGGCCCCTCCCACAGTGAGCCCATGCCTAGGCCTGTGGGGGAATCATTTCTGACACCAGCTGAGGATGCCCTCTGGTGGACAGTCACTGGCAGCACAGGTTGGTGCTCAGATGCCTGCAGCTCCTGGGTTCAAGTCCATTGTTTGGGGTTTGTTTTGTTACTTTGCCACAGGGTGCATCAGAGAGAGAGAGAGAGAGAGAGAGAGAACCCCCCGGGGGGATGGCCACACTGCAACCCCTTTTTCATTATCCTCTCTGGATTTGGGGCATGCAAGCACACACACGGGTAGTTTTCAACTCATGGGGTCTAGGACTCAAACTATGCAGTCGGCCGTGTAGGATCCAGCTACCTCAATGATCACGCCATGGCTGGTCCTAAGCCCATTGGTTTACAGAGTGTGTGAAACTCTGGTATGAACTCTGCGGGAGGTGGAGAGGAACCACCTCCCTGTCCTCAAAAGGCATAGTTCAGTGCTACAAGAGACCGAGCCACAGGCCAGGGTAGGAGCACAGCGTGAGGGCTCCAGCTCCAAAGAGAAGTGAGACCTCCATGTATGACAATATGGTGACGGTGTGCGCTGGGAAATTCTCCTGATACAAAACACCAAACCGAACAAAACCAAAATGAAACAACCCCCCCCCACACACAAACAACCAAAAAACGGAGTTTAAACCCTCTATCAAAATGCATGCATGGCAGGAATTGAAGGGGAATCATCAGAGATCAAAACTGACAGCCAACACAAATCCGAAGTGCTCGTCGAGAGCAGCAGTGATGGTTGCCCTGCGGTAGCTGCTGATCCCAGCTGGCCACAACTGCAGTTTAATGGGCCCAAACAAGACCTAGAGCCTGAGCTAAGCAAAACACCAAACCAGAACCCCCTGCCTACAACAAACGCTGCAAACACCCACAGTGGGTGAACTTAGAGAGAGACAAGCCTTAGGGGAAATGACACAGAACCCGTCTGGCTCAGCGGTGACTCCGAGTGGATGAAAAGGACTGTCACCCTGAGTGCTCCCAATCGTACGTCAGCCTGCGAACAGGTGTGGAGGAGGGATCCACATTATCTGTAGGGCAAAAACAGCACCAGCACAAAACACGAATGGAAAACAACGTAAGAATTTAAAGTAGACAGTAACTTCCTAGGTACTTGGCAGGAACAAATGGTGAAGACTCTCTGGGGTAACTCCCCTTAGATTCAGGCCTCAAAGAATCCCCACAGAAAATATTGCAAGAAACATGAGCTCTTCCATGCAAACCAAGCAATGAATCAGTCAATCACCGGACGCAAGGCATTCTGGGTGAGAATGATACAAAGCAGGGAACAATAGACTCAGACCTTCAAAAACTTCAGATATTGGAATTAGGGTATATAGAATATAGAATAAGGCTATTTTATAGGCTTAAAGAAAAAAACAGTAATTAAAGATATAGATAGGGAATAAGAGACTATTAAAAATGATTGGGGGGAAGGAACCAGCAGATAACATAATGGCTACATTGCTGGACTCCCAGGTAGTTGACCGTGGTTTGAGAGTCCCAGACCCAGGGGCTTAAACTCATGCCAGGCACGTGTGCATGTGTGCCCAACATCCTGAGAGCAGAATGGAGGAGAAGGGATTGCAGGATGGCCATCCCCCCTGGGGGGTGATTTCTCGCTTCACTTTCTGTCTCTCTGTCTCTCTCTGTCTTTCTGGCAAGTGCACATACCCTATAGCAAAAAAAAAAAAAAAAAAAAAAAAAAAAGGATCAGGGGGGCCGGCAGGTGGTGAGGTGGATAAGGTGCTGGACTCACACATGGCCAATCATGATTCAAGTCCTGGACTGATCTCTTGCTTTCTCACTTTCCCACTCTCTCTGAGCACACATGCCCTGTAACAAACTTAAAAATATATAATAAATAAATTTAATTTGATTTAAAATAATATTTTAAAAATGAACAGGAAGATTTGAAGAAAAAATTTAGGTAGTATTTTTATCCATGAAAAACATAATCTTTGAAAAGAAATCCAGTGTGCATATTAAGCGCAGCAGAATAACATAGCTAAGGAGCTAACCAAGAGATCTGAAGAGCTTACCCAGAATGCCACACAGAGAGATAAAGAGATGGAAAATGTGGAACAGGGCAAGAGACAGAGGATAGAATAAAGACTCGAATGTGCCTGAGTTCCAGGAGGAAATGGGAATTTTCCACAACTGAGGAAAGCCGCAGTCCTCGGGTCCCACAAGCTCCTCGGACCTGTGAATGATAAACTTACCACGTCTACGCCAAGCACTTCAAGTAGCAAAGCTGCTGACCACTGCAGGGTAGCTGGATGAACTGTGAAGGAGACCGGCAGCTACCTTGTCAATATCAACGATCGAAATCACCAGACAGTGGAGTGACATCTCCAAGTGCTAAGAGAAAATAATTGTCAACCTTGAATATCTTTACAGAACGAGATTGAAAAGATACATTTGCTGCGGAAAATTGAGAGCACGTTCAGCTCACAGACCCTCACTGAAGGCAATTCTAAAGGATATTGAAAGAAAAAAAAAAATAATTCCAGAAAGAACATATTACATTCAAGTAGGAATGGGGAACAAGGAGCTACATAAATGCAGAGGTGAACGAAATCGGCACTGATTATATGAAATAATTACAATCATGTCTAATTTAAGAGGTTAGAGAAAATCTAGATGAAACTCAAGAATCAGAGAATAGTAACAAAGGAATTAACCAGGAGCAATCAACGTGCCTTCGAACTTTATTTTGTGGGAGGGGGAAATCTTGACTACCTTTTAACTATGTTAAGTTAAATGTGCATGATAAAGTAGTAAAGCAATAGAACGGCATGACTGGAGGAAAGCCAAAGACTAAAAGAAGGCAGGAAAAAAAAAAGAAATGAAATATTCCTGGGACCAGCCCTAGAGCACAATGATGAGGGAGCTGGATCCCACACAGTTCACCAGTTTGAACCCCAGCCCTGATGGCTTCAAAAATATGCCGGGTGTGTGTGTGTGTACCTGCTGCAAATTCCGTGGGATGGAGAAATAGAGAAGGGAGTGTGGCATGACCAAGCCCCACTGAAGGATGCTCTCTGTCTGTGTCTCTCTCTGGCATGTACATGAGCCTTTTAGCAGTTAAAAAAAAGAAAAGAAAAGAGAAGAGAAGAGAAAAGAGGAGAAGAGAAGAGGAGAGGAGAGAGAGGAGAGAAGAGAAGAGAAGAGAAGAGAAGAGAAGAGAAGAGAAGAGAAAAGAAAGAAAAGAGAAGAAAAGAAAAGAGAAGAGAAGAGAAGAAAAGAAAGAAAAGAAAAGAAAAGAAAAGAAAAGAAAAGAAAAGAAAAGAAAAGAAAAGAAAAGAAAGGAAAAGAAATAGTTCTGAATAAAACAAACAGAAGGATGGGTAAGTTTTAGCAGGTCGAGGTGAGTATAGTGTGACAGGAACGGTACTCCTAGCAGGGGGCCCAGGGTAAATAGAGGCAGGACAGCGTGCTCTGAGTGTTTCTGGGACCAGACCAACATGACACACTACAAACAGCCCAAATTTCATGGATTAGATTAGAAATCTGGAAGCTATTCCCAGCTGGGTGCCCAAATCAATGAGCTCATTTTAATTTTTTTTTCTTTTTTTTGGAGAGGTTTTTGCTATAGGGCACGTGCGCTCGCCAGAAAGACAGAGAGAGACAGAGAGATAGAAAGCGAGAAATCACCCCCCAGGGGGGATGGCCACGCCGCAATCCCTTCTCCTCCATTCTCCTCTCGGGATCCTGGGCACGCACGCACATGCGCCCGGCGTGAGTTTTAAGCCACCGGGTCCGGGATGCGAACCGTGGTTGGCTACATGGGAGTCCAGCGACATAGCCATTACGCTAACTGCTGGTCCCAGCTCATTTTAATTTTATAGCTCTCTATCCTATGGAGAACCCAGGCTTTTTGTTTGTTTTAGACTTTTGCCATAGGACACATGCACTTGATAGAGAAAGACAGAGAGATAGTGAGAGGGAAAGTAAAAAATCACCCCCCGGGGGGGATAGCCATATCACAGTTTCTTCTCCATTCTCCTCCTAGGATTTTGGGCTTGCATGTGCACATGTTCAGTGTGATCTTCAAGCCACTGAGTCTGAGACTTGAACCATAGTCAGCCCTGTGGGAGTCCAATGCCTTAACCACCATGCTACCTACTGGTCCCAGCCCAGGCATTTGTAATCCACACTGTATCTCCCTCCTGACTGTGGCCCAGCAAAATGGAATAAGCAGAATTATTGAAGAAACCCCGACTGTCTAACCTGAAGGAAGGGAAGGCCTGGAACTACAGACGCCCCACCCTCCCAGGTGCACAGGATGCATGTGATGCTGACCAGTACTTGGTGAGCACTCCTGTCGTGCCAGACACTTCACATGGAATGTTCCCATCTCACGATGACCCAGCTAAGCAGGGGCTACACTTAGCACCTCCTTGCAGATAAAGAAACTGAAGTCAGAGAGCTAGCTTGTCCGAGATCCCATAGTTAAGAAGCAGGTTAAGCTCTGAACTCCCATCTGTTTAACCCAAGACCTGAGCTCTTAACACAGGAAATCCAGCCTTTCTTGGGAGAGTCTGAAGGGGAAGGAGGGGGTTGTTTTCTAGGCATAAATATGGCACCTTTGCCAGGAAAGGCTCTGGTTCTATGAGACTCTAAAACTGAACCCAGCCCTGCCCCAGCTGAAGGCAAGCCCAATCCCCAAATCAGTCAACCCTTGTCTTTCTGAGGCCCAGCGTTTTCTGCCGTGGTCTAAATATTCAGCATCTAAATGTACAGACGTTAGCTCTAATCATTTAGTCACTCATTCAACACAACTTTATCATGCGTTCTGTGTGGCGACCAGAAGTGACGAGTATAATATTCCTGTTCCTGTAAGAGTTTACATTCCAGTGGGAGAGTCACTTTATAGATGATGGACATAACACAAGTAAATGACGTGGAGAGAAGAATGGAGCCAAGCGAAGGGGGGTAAGCATGCTTGGTTTAAAGTAGGTTACTACTTTACATAGGGTGACTTCTGAGCATGGCCTCTCCCTCAAACAGAGCCCGGAGCATGGCTTGTTTGCACACGGGTTAGGTGGGAATGTGCCCTCAGGGAACAGAAGTGAGGAACAAGGAAGTGTGAAATAGGAAAAGAAGGGAAGTCGATTAAAATAAAAAGATGCGTCACTGATCTGGACACAATATGGGCAAGTGCCGGCTCTCAGTTTTCTGAACTGGGTCTCAGAGCTGTCTGCCCCATGTACGGCCTCCATTTTGGCTACCCATTGCACCAGCACGGTGTGACCGGCGGAGAGGCGTCGGCTCTCGGCCATAGGAAAAGGCGGCTTGACCGTTTGGCTGTTGCAGGCCTCCCTGTGGGACAGCTTCTCTGTGGGCGGTAACGTGAGCTGGAAAGAACTGCATGCTGGGGCCAGTTGGTGGTGCCACGGTATCACAACGCTCTGCGAGGTTGACACACATGGGTAGGTTCTGAGTTCTGGTCCCGAGACCTCTGTGAACATGCCAGATGTGCACATGCCATGATCTGAGGCTGATTGAAGCTGGGGAGGGTCACAGTGTGAGGACCTGTTGGGGGTGCTCGTCTCCCTCACACATAGAAGAAATAAATATATAGACTTAAAAAAAAAAAAAAAAAGGAAAAAGAACTGGGGCTGGCAGGTGGTGTGGTGGTTAAAAGTGCTGGACTCCCACATGACTGACCGACCACTGTTCAAGTCCCGGACCTGGTGGCTTGCTTTCTCACTTCCTCTCCCTCTCTCTCTCTCTCTCTCTCTCTCTCTCTCTCTCTCTCTCTCTTTCTCCCTCTGTCTCTCTCTCTCTATCTTGCTTTCATTCTCACTCTGTTCCTCTCTAGTCAAATTAATATGAAATAAATGAATAAATAAAGTTAAAAAAGAATGACGCGCTTCATGCCCACTCCTGCAGATCTAACCACATGCCTCAACCTCAGACAGCCTTGTCTCTGATTTTACTAATCCTGCTCCTTTCAGGCCCCTGCTCAGGAGTCCACGTGTATCCAAACCCTAAGTCACTTGTCCTTCCGTATACAGTGGATGATCCAAGACACTCTCGTGTCTCAGCCCATTGTGAGGACTTCCCTTCAACACTGTCCTTTAAAGCCACCTCTGGGGATCAGCAATCAGCGTAATGGCTATGTCGCTGGACTCCCACGTAGTCAACCGCAGTTTGAGTCCCGGACCTGGTGGCTTAAATTCACACCAGGTGCATGTGCGTGCGTGCTCAAGATGCCGAAAGGAGAATGGAGGAGAAGGGATTGTGGCATGGCCAGCCCCCCTGGGGGGTGATTTCTCACTTTCTGTCTTTCTGTCTCTCTCTGTCTTCCCGGTGAGCACACACGCCCTATAGCAAAAACCTCCCCCCCCGCCGAAACAAACAAACAAACAAAAAGCAAAAACACCTCTGACAGACGTTTCAATGCAGTTTCTGTCCATCTCTAGTTAGTGACAAACTTTGGTGCTGTTCTATTTGTGAAACAGGCCTAAGATTTCTTCCTCCCGCAAGGAGCGTTCCCTTGAAGCCACAGGTGTGCATTAAAAGGCAAACATGGACACAGCAGAGGTAGATGCCATCGGTCCACATATCTGTGCCTTCTGGTTCTATTGGGCTTGAAACTATTACACGATGACTTGCCTAGGTCTTGCAACTTCAGCCTGGGGTGTGTATGATAATTAATACTCAGCTTGGGATGAGGCTTCGGGTCATCTAGTCATTGATGACCCCTCTTCAGGCTTAGGTCTTTATCAGGGCCCGGTAGCATCTTAGAAGATGATTTTCAAATGACAAGTGGTTCTTTGCTACAGGAGTCATGGGGCCCAGCAGCCTAGAGGTTTGGATTCCAAATTCTCTTCCAGTGGAAACTTTCAGAAGCTGCACAGCCTCCTTATCTATTAGGGTATCTCGGGTGATCAGACCATATGGCTCTGATGGTCAGGGTGGAAAAGCAACTTTGCACCACTGCCTAGACCCGCTGCAGAGCCTTCTCATAACTGGCAGCCCTCCAGATCACATGCCATTGGGTCAGGCAGATTTCCCAAGGACGGCACGTGCTCTCAACCTAAAGAGCTCCGCTGTATGCTATGTCGCTCTCAGTAGCACTGGATGTGAGCTCCAAAACCTTGTTCTTCACTTGAGCAACGGTGCCCCAGTATGCCCCAGGCTTGGGGACTCCTAAAGTCTACCCCAATACAGCTGCTACCTAAATCTTTGTGGAGTTTATTTCTTGCATACAGAAGACAGGAGTCCTTAAACCTTTTGATTACAAGACCCTTTTATTTTTTTATTTTTGTTTTTTGTTTGTTTGTTTAGGGTTTTTTTGAGAGGTTTTCGCTATAGGGCGCGTGCGTTCGCCAGAAAGACAGAGAGAGACAGAGAGACAGAAAGCGAGAAATCACCCCCCGGGGGGATGGTCACACCGCAATCCCTTCTCCTCCATTTTCCTCTCGGGATCTTGGGCACACACGCACACGTGCCCGGCATGAGTTTTAAGCCACCGGGTCCGGGACACAAACCACGGTCAACTACGTGGGAGTCCAGCAACATAGCCATTACGCTAACTGCTGGTTTCCAAGACCCTTTTATACATATATGTATATGTGTGTCTATATATATGTGTGTGTGTGTGTGTGTGTGTATATATATATTTTTTTTTTTCTGTGATGATATTTTATTTAGTCATTTTTCTTTACAACTGGAACTCTGGGAATTCAGAATGAACATACTCTCCCGTGAGCTTCCTGTCAATACCAGAAAGTTTCAGTCTTCTGTTTCCTGTTATTCTGCTGTGCTTTGTCCTGGTGGTCCCTGAATTGCCCACTGCCAAGCAGGTTCACGCGGATCCTCTTGCCCACTATTTGACTTGAGAAGACCAGGTCTCCCAGGGTTGCATCATGGTGGCAGCTGTCAGAGTCTGGCTCCTGAGGCACTTCTGCTTCTTTTTTGTAAGGCTTTTTCAGGTTGGCTTAGTCAGAATTCTCCTCTGAGCAATGAAGACAACACGCTTCCTGCGGAGCTTTTCCTCCAATCTGCATCCTAGCCACACGTGGATGTTCTGGAAGGAGTGCAGTTAGGGAACAGGAACAATTACGTTAACTTTCCAACCACCACCACCTTCACTTGCTTGGCTGCCATGATTCAGCTCTCTGAGCTGCATCTCCAGGTCCGAGTTCATCTCTAGCTCCAATGGAGCCTGGCAGATGCCCGACTCAAACTCATCTAGCTTCTAACTATTCGTGCTCCAGCAGAAAATGCCAGCTCATTGGTGAGCACAGGCTGAAGAGAAGGCCCAGCTTTCGTGAGAGTTAGTCAGATTCCATGGTACATGGTAAGAGCCACCTCTTTAAATTTTGCCAGCAAGGCCAGCAGGTGGTGCGGTAGTTAAAGGGCTGGATTCCTAGTTGGCCAACTGTGTTGGAGATCTGGACCTGGCAGTTTGAAAAATCCCAGGAGAATGAAGGAGAAGGGGTTGTAGGGTGGCCATCCCTCCTGGGGGGTGATTTCTCACTTTCCCTCTGTCTGTCTCTCACCAGCGAAAGCCTGCACCCTATGGCAAAAACCTGGGGAAACAAAGTGTCCAGGGCCTTAAGGAACTTTTGCTTATGTGGGTTATATCTATTGATATTTATCATATTAGAAACTGAAATGTAAATTGGGTCATCCAGGTGGTGTGGTAGTTAGGCAGCTGGATCCCACATGGCTGACCAGGGTTGGAGTCCTAGTCCTAGTGATTTGAAAGTCACCCTGGTGCCCAGAATCCCAAGAGGAAAAGGAGGGAGAAGGGACTGTGGCGTGGCCTTCCCGGGTGATTTCTCACTTTCCCTCTCACTGTTTCTGTCTCTCTGGTGAGCGCACGCACTCAATGGCAAAAATCTAAAGAATTTTTAAAAATTAAAAGATGCTGGGCACAAGTGCATGTCCAGAATCTGAGAGGAGAATGGAGGAGAAGGGATTACAGAGTAGCCATCCTCCCTCATTTCACACTTCTCCTCTCTCTGAGTACATGTTCTCTATAACAAAACTAAAATAATAATAAATTAAAGCAGAAATTTAAAATACATAATTCACTTAAATGTAGCAGCTGTAGACTCATATCAATGCAAATAATACTTTTTGTGAAAAATGGCTATATATTCCAAACCAAATGAAAAAGTCATTAGAAAGAGTGGTGATGTTTTACATTTTGCAAATGTCTTGAACATCTGGCTTTATAGAATATATCTGGATTCTTAAATCTGCTTCATTCAGTCTGTCAAGATACGTTGTTTCTGTTGAAATATATGGCAAAAAAATGTACTCTCCCAATATGTCTGATAAGAGGAGTATTTTAATAGATGTTTAAATGATTGTAGCTATTCTTCTCTGCTAGTACAACAAAATTTGACAAGTGGTGGTTTCTAGGTTAGTTGCAACATGGAGTCTGAAATAGCTATCAATGGGTTTTATACAGTTAATGAAAATCCATTGGTCTGTCTTACACCGTGAGCGGCCCTCTTACCCGTGCACGACTGTGTGATAGCATGTGCCAGTCGTTGTAACACGAGTCATTTGGTTCACAGAGTTATGTGACCTTCCAAAATGTGCACCTATCTCATTACAAAATATCAAGAAATCGCATTCATTGATCTCGTCTCTGATCCCATTAGGAAACTTGAAGTGGTGGGACGATGTCACGATCAGAGTGGCAGATACAAATTTTCTAAAATTCTGTTTTTCACTTAATAGCTCCAATTTTATCATCAACAACAAATGCTGTCAGCTGCTTCCCTTGAAATGACAGGCTCAATGCAATTTCGAAAAATAAAAAAGGGTTGAATTCTGAAGTCTGAATAATCATGGCTTCAGATAAGGATGGCGTTCCATGGAAAACCCAGCGAGTTCAGCTGGCAGAGCGCAGCACGGCAGAAGTGCTTTTCCCAGAGGCAGTCGTCTTCAAGGGCTACTCCCATTTTGTCACACAGAACATCAAAAAGACATGTACTCGAGGGTGGGAAAGGGCAGAGTCAGAAATGAGGGTAAATAGGGACCGGCAGTTAGTGTAATGGCTATGTTGCTGGACTCCCATGTAGTTGACCGTGGTTCGTGTCCCGGACCCGGTGGCTTAAACTCACGCCTGGCGCGTGTGCGTGCGTGCCCAAGATCCCAAGAGGAGAATGGAGGAGAAGGGATTGTGGCATGGCCATCCCCCCGGGGGGTGATTTCTCGCTTTCTGTCTCTCTGTCTGTCTGGCAAGCGCACGCGCCCTATAGTAAAAACCTCTCAAAAAAAAAAAAAAAAAAAGAAATGAGGGTAAATATATATATATATATAAAATACGTATACATTATATAATTATAATTATATAATATAATATATATTATTAAAATATATCATATATATTTCATATATGTGTGTGTGTGTGCATACATATGAAACTAGAAATGGAAAATTATTGATGATAAGATGCATGATTAAGCCACTATGCAGTATATTCTGGATGGGAAATAACATTTTGTATGCTGTGACAATGCTTAGGGAACGAACGTAAATTAATTTAAAAAAAAAGTTTCAGAAAATAAAACTAAAACTTGGGACCAGCAGTTAGCATAATGGCTATGTCGCTGAACTCTCATGTAGTCGACCGTGGTTCAAGTCCCGGACCCAGTGGCTTAAAACTCACGCCGGGCGTGTGTGCATGCATGCCTAAGATCCCACCTGAGAGGAGAATGGAGGAGAAGGGATTGTGGTGTGGCCATCCCCCCTGGGGGGTGATTTCTCGCTTTCTGTCTCTCTGTCTCTCTCTGTCTGTCTGGCCAGCGCACGTGCCCTATAGCAAAAACCTCTAAAAAAAAAAAAATACCCATTTGATGACTGCAGTAAGCTATATAGCCCCAGCTAGGTGCTACTTTATAGTATGTTCATTCTACTCACTAAAGTTTATGCCTAAAGTCAGACTTGTGTTCATGGATCTGTCTATATCAGCTGTGCTTGCTATTGAAAATATTTAGATTAATTAAGATCTTTAGTGAATCAATAAAATGTGTGTAGGAAGGAAGGCATAGAAAGTGTTGTAGTCTACTCAGCGAGAAATAAGAGGACATCCAGACGTAGCCAAATTTATTGGAGTTTATTGATTAAGCCAGCGGCATACATGGGGACTCATGTCTCTCGAAACCCCGCAGCCCCGAGTGTAAGGTGAGGGATGTTTATAAAGGCAAAAAATGCACAGTCATGTCCGGGATGACGCGATGATTCATGAGGGTAAGGTCCAGTGGGCTCAGACAGGGGAGAAGGGTAGGGGGTAGGGGTTTAACAATGTCAAAGCAAAAGCACAGTACAGAAGCAAGAAAAGCAGGTTAATTAGTCTTCAGGGTATGTTCGTCTCTGCCTAAACACAATAGAATTTTAATGGTCTTCATGGCTCAGGGCAAGGGGTCTGGCTGATGATTACATCACTAAGGAACATTTTAGGGCAGTTAGGAGGAGTGGGGTTTTAAGACAATAGGAATGTTCATTACTCTGTTTACTCTTAGGCACAGAGAAGAAGGCAGGCTTCCAGTCATAGGAATCTAAGAGTTTATAATGGAGGCGCTCCTCCAAGATGGGGTCATGCCTGCTTCGAAAGCAACCATAGATGCCAGAGACAGTGTGAGAGGAGGGTGGGAGATGGCAGAGGGTGAGAGATAGGCAATCGAGGATGGGAAGAAAAGCAAAATATACAGGAACCAAGAAATGGAAAATTATTTGTTGACGATAACATGTATGTCGATGTGCTTGATTGAGCCAGTATACAGTGTCTTCTGGATGGAAAATCTCATTTTGTATGCTGTAATGATGTACAGTGAACGAATGTAAATAAATAAATTCAAATAAAAAATAAAGATGTTATAAAGGTTAAAAAAAAAAAAAAAAGACATGTACCCAAGGATTGTGATTTCATAACATTCATCGTTTTTCTCTTTATTAAAATAACTTTATCCACCAACTTTCTCCAAGAGCAAGTGAGAGAGAGAGACAGAGAGACAGATACCCCCAACAGAGTCCCCGCACTGCGACCCACCCCCAGCCTCGGCCTGCCCCACATCGTGGGCACGTACATGCCTGGTGTACTCAGGGACAGTTCCAAATGCAAACCCAGAACCTTCCCACGTGGGTCAGCATCTCAGAGCCCGCACTACGCCGCACCGCCGTCCAGCCCCCGACGATGTTAATCATTTTAACTGCTTTGTTGAGGGCATTTTAGGTCAAACCAGCCCATCTTTCCCTTGTTGTTATTCCAAGCTCGTGGGGATGAAGAACCCAACGGCTGCCACTATAGTTTGGGGCCACTGCTCGGATTCATGTGAAAACGCAAGCTGTATTGCCCATTTCTGCCTCCGTGCCAGGCAGGTTATTTCAGTGAAAAAGGAAATGGATGTCTTAAAAGGGTCATGAAAATAATGTTGACCTTGTAGACCGCTGACATGGTCTCAGGGATCCTTAGGGGTTTATGGACCTCATTTTGAGAACATCTGGTCCCAAGCCCATGGGACTCGGAGCTGAGACAGTATCTGAAACACCCTGGCTCCTCTCTGAAGTCTTGTGTGGGACGTGAAAGCCTCTCTGAAGGGCAGCCCAGTTGTCTTTCTCTCCCATTGAGGTAGGAGTTAGACTCACTTTATAGGTAGAGAGGGTAAGGGCCTCAAAAGGAAGTCACTACGTTTTTCTTTTTGGTGAAGTCTCCGTGTTTTTTCCTTTATGGTCTGATTAATGTACAATATACATCCCCTTTACATATCTCTAAAGAATTTATGGTTCCTTGCTAATTAGGCAGAAGCTGGGGATATTGAGCACACAGACAGAGTAAAGGCCAAGATGGAGTCAGCGTGGCTAAGTTTTCACAGCCAAAAGCTGGTTGCATTGGGACTCAAAGCAACTGTTGCTAAGGGCAACCATTTCTATTCAGTAACTGTATTCTAATAAGAAGTACCAGATGCTCGGGTCTGCTGACCCCACAAAGAGTAGGGTAATAAATCACTCAGATTACCATGTAACCATTTTCTAAAGCCCACTGCCTTATCAGAAAGCCAACCCATTGCTCAGACTGCTAGATAAAAAACCCTTATGGAACCAGCAGTTAGTGTAATGGCTGTCACTGGACTCCCATGTAGTCGACCACGGTTTGAGTCCCGGACCCGGTGGCTTAAACTCACGCTGGGCACATGTGTTTGAGTGCCCAAGATCTTGAGAGGAGAATGGAGGAGAAGGGATTGCGGCGTGGCCATCCCCACTGGGGGGTGATTTCTCGCTTTCTGGAGAGCGCACATGCCCTATAGGAAAAAACTTCTCAAAAAAAAAAAAGCCCAGAAAACAAAAAAACTTCGCCTTCAGTGGCTCTCCGGCAACCCATTCGGGCAACCCTCCCATTACACTGGAAGCTTTCTCTTTCCCTAATAAACTCCACTTTCCTCTCCTCTCAGTACTTGTGTCTCTAATTCTTCACAAGCATAGGACATGAACTGACACAGATGTTGGGTCTGATCTCCCAACGCTCCCTCCTCACCACGTGCAGGATTCCAAGGTTCTTTCTCATCCTCATCCGTCCCCAGTGGATTTTTTTTTGGAGAGGTTTTTTTTTTTTTTTTTTTTTTTTTTTTTTTTTTTATTTCTATAGGGAGCGTGCACTGGCCAGACAGACAGAGAGAGACAGAGAGACAGAAAGTGAGAAATCACTCTCCAGGGGGGATGGCCACGCTGCAATCTCTTCTCCTCCATTCTCCTCTTGGGATCCACGCACACACGCCCGGCGTGAGTTTTAAGCCACCAGGTCTGGGACGTGAACCACGGTCGACTATATGGGAGTCCAGCAACATAGCCATTACGCTAACTGCTGGTCCCGGTCTCCATTAGATCTTGAAGTGCAGTCCTGCTGAACCCAGCACTCCCTGTAGGACCTGATCAACCTGGCATAAGCCAAGCGATGTCCCTGATCCCAAACGTGTGTAATAATTGAAGCCACAGACACACATTAGAGGATTGCTGGAAAACTAGGGAAAGGAAAAAAAAAAAAAAAAAAAAAAAAAAAACCCTATAGTTACATCACCCTGACAGCCACTTTTTTTGTGTGGGTTCAGATGGTCCCAAACAACATTGACTCATCCTGAATTCACCACTGATGAAAATCCTCAAGACTGGGAACCAGCAGTTAGCGTAATGGTTATGTCACTGGACTCCCACGTAGTCGACCACGGTTCACATCCTGGACCCGGTGGCTTAAAACTCACGCCGGGCGCGTGTGCGTGCGTGCCCAAGATCCCGAGAGGAGAATGGAGGAGAAGGGATTGCGGTGTGACCATCCCCCCTGGGGGGTGATTTCTCGCTTTCTGTCTCTATGTCTCTGTCTGTCTGTCTGTCTGTCGAGCGCACGCACCCTATAGCAAAAACCTCTCCAAAAAAAAAAAAAAAAGAAAATCCTCAAGACTTTTTTTTTTTTTTTTTTTTTTTAATCCTGCTGCTACTAAGCCACATCTTTCTGGTGGGTCTGAGGGTCCCCAGAGGAGCACTTGACATTGAGATCTGTCAAGAGTGGCCTTGTCCAATTCTGGGGTCTAGAGTCCATTGGCCAGAGTTTTATTTATTTTTATTTATTTATTTATTGAGAGGTTTTTGCTATAGGGCTCATGCGCTTGCTAGAAAGAGAGAGACAGAGAGACAGAAAGCGAGAAATCACCCCCCAGGGGTGATGGCCACGCTGCAATCCCTTCTTCTCCATTCTCCTCTTGGGATCTTGGGCACGCATGCACACACGCCCGGCATGAGTTTAAGCCATCAGGTCCGGGACTTGAACCATGGTTTACTACACGGGAGTCCAGAGACATAGCCATTATGCCAACTTCTGGTCCCCTGGGCAGAAATTTTATTAAACCTTTCAGCCTCCTGTGATCTACACACAGGGTCATTCTTATCCACACCAGTCAGCTCTTTCCTAAGGCCCCTATGGGAATGTGAATCTTGGATTACAACTTATGACGGTGAAAGCACACCCACTCATGATGTGTCTCTCTGCATTTGTTTTCTAGGCTGCTGTAACAAGTTAGTGACTTAAAACAGCAGAAATGTATTCTTTTGCAGTTCTGGAGGCCTGGAAGTCTGAAATCGGGTGTCACCAAGGCTGTACTCCCTCTGAACGCTCTGGAGGAATCCCCCCTTGCCTCTCTTACCTTCTGGTAGCAGCAGGGGTTGGCATTCCTTGGCTAGTGGTGAGGGCCTTCAAGTCTGTGTGGGCCTGCCTCATCTCCTCTGCCTCTCTAAGGACACTTGTGATGACAGTTAAGACCTCCCCAGATAATCCAGGATAGACTCCTCTGGCCTAGCTCCTTAATTCAATCAAATCATTCCCTACATAAGGTAATAATACAGTTCCAGGGATTGAACATGGATGTGCATTTTGGTGTTGAACATTGCACTGTTCGGGAGACAGGAATTAATGGAGGCAGTTGTCAATCAGGGGTGATTTTGCCCTAGGAGACATTTAGTCATGTTTGGAGACATTTTTAGCTGCACAACGAGGTGGGGTGCACAGGGACGGTGGAGCCAGAATCTTGTGACTAGAGACCGAGGATACTGCTAGCCATCCAACGCACGGGGCAGTCTTCGGCATTGCTCTGACCCTAAGTGCCCGTAGTGATGCTGAGGAACCCTGATTCACAATAACGAATGATTATATTATACCCTGTCATCCTCGTCTCGTTAGCCAACCTAATTTTGTTATAGCCTTTAGTCTGCGTGATATTAAATCTACTTTATTTTTATTGTGTAGTTATTTGCTTCTTGTCTGTCTCCCCCAACCGCCAGAACGGGAGCTCAGTTGTCTTTTTTTCGCACTTCTGTAGCCTCAGCACCCTGAACAGCACCCTGCACGTAGTACGGAACTATTTGTTTAATGTATTTATGTGTGGGGCCAGCAGGTGGCGTGGTGGTTAGGGCGCTGGACTCTCACATAGCCAACCACAGTTTGAGTCCTGGTGGCTCGGCTTGCTTTCTCACTTTCTCTCTCTCTCTCTCTCTCTCACTCTGTCCCTCTCTGGTCAAAATAAATAAATTAAATAATTGAAAAAAAAGATTTTTTAAAATGTATTTATTTGTTATGTAAGGGGCAGGTATTTCTTGAACTCTTGTTATAAGTCAGCCACAGTGCTAGGTCATTTCATTTTAAAATTAAAATGACCTCTAGGGCCGGCTGCTGGTGTGGTGACTAAGGTGACTGGATCCCACATGGTTTACTGCATGGTTTGAGTCCTGGATCCAGCAGCTTGAAAAACACATTGGGCGCCTATGCATGACGTCCTGAGAGAAGAATGGAGGATAATGGATTGTGGTGTGGCCAGCCCCCGGGGGGTGATCCCCCCCCCCCCCCCCCCCCCCCCCTGTCTCTCTCTGACTGATGCATGATGTGCCCTCTAGCAAAACAAAACAAAACAAAGCAAAACAACCACCTCTCAGGTAAGAAGTAGTTTTGTTTTTGTTTTTTTTTTTTTTTTTTTTGAGAGGTTTTTGCTATAGGGTGCATGCAGTCACCAGAAAGACAGAGAAACAGAGAGACAGAAAGCGAGAAATCACCCCCCAGGGGGGATGGCCATACTGCAATCCCTTCTCCTCCATTCTCCTCTCGGGATCTTGGGCACGCACACACACACGCCCAGCGTGAGTTTAAGCCACCAGGTCCGGGACTCGAACTGCAGCCGACTACCTGGGAGTCCAGCGACATAGCCATTACACTAACTGCTGGTCCCAAGAAGTAGTGTTCTTATCTTCCATTTTTGAGATAAAGAAACTGAACAGGTTAAGTATCATGTTGAAAATGACACGGCTCTTAAAATGTCAAGTCAGGCCCTTTCTTGGGTTTATTCCTTAGAGAGGCTGCACCTACCATGTATCAGGAGTGGTTCCAGGTGCTGAAACGCGGCAGATGAAGAAAACACGGTCCCCAGCCTCAGGATGTCTCCAGTCCAGAGGAAGGAACAGGCAGATAAGCAAGCAGCGAGCACACGCATCACTGGAGACCTATGAGGAATAACCAACCTTGGGAAATCAGGGGAGACTTCTCAGAAGAGGTGACATCTGAGTCAAGTCCTGAGAGGACAACATTAATGAGTCATGGAAAGTTCTAGCCTGGAAGAGCAGCATGTGCCAAGTTTGAGATGACAGCGAGATGGGAGCTGGCTGTGAGGGCAGAAGGGCAAGACATGGAAAGAGCTGCGAGAGAGGAACTTGAGAGTTGGCACGGGAGGGGTTACCCTGCAGGGCCCTCGGAGTTAGGCAAAGAAAGGAGTTGGGATTTTATCTCAATGGCCAGGTGGGGCCCTTGCAGGTTTCGAGCACACTGGCCATAGTGCTGACCATGAACTGAAAGGTGCTACTGCAATAGTCCAGGCAGAGGACACTGGCTGCCCAAACAGGGTGAACACTGTGAGGTAGGAGAGAAGTGGGTGGTACCACGAGAGTTGCCAGGCAACATCTCTGGAATTGAGGGCAGGACCCTTGTGGATATCTGAAATGCGACAGGCCAAGTGGTCAATAGGTTTTCTAAAAGGTTGATCAGACTGGACATTTCATAAAAGGGTATCATAAGATGCAACTACTGGGTCAGCAGGTAGTGTGGAAGTTAAGGTGGCTGACTACATATTCGAGTCCCAGACCCGGCAGCTGGAAAAGCATGTCAAGCATGTGTGTGTGCATGCCCAAAATCCTGAGAAGAAAATGGAGGAGAAGGGATTGCAGCAGGGCCATCCCTCCCCTGGGGGGTGCTTTCTCACTTTCCCTCTGTGTGTGTGTGTGTGTCTGTGTGTCTGTCTGTCTCTCTCTCTGGTGAGTGCACACACCCTATAGCAAAAAAAAAAAAAAAAAAAAAAAAAAAGGAAGCAGCAGCAAGGACCATTGGTGGGGTGTTGCTGGCTCACCCACAATCCCAATGGTCTCACTCCTCTTGGGTGCCAAGGGGACAGGAAAGACACCATGAGGATGCATCCCATACTGTCACCTTTCCCACTGAGGATGATGGCCTTCACAGGCTAGCCCACATCTGTGTCTCAGCCTCAGTTGTGGCCCTGAACAGGTCCTCCTCATTCATTCTGGTCTCTCGGCTTAGAAAGGTGCCTTTTCTGTTCTGCCCCTTAAAAGACGCCTGGCTCTCCTGGTGACGGGAAAGGGGGCAGCAGTTCTCCCCCTTGTCCTGCCACAACACAACTGCAGGATGGCGCCCGTGTGCAGCAATTCCAGGTGTGCCTTCTACACACCAGGGCAGGTGGGATGGTCCACCCCAGCCATGGGAAGCTGCTGTGGATGGACACCTGCACGGCCATCTGGGAATGGCCCAGAATTCTCACTTTGGTTTCTACCTACCCTCCAGCCCAGGATCCACCACCAGGAACAGCAAGTAGGCCAGGTATAGCAGACTTGTTTCGCATGTGTGTGAGAGACCTCGTACAGACCTGCACGATAACCTTGTCCCACAGCAGGGGCCACATCTGATCATCCTTACGGAGTGGCAACAAGGCTTCCCTGTGACTGTATAGCCTGTGGCGATGTGGCAGGACAGCCCTGGGCACTGCTGAGGAACTGGACCCAGAAACTGGAAGTCAGACCTAGCTTTCCTTGCTTCATTTTTTTTCAACCACATAAAGTAATAGAGCTGGGTTAGGCCAGTCCCACTCTTGAACTGCCCAAACCCGACCTCGTTCACCTCAGCCTGGCAGGGTACCCGGAGGAGGAACCAGGAGACTCAAGAAGCTACTTGCACCTTTGGTCCTTGGGGTGAGCCTGCTCATGAGGCAAGCTCTGCGTTTCTCACACCCAATAGTCACTGCAGCTAGACGTGCGGGGAAAGAGGCTTGTGTTCACCAGCCCCCAGCCGAGGCATGGCAGGGCCACTTCGGCATGTCACTGCGCTAGCTGGGGTGGCTACCACTCGGCCCTCTGTGGGCATGCAGACTCGGAGTTGCCAGTATCTCTAGAATTTCAAGAGTGGCCCCAAATCTGGATTTTCTTATGAATGTATCTGGATTTTTAAGGCGATAAGAAAATTTTAAAAACGAATTAAGGGACCAGCAGTTAGCGTAATGGCTATGTCGCTGGACTCCCACGTAGTCGACCACGGTTCGAGTCCCGGACCCGGCGGCTTAAACTCAAGCTGGGCGCGTGTGCGTGCGTGCCCAAGATCCCAAGAGGAGAATGGAGGAGAAGGGATTGCGGCGTGACCATCCCCCCCTGGGGGGTGATTTCTCGCTTTCTATCTCTCTGTCTCTCTCTGTCAGTCTGGCGAGCGCACGCGCCCTATAGCAAAAAAACCTCAAAAAAAAAAAAAAAAAAAAAAAAACGAATTAAGAAACAGTAACAAGGCCAGCCTGTGGCATGGTGGTTAGGTAGCTGGAGCCCACATGGCTGACTGCTAGGTTTGAGTTCCAGAACTGGCAGTTTGAAAAACAATCTAGCTGTGGGGACGGCAGGTGCCGTGGTGGTTAAAGGCACTGGATTCCCACATGGTCGACCGCGGTTTGAGTCCTGGACCTGATGGCTTGCTCTCTTGCTTTCCCTTTCTCTCTTTCTGTCTCTGTCTGGTCAAATTAAATAATAATAATAACAATGATAACAAATGGAATTAAATAAGTAATTCTTTTTTAAAAAATGGGACCAGCAGTTGGCGTAATGGCTATGTCACTGGACTCCCATGTAGCTGACCGTGGTTAAGTCCTGGACCCGGTGACTGAAACTCACACCAGGCACGTGTGCGTGCGTGCCCAAGATTCTGAGAGGAGATTGGAGAAGGGATTGCGGCATGGCCATCCCCCCTGGGGGTGATTTCTCACTTTCTGTCTCTCTATCTCTCTCTGTCTGTCTGTCGAGCACACGCACCACGCACCCTATAGCAAAAACCTCTAAAAAAAAAACCCCAAAAAAACAAACAAACAGAAAACCACAATCTAGGTGTGTATACATACATACCCAAAATCCTGAAAGGAGGGAGAAAGGGAGAAGGGACTGCAGCATGACCACTTCCCAGTGGGGGTTGCTTTCTCTCCCTCTTTCTCTCTCTCTCTCTGGCAAGTGCATGTGCTCTCTAGCAAATTAAAAAGACCAAAAAAAAAGAAAAACAAAACAAACACCCAAACAGGAACAAGACCATCCCTGTAACACATAGGGATGTGTAACACTCCTGTAAGCACTGAGCATAGACAGCCAGATCTCACATGGTGACCAAGGTTCAAATCCCAGCACTGGGAAGCTTGAAAAACACACTGTGTGGGACCAGCAGTTAACGTAATGGCTATGTCGCTGGACTCCCAGGTAGTCGACGGCGGTTCGTGTCCCGGACCCGGTGGCTTAAACTCACGCCGGGCGTGTGTGCGTGCGTGCCCAAGATCCCGAGAGGAGAAGGGATTGCGGCGTGACCATCCCCCCCCGGGGGGTGATTTCTCGCTTTCTGTCTCTCTGTCTGTCTGGCGAGCGCACGCGCCCTATAGCAAAAACCTCTCAAAAAAATAAAAAAAAAAAAATAAAAAACACTGTGCGCCTGTGCATGCTTGCCCCAAATCCCAGTGGGGTGGAGAAATGGAGGGAAAAGGATTGTGGCAAGACCACGCCCCCACTGGGGGTGCGTTCTATCTCTTTCTTTCTTTCTCTCTCTCTGTCGAGTACACATGCCCACTGGCAATAAAACAAAATAATTACAACAAAACACAGACTTGCAACCATGTGGGTAAACACTATCTGGGCCAAAGCATCTATGTTTGTGGGTAATGGCCCTGGCTCGCCAGCGCTGGGTCTCTGCAGGACAAAGATTCTGCTCTCTAGGCCCCTGACCCTGGAAGTCTATGATGTGACTCAAGTCCTGGGTGACAGTCATGCCTGCCTTCAGAACACCACTTCCCCATCTGCAAGAGGCAGATCACCCCTCTCCTTCTCCAGCCAAGCACGACCCAGACCGGGGGCTTTCCCCAGGTACCCACCCTGGTCCCTGACCCGCCCACCTTGGGGACGGAAACGGGGCAGAAAGGAGGGAGCTTGGTTTCTCTTGTTTGCTGCCTTCCTCTCCTGGTGTTTCTCCACGGGTCTTCCCTTCACCCACCACTCCTTGAAGGTGACAGACACAGTCGTTTGTAAGATTCCGTGCTATGGGATGGCATTTGTCACTTCTGTCAGCCTCGTGACCTTACCAAGAGAGGAAGGAGCTGGGTCTGATGTAACTTGCGTTCGTCATCACACCCTGTATCTGGAAATCCTGAACTTCTTCCCAGAAGAGCTGGAGGCAACTCCACTGAGCATCCTCTTCTCCTCATCTCTGCCTGCCTCGTTCAGAGCCCGCAGTCCTGAGCACAGCAGCTGAAACGATCTGAGCTGCAGAGCTCTGTTTCTGGGCCACACACTCCTAGCCTTGAACCTCTATGGGCTTGTCCCATCCACCATGGCTGGGCTTCTTACCCCTAGAACGTTAAAATTAAAAACCCTTTTTTTAATTCGGTAGTATCTACAGCTTCTCCAAGACCCTTTTTTTTTTTTTGAGAGGTTTTTGCTATAGGGCGTGTGTGCTCACCAGAAAGACAGAGAGAGACAGAGAGACAGAAAGCGAGAAATGGGGGATGGCCATGCCGCAGTCCCTTTTCCTCCATTCTCCTCACACGCATGCACACGTGGTGTGATTTTAAGCCACCGGGTCGAGGACTCGAACCACGGTCAACTACGTGGGAGTCCAGTGACATAGCCATTACACCAACAGCTGGTCCCCCAAGACCCAATTTATTTTCGCTTTTAGCCTTCTTATAAATCTTAGCTTGGGACTCTTTCCATTTGTTTATTCAACGAATACTTACAGAGCACCTACTATTTGCCAAGCACTGGGCAGTCACTGGGAATAAGACAGCAAAAACCTCGGCAAGGTCCTTGACCGATACAGTGTCTATTCTACCAGGGAGATAATAACAGAATGAGGAATGTGTACTGTGAGGATGTCACAGGACAGTGACGGAGACTGTGAGAAGCCAGTAGGCAACGCCACAGATAGGATGACCAGGAAAAGTTTCTGTAAAGAGGAAACATTTCAGCTGCAAATTCTCAATAAAGAAGCCAGTCATGCAGAGATCTGGAGGAAGGGCAGTTCTAGAAGAGGGAATGGCAAAGATGAAAGCCCTGAGGCGGGAAGGAGCTTAGCGAGTGAGGGCAGCAGCAGATAGGTCCGTCCGCTGGGCTCGCGTGAACTTAAGACCGAGGTGAGGTCAGGGCATGGGCGGGTCCCGCGGGGCTGGTCCGTCCAGGCAAGGGCTGGCTCCTGTCCTCAGCGCAGCAGGGCATCCGAGGAGGGGCGTGCTGAGACTGGACTGTGATTTAGTCTGAGGTCAGCGTCCTTCCCACCCTGCTGTGCAGAAGGAAGTGGGGGCCTTTCTAGAAGTCCCACTTCCTCCTTCAGGGTGGCACTGGCACAGGCCGAGTTGCACTGTGCGAGCTTCGCCTGTCACTCGGGGGCCTGGCAGTGGTCTACCCCATCCAGTTCCCATGACTTGGCCACCCCTCCCTGCCTGTCCCAGCCTCACGGGGCCCCACTCTCTGCATCTGCAAAGTGGGCTGGCAGGACCTGCCCCTGGTCTTTTCAGTTCTATTTCAGTCTGACCTCGGACTCAGATGGGAAGAGAAGGGAGACAAGGAGGGATCTTGGCAAGAAACGAAAGTGAAAGCCAGGAAATATTCCTCCGGGCTCTAGGGAGGCTGGCGGAAGCGAGAGGGGGAAATAAACGGAGTAGGAGGGGAGGTTTTTAGAAAGCTGGGCGCGCAGGGCCCTGTGACCCGGGCTTTCATTTCTCCTCAACACCCTGCAGCACCATGTGACCCAGGCCAGCCACAGAGCAGTCGAAAGGGGAAGAAGGGGTAGCCCAGAATTTCTCAAGAAGCAGAGAGCAGGACAGAGGCTGAGCCAGGAAGAAGAGGCAGAGGACCGGGACAGGAGGGGAGGCTTTGGAGACAGGGAGGAGGGGCTGGAGGCGGCAGGGCAGGCAGGACTGGTGGGCTGGTGGGCAGAGGAAGACCCCACTCCATTGGGGGACAGGTGTCATAGGGGGAGAGGGACCCTGTGAGGAAGGGAGGGTCAGTGCTGAGAAGGACAGAAGAAGAGTACTAGTGAAAAGGGAGGAGGGGACAGGACCAGGGTGTTGGAAGGAGGAAGGAAGAAGAAGAGTGTGTGGGGGGTGGGGTGGAGGGTTCAAGGGGAGCAGGTGAAGGGTGACAGGGCAGACAGTTGAGAATCAGGGAGGAGATTATAGAATCTGGTTAGAAAGCGGAGGCACCCAAGGGGTAGAAAAAGTAAAGGAGAGGGGACGGGAGAAGAGGGCATAAAGGGGGAGGGAAGGGGGAGCAGGAAGGGACGGGAAGGGGGAGGGTGAGGCCTGGGGGTAAAGGTGGAGGGCGCTGGAGGTGAGGGGTAGAGAAGAGCTGCGTGGGGCCGAGGCCGAGGGCGGCCCAAGATGCCCGCGCCGCGAGCCCGCGCCCAGGAGGAGCCCCGCACGCCCGCGGAGCGCCGGCCCCTGCTGGCTCGTGGCGCGCGGGGCGCTCGACGGTGGCGGCGGGCGGCCGGCGCCGCGGTGCTGCTGGTGCAGATGCTGGAGCGGGCCGCCTTCTTCGGCGTCGCCGCCAACCTCGTGCTCTACCTCAACAGCAAGAACTTCAACTGGGCGGGCGAGCAGGCGTCGCGGGCCGCGCTCGTGTTCCTGGGCGCCTCCTACCTGCTGGCGCCCGTGGGCGGCTGGCTGGCCGACGTGTACCTGGGCCGCCACCGCGCCGTCGCGCTCAGCCTGCTGCTCTACCTGGCCGCCTCGGGGCTGCTGCCTGCCACCGCTGTGCCAGATGGCCGCCGCTCCTTCTGCGACGAGGTGCCCCCTTCTCAACTGACCCCTGCTTGCCCCTCACCCGGCTGCCAGCTCGCCTCGCCCAGCCCTTACTGCGCGCCCACCCTCTATGCCGGGCTGCTGCTCCTCGCCCTGGCTGCCAGCTCTGTCAGGAGCAACCTCACCTCTTTCGGTGCTGACCAGGTAAGTGACCAGAAGCCCAGCGGGTGTGCAATCTCCGTGGGACTAAGACCAGGGAGGTGCTGGTCTCCAGCGTGACCTCAGACAAACCACTTCCTCTCCCTGTGCCCAGTGTCTTTATTTGAAAGAAGAGGGGCGGTTAGCCCTGACAAAACCAATGGCAGCGACCGCAGGGCTAACTATAGTTGCCCTGCTCTGAGCTCCTGCAGGCCCTGTGCTGAGCTCTTCAGTGTTTTAGATCATTTAATCCTTCAAGCCACCCATGAAGCATACATTATTGTCCCCATTTTATAGACAAGGACATTGAGGCTTCACAACGTCAATGGACTTGTCCAAGGTGACATGAAAAGCAGGTCAAGGGCAGCTGGACTTCAGACCCCAGTAGGAGCCCCATCTGTATGTGCTATAAGGATCTGGGTGAGGACAGGGGCCAACCAGCTTCGTCCTACCAGCAGCATCACAGGTTGTCAGGCAGACTTGCTCAGATCTCAGCTCTGCCCCTCGGCAGGAGGGCGCTTGGGCAAATGTCTTAATCTCTGAGGTTTTCTTTATTCTGAATTGAACAGAGCATGGCACGTAGGAGAAATTCAATAAATATTTGCTAAGTGGATGAGTAAATGCCTAACAGCATGGCTGTATTTGATAGCTCTATCGAGTAGAATATTAGGCAAGAATTTAAAGTAATATGTCATATTATTAAAACAACCACATACGGTGTTAGCGAACAAAAGTAAGGTGTGGAAGCGCCTCCATGATATGATTACAACTGTGTGGAAGGAATGGACACCAGCCAAAGGGGGGAAACTGGGGGAGAAAAATGAAACGGTGGCACCACCAGGCCACTAGACAATTTCCCCCAATATTCTCTGTTTTTTACATGTTCTTTAACTGCGTAGCTTACACTCATAAAGGAGACATTTTTAAAGATTCGTTCCACCCAGCTGGCATCCACAGTTTGGCACCCAGCACGGTTTCCAGTGTCGTTGCCAATGAATCACTCTGCCAGCCTGTTCAGGTTCCTTGGACGACGGAGGACTCAGTGTCCCCAGCCAGCCTTGCCCACTTGTCACTCACTGGACCTTTCTTCAGGAGACCCCACATATTTGCCAGTAGGAATCCCCTGTCTTCCCCAAATTCTGTTTTTCACTGACAGTCCACTAGCACTCCCCTCTCACAGGGCCATTAAAGATGCCCATAACCTGTACCCTTGACCCCAATGACCTGGAGGGCCTCAGCCACCCAGTGTCCCTGTGGCAAGACTGGTCTCCTGGAGGCCAGACCACTGAGCGGAGCAGAACTCCTCCTGGCATCAACAATGACGGCGGCTCCCTGCACTCTCCCGTGTACAGAGCATGGACTCTGGGTGGGGCAAGGCCGGGCTGGAGGGCTGCCTTAAGATCTTGGGGCTGGGAAGTGGCATGGTGGTTAAAGCGCTGGACTCTCACATGGCCGACAATGGTTTGAGTCCCAGACCTGACAGCTTGCTTTCTCACTTTCTTCCTCTTTCTCTCTCTGGTCAAATTAAATAATAATAATAAATAAAAATTCAATCAATAATTATTAAAAAAAAAAAAAAGATGTTGGGATTTGAGGCCCCACAGTGACACATCAGTACTGCAGCTGGACCCAGTTAGGAAAGGTTCCGGTTTGTATCTCAGGACCTCCCTGCGAGCATAGGGCACATGTGTGCGTGTTCATGATCTGGGCTCACTGAGGCTGAGGCCGGGTGTGGATCACTGTGTGAGGACCTCCCTGTGTGCACAGGGCACGTGTGTGCGTGTTCATGATCTGGGCTCACTGAGGCTGAGGCCGGGTGTGGATCACTGTGTGAGGACCCTGTTGAAGTGCCTATTTCTCTTTCTCCTTGGCTCTGTATCATGGGGGGAAAAGTCAGATATGATCCCTAGAACAGTACAGAAGTACTGAAATGGTTTAAGGCAGGATCGAGATTGCTGCATTCAAGTTCTCTAAAAATGGCTCTGGCCAGTGCCAGCAGGTGGTAGAGTGGTTAAGGCGCTGGACTCCTTCGTGGCCAACCACGATTTGAGACCCAGGCCTGGTGGCTTGAAACTCACTCTGGTCGCATGTGCACATGCATACCCAAAATCCTGAGAGATGACTGGAGAAGATTTGCTGTGTGGCCATCCCTGTGAGGGGGTGATTTCTCACTTTCCCTTTCTCTGTCTCTCCATCTCTCTCTGGCAAGAGCATGCAACCCACGGCAAAAAAAAAAAAAAAAAAAATCTAAAAAAAAAAAGCTCTGGCCTCTGTGACAAGAGTGGATGGATCCGAACAGTGAGGAGGCTGCTGCTAACTTCCGCGGGGGCAGTCAGACGAGAGGCGTGGGGTGGAGGGCTGGCACCATCTGGCAGACCGCTGTACTCAACAGCCGCGTGCTTGACACACTTGCTGATTTCAGAAAGGGCCATCCATCATTCCCGTCCAAGTGTCTGCTCATTGGAAGAACTCATTTATATCCTGAATGGGCTGTCTGTTCTTCCCCTTATAGTCACAATTGTCATATTCATTTAGTTCCAATTAATAAATGGAGTGGCTGCTCATAACGAGACTTATTCAATTTTCTGCTTGAATGTCTAGAGCAAGGATTCTCGGTAGTCGGCATGGCCCTCCCTCCCCACCGCCAAGACGACACCCCCCCCCCCCGAATCTCCAAGGGAACACAGTTTTTAGCCCATTCAGACGGATCAAAATTTTACATTTGGAAAAGGAACAAAATACTTATCTTTGTCCAATGCAGCTACAGAAACTAAAGTTTGTCAGAATCTTCTTAGAAATATGTATCTCTGGGGCTAGCAGGTGGCATAGTGGTTGAGGTGCTGGACTCTTATATGGTCAATGGCAGTTCAAGTCCTGGACCTGGAGGCTTGAAACTCACACTGGGCGCTGTGCAGGTATGCCCAAAATCTCAAGAAGAAATGGAGGAGAAAGGATTTGCCACATGGTCATGCCCCCAGGGGGTGATTTTTTTGCTTTCTGTCTCTTTTTTCGATGAGCACATGTGCCCTATAGCAAAAAATCTCTCAAAAAAAAAGAAAGAAAGAAAGAAAGAAAGAAAGAAAGAAAGAAAGAAAGAAAGAGAGAGAGAAAGAAAGAGAAAGAGAAAGAGAAAGAGAAAGAGAGAGAGAGAGAGAGAGAAAGAGAAAGAAAGAAAAGGGAAAAGAGAAAGAAAGAATCTCTGGGTAGAAGGACAGTAATGGATTCTGAGACTTGGGAGATCATTAAAAAGGTGACTGGTTTCGGGACCAGCAGTTAGCGTAATGGCTGTGTCACTGGACTCCCACGTAGTCGACCGCGGTTCGAGTCCCGGACCCGGCGGCTTAAACTCACGCCGGGCGCGTGTGCGTGCGTGCCCAAGATCCCGAGAGGAGAATGGAGGAGAAGGGATTGCGACGTGGCCATCCCCCCTGGGGGGTGATTTCCTGCTTTCTATCTCTCTGTCTCTCTCTGTCTGTCTGGCGAGCGCACGCGCCCTATAGCAAAAACCTCTCCAAAAAAAAAAAAAAAAAAAAGGTGACTGGTTTAATAAAGCAGAGAATCCTTTATCTATAGAAGTGACCCCAGCCCTTTTTTCTTTTTTCATTTTTTTCTTTTTCTTTTTCTTTTTTTTTTTTTTTAAGTTTTTGCCATAGGGTATGTTGCTTGCCGGAGAGAGACAAAGACAGACAGAGAGAAGGAAAGTGAGAAAGCACCTCCCCAGGAGGGTTAGCCACACCACAATCCCTTCTCTTCCCTGTTCCTCCTGGGATTCCGGGCACACACGCACACATACCCAGAGTGATTTTCTTTGTTGTGTTTTATTTACTTATTTATCTATCTCTTTCAATTTATTTTATACATTCAATCACTATCCATCTCTCAGCTTGCCGAGTGAATTTACCCAACATGAATACACTTCACACAAGTCCAGCTGAGGATACCATACACGTTATCATCAACAGATAATGTCTGTGTGTTCATACTGGGTTGAGGACTTGAACTGCGGTCAGCCATGTGGGAGACTAGCGCTTTAACCACCATGCCACCTGCTGGTCCCCCTCACCACCTTTTAGAAATACGGATGCCCGGGGAGGAGCTAGGTGATGGCAATTGCACCTATGTAGGAGAAGTCCTGGGTCACATGCGCGTACCCGCCATGTGGGTTTGCTGACACTAGGGGTGGATTGTAGGGAGGAGATCCTCTTGGGAATACCTACCTGTCTTTCTGTCTTTCTCTTTCTGTCATGGAGGAAATAAATACATTTTTTTTTAATAAAAGAAGAAGAAATGGCAGATGTCTAGGCCCTGCCCAGACCTCCTGGGTCAGGACATGCAACCAGGAAGAGAAGGGGACAGCCATACAGCTGCCCTGAGTGAACAGACTAGAAGGGACCTGGGGCCTGCCTATTGTAGGTAGATCCCAATCCAGGGTAAAGCTTTTCAGCCTGTCTGTCCTTCCTAGAAGCCCTGGAATGCTTTTTGGTCCAAGCCAGAGCCAGCTCTTGGGGCTCTGGCCAGGACCACCCTTCCTGTCCCTGATTATACCAGCCTCATTTGAGCATTTATCAGAAAGAGGCAAGTGGGGGCGGGGCGGGGGAGCCTGCAGCAGAATCATCTGCATCTGCAAACTAGAGGAAATTCTCAACCAGACTTCTGACTGCTCTTTCTGTACCATGCATCCATCCTATGTAAGAATGTGGAACAGAACCGAAATCTTCATTGATTTGTTTCTGATTATAGAAGTAATACACAATGTAGGTTGCTCTGTCCAAGACAAAGGGATAAATCAACCAGAAATGAGCTAAGTGGCATCGGAGAGGTCTGCTGTGTGCACTGCGTGGTGACAATAAAAAAGCAACGTGTGCCATGGGCATGCAAAAACAGCCATGCCAACATGTCACTGGATGAACAAGTGACTCCCGGGAGAAGAGTTTATTCGCTCATTCAGGAAATACTTATCGAGCATCTATTTAGTGGCCAGAGACTAGGAAAGTGCCGAACGCCCACCCACTGCCCCTGAAGTGTCTCCCTCTGGGGTGGGGGCAGGTACAGAGAATGTGTCATGGGCAGGCTGCCCTCCTGCACCTCCTTGGCCCTCACCCTCACCCCTCCCTGACTGGCAGGTAATGGATCTTGGCCGAGATGCCACCCGCCGCTTCTTCAACTGGTTTTATTGGAGCATCAACCTGGGTGCTGTGCTGTCGCTGCTGGTGGTGGCCTTCATCCAGCAGAACATCAGCTTCCTGCTGGGCTACAGCATCCCCGTGGGTTGTGTGGGCCTGGCCTTCTTCACCTTCCTCTTCACCACCCCCATCTTCATCACCAAGCCCCCCACCGGCAGCCAGATATCCTCCATGCTTAAGCTCGCTTTCCGAAACTGCTGCCCCCGACTGGGCCAACGACACTCTGACAGGTAAGGAGGTGGCTCTGGGTGAAAGGGGCCTTCGACCCCAGAGACGTGCCTTACTTATCTCGAGGAAGGCATGGTCCGGAGTGTAGATGTTCTGGTTCAGAGCCTGTGATCTGAGCCCTTGGTGCTGATCTGCTCTCCAGCTGGCCGGAACAGCCCGCTGGGACTGAGGATGGTGGTGGAGGTCCAGGGGGCAGTGGTGGTGGTATTATGAGTGACCCTCTAACTGTTAAAAGTGCGGGGATGATCGTGGTGTTGACAATGATGGTGATACAAACGGGGATGATGGCCCTGGTCCCTACAAGGACGATGACCATTGGTGATGGAAGTAGCGGTGGTGTGATGGAGGTGCTGGTACCCGAGAAGGTCGCTGGGATCTCATATGGATAACCCCACACTCCCCTGTTGCTCAGCATAACAAGTTTTGAGAAATCAGCCAGACTCACTCGCTTCCTATCAGCTGGCATCCAGGGGGAAAGGACTGAATGGCGTTGCGTAGGCGCAATGGCTTTCTTCGCTCCTCTCCTTCCAAAGGTGGCTGACTGTATTTGCGTTAAGCAAACCTGTCTCCGGACCTTGGAGCCAATCACAGCTCTTGTCAGTAGGATCGAGGGTGGAAAAGGTGAAGAACATACTTCCCTCAACCTGGTATACTGCTACAGAGTTTGTTAGTACAGTCGTCAGGTTCTGAGTCTGGTGGTTTAATTGTCTGTTACTACCTAACAAACCACACCAGAACTCATTGGCTTAAACAACCACCTTTTTGTCCCTTTTCACACGTCTGTGGGTGACTGGGCTCAACCAGCCATTATTCTATGCCTCCTGATGTCACGGGGGCTGCCGTCACTTGGGGGCTTGAAAGGACTAGAACATCCAAGCTGGCTCACTTACATGGCAGGCAATCAGTGTCGGCTGTCATCTGAGAGCTCAGCGGGGACGGTCACCTAGAGCACCTTGGATCCCTCTCATGTGGCCTTATCGTGTGGCTTGAGAGTCTCGTGGTATGGTTTCTAGGTTCTGTAGAAGGGAACATTCCAAGAATGAAAGCTCCCGAGAGAAGAAAATAGAAACTGGTTCTTCTTCAGGCCCTTAAGAGGTTTGAAAGTCCCATAGCATCGCTTCTTCCTCATTTTATCGGTGAAAGCAGTCACGAGCTGGCCCAGAATCAGTGACTGGGGAAAATTAAGTTCAAATGGTTGGCAGTGAACTGGCAGCACATACTGTGGCGGCCATCTTTGGAGTTGCCACACAGTAATGGCCTCTTTTGGAATCTCAGAGGAGGATAGGAGGTGCCATAACAAGAAGGGACCAGAAAGCTCTCAGGACAAAGGCAAAGGGAAAAGGATGCAGCAGTGGCTGATCTAGCCTGTCACCTCATGATGTTCCCTCCACATACCACGGAGGGAGAGAGCTACAGTGTTGACCATCGAGGAGGATGGACTTGGGGACAGCAAGTGGGAGGGTTGTGGTATATCGAATCTGTGACAGCCTCTCTCTCTCTGAGTCAGACTTGGACTAGGACCACCCTGGTTCCTGTGGAAAACTGATGCTATGAACCAAAAAATCCCTTAAGACTCTGCTCGCCGTATGAAAACAGTAGTTGGCGTACTGGCTACGTCGCTGGACTCCCATGTAGTCGACTGCGGTTTGAGTCCTGGACTTGGTGGCTTAAGCTCACACTGGGCGCGTGTGCATGTGTGCCCAAGATCCCGAGAGGAGAACGGAGGAGAAGGGATTGTGGCGTGACCATCCCCCTCAGGGGGTGATTTCTCGCTTTCTGTCTCTCTGTCTCTGTCTTTCTGGCAAGCGCACGCGCCCTATAGCATAAACCTCTCCCCCCCAAAAAAAATGGACTTTGCTCACCGTAGTCTTTGGTCTGACTTCCTTTAGGACCCAAGGGGGACACGGCTCTAGAGTAGAGTAGGTCTTGATTGACTACTTTTGCTACAAAAGAGTAAATAGTGATAATATCAACATTGGTGGTGCCAATAATAAGTGATGGCCAGGGACATTGTGCAGATGGCATAATGGTTACATTGCTGAACTCCCACGTAGTCAACCACAGTTCAAGCCCTGAACCCAGTGGCTTAAAACTCACACTGACCGCGTGTGTGTGTGTGTGTGTGTGTGTGCCCAAAACCCCGAGAGGAGAATAGAGGAGAAGAGATTGCGGTGTAGTCATCCCCCCAGGGGGTGATTTCTCACTTTCTGTCTCTCTGCCTCTATTTGTCTCTCCGGTAAGCCCACTCACCCTGTATCTAAAACCTCTCTAAAAAAAAAGAAAAAAAGAAAGAAAGTGATGGCCATAGTAATAAAAGAATGGCTTCGGTAACAGCGATCATCATCCTAATGGGAACGATAATAAGGATGCTGGCCTTGGGATGGTGGAGGTGATGCTGACAGTGGGGTGGAGAAGATGAGGGTGGTGATTTCAGAGGTGATGGCCATGCAAAGATGTGATATTAGGGGGGGTAGGATTAAATTAGGAGATGATGGTGGAGGTGAAAAGAATGGCGGGGGGATGGTGATGGCTGCCTACAACCCCACAGAGACCCCCAGGGTGCCCACCTGCTTCCTGACCAGAGATTTCCCCAGCCTGGCGCCTCCTCCCAAGAGGACATTGCCAACTTCCAGGTGTTGGTGAAGATCTTACCTGTCATGGTGACCCTAGTACCCTACTGGATGGTGTACTTCCAGGTGAGCCTCTTGCTCTGGGGCGCCTAGATCCCTGATCTTGCTGGTCTCAGTTTTCTTTGCAGAATCCCAGGGCATGTGAGGAAGGGGAGAGGAGAGGGACAGAGTGAGTTGCTCTGTGCACCAGCTGGTGTGAGGCCTGACCCAGAGCCATCCCAATCATTACACTTCCTCAGGTGTTATGGCAGGGTGAACTGGAGACAGGCCTGAGGCTCAGCCCCTGGAATCAGTCACCTCTTCTCTCTGGGCCTCAGTTCTCTCACGGGTACAATGGGTGGCTTAGACACTCGGATGCTCTAGGCTGGTAGCTGGGAGACGGGCCGGTCACAGCAGGTTTGGGGCAAGCTCAGTGCACTGAAGACTTTGCAACAGGGGTTCTCCAACCCAGCTGTGCCTCAGAATTACCTGCAGAGCTTTAAAAAAAAAGATACAGATTCTCACATCCCACTCCAGACACCTGAATCAGAACTGCTGAGAGAGGTCTCTAGTTTAATAAACTCAGATGATACAGACGCTCAGGTATGAGAACTACTGCCTCTCACCTGGCCCACCACTCCCCGAGGAGAAGGTAAGCAACTCGTGTCTGTGTTTGTGGGTGGGAGAGACCACAGGCTGACCCTAGCCCCTAACCCCCAGAACATACCCCTTCTTCACCTCTACTTAGGGGTGCCCAGTGGGTGTCTATGATGTGACGGGGACATGAGTGCGTGTGTCCATGGCTGATTGAGTCACACCAGTTGTCAGAATATTGCTGCCCTTGGGGCTAGCCGGTGGCATGGTGGTTAAGGCAGCTGATATTTAAGGCAAGGCTTACTGTGGTTTGAGTCTCAGACCTGGCAAGCATATGTGCATGCATGCCCAGATCCCAAAAGGAGAGAGAAAGCAAGGAGAAGAGATTGCTGTGTGACCATTCCCCCATGGTGGGTGCTTTCTCACTTTCTCTCCCTCTCTCTCTCTCTCTCTCTCTCTCTCTGTCTGTCTCTTTCCAGTGAGCTTATTCACTCTCTAGCAAATTAACAGAAATAGAAGATCAGCAGATGGCGTAATAGTTATGTCGCTGGACTCACATGTAGTTGACGTGGTTCAAGTTCTGGACCTGGTGGCTTAAAACTCATGCTGGGAGAACCAGTAGTTAGCGTAATGGCTATGTCGCTGGACTCCCACGTAGTTGACCATAGTTCACGTTCCGGACCCGGTGGCTTAAAACTCACGCCGGGCGCGTGTGTGTGCGTGCCCAAGACGGGATCTGTCTTGGGAGAGAATGGAGGAGAAGGGATTGTGGCGTGACCATCCCCCCTGGGGGGTGATTTCTCGCTTTCTGTCTCTATGTCTCTCTCTGTCTGTTTGGCGAGCGCACGCGCCCTATAGCAAAAAAACCTCTCCAAAAAAAAAAAACTCATGCCAGGCACGTGTGCGTGCATGCCCAAGATCCCAAGAGGAGAAGGGATTGCCATGTGGCCATCCCCCCTAGAGGGTGATTTCTCACTTTCTGTCTCTCTCTGTCTCTCCAGCTAGTGCATGCAACCTATAGCAAAAATCTCTCTAAAAATTTAAAATAAAAGATATTGATGTTCTTCCATACCAGCTGTCAATGGCAGTTGCCCTGAGCCACACAAGTGCCCTCCCCTGCCACAGCCCTCCTGAGAGAGTCTCTTGGACCTCCCTCCTCTATAGAGAAATGAAGGGGCAATGCCTGGTCTGATGGGGGCCCCTAGAGCCCTGCTCTGCAGCTGTGACCCACTGTGCCGGGCCAGCATGTGTAACCTGTGGGACTCAGGGTAGCTCAGTGTCATGTAAGAACTCCCCAAGGGGACCGCCATACCATTATCTTCCCCATTTCCACAAACATTTATCCGTATCTATCCTGTGCTGGGCCCTGGAGACCCAAATGTGAGTCAGACCAGCTGTGCCCTGGCGCTGGGGTAAGGCTGCATGTACTGCTCATAGTCCAAGAGCAGGCAAAGGAGGCTCCCGTCCAGGCCTGCTTCCCAGAGAGGAAGAAAGGTGGGAAGGTTACCCGCCCCCAAGACTGGATGGGAGGACAGCCCCCAGCTGCCTGGCACTGGGGCTGAGGAATGCCCCCCCTGGAAGCTGGGAGCCTTCTGAGGCGAGAGGCAAGATGACTGGCTTTGTTCCAGCCTCATCCCATCTCTCTCGGCAGATGCAGTCCACGTATGTGCTCCAAGGTCTTCACCTCCACATCCCGAACATTTTCCCAGCCAACCCTGGCTACCGCTCCATGGCTCTGAAAGCCCAGGGCAACTATACGGTAAGAGACAAAGCGTGAGTTCTCCACCCATACAGGCCAGGCTGGGCTTCCTCTGAGAAGAGAGGAAACGAGCTGCCTTCACATCCCCTCCCTTAGCTGCAGGGCAACCTCAGGATTCAGAAAAAGCACCTTCAGGGTGTGTAAATTTATGTCGGAGCCCAGGCATCCTGCTCCACACCCCCTCCCCACTGCGGCTCTGAAGCAGGCTTCACACCCTGTTTGTACCACTTTGCACCCTAAGACTGAGCACACTCAGATCCCTCTTGGGCTCTGCCCTACTCCCTCTTTCTCTGGAACCCTGGGGTACCTGCCTTTTGGTAGAACTTTCCAAACCTTGGCATTTCAGAGACTCAAAAAATCAAAGATCTTCAGAGCTGGCAGATAAATGACATACTTGCCATTATACTTCATTTCCTTGCTCACGGCAGACATTACTAATCAATCAAAACACTGTTTCAATCTTTTTACTTTTATTTTATTATATTTGGCAGTGGGCATATGCATTCACCAGAGAGAGACAGAGAGAGAAGGAGAGAGAGGGAAAGTGAGCAAGCTCTCTCCGTGAGGAATGGTCACACCAGAACCCCTTCTCCACTTCTGCCTCCTTTGAGGATTTTAGACATACGTGCACACACCTCCGGCATGTTTCTCAGAACCACTGGAACTCAAACTGTGCAGGCAGTCATGTGGAACCCAGCTGCCCTAACCACACCACAGGCTGGCCCCATTGACACTCTTTCACACCAACTGATATAAGTTAGAATAGGGGGACCAGCAGGTGGCGTAGTGATTAAGGTGCTGGACACTCCCACATGGCCAACCGTGGTTTGAGTCCCAGACCTGGGGCTTGCTTTCCCATTTTTTCTCTCTCTCTTTCTGGTCAAACTAAATAAATGAATGAATAAAAAAATTAAATAAATAATTCTTTAAAAAAAAAAAAATGAAGCTAGAATAGAAGAGGAAACCTATTTGCCATTTTTTAATCTAATCCTACTCCCTGAGGGAGTAGTCACACAGGGACAGTTCAGAGTCCAGGTCACTTGACGCTTGCCCCAAAGCTCCTTCCGCTCCGCTAGCCTGCCTCTATAAACCTCCTCCTGTCCCAGATCCCAGAAGCCTGGCTCCTTCTTGCCAACGTAGTGGTGGTGCTGATTCTGGTCCCTCTGAAGGACCACCTGATCGACCCTTTACTACTGCGGTGTAAGCTGCTTCCCTCGGCCCTGCAGAAGATGGCACTGGGCATGTTCTTTGGTTTTACCTCTGTCATTGTGGCAGGTATGTGGATGGTGTGGGGCTGGGGGCTGCGGGCTGGCCTTCGTCTATCTTGGGTAGGGGAGGCTGGTTCCACTAAGGGCTGACACTGAAATCGTGGCCTAGGCCGAGTACAGCCCCCACCAACGGGTGTCAGTATTGGCTTCCTGGACAGTACGAGCAGAAAACGACCTGCCTAATCTAATCCAGCCCCTCTCATTTTGACACAGAAAGAAACTTAGTCCAACAGACGAGCAAATGTTTCCTCAATGGCATATAAATTTCTTTTCTTTTTTTCTTTTTTTTTTGAGAGGTTTGTGCTATAGGGCGCGTGCGCTTGCTGGAAAGACAGAGAGAGACACAGAGTCAGAAAGTGAGAAATCACCCTCCAGGGGATATGGCCATGCCGCAATCCCTTCTCCTCCATTCTCCTCTCGGGATCTTGGGCACGCACGCACATGCGCCCGGCATGAGTTTAAGCCACCGGGTCTGGGATGCGAACTGCGGTCGACTACATGGGATCCAGCGACATAGCCATTACGTGAACTGCTGGTCCCTGGCATACAAATTTCTTGAAGGCAGGGATTTCTTTTTCTTTTATTTACCACTGTAAATAATGCACAAGGGCCTTTAATAACTGTATCGAATGAATTTTCTTTTTAAAATATAATTCTTTTTTTAAGAATTATTTTTTATTTAACTTTATTTATTTATAATTTGACCAGAGAGTGACAGAGAGAGAGAGAGAGAGAAAGTGAGAAAGCAAGCCACCAGGTCTGGGATTCAAACTGCGGTCAGCCATGTGGGAGTCCAGCGTCCTTAACCACCATGCCATCTGCTTGTCCCTATATATAAGTCTTTTTTTAAAAAAAAAATTTATTTATTTATCTATCTACTTATTTGTTGTCATTTTCAAGCTACCAGGCCTGGGACTTGAACCACTCGGCCACGTGGGAATCCAGCACCTTAACCACCACGCCACCTGCTAGCCCCTTAAATGTGTTTTCTCAAGATTCATAGCCACTTGGGGAGGGTATTTTTTGATGGAGGCTTGCTGTGCTGCAGTCCTCCTGCCCAGCCTCCCAGTTAGCGAGGACCGCAAGCACGCCAGCACACCCAGCTTGTTTAGGTTGGTTCTGGAACTAAGCCAGGACCTCCCAGGTGGCCCCTGCTGGCACAGTAGCACCCTACTGCTTGCACCACCACAGCCGGGTCTTCATCCTGCTTCTTGTGTAAGGGAACTGGGTCTAAGGTTAGGTGCTTTGCCCAAGTCATACTGCAAGTCAGTGTTAGGGCCAGGATTGGAACCCAAGTTCCCCAACTCCCCATCCGGTGTTCATTCCACAGCTATGGTCCCAGCAATACAGAAAAAGATGATAAAGTGGTCCAACATGAAAGCCAGCTTAGAATCACTACTGCAATACTTGATGTTACAGCCGAGGGGTCATGTGATATCATGGAAAGAAGGCCACCTTTGAAGTCAGACCTACTGGGGCTCACATCCAGCCCTGTCTACCTATCAGTGTAACTCAGGGCTGGTTGCTTAACCTACATTTCACTTTCTTCATTTGAAGAATGCACGCTAAGGACCAGCAGTTAGCGTAATGGCTATGTCGCTGGACTCCCATGTAGTGGACCGCAGTTCGAGTCCTGGACCCGGTGGCTTAAACTCCCGTTGAGCGCGTGTGCATGAGTGCCCAAGATCCCAAGAGGAGAATGGAGGAGAAGGGATTGCAGCGTGGCCATCCCTCCTGGGGGGGGTGGGTGGGATGGGTTGATTTCTCGCTTTCTGTCTCTCCAGCCAGTGCACACACCCTATAGCAAAAACTTCTTAAAAAAAAAAAAAAAAAGACTGCATGCTAAGCGCTTAACAACAACAGGTTTTCAATTAATGGGAGCTGATATTGTTATTGAGTACAAAACATAGCCCTGAGTTTCCTAGCAGCCAAGACAAAAAGGGAGGAGCTGGAACTCAAACCTTGACACTCCCCTTGCCCCCTGGTCAGTATTCTCTTCCTTACCTGCTGCCCAGTCAAGCCCTGGCCAGGCCTGGCCAGGCCTGGCTGGAATCTCCTGCTCCTCCACCAGGTGTCCTGGAGATGGAGCGTTTACACTACATCCACCGCAATGAGACCGTGACCCAGAAGATCGGGGAGGACCTGTACTATGCAGCACCACTGCCCATCTGGTGGCAGATCCCACAGTACCTGCTTATTGGGATCAGCGAGATTTTCGCCAGCATCCCAGGTAACCTGGATCCCCTCTTCTGCTTTTGCAACCAGTGGTGGGCTCTGCTTGAGGGTGCCTCCAAGTGCAGCCTCTGGGGCTTGCTGGCGTGGAAGCAGGCAGTGTTTTCTCAGTGGCTGCATTCGCTCAGTGGAGACGTGTTAGCCCTGCCTCTCACCAGCCACTGCAAAAGGCCCTGGAAGGCTGGAGGAGACTAAGGCTCTTCCCACCACCCTCTACGTATGAGGGGACTTCAGAATTCATGGGAAATGCATATTATGAAAAAAAACTGGGCTGGCTCCTTGACCTAGAGGATAAGGCAGCTGTATCCTATGTGACCAAGTGCATGGCTTGAATCCCAGACCCGGTGGCTTGAGAAACACACCATGCATAGGTGTGCACATGCCCAAAATTCCAAAAGAAGGGAGAAATGGAGAAGGGATTGCAGTGTGCTCATTCCCCATGCGGTGCTTTTTCCTCTCTCCCTCACTCTGACTCTCTCTGGTGAGCACACACACACCCTCTAAAATAAGAAGAAAAAAAAAAAAAGGTTTTGCATCAAAATAAACTCACACTTTAATTTCTTTTTTTTTTTTTTTCATGAATCTTTTGAAGTCCACATAGTCACCTGCTGCCATGTTCCCCAGCCTCTGGGTCTTTGCAGTTGCTGTTCCCTCCACTTAGACGGAAGGTGAACTCCTATTCCCCTTCAATTCCAAGTCTCATAGGGGCTTACAGGCTGAGCCTGGATCTTAGGATTTCTCCTGAGGATGACAGTACCCCCTCCTCAACTCTGCGAGGGGTTTTGGCAGGAAAGGACCCCACCAGAGATGTTTTAGACAGGCCCACTGCTGGTGCGGAGAGAGCAGGACTTGGGGGGGGTTTAAGAGGCCTTTATAGGGGGCCAGACAAAGTGACCAGGGTTCGGGTTTGGCCCAGGGTGGAGGGGACAGAGACCAGGGCACACATTTAGAAGAGGTCTTAGAGATTGAGTTGAAATGGTTTGGCAATGGTGGCTGGAGGATAAAGATGGTGCTGGCTTGGAGGCTGTCACTGAATGGAAAACCCAGGAGGGTGTGGGGAGGCAGAGCTCTTGGGGCCACATGGCCTGTCCAGTTGGGGGTGTTCGAACAGGAGGTGGATGAGCAGGGCAGAGAGGAAGTGACACTGCTACTCAGTGCTGTCACGGCCTCCATGATGAAGGCATGGTGGGGTGGGGCCGGTCCTCTGCCGCCTCCCAGCCCTGAGGCCTCTCTCTCTCCTCAGGCCTGGAGTTCGCCTATTCTGAGGCCCCACGGTCCATGCAGGGAGCAATGATGGGCATCTTCTTCTGCCTGTCAGGGGTGGGCTCGCTGTTGGGCTCAAGCCTGGTGGCACTACTGTCCTTGCCGGGGGGCTGGCTGCACTGCCCCGAGGACTTCGGTGAGTGTGGGACATGGGTGGAGGGGGGTTTGGAAGAGGCGGCTGCACGTTGACCCTGGGCAGAATGAAGTGAGGGGTGGGCTCAGGAGAGGGGGCTGTGGCCCACCTTGCCCATCACTCACCGTGTGGCCTCACCTCCACGGGCCTCAGTTCCCCAGCTGTCAAAAGGAAGCACTGACCTCAGTGGACCGCAAAGGCTCCTGCCCTAGAACGCTGCCATTCTGGCTGAAAGGTCATGTTTCTTGTGGAATTTGTGCTGTGAGTTTCCTAATAACTGGCCAAGGAAGAATCGTAGACACCCCAGGACGCTAGAGGGATGTCTACCCGCTGTCATCAGATCCCATCCACTGCCCGGATGGCCCAGGCCCAGTAAAGAGAGTGCAGCACAGGTGGGCCTTGCCCTGAGCCAACACCCGCTCCCCTTTTCCCAGGGAACATCAACAATTGCCGGATGGACCTCTACTTCTTCCTGCTGGCTGGCATTCAGGCCGTCACAGCCCTCTTTTTTATCTGGATCGCTGGTCGCTATGAGAGGGCCGCTCAGGGCCCAGCCTCCCAGAGCAGTCCCAGCAGGGACAGGGGCTGAACATGCCCCCAGCCCACCCCTGGCTTCTCGCTGCCCGGACACAGACCCCGCAGTCTCAGCTGTGGTTTCCTTCTGTTTATTCTGTACCAGACGTTAGAATGAAATGGTTCCCATAAATAAGGGGCAGAAGCCCTTCCTCACAACCATGGTCCATGACAAGGGCAGGGCAGAGGGCACCTGGATGGGCCTTGCAGGGGTCCAGGCAGGGGACTTGGATCAACAAGCACCAGAGGATGTGCGGGAAGGGCAGGCTAGAGGCCCTGTGGGCGCCCCACTCCCGCTGTCCAGGCTGGTGGCTGCCATGCTGGGCCAGGCAGGTTGGGCCAGGTCAGGAGCTGCCCCGAATCCTCTCCATGTAGTTACGAAGCTCCTCGGGGTCCTTCAGCCCCATGTCCTCACACACCCAGCGGATGTCCTCCTCGCCTGCCACCAGGATGGACTGCACCGCAGGGGCCCCCACAGGCTCCTCAGGCGGCTGGGCTGGAGGGACTGGTGCAAACGTCACAAACTCGACGCGCTTTCGCCGCCCTCCGGCTTCCTTTCGGGCCAGGGTGCTGGAGGAGCTGGTGGTGCCCCCAGGAGGGTCAGGGGCCAGAGTTGGGGCCTCCCCTCCCCCCCCACTCTCACAGGGGCACGCCCCCTCCCCTTTGGGCGGACTAGGAGACTGCCGGTCCAGCTGGCGGCTCAGTTCCTCCTGGTCAGTGCCCAGCCAGACCCAGTTGTGGGGCTGGGGGGAGGCTGGGTCGGTGGCGCTGTCGGGAGGCTCTTTGCGCTGGTAGCGCAGCACGAAGACCACGCCGTTGACCAGGAAGATGAAGATGGCCAGACAGAAGATTCCCAGCAGGGCGTACATGCCCAGCTCTAGATCGGTGACTCGCTGAGGGGCCGGGACCATCTCCTCCTCTTCCTCCTCCTCCTCCCTGGCTTCAGCCTCCTCCTTCTCGGTCTCCTCCTCTGCCCGCTCAAACTTGCCCCTCACACCCACGCTGCCCCTCGTACCACCTGCTGCCCGCCGCTCACCAGCCATACTGGAGTCTGTGGCCGGCAGGCTTCGAGCAGGACTGGAGGGGAGAGGAGGGGCCGGGGTGGGGGCCGGGGGCAGCCCCAGCCAGGCAGTGCCAGAGGCCAGGGGCACACGGTGGCGGCCCCGGCGGCAGGGCTCGGGAGGGTGCAGAGCCACATGCAGGGGCAGCCCCTCGGCGCCCGCCCCACTCACCACCACCCCGAGCCGGGCACCCTGCTCCTCGGCTGGCAGGATGGCACTGGGCTCCTCAGCTGAGACGGACAGTCCCAGGTCACCGTGGTCGTAGAGCTCAGCAGGGGCCAAGGTGTGGTCAGAAAACGACAGCCATAGGGAGAGGGCCACTTCCTGTGGGGCACACGGACACAGGCAGAGACACGCGAGGGCACGCACGCATGCACACAGAGACCACTCCCACAGAGACAGGCCACATGGAAGAGAGACCAGAGAGAAAACAGAGACACAGGCAGATGGACAAAACACAGGGAGAGAGGGGATGTGTGTCAATCACCTGCCTGCCCCGCAGCGGGGGCGGGTCATGGGGAGGGTCCTTAGTGAGAGCCAGCTAATCCACCTCCCACTGCCAGACTCCCGCCAGACACTGCTTGATCACGTCCAGCTGCAGAGAGCTCACTCCTCACAGAGAAGTCAGTCCTCATTCTGAAAACCCTAAGGTACGGGGTTTGAAGTGCCAGGGTTCCCTTCCTCCCGGCCCCTTCTGCTGTCAGCCCTCCCCCCAGGCCCCAGCTGTCACCTGCTTTGGGGCGGGAAGGGCTGACTGTGCCCAGCATGTGGCGGTGATCTCCCCAGGGTGGGCAGTGCCCCGGCTCAGGGCCAGCGAAATGCCCATCACCGGCTGCACTTGCAGCTCCAGCACCGAGACCTTGTCGTCAGTCACAGCCAGTGCCTGCTCTCCCAGAATGGAGTCAGACAGTGGGGAGCGCACCTGAGGGCGAGAAGGAGCCCCGGTGGGGAACCTCCTATAGGGACGGCTGCCCCTCAAAGGGATCTGGTTTCTTCTCCCAGCATCGGGGCAGCTGTTCTCTGCCACCCTTGACACCCCAACTGTATGCCCCACCCCTGGGGGACAAGTGCCTCCTCTCTCAAGGCCTAGCCTCCAGATACCCACACCCCAGCCCTTCATGTCTAGAGGACTTCCCCCTTTACGTGGGCCACACACTGTCACACAATCCCTCAGTGCTCATCCCTAGGCCGAACACCTCCCCCGGCAGCCCTGGGCCCCTCCGACGGCTTCCCATCTGCCCATCAACTGCTGGGGCCACCCACACCAGCGAGTCTGCTCCCCAGCGTGCTGGCTGGCTCACCTCGATGGAGGTGACACCAGGCTCCAGGCCCACCAGAATGCGGCCGCCCTCCAGCGAGGCTACGCGCGGGTCCTGCACACGGGCGTGCGGTGCCACGAGGTGGGACACGTCCAGCAGCCAGTCGGAGCCAAGCAGGTAGGTGAGACGGCGGCCACCGTCCAGCGGGTGGGCCACGAAGGGGACGAGGAAGCGCACCCCGGCGCGCTGGTACTGCAGGCGGCAGCTGCGAGCACGCCGCTCGGTCTCCTCTGCAGGGGCGGCCTCTGGCTCGGCTACCCTGGGGCGGCCAGAGGCGGGGCGTCAGTGCAGGCCCCGCCCCCAGGCTACGAGGACCCCGCCCCTGCCCTTCCAGAGGCTCCTACTCATCAAACTGCGGATCTTGGGAGTCAGGCCCTTCCACCCACAGCGTGGACGTTCCAGCCCCTGCTATGTGCGTGCGCCCATCTGCCCAAGCGCGCTCATCCGCCTTTTACTCCCAACTGGAACAGTGTGGAGACCCTCTCTTACAGGGGCCAAGGGGCTTTCGTTCTCTTGAGGGCGTGGGTGGTAGATTCGAGGCCTGGGCAATAGATCTGAGACCTGGGCAGCTCACCCTCGGATGCTGGCGTGCGTACTCAGCGTTTATTAAGCTCCATGCCACCTTAGGTTTTGGCGATATAGGAGTGAACAGAATAGGAAAAAACCCTGCCTTCGAGGGGCTTACACTCCGGAGCGGAGTGCAAAATGGGTGCACACACGGCGGCCAGAATTAACCAGTGCATTATGTAGGACGTTGCATAGTAGATTAAGAAGTGACGGTACTATGCAGAAGTGAGGCAGAGCGGCAGTGTAGGGGTGGGCAATCGAAAATGAAGTGGTCAGAGGTTTGGGAGGGGCAGAAGGCACTGGATCCTCAGATCTCGGCTTGGGCCCATGGCTATATCTCCTGTACCCTCTCTCAGTCCCACGGTGACCTCGCCCAAATCAGCCAACTTCCCCAGGTCTCTACTCACCCTTCAGCTGGGCCAGGTACCCTCCAGCCACGGACCTGCTCCAGGGTGGTGTCGGTCAGCTCAATGCGCAGGGGCAACAGCGGCGCCCACACTGTCAGCCGCAAGGAGGCCCGCAGCCGGCGCCACCAGAAGTCCACACGCACCCCCTGAGCACCTCGGCTCTCCTTGCCAGCCACGAACACGGCATCACAGGCTTCAGATACCTGCAGGGGGAGGGGTGAAGCGGGCCGGCGTGGCTGAGCCAAGAAAGACTGGTATGGGCCAGAGAGGACAGCCCTGACCCCACGAGATAAGGGTTACAGCTGAGCTTCAGTTCGTATTTCTCTGTGAAGCATGACATGGTGGGCTGGCGATTAAACCATTATACCGTATAGGAGATTTCACCATGCAGCCAAGATCCACTCTCCCTTGGAGGAAACAGCCCACCTTTCAGTTTATCTTGAGCTCAGCTGGGGAAACGGGCTCTTCATACACATCAGAGCCTTCCTCCTGGAACAGCAGGGGCTCGAACCCACAGCTCTGGCTCCTCATTAGCGACGGCATCTGATGTTACTGCTGGGGCTACCTGGCAGCCACTTACAGCTGGGTAGGCAGAGGCAGAGGGGTAAGGCAGACCTGCCCACCCAAGTGCCCTCAGGTAAGAGTCATACATGGCAGGAGGAGGAGCGGCTTCAGAAAGTTCATGGAAAATGCATATTACGAAAAAAACTATGCATGGATTCAAACATTCTTCCCACCAGAAGAAACTCGCACTTGAATTCTATTTTGCCACAAACCATTCGAAGTCCACTTGTACATGTGAGCAAAGGGCCACTCTAGTGAGAAAAGACACCTTCTCCACCCCGGTGGCTGGAGTGCAATGTGAAAATGCAGGCTCCATGCTTCCCCTCTTTCAACTGCAAAATGGACAGTCTTGCCCTGCCCTTCTTAACCTTTCTGGTTTTGATGAGGCTCTAATAATGACAGTCACCATCAGTTTTATCATTATATAATTTTGATGTTATATTATTATTTCGGCAGTAGTTGCCATTGCCTCAGCTCTTGGCATCTACTAGACACTCTCTTCGATGCTTTTAATTCTTACCACCACCCATAGATGGAAGCCCCTTTCAAAGTTTAGGAAACAAAATCTCAGAAAGGTTGAGAGAGGAACCCACCAATCACACAGCTAGTGGATTACAAAGCTAGATTTCCTTTTCTTTTTTTTTTTTTGGAGAGGTTTTTGCTATAGGGCGCATGCGCTTGCCAGAAAAACAGAGAGAGACAGAGACAGAAAGCGAGAAATCACCCCCCAGGGGGGATGGCCACGCCACAATCCCTTCTCCTCCATTCTCCTCTCAGGATCTTGGGCACGCACACACACACGTGCCCAGGGTGAGTTTAAGCTACCAGGTCCGGGACTCGAACCGTGGTAGACTACATGGGAGTCCAGTGACATAGACATTACGCTAACTGCTGGTCCCACAAAGCTAGATTTCAAACTAAAACCTCCTGATTGCCAAGTACCTGCCCTTAGTTCTCCCACACCGGCTCATTTGCCAATGCAGTAATGAACATGATTGTGCCAAAGATGGGGGCCCTTGGGGACACCTAGCTCCCACTTGACTCTGGGGAGAGGCAGTTAGAATGGAAGTTAAAGCTGTGGTTCCTCTGAGGTTTCTTTTCTCAAGAAGCAGCCGTTCTCTTGGGGACCCGAAGGGTTAAGGAAAGAGATGTGTGCGACTGTGCACACGCAAATGCACACTCACACGAGATGGCTGGCACCTGTCACTCACCTGCAGGACCTGCGTGTTGGCCGATTCGCAGCCAATGTGCTCTGTCACTTCCACCAGGCCCCCACCACCATCCACGGTGACAAGGCGCACAGGGACACGCTGAGGCACTCCTGTCAACGGCGCTGTGTTCACCAGCTCCTCAGCCTGGGGGTGCGAGAGGAGCTGAGCTCCAAGCCCCTCAGCCCATGGGGCTCCTGGGACATGGCCCCCAGCCTGGCTGGGCAGATGCAGGTCTTCTTACCTTGGCCAGGGGGATGAGGGCTCTTATGTCTCGCTCTGACACCAGGATCTCCCATACCATTTTGTCCTTCTCTGCTTCGGGGGCCTGGCCTGGGTATTCCAGCTGCCACGTGACAGGGCGAGTGACGGCCACACCCCCACCAGTGCCATTCTCCACCACAAAGTCCACCCACAGGAACTCAGACAGTTCAAGGGGACTGCTGACCAGAAGAGAGAGGAACTGAGTGCTTGCTCACTGCCAGGCACTGTCCTAACCCTAGAATGAGGTTATCTCCATTTTACAGATGAGGAAACTGAGGTGCAGAGGTTACGTAACTCACCTAAGATCACGCAGAGAAAAGTGGCAGGGCGGTTATCTAGAGCTAAGCATCCGGGCTCTGGAGCGCGAGCTCTTATCTGTTCTTGGCTTCTCTAAGATCCATGCAGCTACTCAACTACCTCCCAGGAGGCTCACTGGCTCCCCGCCTTCTCTAGACCCCTGCTTTCCACAGCCAGGGGGTGACAAGTGCCTGATGTCAGTTCCCACCAAGGAGGGAGATTTACTTCCAAGTCCCAATCCCCTCTGACTAATAACCCTTGGAATTTCTTTGAACAGACCCCTACTGTGTGTAAGGTACAGTCCTGGGAGCTTGACATGCAGTATCTTATTTTATTTTCACAAACCCTAGAGGGTGCCTTGTTGTCTCCATTTCGTAAGTGAGGAAACGGAGGTGGTAAGCGGGTGGGTGTTAACTGGCATCTTCATCCAAGGTTATTCATCCAGAAAATATTAGAACCTGGATTCAAAGGGGCTACAAAGCCCTTGGCTTTTACCAGGCTCAGACACAAATAAGAAGAGTTCATAGGGACCAGCAGTTAGCATAATGGCTATGTCGCTGAACTCCCATGTAGCCGACCATGGTTCGAGTCCCGGACCCAGTGGCTTAAACTCAAGCCGGGCGCATGTGTGTGTGTGCCCAAGATCCCGAGAGGAGAATGGAGGAGAAGGGATTGTGGCATGACCATCCCCCCTGGGGGATGATTTCTTGCTTTCTATCTCTCTGTCTCTCTCTGTCTGTCTGGTGAACACACGCACCCTATAGCCAAAAAAAAAAAAACAAAAAAAAAAAACCTCTCAAAACAAATAAATTAAAAAAAAAAAAAAAAGAGTTCATAAATGTTAAGAGCTACAGCTGTGGAACCAGTAGATGGCATGGTAGTTAAGGTGCTGGATTCCCATATGGCCAATTCTGGTTCAATCCTCAGACCCAGCAGCTTGAAAATCATGTTGGTGCATGTGCATACAAGCCCCAAATCCCGAGAGAGAGTGGAGAAGGGATTGCAGCATGGCCATCCCCTCTGGGGACCAGCATACATGCCCTATGGCAGAAACCAAAAAAAAAAAAATTTAAAAAAGAACTACAGCTGTGCTTTTTAATATTAAAGGTGCAGAGAAAGGGCCCCAGTTGGTGGATTGGGGTGGGGTGGCTGTGAGCACTGTAACTGGGTGCCCTGGATAAATTGGCTTTACCTGGACTAAGACACACAGGCCGGACCTGGTGCACGGCTGAGTCTGGATAAATAGCAGCTGAATGAATGAAAGCTACACCAGCTTTGTGTTGCTTCCCTGAAAGTTTGTTCTCATGCCTGCTCATGTAAGGATATGCCCGCAGCATGGCCGCCCTCTTCTTTTGGGTCCCGTGAGCACTGAGACCAGCCCTCCCTGCTCTGTTCCCTGCAGGAGGGGAGCTGCCTACCTGGGGTCTGGCTCTGCGAGTCCAGCACGGTGGCAGGTGATGAGGGTGGTATGGTGCTTGGAGCCCTTGAAGCGGTCCAGTTTGGCAGTCCAGAGGGTGGGCTGGGCTGGGCGGGCCGCTGTCACATGCAGCCCCTTCTTCACCTTGATCCTGGAGAGAAGTGATAAGCCCAGTTTGTCAAGGTGGGAGCTGCACTGTGCACTGGCTCTGAGGGGCAAGACGAGGGCCTAAAGACATCAGCTTCCTGGCCGGCTGCCTCAGCCCCAGTCTGAATCTCCTCCTCGCCATCCTCCAACCCACGAGGACCCTGCCTCAAACACCACACAGCTCCCCACCACCCAAAGACCACTTACAACTCCCCACTGCTCACAAAGTTCTCTTAGCCAAGTACTCAGGACCCTCCAGTGCCTGGAGCCCCAGCTCTCGCTGTGGCATCTCTGTCCACTCAGCTTCAGCTGCATCAGAAGTCCATCCCCCAACCCCACACCAGGCACATTCATGACTCCACACCTCGGCGCAGGCGTCTTCAGCCCAGTCTGCCCTTCCTTTGTTCATCTGTTGATTCTTAAGCCTCAAACAACTCCAATATCATTTCCTTTAGAAAACTCCCAGCGGCAGAATCAATTTCCTGCTTACTCCACCCCTTGACCTGAGCACCAACGGCACCTTCCACCTTCACTGAAACTTACACCTACGTGCCTGCCAATCCAGTTCATGCCCCTCCAGCTTCCTTCCCGACCACTCTCTGTGCCAGGTGGGGACTGGGCCTGGCTCTTCTTTGTAACTCCAGAGTGGAGGGGCTTGGCCTATCGTTAGTGTCCCAGAAAGGAGGGTGTGAGAAAGAGGGACACACAGGGGATGGGACATGCACAAACCCACAGACGAGGGGCAAGGAACATGGCAAATTCTTGTCACATGGATTGGGTTGGGGAGCTGCTTCTGGGGGACAGGGGAGCTTCCTATAGGAAAAGAGTCAAAGAATGAAGGCTTCCTGCCAGAGGAGCAGGATCTATCCAAAAGCTAAGGACCCTCAGCAAGTGGCGAGGACATACAGATGAATGTGACTGGGGCAAGTATTCCCCCTCCTGGCACTAGAGCAGTAGCTCACCCCCGGGGGCTGCATTTCCCATTTTCAAGTGCTTTCCTGGTTCCCTTCCTGGAGCCTTACAGCTGCTCTGAGGTAAGGCTAGCCCCTTTCGAACAGGAAGTTCTGGGGAGAGAGAAGACTTCCTCCTTCTGACCCCAAATACAGGACTGTGTCCATCCCCCGTCTGGCCAGGGCAATCGCAGCCCTTGGCCTGGAAGGGGTGTGGTGGGTCCATATTTTGCAGAGGCCGAGGACTCTAGCAAGGACCCCAAGAAGAGTAGGTACCTGCCTAGTTTTCCAGCAGATCTCCCAACCCCACCAATGCCCAGGGGCCCAGAGCTCACCGCAGGGTCAAGAGGCTAGCTGTGAAGTTGTGCCGAAGCAGGAGGGTGGCACTGAAGAGCTGGCCGGGCCGCACCGGCACATCGGGCACGCGCAGAGTCACGGCCTCATCCAGAGGTACCTCCTGGTACTGTGGGGGGTCTGCAGGGCGCAGCTCCACACCACCCACTGGGAGGGCCTGTTCTCTGGGGGCCTCCTCGCTGCCGGACCCACAGCCCCCAGGGCCTTCTGCTGCAGGCTCCAGTGTGTAGGCCAGCTCGGCCCGTGTGGTAGAGCCCTGGGAGAACCAGTGCGAAGGGAACTCCAGCTCCACCACGCAGGCACCCAGGGATGGCTGCAAAGACAGAACAGCCAGGGCTGGCACCTCAGGGAGGAGAGTTCCAGCACCCACGCAGGAAACCCAGAGCTGGAGGGGGCCATGGCAGGCAGGGCCAGTGTGGGCCAGGTGACACAGCAGACTAGCAACACGGCTAGGGCTTGAAACCAGGTCCAGGTCCCAGAACACTTCCCACCTGTCATGCCAAAATGGGCCAGTCCCAGCGTCTCACCGTAACCACACTCAGCACGGCCCTGACTAGAACTCAGGCTTCCTCTCAGAATCCTAAAGCCCGAGAAATGCCTCTCTCCAAAGAATTCCTGTGCCGGACTCCAAAATGGTAGAAACAGCAATTCTCAAAGGCATTTTTTTTTTCTTGGAGAGGTTTATTCGCTATAGGGTGCGTGCGCTTGCCAGACAGACAGAGAAAGACACAGAGACAGAAAGTGAGAAATCACCCCCCCCCCCCAGGGGGGATGGTCACACCGCAATCCCTTCTCCTCCATTCTCCTCTCGGGATCTTGGGCACTCACGCACATGCGCCCGGCGTGAGTTTTAAGCCACCAGGTCCAGGACGCGAACCGCGGTCGACTATGTGGGAGCCCAACAACATAGCCATTACGCTAACTGCTGGTTCCCTCAAAGGCATATTAACAAGAATCCAAGCACAATTGAATGAGTACTTTGCTATAAGCTATTTTTGCATTAACCTTATTTCTTCCTTGCTCCAACTCCATATGAGGTAGGAATTGCTTTTTTTTAAGTTTTTCTTTTTTTTTAAAATTTGCTTTTATTTATTTATTTATTTATTTATTTATTTATTTATTTATTTATGGAGAGGTTTTTGCTATAGGGTGCGTGCACTCGCCAGAAAGACAGAGAGAGACAGAGAGATAGAAAGCGAGAAATCATCCCCCAGGACGGATGGCCACACCACTATCCCTTCTCCTCCATTCTCCTCTCAGGATCTTGGGCACACACACACATGTGCCCAGTGTGAGTTTAAGCCACCGGGTCCCGGACTCGAACTGTGGTTGACTACATGGGAGTCCAGCGACATAGCCATTACGCTAACTGCTGGTCCCTATTTTATTTTATTTTTTGAGGCAAGACTTGTTATTCCTCATTTCACCAGTGAGGAAACTGAGTCTCAGAGAGATTAAGTGACTTGCCTAAGTCACAATGGATTGAACTTTTAAGGGGCCCTAAATAACTTTCCCAGGACTGAATACGAGCAGAATGGAGTCAGGTGGTTTATGACCCCCCCACCTTCCCAGGAGTGGTGTGCCTTTTGCTCTCCGCCCTGGGATGACCCTCTGCCTGGAGCAGCAGCAGCAGGGGTGCAGCAGTACGCTCACCTGGAAGCGGCAGGCCTGGTGAGCAGTGCCTGCAGGGTGTGTGGCGTGCAGCCGGGCACAGGGCAAGGAGCCAGGCCCTGGTGGCCAATCCTGCCCTTTGAGGTGGAAGAGGACACGGGCATGGGGCTCTGCTGGACTCACAGACGCTTCCACTGAAACAGCCCGCACGTCCCATGGGACTGGCCGCTGGTGGGGCTCGGTGATCCGAGGAGGCACCACCTGGAGGGAGAATGAGGAGGCTCAACAGAGTGGGCGGTAGGTGGGGCAGAGAAGGCACAGGGACCAAGATCTGGGGAGACGGGATGTCGGACTTCCAATCCCAGAAAGAACCTTTAAGGGCCTCAGTTCCCCCTCTCTGGAAATGGGGAGCACAGCTGGGGCTGTGGCGGGTCACTGGCCGCACACATTCCAAGTGCCCCTTCCTTACCTGCTGGGTGGCAAAGGGCGGGTAGGAGGCCCGAAGAAGTGGCTGGGCCCTAGGCCAGGGCTGCAGGAGCAGAAAGGTCTCAGATCGGGAGCCCAGAGAGGAGTTGGCAGGAGGGTAACGGCCCACCTGCTGCACACGGAAATGCTCAGGGCCATCCAGGAGCTCCAGGGCTGCTGGCAGGTAGACAGGGTCCAGGGGGTCCTTGTCACAGTCCACTGAAGAGGGATAAGGGGTAGAGCAGTGACAGTGCCAGAGGTGGCAAGGACGGAACTGAGCTTATTCTGGGGCACAGTCGTGGCAAGTAGTAAAGAAAAGGGCTACCTATGTCCCACCTTCTCCCCCATGTCATAGGTGAAATACCTGAGACCCAGTGAGCTTCATCTAGGTAACATGTAAGAGCTGGGATCTGCACCTGAGCCCAGGACGCCACCTTCTCAGCCATCCCTTCTACCTTCCACTGGCCTTGCCCCTTCTCCCTCTACCACGGCCTTCTCAATGGCTCTTCCTCCTCCCTTCCTGCTCCCACCATAAGGCATACCAAGGCATTACTGGAGTATGACTCTCCCTAGATGGGGCCTCTGCAATAGAAGATGGTGATGAGATGAACTTTCTAGAAGTGGAGACCCTTTCTGTCTTGGGGTCCTTGGCCAGGCTTGGTTGGGCACCCACTGCATCATTGCCATGGCAACCCACACCGACTTTCCAAGCTTGCTCACCCTTCCCTGTCTCAACTGCATGCTGGAGTGCAAGAGCCGGGTGAGAAAGGGTGTCCAGGAGGGCAGTGGGGCACTTGTACCTCTAGGGGTGGGGTGGAGATCATGCACCTGGGAACACAGTCAAACTATTCAACCACCAGGGTCGGCAGGTGGTGTGGTGGTGAAGGGCGCTGGACTTCCATATGGCCAACCGCGGTTCAAGTCCCGGACCTGGCGGCTTGCTTTCTCACTTCTCCTTTCTCTCTCTCCCTGTCTCTCAGTCTGTCCCTCTCTGATCAAATTAAAATAAAGTAAAATAATTCTTAAAAAAAAAATTCAACCTTCAGAAGGACAAAGGACCACCTAGGCCACATTGGTTTATACCTAATTATTAGCATGAATAATAATAGCCAACACTTTGGTTTTCCTTTTTTTTAAGAGGTTTTTGCTATAAGGTGCGTGCACTCGCCAGGAAGACAGAGACAGACAGAAAGTGAGAAATCACCCCCAGGGGGGATGGCCACACTGCAATCCCTTCTCCTCCATTCTCCTTTCAGGATCTTGGGCATGCAGACACACGCACCCGCCTGAGTTTAAGCCACTGGGTCCAGGACTCAAACCATGGTAGCCTACATGGGAGTCCAGCGACATAGCCATTACGCTAACTGCTGGTTCCAATAGCTATCACTTTCGAATATTAACTATATGCAGGTACTATATAAAACCAAAGTGATGGCATATAGTACAGACACATTGCATGCATTAACTCTTTCAGTTCTTGTAATGACTCTATGAACCAGGTCCTGTTGACTACTGATCCCATTTTGTGAATGTGGAAGATAAGGCAGACATTGAGGTACTTGTCTGAGGTTCCACAGGTAGAGAGTGGTGGAGCTGGGAGCCCAAGCACTGACTACTAGACTACCCTCTCCATCAGCCTCCTCTCTCCCGATCCTGCACTGCCAGAGTGCACCAGGCAAGCTTTCTTTCCTGGACTGTGTCTCTCCTTCTGTCAGGTGAAGGGTAGGATGGGGGGGGGGGGGGGGCGTCTCACCGAAGAAGCCCTCCTCGGTTATTCAACCTCCCACCCATCTCTTGTCTTTTAAACTCAGGTGGAAGCCTCTGAGTTAGCCATCTTCCTGTCTATCAACTGGAGGCCTCTCTTACTCATCCTGGAATTCCCCCCCAGCTGAGAAATCCTTCCTGGAAAAGACTTCCTGGGGGCCTGGAGACCCAAGTCCTAACTCTGCCTCAGTGAAACCTGGGTCACTCGTGAACACCTCGGAGCCTCAGCTCCCTCACCTGTACACAGGACAGGAGCGTAGTGACACGGTGGGCAGGGGAGGGCTTTGCAAACCGGGTTGTGCTCTCTGTAGGAGGGATTATTGCTGCTGCATAATAGATAGGATGATGCCTCCTGCTCTCTCTGTGCAAGGGGTTATTAGGGCTCCCACCGGATCCCTCGGATGGGGAGCAGGTGGCTGAAAGCATCCCACAGCCTCTCAGACCACAGCTGGACTGGGTGGTGGTGGTGGGGGGGGACACTTGGTTTCAACCTCCTTCCTGGCCCTCCCAACCAAGGAGCAAATGTCAGAGCCGCCCCTCCACTACCTCCCCCAGTGTAACAGGTGACTGCTGCTCCCAGGGGACAGCCCCTGGCCTCCCACTCCATTGCCTCCATAATTACAAGATGCTCTGTCGCTTGACTCCCACGGATTCCCGTCACCAGGAGCTCAGTTCTCCCGGTGGGGGAAGGTGAGTGGCGAATGCTTCACTCTCCCCTGCTCTCCGGTGGCATCATTTACCTTGATGCCAAGCCAATCTGACCCCCACTCCTAGGGATGCGAATAACTCAAAGCCCAGAAAGGCAGGGAGCTAAGGGCCATCTCTCCAGACCCCAAGGTCAGGAGCTTCCTGTGGGGAAGGGGCGCATAGTTCCCAGGTCCCAGGCAAAGGGGCTGCTTTCCATTCCCGTGGGAAGGGGGATGGATGGCAGGGGGTAGAGTTAGGAGCCCCGAGTGCTGCTCTGTGGACCTGCTCTGTGGACCGCAGACGAGGGAGTGGTGGAGACTGGGCAGCCGGGTCAGATGCCCTGCTAGGGGGGACGCTGGCAGGAGGTGCGGGACCCGGGAGGAGAGGAAAGGAAAGAGAGCCTGGGCGTGCTGGTCCTGGTCAGGACGGAGTTGCCGGGCTGTGCAGGTGAAGGACGCAGTAGTGGCGAGCAGCTGGGGACAGGTTCCCGGGGTCAGGACCTCGCTAGCACTGAGGGCTAGCTGCAGGGCATCCCTCTCCAGGTTTAGTCTTAAAATCCGAAGGTTCCGGGCTCGGGGGCATCATTAGCGCCGGCCCTCGGCCCGGCCCCGCCGCCCCTCCCCTCCCGCTGACCTCTCACGACGTCCAGGGCGAGGGCCACCAGGAGGCAGAGCCAAGGACCGTAGGACGCCCGGGGGGCCGCTGCCGCGTGCCTAGCCATCCAGACGCACATCGTCTCCACGGTCGGCGGGGACGAGGCGGGCAGCTCAGGTGGCCTCGGTCTCGCCCGGCATCTCGCGCACCCACTCCGCGCCCGCCGGGACCGGCTGGCTGGGTCCCTGCCGCCGCCCGCCCGGCGGCTGCAGTTCCCAGACAATGGAGCGGGAGCAGCGGGGTGGGAGGGAGCGAAGCGCAGCACATGGGCTGCCCCCTCCGCCCCGCCGGGTCCTAGTGCCCGACGGTTCCCGAGCCCCAGAGCGCCCCCACTGCCTGCAGTCGGGAGAAGGCCACTTCCCAGGAGACTGGACAGGGGACTGTCCTGCTCTGCTAGGAGAACCATGGTGCACTCTGTCCGCTTCTCAGAATCTCCTGACCGAGAAGGAAAAGGCCCCTTCCTCTGCCCGAGGTTCCCCCACGCCCGCACCCGCCCCACAAGTAGCTCACCTGTAAAGGCATCTGACACCTGACTCAGGAGCAGAATTCAGGGACATATGGGGACAAGCTGCAGGGGCAGAAAGGGAGGGGGCCAGGCAGGACCGATGACAACCACCTGGGCCTGCCCCACAGCCAACACCTCCCCTCCCAGGAAAAGCTCCACAGTGCGGGCAGCTGGGGTTCCCAGCCCAGCCTGCCACGGGGAAAGGCCAGCGAGTCTAGGAGAGGGCTGCTCAGGGCTCCAGAGGAAAGGCCTGTCGCGGGGTCCCTGCCCAGCCTGCCCACAGGGCATGCCGCGAGAGGGGAGGTCTGAGGCAGGGGATCTGGCTGCATGAGCAAACCGGAGCAGCCGGAAAGAACCATGCTTGGGCGCCTCGGGCAGGAACCAGTCATGGGCCGGGTTAAGAACCTTGGAGCAGGGAACTCTGCAGTCTGGTGCAGGATGCGGGCAGAGAGGGCAGGCAAGACTCCTCCTGCCCACCCAGCTGTAGCAAGCATGCTGGGGGACAGGGCGCCTCCCCCTGCTCTCCCCCCACCACATCACGCTCTTCCAGCGTGCCAGTCAGTTTCTGCAGGTTCTGCGGTGGGGACAGGCCTTCCTCACTCCTCACACTCCCCAGGGAAGGACACCTGGCCCCTGCCTGCCTTTTCGACTCCCTCCCCTGCACTACAGAAATGGGTTCAGGGGTAGAAAGAGACATCAAAGCGATCCAGACTTGGAGTAAATACATTTTATTCAGAATAAGATAATAAAATAGCGTGCACTTTATTTAAAACCAACCAAGCGCTGATAAAAATATATATATATCACTGCAGCTGTGATTCTGTCAAACCTTAACAGTAAGGGCTGGGCATCTATCTATTCTTCACATCATGTGCCAGGCCTGGCAGAGGACATCTGTCCCCTCCAGAGCCTCGAAGGAAGAGGTGGCCCCTCCCTGTGTGGAAGGAGCGCCCTGGTGGGAGGGGCCAGTGGGCAGGCTCTCCCCGCTCCTGCTGAGCACCGGGAGGGAAAGGAGCTGCCCTTTCCCCAGGCTGCTGGGCACCAAAGAGCAGAGCGACTCCTCTTGGTGGCAGGGAGTGGAGGGACAGGGGTAAAGAACCACTTGCAGCGATGCAGACAAGAAAATGGGTCCTCCTTCCTCCTTCAGGGTCTCTAAAATCCTCACAGGCGGCCTACTGGCCTCTGCGGGATCCCATCTGCCAGCACAGCCTAGAAAGCAGCGGGCTTCTCAAGATTCTGAGAGCAACAGCTCCCTTCTCGCCACGAAGCAGCCCCAGTGAGCTTCCCTGCATTCGGCATGGCAGCGGGCAAGCAGGGGGCCCTGCAGGCTCGGATTAAGGCACTTGTAACACACTCAAGATGCATCCCCCCAGTCCCACAGGCCCAGGGGACGGTTTCCCCCTCCTTTAACCTCAGGTCCCAAGACCCTGTCTCTTCCCTCTCCTGGACAATGAAGAGGACAGGCATGCCTGAGGGACTGTGGCTGGTGGGGGTGCAGGGCTGGACGGCGGCGGCAGCAGCAGCAGCGAGGCACAGGAAGGGAGCTGGGGACCCCAAGGAGAAGCTGCAGGAGGGAGGACAGGACAGCAAGCGCATCAGGAGGAAGCCCAGGAGGCAGCAGGAGGGAGCCCGGAGGCCTCTGGCGGCGAGCAATGGCAGTGATGTTCGCTGAGAGCAGAGGCAGAAGCTGGAGTGGGGGGTCCCCTCCCACCTGCCCTAGCTGAGACAGGCTGGGAGCAGAGAAAGGACTGAGAGTCAAGCCCAGGAGACCCTCGGGAGCCAGGTCTCCCTCTCCCTCACCTAGCACATACAGGGCAGAGAGCAAGGGTTTAAGATAGGGCCAGTCAAGGGCGAGGGGCTGGAAGAGGGCTGTGCGGCCCAGAAGCAGCTCAGCTCTTTGGCAAGACCAAGGTGGCTGTGAGGCATTCTTCTCACTCCTCCTCCACACTCCGGGGCCCCTTGGCTGCTCGCCTCTGCCGCCAGCGCAGCTCTTCCACCTGGCGCTCCAGCCCTCGCACCTTGGCCTCCAGGTGGGCCCCTGAGGCCCGGGAGCCAGTGAGCCGGCTCAGCAAGGCGTAGAGGGTCAGCAAGGCCAGGAGGAGCAAGGCCCGGGTGGAAGGGTCGGGCACGGACCTCACGAGGGCCACAAAGCCAGCCACGAAGATGATGAGCTTCAGGCCTCCCAGGATCCGCCCCAGCAAGGCCAAGACCAAGCCGAGGAGCAGGGACAGCAGCCAGTAGACAACCAGGGCCCCTGCTCCCCACAGCAGGAGCGTCTGGACCTGGCTAGGGCTGAGCTTCAGGCCCTGGGTGAGGTGATCACCTGGAACGGGGAGAGTCACAGAGTCAGCCAAGAAGTGGTGAGGGGGGACGAGGGAAAAATCCCCAAATAGGGGAGTTGCTAATTACTCTGCAAAGGGACCATCTGTTCTCATAGACCCAGAGAGACACGAGTTTGAATCCCAGCTCTGTTTCTTGCTGACTGTGGGACCTTGGTAGATTATCTCCCTTTGTCAAACCTCCATGGCATTTATTAAATGACAACGATCTGCCTGCCTCCTTGGGCTGTGGTTAGCGATGAAATGAGATACTACGGCTAGGCCAAATGCCTCACACGAAGTAAACACCCGGCGTTTGGTGATGGGGCCTGCTCTGTGCCACATCTCTGGGCACTCTGAGACAGTATCAGACAGCTGGGGAAAAGTCTAGAACCTGACAGAGGCAAACTCTCACAAACAGCAGAGTACCAGTGAAGCTCCCGCCCATACCCAGTCCTCTGCCACATACCATCTAGCCCCAAGGCACTCAGCAGCTGCGCGGTGATCCCAGACAGAGCAAAGAAGGCCACAGAGATGGCTGACGAGATGGCCCACATCACCTGCGACAAGGTCTGCGGAGAGAGCAGGGGTGAGAGGGGGCCACGATCAACGATGGTCTCCTCTGAGCCTGCTCACCAGTGCCCAGGCCAGGCACGTGGCAATGTCTGTCTCAGCCCGTGTGGATGGGCTCTGGCAGGCAGCATGGGGGCCCTTCCACATGCACCTTCCAACACACAGGGATGCACACAGGCCATTTCCCCTTTCCGAACTGGTAACCAGGACTTCTAGGATGTAATTCAACTGGTTTGCTTAGGTACTTGGGAGGAAGTAGCAGGTATACCATAGTGGATAGGGTGCATTACCAAATGCCTTTAATAGTCACCTGCAAAAACATCGGTAAAGCGCTAGCATGTTTCAGGGGACCAGCAGATGGCATAATGGTTACGTCACTAAACTCCCACATGGTCAACCATGGTTCGAGTCCCAGACCCGATGGTTTCAAACTCACGCTGTGTGCGTGTGTGTGCATGCCCAGGATCCCGAGAGGAGAATGAAGGAGAAGGGATTGTGGCGTGGCCATCCCCCCTGGCAGGGGTGGGGGAAAGATTTTTCTATTTCTGTCTCTCTGTCTCTTTCTCTGGTTCTCTGGCGAGAACACATTCTCTATGGCAAAATCTCTCTCTAAAAATAAAAAAGAGCTAGTATGTTTCAAAAAACAAGGTGTCTACCATTTACACAGTAGTATGGATTTTATAAATTATTGACTCTGCCTTTCAGCATGGCTTATCAAAAGTATGTGACCCCAGGGCCAGCAGGTGGTGTGGTGGCTGAGGTGCTGGACTCCCACATGGTCAATCGCGAATCAAGTCCTGGATCTAGAGGTTTGCTTTCTCACTTTCCCACTCTCTTCTCTCTTTAGTGAGTACATCTACCCTATAGTAACTTTAAAATAATAATAATCATAATTTTAAAAATTAAATAAATCTAAAACACTAAACTCCTACTAAAAAAATAAGTACTTGGCCCCATGCTTAGGGTGCCATTAGGTAGACGCATGATCCAGCCGTTAGCCCCTGATCAGCCCGCCTCCACATCTATAGGTGAAGGAATGGATTCTGGTTTGATATTTTGCCAGTTCAAGACTCTAGGTTGGATTAGACCGAAGTTTGACTCTACAATTGCCCACTGACATAGGTTTACAATCACGGCTCATTTCCTAGCATTTCTGGCAAAGAAAGAGCAAGAGCCAGGAAAGATGGGAGTGGAAGTAAAAGGCCCTAGGGTAGGACTCAAACACTCAGGAAGCAAAAGGCATCTGGTTTCTTTCTGTGGAATCTGAGGCTCTCTGCACAGGGATTATGACACACAGGATGCAGAGCCAAGACCATGCAGCCATGAACAACGTCTCTTCTCAGTCTTTCTTTACTGTGCACAGCCACAGCAGGGATGCCTTCCTTACCTCTGAAACCAAGTGTGTGGTCTCTGGCCCAACCCAGGTATCCAGCGTCTCCCGCATAGATCGACCTATCTGGGTCAACAGATCGACCGAAGCCTCCCTCTTCTGCTGCCCTGGTGGTGCAAAGTCTCGATGAGACTGGGCTGATGCTGAGTGGAGGAGAATGAGGCCCACTAGGATCATCAGGATGGCTCTGAACAGATGCTTGCTCCATGAGGGACTGCTGCCTGGACCTGCCATGCTGGGTCTGCAGGAGAGAAGCACGTGGTGAGCTCAGGGCCAGAACTGGTAGATGTACCCTCTCTCCCAGCTCCGACTGGCCCCTCACACCCTCCTCCCCGCCAACCCTCCAGTAAGCATCCAAGCTAAAGCTAGAGAGAAAGAGCTAAGAAAGCAACAGCTGGGACTTCTAACTTAAGCTGGGCACAGTTATCTGATTCATGGGTTCCTGTGTCATATTCCTTACTATTTGCACATTAATTAACCAGCAAGTCTTATTCCATGCCTTGGAGTGGATGAGAAGAGCTCTCTAAGGTTTATTCCAATTCCAAAAATCTAAAGTCCCTATGCCTTAGGTATTATGGGCATGAAAGAATGATAAGACCTAAGGTTTTGTCCCAAGGAGCTTACAGTCTACCTAAGACAAAGCTGATATAAAAACAAGCCAAGAATAGCACACAAGTAGGACTGCTACCATAGAACGATGTAAAGAGACATGCTCGGTTATGTGTTCAAACAAGAATAGCTGCACACGTGCCATTTGTTCTGTAGGACCATCAAGCAAATGGCAACTGTCCTCCTTGTCCCTACTAGCACAGATAAAAAGGAACTAGGACTTTGAAGTCAGTGGGCTAAGCAGGAGGAAGGCCGGGATTTGAACGCAAGCTACTTTTCCCAAGCCCCATACTCGTTGGGAGTCACGGTATACAGTGGCTCTCAACCACAGCCATTCATGGGAATGACCTGAGAGCTTCACAAAGAACTGACGGCTATGTGCCAGGCCCAGAGGCTCTGATGCCATTGCCTGGGTGTGGCCTCGACTTAGACCTGCAAAAGCTCCCTGGATGATTCCACTGCATAAAGAACCGCTGATACCAAATGACCTCAACTTAAGCAAAGGCTTAAGGAACAACCTTTACAGAAAGATTATTATTATCAATAAAAAGCTAACACTTAGCTAGGTCTTCCCATGCACCACCTACCTTATATCATCCTCACGACAGCCTTTATTATCCCCCGTTTTACCAGTGAAGAAACTGAGGAAGGACAGGTAGTAAGTGGGGAAACCAGGACTTCAGTTGGGGTGCACCTGCGTCCCAAGTGCACACACTGCACCCCAATTACGTAGACCCCTCACACCCAACTGCTCTGTTGCAGTGTCTCCAGTTGGCCTCAGAAGTGAGTTAGAAAGTCATACAACAGCTCATTCATGAGCTAAAGTAAACTTGGCACTTACCAATCATATCAGTGAATCACTGGTGAACATTCACCTAACCGCTTTGTGCTTTGTGTAACACAATGCCACAGACGAGACCCAGCGAGTACAGACTCATTGAAACGGGTGAGGACCAACCTAAGAAAAATGCTCCAAATCCACCTTCTCGTTGCCACCATCCTTGAGAAATGTCAATCAGCAGCAGCAAATCCCCATTCCCCTCCAGGCTCAGAAATGAACCTGTAGCTCCGGGGTGTTGCCATGATTCAGACCGGATGATCAGAGGCCATGCCATGTGCCTCAGGTAGGATCAGCCAGCTTTTTGAAGTTTTTGCAGTTACCAAGGCACTCAGGGAGTTGGCCAGAAATCCTGAGCCATCAGGATGGAGGAGAGGGAAAAGAAGGTAGTTTCATTCCTACTAGAGGGAAGTTCCCATTCCTACTCCAAGAAAGAGTTTTTGAATTACGATATTTGGGGGGCCAGCTAGTGTCACAGCGGTTAAGGTGCTGGACTCCCACATGGTCGACCACGGTTTGAGTCACGGACCCGGTGGCTTGAAACTCACACCGGGTGCATATGCGTGCATGTCCAAAATCCTAAGAGGAGAATGGAGAAAGGATTGCAGGGTGGACATTCCCCCTGGGGGAGGTGATTTCTAACTTTCTGTCTGTCTCTGTCTCTCTGGCAAGCACAATGCATGCACTTTATAGCAAAAATCTCTCTCAAAATAAATAAATAAGCAAACAAACAAGTAAATAAAATAAGCTATCTGGAGTACTTTGTGGCTCAGAAACAGCTGCTCTAAGCCCCTATTGAGCCGTGTGGGGTCAAACGAGGCTGCAAAACATGCGATTCATATGGAAGGACCTCGGGCTGGGAAAGCCTTCTCCTCTCTTTGGCACAAATCGAGAACCAGATGGCTCCTACCTCCTAGTGGTGAGAGATGAGGACTCACGGGTCGGTTCCTGAGCTATCTGGGTCACAACCTCGCTGGGAACTTAAAGAGCAGGGTTGCTATCTTGGGTTGGATCCTATATCCAAGGACCTCCACCAGGACGGATCAAATGTCATCCCCTCCACCCTAGAAGGTCAGGGTGATGTGAGCTGCTTGTCCTGTGGCAGCCTGTTATGTTTTCTGCCGGCCTCACCTTTCAAGTGGCCATCTGCTCAGTAGAGGGGAGCTGGGAGACCTTGAAATACCCACCCCCCACACACAGTCAGGTCAGCATTGCTCTGCCAGCTGACCCTGTGAAGGAACAGGAAGCCAAATCAAACAGGATTCTGGAGTGCACCATTTGAAGATGACTGTGGATGACTGGCTGGCCTGTTTTCTCCCAATGGTATCAACAGGATTCCTTCTCGTTTCTTCCAGGTTAATCCCAGGCAGCGGGAATCTGACCCACTGCCATGTGCTGCCTCTCTCCAGCCTAATCAAAAGCTTTTTTATTGGAGAGATTTTCGCTATAGGGTGCGTGCGCTTGCCAGACAGACAGAGAGAGACATTAGAGACAGAAAGCGAGAAATCACCACCTAGAGGAGATGGTCATGCCGCAATCCCTTCTCCTCCATTCTCCTCTCGGGATCTTGGGCACGCACGCACACGCTCCTGGCGTGAGTTTTAAGCCACCGGGTCCGGGACGCGAACCACGGTTGACTACATGGGAGTCCAGCGACATAGCCATTACGCTAACTGCTGGTTCCCTCAAATGCTTTTAATAACGAGGTAGTCTTGACCTCTGAGAGGAAGCAGCATGTTTGACACTTTTAGCTTCTTGCTAAGCCTGGCCTTGGGCAAATAGCAGGCATGCAACAACAATAACTAATAATAAAACGGTATATGTATACAAATGATAATGGTTTTTGTGTGGTGCTTTATCATTTCCAAAGTGCTTGTTACTTCCACAATCTCATTTAACTCTACTTTTTTCTCTTAGAGAAATATTTGTTATTGATCGTGTGCGCTCACTAGAGAGACAGAGACAGAAAGCGAGAAATCACCCCCCCACACACACTGGGGGGTGGCCACGTGGCATCCCCCTTCTCCTCCATTCTTCTCTCAGGTGTGACCAGCGTAAATTTTAAGCTGCCAGGTCTGGGACTCACACCATGGTCAACTACATGGGAGTCCAACGATGTAACCGCTACACCATCTGCTGGTACCTCTCATTTAACTCTCTTTTTATTCCCATTTATGATAAAGTGTACAAACGTACACACGAGCGTGAGAGAGAGGAGCATTCTACACCGGGATGATCACGCCACTCCTCTTTCTGTCCTCCGGTCCATTAGATCTAGAGCACTTGTGCGCATGTCTGGAGGCCATGTTTCAGGGAGACATGGTCAGAGATTTGAACCCTGGTTGCCATGTGGGATCCAGCTTCTCTTGAGCAGTGAGTATTACTGCTACACCATGGAAATGGCCCACAACAATCTTTTAAGACACTATTACTCTCCCCATTTTACTCATAAAATATAGCTTTTATGAGGTCAAGTGATTTATCCAAGATCATACATAGAACTAGGATTTGCCCCCAGAACATAGGATCTCAATCTTGACCTTTTGCTTGTTCCTTATTCCATTGCTGCCTGGGTAAGACAAGGTCCTTGTCCTCAAAGACCTTGAAGTTCTTCAAATATCAATACGCTCATACCCAGACACCAACAAGACCACATACAGCCTACCCGCAGGGTTTACAGGTCATGATACTGTACCAAGATGAGAAGACAGCAAAAGATAGGAACAAGACCAGCCACTGCTGTTCAGACAGCTGCAGTATGGCTTAGGCAGGGCCAGGAGAACCCATGCGAGTAGGGCTTGGTTACAAGGGTAGGGTGGGGCTGCTAACTACACCTCCCCCCTTCAAGGCTTCTTCCTCCTCTTCTCTTTCTTTTGGTTAATTTCCTTTCATGCTATGACTCACTATGTGACAGGAGGGGCAGATGACTTAGTGCCCTCTGCTGGCTCTGATTGTCCCATTGCTGCTCATACCTGTCCCTAGGGAGCAGAGGTTTGCAATGTTCACTGCCCATCAAAACTGCCTGAGCAGCTTGTTAAACAAGAATGCATGCTCCACCCAAGGCTGCCGGTCAGACACTCCCAGAGAGGGTCTCCTTCTTTTGTTTTGAAAGCTCCCCAGGGATTTCTGATACATAATAAGACAGTTGCCACAAATGCTCAGCAGGGGGAACTACTCTAGACAAAGCCCCCAAAGTGCAGAAGTGTACAAAGGACCTTAGACTTCTGTTCCAGGCTCAAATCTGCCACAAACGAAGTCACTACCTTTATGCCTGTTAACTTAATCTGAGCTTCAGTCTCCAACATAAATCCTGGTGAACTGGTTTAAGAGTTGTTGCAAAGAGTTAAGATGTTTCTGCAAGCACTTTGTAAATGTCTATAGAAAAGTTGCAGCTCGGGAACCAGCAGTTAGCGTAATGGCTATGTAGCTGGACTCCCACGTAGTCGACCGTGGTTTGCGTCCAGGACCTGGTGGCTTAAAACTCACGCCGGGAGCGTGTGCGTGCGTGCACAAGATCCCGAGAGGAGAATGGAGGAGAAGGGATTGCGGCGTGACCATCCCCCCTGGGGGGTGATTTCTCGCTTTCTGTCTCTCTGTTTCTCTCTCTGTCTGGCGAGCACACGCGCACCCTATAGCGAAAACCTCTCAAAAGGAAAAAAAAAAAGAAAAGAAATGTTGCAGCTCACAAATTGTCAGTATACTACTCACTACATTGTAGCATACTGTAGCAATTTATCCCCCACCTCCCCTATTAGACTGAGCATCCGGGTCAGACTTCGCATCTAACTTTTCTTGGAATCCCCAGCACCTAGCACAGAAGGATGACTAAAATGTTTCTTAAACGAACACTGAGCGGTCCGTCAAAAAGCCAAGAGGGCAGAAATGGAGAGACACGGAGAGGTGGGAGATGTTACTTTAATAGTTGATCCAAATATACAGCAGCTACCCGAGAAGTGCAGCTGAGTCTAAAGGAAGCTCCTAAACAGGGCGAAGCCTCCACTGAGGAGAATGAAGTCAGCGTCCTGGCAGGTCGGGGGCAGCCTCCGCTAAACCTCTGACAGCTGCTGCCCAGCAACTGTTTGGGGGCAGGGTGACAGCAAGGGGCAGCTTCCCAGCCGCGCCGCGCCCTGCCCAGGGCCCAGCCTCCCGGAGACAGGGTGTCAGTGGCATGTGCTATTTCGAACAGCACTGTTCCCTGCCAAGCGCTGCAAGGTGGCGTCGTTGGCAAGAGACGTGGTGCGGCCGATGACTTCAGGGTACCCCGAGGGGCTCGAACTGAGGCTGCGGGATGCTGGGTCATGGGACGAGGGGCTGGCGTGTGAGGCACAAAGTTGGCTTCGTACCCCATCTGGCTGCTGCACTGCCTCCACTGGACCTTGCAGCTGCGCTGGAACCCACTTCTCCCCGGAAACACGCGCCTCCTGGATAACATAGCAACGACGCCCCCGGTTGCATAGCAACGAGGATCCCGGCCTCCAGTTTGCTCCGACTGCCAAACTACTCAGACCCCTCCCCAGACCATTTGGACTCTCCAGGCCTCGTACTTCCAATCTGGCTCCGCCTGCAGCGGCTGCCGCCTCCCCATCTCGCGTGCACTCCTCCCCAGTTCCAGTCTCGGCCCGCACTCACCGGACTCCGGTCACCGCTATCCTTCACGTGCGACTTCGCTAAAACGCGCCACCAAACCCGCGCCTCAACTCCGGGGCGTTGGTTTAACATCTGCGCATGCGCAAGGCGGGATTAGCGCGGAGACCGGCGGGCCACCCTCACACCCAAGCCGGCCGGGACTGTGAGCGCATGCGCTTTTCCCTCTTTGCGCTCTTCAACTTTCCCACTGAGAGAATAGGATCGGAAGTTCGAGCTGCGGACGGAAGTCTCTGGCAGGAAAGGGGAAATAAGTGACTGTGTCTGATTTGTAGCGTGGATAACATGGTCTTTGAAATCTGGTCGAAACGAATCAGCTTCTTTAACCTCTCGGGATTTTGGACAATGTAGTTCCCGAGCGCCAATACCCCCGAGGCATTGTGGGAAATGTAGTTCTAACGCAGAGGTGCCCCAGGGCACCTGGTCTGAGAAACTTTTCGCGGGGCGGGGGGGGGGGGGGGGGGGGGGGGGGAGGGGGAGCACAAAGAGAAAAGATATTAGAGAGGCATTTAGAGGCCTACAATGCTGGGAAGATTCATCTGCACCCTCAGAGAAGAAATCCACGCCTTAATTCTGCAGATGGCTCCCAAACATTCACTCATCATTTTAGGGACAGGAACCCAATCCTCACACCCCATCTATACCACAAAGGCAGTATTTTGAAAGGAATCAACCAGCGATTTGTAATAAGGTGACCTCTCGCCTGTTTTATAATCCTGGGCATGTCGCTTAATTTCTCTGGGCCTCCGTAGCTTGACTATAAAGAACTATAAAGTACTAGAAATACAACTTTATAGTAATGTGCAGTTGCAATGAAGTAAAGCGAGTGACCTTAAAAAGTAAAAATCCAAGTTGTGTGATTGTTTTGAATTATGTCATTGACTGCCATAGGACAGCTCCCCTTTGATGTTAAAACCTGATCTCCAAACTCTAATATGCAACTTTTTTTTGGAGAGATTTTTGCTATAGGGCTCATGAACTCGCTAGAAAGACGGAGACAGACAGCGAGAAGTCACACCAAGGGTGGATGGCCATGACCTAATCCCCTGTCCTCCATTCTCCTCTTGGGATCTTGGGCACACACTCACACGCGCACAGCTTGAGTTTAAGCCACCGTGTCTGAGACTTGAACCGTGGTCGACTGACTACATGGGAGTCCAGTGACATAGCCATTACGGCAACTGCCAGTCCCTAATAGGCAACTCTTAACAGCCTTTTAATTCTTTATTTTAATAGTTTTTTTTGGGGGGGTGGGTGGGTACCAGCAATTAGTGTAATGGCTATGTCTCTGAACTCCCATGTAGTCAACCATGGTTCAAGTCTCCAACCCATTGGCTTAAACTCACGCCTGGCACGTGTGCGTCTGTGCCCAAGATCCGGAGAAGAGAATGGAGGAGAAGGGATTGCAGCGTGGCCATCCCCCCTGGGGGATGATTTCTCGCTTTCTGTCTCTCTGTCTCTCTCTCTGTCTCTCTGGCGAGCACACGCACCCTGTAGCAAAAACTTCTGCCTTAGGGCACGTGTCCTCGTGTGGGGAGGGGGAGTGGAGGGGGCCTGAAGACAGAGACAGTGAGAGGGAAAGTGAGAAATGACCCCCCAGGGGGGATGGCCACACAGCAATCACTTCTCCATTCTCTTCTAGGGATCATGAACACCCATGCACATGAGCCAGGCCTGAGTTTCAAGCTACTAGGTCTGGGACTTGAGCTGCCGTCAGCCCTTGGTCAGCCATGTGGGAGTCCAGCCAGGTAACCACTATGCCATCTGCTTGCCGATTAGCCTTTTAATTCTGTCCTCTTCCCAGATTGCACACTAGAATAGCTCCCAGTTTGTCACCTCGCCCAGTTGTTTCCTTTCAAGTGTTTCTCAGCCTCATTGGTCTTTATCTGAAGCCTCATCACTTCCTCCCATGGGCTCCGGTAGCAACCTGGACCTCATTCTCCAGCCTTCATTTATTTATTTATTTATTTACTTACTTACTTATTTTGGTGAGAGATTTTTGCTATAAGATGTGTGCACTCAGTGGAGAGACAGAGAGGTAGAAAGTGAGAAATTACCCCCCCCCCAGGGGGGATGGCCACACCACAATCCCTTCTCCTCCATTCTCTTCTTGGGATTTTGGGCACACACACACACGCATCCAGCATGAGTTTTAAGCCAATGCATATGGGATTGAAACCGTGGTCCACTACGTGGGAATCCAGCAACATAACCATCTGCTGCTCCCAGCCTTTCTAACAGTTGCAACTTTACATTAGTCTATAAGATCAGTTCTGATTTGTAGGATTACTAATCTCAGGTCACCGATTTTTCTGTGTGAGAACTAACTTCTATTCGTTGGTTGTTTTTTTTAATCCCATGACACATACATTTTTTTTCAACTCTGTTTTCCATCTGGGTGGTAGAAATGATCTTACTTCAGGGTTCTTCTCTCCCTTAATTTTCAGGTGGTATACATCTTTTGAAAAATTAACACAGGGCCAAAAGGAGGGGGACGTTCATCTAATCCTCAGTATCAGTTGCTGGAGCTGGCAATTCGAGAGACTCTCATTGTCATGCCTAATCCTCTGTCACTCATCCACAAAGGTTGCCACCTAATCCACCTGGGCACGGGAGCTTCTGGCTTTCTGGCTGGTGTACGCTTGTGCTTCCCAAGCAGCAACGGCAGGCGTGACCTGAAGAATACGACGTACAGTGCCTTTCTCAGGGACCCACCAACATCTATAAATATATCCCTTACCTTACGCCCTAAATCACCCTGGTTATTTAAAAACTCAGTTGCCTTGGTGGGCCAACTCTGTAGCTTGGCACTAACATGCAGCTCAAGAGAATCTGGATTCCTCATGGTGATCATGGTTCAAATCCCTGGCCCCATCAGCCTAAAAACACACCAGGCATGTACACAAGTGCCCATGTGCAATGGACCGGAGGGCTAGAGGAAGGGGATCATGTTGTGACCAGACCCTGGGAGGGTGCTCATCTCCCTCTCTCTCATACACATCTGTGCACATGTGCCCTATAGTGAATAAAGGAGAAAAATCAGGCTGGCCCCATAGCTCAGCAGTTAAAGGAGCCATATCCCACATGGCCAACTGCAGTTCAAGTCCCAGCCCTGGTGAGGCCGGACGTGTGTGTATGTGTGTGTGTGTGTGTGTCCCTAAAATCCCAGCAGCAGGGTGGAGAAATGGAGGAGTTGGAGTTGTCACATGACTACACCTATGGGGGAGGGCATTTTCTCCCTTTCCCTCCTCTCCATCTCTCTGGCAAGCACAAGCACCCTCTGGCAATTAAAAAAGGAAAAATAATCAATTGCCCTGAATTCTTTGTTTCTTTTCTTCCTTCCTTCCTTTTTTTTTTTTTTTTTTTTTTTTTTTGAGAGAGATTTTTGCTATTGGGTGTGTGTGCTTGCCAGAGAGACAGAAAACGAGAAATCACCCCCTAGGGGTATGGCCACACCACAATCCCTTTGCCTCCATTCTCCTCTCAGTATCTTGGGTATGCATGCACACATGCCTTGTGTGAGTTTCAAGTCACCAGGTCCCGGACTTGAACTGTGGTTGACTCGAACTGTGGTTGACTACGTGGGAGTCCAGCGATGTAACCATTATACGGTCCCCCGAATCCTTTCTATTCCCTGCATAGCTGGCTCTGACCCTGAAGGAACTCCCTTTTTCCTGCATTCTGCTGTTGTAGCCATTAGCTCCCCTGCACAGCTAATCCATATGGGAGGGTTCTGTGTCTGCGTCTGGAGACCTCCCTGAACTGAGCACCACTAGGGTGGCACTCGTTGGTGCTCTCTCACTCTCTCTCGGGCTCTCTCACTCATAGAAGAAAGAAAGACACTTTAAAAAATTATTTATTGGGTCTCTTGCCATCTATTATGTCTTACCTAAGTCCATCCAATATATGTCTCCCAGAATAAACTGGAAATGTAGCTTTTACTCCACAGTGCAAATGCAATCGAAGGTTGTTCTGCCACCAGCTCAACCAAGTCTAGCCACCTGGGGTTCAAGGCCTCACCTAAAGGGATCTATTTTCTTTTATTGACAGAGGTTGCATGCTATTGCCAGAGAGACAGAGAAACAGGGAGAGGGAGAAAGCACCCCCTACTGGGGCATGGTCACACTGCAATCCTTTTTTTCTCCATTTTTCCATCTTACTGAGATTTTGGACATGCAAACACATGCACAGTGTGTTTTTCAAGCCACCAGGGCTGGATTCGAACCACAGCCAGCCATGTCAGATCTGGCTTTTTTTTAAAAAATTATTTTATTTAACTTTATTTATTCATTTATTTTAATTTGACCAGAGAGGAATAGAGTGAGAGAGAAAGTGAGAGAGCGAGAAAGCAAGCCACCAGGTCCAGGACTTGAACTGCAGTCAGCTCTGCTACCTGCCGACCCCGGGATCTGACTTTCTTAAGCACTAGGCCACAGGACCAGCCCCCTAAGCATTTATTTCACACATCTAAGCACTTGAGATGCCTGATCTATAGACATCCAACCAATAGTTGTGAAGTTCCTGCTATATGCAGGCACTGTGTGGTACTCAGGCTTAGAGGAGGAGTAAGTGAAACCACTACAGTACTTGCCATCATGGAACTTACAGCCTAGCAGAGAAACTAGACACCCGATGAATATTTATAACGATTATAAGTAGGAGCTGGCAGGTGGTGTGGTGGTTAGGGGTCTGGACTTCCACATGGCTGACTGCGGTTCAAGTCCCGAACCTGGCAGCTTGCTTTTTCACTTTCCCTTTCTCTGTCTCTCTCTGGTCAAATTAAAAACTAATAACAAATGGAATTAAATATATATATATATATATATATAAATATATATATATATATATGATTATAAGTATTCAAAGTGGCTTGGAGTGGAATTATAAGTGCTGTAGGGACTAAATCTTGGTCTAGGATCAAAAAGGAGTTCCAGAAAAGGTGGCATTTAAAGTGAGACCAGAGGACCAGCCTTGGTGTAGAAGCTAAGGTGGCTGGATCCCATATGACTGACTGTATGGTTTGACCCCCAGACCCAGCAGCCTAAAAAATATGCTGGGTGTATGTGTGTGCATGCCCAAAATCTCGAAAGGAGAATGGAGAAGAAGGGGTTGCAGTGTGACCATCTCCTCTAGGATGAATTTTTCTCTTTCTCTTCCAACCCCCTCCAGTGAATGCATGTGCCCTATAGAAAAAATTAAAAACAAACAACAGAGAGAGAGAGAGAGACAGACAGACAGACAGACTGTGGCTGATTCCATGGCATAGAAATAATGCGCTGTTCAAAAGAAGCTGCATCCCACATAGTGACTAGGGTTTGAATCCGCATCTCAACCTGAAACATGCCAGGCACACGTGTGAATACCCAAGATCTGATGAGCTGAAGGACTGGAGGGAGGGCATTGTGGCATGACTGGATTCCATGGAGGTTCTTGTCTCTTCCTCTCTTGCAAACATGTACTGCTCTATCATGAGTGGGGGGGGAAGGTAAAATGAGACTAAAGTTTGGGACCAGCAGTTGGCATAATGGCTATGTCACTGGACTCCCATGTGGTCGACTGCAGTTCGAGTCCCAGACCTGGTGCCTTAAACTCACACCAGGTGCATGTGTGTGTGTGTGTGTGTGTGCCCAAGATCTCGAGAGGAGAATGGAGGAGAAGGGATTGCAGCATGGCCATTCCCCCTGGGGAGTGATTTCTCATTTTCTGTCTCTCTGTCTCTGTCTGTCTTTCTGGTGAGTGCACGTACCCTATAGCAAAAACCTCTCTAAAGAAAAAAAAAAGAGACCAAAGTTTACATTGGAGGGGTTAGGAAAGGAGAAGAAAAAGGGAGGGAGTTAAGAAAATTGTTCTAGGGACCAGCAGTTAGCGTAATGGCTGTGTCGCTGGGCTCCCACGTAGTTGGTCGCGGTTCATGTCCTGGACCCGTGTGCATGTGTGCCCAAGATCCCAAGAGGAGAATGGAGGAGAAGGGATTGCGGCGTGGCCATTCCCCCAGGGGGTGATTTCTCACTTTCTGTCTCTCTGTCTCTCTCTCTGTCTGGCGAGCGTACGCGCCCTATAGCAAAAACCTCTCACAAAAAAAAAAAAAAAAAAAAAAAAAAAAAAAAGAGAAAATTGTTCTAGGCAAAAGTTCTGGAACCAGCCAGAGTGGGTCTGTTCAAGGAATTGAATAACCAATGTGTGGGCTGATCCCATGGTCTAGTGGTTAAGGGAGCTGAATTCCACATGGCCAACTATGGTTCAAATCCTGGCTCTGACCTTGGTGGCTTGAAAAGCACACTGTGTGTGTGTGTGTGTGTGTGTGTGTCCCCAAAATTCCAGCAGGTTGGAGAAATGGAGGACAGGGTTTGTAGTATGACCATGTCCTATTGGCGGTGCTTTTGTCCTTCTACGCTGTGTCTCTGTCTCTCTTTAGCAAGGGCATGTGTCCTCTAGGGGAAAAAAAAAAGTCAGCATAGGCCAGATGTTGCAAGACTTAGGGGCAAATTTACTTGGCATTCTCCCGCATTTATGATCTCAGGATTTACTCCTTTTCCTCATTCAGATCACAGCAAAAATATTACCCCCTTAGAGACGGACCCCTGAATACCCTGCCTAAAATGGCCATCCCTGCAACTCCCAGCACCTCCCGTGCCCCTTACCATGATCTGTTTTATTCTTAGCACTTACCATTCCTTGGAGTTTTCTTCTTATGTATTGATGCATGCCCTCACTTCCACCCCCCGGTAGAATGTAAGCCCCAAGAGAACAGAACAGAACTCTCTTCTTTCTTGTTCATTTGTCTGTATTCAGTCATCAGAACATGGCCTGGCACAGAGGAGGCACCGAATCAGTAGTTGCTGGATGAATGAAAAGCCTGGGGAGCTGCGTGAATGGATTTTCCATTGAAAGTAGATCAGTGGCTGCTCTGTGGAAAGCAGGTTAGAAGGAGACCAAGCTGGAAACAGAGAGGCCAGTTAGGATGCTATTTTATTGGTACATAAAATAAATGTGAGGTTTTCTTTTCTTGTATTCTTTGTAAAGGTATTAATTTCTCACAACTCTGTGAGTTCGACCCTTATCACTTTCTCTCTCTCTATATATATGTATATAATTACCCTTTGACAGAATAGTTCACAAAACTTCATTTGAACACTTACTAGGAATCAGCGTCTAAAGCTGTGATTTTGCAAATATATGACAATGTTTTTTTTTTTTTTTAGGTTTTTGCCATAGGGCATGTGAGCTTTTTGGAGAGAAACAGAGAGAGAGGGAAAGTGAGAAATCATCTCCCAGGAGGGATAGCCACACTGCAATCAAATCACCCCCCAGGAGGGATGGCCACACCGCAATCCCTTCTCCTCCATTCTCCTCTTGGGATCTTAGGCACGCATGCACACGTGCCCAGCGTGAGTTTTAAGCCACCGGGTCCGGGACGCGAACCGTGGTCAACTACATGGGAGTCCAGCAACATAGCCATTACACTAACTGCTGGTCCCATGCACCCAGCATGTTTTTCAACCCACTTGGTTGGAACTTGAACCAGGCGATTGATCATGCGGGATACAGTGCTTTAACTACCACACCACATGCCAGCCCTCACTGTCCCTACATTACAGATGAGGAAGCTAAGGCACAGAGAAGAATATACTATAGGATGGAGCTGGGATTCCAGCACATTCCAGCACATTCTGGCTTCAGAGTCCATACTATTGAACACTATACTGCTTTTTTTTTAATTTATTTTTTGGAGAGGTTTTAGCTATAGGCGCATGCACGCATCAGAAAGACAGAGAGATACAGAGAGATAGAAGGTGAGAAATCACCTCCCGGGGGGTATGGCCATGCTGCAATCCCTTCTCCTCCATTCTCCTCTCGGGATCTTGGGCACGCACACACATATGCCTGGTATGAGTTTAAGCCACCAGGTCCGGGACTCAGACCGCGCTCAGCTACATGGGAGTTCAGTGACATAGCCATTACGCTAACTGCTGGTCCCCACTATACTGCTTTTTATACTTGTAACTTTTATTCTTTCTAAGCCTTTGTTTATATTGTATCGTCTTTTTGTTGTTTTTGTTTTGTAAAATAAACAAATAAGTACATACATAAATTTGCCAGAGTGGGCTCATAGGAGAAAGATAGAGAGACAGAGTGGGGGAATAAGAAAGCACCTCCCATGGGCATTGGAAACACGGCAATCTCTTTTCACTCCTCTCAGGTTTTGGGCACCCATGCACGAGCACCTGGCGTTTCTCAAGCTGATGGTCCTGGACTCTGTGCATGGTCCGCCATGGGGGATCCACTTGCTCTGACCACAGACCATGGACCATGTTTCTCCTTTTAAAGAAAGGTAAAGGGTATTAGAACAAAAGTGAAGAAAATAAAAATTTTATGATAGTCATGTCTGCTCGAAAGTATTAAAAGTGGCAAAGTGCTGGGAAGAAGAAAGTGGGTGGGAACCACCCCAGAAGGGCTTCAGGGGGTATCGTGTAGACCCAGAACCCCCTCCCTAAGACTATGAAAATGATGATGACTCTTACAAAGTGTTGGATTTGTGGCCAGCAGGTGGCGTGGTGATTAAGGTGCTGGACTCCCGCATGGTCAACTATGTCAAGTCTGGGACCTGGCGGCTCACTTCCTCACTTTCTCTCTCTCTCTGTTGTACTCTAGTCAAATAAATAATACTAAATAAAATTATTCTTAAAAAAACAAATGAACAAACAAACCAAAGTGTTGGATTTAACTGAGTATACCAGAAGATATCACTGGTGGAATTGAGTGTTTGGCCATAGTTCAGGACCTATGGTAGAAAAATACTCTGTAGCTACCTGGATTGTTATGGGTGGCGTAACTGGCTGGTGTGTAGGATTTTTGTTCCAGAAAGTGGGAAAACTTGCAGCAATTGCAATAGGTCGTGGCTTTTTTTTCCTTCAGATTGCTAGTCCCAGTGATGACATGCAGATTGACTGGAAGAGAGTTGAAAACGGTGTCAACAAAGCCAAACAACAGATTAAGAAACAGGCAAACAAAGCAGCACCGGAAATCAACAATATAATTGAAGAAGCAACAGAATTTATCAGGCAGATCATTGTGATATCCAGTGGATTCATGGAAAGCTTTTTACCAGGCCCTGCATCTTTTTTTTTTTGGAGAGGTTTTCACTATAGGGTGCGTGCGCTCGCCAGACAGACAGAGACAGAGAGACAGAAAGCGAGAAATCACCCCTCAGGGGGGATGGCCACGCCGCAATCCCTTCTCCTCCATTCTCCTCTCGGGATCTTGGGCACGCATGCACACGCGCCCGGCGTGAGTTTTAAGCCATCGGGTCCGGGACGTGAACTGCGGTCGACTACGTGGGAGTCCAGCGCAGGCCTTGCATCTTAAGGACATGAGAATTCTACCCTCATGGACTCAACTGTGAGAAGAAAAGTGGTGGAGGGGGCTGGCAGGTGGCATTGTGGTTAAGGTCCTGGACTCCCACATGGCCAAATACTGTTCGAGTCCCAGACCTGGTGGCTTGCTTTCTCACTTTCCCTTTCTCTCTCTCTCTCTGATAAAATTAAAAAATAAATAATAATAACAAATAAAAATATATGTAAATAAATCTTAACAAAAAAAGAAGAAAGAGAAGAAAAGTGGTGGAGGTAAGGTGATCTTTCAACAGTACATGCTACCAGAGTCACCAGGACAAGGAGAAACAACTGGCTGGGCAATACTGAACTCATGACTTAGATTTTGCCACCTAAGTTTGATACTTGCTGTAAAATAACTCGTATGGTATATGAACAGTAGTATTCCTGAGCAAGACATGGCTTTCATCATGTTTTAAACATTTGCATCTGTTTAGAAGTTATCATATAAAATATCACCATTGGTTATATATAGGAAAATATTGAATTTAGTTCCCCATGAAATAGTATCCTTTTTATTCAAATAAAATGTCCTTCATTGTGCTTGGAAAAAAAAAAGAAAGTGTTAAAAGTGCTATTTCGGGGACCGGTAGGTGGCATGGTAGTTAAAGGGCTGGATTCCCACGTGGCTGACCATGGTTTGAGCCCCGGACCTGGAGGCTTGCTTTCCTCCTTTCCCTTTCTCTGTTTCTCTCTGGTCAAATTAAACAAATAATAATGATAATGATAAATGAAATAATTCTTTTTTAAAAAGTGCAGTTTGTTAGTCTACAGGTTGTTTGACCAATGTTTATCAAATTATGAAAGTTCAAGTATAATGTTTGAAGACTATAAAGACTATAGTGTATCGTTTCTAATAAGAAAGATATATTTATTTTTATTTCTTCCATGAGAGAAAGACTGAGAGGGAGAGAAAGATAGTCATACTCCACAGGGTCCCATGTCGTTATCCACCTCCTGTTCCAGCCAGCCAGGATCAAGGTATTTGGAGACGTGTGTGTGCGTGTCCACCATGTCCAGGACCTTCCCATGTGGCCTCAGCATCGCAGAGATCTGTATCTCTGCGGTCTCACCCTGCTGTGTCATCCTGCAGCTGGCTTGCGCTGTTTTTCTGAATATTGTCCCGTTGTCAAAGTCCACCTTACTGACACTTTAATGAAGATGACGTCTCTACATATCCACTGTTTGTCTGGATACCTTGTAGATGACACCACAATTCTCTACACAATCCGGGGAGTATCTCCTTTTTTGGGGTCATAAGGCACGTGCCGGCTGGAGACAAGAGAGGGAAAGTGAGAAATCGCCCCATTTGGAAACGGCCAGACTGCGGCCAGACCGCAATCCCTTCTTCTCCATTCTCCTCTCAGGAATCCGGTCCCTTCTTCATTCTCTTGAGATGAAGAGAACACACACACACGCACACGTGACCAGCAAGATTTTCAAGCCACCTGGTCTGGGACTGGAACTGTGGGAGTCCAGCGCCTTAACCACTAACCACCTGCTGGTCTCTCTCCGAGAGTTTTTTTTTTTTTTTTTTTTCGGTAGAGTATTTTTGCCTTAGATGCGTCCGCTAGAGGGAGGTAGGGAGAGAAAGAAAGAGAGGAGAAAGAAATCAATCCTTAGGGGCGATGGCTACGAGGCAAGCCCTCTCCTCCATTCTCCTCCTAGAACCTTGGGTATGCACGCATACGTGTCTGGCGTCTTTTCAAGCCGCCGGTCCGGGACTCGAACCGCGGTCAGCCACGTCGGAGTCCAGCAAGGTAACCCGGACATAACCACTACGTTACTTACCACCACCACCACCCACCACCCCCCCGACCTGGGTATCTTTTCTCACAGATGTCCGCAAAGAATCATACACCCTCTGAATTGCAAAGAGGGACCTAGAAGGGAATGGGCAGAGGCGCTGATGACTTGCCCCAAATCAAATCTGAGACAGACAAACCAGAAAACTTTATTGGCCCGTGTGAGTTTCTCTACTGGTCCGCACCTGTGCTTCCTTAACCTGGCTACGCAGCACTGTCTCTCAAGAGGCCTGAGAAACACCTGCCTCGGGATCACGTGGGGCAAGGACGGACTAAGGCAGATCGGAGGAATCCGCATTTCATCGGTCTCCCTGGACATTTCCGCGCACACGGAAGTTTGAAAAACTACACTCTCACGGCGGGGTGAGCACTGCTCTCAACCCCGGTGTCGTCTAAGTGTGTTGGCTTTAAATTCCCATTGCATCATGGGAAATATATAGTTTTGGCTCCTCCCCGCCCCGGGCCTCCGAGCGCTTGACGGAAGGCACCGAGCCTCTCCGGAAATAGCCGAGTGGTCTGTGGCGGGCCCTTTCCTGCCCGGTTGCATTTTGGGAAAGGGCAGTTTCCGTTAGGTGCTGAAGGCTGAGGCGCGCGACGGACCCATTCCCACGTGAAGCGCGAACACCCCTCAGCGGGGCGGCGGAGCGTCCCGGAAGCAGCGGGGAACCGGAAGTAGCCCGCGGAGGCGCTGCAGCTCGTCCCGGAGCCCGGCGTGAGGCGCCTGGAAGCGCGGCGACGGCGCCATGTCCCTGATCTGCTCCAGTGAGTACAGGCTGCGGCGAATCCTGAGAAGCCGGAGCGTGGAGGAGGGAGTGTGTGCTGACCCCGGAGGCCCCAGGGTCGGAGCGGAGGCGGGAATGGGGCGCCCGGGAGCCCCGGCGGCGGCCTGTCAGCACCGGCGTCCTCTCCTCAGCGCGGAGCGCATTTGCGCGGCGCTCTGCTGTTCGCCCAGCACCTCAGGTTTATGTGGTGGAGATTACTGAGACTAACCACCTGGAGACGGCCCTGGACTGCTGCAGGGGTAAACCGCGCTGGAAACCCTGCGGCTTAGCCAGGGTCCGCCTCCGAGGGGCGTTGTGATCGGATTCGAGGCTCTAGGCCTCAGTTTCCCCGTCCGCAAAATGGAGAGTATGGCAGGGGATGTTTTCTGAGGTATCGCCTGGCTGGAAGGAGCCTCTGCAGTTTGCGAAGGTCACACGAGTTAGATGCAGGGCTGGAAGCCAGGTGTCTGGCTCGCGACCTCACTTTGTCTGACTAATAAAAATAGCGTGTGTTTGTGAAGCCCTTATCGATTCCCAGTGATCTCGTTTTACCCTCACAGGGGATTCCTAAAGGAGAAGTGAAGATCCTGGTTGTACAGATGAGGATATAAGGCTCAGGAAAATAGGGCTTAACTAAGGATGCGCAGCTAATAAATGGCAGAGCTGAGTGATGGAGCTAGGTTCTTAGACCCTGGAGCCAGGCTTATTCATTGCAGGCGTGTCCATACCGTTCAATAGACTACTAGCTTCCCACTCCTTTCTCTATCCCATCCTTTGCCTCTCAGAACCTTTCCACTAACCTAAAGAGGGAAAGGAAGGAAGAGAAATTATGAATAGAAAAAGGAGTTCCTCTTGTTGAAGAAATCCCAGTTGTTTTTTTTTTTTTTTTTTTTTTTCCTGGAGAGGTTTTTGCTATAGGGCTCATGCACTCTCCAGAAAGACAGAGAGAGAGAGAGACAGAAAGTGTGGTCCCCCCCCCCCCCCCCCCATGACCACACCACCATCCTTTCTCATTCTCTTGGGATCTTGGGCACGCATACACATGCGCCTGGCGTGAGTTTAAGCCACTGGGTTCGGGACTTGAACTGTGGTTGACCACATGGGAGTCCAGCAATATAGCCATTACACCAACTGCTGGTCCCAAGAAATCTGAGTTTTCAGATTGTTAAATAAAATGTAGAGGAGGCCATTGGGTTCAACTGAGCTCCTGCACTATTCCTAGCTGAGGAATCCCAACTGGTGCTAAAGTTCCAGGTCACCAAATGAGAGATGAGACAAATCCCCAAAGAAGCCCGTTTTAGCTGGCATAGGAAATCTCCTCTACTTTAATCTTAACAGAAAAAGTAACTTTGAAATGACCAGTGCCTTTTTGTTTTCTGTTTCTGCTTCCCTCAGCCCTTTTCTTTGTAAAACCGACTCCTTACCACGTCAGAATTCGTACTTTCTTATACAGTGAAATGTTGCCCAATTTGTGAAGTGCAGATAAGCCAACTGAAATATTTAAATTTGTCCTAATTTTGTCTTTTCACAAAAAATGTTTTTATGTTCATTGTTTCCATTTAGCCCTGTTTGCTTTTTATCTCTTTTATAGTCTCCAGCACTATCCATCCTCTAGTGCCCTCATTGACTCATTTAGTAGATATTTTGGGCATCTGCATTGTATGGAAAATCAGACCAGTGGTAATCCCTATACTCAAGGCAAACAGTTTGTTGAGGCAAGGTTGTAAATGATACCTCTGTTGGGAATTGCTAGTATGCTTTAATCTATGTAAACTACTTAGACTCCTGCTTGGCACATAGTAAACACCATGTAAATATTTATTATTGTAGTGCTTGTCACAGTGCTTTTGTGTTACAGTGAAACATATATTTGGTTTTCTTCCCCTTTTCCTGGCATATAACTTCTGAATTCCTTCTATCGGCAGTCTCTGGGTAGGATGGGGATTGGTGACCTGAAAGACCAAGATTTTAAGGTTGGGACTTGATAATCCCACTCCCCGGCCTCTATTGAAGTAGTAATAGCTGAAGGCCAAGTGAATCACCAGTGGCCAATGATTTAACCAGCCTGTGCAATGGAGCCTCCATAAGGACAGGTTTTGAAGAGCTTCCACGTAGTGAGACATGTGGAGGTTCCTGGAGAGTGGCATACCAGGGGGGGCATTGGAGCTCTGTGCCCCTTCTCTAATACCCTGCCCTATGCATCTCTTCATCTGTATCCTTTGTAATAGCCCTTTTTTTTGGAGAGATTTTTTACTATAGGGCATGTGTGCTTGCCAGAAAGACAGAGACAAAGAGACAAAGCGAGAAATCACCCCCCAGGGGGGATGGCCATGCCACAGTCCCTTCTTCATTCTCCTCTCGGGATCTTGGGCACACACGCACATGCGCCCAGCCTGAGTTTAAGCCACTGGATTCAGGACTTGAACCACGGTCAACTACATGGGAGTTCAGCAACATAGCCATTATACTAACTGCTGGTCCCTGTAATAACCCTTTTTTTATTTATTAATTTTTTTTTGAGAGGTTTTCACTATAGGGCGTGTGCACTCACCAGACAGAGAGAGACATAGAAACAGAAAGTGAAAAATCACCCCCCAGGGGGGATGGTCACACCGCAGTCCCTTCTCCTCCATTGTCCTCGGGATCTTGGGCACGCACGCACACGTACCTGGCATGAGTTTTAAGCCACCGGGTCCGGGATGCGAACCGCGGTCGACTACGTGGGAGTCCAGTGACATAGCCATTACGCTAACTGCTGGTTCCCTTACTTATTAATTTTTAATTTGAGTAGAGAGAGAGAAGGAGAAAGTGAGAAAGCAAGTTTCCAGGTCTGGGACTTGAACCACAGTCAGCCATGTGGGAGTCTAGCACTTTAACTGCCACACCACCTGCTGGCCCCTTTTTTTTATTCATTATTTTTAAAAAGTTTTTTTGTTTTTTCTTGTGTTTTGTTTTTTGAGCCCCCCCCCACCTTTGTAATAGCTTTTCTAATAAACCAGTAACTATAAGTAAGTGCTTCTCTGAGTTCTGTGAGCTGCTCTAGTCAATTGATCGAACCAAAGGAGGGATTTGTGGGAACCCCAAAGCACAGGTAAAGCAACCTGGGGCTTGTGATTGGTATCTGAAATAGGGCTTAGTCTTATCTTGTGAGATATAACAGTACTTCATAGTGTTAGAATTGAATTGAATTAGTGGACATGGAGCTAGTGGCTGAAGGACTGACTTCTTGCTTAGTGTACGGAAGAAGAATCCCATACAAATGAGGTCACAGAATTATTTTGTGTTGTAAGAATATAGGAGAAATTATTATTCCTGTGCGTTCAAACTCTATACTTTCTCTGTCTGATATAGGGCCCTAGGACTGAGATGGATGGCAGGGCTCTGAGTGGTCTTCTTTGTATTTTCGTGCTGTGGAGTATAGTGGGTACCTAACCACTTTGTTCAAAATCGAGATGGGCAGGATTATTGGCTGCTGCTGTTTCAGTGCTTGGCACATAATAGTTGTGTAATGCTTATTTGTTGACCATCTCACTGTCAGGAGTCTTATGAAGAATTTAGTTCTATAGCTGGAAAGCATTCTGGGCCAGTAGAGAACTGGTTTGGTTCGGATGTCCTGCTCTCTGATGGTTGAATGGTTGAGTGTGAGGATGTGTAATGTGGTTGGGACTAGCAGCAGGTGAGGATTCCCCTTGGCCCAATATTCCCTTTCACCCCTTGCTCACTGCCTGCCTTTTCTCTGCAGTCTCCAATGAAGTGCCAGAACACCCATGTGTGTCCCCTGTCTCTAATCATGTCTATGAGCGACGGCTCATTGAGAAGTACATTGCAGAGAATGGTACAGACCCCATCAACAACCAGCCTCTCTCTGAGGAGCAGCTCATCGACATCAAAGGTGCTTAGTGGCCGGCCCTAGTCTAGGGCTTCGGTAGTTCAGCCTGAGAGAATGGGTGGTGGGGCCAGTGTATTGGAAGAAGAAATGAATGACCCATTAGTGACTGAGGGGGACAGAGACACTGAGTTCAGCTTCTTCAAATCCACTTTCCCTTTCTTGGCAGTTGCTCACCCAATCCGGCCCAAGCCTCCCTCAGCCACGAGCATCCCAGCCATTCTGAAAGCCTTGCAGGATGAGTGGGTGAGTTCCTGAAAGAAAATCAGTATCTTCCCTGCTTGAATAGAGCATGTCCCTGGACTAGGACTTCAGGTTAGGAGGAATGGAGCATAGTTTTCTTTTTTGAGGAGCAGGATAGTAATATAGAAGTCATCCAGACCTGGGTTCCATACTTAGCTCCATTGCTCATTAGCCATGGAACTGTGGGCATGTTGCTCACTCTTCAAGTCCGGGTTTCCCTGACTGCACAACATAGATTAGTACCTGTTTCAGGGTTTCATGAGGAGCAGAGGAAAACTGGAGTATAAACTGTGTGATATCATCAGTACGTTCCTAGTACTGAGCCACACCTGGTACATAGGAAGTGCCCTGTCAATAATGAATGAATAGACTACATCTTGAGGGACTGCCTCGCACAGTCCTGACACAATAGGGCAATCAGTTAATAGCAGCATTATTATTTCCTTTTAGAGAGGTGACGACATGACATCCATGATTTGCTGGTAAATTAGAGAAGATGGGATGGGAAGGAGCTGGCTCCCACTTGTGTCTGTGTGCTTGGTGTTTGGCCTGGGGTCGGAGCTTAGGAGTGTCTGCTGACACATGCAAGGGCATTTGAAGATGGCTTGGGTCAGTACTACTGGTCTAGGCTGTGGGATAGGAGGCAGCGTCCTCACCTCAGGGGCAGCTGTGCTGTGTGCTCTTGATTCCCCCACCCCTCTCAATGGTGTTTTCGTCTCCTAGGATGCAGTCATGCTGCATAGCTTTACCCTGCGCCAGCAGCTGCAGACAACCCGTCAGGAGCTGTCCCACGCTCTGTACCAGCATGATGCCGCCTGCCGTGTCATTGCCCGTCTCACCAAGGAAGTCACTGCTGCCCGAGAAGGTGCAGCTTCTTCCCCTGCCACCCCCTTAATGGGCTGGTTCTGCTATGTAATATCCCATTTCTAACATTATCTTTTCTCTCAGCTCTGGCTACCCTGAAACCACAGGCTGGTCTCATTGTGCCCCAGGCTGTGCCAAGCTCACAGCCAAGTGTTGTGGTGAGTGTCCATCTTCCCTTGCTAGTTACTCATTTGTGGGCAGTGGCCCGGGTAGCTCCCTTGCCTAGGGGATGACGTTCTGTGCTCTGCTCACATGACCTGTTTCTTCTCTTCAGGGTGCAGGTGAGCCAATGGATTTGGGTGAGCTTGTGGGAATGACTCCCGAGATTATCCAGAAGGTAAGGCATACTCTCCCTTGGTGGGAATACTGATGGGCTTTCACTTTTCACTATCTGCCTTGAGTCCAGTGTGGATAGAAATCCCCATATATGTAGGGCCCAACTATGGTGGTTTAGGCACTGCGTGATAGTGGATCAGTATAGGAAGTCTGAGTGCAGATCCTGGGCTAACCTGAACACTGTTAATGCACCCTTGGGCGCCTTGACTGACTGGGTAGCTGGGGCAAGATTGTGTGGAGGGTCCTAGTCAAAAGCTTGCTCTCTCAAGTAGATAAAATACAGACTAGCACATGGCATAATGCTGGACTCCCACATATCGATGCAGCTTGAGTCTTGGACCTGGTGACTTAAAACTCATATTGGGCATGTGTGCCCAAGATCCTGAGAGGAGAATGGAGGCGAAGGGATTGAGGCATGGCCATCCCCTACGGGAGTGATTTCTCATTTTCTGTCTGTGTCTCTCTGGCAAGAGCACACGCCCATATAGCAAAAATCTCTCTTAGAGGGGGTGGGGCAGCAGGTAGCATGGTAGCTAAGGCACTGGACTCCCACATGGCCAACCACAGTTCAAGTCCCAGACCTGGTGGGTTGCTCTCTCACTTTCCTTTTCTCTTTCTGATCAAATTAAAAAATAATAAAAAATTGAAGTGGATAAAATAAACTTAAAAAATAATGATTGCATACACTTGGGAGTGGAGTAGAGTGGTACAGAGCATGGACTCTGGGATCTAGGTTAGTATTTTGATGCCACCACTGCAAACTTTATGGCCTTGGCTCCTTAGCTGACCTTCTGTGTCTCATTTACTTTGCTTCTAAACTGAGAATTTAAAAGATTTAATTATTAGTAAGTGCAGCCTGTAGCTCTTATTGAGATTCTTTGCAGGTACTAAACCATATTATATGTTTTCATGGTTTTTTGCTATGAAGGAGACAGGAAAGGAATTATCTATATTTTGCTAACAAAGAATCTAAGATTCAGAGTCAAAGACACAGTTCAAAAGAGGCAGCACAGGGCTTCCGTTTTCAAGTCCAGTGCTGTGTTCTATGCACAGAGTTCTCATTTGTGGGCCTTTCCTGGTGGTTTGGATTGTCAGTGTACATCTGGGTTCTCATCTTGGTGGCATACACCTGGCCTAGGAGCTTTGCTGACCTGGATCATACCCTTGTTCTTGACATTTTCACCTCTGTGACCTTGGGCAAGTGACTTCACTTTTCTGAGGCTCAGTTTCCCCAGCCATAAAATAAAGTCGTCAATACCCATCTCATAAGATTGGGGTGAAAGGAAGTAAATAGAGATAATGACATAATAGGCCTTGAACATAGAACGTGACAGGTAACACTTTCTTAGGACACTTGTACGAGCACAGGTGTACCAGTACCCAGTGTGCCATTGACCTGGCAAGGTAATCTACCTCACCAGGAGCTGTTCCCCTTTTTTCTTCCCAGCTTCAAGACAAGGCCACTGTGCTGACCACGGAGCGTAAGAAGGTAAGTCCTGCAGAGTCAGGAAAGGGGGTTGGCCTGATGGAAGGAAGTTGACCCCTGAGGAGAAACGGGGATGCCTGGTTCTTGCACTCACAGTTGCTTTAATTGGGGGTGCTTCTTGTTTTCTCAGAGGGGGAAGACTGTGCCTGAGGAACTGGTGAAGCCAGAAGAGCTCAGCAAGTACCGACAGGTGGCATCCCATGTGGTGAGTGGCGAGATAACTTGGAGACAGGCCCTCCTGTGCTGTTTCTGGGGAAAGGTGGGCCAAAACGGAGCGTGGTGATGGAAAACTGTTCAAGGCTTTTGGCCTGTTTCTCTCCTTGGCTGCTGAGTTGTTAGAGCTGCTTTTCCTGCCCAGCTCTGGGGTCCCCAGTGTGCAGTGAGGGAGTTGCCCCATCCAGGCAGAAAGCCAAGCAGAATAGATAAGAAAGAGAAATGACTCTTGTTTCTCCGGGCTGGGGAGGAGGTGGAGGACAGATGGCAGTGGGGAGTATGTGCCTTTGTTGCCTGCTGTGCTTTGACTGTGACTGCATTTGGTGTGGCTCTCTCTGCATAGGGGTTACACAGTGCCAGCATTCCTGGTATCCTCGCCCTGGACCTCTGCCCCTCCGACACCAATAAGATCCTCACTGGTGAGAGTTTGGGCCTGGCCCAACAGGTTGAAATGGAAGGGGGTGGCAGGGGAAAGTGCATGCTCCTTGTTCTCTTTGTGGGCCTGGGGATAGAAGGACCTTTCTCAGCAAAGTACCTGGGTAGACCTGACTCTTTTGATCTCATTTTGGTTCTCTCCAGGTGGGGCGGATAAAAATGTCGTTGTATTTGACAAGAGTTCCGAGCAAATCCTGGCCACTCTCAAAGGCCATACCAAAAAGGTCACCAGTGTGGTATTTCACCCTTCCCAGGTAAGAGGTTTTCCTGGCTCTGTTCTTTCTCCCTTTCCTGAGCCCTGTTTCATAGTCTTGGGTCTCAGAATAGTCCCCCATTTCCTTGCTACCACCTCAGTGAAGTATGGCAGAGAAAAAAGAGTGGGTGTGGGCGTTTAGGGGTATCTTAGGAGTCAAATGTAGGACATTCTTTTTTTCTTATTGTTTGTTAAAGGCTTATTTAATTTCACTTAATATATATATACTTTTTTTTTTTTTTTGGAGAGGATTTTGCTATAGGGTGCGTGCGCTTGCCAGAAAGACAGAAAGTGAGAAATCACCCCCCCGGGGGTATGGACATGCTGCAATCCCTTCTCTTCCATTCTTCTCTCGGGATCTTGGGCACACATATGCACCCAGCGTGAGTTTAAGCCACCGAGTCTGGGACCCAGCTGCGGTTGACTACATGGGAGTCCAGCAACATAGCCATTACGCCAACTGCTGGTCCCTATTTAGTATTATTTTTAAAATTTGCCATAGGGCACATGCGCTTACAGGGAAGGAAGGTGACAAAGCAAGCCCCTGGGTCCGGGACTTGAATTGTGGTTGGCCATATGGAAGTTCAACATCTTAACCATGGCACTTGCTGGCCTCTATGTAGGCTCTAAAGCACTGGTCTTCATGGCAGGTCAAAAAAAGGAGTGTATAGTTTGACGTTTGACAAAGCCTATTCATCTAAATATTTTACATTAGGAAAAGAAAAGTTTTTTTTTTTTTTTTTTTTTTTTAAGAGCTTTTTGCTATAGGGCACGTGTGCTCGCCAGAAAGAGAGAGACAGAGACAGAAAGCGAGAAATCACCCCCCAGGGGAGATGGCCATGCCGCAATCCCTTCTCCTCCATTCTCCTTTCTGGATCTTGGGCAAGTGTGCACACACACCTGGCGTGAGTTTCAAGCCACCGGGTCTGGGACTCTAACAGCTAGTCGACTTCATGGGAGTCCAGCGACATAGCCATTATACTAACTGCTGGTCCCGAAAAGTTTTTTTTTTTTTTTTTTTTAATAATTATTTTTATTTAGGGGACCAGCAGTTAGCGTAATGGCTATGTCGCTGGACTCCCATGTAGTCGATCACGGTTCGTGTCCTGGACCCGGTGGCTAGAAATTCAGGCCGGGCGCGTGTGCGTGTGTGCCCAAGATCCTGAGAGGAGAGTGGAGGAAAAGGGATTGCGGTGTGGCCATCCCCCCTGAGGGGTGATTTCTCGCTTTCTGTCTCTCTGTCTCTCTCTGTCTGGCGAGCACATGCGCCCTACAGCAAAAACCTCTCCAAAAAAGAAAAAGAAATTTTTAATTTAATTTATTTATTTTTAATTTGACCAGAGAGGGACAGAGTGAGAAAGAGAAATCAGGAGAGCAAGCTGCCAGGTCCGGGACTTGAACCGCGGTCGGCCATATGAGAGTCCAGTACCCCTAACTATTGTGCCACCTGCCGTTTCCAAGAAAAGTTTTTATAATATGAAGTACAGAAAACAGATCAATGCAATCTTTTTATTTATTTCTTTTTTTGGAGAGGATTTTTTGTAATAGGGCGCATGCGCTCACCAGGAAGACAGAGAGAGATAGAGAGACAGAAAGCGAGAAATCACCCCTCAGAGGAGGTGGCCACGCCGCAATCCCTTGTCCTCCATTCTACTCTCGGGATCTTGGGCATGCATGCACACACGCCCATCATGAGTTTAAGCCACCAGGTCTGGGACTCGAACCGTGGTCTACTACATGGGAATCCATTGACACAGCCATTACGCCAACTGCTGGTCCCAGTTCAACACAATATTGACTCACAGGTGTTTAAGAAAAACAGATATATCTGAATTTTCTAATCCCAGGGTGGTGGCGGTATGGAGGGTTTAAAACTTGATATTGACTATTAAAAACACTTAGGGGTAAAATAGAGGCTCTAGTCTAGAAGGGAATGGTAACTCATTTGACCAGATGATAGTATGGGATTTGAGTTTTGAGTCTAAGACAGTTTGGGTCTGGGACTGCAGGACAGAGGGTGGATCGGTGCTTTCCAGTTAGCCTTTCCCTTGAGCCTTAGGGTAATGAAAAATACAGGAGTAACATGGCTAATTTTTCATAGAACTAAAGTTATTCAAATTGAAAACATTGTTTTATTGCTTGCTTGGTGTTAATAGTTACCATCCCCTAGGATATTGCATTGGTAAATGATGGTAGTTGTTTTTATCTTAAGGCTTTAATGGTTTAACCAAAATAGTTGATTGTAAGTTCTCCCATTCTTTGGGAAATTTCCCTTGCTCCTGAAACTGTAAGGGATGTTCTGGAGTATGGCCTCACAGCCCCTTCCAGACCATTACTGTTCAGATCTGTGCTGTGCAGTACAGTAGCCATTAATGGCATGGGGCTGCTTCCATGTAAGATGAATAGAACATTCAGTTCTTCCTATACTGGCCACATTGCTTTCTTTGATCTTCAAATGGAAAGGAAAATTATTCTCTGGTGCAGTTATGCTCTTTACCACTAGATGGAGAGGCTTCCTCTGTGGGCCTGATGGTGGTTTATTTATTTATTTTTAGTATATACTACTTAAATTTTTGTTAGTAAGACAACGACTTTGTTCTTGCAGCTACTCTGACCATGTCCTGTAAAAATAATTATTTATAAGAGAACATAGGTGAGAACTGTCAATATGCCAGTTCCATCAAAAGCTGCAAAATAGGGGGTCAGCAAGTGATTAAGGTGCTGACTCCTAAATGATTGACTGCGGTTTGAGTCTTGGACCCCTTGGGTTCACTTTCCCTTTCTCTCTCTCTGGTCAAATTAAAAAATAATAATAGTAAATGAAATTAAATAAATAATTCTTTAAAAATCCTTGCAAATTACAGTAACTACAGTTAGTTAAGAGAATGGAACTTTAAAAAGAACAAATTAAATTTTAAGAAATTATGAGTCTCCAAACATTGGAGACCTCTTTTTAATGTAGTCTTCAATGTAGTTCATTTGTAATCATAAATAAATTCATCTGGATTAGTCATATTACATAATGCGTAGAGGGTAAAACTAGGGGAACTCATGGCTAATTGTCACAGCTTCATTGTAAAGTCCAAGATTAAAAAGACTAATTTAAACTGGACATAAGATGTACACATGGTGGTTGCCCTGGCTGTTACTCTTCCAACCATTAATATTTCTGTAATGCCAGAAGTTTCTTTATTAAAAGGCTCCATCAACTCAATAGTTACATATTTTTCTTCTCTTTTGAAAGAATACGCTTTTTTCCAGTGGAATGAGTCTTTCCCTATGAAGCAGATAGACTGGTTGATGAACTGAGCAAGTGTACTAGCGTTGGCATGTGATCTGGCAAGGCCATCATGTCCTCCATGATTACTCTACAAGATCCACACACCCTCATGCTATTTGATTTATCATCTTTAATAGCATTTACTCTTGGCCCTCTTAGACATCATTGAAATAGATAAGTGTTTCTAGGGTGAGCAGGGCTAAAAAGAGAAGCAATTATTGGTAATTTTCACCATCCCTAGTCCCTGTAAGATTGTTATGAGCCACCTCTCTTCTCTGTCTCTGATATTCTGCCGTTTTGCATTCCTTTTAGGACCTGGTGTTTTCTGCCTCTCCAGATGCCACTATCAGGATTTGGTCTGTCCCCAACGCCTCTTGTGTACAGGTTGTTCGGGCCCATGAGAGTGCTGTAACAGGCCTCAGCCTCCACGCCACTGGTGACTATCTCCTGAGCTCCTCTGATGACCAGGTGAGGCCCTAGCCAGGGTCCTGAAGAGGCCTCTGGATTCCCGAGCTTAAATACCCTGGGAGGAGGGTTCATCTTACCAACTTTAGTTGGTTCCCCAGAATCCCAGAAAAGAGTATTTCCTCTCTGCTGGGGAGGGCTGGCTTTGCCAGGGTTTGTTAAACCAGGGTCTCTGCCTTTCCAAAGCGCCACCAGACCCTGGGGGACCCACTTTCTCACTGGCTCTCTTCTCTCTCCTTTTTTTTTTTTTTTTTTAGTACTGGGCCTTCTCTGACATCCAGACAGGGCGTGTGCTCACCAAGGTGACAGATGAGACCTCTGGCTGCTGTAAGTTGCCTCAGAGGTTCTGGGGGCTTTCATTTGCTATTTATTATTTGTTTTTGTTTTACTCAGCTGTTTGCTCATTTGTTCTTATAAACATTCATTTCTCAACAACACCTGCCTAGTGCCAGACTTGCACCTGGCACTAGGTATAGTGAAGGTACAGGTACAGTGAAGAATGTGAGGAACAAAACCTCTTTCTGCTCTCAGTCTCTCCCCAGGGGGCTTTGAGTACAGGTCCATCTCCCCCTCCCCACAGCTCTCACCTGTGCACAGTTCCACCCCGATGGGCTCATTTTTGGAACAGGAACCATGGACTCTCAGATTAAGATCTGGGACTTGAAGGTAGGACATGGCAGGCCTCCATTTGAGGCTCACGGTCAGAGTTTTGTGATGCCTTGGGGGTGTCCCAAGTGTAGAGAGAATTTATGCTGGCTGTCCTTCCCTGAAAATTGGAGAAGGATGTCTCAAATGTAGAGTTTGGTGAGTCCCATTTTCTTCCTGTCATGACCTGCAGGTGATGTGATATATTTTACTACCCAACCCCTCTGTAGGAACGCACCAATGTGGCCAACTTCCCTGGCCACTCAGGCCCTATCACCAGCATTGCCTTCTCCGAGAATGGTTATTACCTGGCTACAGCAGCTGATGACTCCTCTGTCAAGCTCTGGGATCTACGCAAGCTTAAAAACTTTAAGACATTGCAGCTAGATAACAACTTTGAGGTGTGTCCTTTCTCCCCAGCTCTCTAAGTTGTTTTTCTTCCTTGTTTGTTGATTATTGACTGAATTAATCTAAACTACTTCTGTTTATCCCTCATTGCCCCATAGTTTCTATTTCTCTTATGTAACCTCTTCTTCTGGTTCTGGCAGGTGAAGTCACTGATCTTTGACCAGAGTGGTACTTACCTGGCCCTTGGGGGCACAGATGTCCAGATTTATATCTGCAAACAGTGGACAGAGATTCTTCACTTTACAGGTAGAGGCTGTTCCTGCAATTCTGAGGTTTCTGGGTGCCCAGGCCCCAAGAGAAATGGGGAAGCCTTATTCCATTAGGAATCTCTAGGGTTTGGCAAGAATTTGCTTAGGCAGCTTTTAATCACTGCTTGAAGCAGTAGAACATTGTGGCTGAGGAAATGACTAAAGAGCCAGTAAGTGGACAACTGCGGTTTAGTTCAGTGGAAACCTCAGTGCGTGTGTGACATTGGTCTAGTTACTTAACCACTCTGGAGCCTTTGTGAACGATAATAGTGTGTACCTAGTGGGATTGTGAGGTTTAGATGAAGAAAATAAGTGTAGGTTAGAACAGCATCTGGCACATAGTAAGGATCTATCTGCTGCCATTATTCAGTTTGTATTTTAGTCCATTGTGGGGTTAGAGCAGCAAATAGACCTGTCCGTGCACTAATGGAATTCTAAGTGCTAGAGAGGAAAAGTATGAGACAGTAGGCAGCAGGGCTTCTGACCTCCTGGTGGGTCAGAGGTCCTAAGAACATGACTTTATCTTTGAGAGCTTTTTAACTCCTTTGTCTTTGTTTTTCCCTTAAAAATAAAAAAAAGAGCATTGGCACTGCTTTGCAGATTGTGCCAGTTGGTGACTTGAGGGTGGCCTTTGTGGTAACAGGGTACCTGGTGCTCATGATGCTGAATAAATGATAGTTGCTGCTCTTTGCTCATGAAATTCTCATCTTCAATAGCAAGTTGTGGGCAGGATCAAGATACTTCTGCCATGCCCATATTCTCCTGAGCCCTGCCCAATGTGTGCATACAGTGGTGTCCATACCTAACCGTATGACCCATTGGTTTTAACCCTACGTTGGACGTGGTAGTTTTGATTTGGGACTGAGTTAGGTAGATGGCAGGCTGGAAGCATAGGGTGGGTTTGTTAGGGGGGAGCTAGCTTTAGGTATGATCCTAATCTGCCCTAGTGTCCATGAAGTACCCAAGTCCCATGAGGAGCGTTACCCAGCCTCGTCTGCCCTGACCCATTCTTGCCCTGTGTTAGGGGCCCAAGTGCCCTGAAGTTGGGCCCCGTGAGTTAGGAAGGCTATCGCACTGTTCGGGTACAGGCACGGAGTTAGAACTAAACATGTACCAACAGCCAAGCACACCGAGGTTTTCCATTTTAGCTGATGGAAAGCTCAGGTTGCGGGATGGGGGGGCTGGGGGCTTTTACTCATTCATTCCCTCAATAAACATTGAGTGCCAGGCACTGAAGGAGGCACTGGAGATAAGTGGTGGGCAGGTCTGACTGGAACCCTGCCCTTGTGAGTGTATGGGCGACTGAGGAAAGACAAGTGAGCGTCACAGTCCGCTTGATCAATACTGACTGGTTGTGTTGGGACATATTATTAGGGGTCAGTGTCCAGACCTAAAAGATGAAAAGCCTCACTGTTGCCTTTTCTCTCTCCTCAGAGCATAGCGGCCTGACCACAGGGGTGGCCTTTGGCCACCATGCCAAGTTCATCGCTTCAACAGGCATGGACAGGAGCCTCAAGTTCTACAGCCTGTAGGCCCTTTCCCTTCTGATGGAAGCCGGGCCTCATCTCAGTAGTGGAGTAGAGTTAGGCAGGGGGTGGGAGGGAAACTACTGGGGGGAGGGGGGTGTTTATGGGGTGGGACATTCACATCATTTCACTTTGGCCTGGTTGTGGCCTGAGAGCCATGGCTGCTTGGACCAACCTTACCCATACAAGCTCCAGGCCCCATGGGAACAGACATGGAAAGAAGCAAGAACTATCACCCTGTGAAGGCTCAGGGTCAGAGCCCAGGGTTTCTCCTTTTGTGTTATTCATGGAGGCGATGGTGGCGACTGTTCTATACCCACTTTGTTTCAGTTTCTGTGAGATGGGAGAAGCCGAGCCAAGGGAACTGTGAAGGGAATGGGCAGGCGAGCTCGTGCAGGTTTTTGTAAGCAGTGATCTAGTTTCATTAAAAAAAGAAAATGATAAACATTAAACCCTCTTGTGTCTGTTTGTCCCAGGAACACCCTGAGCTGGGAAGGGCGAGGAGAAGGACCACACAGTGGGGCATGGGGCCACCAGGAGGCCCATTGTTCCTTTCCTTTCCCAACAGTTCTTTTTTTTTTTCCTTTTCTTTTTTTTTGATTACACTGCAAAAATACAAAGAAACAAAAGATAAATATAATCTATGAGCCATTTGTCAGAAGAAATCTACCATGTCCCTGTGGGCCTTCACCTTGTGTTTCCAGGTCCTCAGGTTGCTGGTGCTGCAACTTCCTCGTGACCTTGGCCTCTCCACAAGCCTGGAAGGAAAGGAGACGTGCAGGGAAGGGCAGCCTTGTCTTGCTGGGAAGGAGCTGGGAGCATATCAGCACTGATTAGTTGTAGGTAATAGATTACCTGCCCCTGGCTGGCTTAAATCAAAACAGATTTTACTGACTGGCAGTGGAAGAGTTGAGGTAGAGCCAGTGTCAGGGGACACAGTTAGTAGACAGTGAGTGCACAGAAAAGATAACTGATGTGCCATATAGGGTCGTGTGGCTAGTGCAGATTGGGAGATCAGAAAAGGCTCAGGTTATGAGACTAGCCTGTGTGATGAGCTTAAAGGCGAGGAATATTATAGAGAGAGAAGGTTTTAAGGCTGGACTAAGTGGAGAATGGAAGGAGGTGGGTGTGGTGGTCAAGTTGGGTGATCATTAGGTATGGCCCATGGAGGTCATTAATACTCTTGACAAGGGCCATCCCAGTGGAGTGCTAAGACTGGCAGCCTCAGTGGAGAGGATAGGGGTAAAGAGAAGGTGAGGGAGGGAATGAGTGATGGAATCAATACAAGTAGATTGCCGCTCTAGACAAGAAATTGTGCTAGGAAGGGGAGCTAGGAAATGGGCTTCCTGGAGGGGTCAGAAGACATCAGTTAGGTTTTGTTGAGTCAGTGCTCTGTGGTTAAGTAAGTTTGGGCATGCCATACCTCCCTTGGAGCGTCAAGATGCCTTATAGCTAGTAAGAGCTCTGAAATATCCAGGAAAGGAACCATTTAACTTTAGTGCATGCAAATACTTGGTCAGGTAAGCAGGTATCAAACTTGCCCTTTGTGGGACCAGCAGTTAGTGTAATGGCTATGTCGCTGGACTCCCATGTAGTCGACTGTGGTTCGAGTCCCGGACCCGGCGGCTTAAACTCACGCTGGGCGCGTGTGCGTGCGTGCCCAAGATCCCGAGAGGAGAATGGAGGAGAAGGGATTGCGGCGTGGCCATCCCCCCTGGGGGCTGATTTCCTGCTTTCTATCTCTCTGTCTCTGTCTGGCGAGTGCACGTGCCCTATAGCAAAAACCTCTCCAAAAAAAAAAAACTTGCCCTTTGTACATGTCAGATTTGGAGCTGTTTGTGAATAAGTCTGTGACTCTCTTGGAACATGTATTAGGTCATCAGGAAAGACATGTATTTTTAAAAATTTTTTTCTATGTAAAAATGTGTCATGACCCTATAGCTTTTTTTCTAGTTTGGATTCTGATTCTTTAAAATTTTCCAGAGGGCGTGTGTAATTAGTGAAAGAGAAAGAGAGAAAGCACCCTCCCATGGGAGATGGTCACAGTGCAATCCCTTCTCCATTTCTCCCTTCTCTCAGGATTTTAGGCATGTATGCATACTTGGCTAGTGAGTATTGTAAGCCACTGGCTTGGGTCTGTGACTTGAGCTGCTCAGTGGGTCATGTGGGATCCAGCAACTTCAACTACTACACCACCAGCTGGCCCTAGTTTAGGTTCTTTTATTTTTTTTAGATCCTTTTGCGAGGTTCACTCACAGGCAGGGGGGAGAGAGAGAGACAGTGAGAGGGAAAGTGAGAAATCACTCCCAGGGGGAATGGCTACCCTGCAATCCTTATTCTATTCTCCTGGGATCTTGGATTTGCATGCACATATGCCTGGTGTGAGTTTCAAGCCACTGGGCTCAGGACTTGAACCACTGTCAGCCATGTGGGAGTCCAGCAATGTAACTGCTATGCCTTCTGCTGGCCCCCTTAGTTTAGGTTCTGAGACAGGACCATGTAGGAAAATGACTTTTGGGGGGGGAAAAGCTTCTGAATGCCAAAGGAGCTGAAAAAGTAAGGCAGACGAATCCAGTTTGTTGGCAGCAAGGTTTATTTGGGAACTTACATGCAGAATTGTCTTGGACGGCATCAATACACTCGACATGGGGCATTTCACTGCACTCACGGGCAGGGTCTGCGTATTGTGTGCAGATTGCGAGTTGTGGTAGTACGCTGGGGTTCATGTGATCGATGATTAGGAACTTCCTGCCTCAAAGTGCTTCTCATATGTTTACCAGACCAAGATCCAGCAATGGGTCTGACCAGTACTGGATGCAGCCCAGCTCAGTGGGGCAGTACGGTGGTTAGCATGGCAGATTAGTATGCAAATGGACTCACTCTGGCTCTGCCCTGGGGGCACTGTGGTCACCCTAGTATTATGTGGACCGTGCAATGTGTCCATGCATATGTACAATTTTCTAGGTGAGGAGGGAGCCCTAGCATACATCTCAGAGGCACTGTAATCCCATACACCCCCCAGCCAGCTCCCACTGGAGGAACTGGGGCATGGCTGCTATAACATAGGTGGGTCACGAGGCTCTGAAATGCATGCCTTTGTGCCCGTTACAACAGGAAGGGCTGCCCGCTGGATGCCGAGTAAGTTTTCTCACTTGATTCTTGAAACAACCTTGTTCTTGGCTGTCTGCAACTGAGCAGCCTTCTGTTCCCTGCACAGCATGTGGGATTTTCACACCTCTCTTTGCAGATTGGGGTGGAAGATAGGAGTGGAGACTGGAACCATAACTCCCTGGCTTTGAATCCCAGCTCTGAGATTTTAGTATCTAGTTAACTGGAGGATTTTGGGCAGATTTTTTTTCTTTCTGTAATTTTGCAATAGGATACGTGCACTCACTGGGTGGAAGGGTCAGGTGAGAACCGCCCCCTACAGGGGGGATAGCCATGCTGTACTACCTTCTGCAGTTTCCTCTCAGGATTTTGGGCATGCATGCACAGAATGCTCTGTGTGTTTTTTAACCTGCCAGGTCCGAGACTCAAACTACTTAGTTGGCGGTGTAGGATCCACCTACCTTAACCACTGCACCATATCTGGCCCTTGGGCAGCTTATTTAACCTCTCTGTTTCAATTTTTTCATCTTTTTTTGTTTTAGCAATTATTTATTTTATTCATCATTATTATTTTTTTAATTTGACCAGAGAGAGGGAAATAGAGAAAGCAAACCACCAGGTCTGGGACTCTAACCGTCGTCAGCTATGTGGGAATCCAGCTTTAACCACCATGCCAGCTGCTGGCCCTACAGTGTTTTCTTTCTTAGGGTGAGAATATTGTATTTACTAGGGATGTTGTAAGGACTGAGTATGAGAGGTGCTTAGAATGGGGACTGCACGTAAATGCCTTGTATGTTTTAACTGCTGCTGCTGCTACTGTACTGTTTCTTCTCCCTGGCGGCTTTCCCAAAGATGAGCTCAATCCTTCACAAAGCCTTCCCATGCCTGTTCCTGCACTGCCAGGTGAGTGAACTCACTCTGAGCCCATGGTTCATGCCTCTAGCAGAGTTCTAACCGTGCTGCCTTGAAGGTGTTAAGTTTGTTTTTCCTAACTAGACTTTGTCTCAAGAGTAGCTGATCTTTAATCTCCTTTTACCTTGTGACATGGCTGCTAAGTGGCAGATGGAGAGCTTCCACCCTGAGGCTTTGCACTAAAGCCTAGGCTATGCCTCTCTTTCCTTGGTAAATAAAAGGAGGAGGTTTGGGATCAGCAGGAGGCATAGTGGTTAAGGTGCTGGACTCATACGTAGTTGGCCACGGTTTGAGTCTTGGACCTGGCAACTGGAAAGTCATGACAGCTGTGTGCATGCCCAAAATCCCAAGAGGAAAATGGAAGAGACTGTGGCATGGCCATCCCTCTTGGGGGGTGATTTATCACTTTCTGTCTCTTTCTCTCTGGGGAGCACATATGCCCTATAGCAAAAATTTTTCTCTCTCAAAAGAAAGGGGGAGGGTTGGCCGACTATTAGTTATTTCAGTCAAAGGGGAATAGAGAGCTGTCACCCCTTGCCACATCTCCCCAGATTTTGACTTAACTGCCTTGTAGGTGAACCTTTTAGAAGCAGGTCTCATGTGGGGGTTGGCAGGTTCCTTGTGTTTGTGGGGTCCAGGAGCAGCTAATAATCCTAGGTGTCCAGCAAGAAATTGTTCAGTGGTGTAAATCACTGCTTATTGCATGTGTCCACTCGGGCCCTTCGATGATACTATCCTGTGTTCCCTGTCAAAGGTGAGGGGACATCTCCAGTCTGTGCTTGATGTTGGAGCACTAACCAAGGACGTCACCTGGGGGCAGTGCAGTCACAGCTTCTCCTAATAAACACTGGCCCCATGCGGGAGCTTTTCAGAACCACAGAATGGCCCTGCCGGACATGTGAGGAAACCAGCTCAGAGAAGTGCCTTGGTTTAAGGCCGGGCAAAGTAAGGAAACTGATTTTAAGGTTTATTTATTTACTCCACGTGAGTGCCCCTGGGGCACTCCAGTCCCAGCAGCCCCAGGTCGTGGGCATGCACATGCCCAGTGTGACTCAAGGAGGCCTTTGATGCTGCATCCTCCAGCCTTCAGTAGTTTCTGCCATAGGGCAGACACCACCAGGCCCCTGAGGGGGTCTTCAGATGCAAACCCAGGGCCTTCCCATGTTGGAGCTGTTTGTAAATAATTCTGTGATTATCTTGGAGCTTCTTGTTAGTTTGGATTCTTTTTCTTTTTTTAAAAAAAATTTGCCAGAGGGCATGTATGATAACTGGAGAAAGTGAGAAAGCACCCACCATGGGAGCTGGTCACCCTCATTCCGTCCCCATTTCTCCTTGCGGAACGTCACTCTTTACCACTATGCCATGGCTGATTTTTAAAAAAATATTTATTTATTTATTTAATTCCTTTTTTTTTGGAGAGGTTTTGGCTATAGGGCACATGCGCTTGCCACACAGAGACAGACAGAAAGCGAGAAATCACCCCCCGGGGAGATGGCCACGCCGCAATATCTTCTCCTCCGTTCTCCTTTTGGGATCTTGGGCACGCACGCACACGCGCCCGGCGTGAGTTTTAAGCCACCGGGTCCGGGACGCGAACTGTGGTCGACTACATAGGAGTCCAGCGACATAGCCATTACGCTAACTGCTAGTCCCTCAATGTTTTTTTTTTTTTTTTGAAGTTACGTGTATTTTGAATACAAATCCCTTATTAATAATAATTGCAACTGTATTCCCAGTTGTGCCCCATCTTTTCTTTCTTTTTTTTTTTTTTGGAGAGGTTTTTGCTATAGGGCATGTGCGCTCATCAGAAAGAGAGAGACATAGAGACAGAAAGCGAGAAATCGCCCCCCAGGGGGGAAGGCCATGCCACAATCCCTTCTCCTCTATTCTCCTCTCGGGATCTTGGGCACGCACACACACGCGCCCGGTGTGAGTTTAGCCACTGGGTCCAGGACTCAAACTGTAGTCAACTATATGGGAGTCCAGCGACATAGCCAACTGCTGGTCCCCCTATCTTTTCATTCTTTATGATTTCTGATTTTATTCATAATAAAATTGATTTCTGATTTCTCATATTGTTAATTTTGTCTGTGCAAATTCTTTGAGACTTTGGCTGAACTCATATTATTTTAGACAGGATTTGTATTTGCTTATCCCCAAAGCCCCAAGGATTACTTCTTTTGTTTGTTTTTAAAAATTTATTTTTATTTATTGTTATTACTTTTTTATAATTTGCTATAGGGCACATGCACTCACCATAGAGAGACAGAGAGAGCAAGAAAGTGAGAAAGCAAGCCTCTAGGTCCGAGACTTGAACAATGGTCTGCCGTGTGGGAGTCCAGCACCTTAACTGCCACCTACTGGCCTGCCCAGGGATCACTTTAATAATCGCCCTGGAATCACTTCTAATTTGGTCATTGGTTTGTTTTTTTTCTTTCCAGATTGAACCTTTGAAGATCCCCTTTTCTTCTTTCTCCACATACCAGAGAAAAGGGAATTGTAGTTTAAACTCTCATGAGTGATTATTTTTTCCTTCATGCATCCAACACCAACCTCAAGATAGGCAAGATTCCTTTCTACTCACTTCTGTGCAATGGATTTATTTCTCTGATCTAGCAGTAAAAAATATCGCCCTCTGCTTGACTTCTAATCAAAGCGAGCTATTTAAAACCAGTAATGCTCATCTAGACAGAGAGAGAATGATGCTGGTCTGCAGTGACCAGGCTGTGGGGACAGACTCCCCCAATCAATCCTGGAGCCCAGTATTATCAGGGGTATAGATTTTGACCCAGCAGTTCTACCTGACGGTTTCTCCTGAGAAAATATTAATAGTTTACAAGGAATTAGGTGCTCACATAGTTGTGTTCACTTGTTATCTTTAACAGTAGACTAGTTTTAATAGGCCTGGATCTAGACCTTCCATCTCCGGTAGACTCTGGGCTTGATTTGCAGTCCCTTGTATTCATCAGATCAGAATGTCAGGTGCCCTAGCCCCACAAAGCTGGGTGGGGGGTAGGAAGTGGGGGTGGATATAGAAAAGACAGATACAGATATGTAAGTAGAGGAAAGTAGAGATTGGGCGGTCTGGGCATCTCTGATGGAGACTGCCTTGGCACTGAGTGGTTCTCAGGTTTATTCATTTATAGCACCAAGCCGGGCATTTTCAGGTACCAATCGCTGCTGTGGAGTTTCTTGTATCTCGTGGTTCTGAACAAGCCTCCCCCGGCCTTCTCTGGCTGACACACAGCTCCTGCTTTAAAGGTCGCTAGTTTTTTGCCTAGATCTAGCTGCTCCCTACAGTCAAGGTCTCCAGGGTTCTGTAGAGTTCCGTAGAAGTTCCCAGAATAGAAGTTTTTATTTCTCATACTTTTTGGTTTTTATTTTTGGCCTGTGACCTGGCATTTTAGTTGTTTACTTCAGACATCCATCCTGGTATCTAGTCTCATTGCTGGAAAAGAAGTGGCGCTTTTATAGGAAATACATCTTCAGAAATGTCAGGACATGGAGCCTCCCTTCAAGGAGTTACACTTCACTGAAGCTGAAGTAAGTCTGTGAAGCATTTCTTTATCTAAGGCCTAGCATCATGAAATTAACCTCAGCACACACCAAGTATTTGGGAGGGGCCCTGGGCAGGGGGACAGTGTGGGGTGGCAGGGGATCTTTCTGAGTCTCACCCGAGAGAGCAGGAAGAGACAAAACGTGCCAGGCTGCAAGCAGCTCTGCTTCCTGCTGCAGGATAGCGGGAGTGGTTTGTTATCATCCCCATCGGGTCTGAGTCAGCTCTTCTCAAGGCCCAGGTGCGTGCTTGCACCAGGAGGGGGTAACAGGGGAGACGTTTCAATTGGGCACAATGCAGACTCGATTTTAATATCTAGGAAAGTCAGTATAAGCTGCTTTCCTCTAGAGAAAGCACACGGAACCTAGTGCGGCCCCGAGCTTCATGTTCTTGTGTTCTCTCATTTATTTCTGTAAGCAGAATCCTTTGACATGGAAGCGCGGAGAAAACTATGAACAATTTAAATATCGATCACCAATTTCCTATCCCAAATCACATTCTTACGTACACTGAAAAGCAGCAGAGAGAAATTGCCCAGGAGTATCACAAAAAAGCAAATGGATACTTTTATGATTGCATAGGGTAGGGAAAAGCTGTCTTACTCAAGGATGAAAGGAGGAAAATGGTGTTCCGATTCTCTAAAACTGAAAGATGAAAGAACCCAGATAAAAGCCAAGTGGCCTGTCTGATGGGTAACTTAGAAGGATGTTGACACCTCAGTTTGTGAAAGCCATAGACAAGGAAAGGAATTCTGGAGAGTGATATGGGGCAGTTTTTAAAAATTTTTTTTGGAGAGGTTTTTGCTATAGGGCACGTGTGCTTGCCAGAAAGACAGAGAGACAGAAAGTGAGAAATCACACCACCACCACCCTCGCCCCCCGGGGAATGGCCACACCGCAACCCCTTCTCCTCCACTCTTCTCTTGGGATTTTGGCCACGCAAGCACACGCTCCCAGCGTGAGTTTAAGCCACCGGGTCTGGGACTTGAACTGTGATCGGCTACATGGAAGTCCAACAACGTAGCCATTACGCTAACTGCTGGTCCCAACATGGGGCAGTTTCTAAGCTACAAGTGACTACAAAGATGCTTGGTTTCTAATCAGAGAGAGCTATTGGACCAGCAGTTAGCGTAATGGCTATGTCGCTGGACTCCCACGTAGTCGACCGCGGTTCGAGTCTCGGACCCGGTGGCTTAAACTCACGCCGGGCGCGTGTGCGTGCGTGCCCAAGATCCCGAGAGGAGAATGGAGGAGAAGGGATTGCGGCGTGGCCATCCCCCCTGGGGGGTGATTTCTCGCTTTCTATCTCTCTGTCTCTCTCTGTCTGTCTGGCGAGCGCACGCGCCCTATAGCAAAAACCTCTCAAAAAAAAAAAAAAAAAAAAAAAAAAAGAGAGAGAGCTATTTAAAACCAGTCATGCTCAGTTAGGCAGAGAGAAATTGATGCTGGTCTGTGGTGGCCAGACTGGGGACAGACTCTCCAAACCTGGAGTCCAGTAGTTATCAGGGGTATAGATTTTGACCCAGCAGTTCTATCTGAGGGCTTTTCCTGAGAAGATATTAAGGAATTAGGTGCTCATGTAGTTGTGTTCACTTGTTATCTTTAACAGTAGCCTTGGTTTCCATCAGAAGGATCAAATATGTCATAATTTGACTATAATTGGGGGTACATCTATTACAAATGATAGGAAGTGACACAAAGATGTCTATGCTGTATTTAAAAAAACCTGATAACACAATGTGATTCTAGTTGGTATCTATCGAGTACAATTGTCCTGAAGGTACTTCAGGACCCTGGCAGATACCAAATTTGTGGCTGCTCAAGCCCCTCACATAAAATGGTATAGTATTGGCATCTAATCTACACACATTCTCTCCTGCACTTTAAAGTTTTTTTGTTTTTTGTTTTTGTTTTTTTTTTTTTGTTTTTTGCCACAGGGCAAGTGTGCTCATGCGCACATGAGAGAAATCACTGCCCCCAACCCCAGGGAGAATGGCCGTCTGCAATCCCTTCTGGGATTTTGGGTATGCACACACATGTGCCTGGCATGATTTTCAAGTTGTAGGGTCTGAGACTCAAACTGCAGTCAGTCATGTGGGAGTCCAGCACTATAACCATCATGCCATCTGCTGACCTCCCTCCCCTACACTTTAAATCATCCCCACATTACTTATAATACCCAATATATCAATAAATTACTTATGATACTATGTAAGTGCTGTATAAGTAGTTCTCCATTATTTAGAATCATTACAAGGGACCAGCAGTTAGCGTAATGGCTATGTCGCTGGACTCCCACGTAGTCGACCGCGGTTCGAGTCCCGGACCTGGCGGCTTAAACTCACGCCGGGCGCGTGTGCGTGCGTGCCCAAGATCCCGAGAGGAGAATGGAGGAGAAGGGATTGCGGCGTGGCCATCCCCCCTGGGGGGTGATTTCCTGCTTTCTATCTCTCTGTCTCTCTCTGTCTGTCTGGCGAGCGCACGCGCCCTATAGCAAAAACCTCTCCAAAAAAAGAAAAAAAAAAAAAAAAAAAAGAATCATTACAAGAAAAAGTCTATACATGTTCAGTACAGATACGACCAAAACCCTTTTTAAATTTTTTTTTTGGAGAGGTTTTTGCTATAGGGCACATGCGCTCACCAGACAGACAGAGAGAGAGAGATAGAAAGCGAGAAATCACCCCCCAGGGGGGATGGCCACGCTGCAATCCCTTCTCCTCCATTCTCCTCTCGGGGTCTTGGGCACGCATGCACACGCGCCCGGCGTGAGTTTTAAGCCACTGGGTCCGGGATGCAAACCACGGTCGACTACATGGGAGTCCAGCGACATAGCCATTACGCTAACTGCTGGTCCCTTAAAATATTTTCAGTTCAGGGTTGGTTGAATCTCATGGGTATGGTAGGCCAACGAATCCTGTCTAAATAGAATTGATACTTTAAAAAATTTTATTTATTCATTCATTCATTTCTTTTTCTTTCTTTTTTTTTTTTTTTGGAGAGGTTTTGCTATAGGGCGTGTGCGCTCGCCAGAGAGAGAGAGGCAGAGAGATAGAAAGCGAGAAATCACCCCCCCCAGAGGGGATGGCCATGCCACAATCCCTTCTCTTCCATTCTCCTCTCGGGATCTTGGGCACGCACGCACACGCGCCCGGCGTGAGTTTAAGCCACTGGGTTTGGGACTCGAACCATGGTTGACTACGTGGGAGTCCAGCGACATAGCCATTATGCTTACTGCTGGTCCCTCATTCATTCATTTTTGACAGAGACAGAGAAAGGGGGAAGCGAGAAAGCAAGCCACCAGGTCCAAGACTTGAACCATGGTCAGCCACATGGGAGTGTCTAGTGCTTTAACCACTATGCCACCTGCTGGTCCCCCAGAATTGATACCTCCCCCACCATGCTGTTTGAAGTAATTACGAGCTTGTACAATGAAGGGAGGGATAAAAAGGAAGAGTTGTGCTGAATGGATTCGAACTCTGGTCCCCAAGTGCAAGTCAGCCTGGCTCTTCCAACCACCCAAGGGGAGTCCTCACTTATTTCACAGCAACTGTGAAGAACAGGACCTTCGTATTCCTGTGCAAGGTAGGAGCTAGGCAGAGCAGCACAGGCCACAGGTGGGAAGACAGGCCCAGGGAAGGGTCATTACTTAAACTTCCATAACTGGTCTTCCGGCCTTTGTGGTGTTTGGCTACCTCTAACTACTTGAAGATGGCAGTTTCCTCTGGCCTCTCCTGATACTGGGCTATAAACTTTTTCTTTTAAAACAAAACAAAACAAAACAAAAAAAAAACACAGCAAAGACTAGGTAAGCATTAGATTTGGAGCAGGAAGAAGAGAAATTCTAGTTCGTGATGAATAGTAAGCCAATATGTACTGAATGCCATTATACACTATTCAAAACATTGTTTTTCAGTATTTCTTCAATGAGCAAGACAGAGATAGCATCCCCAACAGGGTCCTCACACCACAGTCCAACCCCAGCCAGTCCCAGATCATGGGCATGTATGTCCAGTGTCCTGAGGGAGGTTTCAGCTCAAAGCCAGAACCTTCCCACGTGGGTCAGCCTTGCAGAGTGTTGCTTTTTACTGCTATGCTCTCTAAACATTTTATTTTTTTTTTTGGAGAGGTTTTCGCTATAGGGTGCATGCGCTCGCCAGACAGACAGAGACATAGAGACAGAAAGCGAGAAATCACCCCCCCAGGGGGGATGGTCACACTGCAATCCCTTCTCCTCCATTCTCCTCCCGGGATCTTGGGCACGCATGCACATGGGCCCTGCGTGAGTTTTTTAGCTACCGGGTCCGGGACGCAAACCGCGGTAGACTACGTGGGAGTCCAGCGACATAGCCATTACGCTGCTGGTTCCCTAAACATTTTATTTTAATAAACATTCTTTTCAAGTTTGCTATAGCACACATGCACTCACCAGAAACAGAGTGGATAAAATGAAAAAGCAAGCTGCCAGGTCCAGGAATTGAACTGTGGTCTGCCATATGGGAGTCCAGCACCTTAACTACCATGTCACCTGCCGGCCACCCCCTCTAAGCATTTTTAATGATTAACTCATTCTATCCAACTCTATGGTAATAGGTATTATCCCCCCATTTTACATGAGAAAATGGAGGCCCAGAGAAGTTCAGTAACTCAGTATCACACAGCTAGCAAGAACCAGATATTATAACTCTGGCAGGCTGGCTTTGGAGTCCACGTGTTTGACCAATACCCGGCAGGCCGGAAAGGTTGAATAGGCCAGAGCTGGGGGGGTCCTTGAGTGGCACCAAGTTCACTGATCTCATGTGAGCACTTTAATTCTCCTTGTGCCAGCTCTGGGCTTCTGCCCTATGAGAAGCCCAGAAAGGTATCTAGAGCCAACTTCAGGTCTTCCTACCAGAATCTTCTGTCCCCTTGAGGCTGAGCCCCACACTCCTTTCCAGCCTACAAAATCTTGGTATCAGTCTGGAAAGGTCTTTGCTGCTAAGCTGGAAATGAAGGCCCATGTCTTATGTGGCAAATGGATCTGCAGCATAGCCAGCACTGGTACTGACCTACCGGGAAGCCATGCCCATGTGACAGGCAGTGGCAGAGCCAGCAGGCTGCCATTCAGCCTGTGCTAACTGTTCCCTTATGGACTAGTCCTGGGAGGGGAAGGGACGCTATCGGATCAGACCTACAGCCCAGCACATTGGTGGTCAGCCCAGAGCAGGCACTGACGCACCCCTTCAGCTCAGGTTTAGTGCTGTTGTCCAAGGGAACTCTGGGTTCCCGTTCACGAAGACAGCGTGCAGGGCAAGGTGAACATGTGTCATTGGAAGTGGCCAGTCCTCAGGGCAGCGGTTGCTGCCAGGTTCCCGATTCCCAGCCAGTGCTGTTCTGACTCTGCTGAATTACTGTCTATGCTCTCAGAGCGTTGCCTGTCCTGTTCTCTCTGCCTGGAATGCCACCCATCCTAGCTGAGAGGCAATGGTGCCCAAGCTCAGCCTTGGGAGAACGTGGACTCTCCCCTGGGGATGTTGAATGGCAAGTATTTCCAGTGGAGACCACAATTTTGAAATAACAGAGTTGACTCTATTCTAGTTGTCACAAATAACTTCGCCCCTGCTTCCAGTAGGTTCAAAACAGTGCTTTATTGAGCCCATTCACTGTCTGTCACCTTTCGGGGGTTTCTGAGCCCAGGCCTGACTCAGGCTTATAAAGACACCAACTGCCAGGACCAGGACAGCAGCCAGCAGCAGCAGGATGGCCCAGAGGAGAGGCCTCGGGCTGGAGTTCCTGCTGGAACCTGCCAGAAGAAGGGATCTGAGGGTTACGGACCTGGGTGAGGCCCCTCCAATGCCCCTCCATACCAGACCTTTGTAACCCCCCAGGGCAAAGCTGAAGCTGCCTTTCTGCAGATAAGGTGGCCCTGTCTACTTTGCTCAGTTCCCCATTGAATGCAGTTACGCCACCTCCTGCCCTCACTACGGCCTGGAGCTTCCCTGTTTTGTCAGCACTCTTCGGTTGAGATGGAGGGATGCTGAGGCCCAACCCACAAGCTCTCATACCTTTGGGCCCCAGCGTGGGCTCCTGCTTGTAAGAATCTTCAAAGCCCACTGGTCCTGGAGAGCTCACGATATCTTGGGACCTGGCAGTGTCATTATGGTAACCCGATGAGCGTCGCTGTCCTGCCCGAGGGAAGAGCGTTATCTTGGGGTGATCTCCAGCTCCTTGTGGTACAGAAGCCAGGCACAGGCCTGAGGATGCATGAAAGAAACAATATCCCCCATCCCAGACTCACTTGCAGTCCCAGGGCTACACGTAGTTGAGCAAGTCTCCAATCCTGAGCGGTAGCAGACGGAGGCGCTGCAGAAGAAGTAAACCTGGTGGGAGGAGAAGACCAGGGTGTTGGCTGGCTCTAGGAGCAAGGCCAGACAGACATGGGAGGTTCTGGGGATGCTGACTAGAACCACGATGGCTGCCCTTGCTGATATGGTACAGAGCTGTATGTGTTGCTTCCTGGTTTGGACCCATGTCTTCCTCCTTCCTAAAGGCCGGTCTGCAGTAGAATGCCCTGCAGGAAGGATCCACTGCACTGGAACACCTCCACCCTCCACAATGCTGCTTGTGGCTGCAGAGCCCCTGGGAGGGCTGCATCGCTCCCTTCCACCTGCCCTATCCGAGAAGGGAGGGAAGTCTGGGGAAGTGGAGCTTGACAAAGCAGCAAGAGACCAATGCCTAGGGGCAGAAGGTCAGATGGGTTATTACTGCTCCTAGAAACACAAGGGCAAAGGTGACTTGCAGAGGAGAAACTGGTGGCGTTGACCTGATCAACAGGTAGCAGGCTCCACCAATGGGCACCCCTTGGCCAGTAGGTGAGCAGGTCTTGGCTCAGGAAGCAGCACACAGCAGGGATGAGAAGGCAGGCACTCTACATCTGCCATGATAACAGATGGGGACTTGAAAGACACACACACCTGTGTGTTATGCGGCAGACACGTTACTGTTCCAATGGCAGTTACACAGTAGTGTCACCTATGGTGCCATTGTTTATCGCATGGAAAACCTGAACATACCTTGGGTTTGTCTACTTTTTACTTTCTAGAGAAGTTACTCAGTTTATTTAAAAAAATTCAAAGCAGAATTATATCAAACACATTATCGTTTCTACAGTCAGAAGTAAGGTCCACCAAGAACCCACGACCCGTGTTCTCATTTATGGTTGGTCATAGCTGTGCTTGGCATCTTTCTTCCTTCCTCCAGACTAATCTGGCCACTCTTCTCCACAACGCTTTGCAGACATCAAGCCCCATTCTGGAACCCTCACCTGTATTAGCTCACAGGGTGCTACAGGGATCTGGCAGCCAGCTTATCCCCACTTAGCAGATGGCCAGGTGCCAGGAATGTGGGTGCTTCTTACCGGTCCCCTGAGGGCTCTCTGGGAGCTAGAGTCCAGGAGGGTGAAGGTGGCAACAGTGAAGCGTTGGTAGTGAGACCAGAAAGGCAGTACCGCCCGATCCAAGGCTACCATCTGGGTTCTGTAGCTGTCACCCTTGAAAGGGCACCTGGGAAGAGAAGTCAAGGAGGCCTCTGGAGGTGAGGCAGAGAGGGAAGGAGCCCCAGAGACACCCGGTCACCTGGACCACTTACCCATCTGACAGCAGGGACCACTGGGGCTGCTGGAAGGGGTTGGTGCTGGGAGTAGCCCAGCACTGGTGCAGCTTCAGGGCCAGGTTGGGGTCTGTCCTCTGCAGAAGCCGGACCTCTACGTGGACTGGTTCTCGGAGCAGCCTTGTGATGGGATAGTCTCCCTCCCCATAGTAGGAGCTGAAAGTCTTGTCTGCAGGAAGAGGTGCTCCTGAGCCTAGGGCAGCCTGTGCTGCAGGGCTCAGGAACAGGAAGAGAAGGCGGGTGACATACCCTTGGCGATCCTCAGCTCGAGCCTCAGGGGGCCAGACTGGGTCACAGAAGCAGGCGACGGGGCTGGGAAGATGGACGCCTGGACAGGCAGGAAGTCACTGGCGTTGAAGGTACAGCGGACATGGAGCCTGAATTCCAAGTGAAAGAAAGTGGTGGTGGAGTTAGAGCATCCTGTTTACTTAATAAATGGCACCAGCTCTGTGGATGTGACAGACCGTTCACTGAGGTCGGTGGACACTACGTTTCCAGCGTGATGTGTGTCACTGCCAAGCTGGGCTGAGAAAGCCCATGCCTAAGCCCAGTCCTCTGCCCACCTAGACTTCCCAGGGCAGCTCGAGGCCGTTATGCTGGGGCCTGTTCTAGGTGCATACAGCTGGATTGAGTTGATGGGGGCCCACCAGGGCTGGCACTTGGCTGCTGGGCCTTCCCTGGCTGCCCACAGGTATCTGCCTGGCTCTGATATTTGAGGTTCTTGGAGCCTGACAGTGAACGGGGCTGGCAGACCTGGGTTCGAATCCTCTTAGCATTTATAAGTTGTGGGAGCATGAGCAAGTCACTTACCCCAAGCCTTAGTTTTCCCATTTGTAAAGCAGGGATGAACCCCTCCCTCTAAGAGTTCTAGTGGGGTCTGAGTGAGGGCATGGAATAAGGTCTCAGCGTCTCCTTGCTACCCAAGAGCTGTGGGGGATGGTCAGCCATACTCCCAGGCTCCAGGGGGGCCCAGCAGAGTCTAGGTGCCGAGTAGGCATAGTGAGCCCGCCCTGTGCTGATGGCCCCTCTACCTCTGCTGCCTCTGTCAGTGGAGTCCCAATGGGCTAAGGCTGCTTCCTCCTGCTCTGCCTCCCTCTGGAACCCTCACCTTGCCGCGTTGAATTCGGGCTCATTCCACAGATCTTAAATCCAAGGATCTAAGGCATGACAGAGTTGTTTCCCATCTCCTGGCCCATAGGCACTGTCTTAAAGACACAGTGCCCTGAACTGCCCCTTATGGCAGGTAGGTTGGGGAGAAGGTGGCACTTGGGCATGCATGTGGTTCCAAGCACAGCTCCTACAGTCCACAGTCGAGGTGTTCACGCTGCCTGATAGGGCGGGCGGCCAGGCTGAGGTTCGGGCCTTGCTCCTGGTCACCCAGCAACAGTGGAGCCTCAAAGCCAGGTGTGAGGTCAGATCCCTTCAGGCCACCCCCACCGACATCCTGGGCCCCTGAGATGGTTTTGCACCCAAGTCAGCAGGTCTAAGAGGCCCTTTTAAGTGAGGGGGAGTTCTTCCCCCAGCCCCTCCCTCCACCACATCCTTAGAGAGCTTCAGCCTGAGGTATCTTCTGCCTCATCTGCAGCTGCAGAGCCCAAGATGAGAAGGGGCCTCAGCCTCTTCCTGGGGCTGGACGGGGACACCTAGTTCTTAGAAAGATAAAAGCAGGGTTCTGGGACTCCCATGCTCTCAGGAACCACTACTGGCTTCCGTCTGAGCAGGTAAGCCTGGCACAGAAGACCCCACTGTGTGCTTAGTAAGCCTTACAGAGGAGGTAGCTCCTCCCTCGTAGGGCGGCTGGGGAGAGGTGAGCGGCAGCTGGTCTGTGGTCACAACCAGGCAGTGGCAGGGCCTGTCCTAAGCTCCCCTGTGCTCCCTCACACCCAAGGCTCTGGCCAGCCTGTTCAAGGAGGGCTCCTCTCACCGAAAGGTACCATCCCGTGTGATGGAGCCCTGTGGCCCCTGCTGGACTTCGGTGTCCGACACCAGCTGGTTCTCATAGATGAGCTGGTTGCCAACCACCTGTGGGAGGAGACGGCCAGGTGAGGCCCTCCCAGGGAGCAGTGCCAGGCCCAGCCCACCATCCCCACTCCTACCTGGACTGTGGTGCCGCAGCGCGTGAAGGGGAAGTGGAAGACCATGAAAGCACTCGTTTTCTGGGCTGGGGGACAGCCGCTGGGGGTGTAGGCCAGGCGGATGTGGGCCAGCGTGATCCTGTGGGCCAGGGCCGTTTCTTTGGACACAACCAAGATGAAGTAGCCATTTTGGAAGCACTGCACAGTAGCTGGGACAGAAATGGAAGGCCAGTCAGGGCCTTAGGGTGTAGTCCCCTTCCCGCACAGAGATACGGGGACAGGCTGGGTGGGATCATTATTTGAGTGTTGGCCTCAGAGCTGGAAGACCTGGACTCATGCTCGTGTGAGCCTGGCGGGCTGACTTTCCGATCCACAGAACAGCTGGGTTGAACTCCACCTAGTATAACTTGTCATGCAAGTCAGGGTGTTTTAGACCCAAAGGTACACGTGGGGCAGGTGTGTGAACAGTAGTTCCCTGGGACAACTGCTAGCCCGCAAGCTAGGCTGTGTGGCCACCTCATCCACCTAAAGGCCACTGTGGAGTCAGGCTCTCCTGGAACAGGATGTGAAGCAATTTCAGCCCGTGGGAGGCAGCAGCTCTGCTGCTTCGGGAACCAGGGGACCAGTGTGTGTGGGGTGTACCTGTGTTGCCATAGTAACAGGGCACCTCTCTCGTGTGGTCATAGCAGCAGCCAGCCCGCTCACAGGCCTCCTTTGAATTTCTTCTCACTGTACAGGGAATGTGCCCGGAGGCCACCCGGCACTGCGCCCGAGTCAGATGGGTACCTAGGGTTGGTGACAGAATGGCTTCTTAGAGCCCAGTAAAAGCTAGTTAGGCCACCCCATGCTCTAGAGGGCCCTAGACGCAGAGGGCTCTTCTACACAGAGAGGTCCTGTGTACCTATGGTATCTGCCTGGTCCACCTCCTGGTACTCCGAAGTGACCCCTTGGGGTGGAGTCGTGGTGGGGAGGGTAGGCTCGAGACCAAGGGCTGGTGAAGCAGGGGTTGGATGGACCGGGCTCTGCTCTACCAATACTGGGCCTGGGGAGACGGGGCCCAAGCCTGGGGAGGCAGGGTCTGGGACTGTGGTAGTTGGTGTCAGCTGGGTGTTCAGAGTCCAGGCATGAGCTGCCCCGGGTTTGGGACAGATCAGAGTGGTTTCTTGCACTGCATCGACACGACCGTCAGGGAGCTCAGCTTCCATGAACACCCTCAGGTGCCAGCGCCCGTCCTGCAGGTGAGAGCTTCGTAAGAGAGCAGCCAGGGCCCACGAGGGGAGGCCACGTCCCGATACCCAGTCAACCCGAACACACCAGGTGCCCTCGCACCCCTGCGATCCTAGCCAGCTGGGAGGCTGCGGGGGATCGTGGCATGGGGTGGATGCTGTGGGGGCCTGTCCCTCCTTCCTCAAGATATAAAATCTCAAAGAGTGAGCACGTCCACAGCTGGGGGAGGCCACTTAGCATCCCCGTCAGAGGAGGGGACAAGGGCTGAGCAGGCTGAGCAGGTAGGGGGCAGGATTTTGGGAGGTCCCAGGAACTACTGTGGCCCAGACTTAGTCTTCCTCACCCACCAACTCACTCCTGACCCCGGTTTTGGCCTTCCCTGCTGGACAAAGGGTCCCTCTAACCTCACACCCTGTTAAGATGAGCTTGCCCCTGGCCCAGAGGAGTGAATGAGCCCTACCTTCTCCAGCACGTGGCAGCCTTTGTAATCAGCCGAGAGGACTGCTGGCTCCTGGGGCTGGGAGGTCACCCAGTGGTAGCAGATGGAGCAGTTGTTCGCCTCAAACCTGTTCCCAAATTCATCTGGGATGGGAGAAGAGAAGAGAGAGGGAGAGAGAGGGAGGGGGAGGGAGGTCAGGGATGCTAAAGGGTGAAGCAGAAGGTTGCAGGGGTCTGCAGAAAAGACTCCCTGCTCAGAACCAGCAGTTAGCGTAATGGCTATGTCGCTGGACTCCCATGTAGTCGACCGTGGTTCGAGTCCCAGACGTGGTGGCTTAAACTCATGCCAGGTGTGTGTGGTGTGTGCCCAAGATCCCGAGAGGAGAATGGAGGAGAAGGGATTGCGGCGTGGCCATCCCCCCGGGAGGTGATTTCTTGCTTTCTATCTCTTTCTGGTGAGCACATGGGCCCTATAGGAAAAAACTTTTTTTTTTTTTTTTTTTTTTTTTTTTTTTAAACAAAACAAAAAAAACTCCTTGCTCAGGAGATAGACCAGCTTCTGGCCTCAGCCTTGCTGTAGTCCCCTCTCTGGTCTCAGTTTCCACATCTGTAAGGGGGTGGGTAGTTTGGGGATCTTCTGAGCTAGGGTTCCTGAGGACAGCACGCAGCAGCAGGCAAGGGGGAAGATGTGGAGGAGAAAAGATAAACCTGGTCTTAGGCCCCAGGTTGAGTATCTTCCATGATTTTAGAATTCAGCTTAACTATCTGCATTCTATGGAGGACAGCTGAGGATCGAAGGGAAGGTGAGTGAACTTTCTCAGGGACACACAATGAGGAGTAGGAGGTGGGCTTGAACCCTGGGTTTCGTAGGAAGAGCCGAGTCTATTTGTCAAGTTAACTGGCTGTTGCAGTCACGTAGGGACCTACTAGGTGTTCACCCACTTTGTGAGCCTGGGACAACCAGGGCATGGCCTGGGTGTGTGCCCAGACCCTTGTGCAGTGTGTATGGTGGGGTTCGGATCATCTTTCCAGGTGGGGAAATGGAGAGGCCAGGTCCGTTGCCCAAGATCTCGCAGCTTAGAAGCTGCAGATTCAAACCATTTTTTTTTTTTAAGAGATTTTTGCTGTAGGGTGAGTGCACTCTCTTGAGACAGAAACAGAGAAATCACTCCTCAGGGGGGTGGCCACACCCCAATCCCTTCTCCTCCATTCTCCTCTCGGGATTTTGGGCAAGTAAACACACGTGTCTGGTGTGAGTTTCAAGCTGTTGGATCTAGGACTTGAAGTGCGGTCAGCCACTACACCACCTGCTGGCCCCTCAAACCTCATTTTTTTAAGACTTTATTTATATATTTTTAATTTGACCAGAGTGAGGGCAGAGAGATAGAAAGTGAGTAAGCAAGCCACCAGGTCTGGGACTCAAACCATGTGGGAATCCAGCACCTTTAACCACCATGTCACCTGCTGGCCCCATTCCGATTTTTTAAAGAGATTTTTGCTATAGGGTGTGGGTACTTGCTAGAGAGACAAAGAGACAGGGAGACAGAAAGTGAGACATCACCCCTCGGGGGGGGGGGGGGCGGCGGTATGGCCACGCCACAATCCCTTCTCTTCCATTCTTTTCTTGGAATTTTGGGCACACATACACATGTGCCTGGCATGAGTTTTAAGCTGCTGGGTCTGGGACTTGAACCACGGTTGGCTATGTGGGAGTCCAGTGATGTAATCCCTTCGCCATCTGCTGATCCCTCAAGCCCCCGTTCTAAACTCACGCCTGTCTCCTCTGCACCGGGCCATATGTACTAGGTCTCTGCCATTGCTGAGCTATTTGTGGACCGGCAGCCACCGCATCAATTGGCTTTGGCTAGAAACACATTCCTCCTGTAGCCCCAGCCCTGTGGGCAGATCACAGCTCCCCACCAAGTTCTGGGGACCAGGGAGATTGAGGCTGGCCACTCTCCCCCCAGTTCCCACCACGTACAAGGGGGTGGAGACTAGCCACCTCTGGCCCCTGCTCGGGGAGGGTCCCAGCTCCCTCCTCACTGCAGTGGACAACCCAGGGAAGTGGAGCTGGACTTGGCCGCACTCACCCACCACCTTGAAGCGGACAGTCTGGCCTGGCCGGGGGAACACCAGCAGCTGCATGCCCTTGATCCCACAGTCATAGCTGTGCTGCAGACCAGGCTTGGGGTATGACCTCTGACCCAGCCCTGGGGCAGCTGCCACGAGCAGCAGCAGGACCACACAGTGACCGCAGGCCATGGCTGAATCCCAGTCCATCAACTCCACCACAGACAGTCACCCCTACGCCCTCACTACCAGGACAAGGCCCAGGCTTTTTATAGGGGAGACAGCAACTGGGCGCCTCTAAGGGCAAAAGGCGCCCACCTGTGGGAATACCCGCATGAGAGCACCAGCTGGCCACCAGGGACTGTGGTAAAACTCCATGTTAAAAGGCAGGGGAAGCCACCCTCCCAGCCTGGAGCCCTGGGGGCTGCTCAGAAAGTTGCCTTGGCCCCTGGTCCTGGCTGTGGGCCTCCCAGCTGGGGCTAGATCTGTGCTCAGCAGGATTATGTCTTTGAGGAGGGGCTGAGGGAGATCTCCAGGAAAGGTGAGGCTGCAGGTGGGCTGGGGGACAGGATGCATGACTGGGAGGTGGCCCTGCAGGCCTGGGGCTCATTGTACTGCCGGTCTCCCTACCAAGCCCCTCACATTCTCTGCCTGCCCAGGCAGGCTCTCCAGGGCCTCCTGCCTACAGGGGTCTCAGAGACACTGGGAGCTGCAGGCCCGTTGGCTTGCTCTCTACTCTTCAGGTGGAGTGCAAGCTCAGGTGTTACCTGCCCATTAAGTCTGGCTGCTGCTTCTCCCGGTCAATGAAATGAGAGGCAGAGGCTGGAGAAGGGAGTTTTTGTCTGTAACCAGTTATAGGAAGGCAGTTACCAAGTACCATCAAACTGTTTCAACTGTTTCAGAGCTCATGGTCTCAGTACTTACAGGTACCAGATGCAAGCACGTGCAAATAGTTTCTCACTGCAGTCAGAGTCAGTCACTTTCTGCTGAGTAAGTATCCTGAGTCCTTCAAGTACCCACGGGTTTCTCATCTGACCGTGCCTCAAACAGGTCTCCCTATGACTCAGCACTTGGTCAGATTGTTCTCATTAGAGGCCTTTCTTAATTCCAAAATGGCTGCAGTTCGGCTAAACCTTAGCTGGCCTGCTTCACAGGTAGACAGGATGCCTGCCCTAAGCACCTGAGAGCTCACAGGTGAGCAAACGGACTAGCAGTGCCTCCCAGGGGTCAGCCAGGGACTATGGCGACGGCTGTCACTGATACAAAAGGAGGAGAACAGGCAGCGGTGAAATGGGACGTGGCATCCTGGATGGGGTCGTGGAACAGAAAAAGGACATTAGGTACAAGCAAGGAAATGGATTTTGGTTAAAAACAATATATCCATGTTTGTTCATGACTTTTAATAAATACACCATAATCATGATGTTAATTATAGGGAAAATTGAGTGTGGGTATCTGGGCACTCTGTACTATCTTAGTTTTTCTGTAAATCTACAACAGTTCTAAGAAATAAAGGCTATTAAAAACAGTGGTCATGGGGCCAGCAGGTGGCTTAGTGATTAAGGTGCCAGATTCCCACATGGACGATTGCAGTTCAAGTCCCAGAACTGGCCCCTTGAAACTCATGCCAGTTATATGTATGTGCATGCCCAAAATTCCAAGAGGAAATGGAAGAGATGGGATTGTGGCATGGCCATCTCCCCTGGGGGCGGTGGTGGTGGTGGTATCTTGCTTTCTGTCTCTCTGGGGAAACCATATGCCCTATAGGAAAAATCTCTCAAACAAACAAACAATCCCTAGGAGAGGGCCACAGTCGGCTGAGTTCACTGGGTGCCAGGCACAGTCTGAGGCCTTAATTGTGGTAGCTCCTCACCCTGCCCAGCCATTCTCTGAGGGAGTTACTGTCGCCTCCCCATTCATTGCACTAGTTCACGCGAGCGATGAGTAGGGGTGCAGCAAGTGTTGAGAAACCTGGGTGCTTATGGTTTGTGGCAGCGGGGGAGCGTGCAGTGTTGCCCCTACCTCTTTCTAGCTGTGACCCAGGAGGCATCATTTCTTCTGAGCTTTGGTTTCCGTTTATAAATTGGGGATGATAACGTTTGCCTCCAAGGGTTGGAGGAAGATGGAGAGAGACAGATGGCGGGCGTATAACTAATAGTGGTGATGAGGTGTGCTAGGCAGGGTTGAACTGTGACTGCAGGAGTTGGACTGGAGCTCACCTGTGGATGCCTGGAGGGTCGCTTTGGAATGAAGTGGAGAGAGGCTTCAAGGGGAGTGGAGATGGGATTGTGGCATGGCCATCTTGCCGGGGGGGGGGGGGGGGGGGTTACAGGAAGGTGTTTCAGAGGATAGGAGTCCTGAGCAGAGGCAGAGGAGCTGGCAGGCACAGGAGTGGTGGGGGGTGGGGGCGGTGATTGGACTGAGGCAGAGGGAGTTTGGCGGGAGCAGGGACAGAAACAGTTCCAGCTGGCTGCTGGAGAGGGAAGAGCTGGGGTAGGGAGAGAAGAGGCTCCAGAGAGGGAAACAGCTAGTGGGGAAGACTTCCTGATGGGCATTGTGGAGGTTTTACACCTTTTATTTTGAAATAATTACAGGTTTACAGAAAAGAATATCTATATTAGCCTTCTCCTAGATTCCTCAGGTGTCAACTGTGAACATTTTATATTTGTTCTGGCCATCTCTCTGTATGCTCACACACACACACACGCAACACACACACACACACATACAACACATACACATACATACAACACACACGTATTTTCATCCACACCATTTGAGGGTCGGTCCAGACATAATTGATTACACTTTACCCCTCATTACCCTAGTGTGATTAAAAAAAAAAAAAAAAAAAAAAAAAAAACAAAACTAAAGTAAAATGATCAAAATCAGAAGTCAATATTAGTATAAACATAATTTTCTTTTTTAAAGTAATTATTTAATTTAATTAATTAATTAATTTTAATTTGACCAGAGAGGGACAGAATGAGAGAGAGAGAGAGAGAGGGAAAGAGTGAAAGCAAGCCACCAGGTCTGGGACTCGAACCATGGTCAGCCATGTGGGAGTCCAACACCCTTAACCACCACACCACCTGCCAGCCCCAGTATAAACATAATTTTCTAATCTACAACCCTTATTCAACGTTCACCTATTATCCTAATAATGTTTTTTGTAGCAAAGGAGAACATTTCTTCCTAGAGTTGGATTCAGTCCAAGATGAGGAAGTGTCCCTTCAGCATCTGTCCCTCTGGGACAGGCACTCTGTCTTCCTTGGGTTTGGGGGAGTACAAGCCAGTCACTTTACCGAATGGCCTTCAGGTATTTCCTCGTGATTAGATTCAGATTACATAGTTTTGGCAGCTCAGGCTGCTGTAACGAAATTCCACAGCTTGAGTGGCTTAAACCACAGACGTTCAGTTTTTCACAGTTTTGGAGGCTGGAAGGTCCAAAGATCAAGGTGACAGTTGGGTGACTTCTGGCTTGTAGATGCCCGCCTTCTGCCTGTGTCTTTGCATGGCCTTTCCTCTACTCACGGACCCTGGCGTCTCTCTGCAGGTTCAAATCTCTTCTTACAAGGATACTAGTCAGATTGGATCAGGCATACAGTAATGACTTCACTTTAACTTATTCACCTCTTATAAGGACCTACCTCCAAATACAGTCACATTCTGAGGGGCTGGGGTTAGGGCTTCCGCATATGAATGTGGGGGGAAACAGTTTGGCTCACAGCAGGCAGGAACAACCCAGAAGTAATGCTCTGTCTTTCTCAGTGCACCTATTGAGAAGCGCCTCATCCTGGTTGTCCTGTTACTGTGGCTGTGACTTTGATCACATGGTTCAGGTGGTGCCTGTGAGGTTTCTCCCTCATCTGTGAATTATGTTTCTCTCTGTCGTTTTGGAGCATCGTATCGGGAGATACTCTGAGACTTGGTACTTACCCTGCTCCTCCTTGAACACCACCCACTAACTAGTGTGGTGACTGAGTGGTGGTTCTCTAACCCCCTCATCCCTCCTACACGTCTTTGTTTTCTATTGTAAGAGGGAGCTTTTCCTGATACGGGGTTTTAGGTGGCAGACAGGACATCAGCTGGGGACATCACGACATCTGAATTTTGTTTGGTTCATGGCTCAGGAGTAGAGGGGTTTTGGGAAATCACTGACCTGCATTTTCCCCCCCCCCCAACATTTGGAAAATAATGATGAGAAGGATTGTGGGGGGTGGGATTAGAGAATATTTGGAGAGATGTTTCCTAACAGATCATGGGCCCATGGTGGCGGGGGCGTGTCTCCCAAGGCCCTGGAAACGGGCAGGAAAATAGAGGGGAGCATCCTCATGGCCATGGGCAGAACGATGGCTTGAGAAGATAGTGTGGGACCAGCAGTTAGCATAATGGCCATGTCACTGAACTCCTATATAGTTGACCGCAGTTCAAGTCCTAGATCCGGTGGCTTACGCCGGGTGCATGTGCCTGTGTGCCCAAGATCTTGAGAGGAGAATGGAGGAGAAGAGATTGCAGGGTGGCCATCACCCCTGGGGCATGATTTCTCACTTTCTGTTTCTCTGTCTCTCTTTGTCTCTCTGGCAAGCACACGCGCCCTGTAGCAAAAACCTCTCAAAAAAAAAAAAAAAAAAAAAAAAAGAGAGAGAGAGAAGATAGTGCAAACTCTCCTGGAGAGACGGAGTCCTGAGCTCTTGGTCGTGACTCCACGTTCTTGCAGACTCACGGGTGCGAAAGCTCGTTGGCCCAGGAGGGGTCCCAGCTCCCCTGCTCACCGGCTGGAGACCTTGGGAAACTCACCCGCTGTGTGACTGGCTTTCCTCATCTGCAAAATGGGGCCAATACAGCACCTAGCTCACAGGGTCAGGTGGTAACAGTAGCATAGGCGTTACTACTGGGTTGCTCTGAGGAGGAAATGGGGTGACGTGCATGAAACCTGCATGTGGTTATCATTTGGACCCGATGGCCATTACAACCATGTTATTTTTATGAAAATATGAGGAGGCAGGGTCAGACTGAGGGCACTCGACTTGGAATCCTGCCTGTGTACACGTGGCTGCTTTCCAAAACTCAGTTTGTTCATTTGCTCCTTCCTGGTTTAAAGATTTTTCTTTTTCTGTTTCTTCCTTCCTTCCTTTTTTTCCCCCAGTTTTTTTTCCCCCCCATAGGGCATATGTGCTCACCAGAGACAGACAGAGACAGTGAGAAGGACAGTGAGAAATCACCCTCCAGGGGGATGCCGTAATCCCTTCTCCTCCATTCTCCTTGGGATTTTGGGCACGTAAGCACATGTGCCTGGTGTGATTTTCCCATGCCAAATCTGGGATATGAACTGCAGTGGGCCATGTGGGAGTCCTGTGCCTTAACCACCATGACACCTGTCCCCCACTTCTTTCTTTCTCTTTTCTTTTTTTTTTTTTTTTAAAGACATGCCCTAGGCCCTGTCTGCCCAGGCCAGACATGAACTTGTGGTCTTCCTACATTAGCCTCCCTGAGTTGCTGGGGTTACAGTGCAGGCTACCACACCTGGTTTTTGGTTGGAGGGGAAATAAAACCCAGCCCTCTCATGAGGCCTGAGCCTGCGGAACATGGCGTCTTAGTAGCACACCACATGGCTGGGCCTGGACTTCAGTCTCTCTTTTTTTTTTTTGGAGAGGTTTTTGCTATAGGGCGCATGCGCTCTCCAGAAAGACAGAGAGAGACAGAGAGACAGAAAGTGAGAAATCACCCCCCCCAGGGGGGATGGCCACGCCGCAATCCCTTCTCCTCCATTCTCCTCTCGGGATCTTGGGCACGCACGCACACGTGCCTGGCGTGAGTTTTAAGCCACCGGGTCCGGGATGCAAACCACGGTCGACTACGTGGGAGTCCAGCGACATAGCCATTACGCTAACTGCTGGTCCCTTCAGTTTCTAAATCTATAAAATGGGACTAAGAGTAAGGCCAGCCTAACTGGGGTGCTGTGAGATTTAAGCATCAGTTCCCTACTCTGTCACCTCTGCTAATATAACCCAGGGCCAGAGGAAGGGTGCCAGAAGGGGGCCTCTCTAGGTTGGGAAGAGAAGAATGAAGAGGCCCAGGCATACAGGGAAGCCAGCAGGAGCAGGTGGCCTCCCCCAGAGGCCTATGGGTGACCAGTGGACCCCCAGCTGTGGTCCCCGTGGACTTTGCCCAGTCAGAGATGCTCCCACAGGTCTGTGGACATGAGGCAAAATCCAGGGGTCCTGACTCTCTCTGCCACCAAACCCCACCCCTCCCTGAATCAGGGACAGCAGACAGACAGCACTGCTTTCCCTGCAGGAAACAAAGAGCCCCAGAGAATCCAGACAGCTGGGAAGAGCTGGGCCCTGGTGCTGAGCCACCTGGCTCCAAATACCAGCTCCTCTGCTCCCTGCCTGAGTCACTTAACCTCTCTGAGCCTCCCTTCCTCCTCAGCGAGTGGGCATGATAACTACCTCCCTCAGAGGGTGTCATGAGGATTCAATGACCTAATACACATAAAGTGTGTAGCCTGGTGCCAGCATGTAGTGAGCACCCCATCAATATGAGCGTGTACTATTTATAATGTGTTGCATGTCCAGGGCCAGCAGATAGCATGGTGATTAAGGCACTGGATTCCCACATGGCTGATAACAGTTTGAGTCCTGGGCCTGGTGGCTTGAAAAATCATACCCAGTACTTGAACGTGCGTGCCCAAAATTTCAGGAGGAGCGTGGAGGAGAAGGGACTGCAGTGTGGCCATTGCCCCTGAGGGGTGATTTCTCACTTTCCCTCTCACTCTGGCAAATGCATGCATCCTGTGGCAAAAACTTAAAAAAAAAAAAGAAAAAAAGCCACATTCTAACCCCTACAGCCTGTGAATGTAATCTTATTGATAAAAAAGGGCTTTGCACATGTAATTGAGTTAAGGATCTCAAGATTAGCTCATTCTGAAAAAGGATAAAAGGGTATGTGAAGAGGAGGCAGAGACTAGAGTGACACGGCCCTATGCCAAAGGATGCCAAGAGCACCCAAATCAGGGAGAGGCGAGGAAGGGTTCTTTTCTAGACCTTGTGGACAGTGAGGCCCTGCTGATGTTTTCATTTCCTTGAGACATGAGACAGAGAAAAAGAATGTTTGCTTCTCCCCTCTTGCTGTGTGCAGGTAGAAGTAGCCATGGGGCAGCCTGAGTGCTGGACTGCTTAGATAGTTCTTCCTACAAATATCCTAGTTCAACACTCTAAAAGTCTGCCTTCCACAAAGCACTAGGACACAGACACAATTCGACCAAGTTCTTTGCCACTTCATAGCAAAGATGGTCTTCACTCTAGTTCCCAATAAGAGATTCCTCTTTCCTGAGACTTCGTCGGGATGGCCTGTCCTGCTTGTTCTTCTTTTCCTTCCTTCCTTCCTTCCTTCCTTCCTTCCTTCCTTCCTTCCTTCCTTCCTTCCTTCCTTCCTTCTTCTTTCTTTCTTTCTTTCTTTCTTTCTTTCTTTCTTTCTTTCTTTCTTCTTTCTTTCTTTCTTCTCTCTTTCTCTCTTTCTCTTTCTCTTTCTCTTTCTCTTTCTTCTCCTTTCTCCTTTCTCCTTTCTCCTTTCTTCCTTTCTCTTCAACTGCCAAGAGAGAGAGAAAGAGAGAGAAGACACCCCTACCTTCTCCCCCTAGGGTATGGTAATACTATAATATCTGCTCCATTTCTCCATCCATGTGTTGGAAATAGTTCCCAATGTTGGGAGGTGGGACCTTTGAAAAACACACACACACACACACACACACACACACACACACACACGCAGAATGTAATTTTCAAGCTGCTGGGTCTTAGATTCCAACTGTGACCTACCAGGTGGAATCTGGCCTCCTTAACCTAGGCTATGGGCTGACCCTTCCGTCCATATTTCTGCCAGCATTCTGGTCACGATCACTTAAGTAATATGTGAGAAGATTTTCCCCCAGTTCTCCTCTACTTCTGAACCCACACCAGGATCACCTTTAACAGTCGACTCTCTGCAATGTAGGCTTTTTCTAGCCTACTGTTCCCAGATCTTCCAACCTCTATCCATCATCCGGTTCCAGGTATTTGTTACAGCAACAGCCCCACTCCTGCTACCAGGTTCCTGGCTTAGTCTGTTTAGCACTGCGATAACAAAATACCATAGACTGGGTAACTTATAAACAATGGTTTCTTTGGGTCATGGTTCTGGAAGCTGAAAATCCAAGAACATGGTGACGGCATCTGGTAAAGATCTTCATGTTGTGCTGTCCCACGTGGGAGGGAGAAAGGCAAGCAAGGGAGAGACAGAGAGAGACAGAGACAGAGAGAGAGAAAAGGGAGGCTGAGCTCATCCCTATCAGGAGCGCACCCCCAAGGTAACAGCATCGATCCATTCATAAGGCAAGCCCTCCTGACCTAACCGTCTCTTGAAGGTCCTTCCTCCCAACACTGTCGTCCTGGGAATTATTCACGTCTGGACCACAGCACTCTGTGTCCTGAAATTGCTCTCTAAGGCCAGGGGGCAGTGGTGTAGAAAGACATTACCTTGGAGACAAGGGAGACTGTCCATGAGTGATGCAGAGATGTGGGAGAGAGGAACGAGAGGTAGGGTCTGTGTAAGAGGAGCAGCAAGGAATTCCCAGAGGAAGGAAACTCTGGTCAGGGTTTTGAAGGATAAATAGGAGTTCACCAAGAGGCCAAGGGAAGAAAAAGTGTTCCAGAGCAGGAAGCAAACTGTCTAAGCAAGAGCACAGAAACAGCCTGATGTGTGCAGAGCAGGAGGAGACTGTGAAAAATGCTGACCGATGATAGACTGAGACGAGGGAGGAGCAGACATGACTGGAGAGGCCTGTGTGGAGCCAGGTCACCCAGGGGTGATGGTGGTACCAGGGACCTCTAACTGAGGCTCCCATAAGATGTCATTTGGAATCTGGGTATGCTGTCCCCCTGCTGAGTATAGATAGCCTGAAGGTCTCCCAAATAAAGGGCTGGAAGATTCCAGGCAGAGCTCACCACTTCCTGCCAAGCATCTCACTTCCTATTTGACTGACTTCTTTCAAGTGGCCAGAAAGGAACACGAAAAACCTACAGGGCCAGAGAGGGAAGCCCCATGCCCGGGGGATTTGGCCATTTCCTTGACTGTGTTTGTTACACATTCTGATGCCAGAGCACCCTCTTGGGGGCCCGGAATCGCTGACGGTCTCAGAAAGAGGTCCTGCAAAACAACTGGGATAGGGCAGAAGGCATTCCAGGCAGCAGCAACAGCATGTGCGAAGGGTGGCGGATGAGGCCACGGAGCAGCTGTGGATGTTGGGAAGGGGTGCAGGGACCGGCGGCTGGTGTACCAGGTGGGAGAGGCCTTGACTGCCGGGCTGGGAATCCAGATGGTGCCCACAGGCAGGAGGATGCAGCAGCAGGCCACGTGCCAGGAAGCAACAGGCTCAGATCTCCCTCCCCCAAGGCAGACGGTGTGCCGGTGTAAAGATGGACCCACTTCTGCTCTTTCTGGCTGGGACATTAAATTCTAGGCCATAGAGAAGATTGTGCTTTAGGGACTAGGGCTTGTATCTTGAGGGTGGATGTGTCTCTCTCCTGGTCTTGGAGGACACGGGACAGAGCAGGGCAAGGCTGGGCTGAAGATGTTCCCCCCCACCCCTCTCCTGCTGCCCAGAGAAGCCAGGCCGAAGTGGCTTTGCCAGCACTAGCCCTGCCCACCCTTTAGGTGAGGCCTCCTGGGGGCCGGGCAGTGGTACCGCGGTAATACAGCAGATCCACATGGGAGAGGGTCTGGGTCTGCGTCCTGGGACCTCCATGAGTTTACCGAGCTAGATCGGCTGGTGCTAGGGTTGGATCATGAAGACCCTGTTGGGGCGTCTCTCTCTATTTCTTTCTTTTATGTGATAAATACATAAATGAACTTAAAAGAAAAAGAAAAGAAAAGAAAGAAGGCAGTGTGCAGGATGTTGAGGCCTCTGGAGGCCTGAGGCCCCCTGGGACCTGGACTCTTCCCTTTCGCCTTATTCTGTAACCTCTCCAGGGAGCCCTGGCTCCAGTTCTGTCTGGCACGGGCCAGCCCTACTGCGGCCCCCTATCAGCATCACAGGGAGCAGTGAGATTAGCAGCTGGCACGTGTCCTCACTCTGTGTCAGGCTCCCAGCTGAGCACTTGGCATGGCTGTTATCTCCTCCAACCCTCATGGCTTGGGTGAGGAAACGGGCTCGGGGAGGGAGGTCTCTGTCCAGTCGCCTTGCTAGAAACCCCTCCTCTCTATCAGGACAACCACTCTGAGCACTCCAGACCCAAGGACCCCTGAGTCTCCCGTCCCCGTGGCTCAGTTCTCCGGGTGGTCCCTGGACCTGCAGAAGCGGGGTCTCCTGGGGAACTGGCAGAGACAGAAATTCTCAGGCTTTACCCAGACTTCTGGGGAGGCGCCAGCACTCTGGGGTCTAACAAGCCCTTTGGGTGGTTCTGATGCACACTCAAGTGGAAAGTCACTTAGCTGTATCATTTTGGGTGCTTGCCAAAGGCCCCACCATCCTCCTCGAGACTCTGAGCTCAGAGAGGGCCTGTCTGACACCTGTTCCTCCACAGAGGTTCTGATCGGCTTTTCTCCTTTGTAGACTCAGGCTGGGTGGAGTTGCCTGGGTTGTCACTCGTCCTCTGTGCCCAGCCAGCAAGCCCCCACCAGGGCCCTCACTACTCTAACCACTCATGAGACTTCCTTTCACAATGCCTGGATTTGGCTCTCAGTTCCTGAAAACCCGGGGGAGGAGGCACTGCCAGCATCCTGTCCGCGAGGCTTCTTGCCCCTGGCACCCTCTGCCAGGCAGGCTGTGGGACTCAGGGATCTCGGGGTACGTGCAGGAAGGCCTGTTTCCACCGTGGGAGTGCAGCTGAGGGACCCTGCGGGAACAAACTTCACTTCTTCAGAAAATGCCTTGGGGCCCTGCTTTTCTGGAGTAGATTTTTTTATTTTGGTTACTTTGGTAGAGCTCAGTAACTTCTGTTGTTTGTTTAGTATTAAGTGGCTGTCTGGGGAGGGCTGGGAGACGGCCAGGACAGTGACTACAGGCTTAGAGAGAAGGGTTGAGAAAGGTCGGAGGAGTGAGTTTTATTTGGAAAGGAAGCATCGGCCAGGCTGATGTGACAGGGTGTGCAGGATGGTCACTGCACAAGGGGACCCAGCAGAGGGGACAAGAGAGCTGAGATCCCGAGGGAAGGAAGGCCGTGTCCTGTCCCAAGCCTGGTGCCCTACTGCCAAGGGGGATTGGGTAAGTCTTTCCTAGCCCAAAGGCAGTCTGTGTACAGCCCCTGGACTTTGGGGCTGGACTGTGTAGACAGACTTTTTTTTTCTTGCTATAGGGCATGTATGAGAGAGAGAGAGAGAGAGAGAGAGAGAGAGAGAGAGACAGAGAGAGAATGAGAGAGACAGAGAATAAGAGAGTGAATGAGAAATCACCTAGGGAGGATGGCCAACTACAATCTCTTCTCTATTCTCCTCTCAGGATTTTGGGCAAGCATGTATACACACCTGGCATGTTTTTTCAAGCTGCTGGGTTCGGGACCCAAACCACACATTCAGCCATATGGGATCCAGCCGCCATAACCACCATGCCACTGGCTGGCTTGAAAGACTGCTTTCTGGTTACTTGCCCAAGGCCACACAGCTAGTGGGTGGCAGTGCTGGATCAAAACACTGGCAGTCTGGCTCCAGAGGTCCCTCGGCTTAACCACTGCACTACCCTTCCTGCATGACCTTCCCACAGGTCAGTGCGTTGGGTGTAGGATGCAGGTGGGATGAGGATACTTTCCTTAAGGTGGAATGGAAGCATTCATCTCATCTATTTTTTTTTTCTTTCTTCTTTTTTTTTTTTTTAGAGAGATTTTTGCTATAGGGTATGTGCGCTCACCAGGCAGACAGAAGAGAAAAATCCCCCCCCCCCCCCCCCGGGAGGACAGCCATGCTGCAATCCCTTCTCCTCCATTTTTCTCTCAGGATTTTTGGGCAGACTGAATTGCTCCTATTCACAGATAACCAAACTGAGGCTCAGCAAGGGGAAGTCACTGACCCCCCGCTAGGGGTGCAGGGCAGTACTGGCAGCTGGGCCTCCCATCTTCTTCCCACTGCTCCACCATGCTTTCCTGGCCTCGAGCCCTTGCCGTCTCTCATGGACAGGCACCCGCATCGCCTGGGAACCTCAGAAAAAAAACAGAGGGATTTCTTCTATGAGGATAATGGTGGCAGAAGGGGGGGGGGGTGAGTGACAGTGAACAGATGGACAGGATGTCCTCTTCCTGGGTACTCATCCTACACACCGGGCACTCGCTAAAGCTCCCCACGAGGTACACACTTTATTGCACACAGCAGCCTCCACACCTGCACTGGGCCTGCCCCCTGGGGCTTGGGCAAAGCTTTCTTCGTGAAGGGGGTTGGGGGAGCAGGGGCTGCAGAATGGATGGAGATGAATGCAACTTGAACTCCAGTGTGACAGCTTATTCTCTGCTGTCCCTGCCTGCCCCACCCCAGTCCTAAACACAAACACACGCACGCACGCACACACACACATACACTCACACACTCCAGAGCTGACTGCTATTTCCTCTCCCAGCCTCACTCCCCTACCTCCGCCTGATGCAGCGTCTTGTCTAGTCCCTGCCAGGAGCGCCTGCCTCAAGGGCTGGAATCCTGTGACCCCTCTGCGCCCAGGTAAGGAGGCGATGGCCCAGGGTCTTAAAAGCCCTAGTGCCCTCTTGGGACCCAAGGGAGAAGGCACAGTTTTACAGCAGAGGATTATTACCAGCAGAGGTTTGGATTTTAAAAAAAACTGGAGGGGACTTGATGCTCAGGGGACCACATTTTCTTAGGTGTCAACTAGAAGCCAGGCACAATGGGTAAAGATTTCAGTCTCAATCAATATCTACAAGCCATCTGGGTGGCAAGATTACACCAGCAGGCTTAGGGTAACTAACCATAGTTCACCCAGTCTGGGGTTCAAACTCAGGTCTTGGACTCCCAAACTATGAGTTCTTTGCCCCCAGTTCCCTGCCAAAGCAAGACCCAAGCTACTGGGCTATCCAAGGATCCCAGGAGGCTGGGGACTGTCCCCATGAAGGCAGAGGGGCTGGTCTGGATGGTTCCCAAGTGTATGGCAGGACTGAGTTCTTGAAGTGTCCCTGTGGGATTTGGATAAGCAGCCGCTGGACAGAAGGGAGTGTTTCAGGGCGGGGGGGGGGGGGGGGGTGGCACTGTCTGTCCATCTGTGGGAGTGGGGTCCCAGCCTCACAGCTGCAGCTGAGGAATACTGGGTAAGTTGCTGTGCTTCTCTGAACCTCCATTTCTTCTGAAAAAAAAAAAAAAAAAAAAGAAATCTCATGGCATTCTTGTGAGTGTAGTTTCCTTATAAAGTGTGACTATTCTCCGGAAGCACGGGCGTGCCTGTCCCTCCCGTGTGCTGCAGAACCCCAACAACCGGGGACTCATCTGCCAGGGAAATTCTAGTCTGATACCCCACCCTAAAAGAACTGGGGTCCCTGGAAGGAAAAGAGTTTTCTCTTCCTGGCCAGCAGTGTTCCCTCCAGAAGGATGAGTATGGAAGACCATTGCTCCCCACGTCCAACTCCCGTCTCCCCATCCTCCTCCATCTGCTCTCACTTAGAACAGGGGTCAGGGAAAGGGCAGAGGCTAAGGGCTGAGCTGTTGCTCCTCCACATGACTGTGTGGCCTAAGTGGCTCTGGGTCTCATTTTCCTCTTCTGTAAAATAGGATGGGAAGGAGTGAAAGTACCTTTCTTCTGGGGCCATGAGGAAGACCACCTATATGAAGAACCTACCTGGCATGTCCTGGGTGCTCAGAAAAACCTGAGTTCTTGGGAACCAGCAGTTAGCGTAATGGCTATGTCGCTGGACTCCCACATAGTCAACCGCGGTTCGCGTCCCAGACCCGGTGGCTTAAAACTCACGTGGGGCGCGTGTGCATGCGTGCCCAAGATCCCGAGAGGAGAATGGAGGAGAAGGGATTGCGGCGTGGCCATCCCCTCTGAGGGGTGATTTCTCGCTTTCTGTCTCTATGTCTCTCTCTGTCTGTCTGGCGAGCGCACGCACCCTGTAGCGAAAACCTCTCCAAAAAAAAAAAAAAGAAAAACCTGAGTTCCCTTCTCCTGCTGTCTGTCCCCTCCCTCCTACAGGGAGTCCCCCCACGTTTCATCAGCCCTCACTGATCACCAGCTGCCTCAGACGTTCTCAGGTTCTCTATGAGGCTGTGAGCACGCATGCCCGGGGCAGCTGCATTTCTGCCAGTCTGGCTTCTCTAGCACTTACTTGTGTAGTCGCTCCACAAATGTCCTTGAAGGAGTGAGTGAACAGGGTGAGTTTCAGGGGCAGCAGAACTGCTGTGGCTGGTCCCTGGGCAGGATAGAGATCTTTCGGCCACCCTGGGCCTCCAGAGTCCCAGCTGGTAGTTCCTCCTGCCCAGCTCTCCCCTTCTCTTATCTTATTTCCTCCCCAAGTATCAGAGGAGGGGTTGACTCCACAGCTCACAGTCAACACACCCAGCCAGCTAGCACTGTGGGAGCGAAGGGCCGTACCGACGATCTGGATCCGCAGAGAGCCCAGGTCTGGGGGTGCTGTGGGTGGGCAGGGGCGGCATAGACTCCTCTCTCGTCCCCATCCCCTAGGCCAGCTGCACCTTCCTGCCCTGTGTGCGCAACAGCACTCATCCCCTCTGCTCTGGGAGTCAGGAAAAGGAGTCGTGCACAGTTGGACCTGGTTTCTATTTTGCCATGGGATCTTTGAGCATTTGCTTGACAATGATCACAGTGACAAGACATATCCCTGGCTGGTGCCAGGCAGGCCCTGTCCTAAATGCTTTTTATATACTAATTCTCCCCGAACCTCCTGAGCTAGGAACCCATGTGATAAGGAAGAAACAGGCTCAGGAAGGGGAAAGGACTTGCCCTGGGTTGCAGAGTGAGCGGGTGTTGGAACTGGGAAGATATCCCCCACCTCCCCGCCTTGTTCAACCTCACAGATCAGCAGCACCTCCTCTCTCCTCTGTCACACTCTAGGTCAGAATCAGAGACTTCCACTCCAGGCCTCTCCTAAGGTTCCTGCTGCACTGCTGCCCTCGGGGCCTCCTTCCCTCCAATGCAGAGCCCTGTCATAATGGCCAACGCCACACTGAAGCCACTCTGCCCGATCCTGGAGCAGATGAGCCGTCTCCAAAGCCACAGCAACTCCAGCATCCGCTACATCGACCACGCGTCCGTGCTGCTGCATGGGCTGGCCTCGCTGCTGGGCCTGGTGGAGAATGGCCTCATCCTCTTCGTGGTGGGCTGCCGGATGCGCCAGAGCGTGGTCACCACCTGGGTGCTGCACCTGGCGCTGTCGGACTTTTTGGCCACCGCCTCCCTGCCCTTCTTCACCTACTTCCTGGCCGTGGGCCACTCGTGGGAGCTGGGCACCACCTTCTGCAAACTGCATTCGTCCATCTTCTTCCTCAACATGTTCGCCAGCGGCTTCCTGCTCAGCGCCATCAGCCTGGACCGCTGCCTGCAGGTGGTGCGGCCAGTGTGGTCGCAGAATCACCGCACCGTGGCTGCGGCCCACAAGGTCTGCCTGGTGCTCTGGGCCCTGGCGGTGCTCAACACCGTGCCCTACTTCGTGTTCCGAGACACCATTCCGCGGGTGGACGGCCGCATCATGTGCTACTACAACGTGCTGCTCCTGAACCCCGGGCCTGACCGCGACGCCACGTGCAACTCGCGCCAGACTGCCCTGGCGGTCAGCAAGTTCCTGCTGGCCTTCGTGGTGCCCCTGGCCATCATCGCGTCGAGTCACGCGGCCGTGAGCGTGCAGCTGCGCCACCGCGGCCGCCGCCGGCCCAGCCGCTTCGTGCGCTTGGTGGCGGCGGTGGTGGCGGCCTTTGTGCTCTGCTGGGGGCCCTACCACGTCTTCAGCCTGCTGGAGGCGCGGGCGCACGCTGACGCGGCGCTGCGGCCCCTGGCGTGGCGCGGGCTGCCGTTCGTCACCAGCCTGGCCTTCATCAACAGCGTGGTCAACCCGCTGCTCTACGTGTTCACCTGCCCCGACGTGCTGCGCAAGCTGCGGCGCTCGCTGCGCACCGTGCTGGAGAGCGTGCTGGTGGACGACAGCGAGCTGGGCGGCGCGGGCAGCAGCCGCCGCCGCCGCCGCGCCTCCTCCACCGCCACCTCGGCCTCCTCCTTGTCGCTGGGCAACCGCTTCCAGTCCCCGTTCCGCCCCGCGGGCCTCCTCGGCTGGCTGCGGGGCGACCATGCAGCGTCCCCGAAGAGGGACCGAGCGCGATCCCAGGATGAGAGGGGCCCCCTGAACCGGGCGAGCACCACTTCCGATTAAGATGAGAAGGCGCGGGCCGGGACGCCAGCTGGGACCTTTCCGGTTCACGGAAGGCAGAGGTGGGGCAAACATCCAGTTCTGAAAATGGAGATATTCGGACTCCAGCCTGAGATCTTAGCCCGGAATAAAAGCATCTTCCGTGCAGACCTAGAATCTGTATTTGGAAACGTCATGGGCAACTCTCGTTTTTTTTCTTTTTTCCCCAGAAACAAAGTGAGTTAAAGTCGCCTTCTGATTTTGACGTGACTGTGACCTTGTTAAGGTGCGGTCTGACGCCAGGGTGGCTGCTGAGGTTATCTGCATTTCTAAGGAGTGCCCAGGTGGCTGGCGGGGCTGCTTGTCTGCAGGTCATACTTGGAGTGAGACAAACTTAAACTGTTAAAGGACCTCTCAGCCTAGCTGGGGGCAGCTCCCTGGAGCAAAATGTTACCAGATGATGGTGAGGGTGTGTGTGTGTGTGTATATATATAGATCTTAACCTTAAACCAGTGATATTTTTGAAGTAGAACAGTTACAGGCTTGAGAAGTTCCAGTCTAACCTCCCCACCTGTCATTTAGCCAGCATTTCCTTTTTTTTTTGAGAGATTTTTGCTATAGGGCGCGTGCGCTCGCCAGACAGAGACAGAAAGCGAGAAATCACCACCCCAGGGGGGATGGCCACGCCGCAATCCCTTCTCCTCCATTCTCCTCTTGGGATCTTGGGCACACATGCACACGCGCCTGGCGTGAGTTTAAGCCACCGGGTCCGGGACTCGAACTGCAGTTGACTACGTGGGAGTCCAGCGACATAGCCATTACGCTAACTGCTGGTCCCTAGCCAGCATTTCCTAAGGGACCACTGCTCCTAGCTGTAGTCTTGACCTCCTTCAGGAGGTGGACAGATAACTTGTCAAGGGCTGGAGGTGACAAGGGTCTGCACTATAACCTGAAGCCTCACGTGCTGTTATTACCTAGTAAGTGAAGAAACAGCTTCTGATCTACCCAGGGCACTTAAGACAGTGGCTGCCTGGGAGCTCCCACCTCTTCTCTAGCGACCCAGCATTGCCTGATGCCCAGTGTTTCTAAGGTGGAGAAAGCACTGAGTGGTGGGGCCCAGTGTTTGAGAAACCTGGCCTACCCGAAGTCCAATGGGCCTCGTTACCGAAGGCCTATCTCTGGTAAGTGAACGAGCACGCTGCCTCCGAGACCACAGTGCAGGACATACAGAGCGAACCCGACCCTGGCACCTTGTGTGCCATCCACGCACTGGTAATCCCACATCTTTGCAACACCTGCCTCCAGGCCACATGGCTGCTGGACAGGCATCACTTCTAAATGCAGATAGGGGCACCTTGTATCTGCTCCATCACTGTCACTGCACTGTATCTGTTTCCTCTAACCCCCATGGGTTTGTGGGCAGAGAGGGCAGTTTAGGCTCCACAGCCCGGGGTATTGAGAGTCAGTGGCAGTACATGTTTGCTGGGTGAAATGTTAGTGGAAGAGACATTCCTGTGGGATCTCGGTGCAGTGGTGCTTGGGCCACTGAAGGCTGGGCTGGCAAGAGTGTAGTGTCTGTTCTGTGCCAGGTGGAGCCGGGCCCACTGCAGGTGCTCGGCAAGTGGGGCAGGAAGATGGCCACGGACTGAGCGGACATCCCCTCCTAGCACCACACCTGTGCTCCCTCCTCCCCCTTCCTGGACTCACAGCACTCTTCCCCATGACACACACTGTCTTTTATTGTTTATTAGGTTTTCCCCAGCAGAGTGGAGGTTCCTCGAGGGCAGGGGCTTTCGCCTGTTGTCTATACTCCCTGCGCCTAGGTTCATGCCTATGTACCACAGGCATTTAATAAATATTTTTGTTGTAGACGGGATGCATATGTGTTAGTCACGTCTTTGGGGCTTACACAGTCTGGTGTGGGAGAGGGCGTGCTAAAGGGAGACCCCGCTCCCTGCAGCCTTGTTTCTATCGTTCAGTGTTGGGAAGTGGGTAGAGGCTAGATGTGGCTTACAAAGTAACAAGGCTGAGGGGCGCAGAGGCACCCAGAGCAGGCTTTGGGGTTCCTGACTGCTAGCCTCCAGGCCTGGGTTGTACCCAGGACTCTGACACAGGACATACACACTGGGGGAATTACTGTCTAGTCAGCAGCTCATGAAGAACCAGAGAATTTTGCTGTTCCTGATCTGAAGGCACTTGGAGGAGGGGAAGGAGTGGGGAATCGAACCTCTTCTCTCCCTCAGTGTTGGCCAGGGCCCAGCCCCTCTGGGCCTCTGTCCCACGAAGACCTGGCAAGAACCTTCGAAGGCTCAGGAGCCCCACCTGAGGGTGAGGACCTCGTTTTGGAGCTGTAGAGGTGGAGCGTCAGCTCCAGCAGAGGCATCCAACCAGTGGCCGGAGAGCTGCCATGTCCGACACAGCTGCTGGCGAAGGGAGGCCTCGGCAGCTCTGGCTCAGACCTTGGCTGCTGGCCGCTGGGGCGGCTGCTTCTGCAGCAGAGCCAGGGTGTCGCGCTTCTGGATGGAGCGTAGCTGCTTCTTCTTTGCCCGTTTGATCTTGGCAGGGTTTCGGATCTGAGGGTGGCAAGAGGGGAAGGCGTTAGTGTGGCTGGAGTCTCTGTCCTTGTTCCTTGGGGAAGGGAAAAGCTGACCCAGGGGAGCACAGCATGGGTGTGGGGCACAGAGGAGGGCCCAGGTCTTACAAGTGCAATCTCCTGAGTGAGAGGAGAGATACCCACCACTTGGACAACCTCCGCCTTCCGCTCATTCTCCAGGCGGCGTCTCAGGTTCTCGGCCCGGCGCTGTTTCTTTTCCTGGAACACAAAGGGGACAAGGATTGAGTCTTGGAGCCGAGGCTTGGTCTCTCAGGCCCCAGAGGAGTGAGAGCTGGTAGTTTCCAGGATGGAGGGGGATGGGCCCTCCTACGTGGGCTTCAGGTTGTTCCTGGTGGTGTGTGGGTGGTGGGCCAGCAAGGAGCAGTCCCTGTGTCTGTGGGACCAGGACCTAGAGGTTCACTCCATTTTAGAAGGCAGGTGCCTAGGCAGGCCACTGAGGACAGGGCCGAGACAGCAGGACTCGGTGGCTGGAGACCTGGGTGGCCCCCACCTAGAAATTCATGCATTCGTAGCTAGCAGCCCCCATACCGGCTTCCTCATCAACTGCCAAGGGAGAGGAGTGGGCTGATCGTTCCCTCACTCCCCCTCTCTCCCTCGGATGTCCATGTGCCCCGGAGCTGGGAGAGGGCTAGGCTCCTGAGGTGTCACAGGTGGGGGCTGGGAAGTGGGTGAGCTACAAAGAGGCTCTAGGGCTCTGTCTGGGTTTCAATCTTGACTCCACTCTCTCAACAGGTGACCTCTGGCTAAATCTCTGTGCCTCCGTTTCCCCATCTTTAAAGTAAAGATGACCTCAGTTAGAAGATTGTTAAAAAAAAAATGAGTGGGGGCCAGCAAGTGGTTTGGAGGTTAAGGGCACTGGACTCCCACATGGCCAACTGCAGTTCAAGTCCTGGACCTAGCAGCTTGCTTTCTCTCTCTCTCACACTCTGTCCCCCTCTGGTCAAATTAAAATAAATAAATAAATAAAGTTGAATAAAATAATAAAAATAAACAAATAAATGAGTGGGTTACACACATGGGGTTTGGAATAGTACCTGTGAGAGGTTCATCCCCAACATCTTGGGGCCCTGATGGGTCTGCCCTGGGAACGGGCAGCCTGTGACTTCTGGCTATGCTGACTCTGTCCTCTAACAAGGCCGGAGCAGGGGCATCGCTTCCAAGGCTGCCGCACAGCCAGGTGCCTCTTTTGGCTTTGGCAACCTCGGGTGGCAGGGGTGGCCTGGGCCCCCGGGGAGAAAGGAGAAGTGAGACACGGGCCCCTGTGGTCGGGGGGAGGTCTGGGCTGGGTTGGGCAGGAGCACCACCCTGGTGCATGGTGAGAAGGCAGCTCTGACTTGCCCAAGAGGGAGCCAGGGCCACAGAGGAAGTGAGATAAGACCTCAACATGCATTAAGGCATTGGCTGAATGGGGGCGACTCAGAGCAGAGGTTGAATGACGGATGTTTGGCCCAGCTCCTCCTCAATGGCCAGGCAGGGCCCACAGCCCCAGGATGGACCATTGGATTAATACTGAATGGGCGTCCCAGAGTCCGTGCATAGCCCGTGCATAGGGCACCGTGCAGGTGCCCTCGACATCACTGGGAGAAACCTAGACAGGGGAGCCAGGACGAGACAGTCTCTTGGGATCTGGGACCAGCGCTCCTTGCGCCATTGGGGGCAAGGGTCTTAGCTGGGGTCAGCGCTCTTCCTACGCCCCGAGGGCACCGAAGAGTGACTGCTTCTGCGGTAGCAGAACTGCTGACCAGCACCACCACCAGCTCGCTCTTCCTGTGTGCTGCCTGCCGAGTGTCCCTCTGCCATCCCACTGAAGATGGTCCCCCGCTGACACTGGTGAGGCTGGGCCTTTTTCAGGAGCTTCCTGGAAACTGAAGACTTTGGGGTGAACCTCTTCTGGGGCATCCGTAGCGCTGGGATGGATGATGGGAGGGAAGTGGAGGAAAGGGCCATCCATGTTGCTGGTATGTGGCAGCCGCTTCTCGGAGATCCCTGTCCTCGAGCCGCTTAGTGAGGCCCAGTCTAAGCTGGACAGTGCGGTGGGAAGCCCTACCCTGTGGTCCTCATGACGCCTCTGCTCTGGTCAGGCTCATTTCCTCTGGGGCGCCCTTCTTCTCGGGCTCAAGAAAGTCTCACGACCAAGTCAGCCTACCCCGGGCACACGTGCAAGTTTCCTCCACCCTTGGTTACAGCAGACACTGGCTCAGCCCCCAGAGCCTCACCCTGGCTGGCCCCTCACCTGCCGGCGCCTCTCCTTCTCCTCCTCTAAGTGCCGGGCAAAGTCCTTGGCCAGCTTCCTCTCCTGCCGTTCCTTCATCTTCCGCTGCCAGGATGTACGTAGGGGCTTGTCCTGAACCATCTGAGAGAACCTGGATGTGCAAAGAGGGAGCTTGTGGGCACTGTGGGAGGCTGCCCTCTCTCTCTCAGCCACAGACTCGGGAACTTCTTCCCCGTCAGAATCACCTCCCTGCTTTCCCAGCGGTTGCCCTCCAGGTCTGCAGAGACTCGGCGTGGCACACCTGACCGGGCTGGCTGCCATTTCTCAAGCCCTGGGTATGTGCCTCTGAGGTGGGCACTCTTGTTCCCTCCATTTCACAGGGAAGCAAACCCAGGCTGAGGTTAAATAACTGTGTAAGGTCACCTTGTTCCTGAGCAGCAGTCAGGACTTGAATCCCTCTCTGTGACCACAGCATCTGGGCCACACAGCCTCCGCTGTAAAGGTTTGCTGCTTCTGTACGGGGCAGTTGGCCTGGGTGTGAGTCCTCTGGAGAAGGGGGTACTCATTCCCTACAGAGGCAGCTCTGTTCCACTTCAGGACAGCATAAATGGGTAGTTGTCTGTTATGATTCAGAACTTCCCCCAGGCAGGGAAGATGCAGAGGGAGTGGGCATTAGCAGATGTCAAGGAAGTCCAGATTTTCTTAAGTGTTAATACTTTTAAAGTCACGGGAGAAATGAAATGACCACTGTAATGCACACTTAAGGATTTATGGGAAGGAAGATCTATTAGGTTGTACTGTAAAATATTTCAGGAAAACCAAAAGAGAGAGAGAATGTCAAGGACCAAAGATGAAGCTAGGCCAGTAAGATGCTGAGAACTGTCGAAGGTGGTGATAGGAACATAAGTGTTCATTAAACCAGGGGTCCCCAAGTCCCAGGCAATGGACTGGTATTAGTCCATGGCCTGCTAATAATTGGACCGCACAGCAGGTGACAGGTGGGCAGGCGAGTGACGCTGCATCTGTATTTACAGCTGCTCCCCATCACTCACATTACCACTTGAGCTCCACCTCCTGTCAGCAGTGGCAGCATCAGAGTCTCCTAGGAGCCCCCAGATGGGACCTTCTATCAACAGTTGCAGGAAAACAAGCTCCGGGCTCCCCACTGATTCTGCATTATGGTGAGTTAGACTACCTCATTATATATTACAATGTAATAATAATAGAAATAAAGTGCACAATAAAGGTAATGCACTTGAATCATCCTGAAGCTACCCTCCTGCACCCCCTCCCCCAATGTGGAAAAACTGTCTTCCACAAAACTGGTCCCTGGTGCCGAAAAAGGTTGGGGACCGCTGCATTAAACTGTGTTCTCTTCTTTTTCTGTATGCTTGAAAATGTCCATCATTAAAGTAAACACACAATGAAAACAAGTGTCCTGGTGCATTCCTGATCTGAAGTGTTTCTTCTTTAACCATTTAAAGCTGATACACGCTGTTCCACGTTTGAACCAGCTCTTCCTCTGGCCAATCCTAATTAAAATGCTTGACACATTGGGACCAGCAGCTAGCATAATGGCTATGTCGCTGGACTCCCCTGTAGTCGACTGTGGTTCGTGTCCCGGACCCGGTTAAAACTCACGCCGGGCGCGTGTGCGTGCGTGCCCAAGATCCTGAGAGGAGAATGGAGGAGAAGGGATTGCGGAGTGGCCATCCCCCCGGGGGGTGATTTCTCGCTTTCTGTCTTTCTCTCTCCCTCTTTCCGGTGAGCGCACACGCCCTATAGCAAAAACCTCTAAGAAAAAAAAATAAAATGCTTGACACATTATCCTCCATAGTCCGTGCTCAGCTAATACTTCTTATCATAAAGGCAAATGACTGAGGATCTCACTGCCTTTTATCAAGTAATGGCTGCCTTTTTTTTTTTTTTTCCCCTGTTTCCTTCACTGGAAGGCAGACAATGGTAAATGTCTGTTCAATAAGGACTCAACTGAGGTGCCATAGGAGAGGCCCAAGGGACCGTGGGGAGAAGGGCATCACAGAAGTGACCTTTGAGAGCCTGGTCTCACCCTCCTGGGGCTCTCAAAACATTTACCACATTCTGATGATAATTATCTATTTGCTGACACCCCCAACTAATGTCTCCAGGCTGTACTAGAGCAAAGGCGGTCCCAACACAACCCCCGCCCATGCTGTCCCCACTTCACCTTTTCTTGGAGCGGTCTTTCCACACCCGTCCGGATTTGGGCTTCCCCTTGGGGATTACAGGAAGCTCTTCCTCCTCCTCCTTCAATTTCTTGGACACTGGGGCCTGGGCTTTAGAATCTTTTCGCTTTTCTGCCCCGAGGCCTCCTGTCACTGTCTCCCCGGTCAGAGGTAGCTTGCTCGGTTCTTGCTGACCCAGCGGGAAGCCGGGTGCCCGGGGTGTCAGCTCTTGTGGGGGCCTCGAGGGTTCCGGACCTGGCGCTTGCTGACCAGGGTAAGGTTCTGAAGATCCGTGGCCCGAGTGCCGCTGAAGTTGTGGGGATCCCGGGAACAGTTCCTTCTTATTCTGGGCCGACTCGGAGCTCAGCTGTCCTCCGCCCTGGGGGAACTTTGGTGACTCCTCACTTGGCTTTGGTGGGCTCCGATTCGACTCCGGTTGTCTTTGCGGCGACGCCTGGCCTGGATCTGGCCGATGCTGGGGAGACCCTGGGCCAGGCTCTGGCTCCCTTGGCGGGAACTTGAAGCCTGTCTCCTGCCGCAGGACGGGTGATGCCGGACTTGTCTCACGCAGCTGCACCCTTTGAGGAGACCCGGGTTCCCTTGTTTGTTCTGGGTTCGAATCTAACTCTACAAGGGCTCGTCTCGCCCGCGAAGCTGCGGTGGAGTTCTCGGAAGACTCAGGCTCCAGGCCTCCCAGCCTGCGGCTGCGCCTCAGCGGTGTATCCATGGCACGGACTCAAAATACCGGAATCCGACTCCACGTGCAGCTCCCGTAGCCCCTCGGAAAAACGGCGCCTTCCTATGACGTCAGGACCCGCCACGTCTGTGAGGGGCAGCATTGCCAGGGAGGCCATGTTGGTAAAGGGCGGGGGGCGGGGTCTACTGGCCCGGCGGAGGCGGGGCCAGAGGATGCATGCGCACTGAGTTACTAGTGATTGACAAGCGACTCATTCCCGTTACTCGCTTTCTTGTAACGGGTTTCTTGGAGTAAGGAGGGCATACAGGTGGAGAAGGAAAGGGGGAGGGGATCCATTTTCGGGAGTGAAGAGGAAAAGGTTTGGGGAACCCTTTGGCTAGGCTGGATAAAAACTGCTGCTAACTCACTCCTGTGCAGTTACGCAGAGGTCTTTGCATCTTCCCCTCTTTGGGTCTCAGTTTTCTCTTTTGATGATTTTGCACTAGTTTGCACGTCTGAAATGATCCTGTCGGAGTACCTCTAACTGCCTGAATGAATGCTACCCGGGGTGGGGAATATTGCAAGTCTTGGTTTCTGTGTTACATGTTCACATCCTTGCCGCCTCTTCTCCCATCCTGTGCCCTCCTACAGTCTGTGACTCTCCCTTTGCAGCATTTGCAGCATTCGTAGGAGTGAGGTCGAGCTACCGGTGAGAGGCGCCAACTTTGTCCTGTGGCCCACCTGCGCCCTCTGCCGCACTGCACACTCCCGGGACCTTTCTTTCCCAGTTCTAGAGACTTGATCGCTGATCTTCCCTCCTGCCTGGAAAGTGGCGTTTCCCCATGGGTCATCCTGAGTCCCCTTCCTTCCCTTTGTGTTCACCTGTGAATGTACCTTTTCAGTAAGCACTTTGGGGCTTCGCAAGTGGCCAGGTGTTGCCGTCTGGACACCCCACCCCTACCCCTACCCCCCTGCCTAGAGAATACTTTCTCAGGGCCCTGTTGTGTAAGACCCAGGCCAGTGGTTTGAGTCACTCACAGCAGGCTTCTTTCTCAGGAAGAACATCTTGGAAGAGATCCAGCGGCATCCAAGCTCTTCTGCAGTAGAATGGCTCTCAAGGATCCTAAGGCCCTGTCTGGCACATCCCATAGGCCCCTTTTAGAAACCATTGCTTTGCAGCTGTGGAGTTGCTAGAGAGCCTGGGAAGTTGTCCAAGGATCCTCAGGGGTCAGAGGAGGCCGGCCAGGGTAGACAGTCAGGGCTCTCAGCCCTAGCACCGCCCCCCTTGCCGAATCACTCTGCTGACTCAGGAGCAGGCGAGAGCATCAGTGGGAGGCCAGAGTGTTCTGACTGCTGACCAAGGAGGAGGCAGGCAAGAAGACCCAGCCAAAGATGACTAGGGGACTGAAAGGTGTCACTCCACACAGCGTCCACAGAGTATCCTGATGAGTTCAGGCCGAGTCCACTCTGAAGGGAAGGCAATGGCACGGCGTTTCCCTGTCCCTCTGCGTGTCAGAAACAGCTGTGCCCTGTGCCGTTATTACAGATCATCCCTGGCCCCTCTCGGTGGAGCCATTGGTGGGCTCGGTGCACTCGTGTTCCTGAGCCAAGGAGAGGCCTGCAGGAAGGCTTTGCCTGCCTGGGTGCCCCTTGCTGCAGTGCAGCTCCCATGGCAGAAGCTGCTCGAATACCTTCTCGTCCAGCTCTTCCACCCTCAGCTCTCAGAGGAGTGGCCTTTACACATTTCTTTTTCTTTTCAAAAATAGTCGTAGTAATAATTTCATGCAATCCACCATTGGAAATGCATTTTACAATCACAACCCAACATGCACATATTTAAATTCATGATAAAACTTATGAAAGAATTCCTATCCCCACCATATACAACACATTCTAATACACATTTCTTAAATCCCCATCCTACCTAGAGACCCGAATGGTCCTACACTCGGAACTGTGCCTGGCACGCCTTACCAGGTGACTGGAGGAGACTGCTGCTGCCCTGCTCCGGCCCCTTTCCTCACCCTGCTTCCCGAGCTCCTGACCCCAGCTGCAGGGATCATCAAATACAGATGGGGTCCTATCCCAGCCCTGCTCAGAGTACTTCAGAGGGTCATATCAGGTCTCCACCGGTGTGGGAGAGGAGATGTTTTCCAGACTGGAGGCCTCTGTGTGTCCCTCACATGTGTGGAGGTACTTAATCAACTTCACATCAAGTGAGCTCTGGCCTGGAAGCCCCATTTCACTTGAGCTGTTTGTCACCGTCATTATATGTGGTATGCAGGGACTCGGGGAGACGCCTGAAGTTTCAGAGAAGCCGGGTGTGACCATCGCTGTTGGGCTCCTGTTCTATGCTCCTTTACTATGCTCCAGGCCTCTCAGCTTCCTTGCCTTCAGAGCGGAGGGTGCAGGGGGGTTCTATGCAGTCTCCCAGAGATCCCTGGCAGGACTGAGCCCCAGCTGCCCATGAAGGTAACCTGCATGTTCATGCATCCTCTTTGGGCTTCCTCCTTGTCTCTCTTTCCTACTCTGCTGGGATCATCTTCTGGACAGCCTCTTTGCACTTAAATCCTTGCCTCAGAGATGTTCTGCATGGACCCTGGCTAAAACACCAGGGCAAGCGATGATCGAGCTAGGCATTCTTCCATGCACTCTTCATGTACAAGCCCATTCACTTCTCACAACAGCCCCGTGTAGCAGATGCTGTTGTTATTACTCCCATTTTACAGGTAAAGAAACAGGCACAGAGAGGCTGAGACCCTCGTAAAGGTCACCCAGTGAGTACGTGGTGGAGGTGGGATCCGCATCTAGGCTATCTGACTACGGAGCCACTTCTCCTAACCACAGAGCTCCCTGTTATCGAGGTAAGGAAACTGAGTCACAGAAAGGCGAATGTGCTTGCTCAAAGAGAGTGACACCTTGAGGTGCCAGGACTACAGTGCCGGAGCCGGCACGCTTAGTGCCTCGCACCTGCCTCTCAGGTGGGCCTTGCTCATGCGTTCCTCACACGGACCCTGGTCTGCATCCTGGGAAGTGCTGGGTGCCACATCACGTGTACAGTGCAGAGCGTGCTGAACTGGCAGTGCCCGCCATAGTTATGTAACCTGAGGGCTGTTGACTGAAGGGAACCGAGTACCCACAGATGGACGAAGATATGTATCGGGTATTCTCTGAGCCTTTGGTCCTCCACCCAGACAAGGGTGCTGCAGTTGAGGTTTCAGTGCCTGGTTATCAGGCACCTGCATCCCCAGGGGCCTCTGCTCAGCACTGCAGGACCAGGGCCCTGGCAGTCACTAGGCATTTACTATGTGCCAGGTGCTCACTGAAGCCCCAGGAGCATCCATCCAGGAGGTGCTTTTCAGCATCAGCGCATGCTCAATAAGTAATAGTTGAGTAAATAGATCCTTGTGAGGACTCTCTGGGGCAAGGGTGATGATCTCCCCTTTACAGACCAGGAAATACGATGCCTAGTACAGGGAGTCATGCCGGGAGGCTACAGGATCAGGCTTGGAACTCGGGGCTTTCTGACTCCAAATCCAATGCCTTAACTTCCACATCCTCCAGGGTTGGGACTAGAGACGGGCTGAAGATGTGTAAGGACTTACCCTGTCTGGATACCCTGGTACATGGCTGAGTGGGACTCGAGTGAGGGGTGGAGGGATTGCTGGGCCTTGACTGCTCTTCCTTGAGCCACACAGTTCCAGGCTGCTCTTTCTTCCACTCAGAGGTCTCTTAAGTATTTGAAGACAGTTTTCCTACAGCTTTTCCAGAATTCTCTCTCTCTCTCCCTCTCTCTCTCTCTTTTTTTTTTTTCTGAGAGATTTTTGCTATAGGGTGTATGTGCTCACCAGAGAGACAGAAGGTGAGAAATCACCCCCTAGGTGGGATGGCCACACCACAATCCCTTCTCAATTCTTCTCTTGGGATTTTGGATATGCACTCACACACACACACACACACATGCCTGGTGTGAATTTTAAACTGCTGGGTCCGGGACTTGAACTGCGGTTGACTATGTGAGAATCCAGTGATGTAACCTTATGCTATCTGCTGGTTTCTCCAGAATTGTCTTTTATCCAGGCCAAATATCTCCTGTACCTCCAGCTGTCTTTCCCATGCAACATGGTAAATCTTTGAGAAGGATGGCAGGTCTCTCCCACCTTTCCAGAACGTGGTACCCAGGGCTCTGTCATGCACCTGTGGTGGTCTGCCTTCCAGGCAGCTGAGTGGACTTGTCACCTCCCTACTGTACAATCCCTACCAGTGTGGCCAGGTCTCTGTCTTCCCAGCAGCGAGCCACCCTGTGGATGTCCATGGAAACCCTCAGTCTGGCTCCAGCTGCTGCCTGGCTGTTCACCCTGACCTGGGATGTGAGCCATTGACCTTTATGGAGAGTACAGCATTTTTCTGTCCCCTGTTGTATTGGCTGGACCTCTGAGAACCCAGCTCTCCTTCAATACCTGCTCTCCCTTTCTCTTTGGCATGCACGAACAGCAGAGAGCTATGAGAAAGTGGAGCAGGACAAGGGTAATCGTATCAGTTCTTCTGGTGAGCATTTATCTTGGCGGTTCATCTTTGCTGTGTGTTCCCAGCAGCTCACTCTGAGTTTCAGGTTCTGAGAGGAAGGAGAAGAGAGTTCAGCAGAGGGATGGGGGAGAAGGATGAGACTGGCACTTGGGACCCTGGGTGTGAGATCTCCCAGTGGTCCCCACAGGATGTGGCCAGGGTGCAGAGAAGCTGCCAGGATGGGAAGGGTCTTCTTTGCAAATCCCTCGTGTACCTGCCGCTGCTCAGGGTGTAGGAGAGCAATGCTTATCTCCTGACCCTCTCACGGCATCTGCAGGTTTTTATCGAAACAGGAAGAGAAAAGACCTGCTACCCCGGAAAGGAGGGGGAAGACAAGACCTCTTCACCAGCCCCCACAGCACGTTCTCCTGCCCCAAGCAGGCCAGGGAAGGGGTAGGGGTGCTAGATCTGCCAAGCAGGGGGCACGGCATCTCATACCACATCGCTCTGTCACGGTACCATTTCTCAAACTTCAGTCAACATCAGAGCCATATTACGTGGGAGTGTCAAAACAGACCCCTAGGCCTCGGACCCAGAAGTTATGTTTCAGTAGGTTCGAGGCCGGCCCATGGATTTGCATTTCTAAGACGTTCCCAGAGACTGCTGCAGCTGCTGGCCCCGTGGCCCACACGGTGAGGACTCCCTCAGCTCCTACAGGAAGGGATGAACAATGCATGGGGAATTTCCCTCCTCTGCACAGGGCAGGCCTGGATCACCATCGTCGTCCTGTTTATCTGTTCACCAAGTATTTGTTAAGGGCTGATGACAGGCACTAGAGAGGTAGCAGCTTTCCCGCAGCTTTTCTAGAATTGTCTTTTACTCAGGTCAAACATCTGTCCTTCCAATTGCCCTTCCCATGACCACATGATAAATCTTTGGGCAGGACACCAGGTCTCTCTAACCATTCCGGAGCATGGTGTCCAGAGCTCACTCACGCCCCTTGGGTTGACTCTCCCAACCCCTGCCATAGGCCATCCATCACCTTGGAGACACACATATCAAATACTTGAATCTGTTAATCTATCCCTTGAGGAAAGCTGAGCAGGAATGATTTTCTCTGTTTTACAGATGAGGAAATAGCATTTCAGTTACCTGACTTGCTGAAATTTACCTGAATGTTGAATGGCAGGGCTTGAGCTCAGCCTGAAATCTGGCCCTCATCCCCTGACTGAGAGCCACCTCAGCTTCATGGGGTTAGATTTGGATGGGAGAGCTACAGATCCTACACACATGTTGCTGGTGGGTGACAGCTGTGGATGTCATCCTTGTGTATGGAAGAAGAGCTTGACAGACATAAACAGACAGGCGAACGCACCCACATGCCCACACACATGGCCTCTCAGTTCCTAAAACCTGGATAATTACGGAGTTTCAAAGTGAGTCACCTCCCTCCCTTCCCCTCTGACTTTATCCCTAGTCTCTCGTTTCCTTTAACCTTTGGCTTCTCTACTGCGCTGGCCTTCCACAGAGTAATATCTGCTTCAGTGACAGCCATCGCTTCCAGTCAATATGGTGGCCGCACCTCCTTAGCAACCCCTGCAGACGAACCTTGGTGACCTAGGAGGAGTGTACCAGGAGCAAGTTACGAGCTCTTCCCTGGAACGCAGACCAACATGGCTACTGGCTTAATGGTGGGAATCTGTTCACACTGCAATGGGGGGAAATACCGACTTTCTTTACCCACTGACGCTCTAGAGGTGGACTAAAACCAGTCCCGCATCTGACTATGGGCTTCATCGACACCAAGTTGGTGAGAGTCCCTTCTCCTGAACAGTCAGTCTCACTTCTCTATTCTCACAGAGCCACACCCCTGCAGTGCAGACAGAGCAACTGCCCTAGAATCTACTGGATCTGCAAGGCTCATTCTTCTGGCTCTCAAATGCCATGGCTTGCTCTACCAAACCACTGTTACGGAAACAAATAAATAATTTTCCTGCAAAGAGCAACTCATAGTCATACAGATTGAAAAGCACAACTTTGGGGGACATAAATATAGTAGGCTATATATATATGTGTATATATTATATATATTATGTTGTGATGTAAAATAAAACATATATTTTACATTACAACACTGTTTATTATGTGAATTTTTTACTATAAAAATACAGAAATGCAATTTATGAAAACAGCTAAATGCAGAATGGTGACTTATTTTTTCTCTTCAAGAGGCCATGATTCCCATTTCTAGTAAAATAAAGAGACTGCATATAGGTAGAAACAGTAGGCAATATTAATGAGAGCACATTTATTATGTGAATTAAAAAAATACCCACAAATACGTGCCAAGTCCATTGGTAGTTTAAATGATGTCCTATTTGTAGCTACCAGGTATAGAGGGCTTTTGCAGGCAGAGCTCAGGTAGTCCTCAGGAGGAAGTTAATACCACTTCCCTGGTTTTCCGAGGAGGACAAACTTGCCCAGGGTCGGGTGTGGGTTAATGGTACAGTGAGGATTTGACTCCAGGACTTTCTGCATCGGAACATGTGCGATTTCCCTCACACATCTCTGTCTCTGTGTTTTAGGTACTTGATCTAAATCAAGGATAAGTCCTGTCTTTCCCTCATTTTTCTATTCTTCGAAAAGAAGCCAGAAACTTCAGATGGTTCGGAATGCCTTTTGTGTAGTACAGAGGCTGATCAATGGGAGGGTTATTCTGCTTTTTAAATTTTGTGCTCAAAATAAAAGATTATACAACACTTAGATATTATCACCTTCTGCTCGAGTGGTTTTAGCTCACAGCTTTCAAGATGATTCTGGGTAGATATAGATACCTCACATTTTTGGAAATTAGACACAGGAAGTATAAGAGATGGCACTTCCCAAAGTTGGCTTTGATGGTGTCTCTCATCCATCCATGTGCTTTTCTTACATGAGACCTAGACACCCTTCCCTCGAGTAGTAAGGTCTGTGTACTCTCCCCACCCCTTCACACACACTTCGCACCTGGGTGGATCTCTGTGACGGTCGGCCAACAGACTGTGGCAGAACTGTTGCTATGTGCCTTCTGAGGCTAGATTATAAGTATGTCGTATGCTTCCCCTTGGCTCTCACAGGATGCTGGCTCTCGGAATGCAGCTGCCATGTTGTGAGGAAGTCCAAGTCAACCCAGGTGGAGAGAGACCATGTGGAGAGGTCAGTGAGGGAGTTTCAGCAGACGGCTCAGCTGAGGTCCTGGCTGACAACCCATACCATCTGCCAGCCAGGAGTGAAGATGCTTCCAGATGTGAAATAAATACATAATTCTTTAAAAAAATTTATTCAGGGAATGACGAGTGTCAGGTCTATACAGAGGAGTTTGTTCAAGCGATTGTGTCCTGGACACTCTCCAGAAGGATTTTTTTTTTAAAGAATTATTTTATTTAACTTTATTTATTTTTCATTTGATCAGAGAGGGATAGAGTGAGAAAGAGAAAGTGAGAAAGCAAGCCGCCAGGTCTGGTACTTGAACTGTGGTCAGCCATGTGGGAGTCCAGCACTCTCAATCACCACACCACCTGCCGGCCCCTCCCCAAAAGGATTTAACATCAGCCAGCAGGAGAGAGAAGACTGATGTCTGTGATACAGCCGGCCTAGGAAAGCAAACTAGACCCAGTGGTGAAACCAACAGAGTTTCAAAGCTGAGAGAGAGTGTCGAGGAGGACTTCCTGGAGAAGGCAGGTTGAGGCAGATTAAAGGGCTCAGGTGGGCAGCTTTCTGAGATACTGACTCAGAGTCACCAGAAATCTGCTGCCTGTTAACCAGGGTTTCTGCCTGCAAGTTTTCACATAGCTGGTGAAAAGGAAATTAGTATTCCTTTTATGGAAATAGATAATAGCCTTAACTAGAAACAAACAAACAAAACCCACCACCCCTCCCTCCCTCCTGGCCTGCCACGGAGCCTGTGTTTGTATGCATGGTAAACTGCTGCTTTCACCAGGGCACAGGCAGCCTCTGGAGTGGGCCTTGCTGGTAGCCCAGATTCTGAAACCAAGTAATGCGTTTGCAAAGATGGTTTAAGGGCTAGCAGGTGGCATGGTGGTTAAGGTGTTGGACTCCTAGATAGCCTACCGCCTTTTGAGTCCCAGACATGGCAGCTTGAAAATAAAACTGGTGGCTTGAAAATGACATATGCATGTGTGTCCAAGATACCAGGAAGAACATGGAGGAGGGGATTGCGGTGTAGCCATTCCCTAGGGAGTCATTTCTCATCTTTTCTCTCACTGTCTTCTTCTGGTGAGCGCAAACACCTTATGGCAAAAAACAACAACAACAAAAAAAGTGAGAAGATGGTTTATCGGGACCAGCAGTTAGCGTAATAGCTGTCGCTGGACTCCCATGTAGTCAAGTTCTTACCGGGAGGCTTAAACTCATGCCGGGCACATGTGCATGTGTGCCCCAGATACCGAGAGGAGAATAGAGGAGAAGGGATTGCGGCGTGGCCATCCGCCCCGGGGGGTGATTTCTTGCTTTCTGTCTCTCTGTCTTTCTGGCGAGCACATGCGCACTATAGCAAAAACCTCTAAAAAAAAAAAAAAAAAGCCTATAATGAAAAAAACTATGTATGGTTTCTAAAATTTTTGCTCACAAATAAACTCATACACTAATTCTGTTTTGATGAACTTTTTCAAGACCCTGTAGGCATCTCTGCTTTAAACATGAACAGAGGATTGCAATTTTTATCAATGGGAGGATTATTTCTTTCCATCCTCATTTAGTTAATATGAGACACATACTCCATTTGGAAGGGTACCAAATGGTAAGACTGTTTCTGGCAAGAAACCCAAGTGTTTCTGATCTGCTTCCCAGGCAGGATGTGTGCCAGGCCATGGTGTCCTGTTGGTGAGATAAGATTAATCATCCACGTGGAATACTTTGTAAATGTCCCAAAGGCCACAATTAACGCCTTGGGTGAGGAGAGTTCAGGGTGACCACACTGGAGGAGTGGGTGTCAGTGGGTGCCTGAGAAACCACAAGCTTGGTGCCCACCTGGCCAGGGGCCTTATGACTTCTGCTGGCCCAGGGCAGGTGCTGAAGTTCATTGCCTGATGCCACACCACCCCCTTGTGGCCTCTCATCTTAGTTCTCTGGGGCTACCTTTTGCAGAGAGTGACTTTCCCAGGATCTATAGTGATCATATATTAACCACAGGCAGCTTCTGTCAACATGGGACGCCAGGACAACAGGTGCAAACGAGTTCGATGCCAGGGTCACACGGCCACTCTGATTCAGTGCCTCCCAGCTACTGGGATGCATGGTCTGCGCTTGCTGTCATGTGATGGAGGTTGTACCAGTTCCCTGAATGTCCATCAAGGATCAATAGTACACTTTCTCCTCCAGGGCAAGCATCTGGGTCACGTGATTTCCATCTGAATTAGTGACATATTATTTACTAATGTGAAGTCTTGGGGAAGGTACGTAAAAAGGTAGCAGTTTTAAAAAGATAAATAAATAAAAATTTTAAAAAAGGGACCAGCAGTTGGCGTAATGGCTATGTTGCTGGACTCCCATGTAGCTGACCGCGGTTCGAGTCCCAGATCTGGTGGCTTGAACTCATGCCGGGCACGTGTGCATACGTGCCCAAGATCCTGAGAGGAGAAGGGATTGCGGTGTGGCCACCGCCCGGGGGGTGATTTCTCGCTTTCTGTCTCTCTGTCTCTGTCTTTCTGGCAAGCGCATGCACCCTATAGCAAAAACCTCTATAATAATTAATAATAATAATAATAATAATAATAATAATAATAAAAGGTAGCAGTTTTTATTTTTCTTTTAGTTTTTGCTATAGGGTGCATGTGCTCACCAGAGAGAGAGAGACAGAGAGAAAGTGAGAAATCACCTCCCCTCTCCCCCCATGGGGATAGCCTTGCAACACTCTCTTCTCCATTTAACTCTGAGGATCTGGGGCACACATACACATGCCTCTGGTGTGATTTTCAAGTCATAGGGTCTGGGATTGAACTGTACAGATGGCCATGAGGAATCTAGCTGCCTTAACCTCCATGCCACCTTCTTGATCAAAAGGTAGTACTGTTCGAATACCTTCTAGAAGAAATCATTGTTATTTTCTTTTCTTCCTTCCTTTCTTTTTTTTTTCTTTCTCTTCCTTCCTTCCTTCCTTCCTTCCTTCCTTCCTTCCTTCCTTCCTTCCTTCCTTTCTTTCTTTCTTTCTTTCTTCTTTCTTTCTTTCTTTTCTTTTTCTTTCTTTTCCTCTTTCTTTCTTTTTCTTTTTGAGAGATTTTTGCCATAGGGCGCATGTGCTTGCCGGAGAGACAGAAAGAGACAGAGACAGAAAGCGAGAAATCACCCACCAGGGGCCATGGCCGTACCACAATCCCTTCTCTTCTATTCTCTTGGGATTTTGAGCACACATGCACACGCTCCCAGCACGAATTTCAAGCTACCGGGTCCAAGACTCAAGGCGCAGTTGACTACATGGGAGTCCAGCGACATGACTATGATGTCATTTGCTGGTCCGTAGAAGAAATCACTATTCTAAAGCAGTTTTTTTTTTTTTTTTTACATATATTAACTCATATAGTCTTTACATAACCCTTACAAGGCAGGTAGTATCATTAACCCCATTTTACATCTGAGAGAATGGAGGTCCGGCGAGATTAAGGACCTTGCTCGAGATCACACAGCCAGGGAAGGAGAGAGCTGCGAGTCGAATGCAGACAGCTGGCCCCTGAGTTGGCCTTAGCCACCATGTCATGCTCTCTCAGTTTTCTCGTCCGTGTGGTCAAGGTAATAATGAATGAAACTGTGGGGATCAGTCAGGATGAGAGGTGACGATTGTACTGGGTCTCCCAGCTACACAGAATGGCATCGTAAACGAGCCTCACCATTGTCACCTTCGCCGATGCCCTCTGTTTACACACGTAAGTAAGAAAGGAAACACACCTGGAAGGGAAGGGCTCTGACAGCTTTTGGGGCGACCAGGTGTGAATTCAAGCTCGATGATCACTTACCGGGAGTCCTTGGGAAAAGCACTTACCCTTAGTTTCTGCAAGGGTAAAATGGGGAAAACAAAAACAAAAACAAAAAAACCCTGTATGTTACAGGGTTGTCATGGCGATTAAATGACAAAATGTACTTGGCGCTGTGCTGGCCCAGTAAATGATGAACAAAGTCGAACTGTTGTTGCTGTTATTCATTTTTTTCCCCCCAGGGCGACTCCAGTCCGATATGCTTGGCTTTGTACGAAAAGAGGTATATATTTGGGGCCTGTGAGGCCCCAGAGGTGGAACGCAGAAGGTCCCCTGAGGAACTGAGGCCTGGCTCCTTTTGGACCCTGCCATCCCTGCTCTGTCACCAGAGCACAGCCTCCACACTCTTGCTAATTTTCACCCTCCCATCCTGCCCCAAGCCACATGTACTTTCTGGGGAGTTTTCTGCAGTGTCACCCGTGGTTCAGATTTGCCTAGGGGGCTCTCCAGGGCAGGGTTTGGGGTAAAACAAGGGAGCCCCATGGCTCAACTCCAGGGGGCAGCATTTGCATGGTCTGTCTATGAACGTGATGCCGCCTGAAGTTGCGCGGGCCACAGCTTGTGCAGCCACATGTGGCAACCCTGGTGGGCACGTCAGGGTTCTGACCGCCACTTCTCTTAACATGGGAGAACACTCCCACTTCACCCACTTTATAGCTTGAATTTCTGAATAAGAGTTCATTTTAACAGTCGCCCCATTTCAAACATACTTCGCCAGCCACTGGTGCTCAATAACAACATGACGAGGGTAGAGCCTGAACCTCTGCACGCCCTGTGTCCAGTGTCGGGGACTGGGCACAAAGTAGGTGGGTTGATGAGTGAACGGAGGAACCACTGTCTCTTCTGGGCCATGACACACCTTCATGCAGGACCCTTTGGGGCTGGGGACTGGGTGGGGTGGCTGTGGCTTTCCCTGGTAGTGGGGATGGAGCGGGGGGAGGGGGAGGAGGAAGGGACAGCACTGCAGAAAATGGCAATAACAAGTCTTCTCTTATCTCCCCGGTCCAGGACCCTTGTTGGTCTCTTCCCAAAGGCAAACGTCTTGAACACTGGTGTGTTTGCACAGGTGCCAACAGAGACTGGGTCCCTCTGCCTCCTCTTGTGGATGTTGCCCTGCAGGACCAGTGCAAAATGATCCCAAGAATGGAAGAGGGAAGATCCCTGGGATGTTGCATCCCTGGCCATTCCTAGTCACAGGGAGATTTAGTACCTGTCCTCCATCAGCTGGTTTTGTGCAAAAACTATGTGTCTGCAGCCTGCAACGAGAACCCCCTGACTTGCACTTACACCTTCCCCACAGAGTTGGCCACATCCTTGGCTAACTTCCACCATCTACCTGCGCCTCGGTTTGTTTCTCTGTGGGATGCAGTGGTCTCATTGCCAATTGCACAGGGCTGTATTACAAGAGATAATTCACGTAAAGCACAGGCCTTGGACTCTAACAGACACTCAATTGCTACTTACTGAATTAAAGTGGGGTGTCTTCAGGTCTGTTCCCAGTGGTGCTGGCCTCACCTGAGGATGTGTTAGAAATGCACATTTTCAGGCCTCACCCAGTCCTACTGAATGAGTCGCTCCAGGGGTGGGACCTTGCAGTCTGGAATTTTAAAAGATTTTTTTTGCCATAGGGCATGTATATTAGCTAGCTAGAGAGAGAGAGAGAGAGAGAGAGAGAGAGAGAGAGAGAGAGAAGGAAAGTAAGAAATCACCCCCTGGGGGGATGGCCACACCACAATCCCTTTTCCTCCATTCTCCTCCTGGGATTTTGGGCATGCACGCACATGTGCCCAGTGTGCTTTTCAAGCCTCTGGGTCTGGGACTTGAACTGTAGTCGGCCACCTTAACCACCATGCCAAATATTGCCCCTGCAATCTATGTTTTCACAAGTCTTCCAGGTGATTCTAAGGCATGTTCACATTTGTAAACCACTGGCTGGGAGCAAAGTCTGTTTCTCCCCTCCATCCCTGCTGGGCACGTACAGTGGGTAGTGAACTAGGGAAGGCCAGACTATTATCACATCAGTGTGTGTGGGTTTAATGATGTCTGTTCATGTCAGCACAATGTACTTATAACTGCACTCGGCCATTTACTAATACAGAGGTCCTTGAAGATTACAGAATAATTTCACACTTTTTCCCCCTTGGTTTATTTTATTTTTTAAGAGGTTTTTGCCTTAGGGCACATACACTTGCCAGAGAGAGAGAAAGAGAGACAGACAGACAGAGACAGTGAGATGAAATAAGAAATCACCCTCTGGGGGGATGGTCATGCTGCAATCCCTTCTCCTCCATTGTTCTCCTGGGATCTTGGACACGTACGCACATGTGCCTAGCATGATTCTCAAGGCGCCAGGTCAGGGACTTGAACCACAGTTGGCCATGTGGGAGTCCAGTGATGGAACCGCTATGCCATCTGCTGGTCCCCCCTTGGTTTATTCTTTCAGCGGCTATTATGTAATTCTCTGGATGATGCTGTGAAAGGAATTACTTCTCAGTTTTCATGGTACAGAAGGGGGAGGGGGCTGTGCTGCAGTTCCTCCTCCTCCACTCTCCTCTTGGGATTTTGGGCACACATGCACACGTGTCTGGTATGATTTTCAAGCCACTGGGTCTAGGACTTGGACTGTGGCCACTGTGGTCATGTGGGAATGCCGTGTCATAACCACTATGCCACTTGCTGGCCCCGTGAACATTTTTCTTGGGTACCTCAGGTTGGGTGGATGGAACGCACCAAACGTTTCCCATTCAGGTTAACAAAATATTTTCATTTAACAAGTTTTCTCTTAAAGCAGGGTTTTCAGGAGCTGACTCAAGTCATTAAGTGAGGTGTAGGTGCCTGTTTGTCTATCCACATTTGTGGCCATGATAGGCCCAGGCTCCCTGGCCATGCGCGCACACAGACGATCCCTTAATCTAGACATATACGACCCAAGCCAAATGCCAACCATTTATTAATAGCAAAATAGCACCACTGAAGGTGTCTCTCAACACACAGAGCAGGCCCCTGTCCCTGCTGGGTTTGTGCATGCATGTAGGGGGTGGGGTGACAGGGAGTGAAGACAGCAATCTAGTGTGACGAAGGGGGGTAGGAGCAGGGGGACAGCAGAGTCTCGGAGGGACCAGATGCTGTTCTCTCAGGGCAGCAGGTGCCTTGGGCTCAGACAGTGGCTGGGGGCTGCTGCAGCTGCTAGGCTGGGTTCTCAGGGGCGGCCGCAGTAGCCATGTGCTCAAACTCCTCTGGGCTCAGGTACTACAGTGAGGAGGGGAAGGAAGAGCCAGGCCATGTGCCTTCAGTTGGCCCAGAAGCCCATGCGATCCCCTGGTCCTTTCAGGAGTTCCTGCTCCCTATTTTCCCGGGCTCCCCTCTGCCTGCACCCCTCTTCAGACCAGCAGCGATGGCCCGAGCCCCCAGACCCAGGGCTTTGGGTTGGATCCTTCCTGTAGCCATACTCTTCTTGGGAGAAGGTTGGCCAAGAGACATACCTGATTCTGGGGCCTGCTGTGAACTTGGTCAGGTCCCTTCTGTTCACTCGGTCTCCATTTTCTCATCTATGACATGAAAGAGGGTTGCAACCCCTTCCCTTCCCCTGCCTCAGGCCTGTCATGAGGGTCAGGGGCATGAGCTAGTGGAAGCCCCTTGTGAAGTGAGCAGCTGCAGACATCCCCTACCTGCCGCCCGTGAGGCTGCAGGCCTCAAGCAGGCCTTAGCCAGGACTCAGGGACCTCGTGCCTCTGCCCTTGTTGAAGCATCTGCTGCTTCTTCCAAGTCCAGCCTGGCCACGTGACCGCCATCCCCAGTTGGCTTTACACTGAGCCAAGTGCTAAGCTTCAGTCCCAGACCCAGAGGCTTGAAAAGCACACTGGGCACATGTGCGTGCGTGCCCTTCCTCCACTCCCACCAGTCCTCACGTGGTTCTTAGAGCAGCATTGCCATGAAGTAGATCAAGTGGGGCTCAGCACAGCCACCGCATGGGCCCTCTCCCCGCCACTGCAGATCAGGTGGGGCTCCCCACGGCCACTGTGCAGGAGGACAGGCTTCTGCCTCCTACCCCACCCCTCATGTTGTCTTTCCTCCTGTTGCATACCCATCCAGGCCCTGGAGATAGAGTGAGGGTGTGCCAATCCTGCAGAAACCCCAATGCACTTACAGAATAGGAAGTGGCATGGAGGCCCAGGAAGGTGGACGAGGAAGCGATGACTAGCTCCAGGATGGTGAAGAACAGCAGCACTCTGGAGAGACTCTTTTGGGGCACCTGGAAAACCAGCAGCAAGAAGCTCTTGTCTGTGTCCCATGTGGAGGGGGAGGGGTCTCCCAGTGCTGGAGTGAGTCAGCAGACTCTGTCCTAAAGAAGCTGGGTAAGGGACCGGATGCTTTCATGGAAGGGTGAGTGATCAGTCCTCTACAGCACACCTGCTACACACTCATTTACTTATTTTTTTTTTTGGAGAGGTTTTTGCTAGAGGGCGCATATGCTCGCCAGAAAGACAGAGAAACAGAAAGAGAGAAATCACCCCACAGGGGGATGGCCATGCTGCAATCCCTTCTCCTCCATTCTCCTCTCGGGATCTTGGACATACACGCACACGCGCCTAGCATGAGTTTAAGCCACCGGGTCTGGGACTCGAACTGAGGTCGACTACGTGGGAGTCCAACGACATAGCCATTACGCCAACTGCTGGTCCCCACTCTCATTTACTTTTATTTATTTATTTTTGCTAGAGGGCACATGTGCTCACCAGAGCGAGACAGAGAGAGGAGAGGTAGAAAGCAGACCCCAATGGGGACGTGGTCAGGTCACAATCCCTTCTGCATTTATTCATCCTGTAAAAAATTTGGGGGATTTAGGGCATGCACATGCACCCAGCATGTTTTTCAAGACACTAGGGCCAGGATTTGAACAATCTGGCCTGCCACATGGAATCTGGTTCCCTTGACTGCCAGGTCATGGGGCTGGCCATGTTCATTGAAATCCCAGTCACCTTTATCAGGTAGGTACAACTATTAGCTCCATTCGTCAGAGGATGAAACCGAGGCTCAGAAAAATTAAATTCCATGTCTGAAGCCACAGAGCTGGTCACCAGAGCTGGGATTCAGACATTGGCCATCCAGCTCCAAGTCCTATATGCTCAACCACTTGGACTGACCTCCAACAGTAGAAGGTACAGAAAGCCAAGGAGGTTAATGCATGAGAAGTGTCTATGTCTAGTGTGGGTGGCAGTAAGCCTTCGGCACCTCCTTGAGAGGGCTGAGGCCTGTAGAGATGGGAGGTGAGGCGGTGAGACAGCAGATCTTGGCTGTGAAAGGAAAGAGGACACCAGGTCAGACAGGATGTGTGGTCTCAGACACTCCAGATGGGGACTTGAGCTTATGGAGCCAGAGGACGTGGGGAGTGGGAGGACAGTTGTCCTCGTTCCTACAGAAAGCACAGCGTGTGGCTGTGAGGAGACCAGGAAGGTTTGAGGTCATGGGCAGGAGGTTGCTTTTGGGGACTGTGCAGGGCAGAGAGTGTGGGGCAGCGGAGGCCTGACAGGTCAGGATGGGAGCAGCAGTGGACAGGGCGTTTCTGGCCTCCTTCACACCTACGTGGTATGTCAGGCCCAACTGAAGAGCAGACTCTCTCCTTTCCTCTTCCTTCCCTAGTATGAAAGTGTGTGTGGCTTCCCTTCTCCAACAGTCCTAGGGACATCTAGGGACACTGTATAACCCCACCATGTATCCACGTGTCATTGCACAGATCTAACCCCAACGGCCCCATCAGGGGAAAGTGAGACTCACTGGGAAGCCCCAGTCAGCCTCAGCTTGGCAGTCTCCCCGATGTCCCCGGCCCTAGATTCCACTGGAGGATGAGTTCCCTGTAGGGGGTACTGGGCGGCTGTATCTTAGTCCACACAGACGCTCTTTAAGTCAGTATCAGCACAGGCTGAGTGGTCACGTTCTGCCTCACTGCCTCTGGCGCTACCTGCCGAAGCAATTCAGTCCCGTCCCCCAGCCTCATTTTGGATAGAAGACATCTCTGGGGGGTTGTTTCCAGGATCAATAGGTGCACGAAAGCATGGGTGCAGGGTCTGTGGTCCTTTGGGCCTCCCTTTGGGGTCTAAAGTGCTTACCTGGGTTTGTCTGCCTCTGGCAGCCAGCTCCACCACAAAGGCACACACCCCGAGGCTGGCACACAGCGAGCTGACCAGGTTCAACACTACGCCGACCTTCATCTGCGGGGAGACCAGAGCACCCATCACTGCCCGCAGTACCACCGCCCTGGGCCCAGGACCCAGTGAGGCAAGAAAGACCTCTCTACTCTGACTGCTGGAGCCCAAGGGCCACAGACACAAGTCAGCCATGAGAGCCGGTAGGCAGCTCTGTCGTGACTGGCAGAGATGGCACACAGGTGGCCCCTTCTTCCCCCTGGGGCCAGGGCAGACCATGTCAACTACTCCTCGAAAGCCACCTGAATTGACATTAATATACAAACCAATTGCCATCTTTTTGGGGTTAAACTGTATCCTTACCCCCAAGAAAAGGTATGTTTCAAGTCTGAAGCCCTGCTCCCTGTGAATGGGACCTGTGTGCAAAAGGGGTCATTGCAGATGCAATCATGTCCAGATGGTATCATGCTGGATCATGACTAGTGTCCTCAGGAGAAGAGAAGAGACAGGCAGGGAGAATGCCACATGCCCAGGGAGGCAGATTTAGAGCTGCACAGCTGCAAGCCAAGGGACGCCAAGGATTGCCAGCGACCACCGGAAGCTGGGAAGAGGCAGTTTCTCTAGGGCGCCTTCAGAGAGCACAGCATGGTGCCAGCTCCTGGCCTGGTTGTTAAGGCGCTGGATCCCACCTTGGCTGACTGTTTGGTTTGAGTCCTGCACTCAGTGGCTTGAGAAACACTAGGGGTGTGTGTGTGCTCTAAATCCCCAAATAAGGGAGAAACAGAGAAAGGATTGCAGCGTGACCAGTCTCCACGGGAGGTGCTTTCTTGTTTTCCCTCTGTCTGTCTGCAGTGAGTGTATGCACCCTCTGGAAAAATTTTAAAAAACATAAAAAAGAACACAACATGGTCCTGCCAACACTTTGATGCCAGGCTTCATCTCCGGAGTTGTAGACTTTCTTTCATTAAAAGAAAAGATTTATTTTATTATTATTATCTTTTAACTTGCTATAGTCATCAGAGAGAGGGGAAATGAGAAAGCAAGCTGCCAGGTCCAAGACTTGAACCATGATCAGCCATGTGGGAGTCCAGTGCCCCAACCACCACACCACCTGCTTGTCCCAGTTTCTCTCTTTTTTTTTTTTTGGAGAGGTGTTTTGCTATAGGGCGCATGCATTCGCCAGAAAGACAGAGAGACAGAAAGTGAGAAATCACCCTCCAGGGAAGATGGCCACGCTGCAATCCCTTCTCCTCCATTCTCCTCTGGGGATCTTGGGCACGCATGCACATGTGCCTGGCATGAGTTTAAGCTACCAGGTCCGGGACTCAAACCACGGTAGACTACATGGGAGTCCAGTGACATAGCCATTACGCCAACTGCTGGTCCCCAGTTTTTCTTGTTTTAAGTGACCCAATTTATGGTAAATTAAAGCAGCTCTAGGAAGTGAATATCCCATTCCAGTTCTCTAGATTCAAAGCAAATGGCCCTGGCTGGGGCTGCTCAGAGGATGGATCCCCTTCCAATGTTCTGACCCAGGAGGTCCTACAAGGACCTTCAAGGTTAATGTCATTTGGGTCTCCACCCAGCCTATCTGGTCAGGGGCAACTTGGTGGCCCCGGTGAGGTCCAGACGTGGAGGAGCTGAGGTAAAGGAGAGGAATGAGCACTCAGTAGACCTGAGTCAGATACAGGAGGCTCTGACAGGAGTGGAGGGTGGGCAGGAGCTCAGACCCATGGTAGGCAGGTTTAAGGACAGAGGCCCATTTCCCACTTCCCACCATCCCATGGAAAGTCTTTCAGCATTTGTGCCTGGGAGCAGAGGTGAGGGTGAGAAACTTACCCGGTAAATTGTGCAGTTGGCCGAGATGAACAGGGTGGCTGTTCCTGAAATGAAAAACTGCAGAGAGAGGTAGGAGGGTGGACGGTCTCAGGAAACCCAGGGGCGTCTGCCTCCCTGAAAAGCCCTCAAGCTTGGGAGGTTTGCTGTGAGCAGTTATGACACATCACTTAACATGGAGAAATGGGAGGTATGAAAACAAAGAAGGGTCTAGTTCTCCCCTCTGGGCTCTGCCTAACTTGGTGGGACAGGATTCTAGAAGGGGACTGCTAAAGATTCCTAGGCGCCTGGTCTAGAACTCAAACTTGACTGAGCAGACAAACAGCCTGCAGCCCTTGTTCTCGTGCTGATCAGTCCTCTGGGGTGGATGGGGCCCGAGTCGTGCATTCCTAACAAGCTCCCAGGTGATGCCCAAGCTGCTGGGCTCTGGATCATGCTTGGAAAAGGAAAGGACCAGTCTCTTATTTGAAGATGAAGCAGCCAAGGCTGAAAGAAGGAGGCAGCCTAAGTCTCAGGGCTACTAAGTGATAGACCTAGGACAGAAATAATTCTTGGACTCTCAGTCTTGGGGGGTCTGGTTCCATTGCAGCGACTGCATTTCTTGACTCAAGTCAGGGGAGACTCCACCCTCGTCCCCCGCAGGGCCTCAGCTTTCTTCCTTAGTCATTATTTATTGGGCGAGGGGTCTTTTCCTCGACAACCTGAGTGTTGGGAAGCAGCTGTGGCTCTTTAGCCCCGGCAGCCTGGCTCCCTTCTTGGACCATGAACTGCTTGGGTGCCTGCATGGGTTGCACCCTCAGCTCAGAGCCTCTCTTCACCATGAAAATCCACTACCCTTTCACAGACCCGAGCTCCCCCAAAGGGCCCAGGGAGGATGCAGAGTCCTGGGTGCCCACAAGCCCTCCCTAGCTCTGGGCCACCATTGGGCCAGGTTTCCAGGGTACTCACAAACATTCCTCCTACCAGCGGGTACCAGTAAGTGGTGGGAAACGCCACGGAGGTGGAGGGGGCAGCCAGAACACCCCCACAGCTGATATGAAGCAAGCTGATGATGACCTGCAGGGCCTGGGGGCAGAGAGGTGGTAGAGCTAAAGCAGTGGGTGTCCTGGACCCCCCAGGGACCTCAGTGGCTGAGCTGGGCCAATCCACCTCCCTACTGGGGAGCTCAGGACATGAAGGCCTGGAGAGAACGAGAGCCTTGCCAAGCTTGCCCAACCAATTAGGGGCAGAACCAGGCCTCCTCATCACCAGCTGGGCATCGCAGGCCTGTAGAAGCTTAGAGACCTCGGGTTAGGGATGTCTCAGGCATTAATCCAACCCTCCTCCCCGGAGATAGGAGCTAGGCACTGAGTGTGCTCAGCATGCACACGTGCTGGCCACCTGGTCCTCTTCTGTTAATTTTCAGAGCTGCAGGCCGAGCAGGGCAAACCTGGCAGATCCTCTCTACCTTCCCAGCTGGCACATCCCCTTGGCCCTGTGAACCCTGCTGCCTGTGCCCTGGCTGGGACTGGCCGTGGCTTGGGGAAGGGCAGGTCTGTGGAGACTGGGGTGGTCCTCTTACTCCCAAGGTTGGCTGTCCCCAGAAGAAGCGCTCCTTCCTGCCGGGGCGGGCATTCTCCAGGGTCTCGGCCTGCGGGGATAGCTCCTCTAGCCTCTGCCAAGGCACGCTGGAGGTTATGTGAAAGGGCACCATCACTGGGGGCAGCGGCTGGCTTTCCAGGGCAGGGGGCTGTAGGCGGGGTTGCTCAGGCCTGCTACAGGGAGTTGGAGCCCGGGCTTCGGCCTCTGCGATCTCAGAACACCTGTGGCACACACATTCCCCACCCAAGAATGAGGAGGAGTGCTCTTGGGCAGATCCCACTGTCTGGGCCTGTTTCCCCTCGGAAAAAGAAAGCTTCATCACCGGGAGAGGTGGCTGGTCAAACATGGGGGTGTGTGACACGTTGCAGCTAAAAGCAAAGAGTGGGCTGTCCCCAGAGAGCGAGTGTGGGTGTTCAACTCAGGGCTCAGTGAGCAACGGAAGCGAGACAGAACGGGACATCACAATACCACTATGTAAATCCAACGGTGCACCCAGGTGAAGCGACAGGCATTCAGACGGAAGTCATTACCTGGGGCTGAGAAGGTGAAAGTGAGGAGTAGAGGTGAGAGGCATGAATGAGGCAGAGGCAGGGCAAGGGATCTGAACCAGGCTCACACTTACCCACGAGCCTTTACGATCCAATGAGCCCAATCTTCATTTTACTCATGAGCAAGCTGAGGACCAGAGAGGTTAAGTAACTTGCTTGGATCACACAGTTAATAAACAGAGGAGCTGGGATCTGAATCCAGGACTGTTGGCTACAAAACCTGGGGTTTCCTGCTTTTCAGCCCTCCCTCTTCCCCTCCCCTGCTCCACCAGGCTTGTTAATACCGCCAACTCCGCAGCCTGGCCTGCCTGCCTGCCCGGCTTCTTTCCACTTACCCTGAGAATTCGCACACAGTCCCTGCTTAATCACAAACACCGGTGGGTGTATGGAGGGTGGGGAGCGCCACCTCCAGTTGCCCCAGGTCAGACGGGCTATGAATAGAGGGGTGCAGGCTAGCTCTCACATCCCGATTCCCTGTCCCGTGTCATCCCACTGCCTCTTGCTGTGAGATGAACAGCAAGAGCAAAACTGGGAGTTGTTAAACACAAAAGCACCTCAAATTACAAGTGAACTGGACTGCCACATGGCTGACGGTGGTTTGAGTCCTGGACCTGGCAGTTTGCTTTCTCACTTTTCCTTTTTTTCTCTCTCCCTGTCTCTTTCCGGTCAAATTAAAAAATAATCATAATAATAATAACATATGGAATTAATAAATAATTCTTTAAAAAACAAAATTACAAGTGTACTCAGACAGAGCTGGGAGGCCCCTGAGGTCTCTGAAAGCAGGTTTTCAGAGCCTGAGGATTTTGGACCTTCACCAGGCCAGCAGGGTACCCCCTCCCCTCCCGACATTGTTCCCTTCTGCCTCACCCTGCAGCCTCTCGTGGCCCTCCAAACACTCCACTCAGTGCCCCTGCTGAGCCTTTGCACAAGCCCTGTCTGCGACTTACCTACGGACCACTCCCTTTTCTCCCTTCTCTGCCTGGTGCTTCCCACACTTGCTTCATCATAAGAATCATCTGGGAGCTTGCTAAAAATGTGATCACTCAGGCCTTGCTCCTGGCCTTCAGAGGAGGGGCCTGGAAATCCCAGCTTCATCTCCCCCAGGTGAGACTTCCATGAAGGCGAGTGTGGAACACTGGCCCATCCACACGGTCCCTTCCCCCAGGCCCGGCTGGGTTTCTGTGACATGCTTGAGGTCCCCTGGCTGCCAGCCCTCTGCACCGACATCCTAGCTGTCACACCGGAGCAAGTCGGTTAACCTCTCGGAGCCTCTGTTTGCTCATCTCCAAGGCCGGGCAGAGGGAGATACGGAGGCCACAGGATCCTGTAGGGCTAAATAGGACACTATGTGCCAAGTGCCCTCCTGATGCAAGCCAGCTGCAGGAATAGTGGACCAAGGTCGTCCTGAGGCTTAGACCTGTGCAGGACCAGCAGTTAGGGTAATGGCTATGTCACTGAACTCCCATGTAGTCCACTGAGGTTCGAGTCCCGGACTTGGTGGCTTAAACTCATGCCAGGTACAGGTGTGTGCATGTCCAAGATCCTGGGAGGAGAATGGAGGAGAAGGGATTGTGGCCATCTCCCCTGGGGGGTGATTTCTCGCTTTCTGTCTCTCTCTGTCTTTCTGGCGAGTGCACGTGCCCTATAACAAAAAAACAAAAAACGAACAAAACTGTGCTCATCCCTTGGGTCCTATAGCCCTGTCTCAAATGGCCTGAGGTGATGCTCTTCTAAATTGCCCACCCATCGTCTGTAAAAGTAACTACATCCTATAAAAAGCCTGTGCTCTTCTTCCTTTTTAATTTATTTTTATTTATTTATTATTCTTATTATTACATTTCCTATAGGGCACATGCACTCACAAGAGGGAGACAGACAGAGAAAGAGAGAGAGAGATAGAGAGAGAGAGAGAGAGAAAGTGAGAAAGCAAGCTGCCAGATCCAGGACTCGAACTGCAGTCAGCCATATGAGTCTAGCACCTTAATCACCACAGCACCTACTGACTCCTCTTCTTTTTTTAAAATGTATATATTTTAAAGTTTATTTATTTATTGAGAGAGAGAGAGAGGGAGAGAGAGAGAGATCCTCAGGCCACAAGGCACTCCTTTCTCAGTTGACCTGGATCACGGGCAATTCACCCATTGTGTTCAGGGAGGTCCCAGGATATGAACCCAGGGCCTTTCCCACATGGGTCCAGCTGTATCACCACTGCACCACTGCCTGGGCTCTGTGACTCTCCTTTTCTAAGTGGGTATTGGCCAATCCTGATGTCTGCCAAGGGCCACCCTGAACCTAGGCAGAGGGTGCTGGGCCGGCACACTGTGAAAGGACCCAGAGCGCCAGGCCTGCTGCCTCACTGAGCCATCCACAGTGCTGAGTCCCTCGGAGACCGGCCCTTCCTACTTCCTTCATGCATGCTGCCATCTTAGCCTTTTCTGGATATTTTTAGAGGCATTATTTTCCTAGACCTCTCTACCCTCTGCAGGCCATGACACTGGGACAAAGCAACCCTTAGGAAAAGCTGGTGGGGATGCTTTCTGAGGCCAGCGGCCAGGGGTTAGAGTTGACAGAGGGCTTTAGAACATGCGTCACAGTCCAGTAGGAGTTGGCCTGAGACAGCCAGAGCAAGGAGGACTATCCGGAGGGGGAGGAGACCTGGCTTCTTTTTACAGCAAAGGTACAGACTTGGCCCTGCCTGGTGGTTCAGTCTGTGGTGTAATGGACTGTAGCACTGGGTGCAACATGGCTGACCTTGGGTTCTGATCCCGAGGTTGGCCTGAAAACATGCTGGGCACAAACATGAGGGCACTTAAGATTCTGAGAAGCTGGCGGGCTGGAGAAAGGGGATTGCAGCACGGCGAGACCCTGCTGAGGGTTCTTTCTCTCCCTCTTTTGTGTGTGTATGTGAACACACACTCTCTTTTTAAGAAAATGGCAACACAGATCTGCTATGTGGCCTTGGCAAAACCATTCCTCTCCTGGGTCTCCATCTATCAAATGAAGATGTTGAACTAGATCATGATCTCCAAAGTCATTTCTATCCTAATATTCTTAGTGTCATTGTTGGGACTGAGTACGCATTTCTACTATAATTATTTGCCTGTGGAACGGGCAAGGGTATCCATTATGAAAGGGTAGATGGCTTCATGTCTAACACGTCCAAGGTCCTGCCTGGACTCTGCTAAAATTTCTTCAAATCCAAATTTTCAGCAAGATGTGGGCTCTCTCTTGAGTTGACAGTGACTGTTTTGCCTGAGAGTCGCCTCAGGAATCCAAAACATATGCTTCCTTGTGGCAAGCAATTGCACTTTCCTGAACCTCAGCTCCTTGTCTGCGTTAACAGGAGTGATATCATCATGCCTGGCCCACTGTAGATATTGAATAAATGCCCACTTTCTCCCTCTGCCCACCCACGTGGGAGAGCAGGAGTCCAAGCCCAACTCAGCCACATGGCTGTTCTTTCTTTCAGGGCCCTCTCAGACACACACCAGCAGGAGGGTGAAGCTAGCAAATATCATTTTAATTCCAGCACGTACATATCAAGTTCCAGGCATGCAAAGTTGGAAAAAAAATAGTTTCCCAGTTTGGCAGAGTTAACACACAAATAATAGAAATGGACCAGATTCAGCTTAAAAAGAAAGAGATTGACCAGCTGAGGACCTGGCTTTAGAGAAGCCTTAGTGATTGAAAAATGGGGTGGAGGATCCAGGAAGATCTCTGAGCACAGCGAAGAAATATCAGGAGAAGCTGTCCCTGAATATCACCTGTCCCATGTGAAGAAATGGATCAGAATGGAGTGTTTAGGAGACCTACAGGGCCTTTGCTTGCTGACAAAAGATCACAAAGTGTGAGAAACAGAGAGAACTCCCAGTCTGGACCTCTAAGATCTTGTTGGAGAAACAAGAAAAGGTGTGAGGTTAAGTCCTTGCACTGGCACCAACATTCCATGTGATGTCAGGGCAATCGCTCCCTTCCCCAGGTCTCAGTTTCCCTGCCTGTGAAATGAGAGAGAGGGACTAGAATGATGGTCTGTTGTGTCCCGCTGTCGGGAGTTATGCTTGTACGCTGCTGTGGCTGTTCTCGGCTTCAGAGGGGAGGAGCTGGAGAGTTGCTTTATTGATTTGAGACTACGCGTGTTTTGAAATGTAGCTAAGGTTATGTATTTCTCTGAAGCACTGGATTAACTGCATCCTACAGGTTTTATGTCATATTTTCATTTTATAGATGAGAAAATTATAGCGAGAGAGTTCTCCCTTCCTACCATGACCTCCAACCCTGTCTCCTACCCCTAGCCCCAAAGTCATTCACTAGACTAATGGTAGAGCAGACGATGGGACATTTTTTCCTCCCTACTCTGGGTTTGTTTGTTGTTGTTGTCGTTGTTGTTGTTTTCCAAAGTAATATTGGGTCAGCCTGTGGTCGGATTCTACGTGGTCAACTCTGTGGTTAAACCTCAGCTTCTGTGGCTTTAAAACCCTCTGAGTATGGGACCATGCAGATGGCATACAGATTACGTCACTGGACTCACATGTAGTTGACCGTGGTTTGAGTTCCAGACCTGGAGGCTTAAAACTCATGCCATGTGTGAGCATGCTCAAAATCCCAAGAGGAGAATGGAGGAGAAGGGATTATAGTGTGGCCATCTCCCCTGGGGGGATAATTTCTTGCTTTTTGTCTCTCCATTTCTCTCTGTCTCTCTGGTGAGCGCATATGCTCTATAGCAAAAATCTCTAAAATAAAATAAATAAAGAAAAGAAAAGAAAAGAAGAAAACACTCTCAGTGTGTGTATGAATTTTCCCCAAATCCCAACGGATGGAGAATGGAGAGGGGATTGCAACGTGACTATGCCCCATTTGGGGTGCTTCTTTCCTCTCCCTCTTTCTCTCTCTGACAAGCTCCCTCTAACAAAAAAAAGGGGGAAGGCAGCAGGTAGTGTGGTGGTTGGGGTGCTGGACCTCCACATGGTCAACTGCAGTTTGAGTCTTGGACCTGGCAGCTTGCTTCCTCACTTTCTCTCTTTCTGGTGAGTGCAAGTGCTCTATAGCAAATTAAAAAAATAGTAATAATTAATGAAATTAAATTCTAAAAAATAAAAAAGGAATAATGATGTTCTGGAGAGGTGGATCAGAAGTTCTGGTAACATTTGATTAGAATTTCATTTTTTAAAGTAGATCTTGATTATTGTTGCAAAGAATTGAAATCAAGCACACTCAAAGCTCCACCGTGTTCCAGACTGACTGGTGGAGTCCTGTAATGTGTTTACTTGGCTGCTTGTTTGTTCCACTTCTGTGCTGACTTCGACTTAAAATTTCTCTGCCAACTTCACTTTATCACCTGAGATCGTCATGCAAGCTGGTAAAAACCATTATCATTTGCAATTACTCATCTGCTTGATTCAGGCTTTTCTCGACACTGTACAATCAAACCAAACTCAGAAGTAATGTGGATGCAGCTGTTACACTGCTTGGTTTCAACCTATGGGCTCATTAAACCTGCCTCAATTCACTGTCTATAGATAGAGACAAATACTCTAAAATGGAACTTGTAAAATACATTTACCATAATAAAATAGTATCTTTATCTCTTTTATCTACATAAGATTTTGCTTTTATTCATTATTATTATTATTTTTTAAATTTTTGCTTTAGGGCACATGTATTTGCTGGAGACAGAGAGATGGAAAGTAAGAAGTCACCCCCTGGGCAGGATGGCCATCCTGCAATCCCCTCTCCTCCATCTCCTCTCAGGATTTCAGGCATGCATGCACAACCGCCTGGTGTGTTTCAAGCTGCTGGGTCTGGGACTTGAACCTTGGTTGACCACATGGTAGTATAGCACCTTAATCACTATGCCATCTGCTGGTCCCAAGACTTTGCTTTTAAAATACTCTTCTGCTCATGTGTTGGATTCTTGCCTCCTCTCCCCTGCCTTCTTATGCGCTGATGTGGCTGTTCAGATATTGGGGTAGCCTGCATGCAGCTGATGGACAGCTCCATTTCTTCCTCTGAGTCACTGTCTGCCTTCAGGCTGGTCACTCCTCTTGGCCTCACTTTCTTCCAGTGCATGAAAGGGAGGTAGACAGAGGTCTGAAGTCCCTGCTGACTGGACAGTCTCAGACTCTGAGTCAGCGCTTGGAGGATCAAAGCATGGGATGGCATTGGAGACACATTGGTGCTTGGCAGGTAGCTGATGATGGGAGATAACTGGATGGGGCGGGAAAGATGAGGCTGGTCTTCACAGAGACAAAGGGAAGAATCTGCAGGTGATCTGTGCAGGTAGTGTGTGGACACCCGAGCACCATGCGGTCATGCTAGGGCTGTGCTGCCTGTCCCCTGCGTGCCCCTCCAGGATCACTCTCCCACCTTCTCCATCCGCTCTGTGCCCAGAACTGGAGGATGATGCACATGAACTGCAACCACAGGCTCCCTATTGGAGGACCTTCTATTGGCTTTAGCCAATGAAAGATGCTAGGAGGAGATCTCAGGGGAGGAAAGAGGAGAAGGTGTATTTATCCTCTCCCTCCTCTGCCAGGTTGCAGAGGACTGACTGCATCCTCTCCTAAGAGCCACAGCTCCTGCAGGGAGCCCTCTCTGTAAAGTTCACACTAGGGTCTGATAAATACTCTCTGCTTGCTTCTTTAGGCCTCAGGGTGGTGACAGATCCATGGCATTAGTGGCCTGGGTATCATATCATTCTTTGTCAACTATTCTTTTTTTTTTTTTTTTTTTTTTTTTAAGAGAGATTTTGCTATAGGGTACATGCACTCACCAGGTAGACAGACAGAAAATGAAAAATTACCCACCGGGAGGATGGCCATACTGCAATCTCTTCTCTTGGGGTTTTGGGCATGCATGCACACACGCCCGGTGTGAATTTTAAGCCGCTGGGTCTGGGACTCAAACTGCGGTCGACTATGTGAGAATCCAGTGATGTAACCATTACACCATCTGCTGGTTCCCTTTGCCAACTAGTCTAAACCCTGCCCTCACTTTTGTAAATAGTACTTTTATTAAACTCTCCTATTACCAATGTTGGATGTGCTATCTGTTCCTGTTCGGACTGATCGATACAAGTTGTTTCAGCAACTTCACCTTCTACATGTCCTCTCTCACAGACTCATTCACTGGTCTCTAACCCTTCACCTTTCCCCGCTCTCTTAACTTCCATCATTTCTGCACACATTTCCTAAGAGCCATGCACCCCTGGGGCCCATGCTCCATTGGAAAGAGAGAAGGCTCAAACCCCGCCCCAGGTCCCGACGCACACACCCAGATGAGCCAGTGAGCAGAGACCAGCAAGATCCCCAGTTGCTCCAGGGGACTGGTGTCAGGAAGGCTGGGCAGGAGACATCGTGAAGGAGAAGTAAGACATCAATTTGGAAACTCCAGAAGGCTGACAACAATTGTTGGTATTTTTTATTTATTTTTTATTTTTTAATTTTTATTTATTTATTTATTTTTTATTTTTTTAAAGATTTATTTTTATTTATTTATTCATTCATTCCTTCATTTTAATTTGACCAGAGAGAGACACAGAGAGGGAGAGAGGAAAGTGAGAAAGGAAGCCCCCAGGTCCAGGACTTGAACCGTGGTCGGCCATGTGGGAGTGTCCAGCATCTTAACCACCACGCCACCTGCTGGTCCCTTTTTTTTTTTTTTTTTGGGATGTTTTTCGCTGTAGGGAGCATACACTCGCCAGACAGACAGAGAGAGACAGAGAGACAGAAAGCAAGAAATCACCCGCCTGGGGGGATGGCCACGCCGCAATCCCTTCTCCTCCATTCTCCTCTCGGGATCTTGGGTACGCACGCATATGCACCCGGTGTGAGTTTTAAGCCACAGGGTCCAGGATGCCAACTGTGGTCGACTACGTGGGAGTCCAGCGACATAGCCATTACACTAACTGCTGGTCCCTTGTTTGCTATTCTTTAGAGATTCTAACTCATACCAGACAATGTCAGAGATTTGGTGACAGCTGCTGCCTTTGTGGTTTCAGTCGACATGCTGTTCTTCCAAGACTGTATAAAGGATGTGGCAGAAAAAAACATCTGAATTCAGTTGGGTGTAACTGAATAAACCCTCGGTTGTGTTTCATTACACAAATAGACAATAAAAGTTGTCACCATGATGGAGAAGTTTGTGGTTCAGTGTGGTAAGATGAGCACAAAGGGGGCATTCTGTGGCCCTTGGAAGTGCCTCCCTGATTCATGGGAGGGTACCCTGACCAGCAGGGTATTCATTTATTTTAAATTTTTTGGAAACTAAATGACTCTAGGAAGGCAAACCCTCTCTAGTTTATGGACCCGCTGTATTGTCTTATATGCTCACCTTCCACTTAAAAAAGCAACACAAAACCTGCTATAGGGTGTGTGTGCTCCCTGACGGGTGGAAGAGAGGGAGCCAAAGAGAAACCCTGCTCCTGGGGGAGGGCCACACTGCAGCCCCTTCCTCTCCACTCTTCTCTCGGGATTTTGGGCACACACATATATCCACCGGGTGTGTTTTTCAAGCTCCCAGCCCCAGGACTTGAACCATGCAGTCAGCTATGTGGGATCTAGCTGCCTAAACCACCCTACTACCTGACAACCCGCTACCACGTTCTTACTTTATGTCTTCACGAAATTACTCAGCCTCTCTGTACCCGCATTGCCTACACCCTAAACTTGATTTTGTCAGGACTTCTCACACAAGTGCTTAGAATGGTGCCTGGCATAGAGTAAGCCCTCAACACACATGTGCTACTAGAGTGAGATAAAACGTGCTAGCACCAGGACGTCTGAGGGTTCCAGTCCTCCAGCCTACCAAAGATAATTCTCTAACTGCTAGTCTATCCACTCCTCTCCTGCAATTCCACTTGCCTCTGTGTGTCTGTAATGGTCTTTCGATATGTCTGTTGGCTAGGCTACAGTGCCCAGGTATTCAGTCAAGCATTAATCTAGGTGTTGCTATGAAGGTATTTTACTGATGTGATTGAATCTGTAATTAAGGGTATTTGATTAAGGGAGATTTTCTTAGAGCCTCTGGGTGGGCCTGATGCACTTAGTTGAAAGGCTTAAAGGATAAAACTGGGGGCCAGCAGGTGGTGTGGTGGTTAAGGGCACTGTACCCTCACATGACCGAACATGGTTTGAGTCCTGGACCTGGCAGCTTGCTTTCTCATTTTCTCACTCTCACTCTTTCACTCTCTCACTCTGTCCCTCTCTGGTCAAATTAAAAAAAAAAAGTAAATAAATAAAGTTAAAAAAAATAATTCTTTAAAAAATAAGAATTAAACTGAGGTTTTTCTGAAGAAGAAGAAATCCCCCCAGTGGACGGCAGTTCCGGCCTGCCTTTCGGATTGCCCGCTCTCCTGGTTCTGAACTTACCGGCCCAGGACTCATGGCGGCATAAACCAGTATATACTCTCCCACTGGTCTGCCTTTGCTTGAACCCTGACTGGCAGGAGTGTTTGGCGCCTGGTGGGCAATTTGCTCCTGGTTCCCCACCCCCTCCCCCATATTCCAGATCAGGCCCCCATCACAATCTCTCCCAGCACCTCTCAGCTCTTTACAGAAGTTACATGTTTATTGGTGTCGTCACTCAGTTTGTGCCTGTCCCACCCCATCAGAGTCCAGTCTCTCAGTGGCCAGGGACTCAGTCGGGGCTGGCTCACAGTGGGCTGTCATAGTGTGGAGGGGCACAGTATTTACCTGTGGAAGAAGGAAGGAAGAAATGAGTGCCATGCTGTCCTGTCCCCATGACCTGCTGTGGGGAGGAGGGGGTCCCTTGAATAGGGTGGGAGGGAGACGGGCATGGCTTTGAGGCTTTCCCTGATGCTCCTGGGATGGGGACAGGGTTAGAGTTTGCATGACTGTCTCATAGATTGGAGGAGACAACAGGAACTGAGGGGGAAGGGGTGGCCAGAGGCACACAGGAGTCTGCCTGGTTCTGCTCTCAGGCCTCAGGGAAGCAAGTGGGACAAGGCTGGGGGAGAATGTCGGGGGTAGAGAGTGATGGCAGAAGACCTGAGTTCGAGCCTCATCTCCATCAGGGGCCTGCTGGGTAACCTTCAGAAGCCCTCATCCATTGGGCCTCAGTTTCCCCATCTGTGACATGAGGAGTTAGGTGAGATGATCTACAAAGATTCTTCCAGCACTAAAGTTCAATGAGATTAGGAAGTAGAATTCCGGGCTCAAGGACCACAATCAACTAAAAAAAAAGTTGCTTTTTTTTTTTTTTTTTTTGTTTTGACAGAGGGCTCATCTGTTTGCTAGAGAAGACAGAGACAGAGAAGGTGAGAAAGCATGAGGCATGGACATGCCGCAATCCCTTCTTTTCTATCTCTTTCTCCTCTTGGGACTTCAGCATGCATGCACATGCATCCAGCAAGTTTTTTTCAAACTGCCAGGTCTGGGACTTAAACCACATAGTTGGCTGTGTAGGAACCAGCTGCTTTAACCAACAGTACCAGTATTTTTTTTTTAAGATTTTTTGCCATCACCCATGAGTGCTTGCTAGAAAGAGACACAGAGAGAGAGAAAGTGAGAAGTGATCCCCATGAGGGATGGCCATGCTAAAATCTGTTCTCCTCCATTCTCCCCTCAGGATTTTAAGCAAACGTGCATCTGTTGCTGGCATGTTTTTCAAGCTCCTGGGTCTGGGACCCAAACAGCGCAGTTGGCCACCATGCCACCTGCTGGCCCCTACAGTGAATTTTTAATCCCAACCCTAAAGTGCAGATCTATTCCCTTTCTGCATGCAGGGTGGGTGAAGAGATCCACTCTCCATGTTTCCCAGACTTCAATCTTGAAGCTCTACCTTCATGATTCTTAAATATTTGTGTCTTTTGTATCACTATTTATTTAATAAGATTCTTTAGATGGATTTTGTTTTTTAAATAACTCAATGACTTTTAGCACATGCAGTTACACAAGCATCACTACTGTTCATTTTAAAGCATTTTCATGGGCCAGCAGGTGGTGTAGAGGTTAAGGCACTGGATCCCACAGGGCCGACCGCATGGTTCAAGTCCCAGGGGCATGTGCATGCATGCCGAAAGTCTTGGGACTTGAACTGTGAAGCTGGCCATGTGAGATCCAGCACCTTAACTGCTACACCTGCTGGCCCTGAGGTTAGCTTTTATTCATATAAAGATACTGGTTTACTGCTTATTGCTGCTACAAAATATCCCTTAGAAGTAATATAAGAAAAAAATCCATGTAAGGAATCAGAAAGAATGTAATACAGTCCACAAATAAGCAAAACCCATGAAGGCCAACCTCGGGTGAAGTGGCACTTGGGTAATGAGGAGGGTGAGTCTAAGGACTCAGGGGAACCAGCAGCTAGCGTAATGGCTATGTCGCTGGACTCCCACGTAATTGACTGCGGTTTGCGTCCTGGACCCAGTGGCTTAAAACTCATGCCGGGCGCGTGTGCGTGCGTGCCCAAGATCCCGAGAGGAGAATGGAGGAGAAGGGATTGCGGCGTGGCCATCCCCGCTGGGGGGTGATTTCTCGCTTTCTGTCTCTCTGTCTCTCTCTGTCTGTCTGGCGAGCACACGCGCCCTATAGCAAAAACCTCTCAAAAAAAAAAAAAAAAAAAAAAAAAAGACTCAGCATACCTAGGTTTGGAATGCAGAGGCTGTTTAGCTGGTGATTGGATTTGACTTCTGACTTTGGAGCTTCAAGCTGGGAGGCTCCTGGAGCACTTCGACCACCCACCCACTCATTTTACAGATGGAGACTCTGAGGCCCGGGGAGCAAAGAGGCCTACTGGTAGTTTGGAGGAAGACCTGGTCAGTTTCTGTCTGACTCAATGTACCTGCTGACCCCTCTTTCTCTGAGGGATTCAGACACGCAGTTTCCCCAGAGGCCTCTCAGTAGGTTGAGAGAAGGGACGGCCATGCCTCTCCTGGCTCCGAGGGGACCTCGTTTTCTGACTCCTCTCAGCCGCCCTTCCTGTGTGTCTACTATTGATTGGAGAAAGCAGGCACAGGGATCTAGGGGGGTGTGCAGGGGGTGCCTGGGGGCTGATGGCCCAGGGATCTGCTCCGGAGGCTGGCAGGGAGCGTGGTGGGTCTTGGTCATGCCCTGGTTCAGCTGAGGAAGCCCAGGCCCACCAAGACAGGTGCTGAGGTGCTTCTGGGGAAGGCCCTGGAGGCCCCTCTACTGCCAAAGAGGGCGGAAACACCCCTGCCTCGACCCAGTCCTGGTCAGACAGTTCTAGCACCAGCCCCTGTTTCTGCTAACCACCTCCTTGGGAACGGCTCCTGCCTGCCCTAGGGACAGAGGCCATGGGTGACTTCTGAGGGTCTGTGCAGCCTAGGCTGAGCCTCTTTACCTCTGGGTGCTCGTCTTGAGCATTGCTCTGAGTCACGTTCTCATAGGATGGTGGCGGTCCCTCAGGCAACCCTCTGAATTCCAGTGGTGTGTTGGGAATAAGGGACAAGCCATCCTTCTGCAAAAGAGGAACTGCTGTCAGGTTACTCTGTCGTGCCGTGGGCTATTTACAAAGCACCGCCCCACTGGTTCCCTTTTGAAGTCTCAAGATCCCCATGAAGATGGACGAGCTGAGACTTCAGAGATAAAGCACCTTCGCAAGACCAGCAAGGACCTCTCTCCATCCTCTGGTTCTTGAGAAGGTCAGGGAAGGGATGCCCACATGGGAGTCAGTGGACTGGGCCCCAGTTCTACTCCTGGTACTGTGTCCTAATTTGACCATGGGCAAGTCACTCCCCTGTTGGGTTCCCTGATCCCTGCTGGGCCAGGTGATACACCAAGGATCCTTCTAGCTGAACATACTCAAGGGGCATGTCTAACGTTGACAGCGTTCCCAGTGACCGCTGCCGTATCCTCTTCCTGACCTGTGACAAGGGTGGCTCAGCCCAGTGCTGTGGAGCCTGCCCCTTACACTGTCCTCTCGGATGGAGGAGGGTGTGAAGGCCCTCAGGGGAAGCCCAGCATGGTCACTTACCAGGTATGTGACCCTGAGAAGCCACTTAATTCTTGAGCCTCATTTCCTCCTCTTTAAAAGAGGAAAGTAGAATCTACCTCTCCAAATGCCTGTGAGATTCAACAAGGTCTCAGCTAGTGTGGTAGGAGGACCGTGGTCCTGCCAAGACACTCATGTCTTAATCCCTGGTTATATGGCAGAGGAGAATAGAGGTTGCCTCAGCCTCGAGATGGGGAGGTCATCCTGGACTATCTGGAAGGCCCAATGTCATCCCAAGGGTCCTTAAAGGTGGAAAAGGGACCAGGAGAGAGGCAGTTGAAGATGCTGTTTGCTGGCTTTGAAGTTGGAAGATGGGGCCACAAGCCTGGGAATGTTGGTGGCTTTTGGAGCTATTGGGTCATTGGAAAAGTCATGACATAGTTTTCTATGCAAAAATGAGTCATGGCTTTTCTGATGACCCAAAAGAAATAGCAAGGGAACAGCTCCTCCCCCAATACCGCCAGAAGGAAATGCAGCCCTGCTGAAATACCTCCACGGAGCCCAGAGCCTGCTGAGACCCACTTCAAACTGCTGAGCAGTACGATGGCAGCGTTAGTTAAAGCTGTGAAATTTGGGCGGATCTGTTGCAGCAGCAGTAGGAAACAAGTACCTGCAGTGCCAGCCTAGTGCGTGGCACACGGAAAATGCCAGTAAACAGAAAGAGTAATTGTCAATACCTGCAGCCAGGTATGGGGCCTCTGTTTCCTCAAAGTGGGGTTGGCCTCAATGACTCAAGGTCCCTGTCTTGCACTCGGACACCTTTATTTTATTATTATTATTATTTTTAGAATTATTTTATTTAACTATTATTTATTTATTTATTTTAAATTTTGACCAGAGAGAGGTGAGGAGGAGAGAGAGAGAGAGAGAGAGAGAGAGAGAGAAGGAAAGTGAGAAAGCAAGCCACTAGGTCCGGGATTCAAACCATGGTGGGACCCTTAACCACTACACCCCTCGCTGTCCCCTGCACTGGTACATGTTAATGGCAGGTGACCAGGCACCATTAATGATAACGTATTTGCTTGGTGTTAAAGAAAGCGTGGGGGCCACCGAGTTAGATTTGCCTTTATGTGGACACTCAGTGTCCAGTGACAAGGAACATGAAAATCGTGAGTGTGAGACCTGCAGGGTTATGGGAGATTTGGAACATATATGTTTACGGGATTCTAAAGTCAAGATTACAACATGAACTTTTTTCCTCTGAGGACATCACTTCTGATCGGGGTCACTGGGGAGAAGGCAGTCTTCTGTTTTCAGGTATGCCTGGCCCCCACCTGCCATTCTGCCCTCGCTGTTAGGACACAAGAGCTTCGCTGTGAGTTAGACACACCTCGGCTGGGTCCTGGATTTCCTTCCCGGCTATTCCGTCTTGGGAAGTGGTGAGCTCGCTAAGCCTCCATTTACTTATCTGTAGAACAGGAAGTGCCTACCTCAAAGGGCTGTTGAAAAGATTCGCTTGAGGAAGTACTTGGTCTGCCTCACGTGTGTGATCCCTTATGTCCTCCTCTTCTCACCAGCTCCCCCACAGCCAGACGCCACCACATGCTGTAGTTTCTCAGGCCTCTGCAGTCCTGTCTCCAAGTCACTGCTCACACTGTCCCTTCACTGGGTGCCCCTTCTCCATTCATAGCTGTGAGTCAGAAACCTGCCCATCCCATGGGTCTAGAGACCCAGTCTCCACAGGTCCCCTGAGGCCATTATTCTGGGGCCTTCAGAATCAGGAGGGTGGTGGCCTGGTGTTCTGAGCACCTGTGGCTTTCTCTTTGGTAGCCTGGCACTTTTCACCTTGCACTGGCTTCTCTCTCCCATGCCTGGTCTCCCCTCCTGGACTGGAGGATCCTTAGCCAGTGACAAGCAATGTGGTAAATGGCTGATCGAGCCACTCCTCCCATCGCCCTGCCTGCTGCCGCTCCTTTCCGAGCACTGCTGCCTAGTGCTCCCATCTCTTGGGGGCTTGACGCCCCGGGAAGGGTCTCACCTTTTCAGACAGGCGGTCCTCTCTGTAGGCTATGATGGCCGTGGTCCCTGGCAGGAAGAACTCCAGGAAGGTGAAACAGAGCAGGGCCAGTTCCAGCCTCTGGATGTGGACCTGACAGGGTGCGGGTGAGAGGAGACAGGGAAGGCTGCTAGACACCTGTGCCCATGCCGTGAGCCCGGCAGGGTGGAGTCAGACCCACCGCAGAGGACAGTGGGGGCTGCAGCTTTCAGGCATGCATGGGGAGTAGGAGGGTTTCTAGGGGTCTGGGTGTTTCAGTCACTGTTATACACCCAATGCCCAGATGTATGGGTCCTCCATGGATGTTTGCCTAATGTCTGAGGGCCAGAGAATCTCATGGCCCTCTGGTAGAACTGGAGGTGGCCTTAGGAGTCATCTGACCCAATTTTACTGACAGATGGAGACACTAAGGCCAAAGAGGAGTGCATCTTACAGAGGGCAGGAAAAGCTGGGCTGAGGACCACTCTACAGCAGGGACAGCTCCTGGCCTTGAGCAGCATGGGGAGCATGCATGTGTGCACGTGTGTGTGTGTGTGTGTGCATGCATTTTCATGTCCATGTGCAAGAGGGATGATGAGGAATAGCAAACCACCATGGTCAGAACTCTTGGAACCTGACCCACAGGCACCCAGCCTCAGAGCGGCTGACCTACCTCCTGTTTCAGAGGCAGCTGTGGTGTGGTGACAAGAGCACTGGGCTTGGAGTCACAGACCTGTGAGTCATCACTGTGTCCCTGCCTAGTTGGCTGGCCCTGGTCCACTAATGTGACCTTTCTGGACTTCAGCATTCATTCCTGAAAAATGGCAGTGTTCTGGTTTGAATGTCCTCCCCAAATTCGTTTGGTGAGATTTGGCTGTGACAGGATTAAGAGGGTGGAAACTCAATCTGACTATGGTGTTGATGGTGGGGCCTTTGGGAGGAGGTTAGGAAGAAAATCCATGTGTCTCTGTTCTGGTCTCATTCTCTGTCCTTACACATCCGCCAGGAGCTCAGTCACCCCATGAGGAGATGAGAACAGAGACACATGGACACAGACGCATGTGCCCCTTCCCGCTGCCACGTGCTGGTGCATCAGATCCTCTCCAGGTGCAGCTCCTGGACCTTGGGCTCCCAAACTGAGAGCTGAATATGCCTCTATTATAAATCACCTGGTTCGGGCATTTTCTGATAATAGAAACAGGATGAACCAGAACAGGGGGGTAACAACATGGACCTGGCTGGTTCTGCAGGGCTGCTGGGAGGCTTGCAGGAAACAGGGGTCACTGGGACCATATCTGGAGCCTCATCTGGGAATCAGCCATCCCAGTTGTGGTCCTGGGTGGTCCTGGTCTTCAGTCAGCTTGGTGTTTGGCCTCAGATAGTACCCTTCCCCTCTCTGAGCCTCAGTTTCCCCATCTATAGGAGTAGGATTGGTCTCAGTGGCTTGAAGATCCACCCAGTTCCCTGCTGCTGGTCAGCAAGAAGGCCAGGGCCCCCCTCTTCCATCAGGCCTGGGGAGGGATGGGAACAGAGAACTGAGGGGTCAAGTGCTGGCACCTGGCCAAAGACTCTCTGCCTCCCAGAGAGTCTTTCCGAGAGCTGGAAACTTCCTCTCGGCCAGTCCCAAGGTTTCTGTGGGGCCTGAGCACTCACCGTGGAGTTGGGGTACATTCTCCAGATGGGGGACTCGAATGGGCTCTCCAGAAGAAGATCCTTGGCAATGATGAAGATGCCGGCCAGCGTGCAGAGAAAGCTGATAAGGTTTGTCACGAGGCATAGCACCTTCTAGGAGCACAACATAAAGGCGGCAGTTGTCACCCAAAGGTCAGGGAGCAGGGGCCAGGTCCCCTTCTGGGCCTGCCCAGAGCGTGCTCTGCGGCCTCAGGAAAGACTGCCGTCTGGGGGCCTGAGACTCCTCACCCACACAGGAGGCGCTGAGAACCCAGCCAGCTCTCAGCGTCTATAGGACAAACCGGGAGGAGCCGGGAGCTGCCTCAGAGTGCTGTGACGAAAGACAATGCCCCACCACCGCCCCCAAGTACAGCCTTGGCCATCCTGTATCGATATGCCAACTGGTCAGTGGCTTGACATCCTAATGGCCCCTTACCAAGACCTGTCCCCATAGGAAGGGCTGGAGGAGCCCTGAAGGCACCCTATCCTCACTCACGCAGTACCTGCCCTCCTGCCCCGCCCTTCCATTTAAGGGACCACATGGAACCCGCAGGCCATCACCTCCTGGGTTCAACAAGACTCCTTTTTTTGGGGGGGGGGGTGTAGAGGTTTTTGCTATAGGGCGCGTGCACTTGCCAGACAGACAGAGAGAGACAGAAAGTGAGAAATCACCCCCCAGGAGGGATAGTCATGCCACAATCCCTTCTCCTCCATTCTCCTCTCGGAATCTTGGGCACGCACGCACACATGCCCAGCGTGAGTTTTAAGCCACCAGGTCCGGAACTCGAACTGCAGTCGACTACGTTGGAGTCCAGTGACATAGCCATTACGCTAACTGCTGGTCCCTCAACAAGCCTCTTGCCAAAGGCAAACCCCTGTAATGAGGAAAGGCTGTGAACTTTATGTAAGGATCTACAGCCTTTTATACTAGGATGGATTTTTTTGGAGAGGTTTTTGCTATAGGGTTTGTGCGCTCACCAGAAAGACAGAGAGACAGAAAGTGAGAAATCACTGCCCCCCTAAAGGGGGGATGGCCACACCGCAATCCTTTCTCCTCCATTCTCCTCTCGGGATCTTGGGCACACACGCACACATGCCCAGCATGAGTTTAAGCCACCGGGTCCTGGCCTCGAACCGTGGTTGACTACATGGGAGTCCAGCAACATAGCCATTACACCAAGTGCTGGTCCCTCAGATTTCTTTGTAACACAAAGGTCTCTGTGCTCAGGTAGAGGAAGGGGGAGGCTTATGGTTCTCAAAGGGACTCAGCCTGGGAGGGTGTAGTCTGCAGAATGGACAAGCACCTCCTGCCTTTGCAGGTAAATCATACAAACACTTCCCTATTCTCTATGCATCCCTGAGATGGTAGGGAACCCACACCCCTCATGCAGCCTAAAGGCCACAAACATGGCAGGACCAGGCCAGGGCTCCTGGGGCAGGGCATAAGGAGGGGAGGGAGGGCCTGGCCATGGACTGAGGTCATGAAATATGATTCCTAGGGAAGGCCCTGCCCTCACCCCTCCACCTCTACCCATCCAGCCTCGCGTTGGTGTCTACTCTGTGCCTGCCTGGGCCACCCTGGCTCCAGAGATGCTCAGGTACCTGCTGGCACACAGCACATCGTGAGTGGTAGAGACAGGCAAGTTCAAAGAGCAGTGAGGGTACAGGTGCCAGCTGGGGTGGGTCGGAGTAGATGCCGGGCAGGACAAGGCCAATGATCAGCGGGAAGGCCAAGATGGGAGAGGTGGGTGCAGCAGGAGAGGGCAAGGTGATCAGTAGGCGATGGCGCAGGCAGAAAAGAGAGGATGCCAGTTCCACGTGTCCAGCACTTAGAGATGAGAAGTAGGTGGGCCAGAGCTGCTGGCTTGCAGGCTTTCTGATGTTGGAGGTAGGCTGAGGGTGCTGGGAGGACCAGCAGAGGTGAACAGCAGGGGAGTGATGTGGCTGGACTTGTATCGAGAGCAGTCAGGCTACTGTGTGGAAAACAGGCTGGATGACACCTCTGGGCCAGAGACGACGGAGCCAGAACTGGGGTCGACCAGGGGCATGGGTGGAGAGAGAGGTGTGGAGTTGAGGACTGTCTAAGAGCAACCTCATGACTTAGGAAGGGGAGCAGAGTCTGTGATCTCAGGCTTCTGACTTTGGGGTCTTTGGGCTTCTGAGTGGGTGGCCCTGCAGTGAGGGAGACCACTACGTGGTAGGTTTGGAAGGAAGCAAAGATCTTCTCTAGACGGGATAGATTCAAGTACTTGAGGGCTATTTCCCCCGCTGTGCCTTACTGCATCTGGAAGGCCGAGGCTCCAGGTGGAGGGTTTCTTTCCTCCTGTAGCCCAAGTCTGCCATCTGCATCTGGACTCTTCTGCCCTGAAGCCCTCTGCTGTCTGGAAGGCACACGCCTGCCCCTAGCAAACCCACCACTCCCTCTAGAATCACCACTGCACACAGATGCCCTTGACAAAATTGCTCCAGGCTTGAGACGGAAGGCAATGATTCCCACTCAGCCGCTTACCAAGTACGTTTCAGAAATGGTCTCCAGTGTTATCGCCAGGACCCCGGAAATGAGGAACTGCAGGCCAAATTTGAGAATCAAAGGAGCGAAGATGAGGTTCCTTGAAAAACACAAATTCTCCTTCTTTCCATTATCCAAGAAAACCAACTCCTGGTGGCCAGTGGGGAAGAGAACATCCTTCTTCTAACCAAGTGAGCTCACCCTACCAGCAACAGCCCGTCCCAGCCCTGGCTGGCCTCACACTTTACATGGGTACAATCCTCCACACTGGGGACAAAGCTGCACCCTGCACTTAGAAAGCCCTCCCAGCCCATGCAGCTGGCCTCATATAAACCCAAACCACCCCTCTGGGACCAACTGCATTACCCCCTGTACCCTGACCCTCTCTCCTTTCCTGAAGGTAGGAAAATCTTCCTTGGGAAGATTTTAACTCTTGGTTCTAAGGTCTCTGGGTATATTTCTACAACTGTTTTTTTTTTTTTTTTTTTTTTTTTGAATGTTGTTCGTTGAGCACCTATTGCATGCCAGGCCCTGGGAATTAGTGAATAAGCAGGACTCCTCCTCCTCCCAGGGCCAGGGTTAGGGTGAGCACCCTGGAAACCTGGAAGAACACAGAGCCTCTGGGTCATGATGCGTGCACAGACCTCATCTCACCTCCCCCTCCTGGGGGGCCTTGGAGGGCTTACACCATGTGCTCCTGCAGACCGGTGCTGCAGACCCTTAGGGACCAGGAAGAACAGAGCTGCATGCTCCTCCCGACCAGAGGCGTACGCTCTGGAGAGAGCGCAGGGAGCTCGCAGGTGCTCTCCTAAGACCAGGGAACAAGCGGGCCCTGGGAAGGAGCTCTCTCTGCTGTGACCAAGAGGCTTGAAGCAGAGAGAGGGAGACTGGGGCGTATGCTTTTCTCCTGTGAGCTCACTACACCCCACCTTGCATCCGGTCCCAAATACCAGGCCTCCCAGGTCTGGCCTGTAGATCCCCATACCCAGCCTGTGTTTTGGCTCCTACTCACAGAGAAGGCCCCCCAGAGTGGATACCAAGACTTCAGCAGCACCAGGTGAAGGGTCTTGACGGTCGAGGCCAGGTAACCGCCAAAACCCACATGCAGCAGAGCGAGGATGACATGGAAGACCTGGGCAGGGAACAGCGAGTGGCTAAGGTGAGGGCGCCAGAGCACTGGCCCTAACAGAGGCCACCAGTGTCCCAACCCTACCCTACAGTGACCTACAGTGAGTCCCCTTCCCACCCTCGTGGAGATTCTGGTCTGCAGGGGGAGCCAGGGCTGCCCAGGCCCCAACAACACTGGTCCTGGAATAGGCTCTGACTGGCCAGCAGCCCCTTCCTGCTTTCACCCCACCACAGGGCTCTGCTCAAACCTCACAAGGCAGTAGGCGGAGGCCAATTCTCCCCACTGTCCTTCAAGGCCTTTTCAGTTTTAGGATGAGTGCTAAGCAGGGAAACTGGAGGCTTCCTCCTCTTCCTCTCCCCACAGGGCGCCCCAGTATTCTGCCCGCAACCCCCCTGCTTCATCATCAGGGCCCAGGAAACAGACACTCACACCTAGCTCCTGGAGGAGGCCGCTCCTCTTCGGGACATTCCTCTGGTGCCAGTTTGGAGCCACAAGTCCAGGCTGGGTCACCCTCTGGGGTAGACTTGTCTGGTGAGGCAGGAGCTCCCCAGTCCCAGAGCTGGGAATCCCTGGAGCTGCTCTGTCGGCTTCTGCTGCCATTGACTTGAGTTGAGGGCCCTGGCTGTGGGCCAAGGAGGAAGGCCAAGTCAGAACCTATCTCGTTTCCAAGGCTTGTGCCTGGGCAAGACTTTGTGACCTCTGCCCTCTGGGCCGAGGTCTGCCAGAACAGTGGTTTCCCTGCCCAGCAGCCCCTGACCTTGATTAGATCTGAGTTAATCTGGTCCCTGGGGATGGGGAGAAACTGCTGTTTGCAGCCTCTCTGGGGTGGTGAGGGCACAGCTCCTTTTGGGGCAGAAAAGTGAGGGCCAGATGAACTTCACAGCCGGTGTAAGCCAGAGCTCACCCAAATCAGCCAGACTGCAGTTTGGCAAGAGTCAGGAGGTGCAGGGGGCCTAGGCAGGGGTCGGGAGGTTTGTAAACAGCCTCCATCCACTGGCCCAGGGCCAGCCGATCAAAGGCAGGTGGGAATCAATAATGGTCCTTTGACCTGTGGAGATGCCCTTGCCTCCTGTGTTTGAGGGGTGGGGAGGAGAAGGGAAGGAAACTTCCACCAAGGACTTACTAGGGCCAGCACCAAGCATGGAGCCCATATTTAACAACGACTTCAAGATCAACGTTTATAAGTACAGTTGCATCCTGGAATCTGTTGGGGACTGGTTCCAGGACCTTCATGGATATGAATCTACAGATGCTCAAGTCTCCTGTGTAACATGGTATAGTATCTGCACATAACCTGAGCAATTCTCCTGGGTACATTTTTTGGGGGGGGGGGGAGAGATTTTTTTTCTTTTTTTTTTTTTTTTTTGCTATAGGGTGTGTGTACTCACCAGAGAGTGATTGACAGAGACAGTGAGAGGGAAAGTGGAAATCACCCCCTGCCCAGGGGGCATGGCCACATTGCAATCCATTCTCCTCCATTCTCTTCCCAGGATTTTGGGTATGCACGCACATGCACCCAGCATGATTTTGAAGCCACCAGGTCTGGGACTTGAAGTATAGTTGGCCATGTGTGGGTCCAGTGACATAACTGCTCTCCATCTGTTGGCCCCTCCACCATGTTCTTTAAATCTCATTACTTATAACACCTAATGCAATAGAAATGCTATGTAGGGCTGGCCCCAGGGCCTGGCATTTGGGGCAGCAGTATCCCACATACCTAACCATGCAATTTGAATTTCAGCCCCAGTGGCTTGAAAGACATGTCGAGCACATAAGCACGCATACTCCAAATACCGGCAGGGTAGGGAAATGGAGTAGAAGGGATTGCGGTGTGACCATGGCCTGTTGGTGTGTGCTTTCTCCCTCTCTTTCTGCCTCTCTATTTCTCTTTGGCAAGTGCATGTGCCCTCTGGCAAAAAAAAAAAAAAAAAAAAAAAAAAAAAGTCATGTAAATAGTTATAACACTGTATTATTTTTAAAATTTGTATTACTTTTTTTGTTGAATTATGATCTTTTAAAAATGTTTTCGATCCACGGTTGTTTGAGTCTGTGGGTGCAGAACCCTCAGATGGGGAGGGTTGACTGAACTCGCTCTGTTCCAGCCTCTGGGTGAGCATTCATGTGCATGATCGGATTTTGTCCTCATCTCAACTCCCATTTTGCAGCTGAGGTTCAGAGAGATTAAACTGTGCTCCCAAGGTCACGCAGTCAGTCAATGATGGGGACTCGAAGCATGGCGGTCTGGCTCCAGAACCTAAACCTAAATCCTTTATGTACAGTTGGCTGAACAGATGAAAGTAAGCGTTCCGGGTGTTTCAGTGGGCACAGAAACGGGCTGAAGGCAAATTTCGTAGGAGCCACAAAGCTCTGCTCGCTGGCCCGGTCTGGTCACCCTGGTGGTTACTGCTGCTGTGGGGTACATCGGGGCTCCAGGCTGCCTCTGACAGGTGCCGGACTCTCTAGTCTTTCTCAGGAGAGTTGGGAGCTGGGAGGGGAGGAATGGGGAGCTGACTGTGAGAATGGAGGTCGGAGAGGCTTTTTCCATGGGGCGAGGAAATCGAGTAAATCCTTTAAAGGAAGTGAGTAACTTAAAACTCACTCTGGGTGTATGTCGTGCATGCCCCAGATCCTGAGAGGAGAACGGAGGAGAAGGGATTGTGGTGTGGCCATGTCCCCTGGGGGGAGATTTCTTGCTTTGTCTCTCTCTGACTTTCTTTAAAAAAAAGTAAAATAAAGGTAGTGAGTGGGCTGCTGTTAGACTCTTGATCCTGGAGAAATGACAAAAGGGGGCAGCATTTCTCTCACTTATAAAATAGTTTATGGGAGATGGCAGGTGGCGTGGTGGTTAAAGGTGCTGAATTCCCACATGGCTGACGGTGGTTTGAGTCCCAGACCTGGTGGCTTGCTTTCTCCCTTTCTCTCTCTCTCTGATCAAATTAATAATAACAACAACAACAACAAATGAAAACTAAATAAATAGATCATTCTTTAAAAAAACAAAGTTGATAGAGACAGAGACAGGTACCTCCTTCATGCTATGCCCCACCCCCAGCCTCAGCAAGCTGGATTATGGGCATGAACAAACAAATTCCTGGAAGGCTCAGAGAGGCCCCAGGATATGAACTCAGGACCTTCCTCATGTGGGTCCAGTTGCCTGCACCATTGCTGTCTCCTCCTCCCCACTTTAAGTCTGACTTGTAGATTCAAGTGGCCTGTTTGACCATCCACATTTGTCAGTTGTGCTGCCACGCAGGAGGAGCTGGGATTCTTGTCTGCAGAGGGGGAAGAGCCGTGGGAGGTTGTCAAATAGGCCGTACAGGGAAGAAAGGAGGGGGCATTTTCCAAGGGCCCCATGGTGGCAAGCAGTACCTGCTGGGTACTGCATCAGGAGACAGTTTTGCATGCCAGCCTCCCTCAATACCCAGGGATTCAGCGCCATCACACTGAATAGAAAACTAAGGTTCAGAGAGGCTGAGTGCCTTGACCACGGTCACACGGGGGGAAGAGCCGAGGTTGAGACCACACGCGGGCTGCCTCCTTTGCCAGTGTTCTAGGCATGGGCTACTGGGAGGCAGCTGCTGACGGAACTCTCCACTGGCCGGTAGTGATACTCCCGATTTAGCAGGGTGGTTTGGTGGGGGCCTGAACTTCACTACTTCTTGGGCTTCAGACGCTGGGCTCAGAGACACACGGCTATGTGACTTTCTTTTCTGTGACCTGAAACAGCTGGGGTTGGGAATGGTCCTTCTCTCAAGTCCCAAGTCTTCATGGCCCTCGGACATAGCTGGCAGGACTGAAGGAGGTGGCTGGTGGCAGAGGCCTGCACAGGTTAGTGCTCCCCGGCCCTGAGCCTGGATGCCACTGGGAAGCACAGAAGAAGGAAAGCTCCTTAGCAGAGGTATCTGAGGCACAGTGGGCTGCCCAGAGTGGTATGCGTGCCCGGGCACCAGAGGCGTGCTCCCACTGGGCCTTCCCTTGGGAGAGCTGTGGCCACGGGGGTGGTTCAAATAGCCAATAGGGGATTGCACTCAAGAAGCCAGAGTAACCTTTCTCTCTTTTTTTGGAGAGATTTTTGCTATAGGGCACGTGCGCTCACCAGATAGACAGAAAGAGACAGAGAGACAGAAACCGAGAAATCACCCCCAAGGGGGGATGGCCATGCCACAATCCCTTCTCCTCCATTCTCCTCTTGGGATCTTGGGCACGCACGCACATGTGCCCGGCGTGAGTTTAAGCCACCGGGTCCGGGACTTGAACTGTGGTCGACTACATGGGAGTCAGTGACATAGCCATTACGCCAACTGCTGGCCACCAGAGTAACCTTTCTCAAAGTGTGTTCCATGGAACACTGGTCCTGATGGATCTACAGGAAAAGGGATCCATGGTCAAATAAGTGTGGGAAACTGTGTATATCATCAGTTTCCCCTTTCACGTATAATTCCTGCAGTGGAGCACTGTTTTAATATCAAAAGCATTTCCCACATTTAATGGGTAGTAAAACCTTTTTTCTCATTGTCCAATGATTCTATAACGGGTATTCTATGGGGTCTGCTTTTGGGTAAAGTGGACTTAAACTTCCCACTTTCTTTTTTAAAATTACTAGACGGTGCATGAACTCACCAGAGACAGACAGGGAGAAAAAGAGAGAGAGAGAGAGAGTGAGAAGGAGCTATACAGAGAAAACACCCCCACGGGGCCCGGTGTGCCTCAATCCCTTCTCTAGGCCCCTCTCCTGTCAGAATTCTGGGTGCCGTGTGCTGTGTCCACACGCTGGCGTGTTTTTCAGGCTGCCAGGTCAGCCTTTGAGCCGGTCGGCCATGTGGGATCTGGCTCCTTTAACCACTGTGCTATGGGGCCGGCCCTAAACTTCTGATTCTGGGTTTTCATCCCCCCCCACTATGATCATGGCTGCAGACGCAGGGCCTGCCACAGCAGGAAATGTCAGCCAGAGCTGTCGCCAGCCAGCTGCACCCCTGGGCTCCACCTTGTCCTCATCTGCTTCTCTGTTAGGACATGCCATGTGCCCTCCTTATCACCCAGAGGGGGAATTTATTGCCTCCGTCCCTCTTCTGTGCCTGGGGAGGGACATGAGAGCTCTGGGCTCCTGGGGTGAGGAGGGGAGGGAGAGCACCCAATGCAGGGAGCCAGTGAGAGCCAGTGATCTGCGGTCCAGACCCGCCCTTCATGGCGTTCTGAACTGGATTCTGCAAGAACCCAGGTGGGAACGAGGAAGGCCTGACCTTGGGAGGTCTGTGGTGGGGCAGGCAGACGACCTGGGCACAGATACGTCAATTGGAGTATGCAGTGCAGACCTGGAGCACAGGGGAGCTTCTGTGTGTGTGTGTACATGTGTGTGCACGTGTGTACGTGTGTGTGCACATGTGTATGTGTGTGCACGTGTGTGTATGTGTGTGTGTGTGTGTGTCCATCTCAACCAGAGAAAGGCAGTGCCTGAGAGGCACCGCGTCTCCATGTTAACAGGGAGGCCCGCAGAAGGGGCCCCAGAGTTGGGCAGTCCCAGCGTGTTCTAGCTACCACACAGCCCCCGAGCGCCCCACCAGCCTTCTCACTGCTTCAGGACAGCACCCCTGCCCGGTGTAGAGACAGGCTCACCTGCTGGGGCCGGCCCCGTGGGAAACTCGGCTCAGGGAGCGGGTCAGGAGGCCTGGTCCCAGTCCTGGTTCAGGTAGCCCTCACCAAGCCCGCTTTGTTCTCTGGGTCTTTGCTGTCCCAGAATGGTCTCTGTGTGTGGTTCCAGAAGCGGAAGGTGCTGAGGCTCCTCCCAGCTCTACTGGCCAGACACTAGCAGGATGGGGCTCTCAGGAATTCCTCCTGCAGGCAGAAGCTAATGGTGTCTCCACCTTCCAGAGTCTCTCTACTGAGCGAGTACCCATCCTCCAGCTGTTGGAGCCGTTGGCTGCTGCGGGCTCACACCTGGGAGTTTCAGAGCCCCGGCCCGCAGCCAGTGACTGACTGGCACGGGACTGTGAAAGGCCGGCCCCCTTGTTTCCAGGTGGGACGAGTGTGTGCTCTCAGCACCCCTCGCCCCCTACAGGATCCTCACGACGCTCCCCTCTTTGTTTCTGCAGAGTGGGGATGGCTCACCTGGCCCTGGGACCTCCGCTCTGAGCTTCCAGCCGCGCTCTGCCCTCTGGAGCCGTCTCAGCGCCGTGGAGACGGCTGGAAAATCAGAACATCTTTACAACATTAGACTTTGGATCTTCTCCCTCCTCGGCCCACCGCCTGCTTGACGCCACAGCTGCAGGGAGCTGTCCAAGCCTGCCCCTCCCCAGCCCGGGTGGTGCGAATCTTAGTGTCCCCCTCCCTGTCTGTCTTCTCTAGTTGCACATTTCCTTTGGCAGGTAAAATGCTGTGTATGGTGCAGGGCCGACGGAGCGCAGGAGATTGCAACCTTCCCAGCACTGGACATGTTGGGCCTCTGGGAAGAGTCTGTTTCATTTTGGAAAATGCCAAGGCTGCATGAAAGGAGAGGGAGTGATCTGCCAAACCTCCATGGGTCCATGCTCAGGCTCTTGGCTCATCTTATTTTCTCCCATTGGTAAACAAAACTAGACACCCAACCCTTTTTATCGGTAAGCATTTAGTGCTTATCTCTAAAAGATAGACTCAAGAAGGGTGATCATGTGATCACAATGAAAGAATGTAGCTAATTTTCTTTTGGAGAGGTTTTTGCTATAGGACACGTGTGTTCGCCAGACAGACAGACAGAGACAGAGAGACAGAAAGCGAGAAACCATCTCCCACCCCAGGGGGGCTGGCCAGGCTGCTATCCTTTTTCCTTTATTCTCTTCTGGGGACCTTGGGCACGCACACACATGTGCCCAGTGTGTGTTTAAGCTACCATGTCCAAAACTCGAATGCATGGAAGTCCAGCAATGTAGCCATCATGCCATCTGCTGGTCCCTGTAAGCTAATTTTTTAGTTTTAATTTGTGGTGTCCACCGAAGCAGATTTGTGCTCAGTGCAAAACCCTGCAGCCCCCCAGAGCTTGGCTGCACATTTAGAAACTATTCTTACAGAGGGAAAGTTTAACACGAGGAGTCAGAAAAACCTGTTCTCATTCAGCGTTTGCTACGTACTAGATATCCTAGATCGAGTCAGTGCTCAAAGTCTCTAACGGTCTCGTAAACGTCTTACTGCCTTTGCTTTCTTTCGGGTCTGGATCCAGGCACTGCCCACCAGCTGCATCAGGTAGATCTGTTTGAGTGGTGTGGGTCTTCCCCGGCACCCTCTGCCCTCTGTGCCCCTGAGTTCTCAGGGAGGCCTTCCAGGAGGAGGAGGTATGCCGTGGGCTTCAATGAGCCCAGCTCCTGCTCTGGGCTCTACCTTTTGTGGCTGGCCTCTCTCTCTGTGTCCGAGGTGGGCAGGGAAGCATGAACCTGAGCCCAGCGGCCACGTCAGAGGACCTTGCTGGCTTTGACTTGCTGAGCGCCGCATAGCATCTCAGAGCAGACCTGGACCCGGGCAACCTGGTTCCAGTCTCAGCTCTACCACACCACGGCTGTGCGCTCTTGGGCGAGTTATTTGACCCATGGAGCTGCTGGAGGGTTAAGAGTATGTGCCAGACTTAAAGCGGTGCCTGAGATGTGCTGGTTGTGGTGCAGAATGACTGTAATTGCTGAGGGCTCTCTGGGCCACGCACGCTCAGCTGTCTCACGCACTCCAATGTCACACACACGATCAGGCCGACAGCACACGCTCACCTTCACGCCCCACTGAGACGTCACTCACCCCTCTCAGCTGGCTGGACCACGCAGTCCCCTCCTCACCTTGAGGAGTCGGGGGGAGGCTGGGATCTGGTAGCTCTGGAAGGTCCCTTTCTTCTGAAGGTACCCACCTGCTGTCCCCCACCCCCGTGATCTCCAGGCACATGATGCTGAAGCCCCCCGTGGTCCTGGAGGCTTCGCACCTGCTCCTCACCCAGAGCTTTAGCTCCTCACGTGTGGGGCGGATGCTTTTCTAGCCTGTGGTGGCTGCCGGATGGGACGACACACACTCCCATACCTTTGCTCCTCACTGGGCCCACTTGTTGACAAAACGTTTAGTGAGCACCATGACGGGCCTGGCGCTGGGGATCCCGGAGTGGACGGGAGGCTGCCCCTGCCCCAGGAGCTCAGAAATTGTGCTTGGCACAGCAACAACCTCCCAAAGATGTCCGCATCCCAATCCCCAGGACTGACTGTGTCACCTCATGTGGCACAGAGGGCTTTGCAGATACAAGGAAGTCAGAGATCTTGAGACGGAGAGACGATCTGGTGGGCCCAGAGAAATACAGCGGGGAGGCAGAGGGGCAGAGCCCGTGAAAGACAGTGGAAGGCTTTGGAGGTGTAAGATGGGGCCACAAGCCAAGGGGTGGCGGTGGCCTCTAGAGCTAGGCAAAGTGAGGAAGGGGATTGTCCTTGGAGCTGTGTGATAATGCGCGTGGGCACGGTGGTGGGCACAGGTGTCAGTGACTATCGAGAACGGATGCAGAGCCCACTGGGGAAGCCCATCAGGGCAACAGACACTGAGTGATTCGGACTGGATTCGTGGGTGTGGTGAGAGCTCGGGAGACGCCCCCGAACCCAGAAGGGGTGACAAGGCCAGGCGAGGCTTTCTGGAGGAAGTGGCGTCTCTGTGGCGTTATGGACAAATGGGAGAGTGGGGCGCAGCATTGCAGGCTGAGTGTCTCAGAGGTTCGGTGTGGCTGCCAGTCAGGTGTAAGAGGAGGGAAAGGAGGACGAGGCTGGGAGGGGAGCGGTGCCACCTCAGGCTTCCTGAGCCTTGCCGAGCACAGGCGTTGGACTTTGCCCTCCCTTAGCTGAGGGCAAAGGAGAGCCTTCGAGGAGCACAGGCAGAGTGGGACCATGGCTTCTGCATTCCAGAAAGTCTTGTGGTTGTTATCTAATCACGAGATGGGCTGGGTCAGCTGGGGACGGAGGGGTAGGCTGATGGCACGATGCAGGTGGAGGACTCAGGGGCGAGCTGAGAAAGCAGGAACCAGGACAATCTGGGGGCGAGACTCCGTCCTGCCAGCAGCTCATCAGGAGCTCTCCCCCAGCCGGCTCTGAACAATGAATGGCCATGTCCCGACAAGGGCCTGGGACCACCTCTAAGGGCTGGAAGCAACTGGCAGCGGACAGCCAGGAAGAAGCTGGATCTTTAGTCTTGCAGTTGCAAGGAAGTGAATTTGGCCAGCAACCCGAGTGCTGTGACAGGACAGACACCCCGGTCCCCTGATGGACGTGAACAACCTTTAGAAGCCCTGAGGTAGAAAAGAAAGTCACCGCAAGGAGGCCAGCTCAAAATGTAAGCCACACGGTTTATTTCTCTCCGTGGTGTGGACGAGCCAGGCCTGTGAGTGCCCCCTGCCTGAAGGTGCCTCCTCGCCCCTGTGCCCAGCCCCACTCCCGTGGTAATCCTCAGGGGCTTCCTGGCCCTTCAGACCATGGGGCAGGGGAGGGGAGTGCTGAAAGGCACAGGAGGTCCCCAGTGCCCCGAGGGAGGGAGGCACCTTCCCTGTGCCCCACCATCACGGATTGCACTGGGGAGACGGCGGAGTGGGGTGGCTTAGCTCCCTCAGCCCCCCTACCCTGAGATGGGGCAGGGCTGGAGCCAATACTGGGCTCTCATTACAGATAAGGGAAGTGAGGGTTTCCCGAGGGCGTGTGTGTGTGTGTGTGTGTGAGAGAGAGAGAGAGAGAGAGAGAGAGAGAGAGAGAGAGAGAGAGAGAGAGAGAGAGAGAGAGAGACGGGCAATGCCTGGCCTAGAACCAGGACTTCAGGGACCCAGGGGAGTTGGAAGGGCCTCACGGCGTAGCTGGTTCAGGCCTCAGTTGCCAGGTGGGAAACTGAAGCCTATATATAGATGTGGCAGCAGATGACAAAGGACAGAACTGTCCTTGGGGCCGGGAGACTGAGGTCAGGGCCAGGCCCTGCTCCCTGCACCTCTGCAATGCCAGGTCCGACTCCATTCCATTGTGGGCTCTCTGAGTTTAACGATCTTCCAAAGGCCTAAGGGCCGGGGCACACGGCCTGCCTGCTCTCCAGGGAGGCTGAGAAGTCCCGGGTGGCAGAGAAAAGTGCAGAGCAGGGCAAGGGACGTCCTGGGAGGACGACAGGGCCCAGGGACTGAAGGACACACCCTGACATCAACCTGGTATCTTCTAGGAAAGAAACCACTGTGGGAGCGTGCAGGACGGAGGTCCCCAGGGACACACCACTCAGGCGTCACAATATGGGGATGGGCGGGGACACTGGGGAAGGCTGCCCCAGAGCAAGGTGGGGCGTGGGCTGGGACCAGAGGGGAAAGGCTGGACTCCACAATCTCCTACTCGGAGGACTCCTTGGGCATATATGCCACATTGTCATAGGCGGGGGGCGGAGAGGCCGCTGGGCTGGGGATGTTGAAATCTGTGCTGAAGGCGTTGGGCAGGAAAATCACAGGCTGGAAAGAGAAAGAAAACCCAGTAAAACGCCCAGAGTTCCCTGGAGCCTTCAGGAGCTGTTACAATAGTGCCCTCGTGTGGGCACTCTGAGAACAGCACCCGAGTACTGAATTCCGCAAGTCTGAATAAAACAATCAGAGCTGTCATCTGTTCAAGAAATAGTTCAAACACAGGTACCGAGCCCACTACGATCCAGGCCTTGGGAGCAAAACAGTGAACAAAACAGACAAAGGTCCTGCTTCTCGAGGAGCTAGCGTTCTGGAGCTCTTTCCCTCTGGACTGTGGTGTCCCTGGTCCAGGACTCTGATACCTCTTGCCTGGACCATGGCATGGGGGCCTTAATGGCTTCCTGGCCTTTGGCCCCCACCAGCCCACCCCCCACCTCCCGCTGAGGAGAGAGCCTGTTGATTGATCTCCCTGGACCCAGCTCGCTTCCTGGCTCAAAGACCTTCCGACACCTCAACCCCCGTTTCTCACACACCCTCAGGCCTGCATGTCCCCGGCCTAGGCAGCCTTCGCTCCAGCTGCCACCTCTGCCACGAATGCCCCTCCAGGCCCTGTCTTCGCCACCCTCCATTTCCTGGGAAACCCAGATCAGCGTCCTCTCCAGTGCTGCCCTTTCCGACACCCCCGCTTCCTTCCTGGCCAGGACCTTCTGGTGAGTTCTATCCATCTGGGAGCTGGGCACCTGCTGGACCCCCCAGCCCAGGCCTCTTCTGCCTCAAGGCCCTCAGAGTGGCTGACCCCTGTGCTGGCACCTCCCAGTGGCCATCTTCACTGGTCTGCGAAGACATCCTTGGGTTTCCCAATGCACGAGAGAGGGATGCTCACTGCACGGGAGTCCCTCCATGTTGCTTCCCAGAAGGCAGAGGGAGGGACCCGGGACAGACAGCCGCCCTCAGGGCCTGGGTTCAGGTGGGCGTGGGGTGGAAATACTCACCGTGTTGGCTTGGGTGCGAGTGGCCTGACATCCAAAGTGGGTAGCAATGACGGCGATGAAGAACTCCAGGATGGTGAAGATGGTAAGCACAGCCAGGTAGCCCCTGCCCACATCCTGGGACCAAAACCCACAGTATGGAGGCCCTTCCCTCGTCCCACCAGGCTGCCTCTCCACTCCCCGTGCCTCCCCAGGCCAACGTGTTCATGGGGAGTATTGGACTGGCAGGCCCTGCCAACACCCCACACTGCAAGCCCTACCCCCCCCCCCCCCCCCCCCCCCCCCGGCTATGGTGCTATCATTCTCCAAAGTTTCCCACTCCGAGGACAAACGCACCCAGTTAGTGACACCAAAATCCATGAGCAGGATGGCTGTCCCGGCAAAGGCTGCCATGGAGCTGAGGATGTTGGTTCCCAGGCTGCTCCTCACCTGCAGGAGGGAGAGACAGAGGAGAGGAACAGAGGAAAGAGGAAAAGGGGAGGAGGAAAGAGGAAAAGAGGCAGCAGCTCCCCTGCCAGCCTCCAACGCCGGCCCCATGGCCAAGGCGCAGTGGTTGTGGTCTCGGTAACCGCGTTGTCTTCTTCCCCTTCCCTGGGACCTCAGCAGAATGGCCCCTCTGCTGTCTCCTTGGCAGCTGCTGGGAGAAGGGTCTCTCTGGATGGGTTCCCAGCAGCCTCTTGGCTACCCCTTTGCTGTGGCTCCTCCCTCCCCGGCCTGAGTGCTCTGCGGTGAGCTGTGGCTGAGGCCTGCCCCAGGGCATGGTGGGCGGTGGGCAGGGAGGCCCTTTGCTCTGGACATCAGGCTGGTATGGAGTGGTGGTGAAGTCATTCCCACGAGGCACTGCAGACACTGCGGGGCCCCAGGCTGGTGAGAGATGAGAGGGGCCAGGGGCCTCTGGGTTGGGGCTTGCCGAGCCCTCACTAGGGAGGTCTGGGCTTTAAGGTCCAAAGAGCACGCAGGGCAAGTGAATCTCCAGAAAGGTCCATATGGTCTCCCGGGGCCCTCAATCCCATGCAGCCAGACCTGATGTTTTTGACCCAGTAGCTGGGTCTTCTGATTAAACTGCTGAAGGGGGAACCAGGCAGGGGTACGCTGGGGACTGTAGGGTCTATTCGAGTGCTGAGATCTCTGACTTCTGTTTTAATGGCAGCCAGGGAGCCACTGAGACCAGAGCAGCCTCGTGGAATCAGTTAATTGATTAATCCAGCAAGTTTCTTTTTTTTTTTCTTTCTTTTTTTTTTTTTTTAGCATGTATTGCATGCTGGGCACAAGGTGAGGTGTTGTGAACACAAGGGAGAGTAAGCCAGGCCTTTGCTGCTGTCTACAGCCCCGGAGCACGCTGGCTTTGGTCCTGGTGCACACTGCCTTTGGTCGTAAGCATCGGCTGAGTGCAGTCCTGCCCCTCTACAACCCCTTCTCAGTCCAGCACCCCAAATAGCTCTCAGGAATCCAACGAGGCCAATGATTCCCCGGCTGGAGCACCCGCTGGCCTCCCATTGCCCCTAAAATAAATCGGGCCAACAGATGGTGTAGCGGTTACATTGTTGGTCTCCCACGGGGCTGACTGTGGTTCGAGTCCCAGACCTGGTGGCTTGAAACTCTCACCAGGCATGAGTGTGTGCATGCCCAAGATTCCAGGAGGAGAATGGAGGAGAAGGGATTGTGGTGTGGCCATCCCCCAGGGGTGATTTCTCACTTTTACTCTCACTGTCTATGTCTCTCTCTCTGCAGTGAGCACACATGCCCTAAGACAAAAGCCTCTAAAATAAATAAATGAATTGTGAGCTTTGCACATAGTCCCCGGGTCATCCCTCACTCTTTTGCCTTTCCCCTCAGCTTATCTCTTTCCAACTTGCCTCTTCTTTTCTATGATTCAGTGCCAAGCCCCCGTCCTGACTGCATTTAATCTCTGGGCTGGACTCTTCCAAGGCTGAACTGTGAAGCATCGACTTCGGATACCCACCAGGGGACCCCAGGCTTCTGAGCAGAGCAGAATGACTCTCACGTTGCCCTGCCTGCTTCCAGCAGTGCTCTCACTCTGTAACAGTCGTATCTGCCAGTCTGGTTGTGGCGTCTTACCAGACACTACTGTGTATGCTCTCCACGGTCATGGTCTCCGAGCCTGGCGCGATGCTGACACCCCTGCTCCAATGCCCGTTGCCAGCAGATGGCGCTAGAGCCGTCCCCTACATGCCCCAGTGCCTTTCTCCACTGACTCCCTTTCTATTAATACCTCCTCCCCTGACCTGTGCCCTGGTCCAATGGATATGTGCCTAGTTTCCGCAGCAATTCTGTGCACACGCCCCTGTGCACTCTCCCGCGGAACCCTCGGCATCTCTAAGTCCTAGCTGCCACCGAGGCCCAGCGTGGACACCTGCTCTTCTTGTATCGCTTCTCTCTCTGCCTGACTATGCACGCTGTGTCCGTGGGCCTGCACTTTCTTCCTGGACTGTACGTGGAGTATCCTGGCTGCTCCTCGCCCATACACGGGCACACCTGTGCCTGGTCTGCCTGGGCATGGCCCTTCCCCTGCACGTAGCAGGCCCCCAGGAAATGCTGGCCGGATGAGCGGACGGGGGGCACAGCCAAGTGGAATCCAGCTGTGGCTGGCCTCGCCTCCCCCCCCCCCCCCCCCCCCACACACACACACTCAGACTTACCAGGCAGCTGGTGTGGTTCCTTTCTGCTGCCACTGAGAGGGACCCAGAGATGATAAACTGTGGGGAAGAGGGGACCCAGTGAGGCTTTGGTGGGACAGTGGGCAGGGCAGCCACAGCTGTATTCTGTCCAGAGGTCGCAGGTACCAGGGAGAGGACAGAGCAGCTTCTGACCAAGCACCGTGGGGCCTCTCTGCACGGGTGTCCCCCGGTTGCGAGGCCACCTTATCCAGGGAACTAAGGCTGCGTTTACGAGGTAAGGGCTTCCACATCGTCAGATCCTCGCAGAGAAGGCGCTGTTCCTCGAAACATCAGTCATTCAACATTTAGCAAGTGGCAATTTTATGCCAAGAACATAGCAGAGTTGGGTAAGCCAGACACGACCTCTGCTCTCACAGGGCTTGTACAACTGGGGAGACTGACACCCCACAAATACGCTAGGAGGAAGAGCACGGCTACTGCGGTTTAAGAGCTGCAATGGCGTGATCAGAAGTTGCTGGGGCTACTTGGGGTCAGGTGTGGGGGTGGGGAGAGTCAAGGGTGGCCTCTTTGCACTGAGATGCCAAAGAGAGGACGCAGGGCACTGGAATGCGAGGGTGTGAACCCTCCAGAGACGGTTCCTGGTGGGCCTGTGTCACGATGCCCACACACCACGCAGTGGCTTCACTCACACAGTGTATCGGGCTGGCCCAGGGACTGGCTCAGCTGGGAGGGCCATGGCTGAGGCGCTGCATCCATTCTGGGCCTCATGCTTTGCAGGCCTAGCGGCCTGAACATTTGCACTCGGCTGCCAACTGGAGAGGGCTCTGGCTGGTGGGAGCTGGTGGAGGCCTGGGGTCACAGGGAGACAGCGAGGACCGGGAGAGCTGTGACGGTGGCCCAGGTGGTGCAGTGGAGGCAGGGAGAAGGGTCTGGGTGAATCTTGGGGTGTTTTCAGCTCTGACCATCGGCAGGTGGAGGTGCCGTTTGTTGAGATGGGGGAGAAAGACTGGGGGAGAAACGGGGCTGGGAACAGGGTGGAACCAAGTTTTGTCTGATGTACCAGGAGTTGCCATCTCTCGTGGAGCCATAGCGTCCGCAGTTAGATTTGGGGCCCAGCTCTCAGGGCTGGAGGCAAATGTCACTTTCTGTAGACCATGAAGCAGAGATCCCCCTCCCCCTCCCCCCCCAGGCTGTGGCTTACCCAGAGCCCCACAGGGAAGGAGCCACACCCTGGCCGTTTTACCATTTTCCTTCGGTACCAAGTTATCCTCCCTTCCTGGAATTCTGGGAATTTTTAACTAAGGAGAGGGATACAGAGGCAGAGCATTGACGGGATGGGGAGGTGTGGTGTAATCTGTTGAAGATATTTTGATCAACTGGACTGGGGAGAAATGTTCACATATTGAAATGTTCACTTCATAAGCTAAACAATGTCACTGAATGTATATAAAAATAAATAAATAAATAAAAATGTAAAAATAAAGGAATCTGAGAAAAGGTATAAGCCCTCTTTCTAGAAAACACATGCATAATAACACGTGCACTTTGACGGGTCACAGAAGTCTGTGATGTGAAGATCCAACCGACTGATTAAATGTCGGTGTCCACATAGGCCTGCCAGAGGCTCCTCGCCCTCGTGTCCCACCTGAGACTGAGAAGAAGATCCCACCCCCTCCCGCCTGGCTTCCACCACTACTTTTTTCTAAAGGAAGAGGAAGAGAGGAGAGGAGAGGGGAGAGGGGGAGAGGAGGATGCGGGTATTTTGGGGCAGGGTCTCGCAGTCCTCCTTCCCCAGCCTCCGAGTGAGCAAGGCTCACAGGGCATGCTCAGCTCAGCCTGGAAGCGAGTCCTGGCCTCCTGTGCAGTGGTGTGGCTGAGCCCGGCCACCCTGTCCGAAATCCTTACCGGGCATAGTTCATGACAAAGCGAGGCAGGAGGGGGGCCGGGAAGAAACAGACACCCTACATCTCCGTGTTGAGATCCCCCTTAGACTCTCCCATGCGCCAACATTTCCCCCAATTTCTGGCCATTGTGAACCATGTAGAGGGCCAGAGCGTGTCCCCAGGTGTGGCCAGGCGACCATCTTGCTCAAGTGGTCGCTTCTCTGGGCCCCACTTTTGGGGGTTTTGAGCTCTTGCTGGAGGGAGCCTGGGCAGGGGAAGAAAGTCGCTGTGCCTGGGTCCTGAGCCCACCACTCACTCCGTGGAAGCCCTCTCACGGAACTCTGTGGCTCTCTAAGAAGGGAAAGTTGCAATGACAGACACCATTTGGGGCTGAAGTTCAGGGTTAGTAATCAGCTCCCACAGGCATTGGGTCTTGATTTCTTCAGCAAACTGTGGTAGGCAGGGGCAGATGGATGACCTGGAGTTTAGATGAGGAAGTTGAGGCTTGAGAGTCAGCGACTCCATGGCAACACAAGCTGGATGAGACCCACCGGGGTAGCTGGTGGCTCTGCCGACAGGTTGGTAAACTGCCATCCGTGGGGTTCATGCTGTAAGGGATTCCCCAGCAGGGCTGGGCGGCCAGCTTCGCCGGGTATGGTCAAATAAATGGGCTTGGGCCTTAGAGCTGGTCAGACCCGAGGGGGCCCACAAAGAAGGGGGCTGAAAGGCTTCCGCAGGCGGGGTTCGGCTGAGGGGTTCGAGGCTGGCCCTCACTCCCTTTATCCCATGTTTTTGGCATCCTTCCCTGGCTGTTTGCTACAGCTAAGTGAGGTCAGGCTGAGGGTTATGACGAAGGTTTGGGTCAGGAGTCCCAGTGTTCCCAGGCCCCCACCTGGAAGGGGTGTGCCCAGGAATGGGGTGGGAACGTACCCCACAGGGCCCCGGGCACTCACGCAGGCTCCTCCCCAGAAGGGGACGCCGCCCTCGATGAAGAGCATTCCCACGTGACCGCGGCGGACCATGAGCAGCACGCTGCCGAAGCCCAGGTGGATGAGGCCAATGAGGATCTGCACCGTCTGCGGGAAGGAGGAGATCAGAGCTGGGCGAGCGGGCGCGGCCGGCTCCACCGCGCCCCCTGCCGGCCTCGGAGCAGAGCGCGGACCAGCCCGCCCTTCCCAGTTTCCTAACAGCGACATCAGGAAATAAACTCAGGTCCCCTTCTTATGAGGCAACATTGTTATAACAATCAGAAAAGACGGTTTTAAAAATAAAATCGGTGCCCGCAGCCTACGGGACCCACAGCCTACGGGACTTTCTGCTTTGTGCTCTGATTCGTGGTTCTCAAGCATGGCCGCCTGCTTTCTTAGGCCTGGGTTCAAAGCCTCCAACCTTTGCTACACCAAATGCCTCCCCTCGTCCTTCTGCATCCCTACAGCTGGCGGTGGAGACTCCTGGAGCATCGCTGTCCGTCCAGTGTCTCTCGCTGACCAGCCCAGTGTGTGCTGTGACACCTGCTGCCAGCTGAAACCTTCATTTGGGTTTCTTTTACTTAAAATTTTTTTTTTTTTCTGACAGTTGGTTTACAGGCACCCCAAGGTGGGGACAGATGGAATCTGGTAAGTTCTGCCACATTACTTTCCTAATGTTTTTTGTACCGATTAAGTTCTGGGATGGAGTGGGGAAAAAGGCGTTGATCAGAGAGTCCAGCCTCTGCCTGGCTCAGGAGCTCCTTCCAAACCGCTCACCGACTCCTTCACGACCAGGGCTTGCCAGCATGGTCCGTTTATGGGTGGTTCTGTTCTGTCTGGGAGCAGCTAGAATCGTGTTCTTGGGGCCGTGTGCATGCTCAGAGGGTGGACATGGCCATGGCCCCTTGAACCTCCGCTTCATTCTATGGCTGCATGTCTTCCGTCTTTTCAGTACCCAGTGTGCCAGGGCACCTGCTGCCAATGCAGCTGTCCTTCGGGGGGTCCCTCTCTACTATGCGCCTGCCACTGCCACTGCAAATGCTCCTCGCGAAATAGCAGCGGTCACTTATCGAACTCCTGTCTGCACCAATCCCGCTGGCTATTTTACAGATTTCATCCTAATGGGGTAAGGTAGGTATTATTATCCCGGCTTTGGAGATGAGAAAGTCAGTTCTCAGAGGTGCCGAGTAGCTTGCCCAAGGTCTCCCAGCTATGAACTGGCATGCCGGCTAACTCTAAAGCCATGTTCCTCTTACCAGGTGATACTCTCTAACACTTATTTCGATTTTCCACATGTTATGTTTTTTGTCTTGTCAAATTTGTTTTTGCCTTGTCTAATTCCTCTGGGGGAAAGATCATCAGTTGTCAGGGTCTGCTCCGGGGTTTCAGGATGCCAGAGGTCGATGACCTTATAGGCTCACTGTCCCTAATCCTTCATGCACCAGGAGACTTGGTGCAGCTTTTAGAGTAGAATTCTAAACTCCAGAGTGTTCGAGCCAGACGTCATGGATGCCAGAAAGCAGCAGGGTTGAAAGTCAAGCTTTATGGTCAGTCCATCTTAGGCTACGGATGCCACCTACCAGCTGGGCGGGCTTGGGCTAGTGCCATAGCCTTAGCAAGCTCCAGCTTCCTCATGTGTCCAGTGGGAGTGGTGATCCCTGTCACACAGTGGTGCTGAGAATCTAAGGAGACAGCGCATGCAAATTCCTTGCACAGTGCATGCCCCTTTCAGAGACGTCTAACTAACAGGACCTGCCATTATCACCAGTCTAAGCACTGTGCTGTTTTCATCTTCCACGTGGAGAAACAGAGGGCAACAGACACACTGAAGAATGTGTGTGTGTGTGTGTGTGTGTGTGTGTATTCGGGAGGTCGTTAGCTTGTCTTCCTACTTTGAATTCCTATGTAGCAAACTGCCACCTAGCTTCGTTCGTAAGTAAACCACTACTTACCTTAGGAATGTCTGTTTTATAACAAATAGCTGCATTTCAGCCAATCCCAAACAGCTGAGCTTCAACCAGTCACATGTGACCAACTGATCAATTAGACATGCCCAATTAAGGCAGCCGTCTAGCTGTAGCCCATCAGGGGAGTTCTCTACGTTCAACCTATAAAAGCTTGCTGCTTTCATTGGCCAGCAGAATCTCTTCCGGTTTTAAGTGCTGCCCAATTTGTCAATCATTTTGTGCTCAATTTTTTTTTCTTTTATTCTTTTCTTTGCTGTTCAATTTTTTTTTTTGTTGTTGTTGTTGTTTTTTTTTTTTTTTTTTTTTTTTTCTTTTTAAGCAATAGACAATGGGGCCAGCAGGTTAAGGCTAGTGGTTAAGGTGGTTAAGGTGGTTAAGGTGCTGGACTCCCACAGGGTCAACCAGTTTGAGTACTGGACCTGGAAGCTTGAAAACCATGCTGGACACATGTGCCTGCAAGTCCAAAATCCCAGGAGGAGACCTGGTTGCAGAGTGACCATCCCTCTAGAGGGTGAGTTGCCACTTTCCCTTTCACTGTCTCTGTTTCTCTCCAGGGAGTGCACATGCCCTATGACAAACACCTTTAAAGAAAAAGACACATACACAAACTTATATCTAACTTTCCCTCTCAGAGACCAATATCTCAAAGCCACCTAAGGTTGGAGAATAGTTTAGAGGCATCTTTCATGATCTGTCAGCCCTACAGGAGGAGCTGGCTCTCACCTACCACTCCAAGCTAGCTCATCTCCCGCCTTCCCCCATCCATGGCAACTGTCTGCTTCCTTGAAAAACCCCACACTCCTGCCTACCTCAAGGTCTTTGCACTTGCTGTTCCCTCTACCTGGTGAACTCACATCTAGGTTTTAGCTTACACGTTACCTCCCCGGAGAGAACTTCCTGTCTGCCCTTGCTGGTACTGCCCCTCTTTCGTTCACCATTTTCAGCGTCATTGCTCTTTTTGGGATTATTTTAGTTATTTGTTTGTTCTCTGTGGGCTCCCTGGGGGAAGGGGCCTTGTCTATCGGGTGCATGTTGACTCTGGAGTCCTTGTGAAGTATTTGTCAGCAGCCAGCTCCCTGCTTCAAAGTGCCCATGAACACTTCAGTGCTGGGGTGCTCGCTGCCTGACTGGCGCCTGTGCCTCAGGTCATGTGGAGAGTTGGTCTTACCCCTAAGGCTTTGGGTTCTCCTGTTAGGAATGTCTCCAGGGGACGTAGGTCAGGTGGCTGGGTGGCTCTTGGCGTCTGCACCCCCAAGGGTGGCTCCTCAAACTGCATTATCCCTGGGGGCTGGCACATGGAGGTGGGCAGAATGGCCGAAGGCGGGCGGAGGCCACTGGCGTTGCTGGGCGGGATGACGACAAACACCCCATTGCTGGCCGGAGCTGCAGACATTGTGCTCAGAAGGCCTGGGAAACAAAGGCTCGAGAGATAGTAACAATAATGATGATGGTTACACATTTGCATAAGTTTATTAGTTTTTAAACCACCTTCCTCCCTGCCTTGCTTCTGTAGCCGAGTGCGGATGGCACCAAGATCCTTGACTGGAGTTGGGGAAGCTGAGACTGAGAAAAGCAGGCGAGGAGGTCTGAGGCCCAGGGCCTCTAGGCAGAATCAAGTGGAGACCTGAATTCTGGTCTCTGACTCCAGACGCCCCGCCCTTGAACTCTGCTACATTTTGTGGAAAGGACCTTTAAGAGGTCCTTAACCGTCTCTGTTTCCCCAGAAAGGGCAACTGGTTTGCCTAAAGACATACAGCTAGTGCAAGGTAGAGTGGCCACTTCTTTATCCCCTCCACTGGGCTCACCGTCCACTTTCTGCCTCTCAGCCTGTGGCTCCTGGGCAAATGATTCCCCTGGATGACATTCCACTGTGGGAAGCTTTCTATTTGGCCCCCTGAGCAATTGCCATTAATGTGCCCAAGATATGCATGAGCTACGCAACCATTAGGCGCGGCTGGCTGGAGCAAACACTTTGGGTGTCAGGAGATGAGTTTCCTAGGAAACAGCAGAGTGACGACCTGCCTGATTATATAACATTAAACATAGCCATCCTCCTTGTCCACATCTGTGGGTGAAGAGTTCAGCAGGTCTTTGAAACAGAAGCCAGGATTTGTACCTGGCCCCTCTAGTTACTGTGGAACACGGGAGCAAGGTGGTCACATCCCCCGACCTCAGTTTCCGTACCAGTGAAGTGGGGATTCTACCACTAGCACCAACCTTATAGCGTTTGGTATGAGTTAGATAGAAATAACACACACACGCTTATTAAAAACGGCCTCTTACAGTGTGATTTATAACACGACTTGCCTGAAACAGTTTCTTAAACATAGCCTACATAAACCAGTTACTTACAATGCATAGCTAATACGCATCTTTCTGGTGCTCTGAGAGCTGCTGTCCACATTTATCACGCGAGAGCCAGCCTACGGAAAATGCAGCGAATTCTTTGTGCTTCTGCAAAGGCTCTCAGGTGAGGAGGGCTTGGCCTTGATGTTCTGTGTGACCGTGCTTGCAATGTGTCTGTCTTCTGGAACCTCTGTGCCATTTGTTTCATTTTGGGTCTGACCTACACCGTGGAGATAGTGTATGAGGGACAGTGTGGGACCTGCCACAGAGGAACAGAGGGAAGAGGACGCATGGGCTGTTAAGCCAGGTTTTCAGTGACTGGAGACATAGGGTAAAAATCCACTGGGACTTAAGAGGGTGCATGGCATTGAAGAGTTTGAAGGGCTTTACTAACATGGCTCCTTTCAGTCTGGGAGGTGTGACTGTGATGCCAAGAATGGATGTTGGGAACCAGCAGTTAGTGTAATGGCTATGTCGCTGGACTCCCACGTAGTCGACCACGGTTCGCGTCCCGGACCCAGTGGCTTAGAACTCACGCTGGGCATGTGTGCGTGCATGCCCAAGATCCCGAGAGGAGAATGGAGGAGAAGGGATTGTGGCGTGACCATGTCCCCGGGGGGTGATTTCTCGCTTTCTGTCTCTATGTCTCTCTCTGTCTGTCTGGCGATCGCACGCGCCCTATAGCGAAAACCTCTCAAAAAAAAAAAAAAAAAAAAAGAATGGTTATTTATGGGGGTTACACTATTACTTCCCATGTAGCACTGGCCCAACTGGGGCTCTTGTGTCTAAGAACTCACACTGAAATGAAGAACAGACATGAAGGCTTCTTAGAAACCTCTTTTTTTTTCCCTGTAAAGAGTCAGATAGTAGATATTTTGAGCTTTGTGGGACACAACTTCTGTTCCAACTATGTGACTCTTCTGTTACAGTACAATGTCGACATAGGCAAGACATAAACAAGAGGGTGTGGCTATGTCCCAGTCAAACTTTATTTACAAAAGCAGCTGGAGCAGATCTGATCTATGGGCTGTAGTTGGGCAACCCCATTCTGGTTTTTTGTTTTATTTTTCAGTTTTAGCTATTTCCTGTTGGGAGCAGCCCAAATCTGAGCAAACGCCATGGTAACCTTTAGACACAGGCAGAACCGTGGTTCTCTGGGCCATCATTTGCAAGGCTAACTGAACAAGGCGCCATTAACATGAATATGTGAGTTGCCTTTGTGTTTGAAACTGCAAAGCAGTATCGGTCGAAGGAAGCCATATGTGTTAATCAGAAAAGGCCCAGGAAGATAAAACTCACATAGAACTACAGGGTGCCAGAGGTCTTTGCATCTTCAGCCGATTCACATCTGAAAACAACTAGCTTTGCATTTCACTCCCCTTCCTCTCTTTTGTACCCTCTAAAAGAATAAAGCTGGGAATGGCTCAGGGTCATGGCTGCCTCCATCAGAGAAACTGAGACCACCCAATCCTTGCTTTTCTCTACTTATATGTCTTTGTGTGTTTATTTTTATGCTTATTCTTTAATCCACAGACACCCCCACTTAGTCCATGCATTCAGCCATGTAGGTCACGGCAATTTCCTTTATAAAGGAGAGAGGGAAATGAAGAGGGAGAGAGGCAGAGAGAGTGATTTTTGATAGGGTCTCACCATGTCAAATCCCCCTAGGCCCCATCTCCCAATCACCTAGGATTATAAGCATGCATAACCATGCCTGGCATGTGCAGCCTGAATTAATCCATGCCCTCGTGCATGGATTAGTGTCTTATAAAAGGATCCAAAAGCTGTGACCAGGCCTTTTTTAGAATACTGCCTGGCACATACTAAATGCTCAGGAAATTTTAATTACGGCTTCAAATATTATTTATACTAATTGTTTGCTGTGTTTTTAGGCAAGGTGTGAAACTTCACTGAGCTGCTCTGTTTTCTATAACATAAGGATAAAGATGGCTGCTCACCTGCCTCAGAGGTTTCCTGTGAGCATCGAATGCCAAGGTGGATAAGAAAGTCCATGGAAATTGGCAAAGTACTATGCTTGTATTGGGGCTTGCTTTTAGGGTTATGGTTTCAAAATGATGTTGCTAGTGATTCGATCTCATCACCCACCCCTCTGGAACTTTCTAAACCAATTCTTAGTAATCATGCTCTACCTCATTTCATTTTTCGAGGACTTACTCTTTTCTAGGAACTTCAAATATTTTATTTTTTTTATCATCTCACTGCTCCTTTGATAATTCCTGAAATGTTATTTTTTTATGATTTTTTTGAGAGGTTTTTGCTACAGGGTATGTGCACTCGCCAGAAAGACAGAGAGAGACAGAGAGACAGTAACCAAGAAATCACTCCCCAGGGGGGACGGCCACGCCGCAATCCCTTCTCCTCTATTCTCCTCTTGGGATCCTGGGCACACACGCACATGCGCCTGGCATGAGTTTAAGCCACTGGGTCCGGGACTCAAACCACGGTCAACCACATGGGAGTCCAGTGACATAGCCATTATGCTAACTGCTGGTCCCCTGAAATGTTATTTTTAAAAATAATTATTTATTTAGTTTTATTTATCATTTTTTCCCTTTTAATTTGTACAGGGCATGTGTGCTCACCAGAGAGAGATGGAGACAGAGATAAAGTGAGAAAGCAAGTTGCCAAGTTGGGGACTTAAACCGCAGTTGGCCATGTGGAAGTCCAGCACCTCAACCACCCTGTCACGTGTCTTCTGTGAAATGTAATTTTATAGATGTGATAACTAAGGATCAGAGCAGTAAAGAACCAGGATTCAAGTCCAAGTTTGTCTCCTGTACTTGTCCCCACTATTGGTGTCCCCAGACAGGCATAACTGCTATTTGCCCATTGTTCCAGCTTGTATATCCTTAGGGCCTGAAGTTCAGTGTGGTCATGTGACTGGTTTGGTTAAATAAATTCGAGTGGAGATAAATACCTAGCTTCTGAGGGGCAATATTTAGTTACCAGTGCATGACATGACAAGGCTCTTTTTCCCTTTAGCACAGTGACTAGCAGAGTTCCAGCAGAGCTGCCCTATCTGCCTGGGTCCCAGGGTGAGCAGAGTCCCTAGGGGACACAGAACACAAGGAAGAAATCAACCTTTGTGTCTGAAGCCACCAGGATGTTTATGATGGCATTTAACTTACTTTCTCCTGATTGTTACACCCTCTAAGAATAAATATATGTAAAGGGGTAAAACAGAGTCCGTGTCTTCAAGGAACCTAAAGTCTAGTAGAGGGAACAAGAGAAATGCGCAATTCTGTCCAACGAACAGTTGCTCTTTAGTATGAGGATCAAGCTTAGGGAATGCAAAGATGAATAAGGTCACTGCCCTATCCGTAGAGTCTTGTGGGCAGAGTGAGTCCACTTCCAGAAGAGGGAGATTGGTGGAGGAAGGAAGAAGCATTGCTGATTGTGGAATTCAGGGATGTCTTTAGGGAGCATATAGACCTAAACTGGGTCCTCAGAACCTACTGCTCCTCTGTGCCTAACCTCCCTCACCCCATGCTCTTTCCTTTTCTCTTCTTCACTTTGTCTATCTCTTTGTATCTCCACCTGCCATGCTTTGAATGTGTCCCCTCCAAAATTCATGCTGAAATATAGTCCCCACAGTGGTGGTATTAAGAGGTGGGGCATACTGGGAAGTGATTAAGTCATGAGGGCTCTTTTATAAGACACAAATGAGGACTCTGTCCTCATGCATGGATTAGTGCCTTATAAAAGGACTAGAGGAATTTTCTTAGGCCCTTTTGTCCTCTACCTTTCACCATATGAGGACATGGTGTTCATCCCCTGAAGGGGATGGAGCAGGAGGGCACCATCTTGGAAGCAGAAAGCAGCTCTTACCAAACACTGAACCTGTCTGTCAGTCCCTTGGTCTTGGACTTCTCAGCCTCCAGAACTGTGAGAAATAAATTTACATTCTTTATAAATTACTCAGTCTTGGTTATTTTATTATGGCAGATGAAGACATCACCTATTTGGCTTTATTATTTGGCCTGGCCAGATGTATTTGAGAAGACTAGATGGGAGCTTATGAGAATAGGATGAGAGAGACAGATACCAGAAAGATGGAGAGTCTCGGCTGGGAGGATCTCTTCCTGCCCACAGGTCTTTGGCTTCCATTATTGCACAGGTATGAATAATAAATATTTATAGCCATCAGCTCATTCTGAGGAAGAAGCAGGCATGGATTATTAGCTGTGCTTTAGAGAGGAGGAAGTGGGTTCAGTGTCTACCTCTTGGACACACAGCATCTCAGCAGCAGGAGTGGGATTGATTCCAGACTCCTGTCTTCCGGTAGGAGGAGAACTGACTTTATGGAATTCATCCACTTCCGGGCTTGAATTCTGGCTTTGTCTGAGAGGCAAGCTCCACTCTGTGCTTTGTTCTTTGGAGTAATGGTTCTAACATGCTTGATGATCACAGATCAGCATTTTGAAAACTAACGGGGACCAAATGAGTCTGACAATTTTCTATTTCCACAGGAAGTACATTAAAAAAAAATCCACATTCTCATTATCACCTAGAAAGGCTATTTTAAGACCCAAGAGATAGGAAGGACATAATTTTAGACAGAAAAGATGAAACTTTTGAGCGGAATAAGTTTAACTTGGTGAACACCTCACCACTCTGCCTGTCTGGTTGTCATTTCACCAAGAACAGGTGGAAATTATGTCTGAGGCCCAGGGCAATTTTGGGGGCATGTTTGTGCATGTTTGCGGTAGGGAAGGACCAGCACCCCAGCAGTTCAGCCAGACTCTTCCTGGGCTCTGAGATCAGATGGGGCCTGAGAGACCTCAGTAGAGAACACATGCATAATAACAGCATCTCTCCTGGGTAGGTGGTGAGAAATTCACTGAAGTGGAGACCTCCTGATCCTCAGGAGAAGAGAAAACACCTACAAAAATAGGCACTCTGCTGACAGGCAGGCTAAGTGACAATCACAAGCACGCAGGTGTCACAGTTCCTGAGGCCCACAAACTCCATCCTCTCCCCACTCCTCCGCTGCCACCACCAGCCTCTCTGCAGCCTGAGGCCAGAGATGGACCCATCTGCCATGTTCTAGAGGCCCCTGACATGTGCCCTGGCTCAGTGCCACTGAGCAGGAGTACTCTTTATTTATTTATTTATTTATTTATTTATTTATTTATTTTACTAACCAACCAGGCAGCATGACCCAAACATTAACACACATGTGTCAGGGACAGGCAAATGGAAAAGAGGGAAAGTCAGGGTCCCCTTCCTTCAGGAGTTTACAAGGTGCCCACCTGGGGAGCAGCTGCCTATAATGGAGACACAGAAAACATTCACGTATCAATAGAGGCATGTTTCCAATCATGAATGAGCAGTGATGGTAATGGCTCCTCTTATGCTTAGCCCTGTAGTTTAGAAGAGCCATCACCACAGGCCAGCCCTGTGACCTAGTGGCTAAGGGAGCTGGAACCCACATGGCTGACCAAGCAAACTGAATTTCAGCCCCCATGACTTGAAAAGCACACCAGGTGTGTGTGTGTGTGTGTGTGTGTGTGTGTGTGTGTGTGTATGTGTGTGTGCATGCCCCAGGGTGAAGAAATGGATGAGAAGGCATGACCATATCCCGGTGAGGAGTGCTTTCTCCCTCCTTTTGTATCCCCCTATCTCCATCTCTCTCTGGTGAGTGCATATACACTCTGGCAAAATTAAAAGAATGAGAAAGAAAAAGAACTGTCATCGAATAAGACCTATTCCCCCACAAGCCCTGTGAGGTGTTTCCCAGACCGTTCTGCAAACCACTAAGCTGAGGGCCAGGAGTAGAAGTGGGGAGGAGTGGGACAGGCCATGGGCCTTGGAGGCAGACATATTTGCCACAGATGTTAAAACAGACATTTCAGCTGAGACCAGTTACCAGAGTGGGGTGTGCCACCAAGGCCCAGTAAGATTTGCAAAATGCAGGTGGCTGAGAACCTGCGAGGTGACTTTTACACCCTCTTCCACAGAGCTCAGTGTGGAGACTGATGGTGGATTTGGCAGAGAACATGTCGAGTGATCTGGGCACTGTGTGGGGAGGATGGGGCTGCACTGGCTCACCTTGACAAGACAGAGGGAGACAGTGTCTTCAAGGAGACACTGGGAGAAATTTATATGCACGGCCTGCATTTGGATCTGCCAGACTCCTAAGTTGAGGGAGTTGTTGTTCTGGTGGGCTGGGTACATAGGAGAGACCCTGCCCCCGGCAGTGACAGGGGCCTCTCCATAGAACCCACAAAACAGCCCTGCAGAGAAGTTGGCCTAACCTCTGCCTTTGTCAGGGAGGGCGAGGCCAGCTTTCCACAGGGTGGTGGAAGTCTCTCTTCTCTTTCCTCACCCAGCTTTGGTGAGGGCAGAAGCCACAGTTGTCAGTGAGGAAGGAGGAGGGACAGTGGTGAGAAAAGGCAGGGGAAACCCACCGTACTCTCTCTCACCTGCCCTGTGCCTGGGCTGGGGACTGAGCTGCCCCATATCAAGCTATGACACAACACGAGGTTGGACACTCTAATGACTAATGACTAAATTGCTGCTGTTTGTCTTGCCTGAGAGCAGCCAGAAGAGCCACAGGGCTGCCCCTTCAATAGTCGCTATGAGTGCTATGAGGTTTTTTTTTTTTTTTTTTTTTTTTTTTTTTTTTTTTTTTTTTTTTTTTTTTGCCATAGGGTGTGTGCACTTGCTGGAGAGAGAGACAGAGACAGAGAAAGAGAACGTGAGAAATTGCCCCCCTCGGGGGGGGGGTGGGGAATGGCCATACCTCAATCCCTTTCCTCCATTCTCCTCCTTGGATCTTGAGCATACACACACACACACACACACACACACACACACACACACATACACACATGCCCAGTGTGACTTTCAAGCCACCAGGTCCAGGACTCAAACCACAGTCAGCCATGTGGGTGGGAATCTTACCCAGTATGCTGGCCCTCCCAGGCGTTCTCTTTTAAAACGCACAGTGGGGACCAGCAGGTGGCGTAGTGGGTAAGGTGCTGGACTTTCACATGACTGACTGTGGTCTGAGTCCTGGGCCTGGTGGCTTGAAAGTCATGCTGAGCACATATGCATGTGTGCCCAAGATCCCAAAAGGAGGATGGAGGAGAAGGGATTGTGGGTGATTTCTCACTTTCCCTCTCACTGTCTCTCTCTGGTGAGTGCCCGTGCCTTATGACAAAAATCTAAAATAAAATAAATAAATAAAAGAGGGACCATCCGTCTAGTGCCCAGCCCAGCACCTGGTCTGTAGGAGACATTCGATGCCTTTTAGCTTCTATTATTAACAACCTTATGGGGCAGGTGCTTTTATCATTCCTGTTTAGCTGAAGAAGCCAAGCACAGAGACATTCAGGACATTCAGTGATAGGCTGCCCCAGAGTCCTAGGCACAGTGGCTGCTGAGCTGCCAGGACTTGTCTTGTGAGCATCTCTCTGTCTTGTGAGCATCATCTTATTCACTGGGGCCTGAGCAGCTCTGCTCCCTCACAGGCCATAGTTGCTGCCTGGGGAGGTGTTAGCAGCTGGAAGAGAGAGGCTATAAGAGGGGCATCTTAAACGGACTGCACAAGGGCACACCCTGAAGGGGTAGGCTGGGTGGGGGGATCGCACACCTGTATCTCTGGGAGGAGGCGGCTTTGCACAGTGATTAAGCTGTAGGTTCTGAGGTTAACCTGGTAAGAGTCCACCCTGCTATGCTGCAAGCTTATGTGTGACTTTGGGCAAGTTGCTTAACTTCTCTGGGCCTCAGTTTCCCCACATGGCAAATGAGTGGCTGTGGGTTGGTTGGGCTCCTCCAGGCTTGTAAGGACACCCCGTTAACTGCCCCCATCTGCAGCCTGCTCCCTAGCCCCTCCCCTCCGTGGATCAGGCAGAAATTTGCTCCTGCATCTGACCCGGTGGCATCAGACTGTCAGAAGGCCGTCTGGGGCTCCAGACCTGCCCCAGGGGCCTGGAAGGGGTGTTGGCAGGTGCAAACACATGTTGGAGGAGGCAAGCTGCAGGGGCATGCCCTCGAGGCTGGTTCTGTCTGACTGCCCGGCCCTCGGAAGTGGGACAGGGTGGAGTAGAAGGTAACTCTCTCCTCTCCACTCCACCCCACTCTGCTGCCCGTTCCCCACCGAGACAGTCAGGGACAGCCCCTTCCTTTCCTGGGCCTCCATCTCCCGTTCTCTAAATGAGGGGTGAGACAACGACTTGTTCCAGCCCCTTTCCAGCTGAGCATCCCTCCTAGGTCCTTTTTCTCCCAAAGAAGGGGCAGGGCAGCTCCTGCACCTGGGGTAGAATCAGCCCTCTGGCCCACATGCCCTGGGTTGGGGCAGGGGTAAGACATCATTTCCCTAGGTGGATGGTTAGGGCCCTGGGGGTTCTCTGGGGGATGCCTGACTCATCTCAGCCACTGACTTCAAGGAGAGAAGACAGACGCCCCTCCTTTATTCACTTCCACCCTGAGGTGTGGCTGTTGGACCCTGAGTGGCAGCTCCCAGCCAGCTGGACGTCAAGGGAGCTGTCCTTCCCCCTCTGAGTGCCAGGTGGGGGATCAGCCCCACTGGTCACGGCCTTCTGCCAGGCGATCTCTTTGTCTCTTCTCTGGGCTCCCATGTGCTCCTGCCCGGGTCCCCTGTTATGTCCCGGGGCTGGGTGGCTTGGACCGCCTGTAAGGGTAGCAAGTACTCACCCGGGTGCCTCCGTTGCCGCGCCGGCCGCTGCTCGCTCCCTGCTGCCTCTGCTCCCGGCAGCTGCCTCTCCTGAGTTCACACATATTCATGTGAAAGCCTTGCTATTCGTGTGGGGCTTGGAAATCCACTCTGTTCACTAGCCGCCGCCTCAAACTGCTGGGAAGTTCCCAAGCCCCTCCTGGTTCTGAGGCCTCTGCCTGACTGGCCAGACTGAGGCGGCTGAGGAAGCTGCTCATGGAGTTATCCTCCTTGCAGCCCCAGGGGCCTCAGGAGAGCACATAGTTCCTTCCATCTACAGAAGGGGAAACTGAGGCCCAGAGAGGCGAATGGCCTACTGGGTCTCAGTGTTAGTGTCAGAGCTGAATAGGGACTGGCCTTCACCTCCTGCCACTGAGGAGGGGAGACTGGGAGAGTAACCAGAGGGTGTCCGTCTTCTTCCACCTGGGCTTGTCCAGTGTAAGATAAGGAGCGTGTAGCTCACAGCTTTGCAATGGTAGGAGCAGAACATGTGTGAGTGTGTATGTGTGCATGCGTGTGCATGCAAGGGTATATACGAGTGTGTGAATGTGCATGTACACACAGAGAGCGGCATTCGGGGGCATATGTACATGGCAAAACTTGTACATGGGTTTCCTAGTTCGGGTTATCTCACAACAGCCTCTGAGGCTCTGTGCAAAGTCAGGGAGATGACTCAGGACCTGTGGCCTCAGGGTGTCACAAGGAACAGCCTGGAAGGTATGGCCTGGGCCAGCTGGCAGCTAAACCAGGCACAGTGGCAGGTCGGTTGCAAAGACGGCCCTTGTTCTCCGCCTCTGCGTGTATCTGCACCTCGTGTGGCTAGGGCCAGCGTCTGTTTCCCAAATGGTGGAACCTGGGCTGCCTTGTGACTTCCTTTGTCACCAGAATGAGGCAGAATCAACCATGACCTGAGACCTCAGGAGGCCTTGCCTGCTCCTGTTCTCTCCTGGAACTCTGCAGCTACCATGAACATGTCTGGGCGAGCTTGCTGGGGAACGAGGCACACAGGGCTGGACCGCACTGCCCAGATGTCCCTGCTGAGGCTTCATGCATGCATCCAGGGTCCACAGGGTCCCCTGCTGACTATTCTGCTGAACATGAATACAGGGGGGTCTGCCAAGCCCAGGTCATATCAGAACTGCCCAGTTGACCAATGAACTCATAAGCAAAAACATGTTTCTTGTGACATGCCACAGAGGAGTTAAAGACTTGTTATGTCATTGTGCTTAGGGTGATAGTTAAGTGAAGCAATCCATTTCGCTATGGTGGCCTTAGCTTTTCACATCAGTGACCCTACAGGCAAGGACCAAACAAGGCATGCTGAAATTTAAGAATGAGAAACAGGAGGAAAAACAGAAATATCTAGATTCTAAGCCAAGCACTGAGTTCTACCCACTTCTGACCCTGGCTGCTTTATCTCAGCTGACGAGCTACTTCCCTGGACGACATGGCTGCCTTGGGTAAAGCACGTTTCCCAGCTCAGGGATTCCTTTCCTTGTTTATCCTTTTGGGAGTTCTTTTTTTTTTTTTTTTTTTAAGAATGTTTATTTAATTTTATTTATTATTACTTTAAATTTGACCAGAGAAAGATGAGAGAGGAGAGAGAGAGGAGAGCGAGAGGAGAGAGAGAGAGAGAGAGAGAGAGAGAGAGAAGGGGAAAGTGAGGAAGCAAGCTGCCAGATCCAGGACTTGAACTGCAGTCAGCCACATGGAAGTCCAGTGCCTTAACTACCATGCCACCTGCTGGCTCCTCTTTTGGCGATCCTTAATTCTTTCCTGTTATTCACCAGTTTTCCCTGACAATGTCAAAGATGATCAAAATGGTTTCATGTTTTTTATTTGGTGGAGGGGAGCAGCATTAGGAAGTCATGTGTTTCAATCCATCGTAGGTGTTGTTGCTGCTATTATTGTTGCTATTGATATTATTTTTGATGTTGATATATGTTCCTTTTTTGGCTATAATTTTGGCACTATGAGAATATCACATAAATGGAATCATACAGTGTGAAACCCTTGAGAAAGGTTTTTCCACTCATGATAATGTTCTTGAAATCCAAATTGTTGTGTGTATTGAAAGAAGCCAGAATATGTCACGCACAAATATGTTTCTTTGACATAAAGCTATTTTAAGCTGAAGACAATTAAGAAGCAGCAAATGTGGGCCAGCAGATGGCATGCTGGTTAAGGTACTGGATCCTGCATGGCCAACTCTGTAGTTGAAAGTCCTGGACCCAGAAGCTTGAAAAATTTGCTGGAGGAGCATGTGCATGCATGCCCAAAGTCCCAAGGAGAAAGGATACGAGATTGAGGCATACTCATATTCCCGGGGGGGGGGGGGGTGATTTCTCATTTTTCTTCTTTCTCTGTCTCTCTCCAGCAAGCACACTTGCCCTATGGCAAAAATTAAAAAACAAACAAACAACAACAACAACAAAAAGCAGCAGCGAATGCAGGAAAAACTCTCTTACCTCCCCTCTTTCTTCCTTTTTTTTAAAAAAATTATTTATTTATTTACATATTTATTTACAATCATCACTGTACATCAATGCAGTATACAAAATGAGATTTTCCATCCAGAATACATTGTATATTGGCTCAGTCAAGGATATTACCATACATGTTGTTATCAATAAATAATTTTCTATTTCTTGTTTCTTATGTATTTTGCTTTTTAAAATCCCCCTTGATTCCCTACATCTCACCCTCTGCCAATTCCCCCCTCCTTCTCCAACACTGTCTTTGCTATGTACAGTTGTTTTCCATGCCTCCCCTCCCCCCCATATTTTATTGATTCACTAAAGATCCTAATTTAAAAACTTCCAATAGCAAGCACAGTTGATATATAGATATCTATGAATGCATATCTGATTTTAGGTGTAAACCTCAGTGAGTAAGTGAACATACTATAAAGTAGCACCTAGCTGGGGCTGTATAGCTTATTGCAGTCATTAAATAGGTATTAATAGGTATTTTTTAATGTGTTTTTTATTTCAAGAAGAACAGTTTTAGTTTTAATAGATCAAAATAAAAATGTTCGGACCAGCAGTTAGCGTAATGGCTATGTCTCTGGACTCCCCTGTGGTTGACTGCGGTTCTAGTCCCAGATCTGGTGACTTATACTCACACCGGGAGCATGTGCATGTGTGCCCAAGATCCCGAGAGGAGAATAGAGGAGAAGGGATTGTGGCATGGCCATCCCCCCTGGGCAGTGATTTCTCGCTTTCTGTCTCTCTGTCTTTCTCTGTCTTTCTGGTGAGCGCATGTGCCCTATAACAAAAACCTCTCCAAAAAAAAAAAAAGAAGAAAAAAAATGTTAAGAGAAATTTGCTTAAAACTTAAAGCTAGGAAAAAGTTTAGGATTCAGTTCAAATAGTAGGTAGATGAAACTATCAACAGTTCAAGAGAAGACAAAAATCCTTAAATATAGAAATCAAAACATTGAAGAAAATCAGTAATGTTTTAGTCTAAAGTAAAAAAAAAATCTATTTCACTAGTTCAGTCTCATGTAATTAATCTCTGTTCTATTGAATTTGCAGTGTTACTGTAGCCTGATCTTCCCATTTAAACTATGGAAGTTAACATTCAGCTGTAGACTTGTCCCTGCTATTAGTCTGGCTGTTCTCTTGGCTGTTTTTTGTACTCTTATTTCTGTGTGTCTGACTTTAGTTTCACTGGTATAGTACTCCCTTCAGCAGTTCTTGGAGAGCTGGCCTGGTGTTGGTAAATTTTTTGAGGTTTTGTTTTATCTGAGAATGCTTTTGTCTCTTTTTCCCATATGAAGGATAATCTTGCTGGGTATAATATTCTTGGTTGAAATTGTTTTTCACTTAATGCTTTGAATATATTTTCCCATTTTTTCTTGCTTGCATTGTTTCTGATGAGAGATCTGATGTTAGTCTGATGGGATATCCTTTGAAAGTAACTTGATGTTTCTCTCTTGTCAATTTTAGTATCTTGTCTTTGCAGTTTTGGTCAATCTGGCTATGATGTGCTGGGGGAAGATCTTCTTGGGTTGGTTCTATGTGGGGTCCTTTTTATTTCTTGGGTCTGGGTATTTGAGTGACTCTTTCTAGTTTTGGAAAGTTTTCTTCTAGGATTTTATGAAATAGGTAATCAATGTCCTTACTAGTTCCTTCACCTTCTGGGATACCAATGATCCATATGTTTGGACATTTAATGGTATGTAGTATTACTCTTATGTTATTCTCATTTTTTGGGGTTATATATGAGAAGAAACTCTAACAATTCCATTTGATTCTTTTTTATGATGTGTATCTTCTCATATAGTTTCCTTTCCACAGTTTTCTGCAGTTGGAAGGCTAAACTACTTCCTGTGTTCTGTCACTTCCCTGCAAATTCACTGTTCTTTGTTGCCTGTTTTGTAATTAGATTATTTTCTTTTTTTTAAGAATTATTTTATTTAACTTTATTTATTTATTTTTAAAAGTTGACCAGAGAGGGAGAGGGAGAGAGAGAGAGAGAGAGAGAGAGAGAGAGAGAGAGAGAGAGAGAGAGAAATGAGAAAGCAAGTTGCCAGGTCCAAGACTTGAACTGTGGTTGGCCATGTGGGAGTCCAGTGCCCTTAACCACCATGCCACCTGCCAGTCCCTAGATTGTTTATTTTCTTCTTTTGAGTTTAGAGAATTCTTTTTACATTTTGGGAAAAAGTCTTTTGTCAGACACTTGATTTACAAATGTTTTTTCCCACTATGTGACTTTTTAATCCTCTTAATAGCATCTTTAACTGAGCATAAGTTTTTTATGTTGAGTAAATCCAATTTATTGATATTTTTTTCTGTAAGTTGTGTCATGTCTAAAACCTCTTCAGCCATCCTAGGTCACAGATTTTCTTCAATGTTTTCATCTAAAAGTTTTATAGTTCTGTGCTTTAAGTTTAGGTCTTATTAGTTTTAAGTTTTGTATAAGATATAAAGTTTAGATTAAAGTGTTTTTCTGGGGTAAAGCCTATAAATGCTCGATTGTTTCAACACCATTAAAAAGACTATCCTTCCTCCATTGAATTGATTTTGCACCTTTGTCAAAAGTCAACTGGCATTGTGGTGCGGGTTTTTTCTAGACTTTCTGTTCGGTTCCATTGATCTATGACAAATATCACAGTATCATTTGATTATTGCAGCTATATGTCTTAAAATCAGATAGTGTGATTGCTCCAATGTGTTTTTCCTTTCAAAACTGTTTTTTAGTGGGACCAGCAGATGGTGTAATGATTACTCTCACATAGTTGACTGTGGTTCGTGTCTGAACCTGGTGACTTGAAACTCACCCTGGGCACGTATGTGTGCATGCCCAAGATCCCAAGAGGAGAATGGAGGAGAAAGGATTGCGGCATGGCTATCTCCCCTGGGAGCCGATTTCTCGCTCTATCTGTTTCTCCAGAAATAGCCCATGGCAAAAATCTCCCTCTCTCTCAATAAATAAATACATTAAAATAAAATGGTGTTGATTATCTTAGTTTCTTTGTCTTTTCAGATACATTTTATTTCATTTTATTATTTTTTGTGTCTCTTATAGAAACTTTAATAACTTTTTTTTCCAATGGAAACTTTATTTAGTTCATTCAGAAAACATTGGCAAAATAAATTTTGGTCACAATTTCACATATATCAAAAATACAGGTGATATTTATAACAATGACTTACAGATACAAATTAATGATAAACTGTAATTTTGCAAATGATTGTAAACACTTTGTGCTCTAATCAGTCCTTTTAGGCAACGTGCTCTTTTGATGACAGATAAATTAACAGATACACACTATTGTAAACTATTTCAGACAATACAAAGATAGTCTTCAGAAATTATTTGCATTTGAACTATCATAACTGTTCTAAATTTTTTCTTTTTATTTATTTTTTTCATATCCACCATCCACCACCCACTCTCTACCAACCACCTTTCCCCCTGTTGTCACTAGCATCCACACCCATCCTCTCCACCACCACATCGTCAGATCTCTCAATCTCTGCCATAAAGTGCAGATACTCAGTACAGATTGAGTGGGGATATGAAATGTGTATCTTTCTATCTTTCTTCTTCTTCTTCTTCTTCTTCTTCTTCTTCTTCTTCTTCTTTTTTTTTTTTTTTTGAAAAAGAGACATTTCAATTATTCAGTTCTTCAGTGAATAATACAAAAATATAAGCCAGGGCTTCTTCTCACAGTTTACAATCTGGGTAGAGATGTTTAACATATGCAGATACAAAGTGTTTCTGTATTGTAAGCTTCCTTGCTGAATGTGAGCTCTAAGGGGTAGGAATTTTGTTGGTTCTGTTCCATTTTATCTGGGCTGATATTTGCTGGGGACGCTGGCACAGTGGATTGGCTATTATACCAATGAAATGCTTTCATTCCAGTTGTCCTGAGTCCTGAGTCTCTACCAATTTGCTCAGTGCTAAAACCTCTTCCCCTCTTGGGACCAGCAGTTAGCGTAATGGCTATGTCGCTGGACTCCCACGTAGTCGATCGCGGTTCGCGTCCTGGACCTGGTGGCTTAAAACTCACGCAGGGCGCGTGTGCATGCATGCCCAAGATCCCGAGAGGAGAATGGAGGAGAAGGGATTGCGGCGTGACCATGCCCCCTGGGGGGTGATTTCTCACTTTCTGTCTCTATGTCTCTGTCTGTCTGGCGAGCGCACGCGCCCTATAGCGAAAAACCTCTCCAGAAAAAGCAAAACAGAACAAAACAAAACAAAACAAAACAAAAAACCTCTTCCCCTCTTCATGACCCAGTAAATAAGCTGCTAAACCTAGTACCCCAGGGCACCTCCAGAGTCCTGCTCCAACACTGTGACCTTTGTCCGTTCTGCATGGTCAGGGTCTGTGCTGTGTCAGTTTTTGCACCTTCACTGTCTAGTACAATGACCAGCATATGTAGATACATAATAGACACTTGTCGCATATATGACTGGATGACAGCTTCTAGTGCCCTTCCCAACACACAATTGGGGGGCGTGGTGGCGCCCGCCCTATGCCAACACACAATTGGGTGATACACGGACATGTGTTTTTTTTCCCTCCCCTTGTACTCTTCTGGCCATAATCTAACAGGGGCTGCTTGGAGCTCTGGCCTTGAGAAGAGATGATGGCGTATAGGATGTAGCCTTCAGCTCAATGCTTTGGCTCTCACTCTTCAGGTTTTTCTCACTAGTGAAGTGAGAAAAGATTTTTCTCCCAGTAATTCCTCCCTTATTAGATTCCTAGGGACCAGCTCCACCACTGCTTTCTGGCCAGGAATGCATTATCTTTTCCTGCCTAACAGGTAGAAATAGGGACTAGAGCCTTTTAGGGAGGAAGGGAAGCCCGAGTTGCTGGTGTGGTGTGGTGTGTTGGGAAGAGTGGGTCTGCTGGTCAGGAAACTGGGACGCCTGTTTAATGCCTACTGCTCAGTGACTGTGGCTCACAGAGGGCTTCGCTTTGAGTCTTAGTTTTTCTCATCTGTAAAATGAGCTACGAACATCTATCTGTATCATCGCTGGAAATTCAATACCTGTGCTCGGCTGTACAAGTGAGTTGTCCACTGTCCTTTACCCTGAGCGTTCTGGCCCCTGTGTTGGAATGGCTGCTGAACCACATTCTAAGGGTGTATTGTGGACATGGACTTCTGGCAAGCGATGATACGAATGTGCCACCAGAGATCATGACTATGAGGAGCTTCAGGCTATCATGTATGACAGCATGGAGTTTTTCTGACCCTTTGTTCATTTTGTTGCCTCCTTTTTTCACTCCTAGGAGAGAGATACTTGAGCATAATTATTTGTTGAAGTGATACAAGGAATAGTTGTCAAATTAGCAACAAAAAGATTTGGTCACTTGTAGATGCTTCAGCTGGAGATAACCTTGTCAGTCTGTAGGGGCCACTACTATCCTCTTTATGGTACCAGGGATATGGCTGTCGTCATCTTGACCGTGTGACCTGTTTTCAAGCTGGAACCAAAACTCTGGAAAAGGGTGCACTGCCTCCTCTACTCGTTGTGGGGGTGACTGTGTGAGAGCTGGAGTAGGGGTGGGGCAGGAGTTGGATTCCATGAATCCACAGCTGAGGCACCAGTTTAGGAGTGATCTCTCAACACTCTGCACGCACAGGAGAAACAGAACAAAAACGCCCACTGTTTGTCAAAGTTAAAAGATACCTAAAGGGGCCAGAAGGTGGCATGGTAGTTGAGGACACTGGACTTCCATATGACTGACCACAGTTCAAGTCCTGGACCTGGTGGTTTGCTTTCTCACTTTTCCTCTCTCTCTTTCTCACTCTGTCCCTCTCTGGTCAAATTAAAAATAAAGAAATAAGTAAGTACAAATAAAGTTAATAAAGTAATTCTTTGAAAAAATAGACACTTAGAGCCAGAGCCAAAGAGAAATTATTTAATATTATTTTCAAAGACTCTTCATTCATTTTCTCCATGAGTGAGAGAGACAAGGATAGAGGAAAAGAGAGAGAGAGTGCACTTCTAGAGATTTGTGTGCTCAATATTTAGGGTTTTGCTCTAATCCATCCCCAGCTTCAGCCAGCCCTAGATTTTGGGTATCTACACTACTGGCTTATTTAGGGAGATCTCCTGGAACAAACCCTGAACCTTTTCATGTGGGTTGGCCTCACAGAATGTCATGTTTTACTTCTATACCACTTCCTGGCCCCAAAAGGAAATTATTTATAAATTAAAAAAAAAGAGAGAGGGACCTCAATAACAAACAAACAAAAATGAAGCTTACAAGTAAAGAGAGGAGAACTGGTTCTTCATTTTGACCTAGCAGCAACCCAGGGGTGTGGTCATGAAAGTCTCGGGGAGCAGGAGAGATTCTGCTGCAGTAGCTCCCCCTTGTCATGGAAACAGGTATCTCAGGCCATCTTTTTCTGGTAAAAAATCATCTATATTTTGTGTGAAGGTCCAGGGGATATACTTTTAGGGTAGGTAGGATTGGCAGAGCTTATGGTAACATTGACTGGGCTGATGGGTAGAACTGACAAGGTCGGTAGCATTGGCTGGGTTGGAGCCAAATGTGGTTGAAATCTTGGTCATGTTCTGAAAGGCAAAGGACTTGAGGATATTTTCCTTTGTAATAAATTGCAAAAATGGTCACAAATTCTTCCTCTTCCTGTTTTCATACCCTTGGATAAACCCTTCCTCAATGGTTGATCTTGGTCATGTGACTTTCTTGGGCCAAGGGGACAATAGTAAACGTGACACAAACAGAGACTGTAAAGTGTTTGCCTTTTGGGGCTTGCTCTCTCTTGTTGTTTTTTGCAAGATTGAACTTATAGAAGCTTGGACTGGCCTGCAGAGTAATAAGAGATAAGTGGCCTACTTGTTTCTGCAACAGCTATTTTGCCAACTGCCAGGTGTGCAAGTGGGACCATCTAATATCAGCCAGCCACTGGGCAGCGTACCAACTGACTGCAGATTCATGGCAAGTCTAACAGGGATCAGAAAAACTGCCATTGGATCCAGCAAATAATGAGGCTGGAAAGGAGAGAGGACACTACCACAGCAGACTGGATGAATGATTACTTATGTTATCTCTGGTATAGCACTATTCCATTTTGGAAGGCAGGAAATATATCCTAGTAACTTCTGGATTTGACTGAGAAGATCATCAGCCAAAAAGCTCTGTAAGAAAGTGCAGATAAAGAAGGACTAATTCAGTTCTCAAGCAGTGTTTAAAGAAAATACAAAGGGCCTAATGCTTGGTGTCTCTTATATAAGATCATCTCTTGAGATTATCTCTTATTTCCAGGGTCTCCAATGGATAAGTGATATTCAAAATAAAGCTATGCCTGAGAACAAAGATTGAATCTAGGATATGTCTATACATCCCTTTGCCCAGATGTTTGAAAGACTTAAGGCATTGGCTATTTGACCCATTCAGCCAGACAGAAATGCTTTGAATAGAGCTTGGCCCCAGAGAAGCCCAATTTGAAAATAGATGTTGATAGATTTAGAGAAAGAGACATGTCTAGGACACATTCTTAGGTGTGGGTGTTGTGAAATAGTGAGAGCCTTAATCTGATACATATAGCGAGCACCCTAAGAGTTTTTAAGTGGATTGTATCGGCAGAAGGACCACCATCATAGATCAGACATGACTACGATTGCTTTGGGATCCATTTTCTTTCTCTTTCTTTCTTTAAAAAATTTTTTTATTTAATTTTATTTCTTACTGTTATTTATCTTTAATTAGACCAGAAGGAGACAGAGAGAAAGAGAAAGTGAGAAAGCAAGTCGCCAGGTCTGGGACTTGAACCACAGTTGGAGTTTGAGTACCTTAACCACCATGCCACTTGTCAGCCTAAGACCCATTTTCTTAATAAAAAAAATAGGTTGCAAGACCTACTTATCTTTCTCAGGATAGAAGAGATGGGCCATTTCTTTTTATTTATTTATTTTAAATTTTCTTAAATTTTTTTTTTTTTTTACATTTAACTGCTGTGTATCATTACACAGCAGTTAAATGTAAATTCGTTTGTATCATAACAAACGAATTTTCCCATCATGAATATACTGCATATCGGTCCTGGCAAAAACATTACCATAGACATTATAAGCAATAGAGTTCTTTTCATTTTGGGTTCCTTAAATGTTTTGCTTTTTTCTTTTCCCCCTGATTCCCTCCGTCTCACTCTTCCCTATGTCCTACCCTCCTCCAAGGGAGATGTGGATCAAAACTACAATGAGATACAACCTAATCCCAGTCAATGGCTAAAATGAAAAAAAAAAAAAATAAAGAATGGTAAGTGCTGGTGAGGCTGTGGTGAAAAGGGAACTTTCCTACACTGTTGGGAATGTTAATTAGTACAACGACTGTAGAGAACAATATGGAGATGGCCATTTCTAATAGGAAAGGAAATTTTTTTCTGAACCTATTGTGAGAGTATAGAGGGGGATGTCAAGACTTTGGAGAACAATGGATTAAAGAGCCTTCCTAAGAAATAGTAAAGAACGGAGGCCAGCAGGTGGTGTGGTGGTTAAGGGTGCTGGACTCCCACATGACTGACCACGGTTCAAGTTCCGAACCTGGCAGCTTTCTCTCTCTCTCTCTCTCTGTCCTTCTCTGGTTAAATTAAAATAAATAAAAATGAATAAATGAATAAAGTTAAATAAAATAATTTAAAAAAAAGAAATAATAAAAAAAGGAAATAGTAAAGAACAATGTTATGGACAGACTCTTTCAGAAAGCCGAACTGACCCCTAGTAAAAAAACATTCCCTGCCTATAATATAGGGTAACATTTTCCCTATAGAATTTCAGAATTACTGTGGAACAATGACTATCTTGTGCTTCCTGTTCTTTCTCTTATTGAGGAAGGGTTGTCTTTTTTTTTTTTTTCCTCTTTTGAGAGATTTTTGCTATAGGGTGTGGGCATTCTCCAGAGAGACAGAGAGAAACAGAGAGACAGAAAGTGAGAAATCACTCTCTGGGGAGATGGCCACATTGTAATTCCTTCTCTTCCATTTTCCTCTTGGGATTTTGGGCATACACACACGTACACCTGGTGTGAGTTTTAAGCCACCGGATCTGAGACTTGAACCACAGTTGACTACATAGGAGTCCAGCGACATAACCATTACACCATCTGCTGGTCCCGAGGGAGATTGTCTTCTAGTTATCTTACTCTGGTCTCATGCAGGTATGTTAGGTATGTGGGGGACAAGGTTTGTTTTTCATTTATAGGTTTTTGGATCAAGAAGAGCCATATCCCTAAACTCTTAATTCCATCTAAACCTGATTTGGATCCTGGATTTCAAGCTGGAGGCCATACTTGGATGAAATGTTTGCAAAATTCTGGGATGGTATTTTGCATGTTGGACAAATATGAGTAGTGTGTGGTCAGAGGGAAAACTTGTAGACTGAAAAACTGGCACAAATCTTCATATTCATGACCTTTTTTTCTAGGTGACTTTGTACCTTCTGTCATCAAAAAGTAAGGCTGAGAGCTAGATGGTGGCACAGTGGTAATGAAACTGAACCCAATGGGAAGGTCCCAGGTTTGAATCATAAGGCTTCCTCAATGCCATGTATGTCTATGACCTAGGCTGGCTGGAACTGAGGCTGGATCATGGTGTAAGGACTCTGTTACAGTGTCTCTTCATCTCTGTTTCTCTTTCTGTGTGAAGGAAATAAACAAGCTTAAAAATATCAGGTAGAGCTGTTTCTCTGCTTATTGAATGTGGCCATAAGACAAACTTTGCCCAGTAGGACAGTAGCACATGTGACACAAAGAGGGACTTAAAATGCTTGCCTGTGCAGGCTTGCCATGTCTCGCTAGTCTTGCCACAGCTACCACGTAGAGAAGCTCAGATTTGCGTAATGGTAAATGAGATAGCAAATGGAGTAGAGATGAACTGTTCCACTAAGTGCCCTGTAGACCAACCATCTCCAAGCCAACTGGCAGCTGGCTGCAGATGCAAAAGTGAGTCCATCAGAGATCAGCATAAGATCTACCTACTGATCATAGCCTGAACTGATGAGACTCCGACTCAAGAGCTAAATAAATGGTTGCCATTTTAAGTTACTAAGTTTTGGGGTAGCTCGTTATGCAGCAGAACTTAACTGATACATATTCTCTTTCAGGTCTCCATTCCCCCCATCTCTTGCCATCTCTTGCTGCAGGTTCCCAATTATTTACTATCTGTCTCCTACTCAACTGCTACCCTTTAGGGAGTTCACGGGGATGGCAACAAGGAGAGGATAAAGATGAAGGGACTGTGTCCCACATTTGGGCTGAAGCCAGGACAGCTGTAAGACAAAGAGTTGAGACTGAAGTAGAGATTTAAGTCAGAATTAAGACATCAAAGCAAGAGGTTGTCCAGAAATTGACAGAGGACATCTCATAGAGGGCATTGGACATCCTGGGGGATGTGGGATAGGGTTAACCCAGACTTGTTGGGACATTAGGGCGCAGTGTGATCTCAGCTGATTTGGGGATACCTGGGGAGACTTGTGCATATTGACGGGGATGAACTAGGTCAGATGGCAAAGCAGACATGTGTCTTGCAGACTGGAGATCAGTAATTGGGAAACCCTCTGTTAGACAACCTAGCCCCTAGCTTACCCCCACCCCCGCTGCTTTCCCATTAAAGAGGCAGATAAGAAGCTATGTAAGAGCAAGAGGAATGGAGGAAGGAGAACTTGGAACCAGGGTTAAGAAGAGGGCCACAGGGGAGTTCAAAGTTTATCATGAAGCTTCTTAGAGGCCACAACAAGATATGTAGGTTGAGATAGAATGGTACTCTGAAGGTGCAAGGGAACCACGGGCCCTGTGTTCTGTGGATGGGACTCTAAATTGTTCAAGGCAAACATTCTTCTCGCTTTTCTAGGTCCAGCTAAAGAAGAGAGTGGGACATGCCTTAAAGAGGGGACTGAAATGTACACATATTTCCAAGCAGCCCAGGCTTAGCTTTCTGCTAAATTCAGAGCACCCATAGATCATTGTGCCATGAATTTTCATGAACTTTCCAAATGGCTGTTTTTGAGTAGTAATGTACAACAGGCAAAAGCATAGCTTTGGAATCAGAGAGCTCTGAGTTCAAATCCTAGCTCTGCCATGCATTCATGGTGTGATCTTAGGTAAGCCACCTGAACTGTTGCCTCAATTTTCTCCTATGCAAAACGGGGATAAAAGAAGTTCATAGACTTATTGAGACTGAATGGAATAAGAAATGTGAAAGTACTGAGCCCAGGGCCAGGATCAGGCCACACTACTACTTAGAGACCTCATTTCTCATGTTTGGTAGAGGATCAACTACTAGCTTTCAGGGATCATCAAAGATGACATTGTAACTCACTCACTATATACAAGGACTGGGTCCTTTTCAGCCCGTGCTGAGAGTGATCCAGATTCAATAAACTGTACAAACAAATGAACAAAAAAGAAGAAAAGGCTGACCAACTGTGCACCATTAAGAAAGACAACCATGGGGCCAGCAGATGGCATAATTGTTATGTCACTGGACTCCCATGTAGTCAATCATGATTCGAGTCCCGGACCTGGTGGCTTAAAACTCATGCCTGGTGCACGTGTGTGTGTGCCCAAGATCCGAGAGGAGAAAGGAGGAGAAAGAATTGTGGAGTGGTCAAACCCACTGGGGAGTGATTTCTCACTTTCTGTCTCTCTGTCTCTCAGACAAGCACATGTGTCCTATAGCAAAAATCTCTCTTAAAATAAAAAAGACAACCATCTACTCAGAAATGCATCTCTTAGTCTTTAAATCTTACATTCCTTGTTTCACAAACTGTGAAAATCTGTATACTTCTAAACATTTTCATTATCTTGATGGTTGGGGTGGTGAACATACTAAATATCATGATACTCAAACTCCTATGTATCTAGGGTAATGCCTTTCTTTCCTCTAAAAACCTGAATTTTGTTCTAGGATGCTATAAGTCTCATTGTTATTTTTTGACTGACTCTCCTTGACTCCATTGCCTGGCATCTAATCAACTGAACTCATTTATTGTTCCTCAGGCCTTATACTACGCTGTTGTCTACGGTGATCTTGGAAAACTACGCATGAGCTGGGAGACAGGAGAAAATGACTCTGTACACTTTTGCTACTAATTCACCCTGCTGTAGCTCTGGACCCAGCCTGAGGTCCAAACTACCACTTGATGCTGCAAGGCAGGTGATACATGTATGAACACAAGAGGCAGCAAGAACTTGGTTCCGACAGGAGAGCCTGAACTTGAGCCTGGGCTCAAGACCGTCTTTCAACACTTCCTGGCTGTGAGGATGTGGTGATATCTAACTTATCTGAGTCCTGGCTTCCTCCTCTGGCAAATTGGCATAGATAACAATCCCCATTCTCCCTACCTACACATTGGTTGTGCAGTTGAATTGGGAGAATTAGGGTGGATTTAGTGGGAAGGGGGAGTTCAGGGGCCTTGCTGGATCTGAAACCCACTTCTTATGCCCATGCAGGAAACTAGAAGGCAGCAGGGTTGGAAGATGAAGGGCAGACTTGGGACTTGCTTGGAAGCTGCCATGGGGCTTTTGGCAGGGAGTGGGGTATAAGGTTGCCGTGATTGTCACACCACATGCTGAAAGTGGCTTTCAGCATTTTAAACACTTTCCTCACAGATGAGACCTGATTGTGTTCAAGGTTCTCCCTGAAGGACACTACTGTATGAGCAAAACAATAGGCTTGGGCTCTAAGCCTGAACAGGGTCATCAGAATGCTAAACTAGGCTAAGATCAGGCCAACCCAATGTTACCTTCTAAAAGCAAAGTTGAGGGGGCTGGCAGGTGGTGTGGTGGTTAAGGGCACTGGACTCTCACATGGCTGACTGTGGTTTGAAGTGCTCTTAAAAAAGTGTATTGCACATGATTCTGTACATTTGGAAGGGAGCTTTGAGTTAGAGGATCTGAAATCCTAAAAATTATAACCCTGCCCCATGTGGTTGAGTCCAGGGAACTAAATTCCAAGACTTAGCTGAAATATAAAAATGTAGGAAGTAGCTACTGGCCAGTGTGATAAGGAATTAAAATAAAAACATAGAAGGATTGGAAGGGAAGAAGAGCAGAGTCATTATTGGTGGATGATATGATAGTCTACACAGAAATTCCAAGAGATTCTATAAGCAAATTGTTACAATTAATAAGAAAGTTTAGTAGCTTTATTACATATAAGATCTATATGCAAAAATAAATTGCATATTCTTGCACCAGCAATGAGTAATGTGAAAATGTAATGAAGAAATATATAAGCAAGGAAAACTTTAAAATATTAAGAAAAGAATCTGAAAAAAGATATACAAAAGCTTTTATGGAAAAGTTGATTAAAATTTGTCTAAAGATATTAGAATAGACTTTAGATGGAAAGATATGTCGTATTCATTCAGGAGTCAGAAGAACCAATATCAGAAATACATGAATTCTTCCTAAATTGATCTATTGATTCTGATTTCAAGGAAAATCTCAATGGAGTTTTTCATAGAACATGACATTTACATGAATGATCAAAGGCTAAGATTAGCTTAAACATTCCTGACTAAAAGAAAGGAATTCAGGGAAATTCTAGATACTGTAGTAAGATTTATTACAAAGGCTTATTAATTACTATAGTGTAAGCAGAGGGACCAGCAGATGGCGTCGTGGTTACATCACTGAACTCCCACGTAGTTGACCTTGATGTGAGTCACTGACTTGGCAGCTTGAAACTCCCACCTCACGCTGGCTGGCATGGGTGTGTCCCAAATTTCAAGAAGAAAATGGAGAAGGGATCGCAGCATGGCCATTTCCTTGGGGGTTGATTTCTCACTTTCTGTCTCTCTGGCAAGTGCAAGTGCAAAAAAGAAAAGGGGACTCTGATTAGTAAACAATTACTTGTCTACAGAGAAAAAATTAAGTTGGACTTTTGCCTCATGACATAAACCAGAATCAATCTCTTATGAATTATGGATTTAAATGTAAAAGAAATTAAAAAATAATATAGAATATATTGAATATAAACATATTTCTTTAAAAATATGATTAGTTCTTTAAAAATAGAAGAAAGTGCGAAATATTTTGGATAGCTAAATATTTCTTAAGGAAGACACAAAAACATGAACCGTACAAACTTTGGCAAATTAGACCACAGCAAAATAAGATCTTTTGTTTCTCAGAACTTACTATAGAGAAAGTAAAAGGACAAGTTAAAAAAAAATATTGGGGAAAGAAATTTCTGACACAACAAACAAAGGAGAAGCAAGAAGAATTTACAAAGATTCTAAATGAATCAAATAAAAAAAAAAAATAAGTAACTCAACAGAAAAATGGGCTAAAGAGGGGCCAGCAGGTGGCGTGGTAGTTAAGGTGTTGGACTATCACATGATTGACCAGTTTGAGTCCTGGACCTGGCAGCTTGCTTTCTCACTTTCTCTCTTTCTTTGTCTCTCTCTGTTGAGTGTGTGTTTATAGAAAACCGAATGGTCAATAAATACATGAAGAGATGCTCAACTCATTTATAATTGAAGAGATGAGTATTCAAATCACACTTACACCCATCAGATTGGCAGACATTTTTTGTTTTGAAAGATTTTTGTGGGTACATATGCTCACTCGAGAGACAGAGAGACAGAGAGACAGAAAGTAAGAAATCACCTCTGGGGGGCTGGCAGAGAAGGCCATGCCTTCTCCTCCATCTCCTCCCAGGATTTTGGACACACATGCACATGTGCTCTGTGGGAGTTTCAAGCTGCTGGGTCTGGGACTTGAACTATGGTTGACCATGTGGGAGTCCAATGCCTTAACCATTATGCCACTTGCTGGCTCTGATTGGCAGAAATTTTAAAGTTGGATAACATCAGGTTTGAGAGAGGCTTTGGAGCAATAGGAACTCTTACTATTGATGGAAATGTTGTTTGTTAAGATGTCTTGGAGGGCAATTGACTGTACCCAGCAATGCCGAATAGTATAAATCCTGTACCTAGTGATTCCACTCCCAATTAATGGTCTAAAGAAGTACTTCCCAAACTTTAATGTGTACTTGAATCTTCCAGAGATCTTGTCAGATGTAGATTCAGTAATTTGTCATAGTTTAAATTGCATGAAATTGTAGACAATCTAAATACCAGTCAACAGGAAAATGAACAAATAAATTATAGTGATTCTGTCATAGGATGGGAGAGTGCTGAGCTGTGTTGTGTAAAATCCTTGGTTCTTTTGGTTCAGATCTCTAAAATTAGAGACCCCCAGGGGGCGGGGGCTGGAGATTCAGAGTGTTAACTCCTCTGTGCCCTGCTAATGGAATAAAGAAGGAATTCTCCATTTTCCTCTCTGGAGTGCTGTGTTTTCCTTCCTTGGTGTCTGTTTTTCTGCAACATTTGGTGCATTGGCCAGAAAATGAAATCAGACTGGCCCTTTGAGCCACCAATCCCAGGGTGCTTTCCCCCAGGATGGGCACTGTGGTAGGGAGAGATAGGCATGCCCCCAACTCATTTGACAGGATCCCTCAGCCTGGGTGCCTGCCCTCAGGTCAAGCATTCCTAGATCATCGGACTCCAATAGGAGAGAAGGACCAACTCCCGTCCTAGACCTTGATGCATCACCTGTGGTCAACTCTGGTAATCTATTAAGCCCCTGGGGATCTGTTGTGGAGTCCTATCAGTCAGACCCACTTGGTCTGAGTAGAAGAGGAGACCTGTACACTCTTCTTCAGTTGCAGGACTGGCAGTCAGGGCTCATCTGTCTTTGGTTGGTGTGGGGAGGGACTGTATAACCTCTGAGTGAATGTGAGTATGGTGAGTGAATGTGTTTGTGGCCCCACAGTGCATTGCACTACAGGACATGATTTGGTCTATTTAAATATGCCTTTCTGTGGTGTTTCTGTAAGGCTAAATGGCAGAATTGCACACTGAAGGACCCCTTCCCTTCTCTACGTGTGTAATCTGGTGGAGGTTCTACATCTAATTGCTTATTGCCAAGGAAACACACAAAGCCCGTGAGGGACATGGCCAGACAGATGCCTGATTGGTCTCCCCTTCAGCATGGGGGGAGGGGAGACATCCACCCTTTGTCTGTTTTGTGGCATTATTCACACATGGGCCATTGGGGGGGGCTTTCCCTGTAGAGGTAGATAGAGTAGATGTCAGGTCGCAAGTTTTTTGTTTTTTGAGAGATTTTCGCTATAGGGCACGTGCGCTCGCCAGACAGACAGAGAGAGACATAGAGACAGAAAGCGAGAAATCACCCCCCAGGGGGAATGATCACGCCACAATCCCTTCTCCTCCATTCTCCTCTCAGAATCTTGGGCACGCACGCACACGCGCCCGGCGTGAGTTTTAAGCCACCGGGTCCGGGACGCGAACCGCAGTCGACTACGTGGGAGTCCAGCGACATAGCCATTATGCTAACTGCTGGTTCCCTCAGGTTGCAAGTTTTGTCTCTGGAAGCTGGGACATAAGTTCCTCTTGACTGTGATGAAAAGACATGCTCCTGGAGTCCATCTTGACTCTCCTACAAAGGATTTCCCCATGGAGTGAAACCTGCCCTCTCTGGGAAAGGAGAGGGCAGGCATCAATCTCTACCTAGACCACCATCCCTCATCAATTAGTTTGACAGACTTCTGTTCTCTGATCATTTCACCTGTCACTGGCCACAGGAATACCCTCCTCTGGCACCGGAGTATCAACTGTTGGAAGGCTGAGGAGAGGGAACCCAGAGAGAAACCCCTGCAATCAGAAGGATTGGGGACCCCTGAAAAATTGAACAAACTTATTGTCTACACTGCCTGTCCTTTTAAGAAGCCCTCCTGGGAGAATATTGTGGCTTCTAAACCTCTGGGCTAAGACCTGCCCCCAGGAGCCACTGAGCCTCCAGAGCTTCTTTTTTTCTTTTCTTTTTTTTTGAGAGGTTTTTGCTATAGGGCTTGCCAGAAAGACAGAGACAGAAAGTGAGAAATCACCCCCTAGGGGGATGGCCACACCACAATCCCTTCTCCTCCATTCTCCTCTCAGGATCTTGGGCACGCATACACATGTGCCCGGCGTGAGTTTAAGCCAGCGGTTCTGGGACTCGAACTGTGGTCAACTAAGTGGGAGTCCAGCAACTTAGCCATATGCTAACTGCTGGTCCCCTTCAGAGCTTCTTAATCGAGCACTTCCTCCAACCAGTAATCTCCCATGCCTTTTGGGAAGTGGAGGCATTTAATAACTGGTTGAGTCAGAGAAATTCAGGACACAATGGGAAAACCTCAATCCAAATCTTCCAAGCCCACTGTGCTGGACTGAAAGCTGACTAATTTTAAAAAGGGCTTCTCAGGTGATTACTGAGTTAAATTAAAACTGGAAAGGTTGCAAGCTCTGTGCGAAGTTGAATGGCCCTGTTTTAAGGTGGGCTGGCCACCAGAGGGAACTCTACACCTACCCACATTATGGGCCACGTACAGTGTGGTTGTTGGCACCCCAGGCCATCCTGACAAGTTCCCTTATGCTGACTCCGGACTCCAAGTAGCCCGAGTCCTTCTGCCTTGGGCGTGGATTTGCATTAGAGGAAAGAATCAATGCACTATTCTGGTTGCCCACATCATGCCACATGCACCTGCCTCTGGCCAAAAGAAACCCAAGGCTTGGGTTCCTATCTTGCAAGGCACTCCCGAAGAAGAGCCATTAGCAGCTCCACCCCATATTCCCCTGTCCCAGCAGAGTCAGTGATCGAAAATCCATTTCCACTAGTCTCACTGGAGCCAGAAGAGCAGCCAGAGTGGGCCGAGGGAATGGCGGCAGCCCTGCCCGCTCAGGGAAAAGACCGCCAGCCATCCCGAATTTTGCATCCAGATCTTGCCTCACCTCTGTCACTTGGTGAGCTGCTGCAGCCAGCGGCAACCCTACTCTTCAGATGCCCTTGAGAGAGACCCAAGAACCACCCCAGATAGGTGCAGATGCGGCTATTAAGGAAAGCAGAACAATCCTATATTACTAGCCCTTTACCTCCACTGACGTGCTTAACTGGAAACACCACATCCTCAGTTACTCAGAACTGCCTCAGGCAATGATAGAGCTCATGGAGTCTATACTCCAAACCCACCAGCCCACTTTGGATGATGGCCGCCAACATCTCCTCACTTTACTTAATATGGAAGAATGCCGTAGAGTCTTATAGTAGCAAAGACATGGCTGCAGCAACATGCCCCCAATGATATGGTAGACACTGAGGCTTGGGCTAGAACTGCCTTTCTGAAGTGAAAAGCCTGACTGGGATTTCCATACTGAGATGGCAGTGCCCGTCTCAGCAAATGAGAGGTGCTCCTACAGGGGATGAAAGCTGGTGAAAAGAAACCTACAAACATGGCAAAAACAACAGAAATAATTCAAAAGGCAGATGAGCCACCAGGGCAGTTTTATGAGAGGCTCTGTGAAGCGTACCAGACCTATATTCTATTTGATCCAGGGAGCTCCGAAAGCCGGCAGATAAATCAAGTTGCATTCATAGCCCAGTTAGCCCCTGACATCCGCAAGAAACTCCAAAAGCTGGAAGGATTTGCTGGGATGAATGGCATCCAACTCCTAGAGATTGCTAATGGAGTGTCCATGAACCGAGACTGAGAGGAGAAAAAGGAAGTGGATTGGTGGATGAAGCAGAAAGTGGTCCTGCCGGCTGCCATCCTCAGGCAATCAGTTTGACCCCGCCTCTCAGACCACCCAGTCTGAGAGGGGGGTCAAAAGTTGGCTGCCCCAGGCTTAGACTGACTTAATGCATGTACTGCAAGGAGGACGGTAGCACTGGAAGAACGAATGCTCCAAGCTGAAGGCAAACCAGGGAAGAATCACTTGGAGTTCATTGAGAGCCACCGAGACTTTCCACCCAGAACCCCCAGTGACCTCCTAGCCATGATGGAATCAGAATAGGACTAACCAGGATCCATGATCCTGGGCCCCCAGAAGCCCCTGGTAAATGTCAAGGTAGGGAGCCAACCGATGACATTTATGGTAGACACAGGTGCTGAACACTCTGTAGTAACTCAGTTCCTAGCTCCCCCATCAGGCTGAAAAGTTACTATCATGGGAGCCACCGAAAACACCCAAACTCAGCCCTTCTTACAGGCAAGAAGCTGCCAGTTAGGGGGACACTTGGTTACTCATGAGTTCTTGTATCTGCTCGACTGCCCAGTTTCCCATTGCTGGGGAGGGACCTACTGACTAAACTTAGCATGCAAATCAGCTTTGACTCATCCAGCTGGGCTGCTTTTACCATCAGCCCCACCAAATCCTGACTGTGATAATGTCCCGGGAGGAAGAATGATGAATATCTGCTCCTGAGACACCCAGTGGAGATGATGAGACACTCTCTTCACTTGTTAAAGACTTCCCTGCAGTCTGGTAAGCCCGCCAGGGGTGGCAATCAACTACCCACCTATAGTGGTCAAACTGATACCTCAGGCACAGCCTGTGCACCTCCACTAGTTCCCTATTAGTTGAGATGCTAGACTGGCCATAAAGAAGCACATCAACCAGCTCAGAGAAGCCAGAATCCTGGTTGAGTGCCAGTCTCCCTAGAACACTCCCTACCTTCCCATGAAAAAGGGAACCTCTGGCACTATTGGCCAGTTCAGGACTTACGAGCTGTAAACACTGCCACAATGACCTAATATCCCACCGTACACAACTCATACTTTGCTGAGACTCTCCCAGTCGATTGAATGGTTCACTTGCCTGGATCTCAAGGATGCTCCCCCCCCCACCCCCCACCCCGCCTGTGGCTGGCAGCCATCAGCCGACCAATAATTGCTTTTGAATGGGAAGATCCAGACACCCAGAAGAAAACTCAGCTCTTCTGGTCCAGGGTCCCTCAGGGCTACAAGAACTCTCTGACTTTGTTTGGAGAAGTGCTTGCTGCTGACTTGGAAACTTTTCCAATCCCGAAGACTGGATGCACTCTCCCCCAATATGTCAATGACCTCCTGCTCGCCAGAGTGACCCAAGAAAATTGCTGGAGGGGAACTCAGAGCTGCTCCAGCTTCTGTCCCAGGCTGGATACAAGGTCTCAAGGAAAAAAGCCCAAATCTTCTGCACCCAGGTGCAATTTTGGGGATTTATTTTGACTAAAGGACATCATGCAAATGAAAGCAAATGATATGTGGATCACCTCAGTCCACAATCCAGAAGCAGCTATGAGAATTCTTGAGAGCCACGGGATTCTGTAGAATTTGGGTCCTGGGTTTTGCTGAAAAGGCTAAGCCACTGTATGAGCCCAGAATGGGGACCTCCCCCACCCACCCACCAAGAGCAGGCATTCCAGAATCTTAGGATGAGCCTCGGAAAAACTCTGGCTTTAGGACTCCCAGACATCACCCAGGAATTCAATCTATTTGTATGTGAAAAAAGGCAGACAACACTAGGAGTTCTGACTCCGTCCATTGGGCCTTGGGAGAGGCCTATTGACTACTTGTCTAAAAGACCAGACCCAGTGGTATCTGGATGGCCCCCTTGCCTACGAGCTCTCACTGCCACTGTTAAATTGATTAAAGAGGCAGTCAAGTTAACCTTGGGCCAAGTTGCCAACGCCTGAGTCCCCAGTTGGGTGACCACACTGATGAACACAAGGGGATATAAATGGCCTGCCAACTCTAGGATGGCCCACTACCAGGGCCTGTTAATTGGAAATCCCTGAATTAGACTCCAGACTGCAGACTCTCAACCCTGCTAGCTTCCTCCCAGCCACACTGGGGCCTTCTGACCACAATTGTGAAGAGGCCTTGGATGAGGTTTTCTCTGGACTTCCTGATCTTGTGAACACACCAGTGAAGGCCCCTGATCTCACTCTCTTCACTGACAGTAGCAGCTACATGGAGGATGGGACTCAATATCCTGGCTATGCTATTACCTCCCAAGACACAGTGATCGAGGCTGGGGCACTTTCCCAAGGGTGGTCTGCTCAGGAGGATGAACTCTGGGCATTAATCCAACCCTTAAGATTGGCAGCTGATAAGAGGATAAACGTCTACCTGGACTCATGCTTTGAATTTCCTACCCTGCACGTTCATGGGGCATTATACCAAGAGAGAGAACTCCTCTTGGCAGAGGGAAAAACTGTCAAAAACAAGGAAGAAATCTGCTAGTTATTAGAGGTAGTCTGGGAGCCAAAAGAAGTGGCAATCATCCATTGCAGGGGACACCAAGGGGAAGAAGACCCCATCACCTTAGGAAATCAGCTGGCAGACCAGACAGTCGAGGCCATGGCTAATCCGGCCCGGACTGCTGTGACTAAAATGTTGCCACTCACAAGCCTCCTAATAGCCCTCCTGTATACCTCTGATGAACATCACTAGGCAAATTGGAGGGAACAACCCTGGAAGAAGACGGATGGTGGAGACTGTCAGATCAAAGAATACACATACCTCAGCAGCACCACGAGTTGTCTTACTGGGGAAAATCTAACTTAGAGAATATTACTTTCTGAGTTGCCTACTGTCATTGTGTGCAACTGTGAGTATGCAATGTGAGACCTGTGCCAGAAATAACCCTGTCCAGGGGCCAACTCAGCCGGCTGGAATGCAAGCTACCAGGACAACTCCCCTTGAGTTACTGGAGGCAGACTTCTCAGAAGTGTGGCCATGCCAGGGCTATAAATACTTACTAGTCCTGGTCTGCCCTTACTCAGGCTGAATGGGAAGCCTTCCCTACACGAACTGAAAGGTCAGGGGAGTCACTTGAGCCCTTTATTTTTTTTTGAAGAGGTTTGCGCTATAGGGCACGTGCGCTCGCCAGACAGACAGACAGAGAGAGACATAGAGACAGAAAGTGAGAAATCACCCCACAGGGGGGATGGTCACGCAGCAATCCCTTCTCCTCCATTCTCCTCTCGGGATCTTGGGCACGCATGCACACGCGCCCGGTGTGAGTTTTAAGCCACCGGGTCCGGGACACGAACCACGGTCGACTATGTGGGAGTCCAACGACATAGCCATTACGCTAACTGCTGGTTTCCCACTTGAGCGCTTTTGAAGGAAATTATACCCTGGTTTGGACTTCCCCTTATGATTGGATCAAACAACGGCCCTGCCTTTGTGGAAGAAGTCATACAGGGAGAGGCAAAGGCCTTGGGCATAAAATGGAAGCTTCACACAGCTTACCAATCTCAGAGAGTTGAACAAATGAACTGCAATTTCAAGTCCACACTGGCTAAACTGTGTCAAGACATAAGACGCCCCTGGGTGGATGTTCTCCCACTGGCCCTGCTCCAGGTTCCATGTATACCCCAAAAGCATGGTTATTCCCCTTATGAGATTCTGTTCGGCTGGCCACACCCTTTAGTCACTTGTACCCGAATGGCTGATGTCTGTAAGCTAGATGAGGCAGTTTTAACCCAGGATCTTATGGCCTTGGGAAAGACTTTAAACAAAATAGCCTGAGTTACCTTAAAAAGATACCCTGTTCCCCTTAGAAACTGGGAACACAATCATGAGCCTGGGGATCTTGTATGGGTTAAAAATTGGAAAAAAGACTCATTATAGCCCATTGGTTGGGGCCACATCTGGTTGTGCTTGTTACCTCTACTGCAGTTGAAGTTGCAGAGCTAGCCACATAGATTCACCATACATGAGTGAAGCGAACTGCAAAGCCAAAGGACCTCAGGGCCTGGATGGTGAAGAGGCACCCTGAACAGCTGACCAAGGTGACTTTCCAGAGAGCTGAGACCTGCTGAGGAGTCTACAGCCCTGCTGCAGTCTCTTCCTGGGCTGACTGCTCAATGCATGGTGGAAGCCTGAGGAGTCTATGGCCCGGCCACAGTCACTCCCTGGGCTGACTGCTCTATGCACAGTGGAAGCCTGAGGATGATCACAGATGTCATCTCTACCCTACCCCTATAATTTCCTGCCCCTAGCCCTTCTTGTAGCACTAGCTGTGGTTCTTTCTATTGGTCTGACTGCAGTAGCTCTGCAGGAATGGAAGTTCTGGAAAAGGCTTTTGCTAGCAATGTTATATCTCCTGGTGGTGGGAATTGTGATAGGCCTAAGACGCCTAAATTAGCTAACCAGAGGCACTTCCATTCTCTCTTTCAGTCATGGATTCTGACTATTATATTAACCTCACCCCTACTAGGAGAGAGCCCCAGTGCATTAACTGGTGGAACACCATGGTGTGGACATCACACCCTTTTCCAGAAGCCCCATGGGAGAAGGGGGCCCAGATCAAGGGTGGCCTATGGGCTACGTACTCCTTCAACCACAGCGATCCAGTTTTCAAACATTTAGGAATGAATGGAAAAACTAGCCTCCGTGTCTGTACCATCTGGTCTTGCGCCCATGGCTATGAGTCCTACTCTGTGGGTCAGAGTCGAGGGATATGCCTGTTACCAGTGCCCCATGGCAGGGAGATGGGTATGCTGTACGTACCTAAGGGAGTATGGCCTTCCAGATGGAGGTGGTAAATGCCCCTTCAAGATAAGACAGGGGGCACTCTGGAATGCTGCTCAGAGACCTCATCCTCCCAGACCCTACTACGGGTGAGAAAGCAATCTAGACCCTCAGGTAAACACCCTCATAAACGGCGCACACAGATTGCTTGTACAGTCTACTCCCAACCTAGCTTCCAACTGCTGGCTTTACATTTGACCCACCCTTCCCTTGGTATATGCTACCCTGATAACTATGTCTCCCAGTAGTGCCTCCCGGAACCACCCCATAGTAGATGCCGTCCATGAGGGCCCCCTTGCTTGGGCGACCCTCTCCTCCTCACACCACCACTGTATTTCCCAACAAGGAGAAACAGAGATTGGCAGCTTTACCTGTAATCTTACTCACAAATTTAGATTCAGGACCAATAACAACCAGGACCTATTTTGTTCCACTGAGATGGGGCTTTATTTAGTCTGTGGCATCTTTGCCTATCAGTACCTACCAGTTCACTGCACAGGAGTATATACTTGGGCCATTCTGACTCCCCACATTGACATAGTATCTGGGAATGAAACTCTGAAAGTCTCTCTATTGGCCCGAATCAGATAAAGTGGTTTATCCAATTCATCCCCCTTCTCGTCAGACTTGTAATTTCTGCAGGAATAGGCACTGAGGTTGGGGGAATAGTGACCTCCTCCTACCAGTTTTCCCAGATCAGTAAAGAAATGGCAGAGGGGGACCAGCAGTTAGCGTAATGGCTATGTCGCTGGACTCCCACATAGTCTACCGCAGTTTGCGGTCCGGAACCGGTGGCTTAAAACTCACACCGGGCGCGTGTGCGTGCATGCCCAAGACCCCGAGAGGAGAATGGAGGAGAAGGGTTTGCAGCATGGCCATCCCCCCTGGGGGGTGATTTCTCACTTTCTGTCTCTCTCTGTCTGTCTGGCAAGCGCACACGCCCTATAGCAAAAACCTCTCAAAAAAAAAAAAAAAAAAAATGGCAGAGGGATTCCAGAAAGTGGCTGAGAGTATCAGAGACTCTCCAAGACCAGCTTGATTCCCTAGCAGAAATTGTCTTACAGAAGGGATGAGGTCTGGATCTCTTAATTGTAGAAAAAGGTGGGTTCTGCTTATTTCTGGAGGAAGAATGTTATTTCTACACTAACAAATTGAGAGTAGTCCCAGACATGGGCCAGCAGTTTAGAGATTTAGTCTCCAAAAAGAGACAGGCAACAGCTGATTCCTGGGCAGGCTGGAATGGGCTCTTGGCATGGGCCCCATGGCTACTACTTCTCCTGGGCCCTTCACATTGTTCTTTTAGCCCTGGCTAACGGACCCTGTGTCCTTAATCTGATTACACAATTCATAACCTCCTTAAATGATGCTGTAACGTAAATGGGAAGTTACATTTACTGTCCCTCTGTTGATTGATCCTCCTTGAATGTATTAAGGAGGCTCAAGTGGAGGGAATGGTGTGGAGGGGTCTGGAACTCACAATAGCCCAAGATCAGCAATTGCTGACACTTCTCAGGCCTCTGCGGAAGTCACTGCCTCTTCCCCTTTGAAGTGATAAAAGCAATCTGAGACTTTGAGAAGACAGACACCCCACTTATCTGACCCTTCTTTAGAGTAAATTCTGGGCTTCTTCTTCCTGATAGGGTACTCTTAGCCTGCTAAAGCTCACCCTTCTCCCAAAATCCCCCATAAAAACTGTGCTTAACCCCCACGGGGGTTGGAGATTCGGTGTTAACTCCTCCGTGTCCTGCTAGCGGAATAAAGAAGGAGTTCTCCTTTTTCCTCTCCTGAGTGTTGTGTTTTCCTTCCTCGGCATGTTTTTCTGCAACAATACCTCAACATCCCACCATCAGGGTGTGGAGGGAGAGTGGTGGGGATGGAATCAATGGGGGTGGGTCTTAGTCCAGAGTTTGGAAGTCACATGGTTTCTCCTGGGGGGGGGGCCTGTTTAAAGGGCCAGGCAGTGTAGGCAATACGTTTACTGAAGTTTTTAGGAGGACCTTGGCCAAGGGCTGCAATAAGGAAGATCATAGCGGTTTCTCACTGGGGTCCTTCTTCTTGGCTCTCCAATGACTGATATTCTGGTGCTAAAGGGGGATACTCTTGAGGTGGATGATAAGTGGAGTGGAGAAGGAAAAGGGATGTCTGTCAAACTAATTGATGGGAGAAGGTGGTCTCGGTAGAGATTGATGCCTGCCCTCTCCTTTCCTGGGCAGAGTGGGTAGGTTTCACGCTGTGGAGGAAGCCTTTGAAGGAGAGTCAAGATGGGCTCTAGGAGCGTGTCTTTCATCACAGTTGAGAGGAACTCATGTCCCAGTTTCTGGGGACAAAACTTGTGACCTGACATCTACTCTGCCTACCACCTCTACAGGGAATGCCCTCCCAATGGCCCGTGTGTCCTCCAATGGCCCCTGTGTCTTCCCTCCTGTGAACGATGTCACAAAACAAACAAAGGATGGGTGTCTCCCTGCCTCCCCGAAGGGGAGACCATTCAGGGGTCTGTCTGGCCATGTTCTTCACAGGCTTTGTGTGTTTCCTTGGCAAAAAGCAATTGGATATGGAACCTCCAACAGATTACACATGTAGAAAGGGATAGAGTACCTCGGGTGTGTAATTTTGCCATTTAACCTTTACGGAAACACCATGAATATGCAGAAAACAGACCCTCTCAAGCCCCGTGGTGCAATGCATGGTGGGACCACAAACACATTTACTCATCACACTCACATTCACCCCGAGGTTACGCATTCCCTCTCCACACCAACAAAAGGCAGTTGAGCCCTGAGTTCCGGTCCTGTGATAGAAGGAGAGTGTACGAGTCTCCTCTTCCATTCGCATTGAGTGGGACAAACTGATAGGGCTCTCCAACAAATCCCTGGGGCTTACCAAATTACCAAGTTGACCACAGGTGATGCATCAAGGTCCACAGTGGGAGTTGGTCCTTCTCTCCAATTGCAGTCTGATGAGCCAGGAACACTTGACTCAGGGCGGGCACCCCAGCTGAGGGATCTCATCAAACGAGTCGAGGGCATGCTTATCTCTCCACAGAGTAGTGCCTGTCCCAGGGGAAAGTGCCCTGGGATCGGAGACTCAAAGGGCAGTCAGAGTTTTGCTTCCCGGACAATGTACCAAATGTTGCGAGAAAACAGACGGCCAAGCGAGGAAAATGCAGCACTCCAGAGAAACAGGAGAACTCTATTACCATGTTAGCAGGTGCAGAGGGGTTAATACTCTGATTTTCCAGCCCCCTGTGGGGAGTTTGGGGGAGGGGGGGCGTCATCCAGCTAAGGGTATCCTATCAGGAAGAAGCAGCTCAAAGTTTACTCTAAAGAAGAAAGGGTCAGATAAGAGGGGTGTCTGGTTTCTCAAGGTCTCAGGTTGCTTTTATTACTTCAAAGGGGGAGAGGCAGGGACTTAGCAGGAGCCTGGAAAGTGTCAGTAATGGTCAGCCTTGGGTTATTGTGAGTTCCGGGCTTCTCCACACCATGAAGAGGCGTGGTCAGGAGAGGCCTGGTCCACGCCTCAGTACAGCTGCCCACATCAGGTGCTCCTGGCTGCCTTCTCCCTTCCTGCCTTCTTACACTTCCTCTGTTCTATAGAGGTGAAGGTTTAAATTAAAAATTGTGTTCTCCAACTACAATTTTTGTATAATCAATAGGGCAGGTAGTTTGTAAAACCTGAAAACTGGGCTCCACCCTTCTGGCTGAGTTAGACACAGACTAGGACAGACTGGCTTCCTTACTCCTAGGTCCCAGGAGCACATGGTTGAAATGAAGGTTGGGGGCCAACAATTGGTGTTTATGGTAGACATCAGCTCCCAGGCCACTGGGCCTTTCTGCCAATTCTGGACATGTATTTCCAACAAATTTAGTGTTCATTGGCAAAGGTTGCCTTGCAGTGTATGCCTCACCGCCGTCCCTACCTGTAGTGGAGCAGATCATAATCTATTTAGTGTGGACAACTGATGCAGGAATGCAGGGGTGCATCTCACAACCATATTGATAAGCCTGAAATGAAAAAGGCTGAAACATCTGTTAATAATCAAGACTTTGAAAACTTATCATGACTTGCAGTGTGCCTGGAGCCAAGGTAGGCAACATGGAGAAACAGCCTCATGACTATAACTGGTCATTAAAATTCTACTGGATCATGGCAGAAACTGAACCATGTGTTGCTGGTTCTGGGAGTCAGATAGTCAGGAGCAACTATTAGGATCTTCAATGCTGATATCTAGTTTGTCTGAATAATTTAAAATGTAATGGCCAGTTTCTGTTCTTCCAAAACACCACCTGAATAATCAAAAAGCTGGTTGGGAACACACATGCATGTGTCAAAGTGAAAGCAGTTAGAAAGAAAGGAAGAGAGCACTGAGCTACAGTATGCACTTGGGGGCTCGACCACCTGCCCCAGGCCTGTTCATGCAGAATAGGAGCCAGGACCCAGCTGCCAGACCTTTGGCTAAGGTTTACTTCAACCAAAGCTCATGAAAAGTTACTTTTTGTTCATGACAACCTACTGAGTAAGAATACAAACTCAGAGTCATTCTTAACCTACTGATGTGGTTGAATGTTAGCAATATATTAGTCAGCCTTTATTTGTTTTGAGGGTTTTGAATTGAGCGTGTGTGCTCACTAGAGAGAGACAGCGAGAGGGCGGAGGATGACAAGGAACTGTGCCCCCAATTGTCGTTGACCTGAAACCTGGTGTTGTGATGGACTAAAACAGATAAGAAAAATGGTGTATGTTAGGCTAAAATGCATTCCATAGGCCTGCCTCACCCACCCCATAGAGCAGAGTGAAAAACAAGGATGTGGTTACATTTAACAAAAGACGCGCTACTCTGCTCCTGTAAACTGCTCACAGACTGGTGAAGGAACATAACAACCCTTGCAGCCCTTCCTCCCTTACAACACCCCTCACCTCAACCCTTGCAAAGTGTAATGTTCCTTTGTGGTTTTTGTGCTTAAATGCTCTGCAAAGCTGTGGACTGGGGCTGTCGTCCCAAATGCTACCTGCCAGTGGCAGGGCTGGCAATCCCTGGCCAAGATGACAGTCTCTGGCCAGGAATAAAGGCTCCTAAAACTTTGATTTCTCTGTGATCTCGGTCTTCATAATATCTCGCGCCACAACAGTGTCACCGAGGGAGGCAGAGGAAATACTCGGTACCATGAGATGCACGATCCAAGGACACACTGAATACCTCAAAGAAGTTGGAATTCTGGTGGAATGTCAGTCTCCCCGGAACACTCGACTACTGCTAGTTAGGAAGTCCAGAAGAGATTACTGGCCAGAGCAAGATCTCTGCACCGTAAACAATGCTGCTGTAACCCTCCACTCCGTAGTGTCAAACCCCTACACACTCCTGAGGCTCCTGCCACCCAAAGTCAGTTGGTCCATATGCTTGGACCTCAAAGATGCCTTCTTCTATTTCAACTGACTTCCAAGAGTCAGCCCCTTTTTGCCTTAGAGTGGGAGGAAAGTTCTCCAGGCCATTGTGACTCTGATGAACAGTAGGAGCTACAGGTGGTTGAGGGGGACAGGATGGCTTGGAACCTGGGGTTACTATGTGAGAACCCATGCATGTGACTAGAGATGGTGAGCACACTAAACCCAGCCACCCTCTTGCCTGCTGAGCCTAGGTCACCTGATCATAACTGCAAAGAGGTTATCAATGAGGTCTGTTGCAGTAGACTAGACCTGTCAGACAAGCCCTTCCTGGACTGGATTTGACACTGCTCACAGATGGGAGCAGTTTTGCACAGGATGGACAATGGAAAGCTGGGTATGCAGTGACCACAGAGGCTGGTCATTGGGCCCTAAAATGCCTTTGAATAAAGAAGAAATCCTTCAGCTGCTGTGCCTACTGTTGCCAGAGCTCCCCATATCAAGGAAGAAAACCAACAGGTAACAGAAAGAGAGAAACAAAGACTAGAGAGGGTTGGTGGCAGCTACCAGATGGGCAACTATGTGTCCCACATATACTGGCTCATAAGCTGGTGCTTCAGTACCATGCATTAACAATTGGAAACTGTTTTCTGCAACTCTGTGCAACCATGTCAGTAGCAGATGTGATACCTGCATCAGGAACAATGCCCATTGGAAGCTGAACCAGTCCCCTGGAGTCAGGCTATAGGCACTTGTCTTATGAGTGGACTTTACTAAGGTCAAGTCATATTGAGGCTACCAGTATCTGTCACAGGCATCACCCTATGAATCCATCACACTAGATTCAAGAGGACTTCCTCCACAGACACATGCAAAGTCCTTCCAGATGATGTTTCCGAAGCCTGAGGAATCTGCAGCCCTGCTCTAGTCACTCTGGATGCTGACCAACTTACTTAAGGTAGAAAAATCAAGGATACTCCTGTCTGAGAAAACACAAGAACTGCTCTGAGCCTTTCCAGATAAATTCTAACAATCCCTTCTGTAGACTTGGCCACTACCACCTTGGTGGATTGGAAATCAAAGGACTGTGAGGCTATGCTGTGATGTCCTAAGGAAAACTAAGGGCATCAAACAGGGGAATGATATGGATCCTGTTTGTTAACTGCTTGCAAACAGGAAGTGTTTCTATTCCACCTTTGTAAATTGCCTGCAGGGAAGTGTTACAGACTGTATTGCAACTGTTTTGCAACTCTTCTGGTCTGCACCACCCTTGACCCAGACTTCATAACCCTGTAACTTCCTAAAGCAGAGGCCCAGACTTTAGAGTACAAACTCTGCTGGGACCTCCAGCTTTATAAACCTGAGTTCTCCTACTCTGAGTGGTGCTTGGTTTCTTGGCGATCTGTTTCCTGCAACACTCTTTTGAGAGGCCAAAAGTTTCCTGAGGTCAAGGACTAAGTCATGTTCATCAATGTTCAGCTTCCCCGTGCCATGAATAGAGCCTTGCACATATACTTAGCACCTTTTCATTAAACAAATGAATGATCGAAATAGTGTTTGTTTCACCAACACACATGCTCACACATTCACACAGAAACATCTGAATATTTATGCACAAATGCCCACACACAGATGCCCCATATACACAGATGCATAAACCTTAGGAATGATCTTAATGTTACCATCGATTTAATAATTTATTTATTTATTTTTAGACGTTTCTGCCTTAGGGTGCATGCACTTTCCCTGAGAGAGAGAGAAGGTGAGAGGGAAATCAGAAATCACCCCCCAGGGGTGATAGCCACGTTGCAACCCCTTCTACATTCTCTTCCCAGGATCTTGAGCATGCACACACATGCACCCGGTGTGAGTTAAAAGTCTGGAACTCAAACTGCAGTGGGCCATGTGGGAGTCCAGCAACATAATTACTATGCCATCTGCTGGTCCCTTATTTATATTTTCAGTGTGTTTTTTTAAAAAAAATATTTTATTGGGTCTTTATTATGGATTACATTTTAAGAAATGTTGGGACCAGCAGTTGGCATAATGGCTATGTCCCTAGACTCCCATGTAGTTGACTGTGATTCAAATCCTGGACCTGGTAGCTTAAACTCACACCGGGTGCGTGTGTGTGCATGCCCAAGATTTCAAGAGGAGAATGGAGGAGAAGGGACTGTAGTGTGGCCATCCTCCCCGGAGGATGATTTCTAGTTTTCTGTCTCTCTGTCTTTCTCAGTCTTTCTGGGGAGTGCACACGCCCTATAGCGAAAAATACCTCTCAAAAAAAAAAAAAAAAAAAAAAAAGAAAGAAAGAAAGAAATGTTTTCCTCTTACATTTGTTTTGCAGTATCATGCAGAAGACATTTATGCAAAGATCTAAGTTATATTATTTGTTTATAACATTTTTCATGCTTATTTGGTAAAAATGAAGACATGCATAATAAAATCGCTAAATCAATCATATATTACTTTTATCAATTGTAACTGCAGTTTATTTTTAATTTTTATTTATTTTTTACATTTAATCACTGTACATTTTACAGTGTACAACATGGTTTTTTCCAGCATGAGTATAGTGCATATTAGTCAAATCAAAGACAGTACTGTTTACATTAGCATCAGCAGATAACATTGCATTTTTGCATATTAAATGTGTTGCTTGTTTTTCCCTAATCCCCTCTTACCCACTCCCTACAATCGATTTTAAATTCTGATCTTCTTTTTAATAGAGAAACAGCACAATTTGCCATACTAAATTGAAGAATGAAATCTAGGGTGCAAGCAATTGAAGAGAGATTTCTCTTAGTTTGTGAGGACAGGAAGAACCTGGGTTATGGTTGCTCAGGTGGAGGAAGACTTCTTTTATTCTCAGTAAAAAAGGATTCTAGAATCTTCAACTTTTTTTTTTTTGTCTGAAGACTTGCAGCTTTTTGTATTAACTCTGCATCTAATTTCCTCGTTCTGGAATGACACTTGATTTATTGCATTTGTAGTTTGGGAAAACATGTTCACCTGGAAAACACAGACACAGGAGGTCATGCCCTGTGGCTTTTAGACCCCAGGTACTCACCCAGTTTCTGGGCAGGGAGCTAAAAATATGAAGACTCCTCTAGTCTCCACCTTTTTTAGGACAACTTTCTATGGATGAAAAGAGGTTCCAAGACTTACTTTTTGTTTAGAAGAGTTTACTTGTATGCTGCAAGAAAGGGTGGTAATGCAAATGGCGAGGAGCAGCACGCCACAAACAATCATCTCAGGGATCTGGAAGCAAAACAAATCAGACAGGAGCATTGGACTGAGAGACCAGACAGTCTGCATAGCCCCAGGCTATTGGGTAGACTCTAGGGTCTACCAGTCTGGTGTGCAGAAGAGAGGCTTTGCCTACAGCTGTGGATTTGGGGGTCATTGTCACAGAGGTGTTACAAAGCACCAGGCTGGATGAAATTGCCACGGCAGTGAATGTAGAGAGGAAATAGAAGAAGACCAACTGTGGAACCTAGGCGACTGGGAGAGAGAAGAATCAGCAAAGGAGATAGCAAGGGATCAACTAGCAAGGGTGGTCCCTGGAAGCCAAGCACAGTTCATCAGAGTGGAGGGATGATTGGGATCTTGGAGTAGAGAAAGTTTGTGGAGAAGTGATACTCAGAGTTCAATTAGAGTGGGTTCAAGAGAGAATGTGAGAGGAGAGGAATAGATGGTGTGAACAATTTTTAAAAAAGATTTTTCTGTGAAGAGGACCAAGGAAATAGGGTGGAGCTGGCAGCGGAAGTAGGACCAAGAGAAGGTTTGTGTATTAATTTTTTAAAATGAAAGAAACAAAACCACTTCGATATGCTGCTCAAAATTTCTGGTGCAGTTGTGAGCAGCTGAGGTGGGATTGAAGATATAGAAGAGATATGAGAGGTGAAAAGAGAAGGAGAACTTAAGCAGGTGGGAGAGAATGGGCCGAGTTGTGCTGATGGAGGGATCAAATTTAATAGGACACAGCTAACTCATTATAGACAGCAGTTGCTAGAACAAGGACACAGCTCCCGTTATACATCATTTACACTGTCTCTCCCTCAACCGACTAGCTACATCTGTAGCCATGCTCTGTGGACAAAGAAAGGAGACATTCACTCTGCAAATTCACTTTGCAATGAACTCAAAGTCTCACAAGGGAAACAGACTTTTGAATAATGATGGAACTTTTATATAAGCTTTCAAACTCGACACTAGTACTCCCTTCTAAAGACCAGTAAACCAGACAGTCCTAGCAGGGAGTCACCCCACTGTAAATTTCCCTAATAATTCAACAGGTACTTACCAGACTCATCCTGAAGCCAAGGTTGAATGTGTCAGGTATGTGCTGATTTTCTGCCCAAACTTCTATGCTCCTATAAAAGGTAAATTGAAAAACAAAATTTTAAAGAGTTTGAATACGAAGCAATTCATTAACTGGGGAACACCAAGTCAAAAGAGATCTAATGTTCTGATGACTAAATAATCAGGAGCAAGCATTTACATAATAAATGTGAAAGCAAAAGAAAGACATTTGATTGGCTGCAGTGACATAATTGTAAATCGCCCCTTTTGGAAATCCCCTAGTTATATAATTGTGTTGTTGGCTGCTTATGATTGGCTGATGTTAGACCTGGTTTCTTTTTAATGTTACCATTTCCGCTAAGTGACCCAGGTTAAGTTTCACTGACACTGGAAGTTTAATCAAGTTTAAGGTTCTTTTAAAGGCATAGGTGGTCTTGTTTGTTTAGGGATTTCCTAGTGCAATTTTCATCTAACAAATGAACTCTAAGAATTTCATCTTAGTTCTACAGTGTTGTAACCCTCAGTATTAAGTATTTATTAACCAGGTAGAGAACCAAAAAAAAATTAAAACCTGAGAAGATTAGGCTCCCCTGACTTTCCTTTTATTCCTATTCCAAGACTTCTTTGAGACCTTGTTTTCATAATCTTCAGGCTCTTCTAATGTCATTATGGAGAGCAATTTCATTTATTTATTTATTTTTAGTTTAGCTATTTTTTTCTTTTTTTCTTTTCTCTAAGGTGTATTATGTGCTTGCCACAGAGAGACAGAGAAGGAAAGTGAGAATCACCCCTTGGGGGGGATGGCCATGCTGCAGTCTCTTCTACTCTATTCTCTTCTTGGAATCTCGGGCACATACACACATAAGCCCAGTGGAACATGAACCACAGAGTTGGCCATGTGGGATCCAGTGCCTAAATCCTCCTGTCACCCCCCTGGCCCACCTCTCTCTAAATTTTATCCTTCCCTTCCTGGCCATTCCTGAAGTGGAAGAAGGATCTCATTTTCCATACCCCAAAAGAACCAAGAAAATCTATTGCCAGTTGGAAAAGAAAATGTGTGCTCCTACAACATTTCACATTCTCATGGCATTTAATTAGAAATTAAACTAATAAAATTAACTGTTTTGTTTCTTTTCCCTTCCAAATTAGGATTAATAGGAGAAAGAGAATCATGTGGGGAGTAGCACTGGATATAGCAACTGTTTTCCTGGTATGAGTAATCATTGTCTGACCCTCCCTCCCAGAAATGGTCTGTTTTCATTGTCTCTGTGCTATTGTTATTTGTGGTAAGGGAAAGGTCTATACAGTAGAACAGGGCCTAGAACTAAGCCCACTGTTCCAGCTGACTCTGCAAGCTGGTGTACTTTGTAGTTCTCATCAGATCATTGCCTTCCTGGACAAACGTTACTGTGGGTCACCACTGCAAAAGCAGGGTTCTTCTCCTGTCTTACTTTATGTCTTTGAGAGCTTGATCTGTGACCAAGCAGGAACTCTCTTTTGGTCCGTGAGATAGCAGGTGTGATTTCTGGGTCAGGTCAGGTAGCCAGCCTGAAAAAGCTGGGAATAATACTGGGCCTCTGAGAAATGAATACTTCGTTTTCTTGGTTTAGTCTTAAATACAATATTTACCAGGTAAAAGAAAAGAAAGGTGGCTAGAGTTCTAGGTAATTTACTTGACACGAATTTGTTGTTTCATGTATTTTCTCTTAGGCTTAGAGCTCAGCTCTCTTTTGTAACAATGAACTAGCTAAGTTTATGCTACAGATCACAATGGGTAAGCGAGAAATGTAACCTATATAATGTGCTGGAAATTTCTGTCCTGGGAGTTGGTTGTGAGCCTGTTAACTCTCGGCCCCTCCCTGTGCTTGAACACAACTAAATAAACTCCTTTCTCCCTCTTGGCTTTGCCTCTCAGTTATTCACAGAAGCGGCTGCCAGATTTTAGCAGTAAGAGGATACAACCTCTGGTTGTATGTTAACTGACATCAGTGTAGAAACAATTTCAGCTTTCTAGATCGTTTTCCTTTATTAAGTGCTTAGATAAGAAAAAGCATCAGGTATCTGATTCGACCAGATGAACAGACAGTAAATGGCAATTTGGTACAGAGGAGAGAAACTGGCTAAATCAAGGGAGTCTCAGAGCCAAAGCTGCCTGTCTAATTATTTTGAGTGGATTTCTGAACTTGCTCCTGATCATCTGCATATTGTTGGTAAAATCTTATAGTACATTTCTATGAGTTTTTTTGGCATGTTTTTGGTCAGCATTTTTCATCTGCGTCTTTCAAATTTCCTACCCTGTTTTCTGGGACCGGGTGGAAGACTTTAGCTATATGGGACAGGTTCCGTGTACAGAGATGCAGTTTGAGTCAAACTGTCCTTTTAAACTGGTAAGTTTTATTGTGTCATGTCTAATATTCTAAAATAAAAACTACGAACTGATTGATTTGTGTCTGTATTACATTGGTGTATATACACATGCATGGTATGTTGTGTTTCTATGTGTGTTTATGTCTGTACATGTAGAACCAAGCTGATTTAAATGCAGGCATACTGGGTTGTTGGGAAAGTCATGACACAGTTTTCTTTGAATAGAACAACAGAAAAATATGCCATGATTTTCCTGACAACCTAATAGATTAAATAAAATAAACTCAGTGCTTTCAAGTTCATATGACTTTGGTGAAATCGTTGATAAATAAAGCTAGATTTACATTCTTAAGATGAAAACAAAAATGTCTTCAGAAGTGTCACAGTGTGAATCAATGACCGATATAGACTCAAGGCCATTCTTGGTGCCACCAAGGGAGCATTCAAGGCAGGGACAGTTGGGGAAACTTTGGGAAAATGTGTGTTCAGTAACTTAAGAGTTCTTAGTTAAAATGAGATCAGCTCACATAGGGCTAACTTGGTTTTGCTCTTTCAAAGGAAAATAATAACTTAAATGGCTAGAACGACTACCTTTGTTTTCTGTGAGCAACTCAAATATAATGGTTAAGTAAAAGCAAATTAGGTAAATATAAGGGGGATACATTTTTATAATTAAACCTTATTTATTGTTTGTTGTCATTGTTGTATTCAAATCAGCATGAGAATAGGAGGATATCCAGTTTTAGCTAAATTAAAGGAGACTTTTTATTAAGCTAGTGGTTGTGGGAGGACTCAAGTCATTCTAAAACCCTACAGCCCAAAAGAAGGGGGAAGAAGGTTAATAAAGGCAAAAACCACAAAGGAAAAAACTATACATCTAAGAAAGTACAGGCCTTGAATTATGTGAAAGTGGTTTACAAAAGCCAAAAAAGTGAGTGAGTTCTCAGGAAGGACAGTTATAATTGTCTGGATACTTAAAATCGACTGAATCTGCTGGTAATAAATATTTGGTTAGCAGGACAGAGATGGATGGCAGCTTTCATCTATTGGTGATAAGCATTCAGTGAGGGATTTTACAGGTCAGGTTACAGGGAAAGGGAAATAGTGACGGAGTCATATTCAGAATGAAAGTGCTCATGCTTCATCATAGTTTTAAAATTTTAAAAATAATTTAGAATTTTAAAGTTTTTTCTTTTTGTTAAATTAGGTGTGTTATTGTGATGGACTAAATCAGAAAATAAGAACAATGGTTATGTTAGGCTAAGATGCATCCCATAGGCCTGCCTCACACACCCCACAGAGCAGAGTGAAAAACAAGGATGTGGTTACATTTAACAGAAGACAGCTGCTCTGTTTCTGTAAACTGCTAAGGGACTGCTGGAAAAGGAATATAACAACCCTCACAGCCCTTCCTCCCTTATAACCTCCCTCACCCCAATCCTTACAGAGTGTAATGTTCCCTTGTGGTTTTTGTGCTTAAACGCTCTGCAAAGCTGTGGATTGGGGCTGTCATCCCAAACGCTACCTGCCACTGGCAGGGGCAGGAGCCCATGGTCAGGATCTCTGACCAGGAATAAAGGCTCCTAAAACTTAAATTTCTCGGTGGTCTTGATCTTCATAATATCTCGTGCCACAACAATATTAATAAAATGCTTGAGTCATTTCTTTCTTTTTTTTTTTTTTTTTTTTTTTTGGAGAGGTTTTTGCTATAGGGTGCGTGCACTCACCAGACAGAGAGAGACAGAGAGATAGAAAGCGAGAAATCACCCCCCAGGGGGGATGGCCACGCCGCAATCCCTTCTCCTCCATTCTCCTCTCGGGATCTTGAGCACGCACGCACACGTGCCCGGCGTGAGTTTTAAGCCATTGGGTCCAGGACTCGAACTGCGGTCGACTACATGGGAGTCCAGCGACATAGCCATTACGCTAACTGCTGGTCCCTTAACTTAATTTTTTTTGAGTTTGACAAATTTATTGGTATTTTAGTAAAGATATTCATCTCACTCATTTTTCTCTGCCACCTTGACCTTAGGTTAGTATTAGTATTTCATTTGGGTCAAGAAAAGAATGTGGGAGAGGGATGTTGTTTTAACACACAATAAAATATACAAAAATGGACAGTTTGCCTACATAAAAGTTAAAGTCAAATTCATATATCTTGATATAATTAAATCATGTAAGAACTAATAATTTGATATACATTTCCATTGTTTTAATTGGGTCTTATTTTAAACTTAAATGCAAGTGAACAACATGTTAGGAATATACATAGGCTGCTTTTCTGGATTTAGTACCTATTTTAAAAGCTCAGCAAGTAGTTACCACCAATGTAATAATCCAAAGCTGCCTCCAAATTTAACATTACAGTTTTCAAGGAAATCATTATACACTGTATGTTTTAGTCTGTGGCTATGCTTTTAGAGATGCATATAACTGTCACATTAAAAAGAAAATTTATATACAATAGAAAAATACAAAAACAAAAGCCCTACCATACACAAATCTAACAAGTACATGTGGTGAGAGATTCCATAAAATATGTTTGAAGATACATTTTCTTTTCATTTCCAGTACCTAAAAGACCACTGGTCAAAACATATATATGTAAAATAAGCCATGTAAGTGTACTATATATATGTAAAATAAGCCATGTAAGTGTACTAGTAAATATTGTAATTAATTTAGCTAAAATTGAATTTCAAGAGTTAGTAACTTAAAATACTTACACAAAGCTCAGAAAGTACATTTTGTTTCTATCTTCATACAATGTTAAATTTTCTTTTTGGTGTTTATACCTTTTAAAAAACAAAAATAGCCAAATGCTTAAACAACATATATGGACATGAACATTTTTGGTGGTGGTTTGTATTTTAAAAGAAACAGCTTCCTCATGATTTGCCTCAAATCATTTCTGGTGGAAATGCTTACAGGAACTAGCTAATAAACCAAACCAAGAGAAGCACATTAAAAATACTGATTTATTTGGTTGTTCTTTGAAGACTAATGAAGGTAGACAAGACCCATTAAGGTGAAGTGGGCTATTTCAAATATTCGGTCTACATAAAAACTTCATTAATTTTTTTTATAAAAGAGCTAAGCTTCTAATCCACTGGTAGCAATGCAATACCTAGTTTATAATGACTAGAAACAAAACAAATGCCCATAAGGAAAAATAGCTGTATTTTATTTAAATTTACTTTCTTTCAGTAGTCCAGTAACATTTTCCTCCCAATACAATACTCCCTCTCTCTCTATAAGGCCGTTCCTGGGAGCCAGTTTAGGTAATGAGAGAGTTGAGAGTGAGTAACTGCTTGCAATTTTAAACAGACAATAACTTTTTGCTTCCCTCTTAATGTGCTAAGAGTTGTGTCTAAAAATATTTGCAGTTCTTAAAAACGTACCATTTCAGATTTATTATCTGTAATCTTTGGAAACTAACCACATGAAACTACAAAATTAGTAATGTCTAGAAATCTGCATATAAAATAGAAATTACCTCTAATTTCAAACTCTCATTTATGAGGATACCACTCAATGTTTTTTTTTTTTTTTTTTTTTGAGAGGTGTTTTGGTATAGTGCACGTGTGCTTGCCAGAAAGACAGAGAGAGATAGGGAAATAGAAAGCGAGAAATCACCCCCCGGGGAAGATGGCCACGCTGCAATCCCTTCTCCTCCATTCACCTCTCAGGATCTTGGACATGCACGCACACGTGCCTGGCATGAGTTTAAGTCATCGAGTCTGGGATTTGAACTGCGTCAACTACATGGGAGTCCAGTGATATAGCCATTATGCCAACTGCTGGTCCCTGTACCACTCAATCTTAAAAAGAAAATTGAGAGAGAAAAAAAGCAGCTCCAAAGATATTCTTATATCATTCATTTAGGAAGGAAACTTATACTCACCTCACACCCCAATTTCAAAGCACATTATTTAATTGTCTTGGTCAAGGAATTTGCAAGATGAGATTTGATATTTTGCTCCCACGGCTTCTGGTTATGTGAAAACCTGTGCTTTCCTTTATTGAAGGAGTTTGGTCCAGCTGACGTTGGTGTAGCCCCTCCTATTTTCTTCATCCTTGTCTCTGCTTCTGGAGGCATTTCCTCCAGATCACAGACTTCATCTTCATTAAAAGCCACTGCTACTGAAAGGGTTTTTGAGCAAGAGTTGGAGTAGTTTCTTTAGGCTCACTTGATTCAAGTTTGGAGGATATGTCTGATGCTTTCTTTACCGTCTGACTACCTAAAGCAAATGCAAACTTGGAGATCTCTGTAGGCTTTGTTGGGAGTTCTACAGCTTCTTCTTCAGCTGATCACTTCTCAGCGCTGTGGCTGGAACTTTTCCCTTCATGACTCTCATGGCTCCAGCTCCCTGTGGCTTTCATGCTTCTCCTCTCGGGCCTTCCCATTGGTGGATTTCCCCGTCCACCATTTTCCCCACCAAGGCCTCTCCTGCAGCCACACCAAGGAAGTCACAAGATTGGGTTTTTAAATGCATAAACTCTTTCTCTAACTTTATTTTTGGTATAAAAAAGGACAACATTAACAACGATGTAAGAGTCTCACACACAACGTAGAAAACAATAGTCTGCAATTGACAAGTTAACAAGTCGTAGCCATAAAAATGAGAATAAAAGGAAGACTGCCTGACGTTTGATACAAAAATGAATGAATATGGAAGATTCAACACTAAGTGAAACAAGCTAGACTATCAAAGAGAGGATTGTATGTCCCTACTTAATATACACCAAATGTCTGTGCTCTATTGCAGAAACGGAGGATTGGAAGGTAGAATAGCAGGGAAGGCAACCATCTACCTCTGTAGATACCAGAGACAGTGTAGGAGGGGGTGGGTAATAGGAGTGGGAGGGAGGAGGTCAGAGGAAGTAACACATTTAAAGACATAAAAACGAAGTTATCTGTTGATGATAAGGTTCATGGTACCGTCTTTGACCTGACTAATATGTATTGTATTCATGCTGAGAAAACTATTTTGTATGCTGAAAAGATGTACCGTGGTAAAATGTAAATACATAATAAAAAGGAGAACATTAAAAAAAACAAGACTACCAGTCATGGTGGCACAGAGTTAGTGTCACTGCTCTCCACCTGCAGCAGTTCTCAGGAAACTGAGGCTTCCAGCCTCATCTCCCTGTAGTGTTCTGAGGTGGGGACCTTCTGGTATTGGTGAGATTTTCTTTTATTTAACCCTTTTCAAAGTCTGCACTTGAGCGGTGGTCCACGGCCTGTCTCTGCATGCTGTCTCTTAACATTGCTGGCTCTTGCCCTGGTTGTTTTGGAGCAGGTTAGCAAGTCCTACTGAGGTCTCAAAGACTAACAGTATAGGAAGGGATTTTTTTTTCCCTCTAGACACCCACAAACTTTATATCTTCCTGCCTTCTCTCCCTCTTTCAGAGAGGAGAACCATTCAAATGCTGCACTCCTACTGTGGGATGCTTAAGAAAGAAGATAACTTCCTTAATAAGCACCTACCACCCTCCAGGGAGTAGAGGAAATACAGTGCTCATTTGAGTTAAGAGTTGTCTGCCTTTGTTTGGTAGGGCTGCTCTAGCAAAGCAGCACAAACCAAGTATTTTAGAACAACAGAAATTCATTTCCTCACTGTTCCGGAAACTAAATCAAGGGTCATACTTCCTCTGAAACCTGTAGCAGAAGGATTCCTCCTTACCTCTTTCTGACTTCTGGTGGTTTGCTGACAAGTTTTGGCATTTCTTTTCTTTTTTTTTTTGAAGAGGTTTTTGCTATAGGGCACGTGTGCTCGCCAGGAAGACAGAGAAAAGCAGAGAGACAGAAAGCGAGAAATCACTCCCCAGGGGGATGGCCACACCATAATCCCTTCTCCTCCATTTTCTTCTCGGGTTCTTGGGCATGGATGCACATGTGCCTGGTGTGAGTTTAAGCCACTGGGTCCAGGACTCGAACTGCAGTTGACTACGTGGGAGTCCAGCGACATAGCCATTACGCCAACTGCTGGTCCCAATTTTTGGCATTTCTTGATTTATAGATGAATCACTCCATATCCTCTCTGTGGGTCTTTACAGTCTTCCCTCTGTACATGACTGTTTCTGGATTAGGGCCCATCCTAGTGACTTCATCTAACTTGATTACTTCTGCAAAGATTCAATGCATATTTAAGGTAACTTACTAAAGGTGAGAACTTCCATGTCTTTTTTGGGGAGACACAATTTAATCCACCATAGCCCCTGGACTTAAAATGTCGAGTGCATCATCTGCTTTCAGAGGTAGGGTCTAGTCTCCATTTCTTGGAAAATAAGACAAGTTCAAATCTAGCCTCTTAAGATCATTATGCTACTGATATAATTAAAAGTGCTGATAAAATATAAGTAATAACAATTTATCGAGGGATTATTATGTGTAAGGAGCTATTCTAAGCTCTTTTGATGATGTATTGCCATTTAATATGTCCATCTACTCCAAAGACTAGGAACTATAGTTTCTGTTTTACAGGAGAGGTCAAGAGATTTGCTATTGCTACATTGACACTGTGCGTACTTTCGAAGGACAAGTACTTTTTTTCTTAGTTGAAGGCGTCCCTTCATTCATGCCAGTCCCCTTCAGCCTGAGATAAAGTGGACATTCAACTCTACTTTCCTGCATCCTTCAGACACCAAGGGTAAGGCAAGCTATATTTATCCATGTTTGGCTATACAAGCTTTTAAAAAGGGAAGAGTGAACTTATGATCAGATTGCATCCTTTATTGAAGGATGAGGGAAGAGGAGTAATGGAAAGAACTTCATTAGAATACATTTTCCAGGAGGCCTTTTGAAAATTACAGAGTTCTTCACTAATTCACAATGATTCTTTTGTTCTTGATTGGAGTCATACTGGTTCTTTGCAAATTATGAAGGGGAAGAATATTCTGACAAGGTTTCCGAGACTGAAGATGAACCTGGGATAAGTTGAGTGATAGAAAATCAATCATTATTGTACTCTGTAATAAGAACCTGTTCTTAGCCATTTAATCAAAATAAGACAGTAACAACAACAAACAAGCAAAAATATAAACCTAGACCATGGCCAGTTGAAGTTGTACTCGGAAGACAACACCTGCCCTGTCCTGGGGGGCCTACTCAAAGGCACATTAGCCCTATGACCCATCAATTATCAGAGCTTTTCATAAACTACAAAAATCTTTATTTTTTATTGCAATTTTGCTAGAGGGTAATGTGCTCACCAGTCAGAGAAAAGGGGAGAAAAACAGAGAAAGTGAGAAAACACCCCATAATCCGAGATGGTCATGCTGTAATCCCTTCTCCATTTCTCCTTTCAGTATTATGAGCAAACATGCACATATGCCTGAAGTGTTTTTCAAGTCACTGGGACTCCACTGTGCAGTCAGACACATGAGACCTAGCTATCACAACCACCACAGCACAGCTGGCCCAACGATCATTAAAGTAAAACATTAAAGTAAAATGTTTAAATTAAAACATTACTGTTTTCAAAGTGATTTTTAACTTTCAGCTAAACTTAGGTGAGTACTAAGATTCTTTTTGGGTTCTCCATGAAGAGTCTTCAGAAAGTTCATGGAAATGCACATTATGATAAAAGTAAGCATGAATTTTGAAAAAGTTTTGCAGTAAATTAAACTCATACGTTAATTGTATTATTCCACAAAAAATTTAAGATCCTCTTATTCTTCTTTTTTGAGATCAGGAGAGAAATATCTGATCAACCAATGGAGTGGAGATTATCTGGGTTATACTATAGTATGATGATATTATATATTAGTATATTGATAATATATCTATCTTGTATCCCGTCATTTTGTTGAATTTGTTTATTAGTTCTAATAGATATTTTTGTGGATTTCTCAGTATGTATATATATATATATATATATATATATATATATATATATATATGATCATGACATCTGTAAGAGAGTCTGTTTTACTTCTTCCTTGACCAACCTATTTCCTTTTATTTTGCTATAGGGTACGTGCACTTACTGGAGAGAGAAAGAAAGAGAGAGAGAGAGAATGTGAGAAAGCCTCCCTTTCCCCAGGGTGGGATGAACATTTCACAATCGTTTCTCCTCCATTTTCCTTTTGAAATTTTGGACACACATGTACATATGCCCAGTAAGTCTTTCAAGCCACTGGGTCCAGGACTTGAACAACACGGTGGGCCATAGGGGATCCAGCAGCCCCAGCCACCACACCACCAGCTGACCTCCCTGGATCTTCTTATTTATTAATTATTTTTATTGCCTGATTGCCCTGGACAGAATCTCTAGCACAATGTTGAATAAAAACAGCAAGAGCAGATATCTTTATTTTATTCTTTATCTTAGAGAAAAACAATTCAATATCTTTCCATCAAGTATTCTATAGTTACAGATTTTTCATAAATGTCCCTCTTGAGGTTGAGGAAATTCTATCCTATTCCTACTTTGTTGAGGTTTTTATTATTTTTTTTAATGATAAAAGATTGTTGCATCTTGTTAAATGCTTATTTTATATCTCCTGAGATGACCATTTGCTTTTTATTTTATTCCCTTAGTATGTTGTATTATATCCATTTAAAACAAAAATCGCCAGTGTGTGCGACTCAGAAATAAAGACACAGAGATAAAGAGAGAGAAAGCACCCTTCAATGGGGCATGGTCATGTTTCAATACATTCTCCTCCATTTCTCCATCTTGTTGGGATTTGGGGCATATTCACACAGATATCTGGTGTGTTTTTCAAGCCACCAGGGCTGAGATTAGAGCTGTGGGGGGTCATGTGGGATCGAGCTCCTTAGCTACTAGCTAGGGGGTCAATCCTTGGTTATTTTTTTAAACAATTATTTATTTACTTATTATTATTATTATTATTATTTAACTTGCTATAGTCATGAGAGAGAAAGAGAGAGAGAGAAAAAGTGAAAAAGCAAGCTGCCAGCTGTAGGACTTGAACCGTGGTCAGCCATGTTGGAGTCCAGTGTCCCAACCACCATGCCACCTGCTAGCCTCACCCCTTGCTTGATTTTATATGTTGAACCAGCTTTGTACTCCTAGGATAAATCTTAATTAGTCATGATGTATAATATATTTTATGTGTTGTTGGATTCCATTTGCTAGTATTTTCTGAGGATTTATGCATTCAGTTATTCATAATTAGTATTAGCTACAGATTTCTTTTGTTGTGATGTCTGTCTGATTTTAGTTATCGGTGTAATACTGCTCTCAAAGAATGAGTTAGGAAGTGTTCTTCCCTTTTTTATTTTCAGCAAGAGTAGTGAAGGATTACTATTATTTCTTTAAATGCTTGGTAGAAGTCACAATGTAGTTATCTGGGGCTGGTGATTGTTTATGGAAAGAGATTTCTGGTTATTAATTTAATCTCTTAACTTGTGATAGGTCTATCCAAATTTTTATTTCTTTTTCAATCTGTTTCAGTACTTTTGCATATTTCTAGGGAGGTATCCATTTCATGTAGATTAAGTAATTTGTTGGCATCTGATCGTTCATTGCATACCATTTTTATTTCTGTAAGGTTGTTAGTAATGTCTTATCTTTCATCTTTCTTTTTTTTTACATTTAATCACTGTACAACTTAACAGCTTACAATATGAGTTTTTAAAGCATGCACATAACATGCCATACATTGCATGTTAATCAAGTCAAAGATATTACCATATACATTGTCTTCAACAGTTAATTGTGTCTGTTAAATGTTTTTCCCCTGAACTTCCTCCCCATTATCAACTCTCTCCTATAAGTCTCTGATATCTATACTTGTCATCTCTGCTGTTAATCAGTTTCTGCCATAAAGTACATTTGGTATATACTGAACAGGGACATACAATGCCTGTCTTTATTCCATAGTTTGGTTTGTTTTGCTTAGTATTAAATATTCTATATTAATCCACTTTGTCAAATGACACGGTTTCTTTCTTTTTTTATGGCTGAGCAGTATTCAATAATGTATATGTGCTGCATATTTCAATCTAGTGTTTTATTCTTGGGCATTTAGGATGATTCCATATCTTAGCAATTGTGAATAATGTTGTAATAAAAATAGATACGCAAGTGTCTTTTTTGATTGAGTGTTTTTCTATTTTTCAGGTAAATACCCAGGAATGGTATTACTGGATCATGTAATAGTTCTACTTGTAGGTTTTTGAGGAACCTCCATATTTTTTTCTACAGTGAATACACTAATTTACATTCCTACCAACAGCGTAGGAGGGCTCTCTTTACCATACCTCGCCAGCACTTGTAGATCTTTATTTTTTTTGATCGTAGCTATTCTTTTTTTTTTTTGGAGAGGTTTTCTCTATAGGGCGCGTGTGCTCGCCAGACAGACAGAAAGCGAGAAATCACCCCCCAGGGGGGATGGCCACGCCACAATCCCTTCTCCTTCATTCTCCTCTTGGGATCTTGGGCACGCACGCACACGCGCCCGGCGTGTTTTAAGCCGCCGGGTCTGGGACGCGAACTGCGGTCGACATACGTGGGAGTCCAGTGACATAGCCATTACGCTAACTGCTGGTCCCTGATCGTAGCTATTCTGACTCAGGTTTAGTAGTATCTCATTGTGGTTTTGACTTTCATTTCCCCTATGATAAGAGATGTTGAGCATTTTTAATTTTTTTTTTTTTTTTTGGCTATTTGTATGTCTTTCTTGGAGAGTTACATGTTCAGCTCATTTGTCTATTTTTAAATTGGATTATTTGTTTGAAGAAGAAATTAAATTGTCCCTATTTGCGTGATCATATACACAGGAAGTACAAAGTAATCCGTTAAAAAACTCCTAGAAATAATAAGTAAATTTGATAGTTATATGATAAAAATCAATATACAAAAATTGATAGCAAATTTATACACCAACAATGAACAGACTGAGGTAAAATTAAAGAAAGCAATCACATTCACAATAGCCACACATACGAACAAAACAGGTATAAACATAACCAAAGAGGTGAAATACTTTTGTATAAAAAATTGAAAAAAAGAAATTGAGCATGCTATGCTAAAAAGGAAAGACATTTCATGTTCCTGGATTGAAAGAATCAATATAATTAAGATGTGACTATTACCCAAATTAATTTACAAATTCAATATAATTCCAATTAAGTCATCAGTGATATTCTTCACAGAAATAGAAAAAAAAATCATAAAATTTGTCTAGAATCATAAAAGGCTGCATATGGAACCAGCAGGTAGCGTAATGGCTATGTCGCTGGACTCTTATGTAGTCAACCATGGTTCGAGTCCCGGACCTGGTGGCTTAAACTCATGCTGGGCGCATGTGCATGCGTGTCCAAGATCCCAAGAGGAGAAGGGAGGAGAAGGGATTGTAGCATGGCCATTCCCCCGTGGGGGTGATTTCTTCCTTTCTGTCTCTCTATCTCTCTTTATCTTTCTGGTAAAAGCCTCTAAAATAAATAAATAAATAAATAAATAAATAAATAAATAGCTGCATATTACCAAGGCTATACAGTGCAAAAAGAACAAAGTAGGAGAAAATGTCTTTCCTTGACTTCAAAACATATTTAAAGCTGTGATAACCAAAACAGCATGGTACTGGCATAAACATAGACATGTAGAGACCAAAGGAACAGAATAGAGAATCCAGAAATAAAAACACCAGACAGCCAACTGATTTTTGAAAGGAGCATAAGACAATCCAATGGGGAAGAGAAAGCCTTGTCAACAAATGGTGCTAAAAGAAATGGATATCCACCTGTAGAAAAATGAAACTAGATCCCTATCTTTTACCATTAACAGAAATCAACTCAAAATAGATCAAAGGTCTAAACATAAAGTCTCAAACGATAAAACTATACTGGTGGAAAACACAGGGAAAACTCTTGAAAACATCAGAGTAGGCAAAGATTTCTTAAATAAGACCCCTAAAATACAGGCAGTAATACCAAAAATGAACAAGTGGGACTACGTCAGGCTAAAGAGCTTCTCCATGGCAAAGGAAACAATAATCAGTGTGAAAAGACAACCCTCAGGATAAAAGAAAATATTTGCAAACCATGCTCCTTTCTGTTATTCTTAATTTTAGTTTAAGTCTTCCCTTTTTCTCTTGGTCAGTGTAGTTAAAGATTTGCCATTTTTGTTTGTTCTTTTCAAATAATGGACTTTTGGTTTCACTGCTTTTTATTCTCTATTTTATTATTTATTAATCATTTATAGAAAATTAATTAATCAATTAATTATTGCTACGAGACGCACGTACTCACTGGAGAGAGAGAGGAACAGAAAGGGAAAGTGAGAAAGCACCCCTCAGGGGGGATGGCCATGCTATAATCCCTTCTTCCGCATTCTCCTCTCAGGATTTTGGGAACACATGCACATGCACTCAGCATGTTTTTCAAGACACCAGAGTCCTGGACTCGAACTATGCAGTTTGCCATGTGGGATCCAGCCACCTTAGCCACCATGCCACCTGGCTGGCCCTCTATTTTATTTATTTTTAAGCAAGTCTTTTAGGCAGTTTCAGCTTTAATAAATCAAAATAAAAAATGTTAAGAGAACTTTGCTTAAGACTTAAAGCCAGAGAACAGGTTAGGATTCTGTTCAAATAGTAGGTACATGGACCTGTCAACAACTCAAAAGAAGACAAAAATACTTAAATCTGGAAAACAAAGTATAGAAGAAGATTAGGAATGTTTTAGTCAAAAGTCATAAAATTCTATTTCACCAGTTCAGTCCCATGTACTTAATCTATCTTCTGTTGTGGTCTGACCTTTCTGTTTAAATTCTGGAAGATAACATTCAGCTCCGGACTTGTCCCTACCATTAAGCTGAATAATTTCTTAGTTGTTTTTGAACTTTATTTCTGTGTGTCTGACTTTAGTTTTCCTGATATAGTTCTACCTTCATAACTTCTTGGAGAACGGTCTGGTGTTGGTAAATTCTTTCAGGTTTTGTTTATCTGAGAATGTCCTTGTCTTCTCTTCCCATATGAAGGATAATCTTGCTGGGTATAGTATTCTTGGTTGAAATTGTTTTTCACTCAACATTTTGAATATATTTTCCCATTTCTCCTTGCTCTCATAGTTTCCAATGAGAGGACTGCTTTAGCCTGATGGGATATTCTTTGTAGGTAACTTGAGCTTTCTCTCTTGTCAATCTTAGTATCTTATCTTTGGTCTATGGTTTTAGTCAGTCTGGCTATAATGTGTCTTGGAGAAGATCTTCTTGCATTGATTCTATTTGGGGTCCTTTGTATTTCTCGGGCCTGAATCTTTGAATGCTTCTCTTGGTTTGGAAAGTTTTCTTTCAAGATTTCATAGAATAGATTATCAATGCCCTTATTAGTCTTGTCATCTTCTGGGATATCGATTATCCAGATATTTGGAAGTTTAATGGTATCTTCTATTTTTTGTATATTGTTCTTTTTTTTTTCCCCAGGCTATTTTCTGTCTTCGTAGTGGATTTTTTTCTAGGGCAGTGATTCTGTTTTCATCTGAGATTTAATCTTTCATATGATGTAGACTACTTTTTATACTTTCAAGGGAAATTTTGACTTCCTGTATTATAGACTTCATCTCTAACAGTTCCATTTGATTTTGTTGTTGTGTATTTCCTCTTTCAGATCATACGAGAACTTCTTCACTTCCTGAAACTCATTAGCTCTTTTCTCCTGCCTTTTCTGGAGTTCATTATCTCTCTTCTCTTGCATCTCTGTTAGCTTTGTCACTATGAATATTCTAAATTCTTTATCAGACATTTCCATGAGTTCCATTGTACTGTCTGTAGATGAAAAGGAGTTATTCTTTTCTCTGGGAGAGATGTATTTTCTTAGTTTCTCATATTTCTTGTGTCTCTGCAGTGATTTCTAGTCATCTAATGGGTTATATGTTTCTTCCTAATTTAAAGAAGTTTAAGCTGAGTGTTCAGAGGTGTGCAGGAGGTGATCTGCAATCTCTTTGCTGTTCCTTTTTTTCTATCTTTGTGTGGCACATTCAGTGGGAATTGAGAAATATGTTGACTCTAATAGCATTCAGATGCTTGGCTATGGTTCACTTAGACCTGTCTAGACACTCAGTGCATGGAGGCTGAGCAGCAAAGTGATGAGGTAAAAGAACGAGGATAAGAAAACAGAGAAAGAGAGAAAAAAAAGAGAGAACAAAAATAAAGAAAAAAGGAGAAAACAGCAACAAAAATTTATTTATTTATTTTAAAAAAAAACAAAAAATGAAAACCATACAGCATATGAGCATGCTACGCAAAAGCACTAGTTCTCAGCTCCCATGGAGGAATCAGTCTTCTTTTGCCCCTTTTGCTTCTCATAAGTGGTAAGGGGTAAAAGGGATTATTAGTAAGATAAAGGAGGATCTGAGAGCAAGAAAATACTTTACCTCAAAAACTTAAAAAAAAAAACCATTAAAAAATGAAAAAACAGAGAAAGAGACAGAGACAGACAGAGAGAAGGATATAGTAGTCTTTACCACTCAAAAATGGAGTCTGGAGAGTAAAATCTCTGGAGAAAAATCTTTTTTCTCTTATTCCCTGAAAGCACTATTTTTCAGCTCCCATCATCTTTGTTATTTTTATTCTTTTCACTTTGTGTATAGTTTTTTTTTAGTCTTTTCCTAGTTTTTTAAAGCAGAAAGTTAGGTTTTTGATTTGACATTATTCTTTTAAAAATATACTTACATTAAAAGACTTTCCCAATATTTCTTTGGAAGCTCATTGTGCCACTTTTCCTTTTTATTTTTACTCTTCTTCTTCTTCTTCTTTTTTTTTTTTTTGGTGAGTCTTGCTATGCAGTTTGGTTTTCTTGATGGTGTTTCAAGAGTATCTGAAGCTGGGACCAGCAGTTAGCATAATGGCTATGTCTCTGGACTCCCATGTAGTCAGACCGCGGTTCGTGTCCTGGACCCGGTGGCTTAAAACTCATGCTGGGCGCGTGTGTGTGTGTGCGTGTGTGCCCAAGATCCTGAGAGAAGAATGGAGGAGAAGGGATTGTGGCGTGGCTATCCCCCCTGGGGAGTGATTTCTTGCTTTCTGTCTCTCTGTCTGTCTGGCGAGCGAATGTGCCCTACAGCAAAAATCTCTCCAAAAAAAAAAAAAAAAAAAAAAAAAAAAAAAAAGAAGAGTATCTGAAGCTCATTTTTCTTCATTTATTTTTATTTTGCTCCATAAACTGGATAATTTTTATTGACCTACCTTCAAGTTTGTGGATTATTTCTTCTGCCAGCTCAAATTTTCTGTTGAGTCCCTTAAGTAAAATTTTTATTTTATTGGGACCAGCAGTTAGCATAATGGCTATGTCGCTGGACTCCCACGTAGTCGACCGCGGTTCGAGTCCCGGACCCGGTGGCTTAAACTCACGCCGGGCGCATGTGCGTGCGTACCCAAGATCCCGAGAGGAGAATGGAAGAGAAGGGATTGTGGCGTGGCCATCCCCCCTGGGGGGTGATTTCCTGCTTTCTGTCTCTCTGTCTCTCTCTGTCTGTCTGGCGAACGCACGCACCCTATAGCAAAAACCTCTCCAAAAAAAATAAATAAATAAAAAAAAATTTTTATTTTATTATTTTATTGATTGTACTTTTCTGCCCTAGAACTTCTATTTTTTTCTTATAGTATCTTTGCCTGTATTGATATTCTTTAACTTGATGAGACATTTCATGCTTTCCTTTAGCTTTTTTTTTTTTTTTTGAGAGATTTTTTGCTATAGGGTGTGTGTGCTTACCAGAGAGAGAGAGAGAGATGGAGAGAGAGAAAGTGAGAAATCATTCCCCAGGGGGAATGGCCACACAGCTATCCCTACACTTCCTTTCTCTTCTTGGAATTTTGAGCATACACACACACACATATGCCTAGAATCAGTTTCAAGCCACCAGGTCCAGGACTCTAACTGTGGTTGGTCATGTGAGAGTCTAGTACCTTAACCACTATGCCATCTGCTAGTCCCACTTTAGTTACTTTAGACATAGTTTTTTTTAAAAAAATAATTATTCATTTAATTTTATTTATTATTACTATTTTTTTTTTAAAAATTTGCCACAGGGCACATGTGCTAGAGAGAGAGAGGAAGAGGGAATGCAAGAAAGCAAGCCTCCAGGTCTGGGGCTTGCACCATAGTCAGCCATCTGGGAGTCTAGCATCTTAACCACCACGCCACCTGTTGGCTCAACATAGATTAAAAAAAACAGCTCTTTGAGTATATTCCCAGGAGCTGATTTAAAGTTTTAAATTTTTATTTATTTTTATTTTTTTATTTGTAAGTCTAACATCTAGGCTTCTTTCAGAGAAAATGTCTTTGACTTCTTTTCCCCTAGTGGTTAGGTTATACTTTTTTTGTTCTTTGTATACCTCACAATTTTTTTGTTGAAAACTACATATTTAAAATAATATAGTATGGTGGCATTGTAAATAATAGCTCTCCAGGGAATGGTTTTTGTATTCTGTTTAATGGCTCTCCTGAACTAATTGTGTAATATATTCATATTTGTCTTGTGTGGCCAAGAAGTCTTTGGTCTTTTAAGTTAGTGGTCAGCTAATGATTAGAAAAAGATGTCCTTAATTGCCTTTAACCAATGAGCTTTCTAGTTTTTGCTGAGAGAGAGAGAGAGAGAGAGAGAGAGAGAGAGAGAGAGAGAGAGAGAAAGTTTGTGTTGGGGCAAGGTGTTAAAGTTCTGGGAGACAGTGTATGTTTTCCTTCAACTCTGCCTTAGCTATCATTTCCTGATTTCAGACATCCTCAAGTCAGGCAGAGGTGGGAAATTAGCGTACTCTTAGGTCTTTAATTTGTATGCACACATCCCTGTATATGCATGTGGCCTTCTCTATTTCTAGATATTGTCATAGTTTAAGTTATTATCCTGTGATCTTTTGTATTTCTAGCTATTGTCATAGTTTAAACATATTGTCATAGTTTATTTCTAGTTTACTTCTAGGTATTGTCATAGTTTCTAGGTACTGTCATTGTCTTTTATGGACATCTTACTCCCCAGGTTTTTTCTTTTAAAATTTTTTTGTCAGTTTGTTGTTTGTTCAAACTATTATCTTTGCCTCAGGCAGCAGTAATATTAAATGTCACTGATTGTTTTGACAAACATCCCAGTAGGAAAAGCTGTTCACAGTGACTGAGTTGTGAGTGAGGTCAGATTAAGAAGCTTCTTCCCAATGGGATTTCCAGGGAGTTGCCAGATAAGTCAATAACAATTCTCTGACTGGGAGTATTTTTTTCAGAGAAGTCCAGTCTCATTTTGCCCATTTCTCTGGGTGTTAGATTTGTGTTTATTACAGGAATTATGGTTTCAAGATTGTTAACATCGAGAGGCTACTGTGAAGACGGGGCAAGTGGGATGGTAACAGGGCAAACACAACACCATAAAGCTCACTGTTCTTACCAAGAGTCAGACATTTATCTTGAAGAAATGTTCCTTACATTGTTGCAAGTCTTTGACTAATTTCCAGAGTTCTAAAAGAGTTGATTTTGACCACTTTTGTCAGTGTTCTCATTGCTTTCATGGAGGACTAGATTTTGGAGTGTCTTACTTTTCTATTGCAGAAGAACTTTGTTCAGAGTTCTTAAAATATTTATTTTTTGAAAGCATTTGAAGATCCCAAACTTTTTTTTTTTTTTGCAGAATCAGAAAATGCTTTATTTCAGGGAAATACAAAAGGTATTCAGGAAATACAAGGAAAAGGAACACTGTTGTAACCTGGCTTACCAGAAGAAATGGTTACCCAGTTTTGTTTTCCAACTACACTCATGAATGGGGATCTAATATTTAAGGTAAAACATAATCAAAGCAAAACTTGAGTATTTGAGTCTATAACATTCAGTGTTCCACTGTCACTGATATGACCCCTGAAACCTTTTAGATCTATGTATTTCCTCTATTAACCTCCTAAAAGATATAAATATATGAGACAAATTTATAGGGAAAGTTGTCTGATTTCACTGTCATATTTATCAAGCTGAAGATATTTTAGAATGTACTCAGCTGTCCTTGATCTTACTTTAGAAGGAACAATTCTGTTCCCAAATTCTAGCTGAACTTAGACCCTCAGAGAAAGTTCCTAATAGAAACAATTTTATCTTGATTTGACAGTCAGACCCAAATTACTCACTTTCTTCATTGTATAGCTCATGATGAAATGCTCCGAGAGCCCAATGGATGTTTATGCTTGCAGCAGTGAGCTCTAAGATGGTGGTGTAGAGTGCGTATTGTAAAAGCAGAAAACCAGACATCTGAATTAAAAAAGAAAGACAATATTCCTCATATGAATGAATCATTTAGAAATCATGAAAAACATTTAGAAGATAAGGTTTAAATATCATTCATCCTATCCATCTGTCAGCCTGAAAAGGTGACTAAGGCAAAAATAAATAAAATAAAAGAACTTATTTGAGTCAAAGTGAGATGATCACCTGGATACACAGCATCCAAGTTACCTTAAATAGTGCGCTCTGAGGTCTTACAGATTTAAGGGTAATTTTAAAGGCTAACGTCATGAATGGGGAGGGGGAAAGAGTTGGTTCAGGGCTTAAATTATGGATAAATTATTCTCCTTGGGAGCTGGTTGGGCTCAGGAGACAACAGCTCATGATGAAACTGGGTATGTTGACCTTCTTCATTCTTCTTTCCTGCTGTGTAAGGTTAGTTAGTGAAATCTCAGGGAGGGGATCAAAGGTAATGTCTCTCTGCTGGTGAGTCCAATCTACAGGATAAAAATGGCATATGGGAGAAAAGTCCTTTCCTGTTATACTGAATTAATGGCCTACCCTATTCCACTACGACTCAGAGACAGGGGTGCACTTTCCAAGGTCAGTCACATTCAATGTGCCTGAGTTCAGTCTCTTCAACTGCATCTCTGCCCCATTTTGGAATAAAGAGGCTCTATCATTATGAAATTTTACAAATTCCATAAGCTCACAAACTATGATTATTTTTGGATATTTTTAATAACACCTAAACATGTTTTAGCTTACACGTGTGCCAAACATTATGTTAAGCACTTAAATTCTAGTGACAATCCTACAAGGTACTTTCATTTCTATTTTACATGTAATGACACTGAAAGGAGAGAGATAACCTACAGAATCATAATGTGTTGAGATGCTTAGGGTTTATCTCTGGATGCCCTTTCTAAAAATCTTCTTATAATCTCTTTTGGCGAGATTGATTGAATGATCCATGTTTTACGCTATTACTTTTAGTACACATATAACCTTATGTTCTATTTTCATTTTAATTCTTTTAATTTATGTCTCATAGCATTATTCTCTAAATTAAGTGAAACCATTCTCTTTTTCCACATTCTTACATGACCCAAAGTAGGAGTCTTTCTCTCTTAGAAACAGGTGAAAATGACTTCTGATGCTTCTCAATACCCTCCAATGATAACTTCCTAAGTGAAGAGCAGGAGCTTATCCAGTTGGTGATCTTCTAGGTTCTGCTTTTTCAGAACGGACTGTATTTATGACTAAATGTTCTCCCCAACATTGCATCCCAGCATCGGGATGTCCTTGGTTTGTAGTTTATCTTTAAGTAGGTGAGTAAGTTTAATTTATAAAAGGAGGTATTAGCAAGCTCATTTGGCCAAAGATTTGAAACTTGTTCTCTGGGACCAGAATGATGGTAGAATGATGGTTAAGATGCTGGACTTACACAAGACTGACCGCGGTTTGAGGCTAAGATCCGACAATCTGAAAATCATGCTGAGTGTGTGTGTGTGTGTGTGTGTGTCCCAAATCTCAGGAGAATGGAGGAGATGGAGTGTATCATGGCCATCTGACCTGGACAGTGATTTCTCACTTTTCTTCTCATTGTTTCTTTCTGTCCCTCTCTGGTGAGCACATGTGTCCTATGGCCAAAACCTAAAAATAAACCAAACAAAAAACTCATCTTCTAACTGTAATAATCAATAATAAATCTGATAGTTTTGTCTACATATGATTGATTCTTTTGTCTTATCTCATTGGGTTCAAAACATGACAGGAGAGGGACCAATAGATAGCGTAATGGCTACGTCACTGGACTTCCATGTAGTCGCCTGCTTCGAGTCCCAGACTCCGCGTGGCTTAAACTCATGCCGGGCGCCTATGTGTGCATGCCCAAGATCCCAAGAGGAGAATAGAGGAAAAGGGATTGCAGTGTGGCCATCACCCCAGGGGGTGATTTCTCGCTTTCTGTTTCTCTATCTCTCTCTGTCTTTCTGGTGTGCACACACGCCCTGTAGAGGAAAAACAAAACAAAACAAAAAAAAACCCTCTCAAAAAAAAAAAAAAAGAAAAAGACAGGAGAAGAATGAATGGTCCTTTATTGGTTTCCTGTATTTGTTTCCTAAGACTGATACAATAAAGTATAATGCCACAAACTTTGTGATTTAACAAAACAGAAATTCACTGTCTCATCAATATGGAGGCTGAAAGTCCAAATTCAGAGTACTGGTGGGACCTTGCTCCCCTTAAAGCCTCTAGAGTAAGAGCCTTCCTTGTCTCTTTCAGATTTTGGTGGCCTCAGGTGTTCCTTGATTTTAGTAGTACACCCCCTATCTTTGCCTTTGTTCTCATATGGCCATTTTTCTTATGTGCCTGTGTGCAGCTTTCCCTCTTCCAATAAGGATGCCAGTTTTTGGGTCATTGGGAAACTCACACCACTTTTTTGCATAGAAAAAAATAGAAACTACATCATGACTTTTCAGTTGACCATCTATTAAAATGATGGCCCATCCTATTCCAGTATGACCTTGTCTTAACAATTTTATCTTCCACGATCATAATTATATCTTCCACGATTCCATTCGCAACCAATGTCACATCCTGAGGTGTTTTTGGTTGGCGCTTCAACAAATCATTTGGGGGGGGGCACCATTTGACCTCTAACTGTCTGCCTCTAGTTGCCAAAGTCATGTTCTTCCTTTGTAAAGGACATTCAAAATATATTTACTTGATCACATCTGTAAAAGTTTTAACCCCTTCTAGCATCAACTTTGAAGTCCAAAATATATACTAAATATCATCAAATCAAAAAGCTCCAAATCTCATCATCTAAATCAGTTGTGCATGAGATTCATAACATGGTTCATCCTGGGACAAAATTCTGTCAACTTGTCAAGCCAGGAAACAAGCTTTCTGCTTCCAAAATACAGTGGTGGTACAGGCGTATATGATCTACCTTCTCATTCAAAAATGAAGAAAGAAGGGAACAAAAGGAGTCGTGGGCTCTGAGCAAGTCTCAAAACCAACAGAACAAATTTCGTTACATTTCAAGGCTTGAGAATAATCACCTGTGGCTTTGTCTCTGGGCCTTTTAGGAAAGCATCCTAATTTTTGGTCCACTGGATGGTGGTTCTACCCTCTCAACCCAATGGTGACCTTATTCTTTTTTTTTTTTTTTTTTTGTGGGGGGGGAGAGGTTTTTGCTATAGGGCGCGTGCGCTCGCCATTCAGACAGAGAGACAGAGAGACAGAAAGCGAGAAATCACCCCCCCAGGGGGATGGCCACGCTGCAATCCCTTCTCCTCCATTCTCCTCTTGGGATCTTGGGCATGCACGCACACGCGCCCGGCGTGAGTTTAAGCCACCGGGTCTGGGACTCGGACCGCGATCGACTACGTGGGAGTCCAGTGACATAGCCATTACGCTAACTGCTGGTCCCAATGGTGACCTTACTCTTTAAGTTATTGACTTGGCCTGTATTGCATAAAAAATATAAATATTCGTGACATGAAATAGGTTTCTTTATCTCTTTTGCTTCTTGATTTTCTCTCTCGCTTTTGTAGCCAGTATATCACATCTATACTTCATGCTAGTTTTCATAGTTTATAGACTTATATACTGAATCTGTGATTTTTTAAAAGTTTTAAACATTTTTTATTAATTTTTTATTCTCTATGGTGCATGTGCTCATTAGAGATGGTGACAAAGAGAGGGAAAGTGAGAAATCACCCCCAAAGGATGATCATGCCGCAAATCTCTTCTCCACTATTCTCCTTGAGATTTTAGACATGCATGGACACATACCTGTTGTGATTTTCAAACTGCTGGGTCCGGGGTTCAAACTGTGGAGTTGGCTATGTGAGTCCCATGCCACCTACTGGGCCGATAGCCTCCAATGCAAAGTAGATACCCACTCTTATTGTCTATGAAATAGATAGTTCACTCATTTGATAATATTTATTTTAAGTTTCATCCTTTCCTTATTGACTGGTAGTGCTATTTCCCACAAAATAATATGTTTTGACTTATACTTGGTTTGTTTCTCAACTCTTTATCCTGTTCTTTGATCGTTTTCACTTTTAGCATGTAAATATTACACTTTTAAAAAAAATTATTCTAACCTAGTAACAAGTTTTAGTATCTAGGATAGCAAGTTCTCTGGCCCTCCCCAACCATTGTGTGACTTCTAGATTTAGCAATTTTCACATAATTATTCTCCTATCTATATGCATTTTAGAGTAACTTTATTGCATTACTTCTGACACTGTTGAAATTCTGAATACAATTGTATCATAATTATATAGCAATATGCAGAAATATGCAATTTTATGATGCTGTGAATTTGTACTCAAGAACATAGTTTGTCAAAATATTCAGTTATTTATAATATGCCTTATTATTTTTGCTGTTATTTTGATTAAGCTATTTATTTATTTTGTTCCCTTTCAATATTTATGTGGTTATTTTTAGTTAAATAAAATTTATTGCTTTATATAGGTTTTTATTTTATCTAGTTACCTTACTAAAAAATTGCTTCATTTGCTGCAGAAGTTTTTCAATAAGGCTTTGGGGTTTTTCTAGGTATCCTGCCATTTTACCTTCAAATAATAATTTTTATTTCTTTTTGAGACTTCTGGTGTTTCCAAAGTTTGAAGAAAAACTGACTTTTTAAAATGCCCAAAGCACAAATTTGGAGAAAACACAATTTATTTTTATATTTTTATGCCAAAGATGGCTAACGAATTTGGTTGTCTGTTTTATACATTACTCACTTCCAACATACATCATTGGATAGGGACCACTGAAGACCCTCTGCCCAGACTTCACCTCCCTGCTCCTCAGATCTAAAACATTTTAAAATTTCCTAGCTCACTGTCATTCTTTTTATTCTTACCTTTCCCTCTGCACCCATAGGATAAACCAATCAGCAGCCATCTGTATTTGAGTTCTGAGCAGCCCATTCATGCAGCAGGGAACTCATAGAAATGTCAGATAAAGAATTAAAAATATTCATAGTGACAAAGCTAACAGAGAGGCAAGAGAAGAGAGACAATGAACTCCAGAAAGTGCAGGAGAAGAGATGAGTTCCAGGAGGTGAGGAAGTTCTTGCATGATCTGAAAGAGGAAATACACATTATAAAAAAAGAATCAAATGGAATAGTTAGAGATGAAGGCTGCAATACAGGAAACTAAAACCTCTCTTGAAAATATCCAAAGATTAGATCATGCAGGAGATCAAGTCTCATATGTTGAAGATAGAACATCTGACGTAGAAAAATTCACCAAGAAGACAGAAAATAACCCCCCAAAATGACAAAAACATACGAGTAATACTAGATACCATTAAGCGCCCAAACATCTGGACCGTTGGTATCCCAGAAAGTGAAGAAACTAATAAGGGCATTGATAATCTATTTCGTGAAATCTTGAAATAAAAGTTTCCAAACCTAGAGAGGCATTAAAATATCTGGACCCAAGAAATACAAAGGACTCCACATAGAATCAACCTAAGATTTCCCTAAGGCACATCATAGCCAGATTGACAAAAACCACAGACAGAGACAAGATACTAAAATTGGCAAGAGAGAAACATCAAGTTACTGTCAAAGGATATCCCACAGGCTAACATTGGAGCTCTCATTGGAAACAATGCGAGCAAGAAAAGAATGGGAAAATATATTCAAAGTGTTAAGTGAAAAACAATTTCAACAAAGAACACTATATCTGGCAAGATTATCCTTCAGATCAGAAGAAAGACCCAAAAATTCTCAGATAAACAAAACATGAATGAATTTACCCACACCAGACCAGCTCTTTGAGATGTGCTGAAGGGAGTGCTATGCCAGGAAAACTAAAGACAGACAGAAATAAGAGAACAAAAAATGACCAAGAAAAAGGCCAACTTAATGGCAGGGATACGTTCAGAAATATCAATAATAATGTTGAATATTAACTTTCAGGATTTAAATGGAAAGATCAGATCATAACACAGCAAAATGAATAGAAGAGAGATTAATTATATGAGTTTGAACTAGTGAAATAGAATTTTTTGACTTTAGACTAAAACATTACTGATTTTCTTTGATGCTTTGATTTCCATATTAAAGAATTTTTGTCTTCTCTTGAACTATTGATAGATTCATCTACCTAGTACTTGAACTGAATCCCTACCTTTTTCTTGACTTTAAGTTTTAAACAAATTTCTCTTAACATTTTTTAACTTGATCTATTAAAACTAAAACTGTTTTTCTTGAAATTAAAAAAATGCATTAAAAATACCTATTAACACCCATTTAATGGCTGTAGTAAGCTATATAGCCCCAGCAAGGTGCTACTTTCTAGTATGTTCACCTTACTCACCTATAGTCAGACATGTGTTCATAGATATGTATATATCAGCTGTGCTTGCTATTGGAAGTTCTTAATTAAGTTATTCAGTGAATCAATAATATGTGAAAAAAAAAGGCATGAAAACAACTGTAGATACCAGAGACAGTGTGAGAGGAGGAGGGAAAGTGGCAGAGGGTGAGAGGTAGGGAAGCAAGGGGGAAACAAAAAAAAAAGCAAAATATATAAGAAACAAGAAATAGAAAATTGCTGATGATAACATGTGTGGTAATTTCCTTGATTGAGTCAATATACAATGTATTCTGAATGGAAAATCTCATTTTGTATACTGTATTGATGTACAGTGAATGACTGTAAATAAATAAAGTAAAAAAAAACACATCATTCACCATGGCTTTTTCATTTATTTACAAAATTTAGAGTAAGTTATTTTAAAAATTGATACTTACATTTGACCAAGAGTATTCAACTCCTTTTGATTCAAAAATTAAAGATTCAATGATTATTATAATTATACCAATTATGGCCATGCAGATACTTAGGATGTTCATTACAATGGTGTAAACAAGCTGTAATAGACACACAAAGGAAAACTGATCATGCACAGCAGAAACAGATTTTGGTGAAGCAATCAGACGACCATACTGGTTAGAATATTAAAGTTCAATTTTATCTCCTTTTGACTGATTATCTGGAATCTTAAAATTGTTGCTATCAGGACTCTATTCAAATTTCTCTAGAGGCCAGCAGCATAAAATATTTTCTTCAGAAGAAGCATTTATTTATTCATTCAACATATAATTACAGTCTTATAATGTACTAAACATTATGCTAAAGATAAGATCAACCTTTATTTATTTAAGGATCTAAAAGTCTTATGGGGGGAGATAAAACTATAAACAGTTTATTTCATTTAATAAAATATAATATACTATGAATAAGCTTCTTGTTTGGGATTTAATGTTATCTCTCTCTCAGTAAAAGTCACTTTGCTACTTAAAAACTTTCGATGGGGGCCAAAAGGTGTCATGGTGGTTAAGGTGCTGGATTCCCACATGGCCCATTATAGCATGGTAGTTAGAGTCCTGCACTTGGTGGATTGAAAATCATGCTAGGTGCATGTACATACATGTCTGCAATCCCAAGAGGAGAATAGAGGACAAGAGATTGTGGTATGGTCATCCCACTGAAGGGCGATTTCTCACTTTCTCTCTCTCTGTCTCTCTCTGGCAAGCACATGCGCTCTATGACCAACCCCTATGGGGTCAAAATAAAATGCCAGCTCTATGGCAAAAAACCAAAACCTCTCCCTCTCTCTATATAAAATATATATTTTTTGTTGTCTAGCACGGAGCATCTTCGTTGATTTAGTCTTCATAAAAATGTCTATTCAGTGAAAATCAAAGGAGGAAGATTTTGGTTTTTTCCAGTCACTTAAAGCCACGCCAGACCATGACCAATGAGATGTTCCTCTTCAGTACAGTGAATCTTGAACAAATGATTTAAAGATGAAGAAAATACTGGAATTCATTCGTGACAGAAGCAGCTGTGGTGTTAGGCAATGGGGCACTGGTGACCTTGGGTGCTAAAGGGTAGCTATGATGTACTGTGATGGTAACACCTCAGAACTTCACCTTTTGTAGAAGTTAAAAGTCTAGCATCTTCCCAATAAACCATGTCTTTCCTAAGATAGCCAACCAGATGCTATCTGGGTCCAGTTTCATTTTTCAGATGCAGTTCACAATGGTGGAAAAATTGAGGAAAGTATATCACAGAAATGTATCTAAATTTTCAGAAGCAGAGGAAGCTGGCCTTCAAGGAAGAATTGGAATTTGGTGCGGCTGGAATGTGGACTGTTACAGGAGAGTTGAATAGAAGGTGGCTAGAAAGGTGGGCATGGGATAGATTATGAGTAATCTAGTACGTTTTAAGGATTTTTAATTTTATCTTTATAGATATGTAGAGATATTCTACTCATTTAAGTACACGACATTATTACTTTGGAAAGGTTCTGCTTCCAGCATGAAAGTGTGAGGAATTCTGAACTAACTCCCAAGTCAAACTTGTAAAAAAATCACTAAAAAAAAAAAAAAAGAATCCTAGTCATTTAAAATCTCTGGAAATAGTTCTAAGGGCATATAGTAAATGAAGAAACATTTATCCATGAAAATCTATTAAAACTCAGTAAAAACTATACGCCTGTCGTATCTGAGCCAAGCACTACACTCTTCCTTCTTCCCGTCAGCTCAGAAAGCTCACTCTAGGTTGGTATAGCCAACAGGGCTCCTCAGTGGCTGGACTAAATTACATTTCTACCAACAGTGTAGGAAGGTTCTCTTTTCACCACAGCTTTACCAGCATTTATCATTCTGTATTTTAAAAATCTTAGCCATTCTGACTGGGATTAAGTGGTATCTCATTGTGATTTTGGTTTGTATTTCGCTTATGATAAGAGATGTTGAGCATGTTTTCATAGTTTTTTATTTATTTATTTTCTTGCCATTCACATGTCTTCCTTCAAGAGTTGTCTGTTCAACTCATTGCCCATATTTCAACTGCTAAGCACAGGCTCTTTATAGCAAAACCTTAAAAAAAAACTTTGCCTATTCCAATGTCTCCAAGAGTTTCCTTTGTGTTTTCCACCAGTAGTTTTTTTTTTTTTTTTTTTTTTTTTTTTTTTTTTTTTTTTTTTTTTTTTTGGGAGAGGTTTTTGCTATAGGGCGCATGCGCTCGCCAGACAGACAGAGAGAGGCAGAGAGATAGAACGCGAGAAATCACCCCCCAGGGGGGATGGCCACGCCGCAATCCCTTCTCTTCCATTTTCCTCTCGGGATCTTGGGCACGCACGCACATGCGCCCCGCGTGAGTTTAAGCCACTGGGTCCGGGACTCGAACCGCGGTCGACTACGTGGGAGTCCAGCGACATAGCCATTACACTAACTGCCGGTCCCTCCACCAGTAGTTTTATAGTTTGAAGTTTTGTTTAGATCTTTGATTCATTTTGGATTGATTATTATTAGTGGTGAAAGAGAGGGTTCAGTTTCATTTTTCTGCAGGTGAATTTCCAGTTTTTCTAGCACCATTTACTAAAGAGATTTTCTTTTTCCTACTTTATACCAAATGTCTGCACTATGTGGCAGAAACTGAACAATTAGAAGGTATAATAGCAGGGAGGGCAACTGAATATACTATAAACAGTTTAAGAAGGGGTGGATAACAAGGGATTGGGGAAAATCAGAAACAAAAATGTAAAGTTTATGATAATATACATGGTAATATCTATGACTTGACTAATATGCACTGTATTGCTGGGAAAAACAATTTTGTATGCTATAAAGACGTATAGTGACTAAATATAAATAAAACTATATATATATATATCTCCACACACCAGAAAGCAAAAATCAGGCCTCTCTTTCCTCTCAGATCCCAGTCAGAGCACTATCTAGTATTATCTTTATGGGAGGAACAGGTCATTTAATTAACATTTAAAAATTTATTCATTCACTTATTTTATTTTATTTTTAAAAATGTATTTATTTTACGTTCATTCACTGCACATCCTCACAGCATTTCTAAGTCTGCTTCCAAGTACTTGTTTGGAGGGCAACTCCTACATAAATACTCCAAGTACTCTCTTTTTCTGCTTAGCTTCCACTAATGAGTTGGAGGCCCCATCTTGGGTGTGGCACCACTGTGAATATTGGATCGTGACCATTCTTGTACTGAGTTGTGGGGTAGAGGGTCCTCCTATGAGAGACAAACTAAGGAGACCTGGAGCTGCTGTCCCACACCCCTTCATTCAACAAACCCTCAGCTCTTAAAAGTGGGAGTGTCCCTTAGAGAGAAGGACTCCATTTTCTCCCTTTTCTCACTCTTGCACCAGGGTCTAGGGGGTGTAGGTTGTGGAACGGAACTCTCACCAAAGGAGGTAACTTATATGGTAAGTTTAAACCTAAGAGTACTACAAACAACAACAAACAAACAAAATAAAATGAGAGCAATGGAAGTTGCAATGACAATCAGGTATTGGTAGGTTAATAGGAGATACAGGCTAAGCGGTAATCCAGCTAATTTTCCACAGAGAAATGGGAAAAGAGAACTAGGAAGAGCCCTCCTCAGGTCTGAACAAATCTCAGACACAGATTTGGGGAATTATCCCTTTAAAGGAAGCCACACTTATTTGAATTACTCTGTGAGAAAATGTATGTCCCTAAAAGATCAGGAGTAGAGCTAATGGCTGGAGATGATTAAGAACAAAGACAAAAAGAGCCCCTCCAAAAATCAGTGTTGGACTGGCTCTGAACCCTGTAGGAGCTAATGAGTCAGAACTCCTTGACTAAGTTATTCAATGAAGAATACACCCACTTGGCTAACTGCATGATTTGGGTCCTGGACCCATAGGCTCAAGAAACAGGCATGTGTGCATGTATGCCCAAAATCCCAAAAGGAGGGCTAGAGGGTGGAGAAAGGATTGTGGCGTGGCCATTTCTCACAGAGGGTGCCTTTTCCTCTCCTACACTCTGGCTCTCTGGCAAGCATATGCATCCTATAGCCAATGACAACAAACATCAGTCATCCGAGGGTGATTATGGGCATGGCCAAAGCTGCACCCTCTGAGATCATCATCAGAATTTAACACTGAGGGCTGAGAAACAGACCTCACTAAAATAATCCAGCTGGTAATTAATAAAATCAAGAAAATAACAGTAACAAGCCCTGAGTAGGAAATCAGTATCCAGAGTTGCTATAATTATCTAAAATGCCCAGTCACCAACAGAAACCATTATGAGACAGGCAAAGAAACAAGAAAGTTTGATCCATATACCATACAAAAAAGTGGGCAACAAAAATTATGAGTGCATCTGCTCAATAAGACCTATGTGGATTATATTACTTAAAAACATAGCCCTCCTGGGACCAGCAGATTGTGTAATAGTTACGTTGCTGGACTCCCACGTAGTCGACTGTGGTTCAAGTCCCAGATTTGGGGGCTTACAACTCACACTGGGCACATATGCATGCATGCCCAAGATCCCAAGAAGAGAATGGAGGAGAAGAGATTGCTGCATGGGCATCCCCACTAGGGGGTGATTTCTCACTTTCTGTCTTTGTCTAGCGAGCCCATGCACCCTATAGCAAAAATCTCTCTCAAGACAAAAACTAAAACTAAAACATAGCCACCCCCCTTTGTCTCTTAAACTAGTCTTCACATTGTTTCATGAGTGTTTTATCAAATTATGAAAGTTAACCTGCAAAAATTGTGAAGACTATAAATGATAGACTTATGTTTACAACAGAAAATCAAATAAAAACTTTTTTTTTGCATTGTCTGGAAATAGTACCGGCTAGATTATTTTAGTGAGGTCTGTTTCTCAAGCCCTCAGTGTTAATGTATTTGTCATCAAAAGAGTACTTTGCCGAAAAGAAAGACTTGACAAATGTGCAAAATATTTTCGATCTTTTGTGAAATTGTAGTTTATCACTTGTTTGTATTTGTAAGTTGTTGTTATAAATATTGCCTGTATTTTTGATATAAACAACTTTATGCTTTGAAGCTTGTATCTGTGAATTTACAACTGAAATTTATTTTGTCAGTGTTTTCTGAAAGAATTGAATCAAGCTTCTGCTGTAGGAAAAAAGTCTAGTGTGGTCTTATTTAAAAGGGAAAAAAGTGGAGGGAGAAATATTGCTTTCAAGTATTGAAATATAAGTAAAATTTAAATGGGCTTCATCTACAGAAAATAAAGATTTTCTGAGAAGTGGGCAATCATAATGAATAACACATAAAAATCTCAGAAATCTTAACTTTAATTTCACTGTTGTTCTAATACCACTCAGCAACCAAGGCAACTTATTTAAGTATACTTGTATAGGTAGGTGTTAAAAATAAAGAATATATATAGAGTCAGCTTTGTAACATAGTAGCTGTGCATGGAAGCAGGATCCCACACAGTCAACTGTGGTCCAAATCCTGGCACCCAGTAGCTTGAAAGGTACACTAGGCATGTGTGCATGCCTGCCCCAAACCCTGATGAGTGGATGTGCAGGAGAGAAGACTGAGGTGTGACCATACCCTATACAGGGGTGCTGTCTCTCAATTTTTCTCTAGCAAGTGCATATTCTCTCTCTAAAAAAAAAAAAAAAAAAAAAAAAAAAAAGAAAACAGAAAAAATCATAGGGGCCTGCAGATGGCTTAATGGTTATTTTGCTGGACTCCCATGTAGTTGACCACAGTTCACAGTTTGAGGCCTGGACCCAGGGATTTAAAACTCATGCTGGGTGCATGTGCGTGTGTGCCCCAAATCCCATGAGGAGAATGGAGGAGAAGGGATTGTAGCGTGGCCATCCCTCCAGGGGGTGATTTCTCACTTTCTGTCTCTCTGTCTCTCTGGTGAATGCATGCACCATATAGCAAAACTCTTTCAAAAAAAAAAAAAAAAAAGAAAACATAGCTCTCCAATGGCAGCCACTATTATGCTTTCTTTTCTTTGTCCTTCTTATCACTGTTAGCATTATTTTCTTACTTATCATGTTTACCACTATTATCCATATTTTCTCAGATAAGGAGAGTGAAGCACAGAGTAATTTGCCCAAGGTCACATGGCAAATGTGACCTGCTCTACATTAGTACAGTAGCAGGGTAGTGAGAATTTGAATTTAAGCATGGCGATCTACCTCCAGAGCTGTGACTGTGTCCACAAGAGTCAAGGAAGGTGGGAAAGGAAGTTCTAAGGAGAAAAGGACTGTCCTTTGTGGGATGTATTGGAATCATATCTGGTTCGTATTCTAATGATAGTCTCTAGATCTAGGTTTGCTGAAAGTAGTTCTTTCTTTTTGTTTTCTGATTAGTTGCTTTTTTTGAAAATTTTTTTATTTGTCAGAGGCTGCATGCACTAGCAGAAGAGAGACAGAAAAGAGGAGAGAGAGAGAAGAAAAAAAGAAAAACTGAGAAAGCATTCCCCATAGGGCATGATCACACTTCAATCCTTTCTCCTTCATTTCTCTCTCCTTTCAGGACTTTGGGCATTCATGCACACATACTTAGAGTGTTTTTCAAGCACTGGGTCCAGAACTCAAACCATGTGGTTGGCATGTGGGATCCAGCTGCCTTTACCACCAGGCCAAGGGTTGGCCTTGGCATTTCTCGTTTCATACAATATTTTGCCTTATCCCCTTCCTTAACTGAACATTGATCTCCTAGGTTTACTCTACTATTTTTCCTGTCTTCTCAATGCTTTGACTCACAGGACAGAGTTTTGTTTGGTTACATATACTCCACTAGATAGGTAGAAATGACTTATTCAAGGGAAATGAACTCATCTTTTTATGAAATTTTACTGCTCACTCTACACACTCCTCAATACCCACACACAAAAGATGCAATGAAGCACATCTTTATAAAAATTGATTGCGTTTATCTCAGCCTTTGGAAAAGCTTTTCTTCCTCCCCTCAAAGCTGGCTCAGAATCAATAATTGCTCCTCCCTTGTGACTGGTAACATTTTTATCCCTGGAGTCGCTCCAAAGATTCTGGCATACCTTACATCGTGTAGGAGGCTTCTGAAAGACACTGCTGGCTCCTGAGTTGATGAACTGGGGATGGACACAGACATTTATAAACACTTATCACTTAGGACAATCCCCTCAATTCTTTTTTTTTTAGAGGTTTTTGCTATAGGGCGCGTGCGCTCGCCAGACAGACAGAGAGAGACATAGAGACAAAAAGCGAGAAATCACCCCTCAGAGGGGATGGTCATGCTGCAATCCCTTCTCCTCCATTCTCCTCTCGGGATCTTGGGCACACACACGCGCCCAGCTTGAGTTTTAAGTCACTGGGTCCGGGACTCGAACCGCGGTCGACTACGTGGGAGTCCAGCGACATAGTCATTACACTAACTGCTGGCTCCCAATTCTTTTTTTTAAAATTTTATTTCAAGTTCTTTTATACACTCAATCACCATTACTTAGCTTGCAAAGTGAATATTCCAACATGTGTGCATTTCTCCTCAGTCCAGTTGATAATACTATAAAGTTATCTTCAACAAAAAATACCCAATTTATTTGTCCCTCAATTCTTAATTATAATCATATCTAAAGTATATCTAAAATATCACTGAATTCCCTGAAGAAAGTGGTTTTAATATTTAAAAAAACAACATTTCAGTTCTGCCATAACCACTAGTCGAATCTCTAAGAAATGGGTTCATTATTTTTCTGTTACAGCAATGAAAAGATATTTTAGTTTCTGGTCCATTTAATGAGACCTTTGCATAGATGATAAGATGGAGGGACCTCACAATAATTTCATGAGGAACAAGTAGCAGACAGTTCACTTGTTTTGACTGTTGGTTATCAAGCTCATGACCTGAATTATTAGAAAAGAATCTCTAGTGAGTACTGCAGTGGCTTTCACTTACAAAACCTCCTTCCACTATAGAAAAAAAAATTCCAGCAATAGAAAAAAGTTTCAGAAACATTTTGTCTGAAGAGCTACAGACTGCTTTCCACAAACATCATGTCTCAGGTGCTATCATCACCTACTGGCATCAGTTGAAATGATTGGTTCTTTCTGGTATATCAAGAACTGAATTTTTCCCCAATGGTCTATCTTACACCTACCTTCAATCTGTCTGCAGCACTAACTGAAGATGACTCAGATATAAGAAGGAAATTGGGACTCTTCCAGTCCAGGAATATGAGATCTTGTTATAGGAGCAAAAAACATCTTACTTGATATTTTTAACTCTGATACTTAATTGTCGTGCCAGTCTGTAAGAGTTACTTAAATTTTCTAAGTCTTTGGTTTCCTCATTGTAAAATGGGCATTAATAATAACTATTTCAAGAGATTGTTGTGGCAATTAGGTTAAAATGAACTTAACATGCCTTTGAGAGTTGCCTGACACACAATCGATACACAATTTAGTAATTATTATTTGTAGCTAAATTCTGCCATAAGCCCCTCTTCTACATCTTGAACACAGGGCCTTGGTATATGCTTTGAAACAAGTCACTCGTATTCTTTCAGTTTAACCAATTTCTCTTTATAAAGGACATATAGTCCTTTCTAGAACATTCTCAGTGTTAGTATATGCCTTCTATTTCTTCCTGCTATAAGAAATCCTCTGAAGAAATAATGTCTCTAATGTAGAGAGTGATTATCAGACCCTTCTCTGGGTGAAATGATTATACTTGCATGTCTCAGAAGCCTTTACATAATGCATAAGTTCTGGGTTACAGTTAAATCTCTCCTTGAAGACCCTTTTTTTTTTTTGAGGAGGCAAAGAATAGGTAAGGAGTTAATGAAACCCTTCTCCTCAATGGAAACATGTGACTTTGGGTTAACTTTCTACTGCTGCTCAACTGGAAACTTGATACAGTTGGAATGTCAGTTGTATTACTAGGCCATGTTGTTCATGAGTAAAAGGAGCCCCAGTGGATAAATTACTTCTGAACTTGAAGTAACTATGGACTAAAAATAATTTGGGGAAACCATGGGTTTGGATAATCCTGAGGGCAATAACATAATGGGAATGGGGGCATGCCTCTGGGGGAAATGTGGGAGTGGGGGGGACTTTGGTAACTATGCCCTTGGAATTATACCATCTTTACTCAAAACATCCACTTTAAAAATCTCGGTTTAATTTCCACAAATTTCTCTTGAGCACCCAGGTTTCTTCTTTTCTCTTTCCTCATACAACTGCTCTAAAAATTGCCTTTATGGTTCCCAACAAGAAGCTCTGGCCTTTCGGTTTTCACTCTGCAAAAGTCTTATATTAATAGTTACCCAAATAGTCACTCTAATTATTCTTCTTAAAGTATACACCTTCAATATTTTTTTCCACGTAAACAGACCATCCTTTTAAGGATTGTATCAAAACATGTGACAAACACAAAAAGACTTTTTAAAGTCTGTTTTCACACTAAAATTAATTTCTTTAAATTTGAGATTGGGTTGATGATCCATTGCTTAATCACCTAAACAGTAACATGATTCATCAGAGAAAAATAGAAATGAATTGAAATCATTAATAATACGGTTTACTCACAAAGAATGATGACACAAATAAGTAATATATCATAATACATATAGGGACAGCACCAACGCTATTTGGCTCCTCCTCGTCTAGGAAATAAAAATGAATCCAGAGAGTCCCTAGTGCAATGTGGATCAGGCCAGTCATTATTTGTACAACCTGTGAGAAGAAAGACATTATTACTCAAGTAAAATCTATTAGATAGATTACAATTTGGGCGACTGAGATCATAAAAACGTCGAATTTACTTTGCTACTTGTGAAGTAGCGTTGAAAGAATTGTGTGTCATGGAGGAACAAAGGATGATAGAGAAACGGCAGCCATACTTGGGTGTTGAGTTATTCTCATTTATTTAAACAGGGAATATTCATTTTTGTTTCATAGTAGCTTTCGGAGGTTATTAAAGCTTAATTTCCTTGTTGGTTCCGATTGAGTAAAAACTTAATTTCTCTACTTGGTTTGGGAGAGCACACAAGAGGAAGGTGGAGCTGTTGACTGGAGATTTTTAAGGCTCTGTCTTGAATCCCAGAGGCCTCCTATGACTGCTTCTCTGAGGCCAACACAAGGTGCAGACTCAGTTCTTACTCTCTAGCACCAACCCCACATTGGAACTTTTGACCTTGCTTTACTTCCTTCTCTTATTCTCTCTTATTTGGGATTTAGGATTTGTTTTTCCTTTGCTACCCTTCTACCCAGTGCTGACCTTTGTAACTATGGTCTGGACCACAGCTCTAAGCCTTGTTTGAAAAAGCATGAAGGATCTCTAGTGACCTGTAGTTTTTTATCACTCTCATGTAAAGTGGGCCTCAGGAGCCATGCTCAGAACTGGGCCTTATTCTCCAATGGAGAAGAGCCACATACACATATCAATGACAAGGATATTCACATCTATAGAAGGAACTGATTTGGAGATTAGAACCCAGCATCACTTGCTCTGCAACTGTTTTATGCCCCAATGCCCATTCTTTCTCTCTCAGGTAGCTTTCAGTGGATTGAAGTCAGACTACCTTAAACCTAAAGTTCACAGGGGGTATGTAGGTTTGTGTTTTGATACTAAGATTATGAAAAATATTTTTAACCAGGGTTTTGCAGAGAAGCAGAACAAATAGGATACACATGTGCAGACACACACACACACACACACACACACACAGTCTTCAAAAAATTAATGAAAAAAATGGACTATGTAAAAACTAGGCATGGATTTTGAATTGTTTTGCATCAAAATAAACTTGTACTTTAGTTTATATTTTTCTGAAAACTTTTTGAAGTCCTATAATATATATGTTTTGAAGACTATCAAGTAAAAAATATGCAGTGTGGGCTGGTAAGCTAGAGACCCAGGACAGTCAATTATTTGACAAGGTCTGGAGGCAGTCTTCGAATTCCTTCCTCTTGCTTCAGGAGGGGAGAGAAAAAAGAAAAGGGGTAGGAGGGGGAGGTCAGTCTTTTGTTCTATTTAGGCGTTCAACTGATGGGATGAAGTCCATTCACATTATGGAGGTCAGTCAGCTTTACTCCAAGTCTAATGATTCAAATGTTAATCTCATCCACAAACACTCTCCTCTCACAGGAATAATCAGAATAATGTTTGATTCAACGTCTGGGCACTCCATGGCTCAGCCAAGGTGACACATAAAATGAACGATCATAGAAAGTCAAGAAGTGGTTATTGGGTGGTGATACTCTTCTCATATGAAGATCATGCTGACTTTGGGGTGACACAAAATCATGCATTAGGGTGACTTCTGCCTCAATCTGACAGATAGAGGATGGCAATTCAGAATGGGGCCAGGTGGTTTGCTCACTACCATGGTCTTCAGTTTCAGTTGCTTTCTGAACTGTGACTCCACTGACTTAATTTGAGTGCAGTAAAGGACCCAGAAGTGATAGCAGGAGGAATTAATATAAGCTCCTAAACCCTTCATTCTCTCTTAGGTGGTAGATCTCACTGGTAAATCAGTGAGTGGCTAGGGACAGGCATATACTAATATCTTTTCAAACACATTGCTACCACCACCCTGGCCAGATAAAGAGAGAAGGAGCAAGAAATCTAGACTTAAAACACCATGAGATTAGCAGATAGGGTAAAGCCAGCTATCCCTACTATATATGGGGCTTTGCTGCCTGTAGGTGTGCCTGCATTCTAGTATTATACAGGTAGATCTCAATTAGCTGGATATAATTATAGACTTAATATGTTGGGAATTTTATTGCTGCAAGGTTCATTGTTGCTGGCTTAGATCCAAATGTGGTTCGAGGTTGCACAAATATTGGTGTAGAATACAAAAAAAGGTACAGCATTTGGAGGTTGAGAAGAAGTGAGAGGAAGATCACCAATGCAGAATATGACTCTGTTGATCTGAATTTGGGGTGGGGCTTGATGTCATAATGTCTCAGGGTCTACAACCACTATGGTTTTGGGCCCATCACCTAACCACTTCATTTATGATCTAAAAGGCTTGCTTGAAACTATTTACAAAGTTGATCCAAAAAATGGACCTCTTCTGTACAGCAATATCAGGGTGTATTTTCCAGAATCTTGGGTAGGTTTTGATGATGTTGAACTATTTAGAAATGATTTATGGATCCATAATCTGTATCCTGTTAGTAGTTCTAGTCTGATCGTTATCACCTAATAGTGCTTCTATAGATTTTTCTTGCTTTGGAGAGTTCATTACAGATATGGTTAATGTCTAATTCCTTTTATATTAGGATGAAGCAATGCTAGTAATTTATAAACCTAAGAGACACTTTGTCCTTACCGCTATTGGTTTGGCGTCCTCTCTTATGATAAATCTTCTTGCCATTTTTAACTAAGATACAGTGTAGAAATTATAGTGGGTGAGTGGACTCCTTTTCTATAGAGAAATACAGAGAAAAAGGTAAAACTAATTATTATTATTATTTTTTGAGAGATTTTTTTCTATAGGGCATGTGCACTTGCTGGAGAGACAGAAAGAAAGAGACAGAAAGTGAGACATCAATCCCCCCCGCCACAGGGGGGATGGCTACACCACAATCTCTTCTCTTTCATTCTCCTTTGGCATCTTAGGCAAGCATGCAAATGCACCTGGTATGAGTTTTTAAGTTGCCGGCTCTGGGACTTGAGCCACAGTCTACTATGTGGGAGCTCAGCAATGTAACCATTATGCCATCTGCTGGTCCCACAACTAACTATTTTTGAGATAAGGGAGTAATATGTCAGCCTCTGATTTTCCACTACTTTGGAATTCCTTGAAAGAATCTTTCTGCATCAACTCACTGATACTGGTCTCAGCAAAATAGCTAATAACTTCCTGGCAAAACCCAAGAGCTGCTTCTGAGATTTCATTCTTACTTTACAGTCTTTAAATGAGACTGAGTAGATACCTTTTGATATGGTTGCTTTATTCCCATTATTTTCACCTTCTCTAGCAATTATCTGCTCTCATAAATCCATAAGGCCTCCTAAGTTAGGACTTCTGATTGTTGTTTGCTCTCCACTAGAATGTCTCCCAATATAGCTATAGCTTATTGAACAAGGAATGGACATTCCCCAATAATAGTTCATGTCTCAGGAACTGCATTTAGCACTAAGACAATATAATCCCATTCTGAGTTTATCTCTTTTTTGTTGGGAGTGGTGGGGGAGGCTTATCTACCTCCATATTCCACTACCATATTCCACTATATGAAAAAAAGAATGGAGGGGCACTAAAAATAAGGAGATGGAGGTGGAAAACTCCCTAAAAATTCTGATGGCTGACACGGTGAGACTCAGCTGAATTTTTTAAAAGAATCATTTATTTATTTATTAATATTTTTCTTTTTTATTTCATTTTATTTTATTCAATCACATTATTTAGCTAACAAAGTGAATACTTCAATATGTGAACATTTCTCCCCAGTCCAGTAGATTAAACTGTAAAATAGCTTCAACAGATAATATCACATTTCTTTGTCCTATTAATGCTTTGCCTCCATATTTTTCTTCTAACTGTCCTTCCTCAGGCCCTACTCTTCCACACACACTATATCTGGTATTTACACCCATTTACTGTGTTTGTATATCCTTTAGTCAATCAGTTTCAGTCACAGAGTGTGGATAATCAGTATATATTAAGTGGGGGCATACAATGTCTCTCCATAACCTGGCTTGCTTCACTCAGCAGTAGATCTTCTATATTCTTCCACTTTCTTTCAAAAGCCAGATTTTTTTTTAATGGCTGAATAGTATTCCATAGAGTATATGTGCCACAGTTTTTCAATCCATTCATCTGTTCAGGGGCATTTGAATTGGTTCCATGTCTTAGCAATTGTGAATAGTGCCGCAATAAACATCGATGTGCAAGCACTTTTCCAATGAAGAATTCTTCTGTCCTTTGGGTAGATACCAAGGAGTGGGATTGCTGGATCATATGGTAGTTCTATTTGTAAATTGTTAAGGAATCTCCAAATTGTTCTCCACAGTGGCTGGACTAATTTACATTCCCACCAGCAGTGTAAGAGAGTTCCCCTTTCACCACACCCCCGCCAACACATATAATTTTTTTTTTAATCTTAGACATTCTGACTGGGGTTAGGTGGTATCTCATTGTTGTTTTGATCTGCATTTCTCTTATGATGAGGGATGTTGAACATTTTTTCATATGCCTTTTGTCTATTCCTATGTCATCCTTAGAGAGTGTTTTTTTCAACTCATTCTCCCATCTTTTAATAGGGTCGATCATCTTTTTTTCCAAACAGCTGCTTGAGTTCCTTTTGTATTCTGGTTATCAGTCCCTCATCTGATGCATAATTTACAAAAATATTTTCCCATTCTGAGGGCTGTTGATTCACACTAATTACTATGTCTTCTGCCATGCAGAAACTTCTTAGTCTGATGTAATCCCACTTGTCTATTTTGGGGATTATTGACTATGCTTTGGGGGTCTTATTTAAGAAGTCTTTCCCTACCCCAGTGTCTCCCAGAGTTTCCCTAGTGTTTTCTAGGAGCACTTTTATAGTTTGAGGTCTTAGATTTAGATCTTTGATCCACTTTGACTTGATTTTTGTCAAAGGTGAGAGGTAAGGGTTCAGATTCATCTTTCCGCAGGTGGAAATCCAGTTTTTCCAGCACCATTTGCTGAAAAGGTTTTCCTTTTCCCACTGAATTGACTGGTACCCCTTGTCAAAAATCAGTTGACTGTATGTTTGGGAATTTATTTCTGGGGACTCTATTCTGTTCCAATGGTCCATGTGTCTGTTTCTGTGTCAGTACCATGCTGTGTCAGTACCACAGCTTTGAAGGATATTTTTGGGTCAGGGAGTGAGATGCTGCCCACTCTACTCTTCTTGTGCAGAATTGCTTTGGCAATATAAGGTCTTTTGTGATTCCAGACGAATTTTATGATTGTCTTTTCTAGATCTGTGAAGAATGTGTCTGGTACTTTGATTGATATTGCATTAAATATGTAGATTAATTTGCATAGAATTGCCATTTTGATTATATTAATTCTTCCAATCCCAGGACATGGGATGTCCTTCCATTTTTTTGTGTCATTTTCAATGTCTTTTTTTAGCTTCTCATAATTTTCCTTGTGGAGGTCTTTAACTTCTTTGGTTAGATTTATTCCAATGTATCTTATACTTTTTGTGGCTATGGTAAATGGAATAATTTTTTTCAGTTCTATCTCAGTCTGCCTGTTGTTGGTATATAGAAATGCTATAGATTTCTGTATATTGATTTTGTATCCTGCAACTTTACTGTATTCGTTATTACTTCCAGAAATTTTTTTCATGGAAACCGTTGGGTCTTCTCTGTATACTACCATGTCCTCTGCGAATAGAGAGAGTTTCACCTCTTCTTTTCCTATTTGAATGCCTTTTATTTTATTCTCTTTTCTGATTGCATTGGTGAGGACTTCCAGTACTGTACTGAAAAGGAGTGGAGAAAGTGGCATCCTTGTCTTGTACCCGTTTTTAGTGGGAAAGCTTTCAGCTTTTCTCCATTCAGGATGATGTTTGCTATGGGTTTTTCATAGATAGATTTTATTGTGTTGAGAAATGACCCTCCTGGGAACCAGCAGTTAGCGTAATGGCTATGTCGCTGGACTCCCACGTAGTCGACTGCGGTTTGCGTCCCGGACCCGGTGGCTTAAAACTCACGCCGGGCGCGTGTGTGTGCGTGCCCAAGATCCCGAGAGGAGAATGGAGGAGAAGGGATTGTGGCGTGACCATCCCCCCTGGGGGGTGATTTCTCGCTTTCTGTCTCTATGTCTCTCTCTGTCTGTCTGGCGAGCGCACGCGCCCTATAGCGAAAAACCTCTCAAAAAAAAAAAATCAAAAAAAAAAAAAAAAAGAAATGACCCTTCTATGCCGATTTTTCTGAGAGTCTTGATCATGAAGGGATGTTGTATCTTATCAAATGCTTTTTCTGTGTCAATTGATATGACCATATTTTTTTAATCTTTCTTCCTGTAAATATGGTGTATTACATTTATGGTTTTATGTATGTTGAACCAACCTTGCATTCCTGGAATAAAGCCTACCTGATCATGATGTATAATCTTTTTTATAAGTTGTTGCATACAATTTGCTAGTATCTTGTTGAGAATCTTTGCATCTATATTCCTCAGAGATATTGGTCTATAGTTTTCTTCCTTGTCCTGTCCTTATCTCTTTTAAGGATAAGGGTGATAGAGGCTTCATAGAATGAATTAGGGAGAGATTCACCCTTTTGGATCTTTAAAAATAACTTGAGAAGAATGGGGGTTAACTCTTCTTTGAAAGTTTTATGGAATTCAGAGGTGAATCCATCAGGGCCAAGGCTTTTCTTTGTTGGGAGGTTATTTATTACTGATTCAATCTCTTGACCTGTTATGGGCCTATTCAGACTTTCTATACCCTCCTGGCTCAATCTTGGTAGATTATATGTGTCCAGGAATTTGTCCATCTCATTCAGATTGTATTGTTTCTTGGCATATAGTTGTTCATACTATCCTCTAATGATATTTTGTATTTCTACTACGTATGTTATATTGCCTGCTTCATCACAGATTTGATTCATCTGGTTCCTTTTTCTCTTCTTCTTAATAAGTCTCACTAGTGGTTTATAGACTTTGTTTATCTTTTCAAAGAACCAGCTTTTACTTTTATTTATTTTCTGTATAGTTCATTTATTTTCTATTTCATTTATTTCTGCTCGGATCTTTACTATTTCCTTTCTCCTGGAGTTTTCTGAATTTTTTTGCTGTTGCTTTTCCAGTTCTCCAAGGCATGATGTTAGGTGTTCCATTTGCTTTCTTTCTGTCTTCCTTTTATGTGCACTAATTACTTTGAATTTCCCTTTTATGACTGCTTTAGCAGTGTCCCAAAGATTATGGAAACTCATGTCCTCATTGTCATTGGCTACCATGCATCTTTTTATTTCAGTATTTCTTCAGTAGTTGTGGAGTCATTCAGGAGTAGGTTATTTAGTTTCCATGTATTTGAGTACTTCTGAGGATTTCTGTTCAAATTAAACTCAAGTTTAATTCCATCACGGTCGGAGAAGATGCTGGATATAGTTTCTATGCCTTTGAATCTATAGAGGCTATGATGTGGTCAATCTTCGAAAAGGTTCCATGTGGGGGTGAGAAAAAAGTGTATCACATGGTTTTTGGATGGAAAGTTCTATAGATGTCTGTTAAATCCATTTGATTTATGGTATCATTTAGATCCTTTATCTCTTTATCTATTTTTTGTCTAGATGATCTGTCTAGAGGGTATAGTGCAATGTTGAGGTCTCCAACAATTAGCGTATTGCAGTTTATCTCCCCCTTTAGACCTAATAGTCTTTTCTTCACATATTTAGGTGCTCCTGTGTTAGGTGCATAGATATTTATAAGCATTATGTATTCTTGATCTATTGATACTTTTACTACAATATAGTGCCCTTCTTTGTATCTTTGAACAGTTTTTGTTTTAAAGCCTATTTTGTCAGAAATTAGTATCGTGACTCCAGTTCTTTTTTGGTTCCCATTTGCATGGAAAACTTTTTTCCAACCCTTCACTTTCCGTCTATGTATGTCTTTATCCATGAGGTGGGTTTCCTGTAGGCAACAGATAGAGGGTTTCTGTTTTATTTTTTAATCCATTCAGCCAGTCTGTGTCTCTTGATTGGAGAATTTAACCCATTAACATTCAATGTTATGATCGATGTTACTGGATCTGTCCCAACGTTTAAGTTGGCCATTGTCTTAGTTGCCTTTTATTCCTTTGTTTCTGTCTGTTAATTCTTCAGTTTTCCTAGAACAGTACTTTCTCCAGGGTTTCTTGAAGAGCTGGTCTGGTGTTGGCAAATTCTTTCAGGTTTTGTTTGTCTGAGATTTTAATCTTTTTTTCCCATATAAAGGATAATCTTGCAGGATATAATAATCTTGGTTGAAATTGTTTCTCTCTTAACACTTTCAATACGTCTTCCCATTCTTTCCTTGTTTGCATTGTTTCCATCAAAAGGTCCAGTGTTAGCCTGATGGGATGACCTTTGTAAGTCACTTCTTGTTTCTCTCTTGCCAGTTTTAGTATCATGTCTTTATCTGAAGTCTTGGACAGTCTGGCTAAGATGTGCCTTGGGAAAAATCTTCTGGGGTTGATTCTATTTTGGGTCCTTTGTATTTCTTGGGTCTGGATGCTTGAGTGCCTCTCTAGACTTGGGAAATTTTTTTCCAAGATTTCATGGAATATATTTTCCATGCTGTTATTTGTTTCTTCACCTTCTGGGATGCCAATTATTCTGATGTTTGGGTGTCTTATAGTGTCTAGTATTTCTTGTATATTATCCTCGTTTTTTTTTTTTGTTGTTATTTTCTCTATCTTTTTGCTGTTTTTTTCTAGGTCAGAGGTTTCATCTTCTACATCGGAGATTCGATCTTCAGCATGGTCTAATTGACTTTTAATACTTTCAAGAGAGTTTTTGATTTCCTCTATTACAGACTTCATCTCTAATAGTTCCAACTAATTCTTTCTCAGACCGTCCATTTCTTCTCTCATATCATGGAAGGACTTCTTAATCTCCTGTAGTTCATTGTCTCTTTTCTGTTCCAACTCATAGAATTTGGTCACCATAAATGTTCAAAATTCTTTCTCTGACATCTTGGTAACATCCTCCATTTTCATGAAAGATGGAGGGGAGTTACTTTGTTCCTTTTATGGAGACATATTTCCTTGTTTATTCAGACCTGAGGCTCTTCTACTTCCAGCCATTGGAAGATGTATTCACTTTTGAATACCTCTTTTTTTTTTTCTTTTTTTGAAGAGGTTTTTGCTATAGGGCACGTGCGCTCGCCAGACAGAGAGACAGAGAGACAGCAAGAAATCACCCTCCCAGGGGGGATGGCCATGCCGCAATCCCTTCTCCTCCATTCTCCTCTCTGGATCTTGGGCACGCATGCACATGCGCCTGGTGTGAGTTTAAGCCACCAGGTCCGGTACTCGAACCACGGTCGACTACGTGGGAGTCCAGCGACACAGCCATTACGCTAACTGCTGGTTCCCTGAATACCTCTTAGGAGAATGTTTCTCTGACTAGGAATGTGTTTCCCTTTTGCTGTGAATTGACGTGTGCCAAAGTCTCTCTTCTGTTGTTTTTAGTAATGTGGTCTCAAGAAAGATACTCTATTCAGGTGTCTGAAGAGCAGTATCTCCTTTTTCACAGCTGGTTCAGCACAAGGGAGGATCCCAGAGAACCTTATACTACTAGAAAATTTCATATCTCTGATTCTAGACCTGCCTAGTCCCTCTGGAAGGTGGAAGATGAGGAAGAGAAGATAATATAAGAGAAAAGAAAAGAATACGGAGGGGAATAAAGAAAAAGTCATGCGCCGCGCTAACGTGATTTCGCCAGAGGCCTGGAGATGTGGAGGCTGCTGCAGAGAAAATGACAGTCTGTGGGGAAAGGAAGAGGAGGGTATTAACAAAAGAATGGAGAAGAGTAAAGAAAAAAAAGAAAAAAACTGCCTACCTGCCTAGGGGTCTGGGTGGCTCTTGGGCTGGGGAGCCTGGAAGTGAGATGGTGGGGGCAGTGGTGCTCCTGCCTCAATGTCCCTTATTGCCCAGAAGCCTGTTGACAGAACTAGAGGCTGCTCACAGCTGAATCTTTAAAACAAGTTCACTTTTGCAAATAGAGTTTCACCTCTTTTTTCCCTTTTATTTTTTCCTCTTTTCTGATTATGTTGGTGAGGACTTCCAGTACTATATTGAAAAGGAGTGGAGAAAGTGGGCATCCTTGTCTTGGACTCGTTTTTAGTGGAAAGCGTTCAGCTTTTCTCCATTCAGGATGATGTTTGCTATGGGTTTTTCATAGATAGCTTTTATTGTTCTGAGAAATGAATCTTCTATGCTGATTTTGCTGAGAGTCTTGATCATGAAGGGATGTTGTATCTTATCAAATGCTTTTTCTGCATCAATTGATATGATCATATGTTTTTTTTTTTTTTTAATCTTTTTTCCTGATAATATGGTGTACTACATTTATGGTTTTGTGTCTGATGAACCAACTTTGCATTCCTGGAATGAAGCCTACCTGATCATGATGTATATTCTTTTTTATGTTGTTGGATTCAATTTGCTAGTATCTTGTTGAGAATCTTTGCATCTATATTCTTCAGAGATATTGGTCTATAGTTTTCTTCCTTGTCCTGTCCTTATCTCTTTTAAGGATAAGGGTGATAGAGGCTTCATAGAATGAATTAGGGAGAGATTCACTCTTCAGGATCATTAGAAATAACTTGAGCAGGATGGGGTTTAACTCTTCTTTGAAAGTTTTGTAGAATTCAGAGATGAAGCCATCAGGGCCAGGGCTTTTCTTTGTTAGGAGTTTATTTATTATTGATTCAATCTCCTGGCTTGTTATGGGCCTATTCAGACTTTCTATATCCTCCTGGCTCAATCTTGGTAGATTATATGTGTCCAGGAATTTGTCCATATCATCCAGATTATCTTGTTTCTTGGCATATAGTTGTTCATAGTATCCTCTAATGATGTTTTTTATTTCTACTATGTCTGTTGTTATACTACCTGCTTCATTGCAGATTTGATTCACCTGGTTCCTTTCTCTCTTCTTAATAAGTCTTGCTAGTGGTGCATTGATTTTGTTTATCTTTTCAAAGAACTTTTGTTTTGGTTACACTTGAGTAAGAGGACGTGTATCAAGTATTTTCACAGTGTTCCAGAAAATGGCTGAGTATCAAAAGCATGGGACAAAAAGCAATATTTTGCATCTTGAATTTATAAAATTATCAGAGGTTATGGCTGGTAGTTGTCTCCAAGGACTTATTGATGGCTCAGAGAATTTGCTATGGCTCAATTAAATTATTGTCCTCAATTTCTTTTCCCCTTCCCTGTTAGAGGGTTCTAGATCATCCCATGTTACCTTGTGACTTGTTGTGTCTCCATATACTCCATGGGAGGAATATATTCTCTACCTCACTGATACCAAACTCAACCTTGTGACATTCTTTGAAGAAACGACACATGCCATATCTGAGCCAAGGCATTATGTGGTATTGTGAGTTTCTATAGACTCTCTTACTCACTTACCTCTGCTGTGAGATCACATCCCAGGAATCTGCTGTTGTGTAGTGTAGATCCCAGATTGAAGACACATGGAGCAGCAGGCCCACAGCCTACCTACAGCATTAAACAAAGATCCAGCAAATGAAAAATAAATGCTTGGTCTTGCTGCAACTGGAGATCATGGGTGAATTGCTTCTTCAATTTGAGCTTTATGAATGTGTGTTTTGAGTGCTCTGTCTTTATTTGTATAATTCTTTGGCCAGCATAGTCCAGAGTCAGATCGTATATGATAATTAACTTGAAGTGGTCTGGTTAGAAGCCTCAGATAGGTATCCTTTAAAAATGGGTTAGTCTGAATCTAAGGAGTCTGGAACTCCACCTTTCGGAACTCAGATAATTTTAGGTACAAAAATGATGGGCCGGGAACCAGCAGTTAGCGTAATGGCTATGTCACTGGACTCCCATGTAGTCGGCCGCGGTTTGCGTCCTGGACCCGGTGGCTTAAAACTCATGCCGGGCGCGTGTGCCTGCGTGCCCAAGATCCCGAGAGGAGAATGGAGGAGAAGGGATTGTGGCGTGACCATCCCCTCTGGGGGGTGATTTCTTGCTTTCTGTCTCTATGTCTCTCTCTCTCTGTCTGGCGAGTGCACACGCCCTATAGCAAAAACCTCAAAAAAAAAAAAAAAAAAAAAAAAAAAAAAAAAAAAGAAAGATGGGCCAAAAACTCATGTATTTTTAGAAAAATAGATTAATGTTACCAAAGATAACTTAGAATTACAGGTGCCACATGGGGGAAATTTTAACTTAAACAAAATTGTTCGCTTGATAACTGCACTAGAAAAGAAAGGATTCAAAATGACTCAGAAACAGTGAGATGCATTTTTTTTTATTAGTTTGCATGGATGTGTAAAAGATAAAATGAATTAAAAATGTCTCTCTAAAAGAATCTTTGAAAAAGACTAGTGAAGACTTAAGCAACACATCAAGGATGATATATTACATTATGCATCAATTGACTTAAGCTCAACTGCTCTTTCTCTGTATCTCTCCATTTTTTTCCCCTGATACTACAAATCTACTAACCTCTTTACTCAACTATGTTTTAATCTTGAAAAAATGAAAAAAAAGAATTTAGATGTTTATAAAGTATGACCATCTGACCAGTCAGAGCTGCCTGCCATAACTACGCTTACTACATGATCTAAAACAGAATAGCATTGTTATAAAGACTTCTCTGACTTGAGGAAAAATCCTCAAAATCCTTGCTGGAGCTGAAGAGTTGGAACTCCCTAACTAATTTATTTATATGAAAGATAATTCATGTAAAGTAATAAAAAAGTCTATGGTATCTGTAAGACTATGGTATCTATGAGACACTAAGAAGAAGGTGAACATTGGGACCAGCAGTTAGCACAATGGCTATGTCACTGAACTCCCATGCAGCCAACAGTGGTTTGAGTCCCAGATCCAGTAACTTAAACTCACGCTGGACGCGTGTGCGTGCGTGCCCAAGATCCCTAGAGGAGAATGAAGGAGAAGGGATTGTGGCGTGGCCATTCCCTCTGGGAGGTGATTTCTTGCTTTCTGTCTCTGTCTTTCTCTGTCTTTCTGGTGAACGCACACGCCCTATAGCAAAAACCTCTCCAAAAAAATAAAAATAAAAATAAAGAAGGTGAACATTCATATAATAAAAGGTCTCAGGAGAAGAGGGTGAGAGAGGGGAGAAAAAGAGAGAGAGAGAACAAGAATCTTATTTAAAGAAAGAATAGTAGGGAAAAATCTCAAATCTGGTCAAAATATGAACACTTAGGCACATGAATCTTAGAAGTTCAAAATAAATTTGACCCAAAGAAGAGCTCAAAAAGATGCAAAATAATCAAACTACTAAAAAGAAAAGACAAAGAAAGAATTCCAAAGGCTTCAAAAATAAAGAAGTATATCATAAAAAAGCCAATGTCTATGATGAATGTAGATGCAAAAATCCTTAACAAAATAGTAGGAATCTGAATTTAACAGAATAGTACAAGGATTAATCACCATGATTAAGTGGGATTTATCTATGGGATGCAAGGATAATTCAACACATGCAGATTAATAAATGTGCTACAGCTCGTTAATATGATGGAGGATAAAAATCATATAATCATTTCAATAGCTGCAGAAGACATGTTTGAAAAAAGCTGACGTCATTTCATGATAAAAATATCAACAAATTAAATATAGAAGGAATGTATTTCAACACAATAAAAGTTATATATGAGAAATCCACGGGAACATCATACCCATTAGTGAAAATGTCAAAGTTTTCCTCTAAGATCAGGAATGTTAAAAGGACACTCTCTCTCTCTCTCTCTCTCTCTTTTTTTTCTTTTTTGAGAGGTTTTTGCTATAGGGCACGTGCACTTGCCAGAAAGATAGAGATAGAGACAGACAGAAAGCGAGAAAGGCCACGCCGCAATCCTTTCTCCTCCATTCTCCCATCGGGATCTTGGGCATGCATGCACAAGCACCCGGCGTGAGTTTAAGCCACCAGGTCTGGGACTCGAATCGCAGTTGACTACATGGGAGTCCTGCGACATTGCCATTACGCTAACTGCTGGTCCCAAAAAGGACACTTTCATCACTTTTGGTGAATATAGTTCTGGAGGTCCCAGCCAGAGCAATTAGGCAAGAAAAAAAGAGGCATTCAAATCAGAAAGAAAGACATTGAATTGTCTCTGTTTACTGACCACATGATCTTATATATAGAAAACACTATAGCCTCCACCAAAAAACTCTTATAACAAATTGCTTATATCCTGTCTCAAAAGTATATCCTATGGTGATCTGAAATATCAGGATGAAAAGAGAAAACGAACAGTGATATCAAGCAGGAATTGGAACTGGGTGGCCTGAGAGCTGCAGGCCTTCGCCTGTAAAGGTGCTTTAACTCGTAAGCCCAACTCCCTCACTGGCATTTACTTACTTGAAGTGATGGAAAATTCTCCCAGGCAATGCTGATAAGCCACCCAGACGTCTGGATCGAGCTGAAATGTGTAGGACGAGCATGGATGGTCTCTACCCAGCTACTGTTACCCGTGAGTCATTCCTAGCAATTGAAGAACCCAGGACGAGGGAGTCCTAGGTACCCGGGTCTGTCAACCCTTGACCTCAGATTAACCCGGTCTGAGCCCTAGGGGCAACTACGTCAAGGTGCCCTACACTCACGTCATGCCCTGAGCACACGGTTGGAGGGGCGTGATCCTGATGGCAACGCCCTCACTTCGGGGCCTCGCAGCTAGGGGAGCCCAAACCAGCAGATGCCGCTTACTTGATCATGCCTCTCCTCCCCCGCCCCCCTCCCCGCTCGCGGGGTTCCAACGCTGAAGTTGTGGCTAAGCAGCTGTGCATGGTGTTGCCTAGGAGACCCGCAGACACGTGAGGCGGAGGGGGGCTTCTTGCACAAGGCTCACAGAGATGTTGCCCTATCCTTCCTGCCACCGCAGCACAGGCTGTCCCTGGAACCAGGTACATCTAGGGGAAGAGGCTGTAGTTGACTTTGCTCTTGGGCAGACTGATCACGTGGAGGCCTTAACCCTAACTACAGAGACACGCCCCGAGGCAATCAGACGCTCCCTGCCACCAAGATTCTTCTACAAGATGTACTGGGCATGACTCCAGGAAGAACAGTTAGCTTCTTTGGTCTTCAGGTTATTCTGGGGTAATATGCACTCAGGAACCTCATATGCTTTGCTCAGAACTTTGAAGACCAAGGCAGTTACACAGATGTAATCTACTATTGAAATCAGTTACTTTTAAATTATTTTATTCTAACTAAGTCAAACATTTGAAATCCTCCAAGACGGTAATTTATATGAGGGAGGACAGGTACCCCATCAGATTTCTTTATCACTGTGTTCCCCATTCATCTCTCCTTCCCCTCTAGCCACTGGCAGTTGGCTGTTAACCCACGTCCAGCAATATGTCTGGCACTGGAAAGAAGGAATGAAGGAATGATGGATGGATTACAGAGCCGTACACTCGTTTGCTTATTAAGGAACCTGACTTACTACTTAGAATGTGATCTACCTAGTGCATGTGACTGGTCTAAGATGGGCACATCCAACAACCTTCTCTGGAAACGAACAGTCTAATAAGAAATATCCTTAGATATTGCACATCCTTAGTTTTCCTGGGGGTCTGATGCAGTATATAAATATATATTTTTATTATTAAATTGAAGAAGCACATGGACAAGACTTGCAGATCCAGATTCAGAAAAAGTAAACACAGCACAATATCCTAGTGTGACATGTGGAACTATCTCTTACCCATTTTATTTATTTATTTATTTATTTAGAGAAGTTTTTCCCTTTGGGCATTGTGTATGCCAGAGAGAGAGAGCAAGAGAGAGAAAGAGTGAGAGAGACAGTGAGAGGGAAAGTGAGAAATCACTCCCCAGGGAGGATGGCCACACTGCAACCTCCTCCTCCATTCTCTTCGTGGGATTTGGGCTCACAGAAACAAGTGCCTGGTGTGATTTTCAAGCCACTGGGTCCAGGACTCGGACTGCAATTGGTCATGTGATTTTCAAGTCATTGGGTCCGGGACTCGAACTGTACTCAGCCATGTTGAGTCCAGTGATGTAACCACTATGCCATCTGCTGGGCCCCCTACCAATTGTTCTTTTTGCTCTGATTTTTAGTTCTAAGACTATATGAATCTGTATTAACAAGAATCTGGGGAACATGTGTTGGAGAGGATTCTACTTTCAGCTCCATCTTCTCTAATAGTTAAATGTATGTTTTTCCACAATCCATCAATTTTATTATCAAATACTTTCAAATTAATTCTCATGATGAAGCTTTTAATAGTGAATAAAATATACTACTAAAAGTATTATGTGAACAGATATAACAAAAATGCTATTCAAACCCGTCTGAGTTTCAGTAAAAGTCAATCATATCCACCAACTCATTTTCCTTGAATACAAGAGACCTGTGATTTCATTCTTCCCTGTGGATGTTGTTAGAGCATGTGATGGGGAAAAATGCAGTAAAATTTAAGGAAAAATCGTAGCACAGAAAACTACAGACAACAGGGAACCAGCAGTTAGCGTAATGGCTATGTCACTGGACTCCCACGTAGTCGACTGCGGTTCATGTCCCGGACCTGGTGGCTTAAAACTCACGCCGGGTGCGTGTGCATGCGTGCCCAAGATCCTGAGAGGAGAATGGAGGAGAAGGGATTGCGGCGTGACCATCCCCCCCCCCCCGGGGGGTGATTTCTCGCTTTCTGTCTCTAATGTCTCTCTCTGTCTGTCTGGCGAACACACGCGCCCTATAGCGAAAATCTCTCCAAAAAAAAAAAAAAAAAAAGAAAGAAAACTACAGACAACAAATAACAGAATCAAGTTTTGTATATAAATAAGTTACATATGAGTTAGAGTGAATGAGAGTAAATTAGTCTGCATATTGTTGCATTCTTTAATGGTATATATAAAAATAGGAGATGAAGGGTTAGTCTTATTCCCGGTGAGTAGTTACCAAAGCAATGATAATTCATGAGAGATCTTCAAAAGTTCATGAAAAGTATATAGTATGAAGAAAACTATGTACAGATTTAAAAATATTTGTACCAAAATAAACTTGTATTTCAATTTCATTTTTCCACAAACTTCTTGAAATTATCTTGTGTATTGTGAGAAGCTGTTGAAGTAAGGTGTCAACAACTTGCAGATTCTTTGTGCTATTTGCTAAGTAAGTGATCTGACTACAGGTAGCACAGAAGAGAAGTAACATTTTAGGAAGAACAAATGATTACTTTAAAATTATTTTTATTAATTAATTTTTTTTGGAGAGGTTTTTGCTATAAGGCCTGTGCACTCACCAGAGAGACAGAGGGAGACAGAGAGACAGAAAGTGAGGAAGCATTCCCCAGGGGGAATGGCCACTCCACAATCCCTTCTCCATTCTCCTCTTGGGATCTTGGGCGGGCACGCATGCACATGTTCCCGGCGTGAGTTTAAGCCACCGGGTCTGGGGCTCGAACCACGGTTGACTACATAGGAGTCCAGTGACATAGACATTATGCTAACTGCTGGTCCCTTAATTTATTTATTTTACATTCATTCACTGAACATCATGACAGCATATAAAATGTGATTTTCCATTCAGAATACACTGTATAGTGGCTTAATCATACGTTATCATCAACAAATTTTCCATTTCTTGTATATATATATATATATATATATATATATATATTCTCCCCCCCCTTCCATTTCTCACCCACTGCCATTTCCCACTCTCCTCCCACGCTGTCTCTGGTATCTGCAGTTGCTTTCCATTCTATTTTATATTTTTCCCCACATTTTATTGATTCACAAAATATCTTAATCTAACTACTTTCAATAGTAAGTTTAGCTGATATATACATCTCTGTGAATATGTGTCTGACTTTAGGCATGAAACTCTGTGGGTAGAATGAACATACTATAAAGTAGCACCTAGCTGAGGCTATATAGCTTATTGTGGTCATTAAATAGGTTTATTTATTTTTTTTTTTGGAGAGGTTTTTGCTATAGGGCGCGTGCACTCGCCAGACAGAGAGAGACAGAGAGACAGAAAGCGAGAAATCACCCCCCAGGGGGGATGGCCACGCCGCAATCCCTTCTCCTCCATTCTCCTCTCGGGATCTTGGGCACGCACGCACACGCGCCCGGCGTGAGTTTAAGCCACCGGGTCTGGGACTCGAACCGCAGTCGACTACGTGGGAGTCCAGAGACATAGCCATTACGCTAACTGCTGGCCCCTTAAATAGGTATTTTTTAATATATTTTTTTTAACTTCAAGAAAGGCAGTTTTAGCTTTAATAAACCAAAATCAAAAAACCTTAAGAGGGGACCAACAGTTGGCATAATGGCTATGTTGCTGGACTCCCATGTAGTTGACCACAGTTTGAGTCCCGGACCCGGTGGCTTAGACTTACGCCGGATGCATATGTGTGTGTGTGCCCAAGATCCCGAGAGGAGAATGGAGAAGGTATTGCAGTGTGGTCATCCCCCCCCTGTGGGGTGATTTCATGCTTTCTGTCTCTCTGTCTCTGTCTTCCTGGCAAGTGCAGGAGCCCTATAACAAAAACCTCTCAAAAAAAAAAAAAATGTTAAGAGAACTTTGCTTAAGACTTAAAGCCAGGAAACAGGTTAGGATTCTGTTTAAATATTAGATACATGAACCTGTCCACAACTCAAGGGAAGACAAAAATCCTTAAATCTGGAAAACAAAGCATAGAAGAAGATTAGCAATGTTTTAGTCAAAAGTCATACAATTCTATTTCACCAGTTCAAGTTCATGTACTTTATCTTCTGTTGTGGTCCAATCTTTCCATTTAAATTCTGGAAGATAACATTCAATTTTGGACTTGTCCCTACCATTAAGCTGGCCATTTTCTTGTTTTTGAACTCTTATTTCTGTGTGTCTGACTTTAGTTTTCCTGGTATAGCACTCCCTTCAGAACTTCTTGTAGAACTGCTCTGGTGCTGGTAAATTCTTTCAGGTTTTGTTTATCTGAGAATGCTCTTGTCTTCTCTTCCCATATGAAGGATAATCTTGCTGGATATAGTATTCTTGGTTGAAATTGTTTTTCACTCAACACTTTGAGTATAGTTTCCTATTCTTTCCTTGCTTGCATTGTTTACGATGAGCGGTCTGCTGTTAGCCTGATGGGATATCCATTGTAGGTAACTTGCCTTTTCTCTCTTGCGAGGTTTTAGTATCTTGTCTTTGTCTGTGGTTTTGGTCAATCTGAAAATAATGTGTCTTGGAGAAAATCTCTTGGGTTGATTGTATTTGGGGTCCTTTGTATTTCTTGGGACTGGATTTTTGAATGCCTATGTTTAGAAAGTTTGATTCCAGGATTTTATGGAATAGATTATAAATGCTCTTATTAGTCTCTTTACCTTCTGGGATACCAATTATCCAGATGTTTGGACATTTAATGGTATCTAGTATTTCTCATATATTATTTTCATTTTTTGGCGGTATTTTCTCAGTCTTTGTGGTGGATTTTTCGAGTCCAGTGATTCTGTCTTCTACATCTGAGATTCGATCTTCTGTATAATCTAGTCTGTTTTTAATACTTTCAAGAGAGGTTTTGACTTCCTGTATTATAGCTTTTATCTCTAACAATTCCATTTGATTCCTTTTTATGGTGTTTATCTCCTCTTTCAGATCATGCAAGAACTTCCTCACCTCCTGGAACTCATTGTCTCTTTTCTCCTGATTCTTTTGAAGTTTGTTGTCTCTCTTCTCTCGAGTCTCTATTAGCTTTGTCATTATGAATATTCTAAGTTCTTTATCAGACATTTCCACAAGTTCCATTGTACTGTCTGTGGATGAAAATGAGTTATTCTTTTCCTTTAGGGAGAGATATTTTCTTGGTTTCTCATATTTCTTGTGCCGCTGAGGTGTTCTAGTCATCTGATTGGTTATTCATTTCTTTCTGATTTCTAGAAGTTCAATCTCGGCATCCAGAGGTGTGCAGGAGGAGGTGATCTGTTTGCTGTTCTGTTTTTTTTTTTTTTTTTTTTCCTGCTTTGTGTGGCAGATTCAGTGGGAATTGAGGAATATGTTGACCCTAGTTATATTCGGATGTTTGACTATGGTTCACTTAGACCTGTCTAGACACTCAGTGTGTGGAGGCTGGGCAGCAAAGTGGTGAGGTAAAAGAAAAAGGATAAGAAAACACAGAGAGAGAGAGAGAGAGAAGAGAAAAAAAATATTTTTTAAAAACAAGAAATGAAAACTGTGCAGTGCACAAGTGTACTGAGTGAAAGCACTAGTTCTCAGCTGCCCTGGAAGTCAGTCTTCTGAAGGCCTGTCCTTTTTGCCTCTCCTAAATAGGAGGGGGAATGGGGTTTATTAGCAAGATAAAGGAGGATCTGAGAGCCAAGAAAATACCTTAAACATTTTAAAAAAGAAAAATTAAAAAAATGAAAAGACAGAAACAGAGAGACAGAAAGAGACAGAGAGAGACAAAGAGAAGGGTACGGGGGCTCTAACACTTGAGTAGGGTCTGGAGGGTGAATTCTCAGCAGAAAGTCTTCATTTCTCTTATTTCCTGAAAGGACTCATTCTCAGTTCCCATTGAGGAGTCAGTCTTCTTCGGAAGGCCTGCCCTGTTTGCCTCTTCACTTGAGGATGGGGTCTGGAGGGTGAATTCTCATCAGAAAATTTCATTTCTCTTATTCCCTGAAAGCACTAGTTCTCAGCTCTCACAGAGTAGTTTTCTTTTCTTTTTCTTTCTTTTTTTTTTTTTTTAATAGGAGAAAGCACTAACGTAGTCCCCCACTACCACAATTTATGCAGTCGAGCTTCCCACATTTGGGGAAATCTCAGGGTCAGCATATCTGGAGTATAAAGGATAAGCCTCGCCCTGGGAAAACCACCTTTGTGATCATGGTGTCTCCCCTGCCAGGTAAGTATCCAACAGCTAAATGTTATTACCAGCCTTCTACTTTTCTGGATCCTATAGTTTTTAATCAATTAGATACTTAATTCCACTGTTGCTTTGTGACTGTCATCTCTCGCTTACAAAAGATAGCCACAACACTCTTCAATATGTCACTATACTGTCATTGATGTATGTCTTAATGCCTTAGTGCCCTCTGAATGTTCTTAGAGTTATACAAATAACATATATGTTATTATATATTATGAATAATAAATTAATTCTAGGGTTCCCATTTCCCTGAATCTTTAGACTCTTTCTAATATATGTAAAGGAAGATCTTATATGTTAGATGACAACTGCGCAACCATCTCCAGTTAGTATCAAACAGGCTTAAGTTATTCCCAGGTGCTTGAGCTAACATATTAAATTTTAAATCCAGGATAAGTGTACTTTTGACAATGAATTTGACCTAATGGGTTCTTATAGAGTTCTTCAGATTCTTGCCAAAACAGATATATTTAGTCTAAAGAAAAGTTCTTTATCTTGGTGAAAACTATAAACTAAACCTATTGTACAATACATATGATATGTTTTGGTGTCTTAGTTCAGGCTACTTAAAGAAGTACTGTAGGTTGGGTGGCTTATAAAGAACAGAATTTATGTCTTCCACTTGAGAGGTTGGGTGTTAGTGTGAATGAGTTCTGGTGAAAGCCCCCTTCCAGGCTTCAGACTGCCAACTTGTAGATAAAGAGTGAGATACCTCTTTGGGTACTGATTCCATTCATGAGGGCTCCACACTCATGAAACCTACTCATGCCCAAAAGATCCCACCTCCAAATCTCATCACATTAGGGATTAGATTTCATCATATGAGTTGGGGTGGGGGAGAGGCATTTATTTACATCTATGCCAATAAGAGAAACCAAAGATCCCCACTGTTACTTTTTTTATTTATCATCAAACTGACTAGTGCGAAAAGAGAAGAATTAAGAAGTAGTGAAAGGTTTGGAAATAAAATGGTAAAATTATATGATTGATATTGTCATTTATTTTGAAAAGTCTGTGGTATTTGCTAAAAAACTTTTAGAACTAGATATATAGTTATTTAGGCTTTCAGATTGAAAATTAACCTATAAAAACCAGTATCATTTTTCTATACTGGTAGTAATGGACTACAAAATGTAATAAGAATAAGACCACATTCATTGTTACAAAAACTATAGAGTATCCAGGGGTTAATGTAACCAAGTGTATGTAAAAACTTAAACTTTAAAACTCTAATAATGGATGTAGAAGATAATTAAGGTGATCTGAATGGAGAGAGACATTCCACGCTCTTGGATGTTTTGACTCAATGGTATAAAGATGCCAATTCTTCCAATTTATTATTATTATTACTATTATTATTATTATTAATTTTTAGAGAGGAATCTTTGCTTTGGGCACTTGCACTCGCCAGAGAGATAGAAAGCAAGAAATTACCCCCCTGAGAAGATGGCTACAACACAATCCCTTCTCTTCCATTTTCCTCTTGGGATTTTGAGCACACACACACACATGTGTCTGACATGAGTTTTAAGCCACCGGGTCTGGGACTTGAACTGTGGTTGACTATGTGGGAGTCCAGTGATGTAACCATTACACCATCTGCTGGTCTCCTTCCAAAATGATTAATACAATACAAAATTTAAATTTTTTGAGAAACTTGGTAAATTTAAAAATTTTAAGGAATGAAGGCCCATGAATATTAACTTTAAAAAAGGAGAATGAAGATATGTTGGCTTGCTCTATAATTTACTAAGGTATATATGTAGAAACTTTTGATAAAATAACAACAAAATTAATGGCAAGAGATTGATTAGTAGGTATTGCTGGGAAAACCATTTTATTAAAAGATAAATCTAGATCATGGGACCAGCAGTTAGCGTAATGGCTATGTCACTGGACTCTCATATAGCAAGTTAGCGTAATGGTTTTGTCACTGGACTCTCATGTAGTCAACCATGGTTCGAGTCCTGGACCTGGTGGCTTAAACCCATGCTGGGTGCATGTGCGTGCGTGCCCAAGATCCCGAAAGGAGAATGGAGGAGAAGGGATTGCAGCGTTGCCATCCCCCCTGGGGGGTGATATCTCGCTTTCTGTCTCTCTCTGTCTTTCTGGAGAGCACACGCGCCCTATAGCAAAAATCTCTCCTAAATAAATAAATAAATAAATAAATAAATAAAGAATGAATCAGAAAGCCTGGAAATTAAGAGAGCTGCCACAGGGGTGGAGCCATTGCAGAGGGCTTGCATTAGAACAAGTTACATGAAAATGTGGGATCAGAGCAGAGAGTACCCACAAGAAGGACCTGTCCAGTGGATCTGAAGAGATGTGACAGTTCTGGAGATCCCAGCACTGTAGAGTCATCTGCATTGGTCTGGAAGAATTATACGTATGAGACTCCAACTGGGAAGAGCTGAAACATGAACTGAGCCCAGCAACGTCAAGGTTGCCTGATGCTTTGGGATTCCAGCATCCTCTGTGGGTCCAGGAGGCGGCACATGGAATTCAAGGGTTGAACGTCTGTCCACATGTTTTTCAGACTTGCTGGGGCTTGTTATTTTTTTTTCCCCAGAAGCATGTTAATTTCTACCCTACACTGATCTACAATTGAATTTTTAAAAATAATTATTTAATTTTATTTATTGTTATCACTATTTTAAAATTTGCTATCAGGGACATGTACTCACCAGATAGAGGGAGAGAGAAAGCCACGTGGTCTGGGATTCAAACTGTAGTCAGCCGTGTAGGAGTCCAGCACCTCAACTACCATGCCACCAGCTGGCCTATTGCAATTGTATTTTGAGAGTATGTAATTTGCTTTGACTTCATAGGCTGGAAGGAGTTTGCCTTGAGTTACAAATGAGACTGGACTTTGGAGTTATTGGTGGAACCAGTGAGACTTTTGAGACCATTGGGATGACACCTGGAAGTACATAGATTTGGAGGGCCAGGAGTGGAATGGTATAGTTTGAGTATGTTCACCAGAAATTCATGTGATGGATCTTGATAGCATCATATTACACAGGTATTACATGAAGACTTAAATCCTTCGTGGTGTCCCAAGGTGAGGCCTATTAAATGATTACCGATTCATGATGATTGCATCATTGAGGCAAGAGTGTCAGGAATAGATTAATGATGTCTTAACTCAATAATTTTTAGCTCATTTGAGAAAGAGTTAGTTCTCTCCAGAGTTGGTTATTATGAAAAAGAGATTAGTCAGGACCTCACTCGCTCTTTAAATGTGCCTGCCATCTTCTTTGCTTCCATCAGCCATGCTATAAAGCCTGGGACTTTGGACTTTCTAGCCACCAGAATTGTGAGCTTATAAATACACTTCTATCTTCTTTATAAAATCCTAAAGGTCAAGTATTTCTACTAGCAATGCAAGAACTAAGATACTAATCATCAGTGACATGTAAGTCAAAACCACAGTGAGATATCACCTCACACCTGTTCGGTTAGCTATTACTATTAATAGAAAAAGAAAAGATAAGTGGTGGTGAAGATGTGGGAAAAAGGGAACCGTAGTACACTGTTAGTGGAAATCTAAATCCGTGTAGTTAGGGAAAACAGTTTGGGGGAGGGTCCTTGAAAAGTTAAAAATAGAACTACTATATGATCCAGCAATGTCACTTCTGGGTGTATATCAAAAGAATTGAAATTTGGATCTTAAAGAGCAGTATCTGTATTTCTATGTTCATTGCCACGTTATTCTTAACAACCATATATGGAAAGAAAAGTCCTCAATGGATGATTAAATAAAGTTGTTTTTTTTTTTTTTTTTGTGTGTGTGTGTGTGTGTGTGTGTGTGTGCGTGAATATGTGTGTGTATATGTATCCTCAGAAAATGAAGTCAGCAGGTAGCATGGTGATTGAGGCGCTGGACTCCTGCATGGCTGACTGCAGTTTAAGTCTGGGACTTGGTAGCTTTCTCTCTCTCTGGTGGGTGCACATGGCCCATAGCAAATTACAATAATTATAATAATAATAAAATTAAATAATTCTTTAAAAAAAAGAAAATAAAGAAATCCTGTCACTTGTGACAAGATGTATGGACACAAAGGATATTATGTTAAGTGAAATAAACCAGAGAAGTACTGCATGATTTTACTATAGGGAATTTAAAATCAAACTCTTATAAGAAGGGGTAGAATGGTTATTGTCAGGGACTGAGAGAAGGGAGAAATAGGAACACATTGGCTAAAGGGCACAACGTTTCAAGTATGCAAAATAAACAAGTTCTAGAAATACTGCACACTGCAGTACAATATCTAACAACAGTATAGCTAACGGTACTGTATGGTATATTTCTAATTGCTAAGAGGGTAGACTTATGTTAAATGTTATTTCCAAAACAAAACCCAAAGGGCAATAAACATAGAAGGGGTGGGAGAAAAGTTAAGAAGGTGATAGATATATTTATGGTTTTGATAGTGGTGATAGTTTTATGTATACTTATCCTAAAACTCACTGAGGTGCATGTGCTAAATAAGTACAGCTTTTTATATGTTATTCATATAAAGTAGTTTAAAATAAAAAATGGCTTGGGACCAGCAAATGGAGACAGGTTCGTGGAGTGGCCATGCCCCCCAGGCATGATTTCTCACTTTCTCTCCCTCTCTCTCTTTCCAGCAAGTGCACATACCCTATAGCAAATCTCCTCCTCCCCATAAAAAAGAAAAATGATTAAAATGGCTTAAAGCAAAAAAATCTGTACACCTTAGCACATAAAATGGTTATTCATGAGGAGACACAATTGGGAGTGGAATATAGAGACAGAAAATATTTAATAAAAATATATAATTGATCTAATAATATAATACCAGCAAAATGAGTCATCAAATTAATTTGTGTTAAAATTACATAGTACCATTATTTGTAGTTACAGCATTAGGTAAAAGAATGCTATTATTGGGAACCAGCAGTTAGCGTAATGGCTATGTCGCTGGACTCCCACGTAGTCGACCGTGGTTCGCGTCTCGGACCCGGTGGCTTACAACTCATGCCGGGCACGTGTGCGTGCGTGCCCAAGATCCCGAGAGGAGAATGGAGGAGAAGGGATTGCGGCGTGACCATCCCCCCTGGGGCGTGATTTCTTGCTTTCTGTCTCTATGTCTCTCTCTGTCTGTCTGGCGAGCGCATGTGCCCTATAGCGAAAAACCTCTCCAAAAAAAAAAAAAAAAAAAAAAAGAATGCTATTACTTTTGAGAACTGGACCTTCTGGCCATGTTTTCATTAAGAGATAGTTTGGTGTTATTCTAGTAGGCATTAATTCACGTGGTCTCAACTTGATAAAGATATGGATAATTGCCTTTTCCTTAATGGCAAGTTATGCAAATTTCAGCAGAGTTCATTGAGGAGAAATTACTCAGAAATAATGTATTTAGAGCTCAATATGTTTAGAGGTAGTGTTGAGAAGACTATCAGGCTAATACTTATACTTTATGCTAATTCTACTATTAATAACAAAACAACGATTTCCTTGAGTCAGAATTTAAAATACTACCCTATCAACATTATAGAGTTGCCTTGCTCCCTGCCTACATTTTATTTATTTTATATGAAGACCCTCTTCCTGTTTCTGGAAGTTTTCTTGGGCAAAATAATGCCTTATCTCAAGACAATAAGAGTGAAACTGAAAAAACATATTTAACATCTCCCATTCAGAAAATATAGAGTCATCCATTCCAATTTTTATTTACAGAATGAGGAAAAAGAAACATTGGCACAAGCACCAATAAAATGGGTTTTCTAGAATAGCCTCTTGAGCAAAACGATGATGCTGTCTCCTCCATTCACCATTACACTTTTTCTTCCTGGACTGGTCATGATGATTCTGTTTCTTTAATACGTAAGAAAGATCCCACTGTGCCACGGACCTGAGGTAAGTTTTAGCAAATTTATCATTAATACATTCTAAAAGATGTCTTACTCTAGTCATTGAATTTTACTAAATGGCTTCCCAACTTGTTTCCCAGTTAAATACCTATTCTTATCTGTAGGTGCTTCAGAGACAAGGCATGAGGGGACTCAGAGAAAGGTCACAACCCATTCAAATAAACAATGCTTCTCTTGTCATATTCTCTTTCTACTCTTTTCAACTTATTCTTTATTAAGAATACTTTTACTAGGATCAGCAGATGGTGTAATGGTTATGTAGCTGGGCTCTTACAGGGCTAACCGTGGTTTGAGTCCCAGACCCAGCAGCTTGAAACTCACATGGGGCATGTGTACATGCAAGCCCAAAATCCCGAGAGGAGAATGAAGAAGGGACTGTGGTATGGCCATCTCCCCTGGGGTGGGGGGTGATTTCTCACTCTTTGTATCTCTGTCTCTTCAGCGAATGCACGTGCCTTATAGCAAAAAATCTCTCTCTCAAAACAAAACAAAAACCCAAAAAACTCTTACTTGGACTCTGAGAAACCCCATACTTCTTGTGTCATCTCTTTTGTGTTCTTCTGGACATATGAGTCATATCTGAAAAGCTGATAGGAGAGGACTGTTTGCGTCAGAAACAGAATTTCTGGTGGTCATTTGGGAAGGAATTAATGGGAACATTTTCACCATTGATTTTTTTTTTTTCAATCCTAGGAAAGAATACATCTGCTTTTTGGGACCAGCAGTTAGCATAATGGCTATGTCACTGGATTCCCACGTAGTCGACCACAGTTCGAGTCCGGTGGCTTAAACTCACGCCAGGCGCATGTGCGTGCGTACCCAAGATCCTGAGAGGAGAATGGAGGAGAAAAGATTGTGGTGTGGTCATCCCCCCGGGGGGGGGAGGGGGGATGATTTCTTGCTTTCTGTCACTCTTTCTGGAGAGCACACGTGCCCTATAGCAAAAACCTCTCCAAAAAAAGAAAAAAATAATACATCTGCTTTTGCTTTTGATATTTTTCTTTTCTTTTAGATTATTAGAAAACCTTTAACAATGATAAAACCTAGAGTGAACATACACCAATATTTAATTTTGAGTCACATTTATAAAATTTAACTGTTAAGAATATAATGCCATCCTTAGTAGTTATTATGTGATGAAAAATTTAGAATAAATGGAAACTAGTTCATTTCCTCATTAAAATTAACACAAGGCTGTGTTTTATACAGTGCCTTTTGTATGGCATAACTGTCAGCAATACACAACATTTAATGTTCAAAAATTTCTTAATGACACTCTTCTCTCTTTTCCCAACATTCAATTTTCTTTAATTTTTTTAAAAATAATTTTTCTCTTGGGAACCGGCAGTTAGCGTAATGGCTATGTCGCTGGACTCCCATGTAGTCAACCGCAGTTCGCCTCCCAGACCCGGTGGCTTAAAACTCACGCTGGGCGCGTGTGCGTGCATGCCCAAGATCCTGAGAGGAGAATGGAGGAGAAGGGATTGTGGCGTGACCATCCCCCCTGGGGGGTGATTTCTCGCTTTCTGTCTCTCTGTCTCTCTCTGTCTGTCTGGCGAGCGCACGCGCCCTATAGCAAAAACCTCTCCAAAAAAAAAAATAATAATTTTTCTCTCTTTTAATTGCCTGAGGATGCTTGCACTTGCTTACCAAATAGCAAGAGAGAGAGAAAGAGACAGAGAAAGTACCTCATGCAGGGAATGGTCACGTTTCAATTATTTTTTCTCCTGCATCCTGTCAGGATTTGGGCTGAGGAGGCACACATGTCCGACATGTTTTTCAAGCTGCTGGCAGGGTTTTGAACCAAGGGTGGCCTATGTGGCATCTAGCTTTCTTGGCTACAAGCCTGGCCCAACATTTAATTTTTTCTTGGTTCTTTCTTTCCCATAAAGCCAACCCTCCTCAAGTACTACAGAAGAGGGTCAAGACTAAGGAACTCTAGATTGAATTTTGCTTGAAGATTTCAGTAATTGTTGTTTGATGTGGTTTGCTTGTTTTGCTTTGGGTCAAGATCATGATTTCTATTTTTTTAGAGATTTTTTTTTTCCTTAGGGCATGTGCACTCACAGGAGAGAGAGAGAGAGAGAAAGAGAGACAGTGAGAGGGCAAGTGAGAAATCACCCCTACAAGAGAAAGGCCATGCTGCTATCCCTTCTCCATTTTCCCTCAGGATCTTGGGCATGCACACACATGTGCCTGGTGTGCGTTTCAAGCCACTGAGTCTGGACTTGAACTGCCATCGAATATGTGGGAGTTCAGGGACATAACCACTATGCTATCTGTTGACTCCCATGATTTCTATTTTTAACCAAATGCCTTGACCTAGAATATGAGCTATTTTACTACTACTTTCTGATGTCACAAACCTGGCCCTTTACCCAAGTCTTAATCTCATGTTCTTATACCATTTTGGTCATCACTGTGTCCCTTGGTTTTATTTTCAGCTGTGGTCCTCTTGTTACTTCATGGGCCATGCCCTTTACAGACTGAGGTTAGTTCATATCTGAACATTTTCAGTTCCCAAAGTTGTGTCCTTGGCTTCTCTATGGAACTCTAGGGGTATATTTCCAACTTTGCCCTAGTGTTTTGACTCCACAACACCTTAGATAAAATAAATCCCATTCAGAATGTGTCATCTGATCCAAAATTGTCATTTTTTTTTCCTTTCTAGGGAAGAGCTCACCATTCACTAGACTGCTCTTGCCAGGGAGTTGAGAGTAGCTCCCAAATCAAAATAATCAAATAATTCTTTTGATGTGATCTAAACATATTTCAATCCTGTCTTCTTTTTCTCCCTCTCCCACAATTAGCTTAAAGTGCTCATCACTTAAAGAATGAGAGTCTAGTATACGAGCAGCTGCTTAGATTAATTTCTTTCTTTTTTTTTTTTTTTTTTTTTGGAGAGGTTTTTCACTATAGGGCGCGTGCGCTCGCCAGACAGAGAGAGACATAGAGACAGAAAGCGAGAAATCACCCCCCAGGGGGGATGGTCACGCCGCAATCCCTTCTCCTCCATCCTCCTCCCGGGATCTTGGGCACGCACGCACACGCGCCCAGCGTGAGTCCAAGCCGCCGGGGTCCGGGACTCGAACCGCGGTCGACTACGTGGGAGTCCAGCGACATAGCCATTACGCTAACTGCTGGTCCCTAGATTAATTTCTTGTCCCTCACTTTCTCCTTGTGTTTTGGCCCTGTTACCCCTCCTCATCCTCTGTAGACTTTCCTCTTTTTACGAAGATTTTAAAATTAAATTATTTACATTTTCTTGAGCGAAGACTCAGTGATTTCCCTCCTTTCCTTGATGTTCTGAGGCCACAGTTTTATTTGCTTAGCCCAGATATTTCTTTTTCTCAAAATGTGTGGATTGAAGTTTGTTCCAGAGAATATGGAGCTTCAAAAATCTCCTCTCTTGGTCACTGATGACTTTTAAATGAAGTTACCAAGAATCTTTATCCTTTCTGCTGGCAGTTGTCCCAGTTGTATGCAAAATGTCCCTTTCAGAAATTTCCCTTTATTTCAGGTTATTTTAACAACCACCACTTATTTCACAAAGGTACTGGGTAGGTTTTGATAAATATTGCATAACTGGGGTTTATTCCTTTAATTCTAGTTCATTCCATACTGCTGGCTGGATATTGTCTTGCATTTTCCTCATCTTACACACTTTGTATTCTTTATTTCCTCTCTCCTATCAGATTAAAGGTTAACTCAGCTGTGAATGAGTTTGAATAACTAGGTTTCTAGTGGTCGATTCCCAGTTGTTTGTCTATCATTGGTTTCATCCAGGGCCAGCAGTGTCTGATAATAATGTCTGTTGCCTTTCTCCTCTCAACGTTCTTCTGTTTTCCTTCTGCTTCAAGGCTCCCAGTTGCTAAAGATCTAAACTTGATAATTAGAGGCCACAGACTCAGTAGACTGATATCTACAGGATTGTTCTTCAAATGAAATAGGCCTGAGTCAGAAAATGATACATCGCTTACTGTATTTTCTCATGAGGATATGGGCACACACCCCTTTAATTCTAAATTTTTATCTAGGGAGAATTGTTTATTTTCATTTGTATATAAACAAATTAAGTCCCTACTATCTCAGTTCATATTTAATGTTTAGAGACAACATCATGAAAGATTCCTATTGAAATTTTAATCTCTTAGCATGGGTTTATAACAGAAACAAATACTTTGTGATTAGCCAGAGGAATGAAATACTCACATTATAAATGCTTGTTGACAGTTTAAAATACTTTCTTCCCCAATTTTGTCACCTTGCTTGTCAGGAACATCTCCATGATGGAGAATATCCACAACTGTGTTGTAAGCATAATCCCACTTTGCTAAATACAAGAAAAAAAAATATTCCTTGGAGATCTTCACATTTCTAAATGATTCAGCAACATAAAGGTAATGTAAGATTACAAACTACTTATCTCTCTGTTTATTAGTTTCTATTTAAGAGAGAGGAAGAAGCAGAATGCATCTTGCAAAGTGGTATAGTCACATTGCAACCCCTTCTCTCCCTTTTCTTCATCCCGTGGGAATTTGGGGCACATACACAAAAGCCTGGCATGTTTTAGTCACCAGAGCTGGGACTTGAACTGCAATTGGCCGTGTGGGACCTGCCTCCTTGCACCACTTGGTCATAGTCTGCCCCCCCCACCCCCAATTTAGAAAACAGAAAACTCACCTGTACTACTGGTACCACACATTAATACAATTGTGATAATTTTGCCTATTTACATGGTAATTATTATAATTTATTAGACATTTATTGAACACTTACTAGATGTCTAGGCATTTGTGCTCAATGCTCTATACACATTATTTATTTTAGTGAGACCATGATAATCCCATGTGATAGGTAGAATGACAGCTACTCCTCACTTAATGACCTACCTGTTGAATGACCACTTGACTTATAGTCAGTTCTCCAGGGTGGGGAGTTCCCTTTCTCAGTTTGTGTGAGTCTTGGGAATTCTCTTTCTCAGTCTTTGTCTCATCCCTACTGTTTGTTAGTATTCAGTACATGTAGTGTTCACAATCACACAATATTACATATTACGTTTATAAATTTATACTTTATTGTGCATCCACAGTAATATTCAGAGTAAATAAAAATGGTTATACTAGATTTATATTTTTGCGTTGTGGTATGTTTTATCATTTTCTGGTGTTTGTCTAATGTATGCTTTTTGTATGGAGAGAATTACATTATTCTAGTGTGGCTGCCATGTATTGAAAAATACATATCTTACGGTGCCATGACACATCATAAGACACTGTCGTTAAGCTCCTTGATTATCAACTGATCTGCTTGATGACCTAGTCACAGAAATAAAACTCAGTGAGGAGTGTCTATTATTCTCATCTTAGAGAAAAACGAGACTGAGAGAAATAAAATAACAAACTTAGGAGCCAGCAGGTGGTGTTGTGGTTAAGGTGCCGGACTCCCACGTTTGACTGTGGTTCAAGTCCTGGACTTGGTAGTTTGCTTTCTCACTTTCCCTCTCTCTCTCTCTCTCACTATTTCTGGTGAGTTCACATGCCTTAGAGAAAATAAATAAATAAAAATTTAAAAAAGATATTTAAATTAACAAACAGTAGTATTGAATGTTTAAGCTGTTTAGAGCTTGTTTTGCAGTCGTCTTCTCTTACTTCTTGAATTAATAATTTTGATCATCACCACATTTGTACAACAACAAAATCTCTTCTGCTTGTTTTTCTTTTTACAAAAAATGTCTGTAAAAAATATTGTAAAACTTTGTACTTACATGTGGCCATTGCTCCTTTACTTGTTTTGCTAAAAAGTATATAATTTCAAATAAAATTAGAAGTATACCAATCATGGTAGCGATAAAACTGCTTAGGTTCATCCATATGGTGTACATTAACTGAAATAGATACAAAATATCAGCTAGTCATATGTAGAACAAACAAGTTGGCATGACATTATCAGACTGTATTATTAGCAAGTATGTTAGAATTGCCGATTTGTTATCATTTCTAATTTTTCCAGAATTAAAAGTTATTTTAACTCTAAGGGTTTCCAACCTCCAAATTTGTCAGGATTCTCATAGGGTTCAATGGTTTTCTGAAATTGCATGCATACATTTTATTTACTCATTAAATACAAAATGATTAAGTGTACTGTGTTGAAGCAAGCAAGTACTATGGGGTAATGGCCTAGAGAAACAACTGACTAAGTGTAGGTAGAGCACAAGGAACTGACATCACATATAAGCCCATTGTTCTCTATAGGGGCAGATTATCATGATGCTAAGACACTTGGATCTTGAGCTTCTGGAACGTGCATACCTTTTCCAAGGCCCTAGAAGTCATGCATGTAATTTTAGAATACAGGCACTCCTCACTTAACAACAAGTGGATTGTTAAATGAATTGGTCAATAAGCAAGGAGTTTAAAAGCAGATGTCTTACAGTGTGTCATGGCACCCCAAGGTATGTATTTTTCAATAGATTATCTGTGAAACCACACTAGATTCATGTAACTCTATCCATACAAAAATATACATTAGATAAGTGCCAGAAAATGACAAGACACAACACAACACAAAAATATAAATTTGGCATATTCGTTATTATTTATTCTGAATACTACAATGGATGCACAGTAAAGTACAAATTTATAAACGAAATATGTAGTCTTGTGTGATTGTGAACACTATTTAGTGAATACTAATACTGCTGGAATAAGACAAAGACTGAGAAAGGGGATTCTTGATGCTGGAGAACTGGTCCTAACTCAGGGTCATTAAACAGGTAGGTCATTATGTGAGGAGTGGCTATAATGAGTTTTGGCCCTTCTTTTCCAATCTTCATATTTTTAATATTTTCCTTCCTTCCTTCCTTCCTTCCTTCCTTCCTTCCTTCCTTCCTTCCTTCCTTCCTTCCTTTCTTTGTCTAAAGAGGATGCTGAATTACTATATTAAGTGGTAGCAATGAAAGTTTTTATTCTTGTTTTATGCTTAATTTTCATATGAATATTTATAGACATTACATTATCAAGTATGATATTTGCTGTTTTTGATATATCTTCTATCTAAAAAGGGACACTTTTTACCTTGAATGGGTATACATTTCATTGACAGTTATTTTCCTGCATCTATAAAGATGATCAAATATTTTTCTTCTTTAATCTGTTAATGTGATAATACTGAAAAAGTTAAAAAAAACATCAAACATAACTATCTCTCTCTCTGTCTGTATAAATATTTCTTTTGGATAAAAGAAATACCTAGAAGAGAACTTGCTAGATCATATGATTGGTTCTAGTTTTAAATTTTTTAAAAGGTTTTTGCCATAGGGTGCATGTGTTCACCAGAGAGAGAGAGAGAGAGACAGAGAGACAGAGAGACAGAGAGATAGTAGAGAGAAAGTGATAAACCAAGATAAGGATGCCTATTTTCCCTATTTCTATTCACCATAACTCTAGACGTCCTAGCCAGAGCAATTATGCAAGGAAGAAAAGAAAAGGCATCCAGACCAAGAAAGAAGTAAATTTGTCTCTGACAAATGATTTTAATCTTAGATATTAAAAAAACTAAAAACTCCACGAAAATAAATAAATAAACAAACAAACAAACAAACACCCTGTTAGAAATACTAAACAATTTCAGGAAAGTTAAAGGATAGAAAATCAACATTAAAAAAATCAGTAGCATTTCTACACTAACAACAACTACTAAAATACACACACATACACACACACACAAAGAAAATAATTCTACTTATAATGCCATCAAAAAATTAAAAACATATAAATAAATTTAACCAAGGAGAAAATAGATATGTACAGGAGCAACTTTAAAACATTGATAAAAAGAAACTGACACAAATAAATGGAAAAATAGCCTATAGTCACAGGTTAGAAGGATCAATGAAACAAAGATGTTTATACTTCTCAAAGTGATCTACAGATTTAGTGCAATCACCATCAAAATTCTGTGACATTTTTCATAGAAACAGACAAAACAACCCTAAAGTCCGTATGAAACCACAAAAGGCCCCAGATGGTCAAAGCAGCCTTCAGTAAAGAGAACAAACTATACCACTAAGCTATAATAATCAAAAGATTGCTCGCAAAAAAAAAAAAAAAAAAGAAAAAAAAAAGAAAAAAAAAGATTGTGGTACTGTCATAAAAAACAACTCAAAATGCATTAAATGCTCAAACATAAGACTAACCCATAAAACTACTAGAAGAAAACATAGGAGCAAATGCTTCTTCACATTGGTCTGGGCAATGATTTTTGAGCGTATGACTCCAAAAGCATAGGTAATGAAAGAAAAAGAGACAAATGGAATTATATCAAACTAAAAATCCTCTCCGTAGCAAAGGAAATAATCAACAGAGTGCAGATACAATATATGAAATGGGAGAATATATTTGTAAACCATACATCTGAAATATTTAATCAAACTCAAGTAATTTAATAGCAAGACTACAAATAACCTGATTTAAAAATAAGTAAAAGGCCTGAATAAACATTTCTCAAAAGAACATATTTACATGGTATGTAAATAATGCTCAGCATCACTAATCATTGGGGTAACACAAATTACAACCACAATGAGATATCACCTCATACCTGTTAGAATGGCTTTTATCAGAAAGATAAAAGATACTAAGTGTTGACAAGTATATGGAAAAAGGGGACTCCTTGTACACTGTTGGTGGGAATGCAAAATAATACAAGGATTATGAAAAATAATATGGAAGGTCCTCAAAAAATTAAAACTAGGGGCCAGCAAGGTGTCATGATGGCTAAATTGTTGGACTCCCACGTGGCCCATGACAGTTCAAGCCCTGGACCAGACGGCTTGAAGATCATGCCATGCACAAGTGCATGTACACTCAGGAAAATGGAGGAGAAGAAAGTGTAGCATGACCATCTCCCCAGGGGTGGTTTATCACTTTCTCTCTACTATCTCTCTGTCTCTCTCTCTCTGGTGAACACATGCACCCTATGGCAAAAACCTTTTAAAAAATTTAAAACTAGAACCAATCATATGATCCAGCAATTTCTCTTCTAGGTATTTCTTTTATCCAAAATAAATTATATTTATATAGACAGATAGATAGAGAGATAGTTTTATTTGATGTTTTTGAACTATTTCAGTATTATCACATTAACAGATTAAAGAAGAAAAATATTTGATCATTTTCATAGATGCAGAAAGATAACTATCAATGAAATTTACATCCCTTCAAGGTAAAAAGTGTCCCTTTGTAGATAGAAGATACTTATCAAAAACAGCAAATATCATACTTGCATCATATCTTGCATGTGTGCAAGAGAGAGAGAGGAGAGAAAAAGTGAGAAGGCATCCCTCCATGCAGCATGGTTATGTTGCAATTTCTTCTCCATTCTTCCCTCCTTCTTAGATTCCAGGCATGCACCCATATGTGCCTGGTGTGTTTTACAAGTTGTTGGGCCTAGGATGGAACTGTAGAGTTGGCCATGCGAAATAGATCACGCTAGACACCAGACCATGAGATGACCCTTTTGTTTCTGATTTTAAAAGGAACATTTTCAATTTCTTGTCTTTGAACCTTAGCTATACGTTATTCATACAGGGCCTTTGTTACATTTAGGTACAATACTTGATTTCTTTTTTTTTTCCTCTTTAAATTTATTTTTTACATTAATTCACTGTATATCATTACAGCATACAAATGAATTTTCCATCCAAAATACACTGTGTATTGGCTCAATCAAGCACATCAACATACATGTTTTCAGCAAATAATTTTCCAATTCTTATGTCTTGTATACTTTGTTTTTTGTTTTGCCATCCTTGATTCCTTATCCCTCACCCTCTGCCATGTCCCACCCTCCTCCCACATTGTCTCTGGTATCCATGGTTGCTTTCTATGCCTTTCCTCCCCCCCCCATTTAATTGATTTGCTAATGAACTTAATTAGTCTAAATATATCCAATAGCTAGCACAGCTGATATATACCTATACATGAACCCAAGTCTGACTATAGGCATAAACCCTAGTGAGTAGAATGAACATATTATAAAGAAGTATCCAGCTGGGGCTATATAGCTTACTGCAGTCATCAAATATGAATTTTTTTTTTAAACTTCGATACGAACAGTTTTACCATTTTATTTTTCTCCTGCAACTTTTTTTTTAATTACTTAACATTCATTCCCTGAGCATCATCACAACGTACTGAATGTGGTTTCCCATCTAGAATAAACTGCATAGTGGCTTAATCATGCATGTTATCATCAATAATATTCCATTTCTACTTTCATACATATCTATACGTATATATATGTTTTTTACCCCATGTTTGACCCTCTGCCCTTTCCCACTCTCTTATTACACTATCTCCGCTATATACAGTTGTCTTTCATTCCTTTTTCCCCAACATTTTGTTGATCACACAATATCATAAGTAATCTAACTACTTTCAGCAGGTAATTTCAAGAAGAGTAGTTTTGAACTGGTAATGATATTTCCTTGAAACTTAAAGCCTAGAAACAGGTTAGTATTCTGTTCAAATAGTAGGTACATGCACCTATCAACAGCTCAAGACAGGACAAACATCCTTTAAAACCGGAAAACAAAGCTTAGGAGAAAAGTAGCAATAATTTAGTCAAGTCACAGAATGTTGTTTCATCGGTTCAGTCTCATGTACTTAATCTTTCTTCTGTTGTGGTTCCATCTTCCAGATTGAATTCTGGGATATAATATTCATCTCCAAACACTGTCCCTACAATTAAGTTGCCCATTTTCTTAGTTTTTGAACTCTTATTTCTGTGTGTCTGCATTTAATTTTACTGACATAGCACTCCCTTAAGAACTTCTTGGAGATCTGGCCTGGCACTGGTAAATTCTTTCAGGTTTTGTTTATCTGGGAAAGTTCGTGTCTTTTCTTCCCAAATGAATGATAACCTTTGCTGGGTACAGAATTCTCGGTTGAAATTGCTTTTCCCTTAATACTTTGAATGTATTTTCCCATTCTCTCCTCGATCGCATTGTTTCCGATGAGAGGTCTGCCGTTAGTCTGATGGGATACCCTTTGTAGGTAACTTGCCTTTTTTCTCTAGCCAGTCTTAGTATCTTGTCTTTGTCTTTGGTCAATCTGGCTATAAGGTGTCTTGGAGAAGATCTTCTTGGGTTGATTCTATTTGGGGTCCTCTGTATTTCTTGGGACTGAATCTTTGAGTGCCTCTCTAGGCTTGGAAAGTTTTCTTACAGGATTTCATGGAATAGATTATCAATGTCCTTATGAGTCTCTTCACCCTCTGGGATGCCTATTATCTGGATGTTAGGGCGTTTAATTGTATCTAGTACTTCTTGCATATTATTCTCAAATTTTTGGGCCATTTTCTCAGTCTTTGTGGTGGATTTTTCTAGACCAGCCATTCTCTCTTCTACATTAGAAATTCTATTTTCTGTATGATCTAGTCTGCTTTTAATAGTTTCAAGGGAGATTTTGACTTCTTGTATTATAGCCTTCATCTCTAACAGTTCCATCTGATCCTTTTGTAAAGTGTGAAATTTCTCTTTTAGAACTTGCATGAATTTCCTCACCTCCTGGAACTCTTCAACTCCCTTCTCCTTCCTCTTCAGCAGTTCTTTGTCTCTCTTCTCTTCCATCTCTGTTAGCTTTGCCATTATGAAGGTTCTGAATTCTTTATCAGACATTTCCATGATTTTCATTGAACTGTGTGTGGATGAAGAGGAGCTATCCATTTCCCTTGTGGGAGAGGTATTTTCCTGCTTCCCCATATTTCTTGTGGTCTTGCAGCGATTTCTAGTCACCTGGTGGATGGTCGGTTTCTTCCCGAACCTGGAGGTTCAATCACGCGGGTTTTGTATGCTGGAGGCCCAGTTAGCAGTGGGACATCTTCCTTTCTCCCAAAATGGCTAGATTGCAGGAGCCATGGAGCTAGCTGTCTGTCTCTTGAAGAATGGCTATTCTAATACTTGATTTCTTGACAGTTTTATGAAAGAATGTTGAACTTTGTTAATTAACTTTGAAAATTATTATTTTTTTAAAAGAATGATTTAATTTTATTTATTATTATTATTTTTAAAATTTGACAGATAGAGTGAGAGAAGGAGAAAGTGAAAAAGCAGGCCGCCAGGTCTGGGACTTGAACCATGCATAGCCATGTGGGGAGTCTAGCATCTTGAACACCATGCCACCTGCAGGCCCCTAAAATGATTTATTGAGACGATCATATAGTTTTTGTGTTTCATTCTATAAATGTGGTGTATCACATTTATTGATTTATGTATGTCAAAGATCCTTGCATCCCAGGATAAATCCTACCTTACCATGATGTACAATCTTACGTGTTGTAGAAGTTGGTTTACTAGTATTTTGTTAAGGATTTTTCCATCTATGTTTATCAGGAATATCGGGTTATAATTTCCTTTTGTTGTATTTTCAGGCTGGCTTTGGTGTCAGACTTACAATATTTGTTAAATGAACTTGAAAGTGTTCTCTTTCAATATTTGGAAAGATTTGAGAGGGATTGGTATTAATTCTTCAAATGTCTGGTAGAATTCAGCAGTGAAGCTTTCAGTTCCTGGGCTTTTCTTTGATGAGACACTTTATTACAGATCAGTCTCCTTACTCATTATTCACTTTGGATTTTCTATTTCTTTATAATTCAGACTTCCAGGTTACATAATTCGTTGATGTTGTCTCTTATAATTCTTTGTATTTCTGTGGTATCAGTTATCATGTCTCCTTACTCATTTTTGATTTTATTTGTAGTATTTGAGTCTTCTCTATTGTTTTCTTAGTCTAGCTAAAGGGTTGTGATTTTCTCTTTTGAAAAAAAAAAAAAACAATTAGTTTTATTAATTCTTCTATTGTTTTTCTAGTCTCCATTCATGTACTTCTGCCGTGATCTTTACTATTTCCTTACTTCTACTAACTTTGTGCTTAGTTTATTATTTCTTTCTTGCTAGTTTTAAAAGTTATACTGATAAGCTATTTGTTATTTTCTGATGTAGGCATTTATGCTATAAACTTGTGTCTCAGAACTGCTTTTGTTGCATCTATAAATTGTTTTTCCACTTTGTCTCAAGATATTTTCCTAATTGTATTTTTCAATTCTTTATTTATTTTAAAGAGAAATTTTTGCTATAGGGTGTGTGTGCTTGACAGAGAGACAGAAAGTGAGAAATCACCCACCCCCCCAGGGGACACAGCCATGCTGCAATCCCTTCTCCTCCATTCTCCTCCCAGGTTCTTGGGCAGGCACACACACGTGCCCAGTGTGAAGTTTTAAGCCACTAGGTCCAGGACTTTAACTATAGTCGACTACGTGGGAGCCCATTGACATAACCATTATGCCACTGCTGGTCCCTACCTTTTACTTCTTTTTTGGCAGATTGATTGTTCAAGAGTATACTGTTTAATTTCCACATAGTGGTGATTTTTCCAAGATTACTCTTATTATTGATTTCTAGTTTCATATGATTGTGATCAGAAAAGGTAATTTATATGACTTCAATCATATATATATATATATATATATATATATATATATATAAATATATACACACACATATATATATACATAATTTTTTAAAAATTTTTAAATTTTTAAATTTTTTTTAGAGGTTTTTGCTATAGGGCGTGTGTGCTCGCCAGACAGACAGAGGGAGACAGAGAGACAGAAATTGAGAAATCACCCCCCAGGGGGGATGGCCACACCACAATCCCTTCTCCTCCATTCTCCTCTTGGAATCTTGGGCACTCACGTGCCCGATGTGAGTTTTAAGCCACTGGGTCCGGGATGCGAACCGCGATCAACTATGTGGGAGTCCAGCGACATAGCCATTACACTAACTGCTGGTCCCAATCTTATATTTTTTTAATGACTTGTTTTGTGTTCTAACATATACTCTATTCTGTGGAATGTCCCATGTGTTTGTGAGAAGAATGTGTATTCTGCTGTTGTTGGATGGAATGCCAAGTGCATTTGATCTATCGTGTGGTGTAAGTCTGATATTTTCTTATTGCTATCTGGATAATCTGTCCATGCTGAAAACCCATACTATTATTACTGTATTGTGGTCTCTCTCTCCCTTCAGATACATAAATGTTTCCTTTATATACTTAAATGCAGTGATATCTCCTTCTTATTTCATGTTTTTGACAAATTAAATTTGTTTTCTCTGGAACTGTTCCAAGTATTTTGACTTACCAATGAGCGGGAAGGGTGCTTCTCTACTTCTATTGTAAAAATTCCTGATATGATAAACTGAGACAAAAAGAAACATATATAAGTAACTTTTCATTATCACCTAGGAGATTATTCTCAGAAAGTCAGTAAAATTCTTGAAGCCCATCCAAAGAGCAATTAAAGTTTGAAAGAAAATTGGCTGAAATATCAAAATTCTTTTTGTAGTTCCGTGGTAACACCTGGAAAAGTCACCTAGTAATAAATTGATGCTTCCTTATTATAGACATGGAGAACTATTATTAGATTAATGAGGTACTTGTATTTGGAATAAAAAAAAGGAATTTTTTAAAACCTGATTTTATAGCATGGAGGGTAAGTAAAAATTTACCTGGTTTAATGTTATAACTTTTTACTGCATCCGTAACCTTTCTTAGTGAAACTATATTCTGGTTTTATTTTGTTCACTTGCACAAAAGTTTAATATAATATTACTGAAAAATATTCTATTTACAGAAAACAGCATTTAGAAATAGTTAATCTGCAATTTAATTTCTGAAATGTAAGAACCACACATGGTCTTCAAAAAGTAGCCTATTCTGAATATTTTATCATTTTCTGTCACTGATTGGAATGAAAATATTTTCTGGTACAGACAGAATTGATTTTCATTCACTGTTGTAAACTGTAGGTAGGTATGTATAACATTTCTAATGCATTAAAAAATTATCCAGTCGGTAATGAGGAAAGCAGAGCATGTTACTTTCTCAGAAAAATGGGGCCTTTGATAAGTCATTGAGACAGATGATAAACAAATACACATGTAGATGAGATTTTCATGTTACAATACAATAATGATACGATAAAGGATATACCCTGAAGGTGAAGTTAAGAGATTTCTCAAAAAGATCTCTTTGATAAGGTGACATTTAAGCTGTGATCTACCTGACAATAAGTGTCAAGATTTGATGAGCATCTTAGGGAGAAGAAACAACTACTGCAAAGGACCTACGTCTCAGTGCAAGTACCCTGCCTCTGGAAAGCCTTCTTTATTTTTTCTAGTTGTTGGTAGCCAGCTCCCTTAAGCAGCCATGACCCATGTTTCTAGAATAACACTCAAATATGTGGGGAAAAAAAAAAAAAACTTTCCTATTTATTTACACTTTCTTAGTTAAAAATGAAATTTAGATGGCTTGCCTAAGTACATACATTAGGTTTAAAAATGAATGACTAGAAACATTTGATAGATAAATACACTAGGGATAAAGGTAAATAACCAGCTGAAACTGGGGTAATTAAAAACAAATGATTTATTTCTTTATTTTCTTTCTTTTTTTGAGAGGTTTTCACTATAAGCGTGCGCTCACCAGAGAGACAAAGAGACAGAGAGACAGAAAGCGAGAAATCACCCCCCAGGGAGGATGGCCACTCCGCAATCCCTTCTCCTCCATTCTCCTTTCGGGATCTTGGGCCTGCATGCACACGCGCCTGGTGTGAATTTAAGCCACTGGGTCCAGGACTCGAACTGTGGTCAACTACATGGGAGTCCAATGACATAGCCATTATGCTAACTGCTGGTCCCTAAATTTATTTATTTTACATTCAATTTTAATCTGATATATTTTGGATCCTTGAACAATCAATGGGACTGGACAGAACCAATCTTCACTTTTGACTCTGTTGGTTACTTGTAGTTTTCATACTGCATGGTAACATAATAGTAATATGGCATGTAAACATGAGTAACTCATGTGTGGCTTATCTATGTTGGATAACAAATGCTCTCAACCTCTTATTAGATTCAATAATCTTGAGACTAGACTCAGTTAATCACTGTGTCAGAGAGAAAATATACCCTGTACTTGTTCTGTCAGCTGCTGTCACAATATTTTTCTTCTTTTTGTGGAAAAAGCCCATGAAGAGTTGTCGAAACTTGCTATAACTTCCAATTTGTTCTTTTTTTTTTTTTTTGAGAGAGAGATTTTTTTGCTATAGGGCCTGTGCATTCACCAGAAAGACAGAGAGAGACAGAGAGACAGAAAGCAAGAAATCAAAATCCACCCCCCATACACACAAGGAGGCATGGTCACGTCGTAATCCCTTTTCCTCCATTCTCTTCTCTGGATCTTGGGTATGGACATACACGTGCCTACTGTGAGTTTAAGCCATCAGGTCCGGGACTGGAACCATGTTCAACTACATGGGAGTCCAGCGACATAGCCATTACACCAACTGCTGGTCTCCCAATTTGTTCTTAAATCCCATTTCAGTTAGGTTTTCAGTTATACCTTACCCACGAACCTTCTCTTGTCAAGATCACCCATGATCTCAATGATGTAAATACAATGGCAATTTTAGATATTGTCTTCTTTAATTTGACCTATGTGTAGTCTTTGAGAGTTTACTGCTCCGTCCTTCTTGACTTTACAAACTTTAGTTGGCTTCCAGGATAGTATACTCTCTTATTTTTTTCTTCTGATTTTTTTTTTTTCTTTTTTGCTAATCTCTCCTCTTTAGTCTGAATTCTTGAAATTGTAGGTGCCCCAGGACATAGGCCTTAATCTCTTATGTAAGTGAGATCACTTCTTGATAATTTCATATTGTCTTACAGCACTAAATACTATAATGTGACAGTAAACTCATGTTTATACTTGATCTTTGTCCATTACAGTCCATGGTAAATCTATTCTATCTGCTTGAGCCAATATTTTGAAGTTTCCTTTGTTTCTTTTTTCTCCTCTCGCAGTTCACATTCAATCCATCAGGAAATCTTGTGGGCTCTATTATCAAAATATATTCAGAATAAACTACTTTTTATTTTGCTACCTCCCTAGTTTGAGCCACTATCATCTCTTGCATGGATAATTGTAATCAAATTTTTGGAGATCTCCTTGCTTTTACAGCTGCTTTTTTATGATCTTTTACTGATCCTTTAAAACTTAAGTGAGTTTGGGACCAGCAGGTGGCATGGTGGTTAAGGCACTGGACATTCCCACATGGCTGACCACGGTTCAAGTTCCGGACCTGGCGGCTTGCTTTCTCTCTCTCTCTCTCTGTGTCTCTCTCTGGTCAAATAAAAAAAATGAATAAATAAAATTAAATTAAAATAATTCTTAAAAAATAAAACTTAAGTGAGTTTATATCATTACTCTGTTCAACACCCTGCAGTGGCTCTCAATGTTATTGATACATATAATGACTAGAGATCATTAGATTTTCATACCTGCTGTCATACAGCTGACTTCTTTTCCTACCAGTCTTCACTTAGCTCAATACGATGCATCCAAACTAGTCTATTGTCCAGTAAACACTGTAAGCTTGTTCTCAGCCTAGGACATATTCTTTTCTTTTTGTATAGCTTTCCTTCAGATATTCTCGGGGCTTGTTACTTAAACTCCTTAAAGTTCCAGCTCATATCTCCTATTCAATGAGGTTTTAATTCCCTATACAAATTGTAACTGCAAGTTGCTTTCCTTTGTTGAAAAGTTTTTTGTTATCGATTCAATTTCCTTGTAGAGCTCTGTTCAGATATTCTGTTTCTTCGTAAACCAGTCTTGGTAGGTTGCATATTTCTAATCTTGGTCTGTTTTGTTCAGCACAGTAACCGAAGCACTTAGCCTTGTCAATAGCAGGTATTCTGTAAATACGTGCTATGTGAATCAAATATAATGCTTTGGTCCGATAGGCAGATATTACTGAGAAGGGGAAATGGAAGGAGGTGGGATATTTCATCCTGTGTTGTAAGATAGAACATAAATCTCTTACAAATCCCTATTGAATTCTTCCAAATCCCCCTTGAGCCATAGTACTTTGATCTTTCTTCTTTTCTCTCTTTATTTTTTATTTATTTATTTATTTATTTATTTATTTATTTATTTATTCTGAACTACTTGTAAAATTTCCTTCTATTGCCCCAGGAGTAATCCCTGTGTTTCAGCTTGCCTATGTTATTGGAAAACATGAGCTTTGTAAATAATCTGAGTACTCACCAATCACTATTTGTCTAAAATACCCATTGGGAATTATACTGTTCTTTGGTCTCAATATTTACTCAATTAAATAGACTCTTTGTATGGAAGAATTTTACAAATAAACGCACCTTTTAAAAATACCAAACCGATAATAATGAATTCCTTGACAATAGGGATTATGTTTTCACAGATGGTGTCTCTAGCACATTGCCTGGCCACAAAAGCAGTCACTAAATTGAATAAATGAGTGAAAAGTCATCAGGGAGATAATTTACTCACAATTAAGCATGACCAAAATGGGTACCCTGATAGAAAGACTAGAGGTAGGTAGACTGATGAAAAGAAATCATAATGGTTGACATATAAATATGTCCAGAGCTCTCCCAGAGCACAGTGAATCAGACCGATCATTACTTGGGTAGCCTGTAAGACAAGAATGTCAATCAGTTACATACATATCACATTTCAAGAAAGTTACACATTAAGTGAAAGAAAGGCCATGGGGAGCATATGTTTCTGAATTACAGGGATCTCTTTTACTACTCTAGCTCAGTACTAGAAATTATCAAAAAGGGGAGAGAAGACAAGGTGATGAAAGATGGTAGCAATCATAAAAGAATTTCTATGTGTGGCTCATGTAGTGATTACTCATGAGGGTTTTTAGCAACCCTTTGTGGTGTGGCTGCTTTCAGATAAACGAAGGCATCTAGTATCTAGTGACTTGTTTATGGGCTTGGTCAGAAGAACGCATACCTGGAGTCCTCCAACTCTAAGATAAGTGCTGCAGTGTCTGAGAGTCCTGTCTGCTCTTGATTCCTCCTGTCTACTTGGTCTCGCATATACTCTCCTCAGATCTAGGTCTTTCCTTTGCAACATTTTCACCATTTCCCTCAACCTGTTGATGATTTTCTTCTGATGGCGATTTTGACTCTCAACACCATGAGTCAGAGGGCTCACTTGCAACCACACCTGAGGAATACTAATATTCTGGTTTCAAGGAACTTAGGTACTTTTCAAAATCACACTATCTTATACTTTTCAAAATCACACTATCTTATAGTCTTTTTTAATTTTTTTTTTCTGGGACCAGCAGTTGGTGTAATGGCTATGTTGCTGGACTCCCATGTAGTCGATCACGATCCGAATCCCGGACCCGGTGGCTTAAACTCACTCTGGGCACACATGTGCCGAAGATCTTGAGAGGAGAATGGAGGAGAAGGGATTGCAGTGTGGCCATCACCTCTGGGGTGATTTCTCGCTTTCTGTCTCTCTGTCTCTCTCTGTCTTTCTGGCAAGTGCACACACCCTATAGCAAAAACCTCTCCAAAATATAATTTTTTTTTCTGACTCAGACCATTAATTAGGGTGTATAATGCAGAAAGATGTAGCATGCTAGATTTGCTGTGGTGAAGAATATCATCTTTCCTGAGAGAAATGTAGAAAAAGTGTGTCAAGAGCATAATACTGTGAGGTGATCAAGGTCTACAAAGCCTTGTGATCTAGAGTATCTCTTGACTATGACTTCTGACTTCATCATCTCCTTTAGGACCCAGTTTTAAGTTTATTTCAAACTCTTTATATAGCTACATGCAGACAAAGGGAACATTCAAAGTGGTAAGACCGTTGGGACTCAAGGGATTATTTTCTTCCTTTAGGTAGTTGACATAGAGTAATCAATGTCTCCTTCCTTAAGTATTTATTTGGAGCTTGCAACACTGAAGTCATTTATTTAATTAATAAATACTTAGCCCTTACCCCGAACATTCTGGTTTCTTCTTTCAACACAATGCGTGTTGTTGACATGTTATCCAAAATATGGTGTAGATATTAGAGAGAATGAATAGAATGTATTTCTAAAAGAAAACATAGTAAAATAAACATAATCATTTTCTCAGATAAATCAAAAGTTGTTGAGAAATCTATTGTTATTTTCACAAAATTTTCGTGGTAGAACAATTTCCTGAAACAATAAGTATTTCTCTAACCTCTTGTAATTCTAATTGTCTTATTAGATTTTATTTATCTTTAATTATAGTAAATAATACTGTAGTCCTTAGGATTATTAAATACAGACAAATGAATTTAATATGGTTGGATCTAGCAAAAAGAGATATTAAATCACTCAGAGAATCACTGGGAAGATTAAGTTTGTTGAATAATACCCAGAGTCAAACCACTGATCTAGGCTGAGTAGGAGGCACCCTTGCCACCTCCCTCAGGGTGCATGTGTGTGTGTGTGTGTGCACCCAAAATCCTGAGAGAAAAAATGTAGAAGAGATTGTAGTGTGACCACCACCCATGGAAAGTGCTTTTTTACTTTACCTCTTTCTCTTTCTCTGTCTATGTCTGGCAGGCATACACACTCTCTGGTGAAAATAAAATAAAATAAAATAAAATAAAATAAAATAAAAAATAAAAAATAAAAAATTAAGATTGGCAAAATGTAGATCAAATGCTTGCACTCTGACTATGGGGAGATGCTACAGAATATAATTTTTTGGATTCAACTTTGGTAAAGATTTCATAATTTAGTGAAAAATAAGACAATAAGTAAGAAGGATGTTTAAAAGATATGGCAGTCATCAGTGATCTCTATTGTTTCATTATTTTGGATAGACTTTTGGATATGTGCCCTGCTCATCTCAGTACTTATCACCTGTTGGAATTATTCTCTCATTGTATCTAATTGGAAGAGAGGCAGAGAATCCTTCTCAGGTTAAGCTATATATTATACATTATAGTCCTAGTCTGGGTTTGTCTTTTAATAATATGATATAAACTCTGGAAAGATTTGAGTTCATATCTCTTCTATATCAATGAATAGTTATATAATAGCACAACTACTATTGTATTAAAAGCAATTGTCTATATCAGTTCTTGATTATTGATCATTGAGTCCTACTTAATATTTCAGAGAGTCAGTGTTCTAATCCCACAAGGTTATTTTGGAAAGCAAATTGTAGGAACTGGCACACAGTTGAATGCCATAAAGCTTTATTTCTATTTTCCTTCAACCTCTATCCAGTTACTTTATTATCAGATTACCTTCCATCATTTTAGACATGATTTTTGGCCTCTTTTCTATATACTGTTAAAAACAAGTTCATAGATTATTTCATATCATTCCTTTGGATTATTTCCTTGAGTTTAGCATACGTCATCATGAAAATATTCATGGGTTACTGCACCAGCAATCTTAGGGTGTTCTCACACTAATCCAACTTACAGAAAGGTGTCTGGAGACTGAACATTGCTTGTCATAGTGGTTTCTGCCATTTCTATGGCTCCACTGGGCTGAGACGCTGAGTGTGGTCTGCCTGCTCTACAAATGTGGCATCTAATAACCATGGCAGAGGAACCTAAAGCTTTTAGTCCAGCCTTTACACTATGACCACAGCAACATTTCTAAACTAGAAATAACACAGAAATCACTTGTTTGAAATCATCCTATGGCTCCTTGCTGCATTTAGGTCAGAGTACACATTTTACCAGCGGTTCATTAGAGGCAGGGATGACTTGACCTACACTTTCTTTACTCCACACAACACTCCATCCCTTCCTTTCCACTGACATTTCCACTATGTGATATTATACTCGCTGCTGTAAAATTTCACACTGCATCACAGTGTCTAGCTCTAGCAATGTGTCTGTATATTGTTGGGATCGGTAGTTGCTTATAGAATCAATATGACAAAAGTACATTTCTCTCTGCTGAACTATTGACACATTGTGCATAAATGGGTAGATTTGTTTATACCAGTCATGAAGAGTACATTTGGGAAGGTCAGCCTTAAGACACAAATTCTCTGGTATTTATTGAATTAATTTTAGGCAGCCTAGGAAGGGTATCACAAAGCCAGATACAGTTGTTCTCCAGAGCAAGTGAATCTAAGACAAAGAATGGAGTGACTGGGACATACGGCATGTACTAAGAAGCCTGGAGGAACAGGCTATTTGAATTGTGGGAGATCATTCTCAGAAGAGCCACTTCTCACACGGGAAACTCTCTGGCCTATCTCGGTAAGCAATAGCAGTCTTTACTTATTTAATCGTGAACAAGGATTTTCCCAGGCATTACTTCACAGGCTAGCTAAGTAAAAGGAAAACATGGGGAAACTCTTAACTTATTGGTTTTTAGAAACTAACCTTTCCTATTATCAAGAGTATGCATTGGTTTATATAATTTCCATTGCAAAAACCAATGCACATTTCGTCAGTCACACTAACTATGGGAATACGATCCAAAGGTGGAAGGTAGAAGCCATCTATATCTGAGCTGTGAGCTGCCCCTTTCAGGGACTAGGGCAACTGAAGATTTTCTGCTCCAACTTTACCCTCCATATCCCCAAATCTAGATAGGTAGGGCAACCTCTGTATTCTCTCTGACTCTGTTTTTTTTTTTTTTTTTTTTTAAATGTTGAAGTACTTTTTCTTGCATCTTTGATCTCTCCTTTATCTTGCTAATTCTTATTACCCCCCCCCCCCCCACACACACACACATTGGACAGGCAAATCTCAGGCCCTCTCAGAAGCCTTCTACATCTGAGCTGTGAGCTTTCTTGTTCACGTAAGCACGCTGACAGCATTAATTTATTGCTTTAATGTTTTTCTTCTCTTTTAAATTATTGTCTTGTTTTTTTATTTTTTCTCTTTTCCTTTTTCTTTTTCTTTACCCTTCTCATTTTGCTGCTCAGGCCCACATACCGAGTGTCTAGACAGGTCTAGGTGCACATGAGCCAAACGTCTGAATACTTTTCTTTTTTTTTAAAGAATTATTTATTTATTATGATTATTTTTCATTTGAATTTTGCCAAAGGCAGAGAGAGAGAGAGAGAGAAGGAGAGTGAGAAAGCAAGCCACCAGGTCCAGGACTTGAATCATGGTCAGCCATGTGGGAATTCCAGCACCTTAACCACCATGCCACCTGCTGGCACTGTCTGAATACTTTTAGGGTCAGAGAAATCCTCAATTCCCACTGAACCTGCTGCACAAAGGGAGACACTTTTCTTCATAAATCTGAACTCAAAACTCTTTCTGTGGATACCATGTTGCAAAACACAGGAGAAGAGATAAATTGGCTATGTACCTCACACTAAACAGAAGCACACATGCTTACAGTTGCAGAAACCTCTTCCAATAAATTAGCCAAAGGTGAATACAACACCAATGCCTAAAATTCAAAGAAGAGAGACTGCACAGTGAGCGGCAGGGAGAAGGATGGAGCTGCAGAGAGAGTGGCTCATCTCCTGCATACCTCTGAACTCTCATTTGAAACCCTGCAGCTCAGCCCAGGTTCACCTGTTCTCTAGAAACCAGGAGGCCTCTGTAATATCCAGTTCCAATGACGAAAGTGCAGGTTGCTTGGTGAGCATCAGGGAAATGGAATTGTTTTCCAGATTGCAGATCACCTCCTCCTGCATGCCTCTGAACGCTCAGATTTAACTCCAAGAAATTAGCAAGAAATGTATAATCCATCAGATGACCAGAAACCACCACAGAGACACAGAAATATGAGAAACCACGAAAATATCTCTTCCCTGAGGGAAAGGAATAACTCAACATCCACAGACGGTACAATGGAACTTGTGGAAATGTCAGATAATTAATTCGGAAAATTTATAGTGACAAAACTAAGAGATGCAAGAGAAGAGATATGACAAACTCCAGAAGATGCAAGAGAAAAGAGACAATGAGTTCCAGAAGGTGAGGAAGTTCTTGCATGACTCAAAAGAGGAAACACACACCATAAAAAATCAAATGAAATTGTTAGAGATGAAAGCTGTAATACAGGAAATCAAAACCTCCCTTGAAAGTATTAGAAGCAGATTCGATCATGCAGAAGATCAAATCTCAGATGTAGAAGACAAAACCTCTGACCTAGAAAAATTCACCAAAAAGACTGAGAAAATAACTCCAAAAAACCAGAATAATATATTGGAAATACTAGATACCATTAAATGCCCCAAAATCTGGATAATCAGTATCCCAGAAGGTGAAGAAACTAATAAGGATAAGGATAATCTATTCCATGAAATCTTGGAAGAAAACTTTTCAAACCTAGAGGGGCATTCAAATATCCAGACCCAAGAAATACAAAGGATCCAACATAGAATCAGTCCAAAAAGATCTTCTCCAATGCCCATCATAGCCAGGTTGACCAAAACCACAAAGATAAGATACTAAAATTGACAAGAGAGAAACATCAAATTACCTACAAAGGATACTCTATCAGGATAACATCAGACCTCGCAAAGAAAACAATGCAAGCAAGGAAAGAATGGGAAAATATATTCAAAGTGTTAAGTTTAAAACAATTTCAACCAAGAATACTATACCTGACCAGACTATCCTTCATATGGGAAGAAAACACAAAAACATTCTCAGATAAACAAAACCTGAGAGAATTTACCAGCTCTCTAAGAAGTTCTGAAGGGAGTGCGCTATACCAGGAAAACTAAAGACAGACACATAGAAATAAGCTTACAAAAACAACCAAGAAAATGGCCAACTAAATGGTAGGGACAAGTCCAGAAAGAGCCATAACAACACTGAATGCTAACTTCCAGAATTTAAGTGGAAAGATCGGACCACAGTAACACTGAAAATTGAACAGTAGAGAGATTAATTACATGAAACTGATTTGGTGAAACAGACTTTTATGACTTTTGACTAAAAAATTACTGATTTTATTCTATGTTTTGTTTTCCAGATTTAAGGATTTTTGTCTTCTTTTGAGCTGTTGTTAGGTTCAGCAATTTGTTAATTTTTTTTTTGAAACTGAAATATAAACTTTACTCCCTTCCTGACCTCTTTGGAATTGGAAAAATATTTGGGAGGTTTTGTAGAATGTAATCTGAAGTTCCTTATAAAAGGTTCCAGCAAAGCAAACTAATCAATTAGTATTCTTATGGGGCTTTGTGCAAATAACAGACTAAATTGAGACTAAACTTATTTTTTTGCAAATAAGTTAGTTTATGCCTCTGTTTGGTAAAAGAGTGAATGGAGAAAAAAAAATGTTTCTGAAGAAAATTACAGTACACTTGTTACTAGACTTTAGCTCTGTCTACATCTGTTTTTTTTAGTTTTTAGTATCTACCTACTGTTTGAACAGAATCCTAACCTTTTTACTGGCTTTAAGTCTTAAGCAAGATTTTCTTAACATTTTTACATTTTTATTTATTAAAGCTAAAGCTGCTTTTTTTGAAATTAAAAAAATATATACATAATAAAAAAAAACCCTACTTAATGATCACAGTAAGCTATACAGCCTCAGCTAGGAGGTACCTTATAGTATATTCATTCTACTCACTGAGTTTTATGCCTAAAGTCAGACACGTGTTTATAGATATGTTTATACATGCAGCACTTGCTATTGAAAGTATTTAAGATCTTTTGTCAATTAATAAAATGTGAAAAAATAATACATTCAGCATTGTGCTTGACACATAAGATATTAAAACATCTCACAAGATATTAACAAGTTATAATATAGTACAATCATCTTTCAAAATTTCCAATTATTTTATAAATCAGCTTTCACAATATGGTACAAGCTCTCCAGACAGCTCTGCAATTACCATTTTCTTCTTCTTCCAAGGTTTACTCCAGCCAGACATCCATGATCAATACTGACCACATAATTTTCCTGATTAAAATAAAATATGGGCCTCTATCTCAAAACCTTTAAGGATTTCAGGATGGTGACAATAGAACATGAAACCAAATGCAAGACCTCTCTATTTGTGAGACTTGTGCAGCAAAAGGTTACAAACCCTAAAGCTGGCCTTGCTTATAACTGCTTTTCCTCATTGCAATTTACATATAATTATACATCTTTTTGGAATATAGGGTGGTTTTTTAAAAGCAGACAGTGTGTAATAATCAAATCAAGGACATATATTCAGCATCTTCAACATGCAGCATTACATTATGTTGTGCACATTTGAAATCCGTTCTACTGTTTTTTTTTTGGAAGTATATTTTGTCAACTGCTTTTACTCTCCTGTGGTACAGTGTTCCATACTCTTATTCCCTTTGTTTACATGCACACTTGTATCTGTTAGTCAATTTCCCCTGAACTCCTTCCTCCTTCTCCCACGCTGTTTCTAGCATTACTCTCTCTACTTCTATGTTACTGAGACCTTTAGCTTCTGCTAAGTGAGGACACTCAATATTTGTTAAACAGGACATACAGTATTTGTCTTTAAATTTTTTTTAAAGTTTCCTGTTGTGCCAAAAAAAAAAAAAAAGAAAGCAAACAAACAAACAAAAAAACCTAAAAAAAAACACCAAACAAAACCCCACCAAACCCCCAAAAAACAAAAAGTGGAAGGCAAGAGTCATTATTGCCAGAATTTTCTCCATGATCCTGGGATCCCCAAGTCACTATGCTTGATCCCTAATCTTTTATACACTAGCCGACTTTCTTTTGTCCCAGAGACTGCCGTGGGAGTAAAACAGATCAGTTACTGAAAACACATATCAGAAGAAGAGGTATTGGAGGATTAAATAAAAGTACTGTGAGCTATGTAATTGGCGTTCTTCCCAACTGAAGGTGGTTGGAAAGCACCGGACTAGGGTTATTGGGAAAACCTGCCCAGCAGGTGCCAACTTTATTTCTAGCACCAGTGACAACCCGGACCCCTAGACTCACGGATAGGCCCAGAGGGGTGCGATTCTACTGGCAATGCGCTCACTTTGGGGCCTCACAGCTGGAGGAGCTCAAATCAGGAAGCGCTACTTCCTTGATCCTGCCTCTCATCCCCGCCCCCCTCCCAGGGTTCCAGCGCTTCAGTTACAGTCAAGCATGGCTGTGCTAGGGTGTCGACCGAGAGACCCGCGCGGACACTCACAGTGGCAGAGCCTGCAGGCTCCCAGGACAAGGGTGGGGTAGTGGACACACAGAGATGCCGCCCTTTCCTGACTGGAACCAGGGACACTAGAGGAACAGTCTGTGTCTGACTCTCTCATTGGGCGAACTCATCACATGGAGGCCTCAACACTAAATACAAAAACACGTCCCTTGGCAACCGGAAGCTCCCTACCACCAAGAATCTTCCACAAGATGTACTGGGTATGACTCCGGGAAGAACAGTTAGCTTCTTGGGTTTCTGTACAGATATATTCTGTAGAGTGGTAATAATACCTGCCCAGGTACCTCACATGCTTGTGCTCAGAACTTTGAAGACCAAAGCTGTTTCATAAACATATTTTAGTGCTAAAAACATATTCTAGTGCTAAAACCAGTTGTGCATATATATTTTATTTTATTTTTTGGTTGCCAGAAGACGCTTGTGTGTGTTTGTGTGTGTGTGTGTGAGAGAGCGAGCGAGAACAAGAGAGAAAGAGAGGATCACCCCAACAAGGAATGGTAGGGTCACAATCCTTTTTCCTTCATTTCTGCATTCTGCCAGGATTTGGAGCATGCATGCACACACATGCCAGACTTATTTTTGAAGGTTCACTTTATTTCTAGCCCAACAAATGTACCTTTTATACCTAGTGTTTAACAACTATTCCTGACATACAGTAGGAATAAATGAATGATCACAAAGTCTGGTCTAAGTTGTTTGCATCAGTGGCTAATTATGAGTAGTAGATGGGAATAATGTTTGTTGAAATCCTTTCTTTGGTGTTTTCCCAGTTAATTAATAAGTTCTCATTGAGTGCCTGTATGCACAAGGCATTTTTTTTTTTTTTTAGGCCTGTGGATACAGCAGTGAAGAAAACAGATAAGTTAACCTTCTCTCTCAGGGGCTTATATAAAGAAGGGAAAAATAGTCAACAATATTATTTATTATATAGTATAACAATCATCAATAAGAGGCATAAGGAAAATTTATAACACATTAAGAGTAATAAGAGCCAAAGAGAAAAATATTTACTTAGATCATACCAACAGGGATTTCACAATGGAGATTTCTTAATTCTATCATTGCTTTGTAATTTATTGTCTGGTATTTTTCTGAAAATACTAACTTCCTTTGGGGAATTGCAGTTATTACAAAAATCATAAAAGGGATATAGTGTGGATGGAAATGTAAATGATGACAGTTGGGAAAGTCCTTACTGCAAAGAGGACAGGTACTCAAAGGCCTAGAGAAGAAGGGAGACTCTTCTGGGTACCTGGCATGAGGAATGGTAGCCAGACAATGGTAGCAGAACACCTAAAGGTGTTGAAGGAAGAGGGTATAGCTGGCACAGTGAGTGAAGAGAGGGAGCCAGAGAGGCGATGGAGAGTCAGATCATTCAGTCTTGTTGGGACTTGGGTTTTTATCAATGGGGGTAATGAAACATTACAGAAGATTTTTTTGTGCAATCTTTTTTTTTATCAAGGAAAATGTCAAACACGCAGAAAAAATATGATGAATCCCATGTAGATATCACCCAGCCTTAACTATTATACTTTGCAACCTTGTCTTATCAACTGTCCTTCTCATTTTCATCCGTTTGTTTTTCTCCAGACCAAGCAATACATTATCTCACGTTCATTACAATATATATTAAAACATGTAAAAGAGGGGCCAACAGGTGGCGTGGTTGTTAAGGCACTGGAGTCCCACATGGCTGACTTCAGTTCAAGTCCTGGACCTATGGCTTGCTTTTTTACTTTCTCTTTCTCTGCCCTATCGCAAATTAAAAATAAATAAATGAAATAAAATAATTCTTAAAAAACGTAAAAGGAGTATTTTTGTTGTTTTCTAAAAATTTTAATTTATGTCATTTTTACACCAAATAAAATTGTAATTTCTTATTCTTATTGTTATCTATCTAATCTATATTCAAATTTCCTGATTGTCTCTAAATTGTCTTTGTTAGTTGGTTTGAATCATGAGTCAAATAAATCCTGCTTATCACATTTTATTGCCTTATCTCTTAAATCTTACTACTCTATGAACAGTTTTCTTTAAAAAATATTTTATGTTGGGGTTGGCAGGTGGTATGGTGGTTAAGGCGCTGGACTCCCATATGGCCAACCACAGTTTGAGTCCTGGACCTGGTGGCTTGCTTTCTTACTTTCCCTTTCTGTCTCTCTCTCTCTTTCTCTCTCTGGTCAACTTGAAAAATAATAATAACAAACAAAATTACATAAATAAATAATTCTTTTTAAAAAATGTTATATGTTTACTAAGAAAACTAAGTCATTCATACTTTATAATTTCCTACATTCTGAACTTATCTAATTGTTTCAGTGTAGTGTCATTTAACTTGGTTCCCTACCCCCATATTTCCTGTAAACTACTGGTCATATACAGAGGCTTGAGTAAATGTAGGTTCATATTTTCTGGCAAAATGCTTTATGGTTGGAACTGTTTCCTACTGCATCACACTGGGATGCACTTGGTGAGTGGATTGCCTCTATTACAGATTTACTAGATAAATAGATAAATAAATAAATGGCATTCATACTGCTCAAGGAAGAAAGAAAACTACCTCTGTTTGCAGATAAAATTATATTGTATACAAAACCCTGAAGAATACACACACGTACACACATACACTTTAAAACTAATAAAGTCCAGAATGGTAATAGGATACAAGATTAATGTACACAACCAATTACATTTCTCTACGCTAGGAATGAAAAAAATAAAATCGAGAAAACAAATCCATTTACAGTAGCATTGAAAAAGTAAAATACTTTGGGATACTTTTATGAAAGTATACCAATTATACACTAAAAACTACAAAGCATTTTTGAAAGAAATTAAATATCTAAGCAAATGGAAAGCCATCATACATTGATGGATCAGAAGATTAAATATTCCAATTATATTCCTCTTAGGGATCTATAGATTCAGTATAATCCTTATCAAAATCTCTATTGGTTTTCCTTTCTGAAATGGACTGTTTCTAGATAAAGAGAAATGCAGAGGAGTCAGTATAGCTTGAATAATTTTAAAAAGGAAGAATAAGGAAAGGCCTCTTAAATTTTACATACGTGCTTTGTTGACTAGTGTGTGATCTATATAGGATCAGTGACCTACTATCCTTAGGATGTGAACACCACCAGGGCAGTGTCTTATCTATTGTTATTTCTAGAAGCACGAATTACATCTGGTCCATAGCAGGTAGTCAATAAATAGTTTTTGGTAAATGTATGAGTGAATGAAATCACTACCATATAGTTTGTGGTCATCTGGAGCTGATTCTCTCTTGTATTCTAGTTGTAATACCCTGCTCTATGATCAAAATCAGCCATCCTTCAACTCTCATATGTCGTGCCTCCCTATATAGGGCTATTCTTTGTGTTAAATGAGACCAGGCTCTGAAACTGGAACCTTGTTCAAGGGTGTATGTCAATGTGGACAAGGATTAGGGTTGAAACTTCATCTCATCGCCATTTGCAGAACAAATTCTCCTCATGCTAGGTTAGGATGAAGGGGCCTTGACTTCTAATTGTACTGTCCGGAGGGGGACCCATCTTCAAGTTCACGTTCCCAGAGGGGCTGCCATTGAACAATCTGTCCTCTTGGATGTGGTACTTTGTTTAATCCTCAGAAGGGCATTTCATGTGTTATCATCCCTGTTTCAGATTACTTTCCATCTGATCTACACTCTTTCAAGTTTTCTACCATTATCCCTTTCTCATTCAGCCTGATCCTAAAGACTCAACTCATTTCCCTTAAATGCAAAGTTCTCACCTTGTAATTCCACCTTCTCTGTGTGGGATAAATCATACGAAACTCCTCACAATCACAAGGATATGTACCACAACAAATATGTCATCTGAAATCCCAGTGTTTTCAACTGTGCTTCTCATTAATTCAATGACTATAATCTGGTCATTTTTGTCTTTGATTCCTGATAACTCTTAACTTAAACAAGTACTTTGCTAACTATCACTCTTCTCTCTTACATAATTGCTTTGCCACTTATTTTAAATGAAAAACAAGGAACTTATGTTTTTCCTTCATGTCTTCCCAATATGTATTTACACAAGAATTAATTATTTGCTATTTTATTACTTACTAAGAATTAGTTGTCCTGGGCCAGCAGATCGTGTGGAGTTTAAGGCAACTGTATCCCACATGGCCGACTGTGTGTTTTGAGTCCTGGACGGGTGGTTTGAAAAGACATGCTGGGCATATGTGTGTGTCTGCTCAAAAATCCCAAGAGGAGAATGGAGAAAGGATTGTAGATGACCATTCCCTCTGGGAAGTGCGTTCTCACTTTCCTTCTTTCTCTTTCTGTCTCTTTCTCAGCAAGTCATATACCCTACAGCAAAACAACAACAATGAAAAAGAATTATTGGGTTGTTGGAAAAGTCGTAATACATTTTTGCATGAGAAAACAGAGAAAAAAATACATCATGACTTTCCAAACAATCCAATAGTTATCCTTTTTTGTTCTAAATGTCTATCTGTTCCTGTGCTTTTAACCTCATTTTCTTTCAAGGGCTTATGGTCCTTATATATTATCAATTACCTTTTTCTCTCCAATAAATTCAAATCTTACTTCCTACTACATATTTTTTCTCTACATGCATGTACTTAAATCTCTTGCCATTGTGGTTTTCTAGTTCATGAAGGTACACAGCACAGATAGTACTTATTTCTCGTATGAACTCCAATTCCGAGAAATGGAAATAAAAGGAAAATCCTTGCCACATTGGAAAATAAGACGTGACACTATTGGTAAACCAAAACTTGTGAAAGCTTAGGCCATCGATAGTGTACAGACTAGACTGAAGAAAAAGTGCACAACATAAAGAGAACTGCTCTAAATAGTGGAAATTCGGGGGCCAACAGGTGGTGTGGTGGTTAAGGGTGCTGGACTCCCACATGTCCAACCCCAGTTCAAGTCCTGGACCTGGTGGCTTGCTTTCTCACTTTCTCTCTTTCTCTCTTTTGCTCATTCTGCCTCTCTCTGATTAAATTAAAATAAATAAAACTAAATAAAATAATTCTTTAGAAAGAATAGAGGAAATTCTTTCACTTTGCGAGCAAATGCATGTGTGTAAGTGTGTGTGTATGGTATGTCACTCTCAAAGAGTTCACATACCAACTAAATTATTTAAGGGTGCAAGATGAGGCCATCTAGATGTCCATTCCTGAGAAAGTAAGTGTAGAATGTGCTGGACGCATGCCACAGACTATTAGGCAGCATTTAAAGTCAATAGATAAAGGTACCAGGAGATTGTATAATAGTTACGTTGCTGGACTCCCAGGTAGTTGACGGTGATTTGAGTGCTGGACCCAATGATTTAAAACTTACGCTGGGTGTGCGTGCGTGCGTGCATGCCCAAAATCTCAAGAGGACACTGGAGCGGAAAGGATTGCGGGATCTTACCTGGGGGTGAATTCTTGCCTTCTGTTTCTCTGTCTCTCTCTATTTCTCCAGTGAGTTCATGCGCCTGACAGCAAAAATCTCTCTCTCTCTAAAAAAAAATAATCAATGGGTAGGGGCCAGCAGGTGATGTAGTGGTTAAGGCACTGGACTCCCATGTGGCTAACTGTGGTTCAAGTCTTGGACTTGAAAATCATGCTGGGGACGTGTGTGCACCTGACTAAAATCTAGGAGGAGAATAGAGGAGAATGGATTGCAGTGGTGGCTACCCCTGCCCGGGGGTGATTTTTCACTTTCCCTCTCACTATCTCTTTCTGGTGAGCACACACACCCTATGGCAAACACCTTAAAAGAAAATCAATGGATAGAGGTACTGACACTATCTTGGGTAAATCTTAAAAATGTACTGCTGAGGGGCCAGAACATGATGTGGTGGTTAAGGCACTGGACTCCCACGTGGCCGACAATAGTTTGAGTCCTGGATCTGGCGGCTTGCTTTCTCACTTTCCCTTTTTCTCTGTTTCTCTTTTGTGAGCACATGTGCCCTACAGCAAATTAAAATAAAAATAATAACACAATTAAACAATTCTTTAAAAAGTATGTACTGCTGACAGGAGAAAAGTATTGTGCATGTATGTGTACATATGATCTATATGAATTACAACTACATGCCTTAATAGAATATCATATATTTTCTGTGAACACTTAAAAATAAAAATATGCATATTTTGGGACCAGCAGATGGTGTAGTGGTTATGTCGCTGGACTCCTACATGGTGCATGTATGTGTACATATGTGTGTTCATGCCCAAGATCCCTGGAGGAGAATGGAGGAGAAGGGATTGCAGAGTGGCTTGATTCCTCACTTTCCCTCTCACTGTCTGTCTCTCTTTCTCTGGTGACTGCACATACCCTAAGGCAAAAACCTCAAAAAATTAAAAACCCAAAATGCATATTTTACACAATGGAAGTTTCTTGTGAAGAGAGAGAAGTAGAAGCAGGGTGTGGAAAACAAAGAAAATTTTCAAAATTATAGAAGGGTCCTAACAAACACAACAAAATACTTCTAATGACAACTTACGTAAAATATTCATAAAATTCAAACTGTGGTAAGTCATAGAGTAAAATTGTGGGCAAAAAGAAGTAACATTTTGGGAGCTGGACTTTATATAAAAATTAAAATCTAGCAGACATTAATTTATGTACTCTTAATAACGTAAGGATATGGCTAATTATAATATGCCTTCTACACTGTAGGTAAGGTTATGCATATTTTAACATTATCCCATAAGAAACATTAGAAATAGTGTTTAGATCCAATTTGTTAAGAGAATTTCACAGGCAACAGGACAGGTTATGATTTGTGCTAATTTTGCTTTTCACAACAAGATGATTTTCTTGATTCAGCATTTACTACGTCAGCCTATCAATATTAGATCTGGATTCCACGCTGGACACAGGTGCCCATTCATAGAATTTTTCTTGTATGGAAGAATCCCTTAATTTAGGCTGACAATACACAACCTGAGGTAAATTTATGCTGAGCTTCCCACACAGAAAAAAAAAATAATCAGTTTCATCAGCTTTTAACTTTTATTAGTGAAATGGGAGAAAGAATATACTGAGATGGACTTAATTGAATTACATTTTCCAAGAGGCCTCTTGAACAGAATGAAGTTCTTCATTCTCCACTAAACTTTCCTCCTTGTCTGAGGTCATAATGGTCCTTTAATATGCAGGAAAAGGATATCCTGAAGGATCTGAGGTAAGTTGGGTGTTAGTAAATTGATCATTCATACACTTTAAATAAAAATACTATACGATTTTGAGTAATATTTTGGAAATTTGATTTTTTTTTTTTTTAGTTTCCGTCTTCCCTCCTTCTGTCCCTTACTCCCTTTTTCATTCTTTTTTGTTTCTTTAGGTTGAAAGTCACAGATAGTGCTATATGAATAGATAGTCCCCAAGACACAGATTGATCATATAAGGGTGCACAGTTTTCTACTCAAATGAAATTGCATTAAGTGTAGAGTTGAATACCTACTAATTAAAATTCTATCTGGCCTTGGGACCAGCAGTTAGCATAATGGCTATGTCGCTGGACTCCCAAAGTCCTGGACCTGGTGGCTTAAACTCACAACAGGTGCATGTGTGTGCGTGCCCAAGATCCCGAGAGGAGAAAGGAGGAGAAGGGATTGTGGTGTGGCCATACCCCCGGGAGGTGATTTCTCGCTTTCTGTCTCTCTGCCTCTCTGTCCTATAGCAAAAACCTCTCCAAAAAGAAAAAAAAAAATTCTATCTAGCCTTAGTAGAAAATGTATCTTTTTTTGTTTATTCCATGGTCTTTTTTCATTTTATTCAGAAGAGTATGAAGAATAACATCTGTGTGCCTGTATGTGTATAGTATGTGTTTGTTCACTTGCTTTCACTGAACCTTAATTTCTTTTTAGATTATGAATTCGAATGCCTTTAGATGGACCTTTTGCTCTCCATTTTACCACTTTACTTAAAGAAAGACAATCAGTGATCCAGATACCAGGTTTTAAAGACTCTTAAGTCCTCTAGAATGGCATCTAATTCACATGCTTTTATTTTTTATTTATTTATTTATTATTATTTTTTTAACTTTTATTTACATTTATTTTGTGCTGACTTTATTCCCGTGCCATAAGTTTTAAAAATATGGAACGTTTCACGAATTTGCGTGTCACCCTCATGCAGGGGCCATGCTAATCTTATCTGTATCATTCCAATTTTAGTATATGTGCTGCCAAAGCGAGAACCATATGCTTTATTTATTTATTTTATTTATTTATTTTAAGAAATTATTTTAAATTTTATTTATTCATTTACTTATTTTTTATTTTGACGAGAGAGAGAGAGAGAGAGAGAGAGAGAGGAAGCCACCAGGTCCAGGACTTGAACCATGGTTGGCCATATGGGAATGTCCAGTGCCTTAACCACCACACCACCTGCTGGTCCCCAAATTCACATGTTTTTAAAAGAAAATGACTTGAAGTCCAAATGAAGGAGAGAAAGTGGGAAATTCAAAGAAAAAAATTTAACTGATAATTTCTTCTAACTTTATCGGAATAATTCAAAATAGAGATTTAAGCAAGACTATTTGCTGATTAATATGGTAAACGAAATGAGGTATACTTAATAGAATGGTAAGTAAATGAATGCGGCTGGAGCACAGCGTGGTGGTGAGTGGTGGGAAATGAGGTAAAGAAAGCACATGGAGGCTAAATGTTTACAGAAATGAATGTTGTACTAGAATATCAGGCTCTCAAAGTTTAAGTGTTGTCCACCTAAGCTTTAATTTTAGGAGATGATGGAAAGTATGGCAAACTGCAATATACTTAGGGGATTATATAAAAAGGGATTGTTGGATTGTTTCAGTTTGGGAGTGTATTTCAGCATCCTGGCCAGGGAAGTCAGGTGGCTGAAGATGCTCTTAAATGGAAAAGAGATAAAGAAATTAATATAGGTGAAATAGTTCAGATATCAGTTCAGTTTTAGATGTATTTTATTTGAAATATTTGGGAATAATATGAGGAAAATCTCTACTGAAAAGTTGGAAATGTGAGTCTAGAGCTCAGTAGAAAAATTTAGGATTGAAAGTAAGCCTTAGGCTTGTAAATTTCTAGGTGCTTGATCAAGCTCTAAGTATCTATGGTGTTGGATAAAATTTGGAAAAATGAGTTGACTATTAAAGTGTAGAAACTTTAGAAAAACTATAGAAGTTGAGCTAATTCAAGAACAGAATGGCTGCCTAGAGATATTGAAGCATAGGTAAAAGCCCAGGTGAAAGGATCCGATTTTTTTGAGATTTGAAAGTGGTTTATAAGCAGAGGGCCGAAGTTTCCTAAACTTCCCTGTGCATCTGTTCTAGGGTATATATGCACAAATCACCCTCTCCTTTATTTTAACCATGCCCTTCTGAGTTGTTCTTGGATGGTTGGCATTTGGAAGGAGGGACAGATACATCTCTCCTGAAAGTTCTCTGATTTAGTGAAGTTTGGGTCAACTGGTGATAAATTTTACCTTTAGACTGAAATAGTAGGTGTGGAGGAAATTGGAAGATAGCTTTATAGAAAAAGGTTTTACATGTTTCCCAATTCATCAGTTACCTCAAAATCTTGGGTTTTGAAGACACTAAAGTTTCTACACTTTAATAGTCAACTCATTTTTCCAAATTATGAGAATTGCAGGTTTAAGACTTTAGCATTCCCATAACCCTGTGCCTGGTAACAACCTCTACAAAGCTTTTTGCTTACAGGGGAATAAATAGACCCGAGTCACAAAATCATCTCTCTCTTACCTTATTCTCTCACAAGAGTGGATATAAAATTATCCCATAAATGAAAACACTTTAATATAGGGCAAATTATTTACCTTCAATTGTAGAGAGACCTATCCAGTGCACAACAATGAGTGCAGAGTATTTTCACCTACTTACAACTACAGCTTAGAGATGACACTAATTACCCCAAATTATTACCCAAACCATAGTTCTTTAAAATAGGGCTTATATCACAAAACAGTATCTTCTGATTCACCAGAGAAGAAAGGAGATACTCACTGTATCTTTATTAACTTCTTTTGGCTTCGTATGCCCAGGAGGTCACTAAAACTGACAAAAACAACTCCAGAAAGGAAAATAGGAACAAATATTCTGAAAGCATGTTGCCACTTACCTGTATCAAAAAGAGAAAACATACATTCCTTATAGATCTCCATATGTTAACACTTCAAAACAATAAAAGTTATCATAAGATACCAGGAAGAAGAAAAATAGAAGAGAAAAACTATGCACTATAACCTCTACCCTCAACAACTGAATTTTTTTTTATGTTTTTGATAATACATGTAAAATAATTTGATGATAATGAACATACTAGAAAATGAGAATAATGATAAACTGATAAATTTTTGCCAAATAAATAATGAGGATCATTGATTACGCTTTCCTGTTTGTTGCTGTGGATAAGATGAGCAAATTTTTATTGAAGCTAATGAACCTCCAGAGAAGATGGAATTGAGATACTGTGAGGTTTAGTGTTATAGGACTTTTTTTTAATGGAAAGGTGTCTAAAATTCCCCATTGTAAGGAAAGGGCCCTAAATACAATAGGAACTCACAGTGATGAAGGAAAAGTTTGGGTTTGTAGCTTGTACTCTCAGCATACGGGCTTACGTGTCTTATAGGTAGGCTATTTTCTGCTGGGATTGGGCCTCTGACTATGAACCCCAATAGGCTCATATCCTTACAGATATTTGAGCTGAGAACAAGAATATGGAATCGGTAATAATCTTCTTTTAATTGCTAGAGAGTGTTTGTCAGAGAATGGCAGAGACAGAGGAGAAAAGCAATCCCCAATGGAGCACGGTCATGCTGCAATCCCTTCTCCTCCACTTCTTCATCCTGTTGGGATTTTGAGCATGCACACATACACACCCAATGTGTTTTTCAAGCCATCAGGGCCAGGATTTGAACTGCAGTCAGCCATATGGGATCCAGCACCCATAAGTACTAGGTCATGGGACTGGCCCTCAGAATCTGTACTAATTTTAATATCTGTATTATCTATAGCATAGAGGCTCAACCAAAAGCACTTTTGTGAGGCCACCATCGGTTATTCAGATTATGTTAAAAAATAATACCACTTAATATTAACGGAGCCATGGCAGTGGAAATTATAGGCATGCATGATGGATTGTTGAAATGCCCCAAGATGTTATTAACTAGGGAGTGGGAGTCAATACTGAACCTTTGGCTCCCAGTGTTGTTTAATAACTTCAGAAGGTTGACAGGAAGGGGGAAAAGGAGGGCGCTCAAAGAAAAGAGCATGGATTTTCTGCTAATAGGAACACTGGTGTTTTAAGGGATGAATCAGAAAAATGAAAGACTAAAGACCACAACTGAACTTCAATACAATAAAGTAAGTAATTCCAGTTATGCATTTGTAACCAATTTTTGTAATATCTTGAGGTTTATATTTATTTAGGCTATCACTTTAAGGTATCCATCGGAGAATGTTGACACATTAACATTGCCTATGGCAATGAGATATTTCTCAAATGTGCCATTGAGTTGATTTCTATTAAGGCTCAATTTTGTATGGTGAAATGACTTGGAATTTAGGCCATCTTTGATTAGATGTGTAATCAAGTGACTAGCCCTGTGACCCTAAGCTAAGATTTCTTATCTGGGAAGGGACCAGCAGTTAGCATAATGGCTATGTTGCTGGACTCCTATGTAGTCGACTGCGGTTTGAGTCCCGGACCCGGTGGCTTAAACACACGCCGGACGCGTGTGCATGCATGCCCAAGATCCTGAGAGGAGAATGGAGGAGAAGGGATTGTGGCGTGGCCATCCCCTCTGGGGGGTGATTTTTTACTTTCTATCTCTCTGTCTCTGTCTTTCTGGCGTGCACATGCACCCTAAAATAGCAAAAAACAAAAAAAACCTCTCCAAAAAAAAAAAAAAAAAAAAGAGAGAAAAAAAAAGATTTCTAAGCTGGTTTCTGTGCGGAATCAGAGACATAAATGATTTCCTAGGAAGTCTGCAAACCTACTCACTATAAAATCATTTTCAAAGAGACATAGAAATAGAAAAAAATCCAGCCAAATGCAAACCAATATATGTTCTGGAACTAGCTACTTAACCAAGAGTTTTGAATGTTGAAGTAAGAAGACCAAGGTCTTAACTAGGTAAGGAACTTAAACACGGCAATATCTATTTGGCTTAATTTAGAAAAGTTGTTTTCTGGTCTTGGTCAAAGTCCCAGCTATCTTGATTTATGTAAGTCCTGGACAGATGGGATAGAACAGAAGGATAGGAATCTACAGAGAAGACGTTGGTCCTACGGCTTCAATTCCTACACAACTCGCTTAATGCTGACTGCCATCTCTTTGCCTCCTTTCCTCTTCTCTATCAACAAACATATATAGATAAGTGCACATATGAACACGGTCTTACACGCACAGAGACACAAACATGCATAGATACTAAGTACAAATATGGACACACTTAAACAGTCTCACAGGGATGTCTGACAAACCGACAGATACGAGGCAGGCAGTGCCAACATGTCCATACAGTCATGTGCATATGGAACTGAGTACAAAGGCATTCCAAACTCCATGTGTAGAGTTCAGCTTTATTTTCTCCTGTTATTGAACATAAATCCCTGGATACCAGAGGTATACAACGATATCATTTCCTTCTTTGAAGATCAAGTCTTGCTATAACAAACGTGATTTTGTAAGACTTAAAATAACTAGCTTTAGAAATGCAAGTACCTGGGAAGAACCAGGCAGTCCACCTTAAACATATCATCAGTACCAGGGAGGTCCAAAATGGAATATAATGCTTAATTACACAAAATAGATCTATTAATTTTTGTAATACCCTCCATTTGTTTACTTCAGGTTTTAGAATTCCTAGGTTTAGAAATATATAACCGTACGTTGAATCACATTTGTAGTAGGTGCATATGCCAAAGAGTAAACCGATATTGAAACTCACCTTCATGTCTTGCATAATACTCAAATATGTTCCCATCTCCAAGGAATTTAATGTGTAATTCTAAAATTGTGAAGAAATTCTCATAGAAATCTGGTACTCACATGTGGCCAAATAGGAGTTCCTGAACTTATTTTATATAGTAAAAGCTCCAGTGATAATAAAATCAGACCAATCGTTGCAATAATGGCACTTACAACGTTCATTACTATAGTATAGTTCACCTAGAACAGATAAAGAGTCACTTGGTCATTGGAAGTTGTCCATCTACATCACTAGAAAATACGTTTAGGTAGAATATTTATATAAATTCTGATCTTTCCAGAATAGTAAGGTTATTAAAAAGACTGTCAGAACTTCAGATTTTCCAGCACCCCAATAGGACTAAATAGTTTTAAAGATGATCTAACTTGTGATACAACAAGCGTACAGTTAATTCTTCACTCAAAAAAATTTAAATTTTTAAAATTTAATTTAATTTGATTTCTTTAATAAGAAAAGTAATATATATTTGAAACAAATAGTTTTTTTTTTTTTTTTTTGAGAGGTTTTTGCTATAGGGCGCATGCGCTCACCAGAAAGACAGAGAGAGACAGAGAGACAGAAAGTGAGAAATCACCCCCCCCCCAGGGGGGATGGCCACGCTACAATCCCTTCTCCTCCATTCTCCTCTTGGGGTCTTGGGCATGCACACACACACGCCCGGCATGAGTTTAAGCCACTGGGTCTGGGACTTGAACCATGATCGACTACATGGGAGTCCAACAACATAGCCATTACGCTAACTGCTGGTCCCAGATATGGGTTCTTTTTCAGATATATAAATTTCATGTATTTTCTCTCAGTGTGTGGTTTATCTTTCAAGTTTCTTTTAAAAGAAATAAAATTGTCTTTTAAAAGACAGTGTCTTTTAAATAGTAGACATTTTAATTCTGATGTCCAGTTTATCATTTTTGCTTTCACAATTTCTTGATTTAGATCCTAAGAAGCCTTTTCTTATCCCTTGGCCAAAGAGAATATTTTCTATCATGTCCTCTAGAAATTTTATAATTTTAGTTTTGATGTTTAAATTTATCATACACTTCAAATTGACTTTTGTCTATGATATGAGGTAAAGGTCAGAAGTCATGTTTTTCCATACACGTATTCTGTGGCTGCAGTGCCATTTATCAAAATGACTGTTTATTTCCTAACAGATTACATTGGCACCTTTGTCCAAAATCAATTTACCAAATATATTTGACAAGAGTAGGACTATATTTTTATATCTATGTATAAGAATATTAACTATAGGGACACACACACACACACACACACACACACACACACGGCTTCAGAACCCTCGATGGTTACCAAAATCCATAGATGTTCAAGTCCTTAACATAATATTTAAGTATAACTAATGTATATTCTCTTGTGTGCTTCAAACTGTCTCTAGATTATTCATAATACCTAATACCACTATGTTTACTGCACTGTAAACACTGTACTGTATTTAAATTTTTAAATAGTTTCTTATTATTTTGTTATTATTTAGTGTTTAATTTTCCCCAAATTGTTTTGATCTGTAGTTGGTTGCATCTCTGTATGTGGAACCCATGGTAACAGAGAGCTGATTATACATGTATTCAAATATATACATACACACACCGATATTACAGTTTTATTTTATTTATTGGACAAAAATTATATATTTATTGTGTACAACATGATGTTTTAATATTTGTATATGTTATAGAAAGGATAAATCAAGCTAATGAAACATATCCATTACTTTATCTACTTACCATTTGTTTTTGTAGTGAGAACATTTATAGTCTATTTTCTTGACCATTATCAAGTATATAAAACATCTTACAGTTCTTATGCTTTTCCACCCATAAACTTATTTTGCTATTTATTTAGATTCTTCTCAGTTTCTAAGTATAGTGGTTTTTAGTTTTCTATATGAAGATCTTGAAAATATTTTATTAACACTTAGGGGAAATACTCCCTAAGTATTTTAATTTTGTGTGTTATTGTAATTGATGTTTTGAACACTGTACCCATAAATTTGTAATATGTTTCAGTTATAAATAAAATAAAACTTAGGGAACCAGCAGTTAGCGTAATGGCTATGTCGCTGGACTCCCACGTAGTCGACCGCGGTTCGCGTCTCGAACCCGGTGGCTTAAAACTCACGCCGGGCGCGTGTGCGTGCGTGCCCAAGATCCCGAGAGGAGAATGGAGGAGAAGGGATTGCGGCGTGACCATCCCCCCTGGGGGGTGATTTCTCGCTTTCTGTCTCTATGTCTCTCTCTGTCTGTCTGGCGAGCGCACGCGCCCTATAGCGAAAAAAAAACCTCTCCAAAAAAAAAAGAAAAAAAAAAAAAAAAAAAAAAAAAAAAAAAAAAAAAAAAAAAATAAAACTTAAAAATTAAAATTTTGATACATGGAAATTAAAAATTAAAATATAGCAAACTTGTATTCTGCAATGTTGATGAATTCTTTTATTAGTTCTAAATTATTTTGTAGACCTTTTAGGATGTTTTAGCATGTCATAGGATATTTTCTTTAGGATGTCTGTGTATAAAGTAAGTAGCACTTCAACCTTTTCAATCTTTATGCTTTTTGTATCTTTTTTTAAAAATTTTTTTTACATATTTCATTGAATAAGAACTGCTATACCATGTTAAATAGATTTGGTTAGATAGTACAGGCTTGCATTGTTTCTGATCTTAGAGAGAAAGCATTTAGTTTTATAGCATTAAGTGTGTTATCAGATAAAGTTTTTCTGTTTTTTGTTTTAATTGCCAGGTGGCATATGTACTCACCAGAGAGAAAGTGTGGTGGTGGTGGAGAGAGACAGAGACAGAGAGAGACAGAGACAGGGAGAGAGAGAGAGAGAAAGAGAGAGAGAGAAAGAGACAAACTCCCCAATGGGGCATGGTCATGTCCCCCACAGGAGCTGAGATTCATTTATTTCTGTTCTGATCTTTATTATTACTTCCCTTCTATTGTTTTGGGTTTAGTGTGTTCTTCCTTTTCCACATTTCTTTTTTTAAAAGGTTTTATTTGCCATACGATGTGCACACTCATTGGAGAGAGACAGGGAGAGGGAAAGTGAGAAATCCCCCCCCCCTTGGGGAAGGGGGGTGACCATGCTGCAATCCCTCTTCCTTTATTCTCCTCCTGAGATTTTGGCCATGCATGCACCTGCATCAGGCACAATTTTCAAACTACCAGTTCTGGGACTCAAACTGCATTTAGCATATGGGAATCTAGCACCTTGATTACCATCCCACCTCCTGGACCCTCTGACAGAATTTTTATGTCCTAGCTTAGATCAATATTAAAGAAAATAGATTTAAGAGAAATTTGTACAACTTTTAAAAAGCATTGCTTTCAACTATCTAATTTATTAAAAAGATAGGCTTGGGACCAGCAGTTGGTGTAATGGCTAAGTTGCTGAACTCCCATGTAGCTGACCGCGGTTCGAATCCCGGACCTGGTGGCTTAAACTCACGCCTGGCGCATGTGTGTGTGTGCCCATAGTTTTCTTTGTAAAGATCTTTGACTTCCTTAGTTAGGCTTATCCCTAGGTATCTTATACATTTTGTGACTATGGTAAAAGGGATTTCTTTCTTCTGCTCTACTTCATTCAACTTGTTGTTCGTATATAGAAATGTTATAGATTTTTGGATGTTGATTTTTTATCCTGCTACTTTGCTGTATTTATTACTTCAAGAAGTTTTTTCATTGAAACTTTCGGATCTTCTAAGTATACCATCGTGTTGTCTGCAAATAAAGATATTTTAAACTGTTCTTTGCCTATTTGAATGCCTTTTATATCATTCTCTTTTCTGATTTCATTGGCTAAGACTTCCAGTACTATATTAAAAAGCAGTGGAGAAAGTGGGCAGCCTTGTCTAGTACCAGTTTTTTTTTTTTTTTTCCGGAGAGGTTTTCGCTATAGGGCGCGCGCGCTCGCCAGATAGACAGAGAGACATAGAGACAGAAAGTGAGAAATCACCCCCCAGGGGGGATGGTCACGCCGCAATCCCTTCTCCTCCATTCTCCTCTCGGGATCTTGGGCACGCATGCACACGTGCCCGGTGTGAGTTTTAAGCCACCGGGTCCGGGACGTGAACCGCAGTCGACTACGTGGGAGTCCAGTGACATAGCCATTACTCTAACTGCTGGTTCCCTCTAGTACCAGTTTTTAGTGGTAAAGCTTTTAGCTTTCCCCCATTCAGTATAGTGTTAACTATAGGTTTTTCACATATGGCTTTTATTGTGTTGAGAAATGATCCTTCTACACCAATCTTACTGAGAGTCTTAATCATGAAAGGATGTTATATTTTATCAAATGCTTTCTCATAGTATCCTCCAATGAAGTTTTGTATTTCTGTTATAATATTGCCTGTTTTATTGCATACTTGATTTATCTGATTTCTTTCTTTCTTCTTCATCAGTTTAGCTAATGGTGGGTCAATCTTGTTTATCTTTTCAAAGAACCAGTTTTTGCTCTCATTTATTTTCTATATAGTTCATTTATTTTCTATTTAATATATTTCTGCTAATTTTTATGATTTCTTTTCATCTGGCATTTTTTTTTTTTTGGGTGGTGGTTGTTGTTTTTCCAATTCCCTGAGGTATGGTGTTAGATATTTTCAATTTGCCACCTCTCCATCTTTTTTTTTTTTCTTTTTTGTAAAGGTTTTTGCTATAGGGCGCATGCGCTCACCAGACAGAGAGACAGAGAGACAGAAAGTGAGAAATATGGCCATGCTGCAATCCCTTCTCTTCCATTCTCCTCTTGGGATCTTGGGTACGCATGCACACATACCTGGAGTGAGTTTTAAGCCACCAGGTCTGGGACTCGAACCGCGGGCGACTACATGGGAGTCCAGCAGCATAGCCATTACGCTAACTGCTGGTCCCTCCATCTTTTTCTTAGGTGCACTAATTGCTATGAATTTCCCTCTTATGGCTGTTTTTGCTGTGCCCCACAGATTATGGAAGCTTATATACTCATTGTCGTTTGTCTCCATAAATGTTTTTTATTTCAGACTTAATTTTTTCAGTAGTTAAGAAGTCATTCATAAGTAGATTGCTTAGTTTCCTTGTGTTTGTGCATTTTTTAAAGTGTTTCTTGAAATTAATATTGAGTTTAATTCCATCATGGTCAGAGAGGATGCTGAATATAGTTTCTACGCCTTTGAATCTATAAAGGCTTGATTTGTCCTATCATGTGGTCAATCTTTGAAAAGGTCCCATGCCAGGGTGAGAAAAATGTATATTTTGTGGTCTTAGGGTAGAAAGTTCTATAGATGTCTGTCAAGGCCATTCGATTTATAGTATCATTTAGGTCTTGTATCTATTTTTTGTCTAGAAGATCTGTCTAAAGGAGATAATGAGGTGTTGAGATCCCCAACAATTGTAGTGTTGCACCCTATCTCTCCTTTTAATTCCAGCAGTCTTCCCTACAAGCATTTTGGTGCTCCTGAGTTGGGTGGATAGATATTTACAGGTCTTATGTCTTTTTGACGAATTAGCCCATTTACTATAATATAATGCCCTTCTTTGTCACTTCTTACAGTCTTTGTCTTGAAGCCTATTTTGTCTGAAATCAATATCACAACTTCAGCCCTTTTTTTGATTTCCATTTGAATGGAATATCTTTTTCCATCCCTTCACTTCTAGTCTATTTATGTCTTTATCCGTAAGATGTTTTTTTTTTTTGTAGGCAACAGATAGAGGGTTTCTTTTTTCTTTTAAATGCATTTAGCCAGTTTGTATCTCTTAATTGGAGAGTTTAATCCGTTAATAGTCAATGTTATTATCGATATTTCCAGACCTGTTCCTATCATTAAGTGAGCCATTTTCTTAGTTGTTTTTTGTTTTCTTATAACTGTCCATCTGACTTTTTAGTTTTCCTGGTATAGCACCCCTTTCATAACCTCCTGAAGAGCTGGTCTGGAGTTGGTAAGTTCTTTCAGGTTTTGTTTATCTGAGAATGTTTTAAACTTTTTTTCCCCATATGAAGGATAATCTTGCTGGGTATAGTATTCTTGGTTGAAATTGTTTTTCATTTAACACTTTGACTATATTTCCCCATTCTTTCCTTGCCTGCATTGTTTCTAACAAGAAGTCTGATGTTAGCCTGATGGGGTGACCTTTTTAAGTAACTTGACGTTTCTCTCTTGCCAATTTTAGTATCTTGTCTTTGTGGCTTTGGCCAATCTGGCTATAATGGGCCTTGAAGAGGATCTTCTCAGGTTGATTCTGTTTGGGGTCCTATGTATTTCTTGGGTCTGGATATTAGAATGCCTCTCTATGTCTGGAAAGTTTTCTTTCAGGTGATTTCATGAAATAAATGATCAATGCCCTTATTATTTTGTTCCTCTTCTGGTATATCAATTATCCAGATGTTGGGGTGCTTGATGGTATCTAGTATTTCTTGTATTTTATCCTCATTTTTTTTTTGTTTTTTCAGTCTTTTTGAAACTTTTTTCTAGGTGAGAGGTTTTGTCTTCTACATTTAAGATTCGATTTTGTGAAATCTTTTTAATACTTTTAGGGAGTGGAGAGGTTTTGCTATCTGCGCTCGCCAGACAGACAGAGAGAGACAGAGAGATAGAAACAGGAAATCACCCCCCAGGGGGGATGGCCACGCCGCAATCCCTTCTCCTCCATTCTCCTCTCGGGATCTCGGCGTGAGTTTGTCCGGGACTTGAACCGCGGCCGACTACGTGGGAGTCCAGCGACATACTTACGCTAACTGCTGGTTTGAGGGAGATTTTAATTTCATGTATCATATTCTTTTTTTTTTTGGAGAGGTTTTTGCTAATAGGGCATGTGCCCATGCCAGAAAGACAGAGAGAGAGATGGAGAGACAGAAAGCGAGAAATCACCCCCCGGGGGGATGGTCATGCCATAATCCCTTCTACTCCATTCTCTCAGGATCTTGGGCATGCACACACACACGTCGGGCGTGAGTTTAAGCCCCCAGGTCCGGGACTCAAATCTCGACTACATGGGAGTCCAGTGACATAGCCATTACGCTAACTGCTGGCCCCAAATTAAAGAATTCTTTTAAAAATTATTAAAACAAAACAAACAAAACAAACAAAACAAAACTTTTTTACAAGGTAAGCTTAACTTTCACTTCCTACTTGCCTAGGGCCTCACAGTCAGCCAGAGGTGAATACATAAAGCCTTTGTTTTTCACATCTTTCCTGAGAATGCACAAGTCTTCCAAATGTATGATCTACAGTAATACATCATAGCTTTTCAAAGTTCTCTGATTGTCTGGTTGTTCAGGATTTCCTTTTACATTTCTGAGCAGGCTCTTATGTACCTGAATTCAAAGCCTTATCCAGATGTGCTGTTACTAGCAGATTGATACTGTTCAAGCCAACTAGTAGTAGGGTTTGTCATCACTGAGCTGATATCTATGTCCAAAAAAATAGTTACAATATCCAAGCAATAGAGACTTTTCAGGGAACTGCAAGTTCAGACAAAAATAATGATTGCACTGAAATGATGGTGCTCTACCACATCATTGTTAATTTTAGTTCTTTTTCTAGTATTTCTTTTGTTTTTGTGGAAGAAGGAGTTCATGGAGTTTCTAACTCCATGAAGTCAATTTCTGGCATTAATATATATAATTATTCCAATGTATTATTCTTCATCTTACTACATCAATGCAAAACTTAACACTCTGTAAGGGAAACCACCATAATCCACAATCATTACAATCTCTCATACACATGTCTATCATACATTAAAATTTCCTAAACATATGAAAGCAAGGAAAAAAGATGGTAATAACAGATATTGGGTCATTTCATGATATCCACATTTACATAATATAGTTGACATTTTGAGGTGCATTAAATAATTTATCATACAGAAATTAATTTCTTGATTGGCCTCCAACTTCCTGAATTATTTCTATAATTAGTGAAATAAAATACAAAAAGGATGTAAGTAAGTAGGTTTTGAGGGTAAGTTTCTAGTGACTCAAACTGAACGTTTGAGTCACTGATTGACCTTTGCTTTGGCAAACTCAAGTTGATATAAACATTCTGACTTACCAAGTGCTTTGACCGCGTCCTCTCTATCAATACTGACAATGTTCCCGAGATAATAAACTGAAAATAAATATCACATTTATTACTGCCTAGTCACTATGTTTATATATGAACTAAAAGAATAAGAGAATTCTGGAATGCTTAACATGAAGAATATCATCTTAATTCTTTAGTGGGACAGCTAAGAAAATCATCCAGAAAATAACCCAGGGTTTTATATTGGCAGAGGTAAGAGAAAGTCATGAAGTCTCTTGCCAGTAATGTAACATACATATTGGAAATGGAATTTTGGACAATCTTTTAAAAATTATTTAATTTTACTTATTATTTTTTAATGTGACCAGAGAGAGAGAGAGAGAGAGAGAGAGAGAGAGAGGATGTCTTTCTACTTAAAAAAAAATCTTTCTTTCTTTGATTTTGTTCATAGTTTTTGTTGTAGAGATCTTTCACCTCTTTGGTTAAGTTTATTTCTATGCATTTTATGTCTATATCTATGTACACTGTAAATGGAATTGCTTTTTTCAATTCTGCTTCAGCCTGTTCACTCTTGGTATATAAAAAAGCTAGTTTTTTTTTAAAACATTGATTTTATATCCTGCGACTTTGCCGAATTCATTTATTACTTCTAGAAATTTTTTCATGGATTCTTTAGAATTTTCTATGTTTATAATCATGTCTGCAAATAGTAATTTCTTACTCTCATATTTGAATAACTTTTATTTCACTCTCTGTCTGATTGTGCTGGCTAGGACCTCCAATACTATTTGTAAAGGAGTGGAAAAAGTGGAGAAAATGATCTTGTTCCAGTTTTTAGTGGGAAAGCTTTCAGTTTTTCCCTATTCAGTATGATGTTAGCTATGGGTTTGCCATTTATGATTTTTATTGTTTTAAGAAATATTCCTGCTGGGCCAGCAGGTGGCATGGTGGTTAAGGTGCTGGAACCAACGTGGTCAACTGTGAGGCTTGATTCCTACCGAGCGACTTGAAAATCATGCCAGGTGTGTGCCCAAAATACCGAGAGAAGAATGAAGAGATTGTGGCATAGCTATCTCTGCTAGGGAGCGATTTTTCACTCCTCATCCCCTTCTGTTTCCGGCAAGTGCATGTGCCCTATGACCAAAATCTAGAAAAACAAACAAATGTCCCTTCTATACCTATTTTGTTGAGGGTCTTAATCATGAAGGAATGTTGTACCTTACCAGTTGCTTTTTATGCATCAATTTACATGGTTACATGTTTATTTATTATTTTATTTTTTAATTTCAATTTCTTTTATACACTCAATCACGTTATTTCGCTTGCAAAGTGAATATTCCAACATATATACATTTCTCACCAGTCCAGTTGACAATACCATAAAGTAATCTTCAACAGATAATAACCCATTTCTTTGTCCCATAAATGCTTTACCTCTCTAGATTTTATCTTTCCTTCTGATAATATGATATATCATATTGGATCATTAAAAAGATCATGATGTACTTTTCTGTTTTTCTATGAAAACATACATAATGACTTTACTCATATTTATTGTTTTTCATATGTTGAACCATCCTTGAATCCCTGGGAGAGAGCCTACCTGATCATGATGTATAATCTTTATATTATGCTGTTGGATTTGATTTGCTAGTATTTTGTTGAGGATTTTTGCATCTCAGTTCATCAGGGATGTTGGTGTGCAGTTTTCTTTTTTTTCTGTGTCCTTGTCTGCTTTTCCTATCAGGGTGATGGAGGCTTCATAGAATGAGTTGGAGGTTTCATTCCATTTGGATCCTTGCAAATAATTTAAGAAGTGGTATTATTCTTTAAAGGTTATAGAATTCAGCAGTGAAACTAACTAACTCTGTGCGTTTTCTTATAGGAGGACTATTTATTACTGACTAAGTTGCTTTGTTTGTTATCTGTTTATTCAGACTTTCTATTTCTTCCTGATTCAATCTAGCTATATGTATGTGGTCAGAAATTTAGCTGTTTTAAGTTCTCCAATTTGTTGGTCTATGGTCACTCATAGTATTCTCTAATACTCCTGTATTTCTGGGTTAACTGTTGTAGTATCTTTTTTAAAAATGTTATTTATCTGAGTTCTTTATTTTTGTTAGTCTGGCTAGTGGCTTGTCAATTTTGTTTATCCTCTCAATAAAAATGGCTTTCATTTCATTTTTTGGTTCTTTTATTGTATAATTCATTTATTTATTCTCTAATATTTATAATTATTTTCTTCTATAACTTTTTGTATTTTTTAAATTATTGCTTTTCCAGTTCCTTAAGATGCATCATTAGGTTATTTATTTGCCCTCTTTTTACTTTTCCTCATTAGCACTAATTGTTATAAACTTCTCTATTAGCACTACTTTCACTGTATCCCATAGATTTTCCAGAGTTGTGTTTTCATTACCAAGTGTTTCAAGGAATTGAAATTTTTCATTCTTAATTTTTTCAGTAGTTTTGAAGTTGTTCAGAAGTACACTATCTAGTTTTTATGTATTAGTGTATTTTCAAAAGCTCTTAATTTCAAGTATTCTATTGTGATTAGAAAAGATGCTAGATATGATTTCTATTTAAAAAGAATTTAAGGGTTATTTTGTGAACTATTATGTGGTCATTCTTTGAAAAATGTTCCATGTAGGACTGAGGAAAGCAGGTATTTTGTACTTGTTGGGAGAAATGTTCTGTGAATGTTTGTGAGAGCCATTTGGTTTATGGTATTATTTAGGTCAAGTTTCTTTTTATTATTATTATTATTTTTGGTCTAGATGAGAGTAGACTTGTCCAGAGGTGAGAGTGGACTATTGAAATCTCTAGCAATTGTTGTGGTGTAGTCTGTTTCTCTTTTTAGGTCTAAGTGTCTCTGTTTTACGTTTTTCGGTAGTCTGGTGTTGGGTGCTTAAATATTTATAATTGCTATGTCTTCTTGGTGAATTAATCCCTTTAATACTTCATGACAACCTTGTCTTCTTATTGATCTTAGCTCAAAGTTTATTTTGTTGGATATCAGTATCACAACTCTAGGGTTATTTTGGTTTTCATTTGCATAAAACAACTTTTTCCAAACCTTAACTTTCAGTCTGTGTATGTCTTTACCAATGAGGTGTGCTTCTTGTAAGGAACATATAGAGAGCTCCTTTTTATATTTTAAATCCATTTAGCCAGTCTATGTCTTTTATTGGGGAATTTAAGCCATTTATTACATTCAACATTATCATTGCTATGTGCAAACATTCACCTGCCATTTGGTTAGTTAATTTCCTAGTTGTTTTATGTTTTCTTATTTCTATTATCTTCCTTTTATATTTTGCTGTAGTACTATCTTGCAGAGCTGGTAGTTTTAGTAAATTCTTTTTGTTTATCTGGAAATTACTTCAATTCTCCTTCCATTTTTTTCCATTTATTTATTTATTTATTGGCATTCACTGTACATCAATACAGTATACAGAATGAGATTTTCCATCCAGAATACATTGTAAATTGGCTCAATCAAGGATATTAACATACATATTATCATCAAATAATTTTCTATTTCTTGTTTCTTATATTTTGCTCCCCCTCCTTGATTCCCGACCTCATGTCCTCTGCCAACTCCCCCCCCCCCCACCTCCTCTACACTGTCTCTGGTATGTATGGTTGTTTTCCATGCCTTTTTTCCCCCACATTTTATTGATTCACTAAAGATTTTAATTAATTAAAAAACTTTCAATAGCAAGCACGGCTGATATATGCATATCTATGAATGCATGTCTGACTTTAGGTGTAAACCTCAGTAAATTAAGTGAACATCCTATAAGTAGAACCTTAAAGTCTTTAGTGAGCTGGTCTGGTGTTGGTAAATTCTTTCAGGTTTTGTTTATCTGAAAATGTGTTTGTCTTTATTTTTCCATATGAAGGATAATCTTGCTGGGTATGGTATTCTTGGTTGAAATTGTTTTTCACTTAACACTTTGAATATATTTTCTCATTCTTTTCTTACTTGCTTTGTTTCTGATGAGGGTCTGAGGAAAGTCCTATGAGATATCCTTTGAAAATAACTTGACGTTTCTCTCTTGCCAAATTTAGTATCTTGTCTCTGCCTGTGGCTTTGGTCAATATGGCTATGATGTGCCTGGGGCAAGATCTTCATGGGTTGATTCTACATGATGGGGTCCTTTGTATTTCTTGGGTCTGGATATTTGCGTGCCTTTCTAGGTTTGGAAAATTTTCTTTCAGGATTTCTTGGACTAGATTATCGATGCCCTTATCAGTTTCTTCACCTTCTGGGATACCAATGATCCAGAAGTTTGGGTGTTTAATGGTATCTATTATTACTTATTTGTTATTTTTTGGGTTATTTTCTGTCTTTTTGGTGAAGTTTTCTAGGTCAGAGATTCTATCTTCTACATCTGAGATTCGATCTTCTGCATGATCTAATCTGCTTTTGATATTTTCAAGGGAAGTCTTGATTTTCTGTATTACAACCTTCATCTCTAACAATTTCCCTTGATTCTTTTTTAAGATGTATATATCCTCTTTCAGATCGTGCAACAACTTCTTCATCTCCTGGAACTTGGTGTCTCTTGTCTCCTACATCTTCTGGAGTTTGTTGTCTCTCTTCTCTTGCATCTCTGTTAGCTTTGCCACTGTGAATATTTTAAATTCTTTATCTGACATTTCCATGAGTTCCTTTGTAGTCTCTGTGGAGGAAAAGGAGTTATTCTTTTCCCTTAGAGGAGAGATATTTTCTTGGTTTCTCATATTTCTTGTGCCTCTGCAGTGGTTTCTGGTCATCTGATGGATTACACATTTTTTTCCCTAGTTTTTGGAATTAAATCTGAGCATTAAGAGGAATGCAGGAGGAGGTGACCTGCAGTCTCTAAAAAGTACCATTTTTCTTCCTTTGCACAGATGATTCAATGAAAGCTGAGGATTAATCTGACCCTAAAAGTAGTCAGATATTTGGCTACTGAGCACCTAGATCTGTCTAGAAAATCAGTGTGTGAAGGCTGAGCAGTAAAGTGTTAAAGGTGAAAAGAAAAGGAAAAGGAATAGAAAAAAAGACAAAAAAAAAACAATAAAAAAAGAAAAAAATTTTGGTCAAAAAATGAAAACTGCATAGTGCACTAGCACGCAGCATGGATGGGACTGCTCAGAACTCAAATATAGATAACTGCTTATTGGCTTATCCTATGGGGTCAGGTAGAAAGGTAGGAATTAGCAAGACAAAAGAGCAGTGAAGAGCAAAGAAATTTAAAATTAAAAAAAAATTTTAGAAATAGATAGAGAGATGGAGAGAAACAGAGGGAATAAGTAAGATGCTCTAACCTGGCTCCTAGCTAGATCTGGGGAGCAGGAGGGCGAAGACTGGGTAGAAGGTCTCCGGTGGTTGTAATCCTCGAATGGGGCCACTCAGAATGCCTCTCCTTCCAATTTGAAGGATAGTTTTCTTGGGAATAGTATTCTTGGTTAGTAATGTCTTTTTGTTAGAATTTCAAATGTATCTTCCATTTTTTCCTTGACTGCATGATGTCTTTTCAGAGGCCTGAGGTTAGTCTATGGGGTGTCATTTGTTAAAAAAAACAAAAACAAAAACAAAAACAAAAAACTTTCTCTCTTGCTATTTTTATAATATTATCCTTGTCTTTGACTTTTGACATTTTGACTAATATGTGCCTTCAAGAGGATCTTTTTATGTTGAATCAATTTGGCATCCTTCCTATTTCCTGGATCTGGATGTGTTTCTCTCAACTTGGAAAGTTTTCAGATAGTACAATATTTCATGAAGTAGATTTTCTTTGCCTTTACCCATCACATCACCTTCTGGGACACCCATCATGTGGCTATTTTGTTATTTAATGGTGTCCCATATTTCACAATGTTGACTTTGTCTTTAAAGGTTATCTTATTCTTTCATTTTGGTGGCTCAGACTAAATGTAAGGCTGCGTTTTCAAACACTGTGAGTATTCTGCATGGTCTAATACTTCATTGAAACTGTTAAAGAATTTTTGGGACCAACAGTTAGTGTAATGGCTATGTCACTGAACTCCCCATGTAGCCGGTCATGGTTCGAGTCCCGGACCCAGTGACTAAAACTCACGCCAGGCACATGTGCATGTGTGCCCAAGATCCCAAGAGGAGAATGGAGGAGAAAGGACTGCGGCGTGGTCATCCCCCCTGGGGGGGTGATTTCTCACTTTCTATCTCTCTGTCTCTGTCTGTCTTTCTGGTGAGTGCACGCACCCTATAGCAAAAACCTCTCCAAAAAAAAGAAAAAAAGAATTTTTAAATTTCTCTTATTCATTTCTGGAAGTTCTGTTTGATTCTTTTTAAAGATGTTTATTGCTTTATAGAATTCTTCATTTATGTCGTGGAAAGATTTTCTCATGTCCTAGAATTGTTTATCTGTTTTCCTTTGCATCTCTTTGAATTTTGTTATGATCATTCTTCTGAATTTTATTTCCAACAGTTCTATGATATCCTGTATTTTACCAACTGTTAGGAATTATTATGTTCCTTTGGAGGAGGAATAATTTTCTTTTTTCCTTTTTTCCCCTATTTCCTGTGTCTCTGCAGTGACTTTTAGGTATCGTATGGAGTATTCATTTCTTCATGATTTATAAAGTAGAGTCTATAACACCTGTGGATGGTGCAGCCTTTAGGCCCAAATAAAGTAGTCCAGGAGTGACCAGAGGCCAGCTGAGTCTTTCAGGTCCATGTGCTCCAGGAAAGGTGATCTGGGAGAGGTAGCAGGTGAACTATGTAGGGCTGAGTTTATCTGCCATGGAGCCTGCACAGCCTGCTTATGGTTTTTAAGTGGAGGAAGCCCTCAGGACCCTAATGCAGCCTTGGAAAAATGGTCTATGAGATGCCAGTGACAAAACTGTAAGTGATACCAGAGCCAAAGTCCAAGACCTTTAAAGTCCAAGACCTTCACCCAGGGGTGAATGGAGGTTGATAGGATTTGAGTAGACTTATATTAGGAGTTAGGTGGCTGGATTATGACATAGGGTGCATGAGCTCATCAGAGAGAGACAGTGAGAAAAAGTGAGAAATCATCCCCCAAGGGGGAAGGACACACTGCAATTCCTTCTCTTTCATTCTCCTCCTGGGATTTTGGGCATATATACACAGATGCCCAGTATGATTTTAAGCTTCCAGGTCTAGGACTCAAACAGTGGTTGCCCATGTGAGAGTTCAGCACCTTAACCACTGAGCCACCTGCTGACCCTTGTGATAATTAAAAAAAAAAAAAAAAACCAGCTCCTTAGAACCTATATATTTGGCACCTCTACATTAAATTAAGGCCCTCGTTTTTCCTATCTGAATTATTTTGGTGACCTTCTCTAATCTCCTTAACCTCAAATTTAATATCTTTATTATTCATAGCACAGTATTACCACAAATATAACCATGGAGCAATCCCCAATTGGAATATTATCCTGAACTATCCAATAGAAATATAATGCAAACAACATGCAATTTAAGTTTTCAAGTACCGCCTTTAAAAAAACAAAAATCATGTATAATATGTAAAATATATAAAATTTATTTTAATCACGTTTTTATATAACTTTATATTTCTAAAATGCCATTTTAGCATAGAATCAGTACAAATGATTAATTATATATTTTACATTTACTTATTTATAAAACAATGCAAGAAATAAAAATCTCTCTCAAAAGTATTAACAGCAGATAAGATCATGCAGATGAAAGAATCTCTGACCTCAAAGACAAAACCTCTGATTTAGACCAAGCCATGGAAAAGAATGGAAAAATAACTATTAAAAATGAGGACAGTATATGAAAGATTCTAGATACTATTAAGTGGCCAAATATCTGCATAACAGGTATTCCAGAAGACAAAGAGACAAGTAAAGGCATAGAAAATATTATTCATGAAATATCCAGAAACTTTCCAAATTTAGGGAGATATAAAGACATCTCAATTTAGGTGATACAAAGAACACCAAATAGATTCAACATAAGAAGGTCCTCTCCAAGGCACATCATAATCAAATCAGTAAATATCAGAGACAAAGACAGTATTCTAAAAATGGAAGGAAAAAAAGAAATGTTAAGTTACCTATAAAATGTACTTGGGTAATATTGAACATCTCAATCAAATAGTGTAAGCAAGGAAAGGATAAGAAAACATATTTAAAACTCTGAAAGGAAAAAAAAAATGTTTCAGCCAACAATACTATACCCAACAAGATTATCCTTCAGATGGGAAGGAGAAATAAAATTATTCCCACATAAACAAAACCAGAGAGAATTTACCAACACTAGACCAGCTCTTCAGGAAATACTTAAGGGAATACTATATCAGGAAAATGAAAGGGAGATAAATAGAAATAAGAATACACAAAACAACTAAAATACTAACAAAATGATAGGGATAAGTCTGCACTTACTGAAAGTAATGTTGAATGTTAATGGATTATACTCCTCAATTAAAACATATAGATTGGCTGAATGGATAACAAAAACCAGGAACCCTCCATACACTACTGACAAGACACACAACTCATTGATGAAGACAGTGACGAGACAACCTACAGAATGGGAGTAAATATTTGCAAACTATGCTTCAGATAAGGAAGTGATAACAAGACCATATTGGTAACTCCAGCACCTCTGTATAAATATACAAATAATACAATTTAAAAATGGGCAGACAAGGTACCAGCAGGTAGCATAATGGTTACATCACTATACTCCCACAGTTTGAGTCCCAGATCCCGTGGCTTAAATTCTGCCAGGCACATAAGCATATGTGCCCAGGATCCCTAGAGGAGATTGGAGAAGAAGGGATTGTGGCATGGCCATCCTCCTGGAGGGTGATTTCTCACTTTCTGTTTCTCTTTCTCTATCTTTCTGGTGAGCACAAGACACCATGGCAAAAATTTCTCTCTCTGAAAAAAAAAAAAAAGGCAGACGAGCTTAACAGACAGCTCTCTAAGAAAGACTTATGAATAAGAAAATGTATATGAAATATGTTCAACATCTCTTATCATAAGGGAAATGCAAATCAAAACCACAATGAGGTAACATTTAATCTCAGTCAGAATGGCTAAGTTAAAAAAGAGAAAAAAGGGGACCGGTAGGTGGCATGGTGGTTAAGGCACTGGACACTCCCACATGGCCGACCATTGTTCCAGTCCTAGACCTGGTGGCTTGCTTTCTCACTTTCTCTCTCTCTTTATGTGTGTCTCTCTCTGGTCAAATTAAAATAAATAAATGAATAAATAAAATAAAATAAATAATTCCTTAAAAAAAGGTAAAAGAAAGAAAAAAGTGCTGCTGAGACTGTGGTGACAAGGGAACCTTTTTACACTGTTGATGTGAATGTAAATTAGTGTAGCCATTGTGGAAAACAACATGGAAGTTCTTCAAAAACCTACAACTAGAACTACCACGTTACCCAGCAATCCTATTCCTCATGTTTAACCAAATGATAGGAAAATAGTCAGAAAACACTTGCACATCCATGTTTATTGCAGCTTTATTCAAAATTGTTAAGAGATATAATAACCTAAGTGCTTATGTCTGGATTGAAAAATGATGGCACATGTACACTATGGAACATTACTCAGCCATAATGAACAGTGAGATTCTGTCATTTGATACATAGTGGATAAATACAGAAGATTAAATAATAAACTAAGTAAGGCAGACTATAATAGTGTATATCCCCATTCAATGTATACCGAACATTTGTACTCTGGCAGATATTGAAAGATCCTAAAATATAATAGCAGGGAGGATGAGTGTGGATATCAGAAACTGTATAGGAGGGGAGTGGGTAGTAGAAGGTAGGAGGGAGGGGCTCAGAGAAGAAACACTTGACAGATGCAAGATTGTAAAGTTCTGTCTTGAAAATCACATATATGGTACTATCCTTGATTTGACTGTCGTGTACTGCATGCATACCTTGCAAAACATATTGTGTGCTATAGAGATGTACAATGAATGAATGCAAATAAGAAATCTATTTTTTTGAGAGGTTTTTGCTATAGGACATTTGTGCTTTCTGGAGAGACAGAGAGACAGAAAGTGAGAAATCAACCCCCACCCCCTGAAGGATGGCCACATCGCAATCTCTTCTACATTCTCCTCTTAGGATCTTGGGCACACATGCACAAGCACTCGGTGTGAGTTTTTCACGCCGCAAAACTGCTGGGACAGGACTTGGAACTGTGGTCAACTACATGAGAGTCCAGAGATGTAACCAGTACACCATCTGTTGGTCCCAAGAAATTATTTTTAAAAAGCCTAAATCCTTACAATGGCTTATGAAGCCCGATATTATCTGGGCCTTCTCCCATTATTTTTCTTACCTCTTTTCTACTACTATTGCTCTTGCTCACTCTGCTCCAGCAATATGGACACACTTTTCTAAAATGCTTTAGATGCACCAGACATTGGAGACTTTTTCTACCTGTTTCCTCTCTGAAATGTTTTTTTCCCCACACATCCATGTGACCTAAACTATCACTTTTCTGTCTTTGCTCAAATGTCTCTTTAGTAGTTTGAGCTATAATTCTTTACTTTCAGGTAAGAGTAAAATATTTACATATTCTTGCCCTTGTCTCATGGTGGTTGGACTTTGGCTTCTTTGCCCTTAATTAATTAGGCTTTGGCTGGGATTTCAGATGCATGACCCGAGCCAAGGCTTGAAATGTTCTTGTGTGATTAGGATTGGTCTCTTGTGTTCTTGCCTTTCATTGTGACAAAAATATGCCTCCAGGGGCCAGCAGGTGGCATGGTGGTTGGGGTGCTAAACAGTCACATGGCTGACAGTGGTTCGGGTCCTGGGCCTGGTGGCTTGTTTTCTCACTTTCCCTCTCTCTCTCTGGTGAGTGCATGTACCCTACAGCAAATTAAAGTAATAATAATAAGTAATAATTAAATAATTATAAATAAAACAAAATAAAATGCCTCCAATAGTCATTAGTGTAAGGAAGATCAGCTATATATATGGAGCGGATCTGCTTCTGACATATAGCTTGAAGCCAAGTCTATCTAGTTCTTGCATAGATTACTTGAAAATTACCTCACTTCTGCATGAGTGGGGAAGTAAACATTTGTGATTATATGCCACTGGATTTTGTGGTGGTTTGCTATGTAACAATAGACTAGCAATAGAGTCACATTTTCAATGAGTCATACCTTGACTATCCCATTTAAAAAATGATGTTCTATATCCCTTTGCCACTTTCCCAGTCACCCTTACTCTACTCTTTTTCTTCTATAGTCCTATCATCTTCTAACATGCCACCCATCCCTGGCTAGAATAAAAGCTCCATAAGAACTGGGATTTTTCCTTAGTTTGCTGAGGTCCTGCAGGCATCACGTGCAGAGCTGACACATAGTGGGTGTTCATGCAGTACTGGTTGAGTGACCAAACTTCAAATGTATTCTTACAATTATTTTATATTATAAAGAGTTTCATTCAAGATTTCATGGGGGGAACAATGGTACATCATCCACCATAGCTCAGGCACAATAAAATGTACTTTAGAAATCTTTGATTGATTTCATCCAATTCTTGGGCCAATAGAACACGAAGTTTTCAATTTTCTTTCCCTATATATCTATTTCCTCAGTAGTTATGCTCTTATTTTTTGCCTATGACAAAATTAATGCCATAGGAGTAACTTATTAGTGATCAACCATTTTTTTCTTTTCTTCTTATTGTCAGAGGACATTGTGTGTTCATGAGGAGGAGGGAGGGAGGGAGAAAAAGAGAGGAAAGGAAGAAAGAAATAAAAGGAAGGAAAGAAAGAAAGAAAGAAAGAAAGAAAGAAAGAAAGAAAGAAAGAAAGAAAGGGAAAGGAAGGACGAGAGAGAAGAAGTACCCCCTAATGAGGCATGGTCACACTATAATCCTTTCGCCTACATTTCTCTGTCCTGTCAAGATCTGGGGCATGCATACACATGCAATCAAAGTGTTTTTCAAGCTTCAGAGGCAAGGATTCAAACCACAGTAAGGCATGTGGGATCTAGCTCTCCATGGATAGCGCTTAACTTCTGCACTATGGAACTGGCCCCAACCATTTCTGTTTTATGTTTTTTATCATTATTTCCCATAACCAAGAAAAATGTAAAAAGTCACTCTTTAACAAAACATACTCTTATGATGAAAGAATATTTCTAATAAGATTCAAAGGTTCCTTTAATATTGATATATTTCTGTCAACTGTATGTAAGAACATGTTCTTTGAGAACAGGAACTGTGCATATTTCGTGTTCTATCTTTGGCATATGGCTTGGCTCAGAAATAGATGTTAGATGTAATGAATAAAATTAATGAAAAGCATTAGAAAGTAGATTATTTACTCACAGGTAAGGATGACCAAAACGGATATCCTACTAGTGCTGCAAGAGGAATATATACTCTTTGAAATGCAATAATTTGTGTGAGAAGCAAAAATGTCCAGAGTAGTCCCAGGTTGTTAACAATCAGGCCAACCATTATTTGTATGGCCTGGAAGAAAAGAACACCATTGTTAATTACTGATTATTCCAGTTCAACCTGTGAAAAGAATTTACATCAAGAAAAAGCCAAGGTGGGGCCAGCAGGTGGCATGGTGGTTAAGGTGCTGGACTCCCACACAGCCAACTGTTGTTCAAGTCCCAAACCAGGTGGCTCACTTTCTAACTCTCTCTCTCTCTCTGGTGAGTGCACATGCCCTATAACAACTATAAAATGATACTACGACTACTACTACTAATAATAATAAATAAATAAAATTAAATAAGTAATCCTTAAAAAAAAAGCCAAAGTGGAAAAGAAAGATGATGACTTAACATAATTTCAGTTTTCTCAGCATTCAATTCAGAAGAAAAACACTGTTATTATTTCAGAACAGTATGCAAATATAATTATTTCCATATACAATAAAATTATCCTAGGACTCTGGTTTATCTGGCTTGGTTCAGAGGGATCATGTAGCATGAGCCCTAGAGCCTAGAAAGAATTAATATTCTTCAAGACTTTTCAGTCCATGAGTTGCCAACAGACTTAAGTAGTATGGTCAATAATCATATCATGCCAATACATCTTTTATGTTTTATAGGCACTTGGGCTTGTTTTTTTGTTTGTTTGTTTTTAATTTTGCCAGAGGGCATGTATGCTCAGTGGAGATGGGGGGGGGGGAGGGGGTTGGGGGAGAGAGAGAGAGAGAGAGAGAGAGAGAGAGAGAGGCCAGAAAGCATCCCATGGGGCATGGTCAACTGCAATCACTTCTCTCTCTCTCATCCCAAGATTTTGGGCATGCATGCTCACACACTGGGTGTGTTTTTCTAACTTTCAGGTCTGGGACTCAAACAATGAGGTTGGGTGTGTGGGATTCAGCTGCCTTAACTACTGGGCCATAGGCTGGCAGAGATTTGTTATTTTGGACCTTATCTCACCTTCTCTTTACCTCCCCAACCTGGGATTTGGACTTTGATTCCTTTCGCTCCATTTATCTCCTTAACATCTATAACTGTGATTTCTATCACAGTCCTGGGTCCTTTAGAAATAAGAGTAAAAGAAAGATGATGAACTCCTTGGTTGTCTTTAACTTTTCCAAGGGGCAGTACCTGATTGAGGGTCTTAGATGATTTGTGACCACAACATCACAAGTCAGCTATAACAGTTTCTGAGTCATAAGAGGAGGATAATTCTGAGTTACCATGCAGCATGTGCTACTATGTCATTGTGGGGCCTTTCACTTAGTTATTGGATAGCTGTTTCTTAGGTGTGCCTCCTTCTGCCACAGCCAAATGAACCACCTTCCAGGCTGCCACCCCCAAATAAATACAGAGGTTAATTAAGTCTGAAAAACTGAAGAAGCTGTATTGGAGCTCAGAACCTGATCCTGCTTCTCCTGTGTCATGGAAACCATATTTCCAGTGCCTATGGACTTGGATTTTCTTTTCAGCATAGATCCTCTTAAAATATAGGACAACTTGGGATCCGCAGATGGCATAATGGTTAAGTTGTTGAACTCCCACATAGTTGACTGCAGTTCGAGTTCTGAACCCGGAGGCTTAAAAACTCATGCTGGGTGCGTGTGCATGCGTGCTTAAAACCTCAAGAGAAGAATGGAGAAGAAGGGATTGCAGCATGGCCATCCCCCTTGTGGGGGGGAGGGTGATTTCTCACTTTCTGTCTCTATGTCTCTGTGTCTCTGGAGAGTACACGTGCCCTATAGCAAAAATCTCTCTCTAAAAACCAAAAATAGCACAACTTAAACTTGAAGTTTGTGATGGGATGCTGTTCTAGTATGTGGTTATGGGGAAAAGCCAAGAAGTGGCAAGTTGGTGGTAACTCCTGTCTTGCTTAGAGATTACTCTAACCCCCAGAATACATAAAACTGCATTTAGTGCTACTCCTGAAAGGTGGTTGCAGAGGGAGGAAGCAAGGGAAAATTGAGATGAAGAGGATTTTTTTTTTTTTTTTGAGAGAGATTTTTGCTATAGGGCACATGTACTCACTGGAAAGACAGAGACAGACAGAAAGACAGAAAGTGAGAAATCACCCCCAGGGAGGATGGCCATGCCACCATCCCTTCTCCTCTGTTTTCCTCTTGGAATTTGGGGCATGCATGCACATACACCTGGTGTGAATTTGAATTCAGGACTCAAACTGCAGTTGATCACGTGGGAGTCCAGTGCCTTAACCATTATGCCACATGTTGGCCCCAAAGTGAATAGGATTTTTCCACTACTGTCATGCTGTGCAGTGTCAGCGCCTTCCTTGGCTTGGAACACTGGCTTTCTCCGAAGTATCTCTTCAGTGAAGGAGGCAGGATTAAGAACACTTATTTTAAAATAATTATAGATGCAAAGGAGTTTTCAAAAATAATACAGAAAGGTCCTCATACCCTGAAGTTACAGCTTACCATAACCGTCAATGGTTATATCTTTTTTTTTTTTTTTTTGGAGAGGTTTTTGTTATAGGGCGCGTGCGCTCGCCAGACAGACAGAGAGAGACAGAGAGATAGAAAGCGAGAAATCACCCCCCAGGGGGGATGGCCACGCCACAATCCCTTCTCCTCCATTCTCCTCTTGGGATCTTGGGCACGCATGCACACGTGCCCAGTGTGAGTTTAAGCCGCCGGGTCCGGGACTTGAACTGCGGTCGACTACATGGGAGTCCAGCAATATAGCTGTTACCCTAACTGCTGGTCCCAATGGTTATATCTTACATAACCAAGGTACAGTACAGTATCAGAATAAAGAAATCGACCTTGATATGAATTGTGTGTGTATAGCTCTGCACTATTACACAACCTATGCATATCTGTGTAATTGCCACCACAATCAGGATATAGAGCATTCCATCACCTCAAAGATATTCCTCATACTCCACATTTATTGTCACTTTCCCCCTAATGTCCTTAATTTCTAGTAGTCACCAATCTGTCTCTTATTTACATTTTGTCAGTTTCAGAATGTTCTATGAATGGAATAATTTAGGATGTACTTTTAAGACTGACTTTTTCATTCAGTATAATATCTTTGAGGTTGATTAAGTTGTTGTCTCTATCAATGTAGCTGCTTCCCTTTTTATTTCTGAGTAGTAGTTTGTGGTATAGGTGACTATATTTTATTTAACTATTCATGAATTTTGATAGTGTACAGGTTGGGGGCTATCATAAATAAAAGTGCTAAAAACAGCATCTTTTCTAAGTTGTATAGACATCAGTTTTTAGTTCTCTTGAATAAATGCCCAGGAGTGCACTTGCTGGATTTAATGGTAAGTTATGTTTTGTATTTAAAGAAACAGCCAAATTCTTTCCCAGAGTTGCTATACTATTTTTATACTCTTACTAGCAATGTAAAAGAGATCCAATTACTTGATATTGTCTCCAACATTTGGCCTGTCACTATTTCTTATTTTAGTTGTTTTAATAGATGTATAGGGATATCCCTTCCTAGTCTTATGTTGTATTTCTCTGATGGCTAATTGGTATTGAATCTCATTCTCTGTGCTTATTTGCCTTCTGTAGATCTTATATAGCAAAATGTCGTTTCCTGTCTTTTGACAATTATCAAATGAGATCATTTGTGCTTTTTTCCCCTATAGTTGAGTTAGGAGAGTTTTGAAAAATATATTCTAGATATAAATACTTTATCAAGATATGTGGTTTGCAAGTTTGTTCTCTTTTTTTCTTCCTTCCTCCCTTTCTTTCTTTGTCTCTCTTTCTTTCTTTCCCTTCCTTCCTTCCTTCCTTCCTTCCTTCCTTCCTTCCTTCCTTCCTCCCTTTCTTTCTTCCTTTCTTTCTTTTCTTTTCTTTTCTTTCTTTTTCTTTCTTTCCTTTCTCTTTCTTCCTTCCTTTCTCTTTCTTCCTTCCTTTCTCTTCCTTTTTTCTTTTCTCTCCCTTCCTCTCTTTCTCTTTCTTTAGTTTTCTTTCTTCTTTTCCCTCCTTCCTTCTTTCCTTCCTTTCTTTCTTTCTGTCTCACTCTCCCTCTCCCTCTCTTTCTTTTTTCTCTTCCTTTCTTTCTCTTTCTTTCATTTTCTTTTTCTTCTTTTTTCCAATGGCTATCCAATTGTTCTAACACCATATACTAAGAAGATCATACTTTACTCATTTAATTATTTTAATAAAAAATCAGCTGTACTTGTATGAGTCTATTTCCAGATTACGAGTTCCATTCATCTATGTATCTGTTGCTACATCAATAGCACAGTCTTGATTACTGTATCTATATAATATCTTTTATGTTTATTATTTAGGTTTTTGTCATAGGGTGTATGCACTAATTAGAGAACAAAAAAGAGAAACAAAGGAAAAGTGAGAAATTACCCCCCAAGAGGATGGCTCCAATGCAATCCCTTCTCCTCCATTCTCCTCTTAGGATTTTGGGCATGCATGTGTACATGCTGGCATGTTTTTCAAGCCACCGGGTCTGGGATATAAACTCATGGGTCAACCATGAGTGGTCACCTTAACCACATGGAATCTGCTGGCCCCTAGATAGTATCTTTTTTTCCTCTAATTTTTATGTATTTATTTATTCATTTTTTATATTTTCCCACAGATATTTACTTTACATATCAAAAAGTTTTGCTCATACTCCATAAACAACTTTTAAAATTTCAAAAAACTGTATTTTAAGGGCCCCCCTAGATAATATCTTAAAATCAGATAGTTTGATTCTTCCCACGTTTTTCTTAAAAAAATTTAACCATTTTAGTTCCTTTGCCTTTCCTTATACATTTTAGATAATCTTATTCATATCTACAAAAATATTGGTAAGATTTTGATAGGAATTGTGGTAAACCTGTATGCCAATTTTGAGAATGTTAACATCTTTACTATGTTGAGTTTTATAACCTGCAAACATGCCTTCTCGTTTATATAACTTTCTTGAATTTTCTTATAATTTTTGGGTAGTTTTCAAAATATAAGTTCTGTACATGCTTTGTTAGATTTATTCCTAAGTATTTAATTTTTTGAGTGATTATAAGTAATAATATCACATTATAAGTTTTGGTTTTCATATTTCTTTGCTATTATATAAAAATGCACTTCATTTTCTATATTGATCTTATATCCTGTGACCTTACTGAACTCGCTTTTTAGTCCTTTTCTTTTCTTTATAATTGCTTGGGACTGTCTACATAGATCATAGAAACGTTTTTATTTCATTCTTTCCAATCTGTATGCTTTTTACCTCTTTTTCTATCTTATTGATCTGGCTAGGGATTCCAATACTATACTAGTAAGCATGGTGAGAGCAGACATCCTTGCATGGTTCCCTTAGGGGGAAAGAACTCAGTTCTTCAAGATATAATGTTGGTGGGACCAGCAGTTAGCGTAATGGCTATGTCGCTGGACTCCCACGTAGTCAACCGCAGTTTGAGTCCTGGACCTGGTGGCTTAAACTCACGCTGAGCGCGTGTGCGTGCGTGCCCAAGATCCCGAGAGGAGAAGGGACTGCGGTGTAGCCATCCCCCCTCAGGGATGATTTCTCGCTTTCTGTCTCTCTGTCTCTCTTTGTCTGGTGAGCGCATGCGCCCTATAGCAAAAACCTCTCCAAAAAAAAAGAAAAAAAAAATAAGGATAATGTTGGTTGTAAACTTCTTTTGTAGGCATTCTTTATCAAGTTGAGCAAGTTCTCCTGTATTTTAGTTTTTTTTTTTTTTTTTTTTTTTTTTTTTTTTTTTTTTTTTTTGTTGAGAACTTTTATCATGAGTGAGTGTTGGGTCTTTGTTGGCTTATTTTTGCTTATTTTCTGTTTGTTTTGTTTGGCATCAATTGACATGAACAAGTGATATTTCTTTTTTAGGCTATTAATATGGTGGGTCACAGCAACTGATTGTTGAATATTGAAACAGCTCTGTGTACCCAGCAAAGAGATCTTGTTTCTCTTTAACTGCTTTCAAGGTTTTCTGTTTTGTATTTTTTTTTTAGAAGCTTGGTTATGTTCTGTCTTAGAATGAGTTTCTTTGATTAGATTGACAAATCCAATCTTGTTTGAGGTTTGCTCAATTTCTTAAATCCACAGGTTTATGTTTTTTTGCCAGATTTGGGTAATCTTCAGCCATCGTTTCTTTGAATTCTTTTCCAGTCCTGCTCTTCTTTTTCCCCCAAGACTCTAATGTCATAAATGTTAGATAATTTATTATAGTCCTACATGTTCTTGAGGTTCTGTTTATTTTTAATTTTTTTGGTTTCTTCTCTTCCTGTTGTTCAAATTCATTAACTTTTATTGTTATATCTTAGAGTTTATTGATTCTTTCCTGTCTTTTCTATTCTGCCATTGAGCCGATCCAGTGAATTTTAAAATCTTGGGGCAGCAGATGGCATGTAGATTAAGGCAACTGAATCCCCTATACCTAACTGGGTAGTTTGAGTCCCAGGCCTGGTGTCTTAAAAGTTACTCCAGGAACATGTGTATGTGTACACAAAATCCCAACAGGAGAATGGAGAAGAAAGGATTGCAACGTGACCATCTGCCCTGGGGGATAACTTTTCACTTTCCCTTTTCTCTCTCTCTGCCTCTCCCATGTGAGTGCATGCAAACCCTACAGCAAACAAACAATAAAATAAAATGAAATAAAGTTAAATCTGTTACAATTTTCAGTCATAAAATTTCTCTTTGGTTCTTTATAGCTTATATTTATTTATTTTTTAAATTTTATGTTCTTTTTTCTGTTTTAAGTACTTCAAAATTACTTTTTGCAACATTTTTGTGATTATAATTTAAAAATATTTGTCAGATAATTCTAATAATTCTTTTTTTTTTTTTGAGAGGTTTTTGCTATAGGGCGCATGCACTTGCCAGACAGACAGAGACAGAGAGATAGAAAGCGAGAAATCACCCCCCGGGGGGATGGCCACGCTGCAATCCCTTCTCCTCCATTTTCCTCTCGGGACCTTGGGCACGCACGCACATGTGCCCAGCGTGAGTTTAAGCCACCGGGTCCGGGACTTGAACTTTGGTCGACTACATGGGAGTCCAGTGACATAGTCATTTCACTAACTGCTGGTCCAATTCTAATAATTCTAATACCTGTGTTATCTTGATGTTGTTATCCATTGACCATAGTCTAGACTTTCTCATGCAAGTCTAGACTTTCCTGGTGCTAGTTCTTGATCTGCTGGTTTATGCTCTCTGGACATTTGACACAAAAGGAATCATGCAGGCAGGAGAGGTGAGCCATTCTCTTTTTTTACTCATTTCAGCCTCCAGCAAGCAAAGCTAGTGTGGCAGGAGAGCGATTTTTTTTTTTTTTTTGGGAAAACGAGAAAATACCTCTCCTCCAATGGAAAAGAATTATTCGAAGCTTCTGAATGATAGACGGTTTGGGTATTATGTTATGAAACTCAAGATATTAGTTAGGATCAGCAATATGGCTAACAGAGAAGCTCCAGACCCTCATTTCCCCATGGAAATATCAAATAAAATAACAGCCTGCTAGACCAGCAGTTGGCATAATGGCTATGTCGCTGGACTCCCATGTAGTCCACCGTGGTTTGAGTCCTGGACCTGGTGGTTTAGACTCATACCAGGCGAAAATCTCGTGTGTGTGCGTGCATGCCCAAGATCTTGAGAGGAGAATGGAGGAGAAGGGATTGTCTTTCTGGCGAGCACACATGCCCTCTAGCAAAAACTTCTGGGGGGGGGGGCACACATGCCCTCGAGGGAAAATTAAAAGAAAAAAAAAGAAATAGCAGCTTGACTAAATAGCTCTGGGAGAGCTCATTATCTATTCATGATAAAAATTCTGAGCAACTAGGAACAGAATGAAACTACTTCAACATAAGAGAGGCCATACATAAAAATCCCACAGCTAACTATACACTTAATAGTGAAAGACTGACAGCTTTTCCTTTAAGATCTAGAAGAAGATAAGAATGCTCACTTTCACTATTTCTATCCAATATAATACTGGAAGTCACAGATAAATTAGAAAAAGAAAAAGAAATAAAAATTACCCAAATTGAAAAAAAAGGGGTAAAGTGATCTCTGGTCACAGAGGACATAATCTTATATATATAAAACCCTAAAGAATCTATAAAAAGAGTCAGACCTTATAAATGTAGTCAGCAAAGTTGAAGGAAACAGTCAACCCACAACAATTAGTTTTCATATTCTTGTAATTAACAATTATATAAGAAAATTAAGAAAGTAATTTCATTTATAATAGCAACAAAAAATAAAATAGGAATAAATTTAACCTAGGAGGCGTAAGATTTCTACAATAAAAACTATAATACAGTGCTGGAAGAAATTAGTTACCAATAAATGGAAAGCTACCCATGTTCATGAACTGGAAGACAAATTAAGATGTTGATACTGGAACTGGCAGGTAGTGTGGTGATTAAGGTGCTGAACTCCCACAGAGCTGACTATGGTTTGAGACCCAGACCTGGCAGCTTGCTTTTTCTTTCCCTCTTTTTTTCTCTATGATCAAATTAAAATTAAATAAATAAAAATTTAATAAAAAATTAAAAAAGATATCGATACTACATACTCAATGCAATTCTTACCAAATTGTCAACAGTATTTTTTGAAGAAATAGAATAATTATAAAATTCATATGGGACCAGCCATGGTATTACAGCAGTAATGCAATCTCCCATGATGTTGAGGCCATATATAAGGTCCTGAGTTCATGTCCCAAGGTCTCCCTGTGCACATGTATGTACACCTGTGATCCTGGATGGCTAAGGCCAGGGAAAGAATTGTGGTGTAAAGATTCTGTGAGGGTAGCTTTCTTTCTCTCTCTCTTTCAAGAAATAAATAAACTTTAAAAAAATCTATACACAATCTCAAGGTACCCTAATAGCTAACAATCTTGAAAAAGAATAGTGAAGTTGAATGTCTTACACTTTCTGATTTCAACTTATTATAAAACTATGGTATAATAAAAAATGCTGTGGTACTGGTATAAAGGCAGACACACAGACCAATGTAATGCAATAGAAATCCCACAAATAATTCTTTGCATATTTATTCAAATGATTTTTGACAAAGGTGCCAAGACTATTCAATGGAGAAAAGACAGTCATCAATAAACGGTGATGGGAAAGCTGAATATCTACATACAAAAGAATGAAGCTAGACCCTTACCTTCTACCAATTACAGAAATTAATTCAAAATAGATCAAAGATCTAAATGTAAAAATCTAAAACTGTAAAACTCTTAGAAGAAAATATAAGCAGAATACTTCATGACAATGAATTAAGCAATGATTTCTCAGCTATGACACCAAAAGTACATGTGAAAAAAGAAAAAATAGATTCATTTGACTGCAGCAAAATTAGAAACTTCTGCAGGTCAAAGGACACAATCAGTAGAATGAAAAAAAAAATCACACAATGGAGAAAATATTTGTAAAGGATATATCTTGGGACCAGCAGACAGCACAATGGTTACATTGCTGGACTCCCACGTAGTTGACTGCAGTTTGAGTACCAGAGTGGGCAACTGAAAACTCATGCCAGGTGTGTGTGTGTGTGTGTGTGTGTGTGTGTGTGCGCGCCTAAGATTCCAAGAGGAGAATGGAGGAGAAGGGATATGGCATGGCCATCCCCCCCGGGAGGTGATTTTTTACTTTCTGTCTCTCAGTCTTTCTCTGTCTCTCCAGAAAGTGCACATGCCCTGTAGCAAAAAATACATATATATATATATATATGTGTGTGTGTGTGTGTGTGTGTGTGTGTATGTGTGTATCAATATCCATATCTATATCTATATATATATATCAGAAGGTTAATTTCTAGAATATATAAAAAACTCCTATCACTACACAACAAAAACAAACAAACCAATTAATAAATGAGCAAAGAACTTGAATAGATATTCCTCCAAAGAAGGAAAATTCCTAATCATTAGGTAAATACCTATCAAAATCATAATGAGATAACACCTCATTAGCATAACCACTATCATAAAAGCAGAAATTAATGAGTGTTGAGAGGATGGGGAGAAGTTATGGTGCACCCTTTGCATATTGTTGATGAGAATGTAAAAATAGTGCGTCCATGTCCATTAAGATAACAATTTGTCTGGGGCCAGCAGGTGGCATGATGATTGGGTACTGGACTCCCACATAGCTGCCCATGGTTTGAGTCCCAGACCTGGTGGCTTGCTTTCTCTTTCTTTCTCTCTCTAGTCAAATTAAAAATATATAATAACAATAAATAATATGAAATAAATGATTCTTTAAAAAAATAACAAGCTTTTTTTTTTTTTTTTTTTTTTTTTTGTTTTTCGCTATAGGGCGCTTTTGAGAAATCACCCCCCAGGGGGGAAAATCCCTTCTCCTCCATTCTCCTCTCGGGATCTTGGGCACGCACAAATAGCCACCGGGTCCGAGACGCGAAAACGTTTAGCCATTCCTAGTTCCCAGCTTTTTAAAATTTAAACACAAATAATAAATTTATTCCTAGGTATACACAAAATATAATTGAAAGCAGGGACTCAAAGCGATATTTAGAAACCACATTCATTGCAGCATTATTCACAATAGCCAAAAGATGAAAGCAACCCAAGTGTCCATTGTTGGATGAATGCATAAACACAATGTGGTATGTACATGCAGGAGGCTATTACTGCAACCTTAAAAAGGAAGGATGTTATGGCAGGTACTATAATATGGATGGATCTTTATGACATTATGCTAGATGAAATAAGTTAGTCACAAAGCCAGAAGTGTTGCATAAATCCACTTATTTGTACGGTAGTCAAATTCATAAATACAGAAAGTGGATTGATTAGAGGTCGTGAAAGGGCGGTGTGGGGAGTTTTTCCTTAATAGGTACAGAGTTTTTGTCTTGCAATATGAAGAGTTCTGTGGATGGACGGTGGTGATGGGAGCACAATATGAATATACTCAATGCCACAAAACTGTTTACTAAAGAATGCTTTTAATTATAAATTGTATATTATGTGTATTTTACCACAAATTTTAAAAGATGTTACTTAATTCTGTTTTATCAGAGATCCTCTGATACTGTGCTGGCAAGGACTTGAGGGTCATAGCCTTGCTGTTTCTAAGTGGGAGTGGAAGGTTAGATTATCCAGTTAGCCTCACCTGACACCTAGCAGAAAGGGGATCTTAGTATTGGTGGGTGTATATGGAAGTTCAGACTTCCCTACAAACTTCTTCTGAGACTACCATGGCTTGGAGGAGAATCACTGTGTAATGAAGTGCACACATGGCCTCTACTGAGAGGAGGCTAGGACAGAAGCCACCTCTGACACCACCCTGGGTAAAGGGAAGGATGCCTTGTTATAGCAAAATGATGGTCAAAGTCTAGGTTCCTACGTGGGCCTCGCTCATGGAGATGGGTGTGGAGTCATAGTTTTTCCTATTGTGTTTGTCTAGAGCAGGACAGTTGCTCTCTAAAAGTTTTTCTGCCTTGCTAGGCCATCTCTTTTCTGAATCTATAACTGGAAAAAAAGTTTTTCTTGGACTTTTTTTCTTTATGCTTATTAATGTTTTGAGGTTTTAGACTTCTTGTACACCCAGTTTGAGCTACATTAAGTAAAAAGAAAACCTAGGAAACTTGGGCCAGCAGGTGGCATGGTGGTTAAAGTGCTGGACTCCCACATGGTTGACCATAGTTTGAGTCCTAGACCTGGCAACTTGCTTTCTCTCTTTCTCTGTCTCTCTCTGGTCACATTATAAAAAATAATTATATAATAAATTAAATAAAGAGAGAAAGAAAGAGGAAAGAAAAAAAAAGAAAAGAAAGGAAGCCAGGAAACTCATTATCATGTCATTCTTTAAATTCCAAAGTCCCTAGCTATTCTTTCTTCTTATCTGTACTTTTTTATATTTATCTAAAGTTTTAGCTGTAGTTAGGAGGGAATGGGAAGACGTGTATCTACTCCAACTTGTCCAGAACTGGGAGCTAGAATGTTTTATTAGATGAAATGAGACTTGATCCTTGTGTCTTCCTGGATAATAGAGCTCATTAGAAGGATAATAATGTAGACAGTAACAGAGTTGTTTATTTGCAGACACACTTCAACTGTTCCTCCCCACTACCCAGACCACTTAAGTGAATAAGGGGCTTAGAGAGCCAGATCTTTAACAGTGTAACATTGAGAATGAGGAAAGGAAATACTGGGTTCATTACTTGCTTTGTGTAAGGCTCTTTGTTCTGGCATGGGAATGGGTATATTTTAAGTTAAGTAAAGGAAGTAATGGACTTGAGATGTTGGGAATTCTCCTGAATCAAGCTTTAGTTAATCTGGTTTGATTCCTAATCTAGTTCCATTATCCAGTAGTATGAGTGAATAACACAATGAGTAGATAATGCAAAGTCACCCAGCAATATAGGTGAATACTTGCTATATTTGATGGGGTTGACTT